>OY756209.1:144769705-146210699 GCA_963576795.1 Metopia argyrocephala
GAGTGCATTGAAGAATTAACATCAATTATTTTAACATTCGTTTCCTGCAAATTCGTCCAAGTTTTAGGAAAAAATTAAAGAACTTTACTTAGCTAGATAGACGGGTAACATGGCAAATCAATTTTAAGCTCGATGAATGCTGTTTTGATACAACTAGAGAAACCACAAGATAACACTCAGAACTTCAGATTCAAAATTGCCACAAAGGGCTTTATACTCTGGTGTCTGCATGATTTTCTACTTGAGCCGCTTAAAACGTGGTTTGGCGAAGATGCCCATCTGGCCAAAGTCGAACTATATCTTCCAAGAAAGGTGCTCTACCTAAGCCAACTTATACTTTGAAAATGACAAAAGTGTTGATTATTTAAAAAAAAAATTTAAAATTATTTTTAAATGCCATACCACGAGTATGTATTGTACTAGGAAACAGTTGCCTCTTAGGCCAACCATTCTTTTACAGAATTTATATACATAAAGTAGTACGAGTACCAGTAGGCAAACGTAGTCACGGGCTAATAAGTAATAGTGTAGAGATGGTCATATAAGTCATAACTCATGACTAGAGTAAGACCATCTGATAGATAACTTACTGGTTAATAAAAATATTTCAAATTAGTCTTCTTTTCTGCATTTTCAACTTAAAATCATATAAACTTTAAATTATAAATTTTTAATTTAAATTTTGCTGGCGTTTTATATGTTCATTCTCCTTCTATTGTTCAAAATTGTTATACCTAAAGCAGTAGACCTCTTGTAATGATTAAAATTATAAAATTCTATAAAATTTAATAAAAGATCAGTTCTAAGATGCTGCTGAATTATTACAAAATCTTCTCCAAGAACAGCACACAATAATATGCAAAATAAAAAAAAATAATTTCACTTGTATCTACAATAATATTTTCTTCATTATTTTAGATTTCATGCTTTCAAACTGTGGAAATACAATAATTTTGATTCTCTTTGTTTTTACCTTTTGCTTAAATTTTGTCAGTTATTAATGAATTCATTATCAACTGAGAGTATAAATTGTGCAAATTAAATATTATCTTTGGGGAAAACTACTGTTGCATACTGCTCGTATTAAATGTAAATGAAGAATCAGTAAAATGTGCCAGAAAATTGTTGTTGGACAATCATTTATGCACAAGGAAATTTTGCAAATTGAGGTGAAAATCGTTTTCGATATAGAAAATTATTCTGAAATTTTCTAAAGAAAATAAATTAATATTTTAGTAGATGTAAAGCTATATATGTATATATGTATGTTTTGTATATAAAACGAACAAAATAAACAAAATTTTGAGTGATAATATTATGTTTCGAATATGTTTATGTGTTACAATAAATGTAATATGCTTCGCTTTTTGTTAAAAAGGTATAGACCTCACATTTAAATCCTATAGACTATTTTCTATGGCAAAACGTAAAGTCTTCTGTTGGGAAACTCAGACAAAGGTATTGCTTTAATTTAAAAAAATTTAATTAAAAAGCATTAGTGAAGAATTAGCTAAAATTTAAAATAAAAGCTTTACTTCTACCTGCGAATGAAGAAAGTTGCCAAAAAAGGTTTAATTTTTTTTTTTTTTTTCTGACAAATACTCAGAGGTTAACCCTTACTTTGAATTATAACAGCAATTGTCTCATCGTTGCATGTTGATTGTGTGGTGAGTGCATTCGCTAAGTAGGTTTAGCTGTTATCTGATACTTCTCAATAGATGGCGGCTGTCTCCTGATCATTCTGTTTTGTTGTTGATGGCGTTGAAGTTTTTGGAAAGTACAGTACATATTATGTATATTTTTTCTTTTATTATTATTAAGAGTCTTAGAAATGAGCCAAGTTGGTGTGAATGCATTCATTCAAAGGCCAATGTTCTACCTTCACCTTTGAATGATCAACAGCAATTGCCTCATCACTGCATGTTGATTGTGTGAGTGAGTGTGGGTGAGTGCCTTTGCTAGGTAGGTTTAGTAAGTTTAGCTGTTATCTGCTACTCCCCAATAGGTGGCGCTTTTCTCTTGATGGTTTTTTTTTTGGTTGACATTGGTTAAGGCGGAATAGAGTGCAATGTCGGGGATCGGTTTCTTTGTGGATAATCTGCTTATTTTTAAATTATAATTTTGAAAAAACCGCAAAGTAACTTTTTCATGTTAAGAGCCGAAGACTCGGGTTCGAATCTCCGGAGAGGTGTGATCAATTTAATTTTTGGTTTTTATCAGAAAACGCTTTAATTAGATCAAATTTAACTGCAATGTTATTTTTTGGTAATTAAAGAAGAAATGATGTCCGTGAAGGAATAGTACACTAGCCAAACTGAACAATTGTTTTCGACTCCAGCTACGGTAGTCTCATCAGAGTTCTTTGTGTCCTGTGCATATTCAAGACCAAACATCAACTATTTAACTCACACTTTTCTGGAAATCGCATACTGAAATTATTACTGTATGTACATACATTTGTATGAGTTAGTCGAAGTAAAGTCACACAACAGTTTATATCATATTCTCCTTTTCTTACCATCATTGCTGTTCTTGTAATTGTCATCTTATTTGGATGAAACAGAATTACAAATTTATTTTGTTTTTGCCCTTTATTCCACCTTATCCACATTAGTCGACATGAATGATATGTACGACGGTGGTTGTAATTCTGTTTCATCCAAATAAGATGACAATTACAAGAACAGCAATGATGGTAAGAAAAGGAGAATATGATATAAACTGTTGTGTGACTTTACTTCGACTAACTCATACAAATGTATGTACATACAGTAATAATTTCAGTATGCGATTTCCAGAAAAGTGTGAGTTAAATAGTTGATGTTTGGTCTTGAATATGCACAGGACACAAAGAACTCTGATGAGACTACCGTAGCTGGAGTCGAAAACAATTGTTCAGTTTGGCTAGTGTACTATTCCTTCACGGACATCATTTCTTCTTTAATTACCAAAAAATAACTTTTTCATTTTTCACCTATGCTGGGATTTGGACCTGGGCCGTTTGAGTTTTTGTACGAGCGCTCAAACCACTACACCACACACTGCCCAAATAGGAAAAAATGGGAAATATTCAGTAATCCTTGGGTAACAAGGAAATTGCTATGTGGGCTTTCCTGGACATAGAAGAAGTGTTTGATAAGACTAGTCTTTGATAAGACTTCTTCTCATGAGATTATAGAAAGTGTTCTAATTGGAATAGGAGTGAACTAAATGACATCTAGAAGGATGACAGAAGTCCTTTGTAGTGGGCCTGAGAAGACTGATTCAGGGCAGGAGATAATAACTAAATATATTCCTGGCATTCATTGACTGCCAGGATTATAAATATGATATTGTTCTAGTGGCAAGAAGCAGGTTGGAGGACATACTCTGTGACATTATTCAGAGAGGTCTTTTAAAAGGACGTACGTGGTGTACATCAAATGGGCTGAATATTAACTTGAGCATGACAACTATAATACTTGAATTGCATTTATAGCATAATGGTCAGACTAATTGCACATATGCCACTATTGTCTGGGATAAGAAGGTGAGTTGGGGTATAAACCGGACTGAGCTTAATTAGGTACTGAGACTGCATGCATTACCATAGTTGGGTGCATCAAAACCAGTCCCACAATTGCACTGAACTGAGGAGATATGGCGATCTCGTCAGTCAGTTGGTTTGCAGCTGATTAATAGACTGTCCCTTAGATGGGATTTGGAAACTCTATGACTTTAAAAAGCAGTTTAAAATGGAACTCAGTAATAAGAGATTGCATACTTTCAGAGGGAGAGAACTATCCAATGGTACACGAATGGGTCAAAGATTGTAAGCGGCGCAGGGGCAGGATGTTGCAACAAAATATTCGGAACACATGAGGAATATTGCCAGCATTGTCCAGGTGGAGGTTCATGTCATAGAAAGGGTACAAAGAGCAGGAGGTGGTTTATTTTATTTTCAATAATAACTTTTACTCAACCCGATTAACGTTTTGTGTAATTTTTGATTTTGTGTCTACTTTAACTTTTTATTTGGTATTACAAAAAAGTTAATCACAAACATTTTTAAATCTTAAAAATTATCTAAAAAATTCAGATGTTGGTCGGTAATCAGCAAAAAATTTAATGGAAACTGCATATATTTCAATTGAAATTTATTTTAAAATTTTTCTGTTTACCTGCTCTCAAAACGTCTTACCGTCTTAAATGAACCTACAAAACAAAACAGGTTTATGAGTACTAAAAAGCGTTTAAAAAGCCAAGTATCCCTGCTATCAACACTACGCAATGTGCAATGAAAACTTAGTAAATCTCCAAGACAAAACCAATGTCTTCTGGTTTACCAAACAGCTATTGAAAACTGGCTCTCATCTAAACACACCAATGATATATTTTCTACTTAAAATTTAATAAGTCGTCTTACTTTTGGTATCCATTTCAGTCAATTTCTGTATATTTTTTAAATGGACAAGTATGAACAAAAAAGAAAAAAGAAAAGAAAACATATTTTAAGTGCAAATTTTAAACTCAATTGAATATTCTTGACATGACTTGTGCTAATAAAAATTAAGTTTTCGTTTAAAACGTCACAGTTGTCCTGTAATTTTATTGAATGAAATCAATAATCCCTACAAATATGAGAAAGAAAAATATATTTTTTAAAGCTTTTTTTTATCTATTTATTTGAAAAAAAAAATGCATGTGAGCAACATATGAGGAAATATTTAGGATTTTTTTTAATTGCTTTTCTTTCTCTAAAAAAAAGAAACTAATTTTTTTAGGTCATATTATCATTGAGATTTGATTACGATTTTTATGGACATTTTCAGCAGTCTTGTATTTGCCATAAATTGAAATACATAAGAAGAGATTTTTTTAAGTCCGATAGAACTTATGAAAAAGAAAATATTTTCAAGCAAACTCTCTCATTGTACCTAAATGTTGACATTTATACTTAGATAACTCTGTATTTCGTTCATCCAGACAAATATCCAAATATGAAAACTAACAATTGAAGGAAGGATACAAGGGAAAAGACCGCAGCAATAAGTAGAGTCTCATGACTTAACATCCTACGTTTAAAACTCAACACGAGTACAAACTCTTTAACCAAAGCAACTGCTGACACAGTGAAGACCTTAATAAACTTAAAATAAATAAGAGCACAAAAAAAAAACTAAATAATGCGCCAGCATTTCATACAACAAGTAACAAAAATACCTGCGTAGGCTGCCTCAGTGGTCTAGCTGGCAGTGTGCTAGACAGCTAGTGCGAGGATTGTAGGTTAGATTCCCACCAGAGAGACTCGTCTGTAACACTGCGCCGAGCAAAGGTATTAGTCACTCGTCTAGTAATAATATTAACATTGTGCTGTAATTTAAATAACTAAATACAATAGCTGCGTAATTTTTTCTTCACACTTGTTTTAGTTATACCGCATACAAGTGCAAATATATTCAACAAAGCATGATAACAAGCAATAAGGGGGGATGCGTGGTACAGTGGCTAGAGCGTTCCCACAAAAAAGTTAAACGGTCTAGGTTCAAATTCCATCAAAGGTGAAAAATGAAAAAGTCAACAAAAAAAGAGTGATCAGTAGAAAAGCGCCACATATTGGGTAGTAGCAGATAACAGCTAAACCTACTTAGCGAAGGCACTCACCACACAGTCACACGCTGAGGTAATTGTTGTTGATCATACAGGGGTAAAAGTATAACACTGGCCTTTGAATGATCAACTCACAGCAATTTGTCTCATTCCTAAGGCGCTTAATAATAATATAAGAAAAAGTATATATGTACTGTCTTTTCCAAAAAATTTCAATACAATGCACAGCATTTAGTAGGGGTTTACCCCTGAGAAACGGTCTCCAATAAAAAAAAACAAGCAATGATTGATACAAGTTAAGAACGCAAATAAAGAGTTCAGGAGATTCTTTAGTTAAGATGAGGAAAGTTTATCATATACAAAAGCACATAATAATCGCCGTGGTTTGGTTGTTAGTGTGTTGGCTTACTAAGACGATAGCTCAGGGTTCAAACCTAAGCTCTGGCATCTTGAAAAACAGAAATATTTAGAAAAAATTTTATTCGGCTACTACCTCTTAGCAGTCGTCTGGCATAAGCTCTGATTCCTATGAAAAAGCTTCTCAAGTTTGTCGTTCGGAATCGACTTTAAACTGTAGGTGCCGGTACTCATGGATAAAAATTGGCATACACAACATGAGTGCTGCTAGAAGCTCGACAGTAACTCTGAAGTAACCATACCACCCTGGTAATGGCCAATTATGTATGTATGTATATATAATAAACACGATTAGAATTGTGAGCTGCAACTACGAGAAAATTTATATTTTTAAAAAGAGAGACTCCAAAGTCACCAGCGAGTTAGATGAGATTAATTAATTGTACAGTAAAGATCGGCAATATAGATTATAAAATTTTACGAACCAGTAAGGCCCATTATTACAACTTGCCGATAGTTAAAGGTAGGATTTTATCGGTCAGATAAATAGCGTTTCTTTATAACAAATAAACTTTAATCTAAAGTGACAGATAAAGTTATTGGGAAGATGGTATTACCTTTAGGCTAAAGTTTACTTATAATAACGAAAGGCAATTTATCGGTCTGATAAAATCTTACCTTTAACTATCGGCAAGTTGTAATAATAGGCCTAAGTTGTACAATACTATGTTTTAATTACTAAATTTGTAATCAAGATTATAGCTTCTATTAAAAGTATTAATAGAAAAAAACACTTAAAAAGTTAAAACGTAACAATACGAGTTAGATAGCCAAAATTCGAAACTCTCAGGGTACATGAAACCTAATCTTCCATATTACTTTTTTGTTTTTTTTTTTTTGTTTTTTGTACAATTTAAAGACTTATCGTGTTGAAAATAATACCCTTTTGTTAAAACACATTCACATACGTTCGCTCGAAGTAATGTCTTGAATAATTTATAAGCGTTACTTTGTATTATACGAGTACATACCAAAGAGTAATACGAGTATTAGAAAATCCTAAAAAAGAAAAGAAATTGAAAATCGTTCACCTCAAGTAGATTCACAATATTGTGATGATTTTTAGAATTAAAAATGTTTTCAAAACACAAAACTCTAAAACTGTTTTCTACAGGAGCTTTGCTTGAGGGTTTTAGCATTTATATTTCATTAATTTATTCTTTAGAAGTACTCCGTATAAAAGTAGAAGTAAAAGTTTAATGCTTGAATTTTTTTTTTTTTTTCATTAAATTAAACTGAAGTTATAAAATGTTTTTATTTTCTTTAAAGTTTGTAATTTTTATTAATTTAAAACATTATGGTTACGATTTGCTTATTACGTATGAAATATTTTGGGAATACTAGTACGTAGGCTCAATCAAAACCAATGGGATACAAGTAATCGTTTGTTTTAAAGAAACAAAATCTGTTTTAATTCTCTTCAATTTCCACTGGTTCTTATTTACGTTTTTTTTTATTTCTTTTTTTAACAAAATTACACCCTTAAGTAAAGTTTGTTTGTACGTGTATTTGCAAACATATTCAAGCACAAAAAAAAGAAATGCTAAAGAAAATCCAACACTGGCGTATTTCCCAGGCCTTACTATTTTAGGGGGGGTTCGTGGTGTAGTGGATAGAGCGCTCGCAAAGAACTCAAGCGGCCCAGGTTCAAATCCCAGCAAAGGTCTTTTCAAAAGAAGCAGATAACAGTTAAACCTACTTAGCGAAGGCACTCACCACACATTCAACATACTTACAACGATGAGGCAAATGCTGTTGGTCAGTCAAGGGTGAAGGTATAACACTGGCCTTTGAATGATCAATTCACAGCAATTTGTCTCATTCCTAAGGCGCTTAATAATTATATATGTACTGGCCTTTCCAAAAATTCCAATACAATTTATTTAAATTTAGTAGGGGCTTACCCCTGAGTATTGGTCTCAAATAAAAAAAACACTATTGACACAGTTTTTTCCATGCAATTAGATAAATAAGTCCTCTAAATTATGCGCCACTTATTCTAAACCGCATTAAGAATTATGGGGCCTAAAATAACAAATCTTTGTCCAATACAAAATTATCTGGGGCCCATGTGCTAACTCATAAATATAACACTAAACATTATTAGGTTAGCCCTTTAAATTTATTTTTCAGCTTTTAGAAAGCATATTAGATGAAGCGAATACTTTTCTTGAGACTCCAAACTAATGATTTATTCCATCTTAAGATAATAAGGCCTTTTTCCTGATTTTTAATTTCCTCTGGCTTCCTATACATGAAAAGAGCTGTATGTACATAACTTGTTATTGACAAAACTTTATAGAAAAAAATTAAAAAAAAAGAAAAAATACTAACAGAACACGTTACAGAGAATATATTACAGCATATTATTCAGTTTAGTTAAAGGCACGCACGTAAGTGTGTACGATTCTCGTCTTTAAGTCTTTTGAAAATTGTGTGAGTCAAACAAATGAAGCAAAAATCAGCAAAAGAAAAATTATTACTGACAATACCCAGCAAAACATTGAAAAAATATGTATTAAGCCGATGGCATGTTAATGTTTACTTTACGAACTCAGTTTTTCATGCTGTTTCTAATAATTATGAGATAGTAGTTTAACCTTGCAAGCTTCGCTACTACTAATTGAATTAAATAAAAATTTGAATCCAAATACGTAAGGAGAGAAGGTTTATTCGCCAACTACTTAGATGGATTACGTTGTTCTTTCTCCCGGTCTTGGCATAAGGATTTTTAAGAATTCCAGAAAACTACAGTGTATTTCTGGCACATTGTAGGACCGTTCGAGAGGTTACATGGTGGTGATTAAGAAGGTGGTAATTTTTACTGATAACCAGGCTGCTATTAAACTTCTAGAATTTTGTATGAATTTTAATAGCCTAAGATTCTAATATAATACTAACATCCGTTAAGGATGTTAATTCTCATAAGAATACCAGTATTAGGATCTTAGGCTATCAAAATTCATACAATATTTATAATATAGATCTAGATTCTAGAATTTTTTTTTTCATTGCTTCTAAGACAGTGTTTGGAATGCCACTTGTGTTGGCGGATTGTTTCAATCTAGGACGCTTTTGAGTATAGAGACATAATTTCCAAAGAGCAGATTATATAAGGTTTCACGACATATGTTCTGCTTGCAAAAAAAATGTGTTCGTATGTTGCTCTACACTTGCATTCTGTGCCTTAGGAGTTAGTTAGTCCAGTTAGTTCACAGAATGTTTTCTGCACATAAACAAAGAACTCCTGACCAGCTGTTGATCGGAAAAGGATTGCTCAACTATAGAACCTACCTGGGTATTGCCTGAAAGAGACTATAGTGACTATAACACACTTGCATCTAGAATGTTTTGGGCATCGTGGTCTTAGATGGAGAGTTCTGGGTTGTCGTTTTATGGATCCCATTTAACTGAGCATTTGCCCGTTTATATTTGTGCTAGCATATATTATCTGCGAAGTAAATGGAACCAAAATTCGATACTTTTACTACTGCCATACGTAAATTACATAAAAATCAACATTTTCCACTAGAAAATTTATTTGGTAGTACAAATTTGTTAATTAAAATTGATTTTCTTTATTTTCTAAGTACAAATCATTTTGAAATTTCATTCATTCGTACATGCGTATATGCGGTAATAAAAATACTTCTAACCGAAGATCTATTATGCTTCCCAACAACTTATCTAAGATTTCTATTGTATCTCTCCGTTTCGTCACAATTTTAAAATTGTATATAAAATATAATACCATATGCTAAAGACTCGAGTTCGAGCCCAAGGAAAAGGATCCACTTTTTCTTTAAACTATTGATTCTACTTTGATCTAATTAAAGCGTTTGTGATGAAGCAAAATAAATTTTATAATCTTAGCCGCTACCAACCTTGACATTTCCTCAGCGATAACTAAAAACCATCAAGCTGCCTCTTCCAACGTTTCATTAGACCTGCAGAAGTGCTACGTATGTGCTGTAAGGACTCGATATATAAAAAATTTCCATCATTTCGTGCTGTGAGCAATGCAGTAATCAATGTGAAGACAAAAATTGAAATTTAGCCAAAGATTTTAAGAGTAACTACGACTGAGCTTTAGTTTCTAATTTTTTGTGGTACTCAAACTTGATTTTCGTAAAATTTTTGTTAATAATTTAAAAAAGGATTGGATCATTAATGCTGCCAAGAATACTAATATGAAATTAGCCAGCAAAACTTTGTAAAGTTTACAAGATATAAGGTGGTTTTCTCGTAGGCGGAGGTCACTTAGCCGCATCCAGTGCCTACCAACAGATCCCTTCATACGGGAGAAGTGGATAACGAATATCTCTTCGTGTGGAAGAAAAGAGCAACAGGTTCTGCCTCGTATGGGAGAAGTGGGTCACAAGTACCCCTTCGTGTGGGAGAAGTTAGCAACGAGTACTCCTTCATATGGGAAAAGTGAGTAGCGAGTACTCCTTAATATGGAAACAATTGACACAGATGCCACTAAATAAAAATTTATTATGGCAAAATATATCGGTACCAGTCTTACACTGTAGAGTGTCTGATTGAAAACAGAAGAGAGGTTCTGTCGGTATTTTCTTTTCTTTTGTTCTGCCAACCTAAACCATATATGCATATAATCCAATGAACCCAATGAGAATTATATGACCAATTTAACAACAAATTATTAGTAGTAAGTATATTATTGGTAATAGGTGTATGATAAACAACATAAGCGCATCGTCATGTGTAGAGGCATTAATTGGGAAGCAAAACACTAAGCGTTACAAAGATTTGAAGGCAATAACTTCACTGGGTAATTACAGATATAAACGTTAAGAGCATGTGGGTGCAAAAGACTTTCTTCGTCTCCTCGTAATGAAAATATTAACAACTATGAGAGAAGATTGTTTGTGTAGGAGTGACGATGATGATGTCGATGACGCAGTTATGGGAATAAAGAAATTGAGATTGAAAATAAGTGGGTTAAGAAGAAATGTAAGTATAAAAAAATACTATTAGGAGTACGTACATATGTGTATATAAGAGAAGTTGTAATTGCATATTGCAAAATGAAAAATTTCCCATCGCTGGTCTTTTTTTTTTTTTTTTTTTGTTTAACTGAGTATGCCTGTCGTGTAAGCGTAAGTCTGTGTAACACGAAATTAGTTTAACAATAACACTCACAGGAAATGTCTGTTTGCTTACATACATATGTGTTTGTATGTTGGCGTACAATTTTAGTTTTTTTTTTGTGAAAAAACAACTTCCTTTGAGAGCCGTTTAAATTTATAGGCCATGTTTGTCTTGCTATTGTTAACGTTTTACATGGTTGGCTGTTGATTTTAGTCACTTGATTTCTACATAAGTTTTAATTTTTTTTTTTTGTATTTTAACAGAAAAAAATCAAAATAAAATTAAAAGTAAAATAAACAAAAAAAAAATTTTTTTTAATCCAACTTTATTGCGCTCAATTGTTTATATACAAAATTTATCCATTTTAGAAAATTTTTTTCTAATATACATATTTTTTTTTTTTTTTCATTTTAATCTTTAAAATAAATATTTTTGGGGATTTTACATTTCATATATGCCGCTTTAAGCATAGATTTATTATAATTGTAATTTGTTTTTGTGTGTAAGTGTTCTTTTTCTTTTTTATTTTACTACTTTACTAATAAAATATTTGGTAATTTTTCGTATTTACAAACATATTTGATTATAGCATCAATCAGTAGAAAGCAAAATACAAGAAGATAGATTACATTTTAAAATCAAATTACAAAGTCTTTATATTTTCAATGGCTATTCAACTCTTTTAGTATATGGATGATCAGAGAAGGAAAGATATCAAGGCTTCTATCTGTTAAAAAGCGTCTACAGCAACAATAGAAACAAACCCAAATATATATGTAACGGACAATATTGATAAAACTGGATTTAAAAGTATGAAATCGTTCTTAGAAAGACATAAAACAAATTTCCTTATTTCTTATTGTGAAAAAAAAATATTAACAACAATGAGAGAAGATTGCTTGTGTAGGAGTGACGATGAAGAAATATATACGCCAACATACAAACACATATGTAAGCAAACAGACATTTCCTGTGAGTGTTATTGTTAAACCAATTTCGTGTTACACAGACTTACGCTCTCACGACATGCATACACACTTATACAAAAAAAAAAAAAAAAAGATCGGAGATGGGAAATTTTTCATTTTGCTATATGCAATTACAACTTCTCTTATATGTACGTTCAACACATATGTACGTACTCATAATAGTATTTTTATACTCACATTTCTTCTTAACCCACTTATTTTCAATCTCAATCTCTTTATTCCCATAACTGCGTCATCGAAATCATTATCGTCACTCCTACACAAGGAATCTTCTCTCATTGCTGTTAATATTTTCATTATGAAGAGATGAAGAAAGTCTTTTTCATCTACATGTTCTTAACGTTTATATCTGTAATTACCCAGTAAAGTTATTGCCTTCAAATCATTGTAACGCTTAGTGCTTTTGCTTCCCAATTAATGCCTCTACACATGACGATGCGCTTATGTTGTTTATAATACACCTATTACCAGTAATATACTTACTACTAATAATTTGTGTTTAAACTGGTCATATAATTCTCATTGGGTTCATTGGATTATATGCATATATGGTTTAGATTGGCAGAACACAAGGACAGAAAATACCGACAGAACCTCTCTTCTGTTTTCAATCAGACACTCTACAGTGTAAGACCGGTACCGAAATATTTTGCCATAATAAATTTTTATTCAGTGGCATCCGGGCCAACTATTCCCATATGAAGAAGTAGTCGCTACCCACTGCTCTCATACGATATGTTTGCGTATCACAAAAAATTAGAAACTAATGCTCAATCGTAAATACTCTTAAAATGCTTTGCTAAATTTCGATTTTTCTTCTCACATTGATTACTGCATTGCTCGCAGCACGAAATGATGTAAATTTTTTATATATCGAGTCATTACAGCACATACATAGCACTTCTGCAGGTCTGATGAGAAGTTGGAAGAGGCAGCTTGATGATTTTTAGTTATCGCTTAAGACAATATTTTTGGAGTGAATTTACAAACATATGAAATAAGTATGACACCGCCAATCGTTACTCACAGAAATAATTTTGTAAAATAAATTCGCAACAAGTGCCAATGGGGACAAGTATGGTTATACCTTTACCCTTGAATGTTTCACCCAGCAATTGCCTGATCTGTTGTTGGATGTTGAATGTGAATGGAGAGCGTGTTCAGTAGATTATCTGTTATCTTCCTAGAAGGTGGCGCTGTACTCCTGACCCTATTTAAAGAAAGCAAAAATTAATAAGAGGCAGATTAATTGTATGGTGCAAGCGATGGGAGCAAAACCATATATGGCCACCAACTTAATATAAAGTGGAGTGGAATAAGGTAGGAATATGTGCAAAAGTATCTATATTGTTGGATAAAAAGCAGTAAAATGAAATTTACACAGTTTTGGATTGATCAGAAACGTTACATCAGGAAATAGCTCACAGACAATAACAAAAATATTGTAACATAACTGGTGGTGGTACAAACCACGAATACATGTTGTCTTAGGGGGGTCGTGGTATAGTGGTTGAGAGCCTACACAGAAACTCACACGACCGATGTTCAATCCCAGCGAAGGACAAAATTATAAAAATAAAAATTTGCGGTTTTTTAAAAATCATAATTTAAAAAAAATAATTTTATTGTTATTACTTTGCATAAAACGTCAATAGGTGCAAAGACATACCACATTTTAACTAATTTCGGTGTCAATAATTTGTAAATAAATAAAAAAAATTCTGGGTTACCATTAAATAGACTTTTTTTGTTTGTAAAGTTTCGTACGTTCGCGACCGTAAGTAAATGTTTTCTATAAGCAATGAGTTTATAATTGATAAGATGTCTTCAACTTTACTTTAAAAGTGAAATGATGTACCGAATATTCCAGTATCAGAATAATGAATTTGATTTTCTGTGATGAGGACATAAAATAAGCACAATTTAAACGGCTAAAAACAATAATATCATAAATATTGTTAAATTTCATTATTTCATATTGAATAATGTTATTAATTAAACAAATATTAAAAAAAAATTGTAAGGCTTTACTGAATTCTATTTATCAGAAGGGTGACGTTCTCAAGAAGTTTTCTTATTCCTTTATCAGTATCTGTAAACGAATAGTGGCATGCGCTAACTTAATTATATTACAAATATATCATATGTTGTGTCACCTCTTAATAAAAGGAAGATATAATCTTAGTATAGAATCTTGTTGATCATTAACTTTACTGTAATAACGCCGAATATCGCTTTTTTTTTTGTATTTTTAGACGGAGTGTTATTTTGCTCGTTAAAATTAAATTTTCCACACAACTTTAATGTAAAAGTACAAGTACCCAAAAATTAGTACAAATACTCCACACTTAGTACTCATTACTCAATACTTTGCCAGCACTAGTTACCACACACTATAAATAGAGGATTAAGTTTTTGGTTAAGGAAATTTGACGATATTTATGGGATTAAGCTTGGTAATAATAATAATAAAAAACATATGGAAATATCGTACGTTCGCGGCCCGTACTTTAGCGACCGATACTTAAGCCAATTAAACGAAAACCAATAGAGATATTTTATTGTGTAAATACTGGATAGAGACCTACATTAGTATGCTTTAAAAATTATTTAATCGCTTTTGATTACTCCGTTGTATTTCGCAGAATTTTACATTTCACTACTGTCAGCTAAAGTTGACTTCTATTTTGCGTACGTTCGTGACCACGTGTTTATAACAATTATTATGAAAACTTCAACTGGATGAAATCCATCTTTTGCACTACATATAGAGCTACTAAAATGCTATCAAATCGCAAAAATGAAATACTAGGAAAAGTTTTTTTTCTACCTTCTTTGTACATTAAAAGCGTACGAACGTACGTTCGTTACCCCAGGAAATGCCCATATACAGCATTTATAAATAATTCACAATAGAAACTTTATGTCCCAATATATTAGCTATACCGATTTTTAGGGATTGGAAAAAAATTTTTCTCCCAAACAACTTATTCCCATAATATTCACGATAGCGGGGTAATTAATAAAAATTCTTATTCTAAATCATAAAATTTTGTTACACTTTCTTTTCTTTCCTTTACAAAAAGATCTTCAAAAGCCTTACAAATTATCACGATTTTTAACTACAGCCCGAATAGAAGCAACCAGTGCTGAATTTCTGAATCCTTTTTGTTTGTCTTCCCATAAGACAATTAACCGGCAATATTCATAAATGGATTCCTTGAAGTTTAGCTTACATATCTCTGATTATTTACTTTAACAATTCACTCTTTTACAGCCCACTAATACTGTTGTTAGCATTTGTTGTACTATTGAGTTTACATTACTATTAGTTTTATAAAAGAATTCAAATACTTAGAAAGAAACATGAACAACAACAAAAAAAAAATGAAATAAATTTTCAAAATGATAAATCGTAAAGGATTTTTCTTTAACAAATAATAACCAAATATTCTACAAAAAATAATCAGAGAATATCTTTTACATTTTCTTTTATTTCCTACTATCGTAGTTGTAAAGAGTACATAATAATTTTTTTCTTAAACGTAATTAATATTAAATTTCAAATATGTAGACAAAAACGAATTATCAGAAAAATTCTCTCTGGCTTGCCTTTTAAAGTAATTGTATATAAAAGAGAGAGAGTTTCAGTTTTACCAATGATTTAAAATTTATGTGGCAAAATATTTTAGAAACAGAAAAAAAACAGTCATATGAGCAATATATCCTTTGAGCAAACATTTTAAATATGCAGCAGTCGGTTATTATGCGGAAATACAAAAATTCTATGCCATTCATGAAAAGAGTATGAAAAAAACAACGGCAACAGTAATTGTTAAATCAGAGGCATTTGTGTGTATGGCCAGTGTACAAATAATTGCAAAAATTTGTTTAAATATGTTTTGTTGTTTATGCTTAAATACGTATTTAAACAATATGTACAATTACACAATAACAAAAAACTGTCCACCATATCCGTTTCATTACCGGAAGGATATAAATTTCCGTTTTTTTTTTCTTTGCTCTAAAGCATATTGCAATGTTTTATTTATATTTTGTTGGAATTTTAAGTGATTTTATTTATGCGACTTGCAAATATTTCCTATAGAAGTCAACAATTAAAATATTTGTTCAAGTATTAAAATTTTTAGAAAAACCAATCACAGGCAAACGATATTAAAATTAAAATTCCAATATTTTATTTTTAAAATTGTTTAAACTTCTAAAACCTATTATGAAAACCTAAACTTCAATTCAATACCCATCTAAACCTGTAAAGCTCACAATAGTTTTTTTTAAAAATTTGCAAACAGTTCCTGCGGTTTCTTTATTTTATAAAGCCTGCAACACTTTTCATACTTTTATTAAATATTTTTTTTTAATTTAAAAATAAAATAATTCATTTTTATATATTGAAAAATGAAATAAAACTAAAAAGAATGAAAATTTTTTCTATAAACAAAAAATGAAAATTATTGATAAAATAAAAACAGGAGAGTTTAAATAATTTTAAAACAATTAGAAAAGTTTAGAAAAATTAAAAAAGAATTCTTCAAAACTATAGCGATAAGGATTTTTTATTTCTCCTTTTTTTAATTAAATTTCTTGTTTGTGTTGTTGTTGTTGTTTTTACTAATATTGCTGTGCATTTCTAGTTTCCTGCAATTCTTAGTGTTGTTATTGTTGTATTACCCAACACATGGATTCTAAAGAAGAACAAAAAAAGAACCCAACAATCTGCCTCTAACACAACAACCAATTATTTTTTAAAATTTTTTCTTCTTTTTTTCATTTCAATGTATCGTATGTGTGTGCTTGTGAGTGCATGGTTTGTTTTAAATTTTTGGAACTGAAAGTGGTTGCCATTTAAAAGGCCATTTTTTAGTAGCATTTCCTGTTATATAGTGGCTACAAGACAAGAATTGGCTTTATAATGTGAATACAAAAGAAATGTTTTTGTTTTTGTTTTTTCTTTCTTTTCTTTTCGTTTCTTTTTGCTATTTATGAGAGAAAAGAAAACCAATGAAAGGAATTTCAATTAGAAATAGCAAAAAACTATTAAGAAAAAAGCAACACATTTGAACAACAGGAACACTTGTATATCGAGAAATAGAAACTCTATATTGATTTTGTTGCTTTTCTTTTATATTTTTAAGAAAAAAAAATAGAATATGTCAAGCTTTAAACTGACTTTAGAATTTAAAGTTATAGCTACACAGCTGCATTAAGCAATCTTGGTTTAAAAAATCAAAATGTGCACAACATTTACAAACAATAAGAGGATGCATACATACATACCTAATTGGCCATTACAACCCTGTAATAGGGTTACGGCCTAGCATCTCGCAGCATTCATGTTGTGTGTGTTAATTCTTATCCATGAGTACTGAAACCTACAGTTTAAAGATAGCTGCGAACGACAGATTTGAAAAGCCTTTTCATGGCAATCAATTACTCCCAGAGCTTTTGCCAGAAGATTGCAAGACTCCCCGAAAGAAATAATTTTTTCATATTTCTTTTTTTCAAGATGTCAGAACTTATATTGGAAACCAGCGCTATCGTCTTAGTAAACCAAAACACTAACCACTAGACCACAGCGACTACTAGCACATATAACTTTTAAAAAGATCTTCTCCTTCTAACCTCTAATCCCATTTACTCCTTCGCAGATGACAGTAACATTTGTTACTCATATTCATTTGATCGTAGGCCCAACCTTTTGGAGATCGGGGTGAGAAGGCAGAATATGAATGATACACTCTCAAATGACCTGCAAAGAATCTCCGAGTAGGGTCTCGCGAACAGGGTCGAATTAAATGCGCGCAAGACCCAATGTTTATTGATTTAATCCTGCCATCTGTGACTATGGGTAATGTAAATATTGAGGAGGCTGACGCTCTTGATGTTCTGGGCACGAGAATTAGTTGTGATGTTCGTTGGAATGACCACATATTTCGAGTGTCGAAAGAAGCATTCAAGTGCCTCGGTTTTCTAAAACGGTGCAGGAAATACTTCACTCCATCTGACCTTCTCAATAGTTACAAAACCTTCATCAGACCTAAGATGGAATACAACTCTCATGTCTTGGCCGGTGATTCAAAATCAATTTTTGGGCTTCTCGACCGAGTACAAGAAAGAGCGAATGTGGTTATCAGCGACGGTAGGGTATCCAATTCTATCGATTCCTTGGAGCATCGGAGCAATGTGGCGTGCGTTTCATTGTTCTATCGATACTACCATGGGAGGTGCTCTGATGAGATAAAGAATTTGATTCCGGGTGGTCGCATATTCTTGCGGACTACACGTACCTCTCTCAGAGCGCACCCATTTGCGGTTGATTGTTCAGCGAATCGCTCAATGAATTATAGAGAGAACTCGTTCTTTAGCCGTACCGCTCGTTTGTGGTACAATCTTCCTGCGAAAGTTTTTCCTGCCAATTACAATATCAGGTTTAAATCAAATGTCCACAAACACTACTCCCTCTTTCCCCCTTCCCTAAACATATTTTCCTAGATCAGCACAATGTACTGCATGTGTAGGGGCCGTCCCCTGAGTGCTGGCCTTAAATATAAAAAAATTAATAAAAAAAAAAAAACTGCCCTATTATGTGTACACTTGTTCGTATAAGTAATTTATTTACAAATAAATATCAATCATACGCCTGGAGGTTTGATCGTAATTTGGCAAATATTTGACGAAATAATTAGTAACAAAAAGTGTTATGCAAACATTTCTTTAAGAATTAATCAAAATACTAAAAAATTTTAATGCTTTACGAACTAGTGGCGATCCACTAGTTTCAAGGCTGGTCATATTAGTTTATATTAGAGGTTACGAAGAGTTTTATGATACTAAAATGGCACTAAGTACGGATTATGGTACAAAGATTTTCTTTTAAGAAGGCCTTAAATAATTAACCAAAATTAAGGGTATTAATATAATAAAATTTAGCTCGAATGTAAAGAATTTCATCTTTCGTAGACTAAAGACCATTTATTAGAATTTTGAGTGAAAACCTTGATATAGAGTTTGTAATAGTCGTCATGGACTGGCCCATCACAAACATTTTTTATATTTCTGCATGTTTTGCATACTCTTTTTTATATAACAAAACTATAAGAAAAACTAAAGAAGAAAATATTCCAAGAATGTAGAATTTAAACTGAAAGCAATTTAAAAATTTCATTGCCATAATAAACTTTTATGCAAACAACAACTACTAAAACAATAGCCAAGAAAACTAAAATATAGTTTCCAAATACAAATGTTCTAACATTTTTTAAAAAAGAAAAAAAATTTAATAAAACCTCACAAATTTGTTTGGCATTAAATAAATTTTGATCTAAATTAATTTAAAAGTTTGAAAAGTGAAGCATTTTTTTTTAATTTTAATTTCTAAACAATAAAATTTAATAAATTATAAAAAGCTTTACAATAAATAAATAATTACATTCAAACAACTGCTAAAAGTGGGCTGTTTTAAGTAGGCAAGCACGCAATAAATGCAATGAATGGTATCTTTTCAAAAAAGAAGACTTAGACAATAAATAATTACAACAAAACAATAGAAGAATAATGCAGTTGTAAGCATTAATTATATTTAAAAAAAGTTAATAAAACAAAAAAAGAAATAACACAATTTATAAAAAGAGAATGGTTGACATTTATACAATTAAACATACGCTCGAGTAGTAAAAAGGTAGCTCATAAACTGAAAAACACAATAAAGCATAGCATAAATGTGGCAATCTAATTATGGCCTTACTGTCAACTTTAGTTCTAAATGTTATACAAATTATGGCATTTTATTCAAACTTACAACTTCTTTTATCAATGATTATTAATGCTCGTAGTGATCTTAATGCGACACATTTATACTCAAAAATTGAAACAAGAAGTCTGTAGTATGGCGGGTTTATAACATTACTAATAAAAGTGATGCAATATTTACCTGAAAGCAATCTTTTAAATGTTAATATACCAAATACTCAGTGTTGTTTTATCACGCATACAGCGGGGGGTGATCATGCAATCTTGTTATCTCTGACTACGGGTAATGTAAACATAGAGGATGCGGACGCTCTTGATGTTCTGGTCATGAGAATTAATTGTATTGTCCGTAGGAATAATCACATATTTCGATTGTCGAAAGAAGCATTCAAGTGACTAGATTTTTTACAACGGTGCAAAAATTACTTCTGTAGTCGCCGTGGTCTAGTGTGTTGGCTTACTAAGACGATAGCGCCGGGTTCAAATCTCAGCTCTGACATCTTGAAAAAAAATTAATATGAAAAAATTATTTCTTTCGGTGACTATTTCTGAGCAGTCTTCTGGCAAAAGCTCTGGGAGTAATTGCTTGCCATGAACAAACTTCTCAAATCTGTCATTCGGAGTCGACTTTAAACTGTAGGTCTCGGTATTCATGGATAAAAGTTAACACACACAACAGGAGTGCTACGAGAAGCTAGGCACAGGGTTGTAAAGGCCAACTTTGTATGTATGTATGTATGTATGTATGTATGTATGTATGTCTGTATGTATGTATGTTTGTATGTATTTATGCAAAAAATACTTCACTTCATCTGACCTTCTAAATATTTTCAAAACCTTATCCGACCCAAGACAAATTACAACTCTCTTGGTACAGCCGGTGTTTCAAAGTCTACTTTGAAGCTTATCGAGCGCAAAGGTACTTATCATTGGAGTATCGGCGCAATCTAACGTGCATTTTACTACCATAGGAGGTGCTCTGATGTATTAAAAGCCTAAATTTAGAATAATCATAAATTCTTACGTAATATTCGTACCTCTTTTAAAACATCCCAGCAGAAAATTTTTACAATTTGGAAGCAATAAATAAAATTGCAAGCAATAATGGAAGCATTATAATGTTTTTTATACATTAAAGCTTCCAAATATGCTACGGCATAAGGCATTATTTTTGATTTTTTGATCTATTTGCTAACTACTTAGTTGCAATACATTTTTATTTCTATTACATTTCAGCGGCTCATCTTAAATATATAAAATTGAATGTGAATTTGTTTGTTTGTTTGTACCTTATAGGAGAACAAACCTCAAGACCGATTTTTCTGAAATTTTCACAGCATTTAACTGGGACCCTGACATTTACGCCCACTTTTTTAAAATTATGTAATTGCTCCCATATAGTTTTTAACAGATTTACTTCAAATTGTATACACATTATACTCCAGGCGAGGTATAAACAAACATTTCTGACGCCACGCCCCCTTTCACGCAAAATTTTATTTGAAAGTTTCAAATGTTTTGTTCTCTGTATAAATTTTTTTCATCCAACGGATTTTTTTTATTTGGTAGTATATTGCCATATAACTATGAACCACGTCACCGCCGTTAATTTTATTATATAACGAGGGGGTAGCGAAACATACCGTGTTCAGCTAGTTTCATATAAAAATAATGCATTATTGATGCGCACTAGTAAGTGATTGTTCGGAATTTCTCCTTTACAAAATAACTTAATTGTAAACACTATTTTCTGCTGGGATGTTCTTTCGTAGTTGATTGATTGAGTGAATCGCACAATGCATAATATATAAAATTTGTTCATTTTAGCCTCACAATTCGTTAATGGAGTAATCTTCCCGGTAAAGATTCTACCGTCAACTACGACTTTTATTATTTTAAATCAAATGTCCACAAGCAATACCCCATAACATAACATAACTGCCCTTAAAATATTTTCCTAAACCAGCACAATATGCTGCATGAGTAGAGGAGAAATCATTCCCTGAATGCTGGCCTCAATACAAAAAAACAAAACCAAACTTCTTTCGATGAGAATTATTTTCAGTGATTTTAAGCATTCAAAACTTTTTACTGAACTGCCTTAATATGTCACAGTGTACAGCTACAGTACACGCACGCTACTTAAGCAGCTTAAAACAAAACAATAAAATTTCACACCCACTCTCCACTATAAATGCATGCCGTACAAGACATAAATGTGAACGAACGTTGAACAAAGAACACAATTAAACATTTAAGTTTTTTTTATCAGCTTTTTGTATGTATATACATACAAACATATGTGTTACTGCATGTATGCTTGTGTGCGAATGTGTACATAAATACATACGCAAACATATGAGTTTAATATGTTTATTGTTTTTGTTGATTTTAAACCATAATGTTTAAGGCAGATAAAAGCGATAAATTATCAACACTTTTATTTGAAACAAAAAGTAAAAAGAAACAATAAATAGGAAAGAGAGAAATAGAGAAAAACATATGCTACAAACTTATTTTAAACAGATGCGCGAAAAAATGCGTGTTTAAAAATAGAAAAACTTTTATTTAATTTCTTTACACTCAGCAAAATGTGTCTGTGTGCTAAATATAAGCAGATATTCAAAAGTTTTACAGGCCAAGCAATCAAATATGTTAACTTCTCTCTATGTCTCCCTATTTCTCTCTATTTCTCTCTGTCTATTTATCTATCTTTCATACTTTCTTTTCTTTAACAAATTAGTTAAATCGATAAGACCAGCAAAGCATAAAAGCAAACTTGTAAACTTTATTTATGAAACGTTTATTAGACAATTTAATTGTAAAATATAAGAAATAAGAATAAAACAGTAGCAAAATTAGTTTTTTTTTTTTGCAGGTGAAATTTTCTATAGTTTAGAACATAAAAAAATAAAATTTTTCTTTTCAAATATTGGCAAAGAAATAAAAGCAAAAGGGAAATTTATTTTTGATTGCTTTTAAAATATGCAAAACTAGATATCTAGGGAAATACCACAAGATGCAATATTATAGCATTTCCAGTTTGCTTTTTATATAAACAGTAAATAATTAAAGTAGAGTCTGCCTGGTGAAAAAAAGAAACCGCAATTTGATGTGCGACCATTTGTTACGATTTTCAGCAAAATAAAGCAACATTTTTTAGTTAATTTTTCATAATTTCTTGCAGTGCTTAAGAATTGCAATATTTCTAAGACATTAAATGCACACACGCTTTATAAAGTCTGTACATTTTTTTTTTTTTTTGTTTAGCATAGGAGTGTTTGTTTGAATTATGAAGTTTATAATTGTAATGTAGTTGTGTATGTATGTATTACAAAGTGGCCATGCAAGTTTAAAGCAAACAATAATTATAACAAATACAACAACAATAAATACGACAACAATAACGGTAATAAGTCATGAAAAAGTAAACGGCTGTGCGCCTTTGTGTAACGCCTTTTGTTTAATAATACAAAACAAAAGAAATGCAAAACAATAATTCTTCTTTTCTTATCATTATCATTGTATGTATTGCATTAATAGTTGTAGTTGTAATTTAAGTTCTTATTGTTGTAGTTGTAATACCATATTATCTCTAGGCGTATTATTTGTATGGCGAAATGGCATGTATGTACGTGTGTATACAAATATGTTCATTTCAGCATACGCTAATATGTTAACATTGTTTTAGAAGAGATTTCTGAGCGAGAGTTAGAGAGAGAGAGAGAGAAAAAAGCCGTATTTTTTATCTATTCATATGTGGGTGTATATGCATTGTTTTGTAATATGACAGCAAGTTTTATGTGTAATAATGGTAACACGGTATTATTGTATTTAAACAAAGTTCTAGTTTTGTTTTCCTTTGTTTTTTTGCTTATGTTGTTGTTTTTTGTTTTTTGTTTGCACTCAATATGTGATGCAGACAAAAGCTTTTTTTTCAAAACTTTCTTCTTTGTACTTAACAATGTGCATATGAGAATGTAAGTTAGAAGCAATGCCTTGGTATGCGTGTTCGTGTAAATTCTTTAGAATGTTGGTGTGCAAACAAACAATCGACACTGCAAACAAATCCGCCAACTTTTCTTTTACAAAACAGAAAAACGAAAACAAATTTTTGGGCGCAACTACTTTTTGAAAATAAATTTCGAAAATTTCTAAAATTTCATTTAATATCGTCATCTAAAAATGCCTTTTGTTATATTATAGCTCAAAACTTTAGATTCTTTACTTTTTCAAATAGAGCAAGAATAAAAAAAAACTCAAAATCACACAAAGAAAATACCATTTGAACAAAAGGAAAAAAAGTTAAAAACAGAAAAACAAACATTTAACAACTTTTTTCTTTGGATTTTTGTTTGACAAGATTAACGGAATCAAATTATTATGTAGAGGGAGACAGAAATTTAAAACAAGAAAACAGTTTAAAAGAAAAAACTGAAATGTGCGATTTATGTATGTGTTTGCATTTATTTCATAAAATCATATATTTCCGGTTTTTCAATAAGAGCGCTACAAAATTTTTTTTAAATTAAACAAAAACAGTTTTGTTTAGCAATGAAATTCTTTATTCGTGTAAAAGTACATTCGATGCCATTATGTATGGATCTCGTTTTCTTTTGCATGGCTACCACGGGCATGCTTGCAGAAGTCCAGACGCTAAACCCAATTTTTGATGGTTTGCAAGCATAAATCGGCCGATACTGCTACAATTTCACGTTCGATATTCGTACGAAGTTCATCAATCGTCGCTAACTTGCTGGCATAGTCCATAAACTTGACGTAGTCCCAAAGGAAATAGTCTAAGGGCGTCAAAACGCACGACCGAGACGGCCAATCGACTGAACCACTTCGTGAGATAACACGTTCTCCAAACTTGGTTTCCAATAAATTGATTTTGACATTCGCTGTGAGGCTTGTGGTGCCGTCCTGATGGAACCAGAGTTTTCCAAGTCCATGGGCGCCGGCCTATTAACAGCACTGTTAATTCTTAAGATGCCTTTTCTTATTAAAAAAAAAGAAAAATACATCCTCAAAAGAATTAAAAATGTTGTGTTTACTTTGGTCAAATAATCAAATTAATAGGTTAATACATTGTTTGCATTTAATATTTTTTGGTTTCTTATTGTTTCTTTATTTTTTTATGCAAACCGTGAGAATTCACATGTCAGTGTAGTTGAGTGCCCTGTGAAATTATTTTTACATGTGCTACTCAAGTTACTGGCCAGACAGTTTGAAATTCAATCAATGCTCTAGTACAGTGTATGTATGTATTATGTATTTTATGTATTATTTGTTATTTTTATTTTATTAAATTTTTGCTTAGATTGTAAGTTTTTGCTATAAAAAGAAAAATTTTTATTAAAGTAATTTGCCATTCTGTTTATATCAATTGATTGTTGCCCATCAATTTATTTTCATCAACTGCTTCTTGGTGTAAATTACAACTATTTTTCATCCGTTACCTTGGTGCATCACCCTGGTAACAATTCTTAACTAACCGAGGCAAACGAGCCTCTGATTGAACATTCTCCTATTTTTACTCTTCTGAGTTAACCGAGGCAAACGAGCCCCTGGTTTAACAAGCACCAAACCGTAATTTTTCGGGATGCAATGATGACTCATGGAGTATGTGTGGATTGCTGCCTGACCAATAACTCATGTTTTGTTTATTGACGAAGCCATTCAGCCAGAAATGAGCCTGTTGCTCAGCTCAATTCACGAACATACGACGATTTTGATGGTCAAGCGGCTTTAGTTCTTGCCTCAATTTGATCTTGTTAGGATATAGGCCAAGATCTTTTCGCAAAATTCGCCACAACGATGTCACAGAGATGCCCAACGCTTGAGAGCGATGTGCGAGAGACACTTTTGGGCTTTCTTCAACTGAAGCCTCAGCGGCAGCAATATTCTTGACACTATGGGCACTTTTTTGTCTCACTGGCACAGGAACATTTTGTACTGTGCCTGTGGATTAAAATTTTTCCACTAGACGCTCAATTGTTGATCTGCTAGCACGATTATGATGACCATAAATTGGACGTAGCCTTCTTAATGTTGAGGCCACTGACTCCGAATTTCAGCTCGTATATCTTTCCACCATGAAATGCCAAACCTTACTGAAGAGAAATGTCAAAAGAGCGGCAAGAAATATGGCGTCGTTTGCTGTCCCTGCCGATCTACTTATGCAGCGTTCCTGTTGACAAACCCAGTACATGAAAGATGCCCAGTAGTGGCTGATATCAGCAAATTAAACTTACACGTATACTTACGCTCTTTTGTTTGATCGTCAATCAACCAATAGGAAATCAGCATGTTGAGTGGGAGAGACAAACTACACTTGCAGAACTTCTGTGTCTTTCTTTCAGTGTTATTTCGTCACTCTCACCAATACTACTAGCTTGGGCATCAATGCTGTACATACATGTGTGTTGCCTTCGTAAAACAAGAGCTTAAAGTTCGAACGCCAGCTCTGGCATCTTAAAAAATATGAAAAAATATTTCTTTCGGAGACTACATCTTAGCAGTCTTCTGCCAAAAGCTCTAAGATTAATTGATTGCCATGAACAAGTCTGTAGTTTGAAGTCGACTTTAAATTGTAAGTTCCGGTGTTCAAGTATAAAAATTGACACACACAATATGGATGCTGCGAGAAGCTAGGCCGCAACCCTGAAACAGGGTATGAATGTATTTATGTAATAAATGTTTTTTATAAAAAAAATCTCTTCTAGTAATAATGAAAATGATTATCAAAAATGAAGTCAAGGCTAAAACAATTTTTAAAGTATTTTATTACAAAGTAAAACTGCTCACAAGTTTTTGGCTTATACGTTTATCACCAGTTATAGTAAAAAAAAGAAATTTCCAAATTTTAAAACTATTTTCTTGTTTTTCCTGTCTTCTAACTGCGTGATAAATGTTGTCAAATGACTTGTATATTTTACCACATTCACTGCGTTTAAATTTTATACTTGCAATTATAATTTCAAAGTCTATCTTGAAAATTTAAAAGAACAGAAAATAAAAAAGAAAAAAAATTTTTTTTGGTCATATAAATCAAGCATGAAATAAAATTTTTAAACAAATTTGTCACTTTCGACTACTAATCTTTGATCTCTCATTCTCCAACAAAAAAGAAAAAAAAGAAAAAGAAAAAAGTGGTCACTGGGCACGTATTTGTAACTGTACCCAAGGAATTCGATTACTTGTTAAAAAAAAAAAAAAAAACAAAAAAAAATTGAAAAAAAGGCCAAAATGTAAGTTTGAATGTATTATTGGCAACAGAATAATGGCTAAAGTAATATTGTCAAATAAATTACAAAATGTCCACTTGAAAAAGTGCGTGTTAAAGATAAAAAATAGGTCGCCTGAAAAAAAAACACTGGGTAACAGAAATATTTTATGTCACCATAAATTTATATACAAAACACAGGCATAATATTTGGGCATTAAAGAAAAATATCATATAAACAAATATACCATACCATTACACACACATACAAGTATAATTTTCAGTAGCCGGAGCAAAACAATGACAGTCACAAGCACTATTCATGGGTCCCAATTGTATGATTAATTTGTAATAAATTTTGAAATATTATAAAGCATCAATGAAAACATTTAAACCCCCATAAAATACTAATAAACTGGGGTAAATGGAAAATAGTTTTTGTGTTCAAATATAGAAAAAAGCTAAAAAAAATTTGAAGGAAAATTACCAGTATTTATTTAATTAAAATTATCTCCTTTTTAGCATGCCCATGCACGCACGTAGTACAACGCACAGTAATGAATTGAATTGAAACCAAATGGTTTGGAGTGAAGTGGTGTAGTAGCAAAACGGAAAAGGAAATCAAAATGTAACGGAGACAAAACGAGCGTTGGCATTAAAATTATAATGGCAAGTGGCACAAACAAAAAACCACCTTAAATGGCAAGTTATTTAAAATCTTAAGTGAATATAAATTCTCTTCCTTTTTTCCCTTTCTTTTTTTCTCTTTTATGAAAAATAAAAGTTAATGAATTAATTAAAAATAAATGCTTAAAATTGCTGTGTGCAAGTGTAGGAGACAAACAACAAGAGGAGTATTATAGAGAAAAATTTATTTTTCACTTAAACGGAAATGAAAAGTTATTTCAATTAAATTAAAGTGTTTTTATTGAAAAAAAGACAATAAATTTTAAAAAAGTTGGAAAAACGTTAAGAAAGTATTAATGACTAGGAATGTAAGTGATATCATAACAAAACAAGTGGAAAATTTATAACCAAAAATTAAAAAGAATATACTCGTACTTTAGTTAATTGCATTAGGCGCCAAAACTAAAGCACAGGTGTTTTAAACTACAGTTCGAGAACAGATATAAAAAGCAGGATTTATTTTTTTCTTTGTACATATAACTACTCATGAAATTCTATTACGATTCTCAGAAGACTGAGCAGTAAAATTTTTTGGTTGAAAATTTATTGACTATTAGGTTTTGCTGATTTTTTAATAAAAGGTTATTCTTATTGTTTTTACTTTAATTTGAAAAGTTAAATTTAGATTTTAAATTTGTTAAAAATAAATCTTAAAATTTGTCAATTTAATTCAACCAGACTTAAGTACCTATTTAGTTTTTCTATGATAATATACCAGTACGTAGTTTTTTGAGTAAAATTTTGGCTTGTAAAAATGTAAATCTATGTCGTTTTCTAGACACTCAATCTCTCCTCATGAGTACTTTATTAATGGTGAGGCATTAAAAATGGAAGATACGTTTTTGGATCTTGGAGTACTGTTCGATAAAAAATTAAATATTAATTTACATGTACTTATGACTGTAAGTAAGGCTAATTGTGTTCTAGGTCTCATAAAGCGTTGGACCAAAGAATTTGATGATCCTTATGTTACAAAACATCTTTACACGTCACTAGTGAGACCAACACTTGAATATGCGTCTGTAATTTGGGATTCCCAGTACACTTTTTATATAATGAAATTAGAATCTGTTCAAAAACAGTTCTTACGAAACCTTAGATGGAGTCCGAGTGAAAATCTACCACCATATCGCAGCCGACTTGCTCTTATAAATTTACATACTCTACAAAGTCGGAGAATTGCATCGAATATATCATTCTTTTTGAATCTGATACAGGGCAATATAAATTCTAGTAATATCTTGGAAAAGTTACAAATCAATGTACCTAACAGGCAACTTCGGTTATATGAACCAATTTATTTAAAACCGCATAGATATAACTTCATCGATAATGACCTTCTACGTAGAACATGTATGGAAATTAATAAATTTTATAATCTTATTGACTTTTCTGCCAACTGCGCTACAACAAAGAAATCAATACTAATTTATCTTAATTCAAATACCTATCAATATGATTGTTTTTAATATATGTTTAGCTTTGTTATTTGTTTTATGTTAATTGTATTACTTTATATTATAAGCTGTTAAATTTAGTTTATTAAATAAATAAATAAAAGATGCAACTTCATATTGTTCATAAAGGAATTTCTACAATACAAGACAACTTTCACATACAAACATAATCGGCCATTACCACCCTGTGTTAGGGTTACGGCCTAGCTTTTCGCAGTATACATGTTGTGTGTGTCAATTTTTATCCATGAGTACCGAGACCTACAGCTTAAAGTCGACTTCAAACGAGAGATTTGAGAAGCTTTTTCATGACAATCACTTAGTCTCAGAGCTTTTCCTTTTTTTTATTGAGACCAATACTCAGGGGTAAACCCCTACTTAATGATGTGCATTGTATGGGAATTTTCGTGGAAGGGACAGTACATTATGACAACAGAACATATACAACAAATTGCTGTGAATTGATCATTCAAAGGCCAATGTTATACCTTCACCCTTCAATAACAGCAACAGCAATTGCCCCATTGTTGAATGTTGATTGCGGTGAGTGCCTTCGCTAAGTAGGTTTTAAGCTGTTATCTGCTACTTCCTAATAGGTGGCGCTTTTCTTATGATCATTCGTTTTTCGTTGTCAAAGGTTAAGGTGGAATAGAGTGGAACGTCAGGGAGCGATTACTTTGTAGGTAGACTTCGTGGAGGGAGGACCTCTTATTTTTAAATTATAACTTTGAAAAACCCGCAAACTAACTTTTTTGCTGGGATTCGAACCTGGGCCGTTTGCGTTTTTGTGCGAGCGCTCTAACCACTATACCATGCACCCAGAAGACTGCTAAGAGTTGGTCGCCGAAAGAAATATTTTTTTATATTTCTTTTTTTCAAGATGTTAGAGCTGAAATTAGAACCCTGGGCTATCGTGTTAGTAAGGCAAGACACTAACCACTAGACCACGGCCACTACAACGTTCACATTTTAACTCCAAAAAAATATATTCTTTTTCTTCTACATACATGACATTTAAGATATATCGCCGTACTGACGTATGAAGTTAAAAAAAACATAATTGCACTCTCCGGTCTCTGCAAATATATTCAGTTCTATATGTAGTTTATAAATCACTAATCTTCATGATGACACAGACATAAGAACGAAACAGAAATCAAGTCCAACCCTTTTCTATTTTAAAAGAAATGATAAATTATTTTACAATATTATTTAACATTAAATACACAACTCTGTTTTGTAATTATAAATTCCGAATACATGCCACATTAAGGCTATAGAAAAATTGAATTTCTCGTATAAGTATTAGGCCGCAACTTGCAACTTGACACCACAACAAAAATAAAAAAGAACAGCTTTTAATAAATATTTCATAAACAGTATTTAACAAGATAAAACCAAAAATAAAACATACATATATATACGAATTGTATATGTACTATGTATGTATATATTCCCATATGCTATGCCTGAATATCGTATGTGACCCATATGAGACTTGGAGACACAAAATTATCTTTTTAGTTTTATGAATAGAGTGACAAATAAATAATATGTTTATTTTCTATATCCCATAGATAACGAAAAATAGAAACGTGTATGTTATAATGGATGTCTGTATAGTTTGCTTATGGGTAACCAAAATTCAACACCAGCTCCTACACCAGCTGACAATATAAACTACCAATAAATACTATACCACACCACACCGCAAATATTTATATGTACTGTGTGCATACAGTTGTGTTCAAAAAAATATTATTTAAACAAAAAAAATGTTGAAATTATTTTTATTTTAATATTTTATTTATCACAATTTGGTTTGAATATTTAATACGAGTAACATAAAAATACCGCTAAACTCTAAACTATAGCTTAAAAGATTTGACAAAACTTTGTACATGTATTTTTGCTTCCTGCTGAAATGGCCAATTACAATATATGATATACATAGGTGTTGTAAATTATAATGGCCACTGGAGAGGGATCTTGCCATCTTGACTCCCAATACCATCACGGGAGTCATGTTAGGAATCCCCGCAGCATGGAGAAGGCTCGCCTTTTTTGTGAGGGGGATCCTTCGCCAGAAGGAGAGAAACCTTGCAAGGTCGGTATAACAGTAGGGTCCAAATGTATCGTAATATTAGGCTCCATCCTAAAGAAATGTTATAAATTGACGGTTCCAGGATGGAGCGACGTGATAGAGAGGGGTTTTAGCCGGTAGGCGCGATGGGTGGAAAAAAAACTATCTAAATGCGTAAATGCATTTCCCCTCTCACAAAAAACAAAAAATAAAAAGAAAAAAAAATTATAATGGCAATTTAGCAAACCAAACATCAAACTTACAATTGTTGTGAGCAATAATCGGGGTCATAATTGCTCCCTTCTAGCGTACTAGTACTCAGGGGATGAGTAGGGACTCATGCTGTGCATTCTTGAATTTTTTAAATGATAGAATTTTTGTTTTCTTCTTATTAAGCGCCTTACGAATGAGGACAAATAGCTGTCAATTTTACCCCAACTTTGAATGACCAACTGTAATTGCCCCATCTGTCTGTCGGTGCTCTGTTTTTGTGGTATGGGGGCTTCGCTATATGTAGGTAGATATTTTCTCTACTACTACTTCTCAGCAGGTATCCCTATTTTCTAATGATCATTCGTTTTTGTTAATTGGTGGAATACAGCGGAATGTCAGAGAGTGGTTTCTTCTGTATGGCCTTCTTGGAGGCAGGGGGTTAACCTCTTATTTTATTTTTTTTTTTTTTTTATCCTTGGTTTTTAGCAAGCAAATACTTAATGAAAAGTAAATTTTTAGGCTGTCTTCTAATTTTAATATTCTCTATTTTTAATTTAATTTAGTATTTCTTTTATCTTACAAATGAAAACAATGCACCTATTTTTCTACACACAACTGTATTTGTTAAAGCGTGTAGACCACAGATATTTACTTGTATTTTTCTTTTATTCTCTTTTTTAGAACTGATAGAAAAGGTCACATAAATCATGTGATTTTTTTTTTTTTATTTATTTTCACTATTTATTTACCGGCTTTACTGGCATATGTCTTTTTGTAAATAAATGAAATACATTTTTGTAGGTTGACTTTTACTTACAAACAATTTAAAAACATTTTTCTATTAAATAAAATTAATATCTGCATTACCAGACAAGTCATAAACTTTAAGAATAAAAAGAAATGCGAAATAATGTCTTAAATTTCTTTTCAGAAATGCGAATAACTGGCAAACACGAAACCAGTTTTTTGAGTTTTTGCTCATTGCAAAATTAAGTGATAAAATATTTGAAAATTCTATTCAAAGTCTAAGAGTCAACAATAAAATTGTTTTTAAGAGTTTCTAAAAACAAAAGTTCAAATTAAGCGCCATTAATTTTATAAAAATATCTAAAGCTATATTTACACTATCTAAGTTTCTCATCTGAGTTTTATATCACAAGCGCTCTCAGGTAGACTGAGATAGTTTAATTACAAATCTAATTTAATTTTTATTGTTTTTGCCTGAGCTCAGTTAAAAATAGAAAATTTTCTACTTTCAAAATTATTGCCGTCTGAGTTGTAACTGTTATAATCTGTTATAATCAGATGTAGCTTAAGCGACATTGATACATACGAATATTTCTAAAGAATTTTTGAATTTTTTATTATTTTTTTGTTATTAAACTTTCGCATAGCAGGTAAAATTTTAAACTTCCTGCACAGTTACTTTTAATGCAACTCTGATTTAGCTGCTACCTTCTGCTAAATGGGACTGTGAACAAATTTAGGGCAAGCAATCTTGAATTATCTCCATCAAGCCGTTATAATCACATTTTTCTCACACATTGGGATACAAAAACCTTTATCATCTCTTCAGAAAAGAGTGTGGCGATATTGCAACACAATTCTAATGAGGTTTTGTTGGTATCACATCACAACCGCCATGAACTAACAAGTTCAAGTGTTCTTCGAAAAGCTCGGCAGCTGCGTTAAGCATTTTATGAAAGTTACACGCGTTGTACCACATTATACGAGGGACACTTGTACACCAGTGAGTTTTTTTACATCAAAAAAGAAAAAAGGAATAAAAAAATGAAAAGAGTTATTTGCCATTGACATCATTACCTTTATACATAAAGGGATACTGCTTAACTGTGTTTAGCAATAATGTAGTGAAGACTCTACTCAACAAATCTCACAATATTTTTTGTATAAAAAAATAATTTTTTCTTGCACTTTTTTTTTTTTTAAATGTACTAAAAAAGTTTAGTTTTTCTACGGTTTTCAGCATAACTTACAGGGACTCGTAATTTTTTTACAACCATATATGGCTACATTGTAGCCATTGTAAATCCGTACAACTTTTGTAGACATATCAATACAATCTGAATGTGTCTAGGCAACAAAAATAGCTTAAAAATGCCAATGTGTACCCTAGGGTGTCCCAAATAAAATTAAAAATTGGAATTCGTCGGAAGATCATTCTTAATTTGGATACTCATAAAGTAAAGTATTTTTGGGAATTTTTTTCAGATTTATCGGAAGTGGTTTAGAGGTCGCACAAATTGATTTTTACCCAAAAATCGAGCTTTTTAAACTCTATTTAATTTTTGGTTATGAATTGGTAAAAAATCGATATTTTCTCGACTTCTGAGTCAATATTGTTAAAGAAAATATTCCGATCTTTAATTTATGTTTAAATAGAGATTTGTGCGACCTCTAAGCCACTTCCAAAAAATCTAAAAAAATTCTCAAAAATACTTTGTCTCATACCGGTCCAAAATAAGCTTGATCCCCAAAAAAAATTTTTTTGGGACACACTAGTGTACCCTAAAAATTTTAAAAAAATTAATAAAAAAATTTAGTTAAAAAATAGGTAACAATTTGATCTTTTTAAGTTATTTTGAATGCCTAGACACATTCAGATTGTATTACTATACGAAAGTTGTTCAGTAAGTAAGGTAAATAAGAAAAAATGGCTTGACTTTACGAGACGGTATCTGCATGGGCCAAAGTGTTGTGGAGCGATGAATCAAAATTTAACTTATTTCACTCTGATGGGTTAAATTATATTCGTCGGCCTCCTAAACAAAGATATTCGCCCAACAACATTATGTAGATATGACAAGACACGATGTTGAACATAATATGGCAACGAGTTGCATTTTTTTCCCGCTACTGTAGATATTAGAATTAATAAATATTTTATAAAACATACCTTAAAAGCTCTATTAATTGAAATATTTTTTGCTTCTAATTTTCAATTTCTTTTTTTACATCAGTTATATTCTTTATTTTTATAATAATTTCTTGAAACTTCCTTTAAGCCAGGAATTACCTTTTGGTTAAGTGGAAGCATCACTATACTCTGACATTGAACTTTCTTTGAATTTGTATAACATTGTTTTATAATGTTGGCGTTTGTAACCAGGATATCTTATAATTAAATATCCTTTAAATTTTGAATTTGCACGTGTCTCGACAGCCAAATAATAAAAAAAAAATTTTGACATTTAGTTTGTGTGGTTTTGACAAGGAACACTTTAAATATTTAATTTTTAAAAAGGGTAATTTGTTGTGGTAGATTGGTTATATTTTGGGGGGGATGTAAAAAATTTTATCATTTAAACAGCTTAATAAAAAATATAGCTTTATATATAAATTTTATTTAACTTTCATAAATACAAAATATTTATAAAATTATGCACAAAAATTTATTTTCTCTCTTAAGCATTTATTTTCGTTTTACCTCAAAATTACCAGAAAGAAAAAACTGAAGGTTTTTGGTTTAGACTAGAATTCTAAACCAACAATTATGTCGTTTTTGTTGTTGCTGTTGTTGTGGTTAAAATTTATAGACTTTATGATTGTTAAGCAATTAATATGATATTAAAAGTAAATTAATTCAAATTAAATACATATTTAAACATTTAAGAATACTTTATTATATAAATAATAACCAACAAACTCTCTTATACTCTCCCTCTTTATCACTCTCCTATTAAAACAGCTACACTAAGAACACCAAAGCAAACGCAGTTGTATACTCTTGTATGTATTTTTGTTTTGTCTTGACGAACTTAATATTTTGTCTTCATTTACAAAAGAAAAACCAGCGAAGAGCAATTTGTTTGCCTAAAGGTATGCATTAATAAATAATTCCACTTTATGTTTCTATTAAAACTTTGTCTAGTTCCGTCACTAAATTAAGAGAGAGAGAGAGAGGGAAGAAACTACGAAAAATATAATTAATGTGTTAGACTATTTAACATAAATTTCTCTTAAACTATAAATTAATTTGAAAGCAAAAATAAAAGAAAGGAATATTTTTAAATGTGATATGTATATATACTAGTTTCCATACATCAAAAAATGTTTTAAATATCCCTTAAACTATGTAACCATAAATACGAAATTTGTCAGAATGCAAAAAATATGTAAATTATTTAAAAAGAAATTTATGGCGAACATTCCAATCTATAGGATGAGATGTATATGTTCTTTTCAAGCTGCTGTTTATTCAGCAGTTCTACTAATTTTCAAATGAACACAAGCAGATCTGAAACAATTTATTGTGGATATGTCCATCATTAAGTGCTCCATATGCATAAATCTCAAGCTTTGTAGAACTATAAAATCATTTAAATATGCGTTCTAATGCTTGTAAACATAATGTATGTACAGAAATGCTCTTTAAAAGCCCTCTCATTCTATAGTTACCCGTAAGAAGAATCCGCTAAAAGTATTATTCTCAGCATGCTATATTTGTAAACATCTGACTAGAGCACAACATTTGCAATTATTACCACTGCGCTCTCTTTAAGCGTTCCAGTACTCTAAGTAATTTTCAGCTTCCTAATCTGTACTGAGTTGGGAAAGAAGAGTCAGTGATACTGCGCTAAAGGTTTCTTAATGGCAATTTCTCTCTTCTGTATATTATAATGTGCCGAAGTTTAAAATATTTTTTTAGCTTAAAAGCCATACGACAAGAGTCAAGTACTCTCTAAGCAATTTAGCTATCCAGAAATGCATGAAATAGCTCAAATCCACAGGTAAATCTCTATACTTAACTGATGAACTTAATTTTCGACGCCATACAGCGGCTACTCTGCAATATAATCTTCAAAACTATTTTCGAAAACCACCATAATGAAAATCAGAAAAGGTATGTCCTCGTTGAAAGAAAGCAATCTGGAAAACCTAAAAAAACATGAATCCTTAGAAAATCTAGTCATAAACTGGTGGTTGTCAGATCAGATGTTCTGTACGACTTTAAAGAACCCAGATCAGTCTAGGAGCGATGAACTCTAAACGTCATAAACTATAAATTTTTTGTAAGGCTTGATATCAAACACCCCAATTAAGTTGTTGACAAATGTAAGAAGATCTTCAAAGCATGCCTGATTTTTTTTTACTTAGGGGTAAACCCTCCTGTGCTGAGCATTGTATTGCAATTTTTTAGAAAGAACAGTAAATTATTTATTTATTTTTTTCTTCTATTATATTATTATTAAGCGCCTTAGGAATGGAACAAATGGCTGTGAATTGATCCTTCAAAGGCCGATGTTATACCTTCACCCTAGTAGTCACTAAGTAGGTTTTTATCTTTCTTCTGCTACTTCCCAATAGGGGGCGCTTGTCGTCTGATCATTCGTCTTTGTTGTCGATGGTTAAGGTGGAAGAGAGTAGAATGTTAAGGAAGCAAATACTTTTACATACTTAATAAAACTTTAGCACTCTCTGGAAAAATGGAAAGAGAAAACGGAATAAATAACAACTATACTTAAATCCCAAAAAACTTTACTTTCTTCTAGTTTGCCATATAATTATTCACTTATAAGCCTAAAATTATGCTATGATTTTGCACATTATTTATAATTTTTAGGTAAAAACGAAATATTGTTGGTTTTATCATATGCAAATATTATAACACATTTAATAAAACTCAAACACTAATTTGCAAAAAAAGAAAACAAAACGAATGATAATTAAATTATAATTATATTTACTTCATAAGTAACTTTCTTCTTGTTTGCCTTATAATTAACCAATTATAAGCCTAAAATTATACTATGGCTTTATAAGGCGCTTAAAATATACAGCTAAAAATTATTTAAAAAACACCTCATTACCCAATAACAAATTGAACCATTAACACGCACTCTTGTAAATAACTTTATTTTTAGTTTTATTGTAGCATACTTCTAGGAGGTCAAACAGTAATTAATAATAGGGGTTAAGATTGTATCTCTTTAATACCATTATTTGATTCAAATTTTGTTGTTTTTTGTTTTAAAAACGATTTCATTTTAATAAATATTTTGGCGTTTTAATGATTTTAAATTGAAAATCATGCCAGAACCTGTCTGAAAGCAGTAGATTTGTTTTGTGTTTCAGGCCATTATTTGCTAATGTAAAATTAGTAATTTTTTTTACAAACTTTTCTGTTAATTGGCCTTTATTTGAGAACTGGTTAACTATAATTTTATAATTTTTAGTCTTTGTTTTGTATTCTCTATGTTTTCAATTCTCTAGCTAAAATCAATTTTTTGGTTTATTTTATTTATGGCTTAAAACAAAAAAGTTTTTAATTTGAAATGTCTGACACACGAAATAAATATTTTAATTATCCCTTCAATGTTTGGTGTTTGCTCCTTTTTTTAATACAATTCTTTTGTTGCCTTTTGTTATAAAATTTTTTACTGAATTCAAACAATAAAATGCGGGTTTTTATATTACAAGCTGAAAGAGAAAAAAAACTTAATATTTACTTATTTTATTAAAGGCTGCTGCTGTGTACTTAAAGCCTTGGAAAATCTTAATTATGCATGTCATAACGTTAATTTCTAATTAATACAATTAATGAGTGAAAGTAAATGGATAAAAGAAATTTATTTTAAAATTGTTAAATGTTAAAGAAGAAAGTATTTAAAAAAAAATAAGTAGAGTGTGGGTCGAAAGCCACCATAAGGTTTGAAAATTTAATAACTTTTTTGTCTTCATACGTATACATATTACAGAGATTTCATGTAATATAAGCTACTTAACTAAAATTGTAATAAAAACTACATTCCCGACATTTCACCCTACCCCACTGTAACCATTGTCAACAAAAAATGAATGATCAGGAGAAAAGCGCCACCTATTGGGAAGTAGCAGATATTAGCTAAAACCCTACTTAGCGAAGACACTCACTACACAATCAACATGCAAAGATGAGGCAATTTCTGCTCCTCATTCAAGGGTGAAGATATAACACTGGCTTTTGAATGATCAATTCACATTAATTTGTCTCATTCCTAAGGCGCTTAATCATATACGAAGAAAAACTAAATAAGTACTGTCCTTTCCACAAAAGGTCTTCTAGAAAAATCCCATGAGAATAATTGATTGCTTTGAGCAAGCTTCTCAACCTATCGTTCAGAGTAGATGATACTCATGGATTAAAATTGAGGCACGCAATGTGAGTGTTCTTAGAAGCTAAGCTGTAAATCTGATAAAGGAAAAATAAATTTGATTTAAAGGAAGACGCAGTTTTTAAAATAACAACAATACCCACTTCATCTTTTAGTTAAAGAATAATTTGAAAAAGTGTAGAAAATCTTACATTAAGAAAGAATTTAATTTTATAAATTACAAAAAAAATTCATTAATTTAAAATAAATAAAAAATAATTGTTAAATTATCAACAACAGCAGTCGCCATTTAGCCAACCAAATAATAAAAAACAAAAAAATAAAACAAGACAGCCGGCGAATCAGGCAACCAACCGTTAACCAATGTACATCATTAGTAACAAAACAAAAACGAAATATTTAATATTTAAAAACAACAGTAACGCGCAGTCAGTTACTGTATATACAGCAGCTCCTTTTCAGTCATACCAGCCAGTTAATGTCATTAAAGCAAATTAAACGCACAATTGCTGTTTTACTGTCATATTAAAGGTTTGCACGCTTCAGTGTGCTTTTTCCGTTGAATCAATTTATTTTTTACTTTTCACTCTCTCTCTCTCCCTCTCTCTCTCAGGCGCAGTTGATAATCTTCTTTGTTCTTTTAGTACTTTAAATTATTTTGTAATGTTTTGTATATGCCAGTGTTGCTGCTATATGTAAATCTGTATGTATTTGGGCATTTTTTCTGCTGAACATTTTTACATTAATGTTGGTCATTGCAAAGCATTATTAAAACAACAATAGCAACTTAAATCTTCAACCAAAAAAAAAAAATAAACCATAAACAACATATAAAATGAAAATATAAAACGGAAATCACTTGAGCAGTTATATGGTTCGATGATGACAATAACAACAACAACAACTGTAATATTAATATCCGTTTATAAGTTAATTTGACTGTTTTTTTTTTATTAATTTTATTTTTCAAAATACAAACGAATTAACAGTTATTCTGTGCAATTACAAAATAAGAAAAACAATATTTTGTTAACACAATTGTCATGTATTTTAATACATTGTACATAAGATTTTACTAAAAGAGAATATCTTTTGTAGGGTATACTTTCACAAGGCCAGCAAACGCTATAACCACTTTGGCGTTAAGGAGAACTACAATGACAATAAAGGAAAATGCATAATTATTGATACACACAGAAGAAAGCACACACTTAATTAGAAGAAATTAATTTTTTAAGTCTGATAGAACTTACAGAAGAGTTAAATGTCAAGTAAACTGTCGTTGTTATGATCAATGTTTTCTTTGCAAAATATGTACATATTGTCGTGCGGGAGTTTAAGTTATCTATCCGCCATTTTATATACATATCGTCGATGGAATTAAAGAACGCTGTAACTGACAAAAAAATCGAAAATACGTTTTTTGCATCATTTTTATCAGAAAAACAAAATACGCTTCGATTGGTTCCGGTCCCAGATTTGCCAGAAAAAATGTACTTGAATTCTTCATTAGAGTCACTTTGAATCTTTATTTATTTAAATCAGAGTGAGCAAACAAACAAAATATTTCGCAAACGTTACAACAAAGTCATACACTTTTCAAAATTTTTTTAACGGTACTGTAAATGAGCAAAACCAAAACAAATACTTTCTAAATGAGAAAGAGCGCAAATGAAACAATTAGCTTTTCGCTCTTGTGCTTGCTGTGTTATTCCGTTACATTCGTATAATTTGCCCTTTTTTCTCTCTTCTTTTCTTTTTCTTCTCATTCATTTTTTGTTGTACCTACGCACAATTGAGTTAGTGTATTTGTAGTGCTCAAAACAAAAACAATATACAAAACTAAATGGAACAATCGTTCTCACTGTTTCTATTTTATTTTTGTTTTACTCATTGTAAAAAACACAACAAAATGAGATCAAACGTTCAGTTTTGTTTATTTTTCTACTCTGATTTAAATCTATAATTATTATATCGGTCTTGAGATCTGTTCTGATATTATTATATTTTTCTACGAATTTTTTACAATTTAAAGTTTTATACGACTTACAAAAACACTCAATGCTTCATATGCAAGTGTGCTTCTATGTGTAAGAGTATACGTTCGTTTGTATTGGAGCATCTTTTATAAAGTGAAGAGCCACACAAAAAACTATACAATCAGTGGTTGGCGTTAAATTTCAATTTAAAATTAACTGTCACTAATGAATTGTCCATCACAGAATATTATATCCTACACCACTTCAAATTAATGATGGTATATTTTGTTTGTCTAATTGTTTGCAACAATTTAAAAACAAGGTGTGCGTGGTATAGTGGTTAGAGCGCTCACACAAAAACTCAAACGGCCCAGGTTCAAATCCCAGCAAGGGAGAAAAATGAAAAGTTTGTTTGCGGTTTTTCAAAATTATAATTTAAAAATAAGGGGTTCCACCCCCCTCCCTCTCCAAGAAAACCATATGCAAAGAAACAGCTCACCGACATTCCACTCTATTCCACCTTAACCAATGTCAACAAAGTAGCAGATAACAGCTAAACGTACTTAGCGAAAATACTCCCCTCACAATCAACATGAAGCCTTCTTTTTAGTAAAAATTCTCCCGAGTTGTAATACAAATAATGATACAAAAGTAGGGTATCAACAATACATATTTAAATACATTTTTTTAATTATCTTTGAGATAAAAGACACATAAAAGATTTACAAACGATGCACGGAAGGCATATTTATTAACAATTACAGCCTTTTATGTCTTTTATCAGAAAACCATATATTGAAATATTAAAATAAAGTTTTACTGTTTCTTAAAAGATATTACTTTTTGCGTTTTAATTAATAAAACAAATTGACATTTATTTCACAGCACAAGTGCAACAGAGAGAGTATTAATTAAAATGAAACCCATTAAAATGAATGTGAAAAACTTCAAAAAAAGAAAGTTTATTAAACTCAAGTACTTGCCTTGCTGTTTTTTATGTAAGAAAGCGTTAAATTTCTGAGATTTTTTTATTTTTTTCAGTTTTAAGTTTGTAATAAAATCAAGCCACTTGACAGCCGCTGTGTCTCTTAAATAACTTAATCAATAGACAGACATTTTGGTTTTAGAGTTTCAAGAAAATTTACATTTTAATTGCTTAAATATTTAAAAACACAAAAACACGCTACAATACTTAAATGCCAGTGGGAATTTGAATTATAAAAATAAGAAAAAAATTGCAAAAATAGTCTCACAAATATTTGTTACGAAGATAAAACAAAATTATATCAAAACACTTGCTCAAGTGTCCTTGATTAAGTTCATAAACTTTAGTATTTGACTTAATTTTCTATTGAAAACGTGGTATGAGTGAAAAGTGAAAGCAAAAGTTTAATGTCAAACGCAATCTGCGAATGTAGATTGAAGTGGATTGAACCGAAGACTTTTATAGAATTTTAAAAACGCGGTAGTACTGTGATGCAACGCAGGACAGAAAAAGCTGGCGCATGAAGGCAAGTAGAGCCGACCCAAAAAAAAAAAAAAAAAAAAAAAAACCCAAAACAAAGTGAAAGAGTTAGAGACTGATGTAGACAGATTGGCATTTTATATAACTGCTGCTAAGAATAAATCGAGATAATTAGTTTTTTTGTATTAAAGAAAAAAAAATTCAAGTTTGAGGAAGGCAAATCAAAACATTAACAATTTATGCTTTATTTCTTACTACTTACGACTCTGTACATATGACAACAATATAAGTGGCATTGGGGAGAGAAAACAGAATTAATTTTATATGTTTTAGCTGATTAGTTCATGACTGCATTAGTGGGAACTGAGAAAGTTCTTTATTTCAACATACTAGCTTGTCATTTGTTAAATAATCTTGATTGTAAACACAACGACCTGCAATATTTTGGCTTTTTTCATGAATCCAGCCAATAACATGTAGAATACATGTAATCTAAATATATAAAATTGAATGTGTGTTTGTTTATTTGTTTGTTTGTTTGTTTGTTTGTTTGTTTGTTTGTTTGTTTGTTTGTTTGTTTGTTTGTTTGTTTGTTTGTACCTTATAGGAGACCAAACCTCTGGACCGATCTTCCTGAAATTTTCACAGCATTTAACTGGGACTCTGGCATGATTAATAGGGTACTTTTTTTTCGACCACGCCCACTTTTATGCCCACTTTTTTAAAATTATGTAATTGCTCCCATATAGTGTTTAACAGATTTACTTCAAATTGTATACACATTATACTCCAGGCGAGGTATAAATAAACATTTCTTACGCCACGCCCCCTTTCACGCCCCTTTTCATACCAAATTTTGTTTGAAAGTTTTAAATTTTTGTTTTATATCTACGGCAGTATTTGCTATATATGGTATTGCCATGAATAGAAATACGTTCCAAAAGAAAATTGTTAACCGATCTTAAATTTTCACAGCGCGCAGCTTTGACTCATGAATACTTATTACATGATAATATTTTTCGACCATGCACACTTCCGGACCTACTTCTTTACTAGGTTTATTAACGGCTTTACCTCAAATTTAAAATACATTTGAATTAAAATAGTTGGGTAGCCTCACTCTCTTTCTCCCACAAATGTCTGCAAAATATATAAATACTTTTAATTTTATTATCTAACGAGGGGGTAGCGAAGCACACCGGGTTCAGCTAGTGTGTTATAAAAGAAATTATAAACATTTTTACCAATTTGAAATGCATTTATAAGGTGTTAGGTTTATCTATAAATTTACTTGCTATAAAAAGTAATTCAGTCGAAATTCAGAATATTTTGTCTATTAAACACTCATACTTGCCCAGACTTAATTTGGGAAAAATGCTTACCCTATTGCACTTTCGGCAGTACAGCTTTTTTATATTTCACATATATACATACATACATACATACATACATACATAATTGTAACGCTCTAACCATTAACATTATAATAAAAAAATAATATAATGAAAATTTTGCACATTTTAAGGCGTTCAATTTGAATTTATTTATTTCTTATAAAACTAAAATAAAATAATTTAACTTTAATCTATATAATTAAAAATCAATGTTGTTGGTTGATCACGCATCAATTGAGAATGGCTAGACCGATTTTGATGATTTTTTTCTTTCTAATAATCGTTGAGAGCTAACTTGGGTTTTTACGGAATGAAAATTTTGCCCCGCCCACTTTTTTTATTTACCTAAAATCAGAAAACAGCTCCATCGATTTGCTTAATTTTTCTTTCAAATTTTTTTATTAATCGATTTTAAGTTTTCATTGAGAGGAAAATTTGCCACGCCTACTTTCACGCCAAATTTTTTCTGTTGATCTATAAATACTGATTTTTGTCTTCTTCAGAACGATTAAAGCTAAAGTTTCGAAATGGGTCTGAATGACTACATGCGCAAGGCAAATCATCAGTCAGAAAGTGGGCCAAATTGGACAAGTGGGCGTGACACCTCCCATACAAGTTAAAAATTGAAGTGTTGAAACTAAATTTTTTGTATTTGGTGCGATCGATTTCGTAGTCGTCAAAAATTCTTAGTAGAAAAAGGCCGGATAAATAGACGTGGTAGCTTTCAGACAAACTAACTATTGAGTTCAGTATATCTTGATATCAGTAACAGTTTAAGTTTCTGAATTTGGTCTGAATTACTCCGTAGTCACTAAGAATCATCAGTCGAAAAATGTGGACAAATGATAGTGGTAGGTGTAGCGAAGCACGCCGAGTTTAAGCTAGTAAGGAATAATTGCTTAAAGAACTTATGTGTTCTTTATAACGAGAATCTTCCAAAACAAATTTATAAAGGAATTTATATGAATTATATTGAATATGAAATTAAGCCAACGATAGAATTTAATCTATTTTTTATGGCAAAAGTGTAAAATATTTATACAGCGAGTGTGAATTTATTGTATTTATAAAATAATTCAGTGTTTACTATGCATTAGCAAAATCAACCTCTAGTAGGCAAATAGTACTTAATTTATCACGTGCAACCGAAATGATCCAAAGATATGCTGGTATTTATTTTTTTAAGAAACTGATGTTTAAAAATATTTAATTCAGCTCCTTGACGTACCTGGTGTTCAATGCAACTTCCATCTATTCCTCTTTTCTATTTTCGTCTGATGAATAATAAAATTAGAAATTTATTTTCACTTTATTGACAGCCTTCCTAGTGAAAAACATATCAACTACTAAGCACCCTAACAGAGAACATGTAAAATCGTAAAGACCAGTTACATTTTTAAAATTTTCTTTTAAGCAATTTATAAAAAAAAGACATTATTTTCTAAATAAAAATGCGGTCATTGAGCTAAACGCTTGAGAAAATAAAAAACGAATGCTAAAAAAAATTAAACGAGTATATAAATAAATTAAGGCTGCTGATGTTGGAATGCTGTTAAGTAAACATTTGGGGAGACACTATAACATAAAGGATAAATAAAAAAAAAACAAAATAGAAACAAGTCATTACTGGTGATGTTACAAAGAAACAGCAAAAATTGTAAGAGAATTCAATGTTCAATGACTTTATTTTATAGCCCAACGCCTACAAGCACTAAATCTGCCCCCACAGTGAGAATATCTTGTAATTTCTCTACGGCCATAATCTATTTGCTCTGCTAGTTACCAATTACTTTGAGCATTTTTTTTTTTTCAACATTTTTTCTTTTAACTTTTATGTAAAATTATAATTAAAACCGCGTGCAGCATATTTAATGGCTTTTTAATGAATAAAAAGAAAATTATTTCAGCACATGCCAGCAGATAGTTGCATGTGCTCCGTTGATAGCACAGCTCTTTAAAATCCCTCAATTAAATCTCAACATTTAAAATTGCTTGTCAGGATCTGAAAAAGAAAACCATAAAAAATTTAAACCTCATGTGACCGTAATAACGACATATTAACCGCCACCAATGCCTCGGTTTTGGTACAGAAAATGACATTTAATATCAACAAAAACAACAGCAATAAAAAAGATAAAAAAATATTGCCGCCATACTGTCAACTATACAACATTCCACAAACTACAAGCCTATAATTCATTAAAATGTATGCCTCTAAACGTTCACATTACGTTAACCATTGTAAGCAACTTCTCTGATACAAATAGACAGACATTGCCTACGCGCGTGCTTTTCAATTTTAAATGCAAAGAGAATATTTAAAAAAAGAAATTAAAGTGTTGTTTTAAGTACTTGTTAAATTCTAATTAGAAATCATATTTTATTTTTTTATAAATGACACCATATATGTAAATAACTCATTTCCTCAAGATATACTTTACACTTGATATGTTATGATCTCTATATAATGCAAACGTTGACAGGTAATTAATATTTGAATAAACTAAACTTGATTATTTCCATGAAAAGTTAAACGTTTGATTCGCGTATTTAACATAAAATTTAAATGTCATTAAAGTAATATTTATTTCTTAATCATTTGGCAAACCTTTAATTATACACTTTAGAAGACGCCTCAAGATATACCTATACATAGGAATTTAATTATTAAAATTTCATTACAAAGTAATTCACACAAAGCCTTCAAGTAATAATTCTTTTGTGCTCTCTTCAGTAATTTCGTTAAAGCTTTTAACATTAAATAACAAGTAAAATAAAATAAAAATATTTCCTGAAGAAGCTACGCAGAGAAGTAGCGAAATATCGAAAAAATAATTACATATTAGACCTAAAGCTTAATTAAACGCTTATATATTAATATAATAAGGTCAACTAAACTTATTAATACAATTAAATAAAAAGAATAAAAGAAAGACAATCTAAGTAAGTTAAATAAATTGTAATGGAAATTTTCAGAACAATAATAGAATATTAATTGTCAAGTACACTTATAGATTAGCACCTTAAATGAATGGAATATTTGTTTTTTTCATTTGATTTCTTTCAATTTAAAAATTCTGGAGACAAATTACGGCATTCGACATCGAAAGAAATTTCACATAATTTTAAAACAATTATATAAAAATTACCTTCGGTATAGAATGCCGTAATTTGCCCCCTGGTATACTAAACTAATAATTCGTCTCCTAATTTTATGCTGTTAAAAATTATATCACAAGTATACCTATAAATATTTTGGAAAAATGTTTCAGCTCCTAAAACTATGCTGCCAAAGAAACATTTTAAATTGAAAGAAACAAATATATTTTCATCCGAAAATAATGCTATTTTTTTGGAAGTATTCATTGCAATTGGTGAATAGTTGACCTGTAACTTTGGAAGAGGGCTTATTTTAAAGGAAATAGAAAATAGAAAATTGTTTACCCAAATAATGGTTTTGGAGGTTTAGGTCACAATAATAATAGTTTTAGGTTTTTAACAGTTTTACTATTATTACTTTGGCATAAACCTCCAAAACCATTATTTGGGTAAACAATTTTCTATAAATGAGGACAGATATAGAAAGGTGAGATAATTTCCTTTAAAATAAGCCCTCTTCCAGCGTTACAGGTCAACTATTCACCAATTGCAATGAATACTTCCAAAAAAATAGCATTATTTTCGGATGACCTGAACACCAAATTTTCTCGTAAAAAACCGGAAGCTCGATTTTAATTTTAGAACCATGGTTTCTTTGGGAAAAGTTCTTAGAATTTCTCGTAGATTACGACCTTGCTATACGCTTTGTCATGTTTTTCGGTCCCGAACAAATTGACCCACCCTAGTGAAAATCCAAAAGCGAAAAACTTTTCATCAGCTATTCTAAAACATGAACAATCATGCAAATCTCTAAAATCCCAACAAAATTCTTCTTACACCTGAAGACGATGAATATATTCTAGAGGAGCCAATAACTAAAATAAAACAAAATGAGGCTATTGGGACACTTAATTAAAATGATCTACATTTAAACAGACAAAAGTGAAATATTGTATGAAAATGGTATTCGAATATTGTTAAAAGTGGTACCAAAAATAAAAATATTTATAAGAAAATTATTTTGTGAATTAAAAAACAGTGGTTTTTAATCTTAAAAATAAAAAATTAGATAAAACTTAAAAACAAAATAATTTTTTTAAATATAATTAAAAAAAAAAATTTTAAAATTAACCACTTAAATATTCTGTGAGATATAAAATTATATTCCGTTTAAACCTAAAAATTCAACACTTTTGGGCTCCCTTAAGAGAGCAAGAAAACATATGTGTATATATATATATATTCCTAAGGCGCTTAATAATAATATATAATTAATAATAATATATGTACTGTGCTTTCCAAAATTCCAATACAATGCACAGCATTTAGTAGGGGTTTACACCTAAGTATTGGTCTCAAATAAAAAAAAAATATTAACTTCAAAGATATTTAAATCTTAGCAGAAGAAAGGACTTAGAACTTTTTGCTACGCTGAATATAATCTGTAGTCCACAGTTAAGTAAATATTAATATAATATATAATATAAATAAAAATTAACCAAATTTTTGCACTCCTATAAATGATCTTTAAGATTTGGCTCATATCCGGACAAATTTTAAACAGACTTTGAAAAAAGAACATAGCCTGCAGGCTGTAATATTTTTTAACTCCGCATTTTAACTCATGCCCAAAACTCTCAATTTTATTTATAAGCTTGACATAGACTTCTTATACAATCACTATTAAAGCTTTTACTTAAAAAGTGTTTTATTTATAGCACAAATACAACACTTTTAAACGATTTATGTTTTTTTTTTTTTTTTCATTTTTTGTTTTAATGGGCAACAGCAAATAAAACTTAAAAAATAAAACAACCTTTTTATGCAAAATATAAATCACGTAATAGATTTGCCAGTTCGAAAAAAGAAAAACAACGAAAAATAAAAATTATTTCCACTACGAATAAATATGCAACAGAATAAAAATTGAAAAAAAAAACGTAAAAACCATTGCAAAAGAAACAGTGGAAAAACGCAATTATTACAATTTAATTACTGCAGACAACAATTGCGAATGAAACGATTTCCATGCGACTGAACACCATGAAATGAAATATTATTACGCTACAGCAGCAAAGTTAACCGAAATGGCACATACAGAAGTAGGCCAACTTTGATTGAATGACTTCGATGATTTGACTTCTTTTCAACAGTTTTACATGTTGCTTAAAGACGTTGAAATCGTGATATTTTGTGAAAATTAAAAATTTTTAAATTGTTTTATGTCTTGCAATTAACAAGAAATTTATTGAGATTTTAGAAGGTCTTATACTCCAAGCAAGAACATGCAAAAACTTATAATTTTTATTGTTCTTTCAGAAGATCAACGGCTACAACAAAATATAAATACCGTCAACATTTTAAAACTGCCATAGTTTACAGTCTAAACATGAGATGATGCTCAATTACCCCTTTTGAGAAGCTGGTTTTAGTACGTAACCAGTAGGAAACAAGTGTCCACGGGGTTCTGTATTATTCTACTCCTCAAAGCGCTACTCAATTAAGAATCTTTAGAACAAACGTGCCGCTTTTTGTAAAAATTAATCTGAAAATGCTTAATGTGGTTTAGAAAAGCATCACAACGGATGTAATATGCCAATAGATAATTTTGCTTGCGAAAAAATTACAACTTCTTAATGAAATTTCCTTATAAAGAACGCAGAACACAACTTTCATATAAATATTATTGTAAACAGTTATAGAGAATAACAGTAACACTCTTTCAGAAGAATGTTCATTACTGGCTGATAGCATTAGCACTCCATTGCTTTATGGAAAACGATGTTGCGATATTACAAATCACTTTTGCAAAGCTAAATCGAAAAATATTGGCTAATATTTGACTACTTTTGTTGTCAAAGATTATTATTTACGCACCGAAGAGAGAGCGGCTACAGCTTATCCATTAAACTATATAAAAATAATTCTAGATAAACTATTTTATACGTGAGTAATTAAAAAAATCTATATTTGCATTATAAGCTCCCTCCCATGCAGCTGGTGTTTTTGTGGGATTTTCTTAAGAAACTGATGTGTATCAACAAATCTTAATAGAACAGAATAGTGGCACAACATGATTCAAATCATAATGAAATGAACCATTTATTTCCCACAGGAAACCGAACGCGGTATAATTAAACTAATTTACCATTTCCTATTCGTCCAATCAAGTTCATACGTTTTTTTGTACTTGACTTTAAAGTAGTTTAGCCGCTAAGTATGAAAATTAGTTTACAATTTGACGGTATCTCTTCAAATTTTAAAAACTTTCAATTAAACGAAAAGAACCATTGAGACCTTGTCGGAGGAATATTTTACTCATTAACATTCTTAGTGTGGCTTACTAAGACCTCAGCCCCGTGTTTTACACCCAGCTCTGACATCTTAAAAAAAAAAATATGAAAAAAATATTTCTTTCGGCGACTACCTCTCAGCAGTCTTCTAGCAAAAGCTCTGAGAATAACTCTGTAGCAATATGGAAGAGTAGCTTAAGTCGAAAATTTAAGTTTTGAGATATCTTCAATTTTGTGTAATTTTTATTCTGTATGTTTTTTGCGAATAATTTATGAGTTAATATATTGGTAACATGTTCATTAGAGAAGAAGGATGAATATTTTAAAAAAATATGGTTGATTTTAGAAGATTTTACGCCTTTTTTACTTAAGCGCTTTTTCGAAACTGAAATCTGCGTTGGACAGGTCCTTAAGTAACTTAAGCGCTTCTGTTGAAATAAAAAGAACGTATTGTGTAGTTTTAAGTAAACATAAGAGGATTTATTCAAGAACTTATATTCACTTAAGATAACTGTATACAAGAACCATATTTTATTAAAAAAACTAATGTAAATATAAGTTATATGATAAATCGAAAATCTGAATATGTAAACAAATCTATGTGTACATAAGTTGTTTTGTTAAATGCATTATTGATTTAAAAAACTTAGGCTAAAAAGTAAACGTACATAACATTGATAGAAAATAGAATTTTTTAAAACGGACTAAACACATATAAGCGCCTTTGCTTCTGTAATGCCCCAAACGTCTTAACTCAATTCTCTATTATGTGGACTTAAGCTACTCTTCCATATTGCCACAGAACTAATTACCATGAACAAGCTTCTCAAGTCTGTCGTTCGGAGTCGACATTAAATTGTAGGTCCCGGTACTCATGGATAATAATTGACACACACAACATGACAGGGTTGTAAAGGCCAATTATGATGTTTATATGTACATATGTAACATTACGAAAATGAGGTATATTTTGAAAATGGCGTTTGTCTCTGTTTTCAAAATTAAGTAACTAACTCATGAACAATCAAATTGCTAATGATAACTTTCAAAATAAAGTGCCTCATTCATATTATAATTTTAAATAAACAATTTTGAGATGAAAGAAGTTTAAGAACGCCTTAAAATATGCTAAGTTATTGTTATGGTTATTTCAAAAACTTAGAAGTTTTTTTTATTAAAAAAGAAATAAGATTATAAAAAGTTATGTATTCAAAAAACACTCAATCGTAGCTGGGTCACCCTGTACAAAAACTAACAATCGTACCTACACATGTGCATTTGCTTATGGATATTGAGAAACACATATGTATGTGTAAAGCTGTAAGTGTTTTTATCCGTTTGTGTATCTTTCTCTTTCTCACTATCTGACATTTTCTATCTGCCAGTATTTTCCTTTGACAATGAATGAAATGTTTTGTTGCGTCAGAAATACAAACTTTTTTTTTCCTTTTCTAGGCTTGCATGTTAATTTGTAACATTTCCGTAAGTAGCATTGTGGCAAATCACTTGAACGGGGTTTAACAAGTAAATAGCGGTTTAAGACACATATACATGTAAATATACATGCACGCAGATACAACAAATCAGTCAATACAATTGTACTTACAGCTGTTTGTTTCGTCTGTATAAACGTAGTACTTACTTTTAACTCTTGAATTGCTGATTTTTTTTTATGCAATCAAGTAGATTGTAGACCCTACTATTTTTATTTTAAAAATATTCTCTTAATATTTAGAGCCTCTGCTGTATAAGTCATTAACAAAATTTATTCCAATTTAGTAACGTTCTTTAAAATGTTTATTTTTTTCTTTAGTTTTCTTAATATATTAATTTTTTAAGTATTTTTCTGCTATTTTTGTGTTAATTTTTTGCCAAGGCCTTAGAATCTTCCATACACTGAATAAATGACACCCCAACTACATGTGTTAAACACATGTCCATATATGTAGAAGTGTAACAGAATTTGTTTATATTTGATTGCGTGAGTGTACGTCTGTGTGTGTGTGTTTGGATGCAGCTATGTTTAGAAGTGTATTTGTGGATATGCAATAAAAATATTCATAAAATGTTTTGAGGTCGTCTTACCATTGTTGAATAACGCGTCGCATTCAAACATATTTGCTACACACCAATACAACCTAACATTACCATGCCACAGAAAATAGAGTATTGCCAGTTACAGTAGATGGTAATATTGCTGCTCGCTAGTCAGTCTAGGGCTTTTTCTGGCTACATTTGAAAGAGGGAGTAAAATTCAAATATATTTTTGCAACATCTGAATACATGTGCAATCTTTTTTCTTTTATTTTTTTTAAAATAACCCAGAAAACAATTTTGAAAATACTAAACAAAATTAAAAACTAAAATTTGGTTTAAAGATAAAATAAAATTATTACTAAATTTCAAAAATTCAATTAAAGAGATAAACCCAGAAACAATTGAAAACCTGGAAAATACACTCGGAGAGTTATAAATGGAATGCGGCTGCATATGATGCCAAAAATTTGTTTAACTTGGTTGGAGATTGTGAAGAAGTTATATTCAAACACTAATTTGTTAACAATTTTTATTAAAAAAATATGTGTAATTGGTATTAAAAACTAGCTTAAACCCGGCGTGCTTCGCTACACCTACTACTATCATTTGTCCACATTTTTAGTGACTACGAAGTAATACAGACCAAATTCAAAAACATTAACTGTTCCTGTTTACATCCCCCGGGAGGTAGGGACAAACGCTGCTGGCGATACAACTCCCGGGGCATATGGAGTTTAACCTAGCTCTGAGTGGCCGCTCGCTATAGGCAGAGAGAGGTTGGTGATGCATGGCGCCGTATGTGCTATCGAAGACTAGACTGGCATCAGTCCAGGGGGCTGTTGTACTAGAGACAACAGTTTGTTCCTGGTGGTGTTGGCCTTGTCTCTGTAAGTGTGCAGGCTGGCATTTTCTGGCGTTCTCAAGGACTGACCAGAGATGCCGTAATCTGGTACTACGGGCATCAGGGAAGCCCCGGTTTGCTTGTGCTCCCCTGTCATTCGGAGAGTGAGGTAAATCGGCCTGATGGTTGGGTGCTGTCCTTTGGGAAGTACACTTAGTGGCAGTGGTATATGCTGGGTAGTAATTCTAACCTCATCAACAAGGGGGGTTGGACGCTTAAGTTTAACTACCGTTCGGACACGGGCGGCGTGTGATATGTCTAAGGACGGTGCGCACGATAAATCACCTATTCGTTCCTGTTTACAAGATATACTGAACTTAATGGTTAGTTTTTCTGGAAGCTACCACGTCTACTTGTCCGCCCTCCTAGTGATAATTCTTAATGATTACGAAATCAATCACACCAAATTCAGAAACTTTAGCTTTAACACTTCTAAAGCCAAGTATGTATAAAGAAATTAATTTCTAACTTATATGGGAGTTGTCATGCCCACTTTTTCAACTTCGCGCACTTTCTGACTGATGATTTGCCTTGCCCATGAAGTCATTCAGGCCCAATTCCGAAACTTTAGCTTTAACCATACTGAAGATATACAAAAATCAGTATTTAGAGATAAATAAAAAAAAGTGGGCGTAAGAGTAGGCGTGGTAAATTTGTCTCTTGATGAAAACTTAAAATGGATTAATACAAATATTTGAAAAAAAAAATTTAGTCAAATCGATGGAACCGTTTTCTGAATTTAGGTAAATCAAAAAAATGGGCGTAAAAGTGGGCGGGCAAATTTTTCCTTTCCGTAAAAATCAAAGATTTCGTAACAATGCACACTCTCATGCAAAACCTCTTGCAACTTTGGCATGCGGCTAAATTTGTGGTCCATTGTAAGCAACCGTGTAACATATCCTTAATAAAATTTTTAAATAATCATTCAAAATTGAATTCACTGAGTCATTCACATTTTAAAACGGTATGGAATTTGTTTTATTTTTTTTTTTTTTAGTGAAAATTTAGTTTACACGAAGTACAGTTGTCACAAATTTTTTCCCAAACTTTAAAGAAGATGTTTTACACAACACAACTTAACTGATTGACTCGGCTTATTGAAATGTTTTCAATGGTCAGTCAAGAGATACTTCTTTTCAGAAGCACCATTACTCTTTCATTTAGATATGGAGAATTTAAGTGGTATCGGCTTTATAAATCCTCGTTCTTGAAAGGCCTGAAACTTGAGTTTTTTAAGATTTGGTGGGGTTACATTTCACATATATTAAATGTAATTTTGTTATTGCAATTCCCCCAACCTCTTCTTCCTTTTACAACGATTTCTTTTGCTGGTAACACTTAAACATTAACACGAAAATTGTGTGATTGCATGTATATGTGCCATGCTGCTATTGTTTTATTTTCATTGCTCCTATAGAGACAGTTTGTTTTAGCAATGCTGGCCCTGTATTGCTCTTGCTGTTGCTATTGCTGTTGGTTTTAGTGTTGGTGGTGCATTTTATTCCACAAATGTTGCTTTAAGGAAAATGCATTAACATATGTGATGAGTGTTTTGCGGTATAATATTTTGGCGCGTTGTTTTAGGGGTTTTTTGGATAAATTTGCACTGTTTGCACTAAATTTTCTCAACTCCTTTGTTGTTGTTGTTATAATGCCCCACAGGCCTTGGATTACAATGACCCTCATATGTTATATGTTTGTGTGTGTATTTTGAATCATAAGTAAATGGAAATATGTTTTTTAATTTTCTCTTGTTTTGCTACCACAATTAAGGTCTCTCTACAATTTACTGGAAATAATTTGAGCAACAAAAAGTAAATTAAAGTTGTATAAAATTTCGTTTAAAACATTAACAAAATTTATTTTACAGAAATTAATTTAAAATAAAATGTTTAAATGTTCTGGAAAAGTTTCATTCATACTGATAAAATGGCAGCAGGTTTTATCATCATGTTTAATAAACTGTTCACCGAAAGTTTGTTATTTTTTTTTTTTTTTTAATTTACTCTATCTATAATTGTTGCTTTAAAAACAAAACAAAGAACCTCCCTAAAAAATGCTTTCATTTTTGCATATATATCAACACCCTAAGATATGCTATATAAACTCTATATATCTTTTTATGTATATTTGTTTAGAAAATAAAAATGGAATGCTTTTTTTTAACAACCGAAGCAACAGTTGCATTGACAACAGGGCAGAGAGAATATTTATTTTTTTATTCGTTTTCTTTTCAGTTTGTGTTTTTTTTTTATTCTTAAAAATAAAAGAATATATATGCAAAACTGCAAATACTATTGGGGTAAGTGTTGTGCATTAAAGGATACATTTTTTATATATTTTCAAGTAGGGATTGACATTTGAAAGGGTGTAAAGTATATTTAACAAAAATCTTTATGGATAGAAAAGCTGAAAACAAGAAAACTTTGCAGGAAAATTAAAATGAAATTATAATGGAAAAAGTGTTGCATATTTTAAGCCAAGTAAAAGAAAATAAGAGCAGAAATTGCATAAAAACTAAAGAAACATTTTAAATTAATTAACTGAGTGGTTTTTAAAAATAAAATTATACTTTTATCAGTAAAAGCAAATGTAAGTTGATCCCAAGTCATGGCGTATTTAACATTAAGCATGTCTGGAAAAGAAACGTCAGCAGATCGTAATGGGTGAATATGGAAAATTAAAATAAAATAAAAAAAAAAATCAAGAAATAACTCCACATTACACATTATAGGCTAAATATTCGATTTCGACTCCCAGGAAAAGTGATCGGTTTTTTTTTTAATTAATTTTGCTTTGGCAAAAACGCCTTAATTAGATCAAAGTTAAATTCTATAAAGAATTTAGATTTTTGCAATGAATTTTATTTTCTCAAGGAGAAAATTATGTCCAGATTACGTTTATAACAATGCATTACGTTTTATCAAATGTTAGATGATGAAGTCATATGTCAATCGTATATCAGCATTAGGTGGTGTAACCCATATAAACTTATTTTACAGTTCAAAATACCTTTTCAAAGTTTACATTTTGGATTGATTTTTAACCCTTCAGTCAGATCATTGTATGTCTGCAGCAATAAATTATTTATTTATAAACTGAAGCTTTAACCGCTCCCTTTTGGAAAATAAAAACAATTTTCCCTTTATTGTTATGGTTGATAGCCCCCGTGTGGTCTAAAGGTTAGTGTTTTGGCATACTAAGACAATAACGCCGGGTTCAAATAGTAGCACTGGTATCTTGAAAAAGAAAAGAAATATGCAAAAATTATTTCTCTCGGCAACTACCTCTCAGCAGTCTTCTAGCAAAAGCTCTGGGAGTAATAGATAGCCATGAAAATGCTTCTCAAATCTGTCATTCGGAGTCGACATTAAAGTATAGGCCCCAGTACACATGGATAAAAATAAACACACACAACATAAGTGCTGCGAGAAGCTAGGCCGTAATCCTGACACAGGGTTGTAATGGCCAATCATGTATGTATGTATATACATATGTTATGGATTATAATGATAAGAAAATAGATAAAGCAAAAACAATTCCATCTTAAATATTATGTGTACCAACTTTAAAATTCATTTATGTACTTACTTTTGCTCCCCACGGTATATACTTATAATTACTTCAAATTCATTGGGGGGTGAATGGTATAGTAGTTAGAGCGCTCGCACAAAAACTGAAAGGACCCAGGTTCAAATCCCAGTAAAGACGAAAAATTAAAAGTTAGTTTGCGGTTTTTTCAAAATTATAATTTAAAAATAGGAGGTTCCCCCCCACTTCCAGAAAGACCATCTACAAAGAAACCGCTCCTCGACATTCCACTCTATTCCACCTTAATCAATGTCAACAAAATACTAATGATCAGGAAAAAAGCGCCACCTATTGGGAAGTAGCAGATAACAGCAAAACCTACTAGCGAAGGCACTCACCACACAATCAACATGCAACGATGAGGCAATTGTTTTACAAACATTTTAAAAATTTATTTGTAGATTTGCCTATTGGTTGGATGGTAAGTAATTTTCTAAAGAACAAACAAAATCGTTGAGACTTCAGTTAGAAAAAAAAACAGGCATTACTACACAGAAAAAAAAAGTGTTGTTATGGCAAATACTTTTTGCAGTTGAGGAAATTGTATTTGTCCCAAATAAAAAGTATTTGATTTAAATGATATTTTATTTGCCACAAATAATTTCGGCGAATACACTGTATTTGTCGCAACTACAAAATTGCAGTTGACATAAATCAAGAGCAAAATTATTTGATCCAAATTGAATTTTCCTTAAGTTAAATGTAATTGCATTTAAAAATGAATATCAACAGCAATTTATTAAAATCAAATGTTTTCTTATTTGAGATTACATGGAAAAATTATTTACGCCAAATACGGATTGCTGTTGTGGTAACAGTAGTTTTGTAATTTCAAATGCAATCCGCAGTTAGTTTTGTTTTATTGTTTAGGCATTTTCTCTCATTCGTTTGTATTTTGTTTGCGGTATTAAAAAAAACGTGCGTGTGAAAAAAAGCAAATATGTGTGAGGTTTTTACAGGAATATATCTTCGCCGTGGTCTAGTATTTAGTGTGTTGGCTAACTAAGACGATAGTGCGGGTTCAAATCTCAGCTCTGACATCTTGAAAAAAAGATATGTGTATGAAAAAATGATTTCTTTCGGCGACTACCACTCAGAAATCTGCTGGCAAAAGCTCTGAGAGTAACTGATTGCCATAAAAAAGCTTCTCAAATCTGTCGTTCGAAGTCTGTATATAAATATAGTTTATGTGCTATAGTGTGTGTATATTATATTATTTATATATGTTTTATAATATTATATATGTATGTATTATTATATTGTGCTCTCAAATGCCTTTCTATGTATTATATTAATATTTTAGATATAGTTAAAAATAATTTACCAATTCATTGTACATACGCATGTATATATTCCTGAAAAATCTTTAATTTTATTTTTGTTTGTAAATAAAATCTAAAAATTTAAAAAAATTTTGACATATGTCGAATTGTATTTGGGGCAAAGACAATTGTATTTGGTAGGACAGTTTTTGCATTTGGGGCAAAGACAATTGTATTTGGTAGGACAGTTTTTGCATTTGGGACAAAGACAATCGCATTTGTTAAAACCATTTTTGCATTTGCTCAATTGTATTTAATGTAACAGCAATTTTGTAGTTGCGACAAATACAAATTGCTATTGGGAACGATCCGAATGTAAATTCTATTTGCGGTAAGGTTAAAATCATTTGCCATTACTACGTTTTTTTTTCTGTGTAGCCACAAAATGAGGCTTTGGAAAATGCGGGTCCTGAACGCAGGACAACATGGACGGAATTGGCAACCTTGCTACAAAGAGAGATCCACTTTGAAGTAATTCGCATGTGGTTCCGATAAGGTATTCTTTTCCTTGTAAGGAAATAACAAAAAAAAATTACTAACCACCACTCATATTACATCATTTTTATTTTTTTAAATACCATTGTTGTTACTTTTATTCTGGCATATATATTTGCTGCAATTTGCCAGCCTTAAAGGCCTGATTTTAAAAATATTTCAACAAAAAAAAGTTTAAAGAATCTGTTAAATATCAAATATTTTGCATATAAATGTTAGAATTTGTTTGAATCTATGTTGCAGTTTTTTGCATTTCCACTCGAAAAAAGAACAACTTTTTTTTTTCTTTTTTCATTTTAAACATGCCTCTGTCACAATAACTTTATGCGTATCATTGCCAAATAAAAAAGTAAAACGAAAAAAAATACAAAACTATAGTCAGATTCCATAGGAAACAAATGGAACCATAAAAGAGTTGGTTGGTTGATTCAGATTTTTCTGTTCTATTTTTTATTTTTTTTTGTATTTTTTTTTTTTTTTTTGAGCAAACTATTCTTATTTAAAAAAAATGTTTGCATACATATGTTTTCTTTGCGTACAAGCCATTCTTACAAATATGTATGACACAAATACATACAAATTCCATGTAAGCTAAAGTATACAAAAGAAAGAGTAGTAGAGAGAAAAAAAAAAACTCATATTGACTAACATTTATGCGGGAAGACAGTATAAAAACTATTGTCAAATATTATAAAAAGTTTGAGCAAGAATGCGAGTGTGAAGGCCTATAGTTACTGTGACTGTGATTGTGATTGTGATTTTGACTGGCGCACAGTGGAAAATCGTAGAGTAAGACCAGCCCATAATTCATTTTTAAAAAGGTTCGAATTACACCATAATTTTTCTTTTATCGAAAAGCTAAGTTGTCGAACTTAACAATTTGAGGAAAATATTTGATGTTTGGTCAGTAGTAATACTCGGAAATAAGGACCGTATTCACAGCTTTTTACGACAACGATTTATTACTGTAAGAATAAAACATATTTCAGAGCATATTTTTAATATAATTCACATTAGAATTAAGGAGTTATATACCTTATTGGACAGGCAATTTGATGTAGATTCCGATTTTATAAATAACGGATCAGGTTTTAGTGAATATATTTGAAGTTTTAGCTGCTGTATGATGTAAAGTTGTTTTGGTTGTATGTGAAAACTTTGGTAAGGCTTTTAATTAGGAGCTCTGCTTAGCTCTGCGCTCGTATGTATAAAATTTTAAAGCTTAATATATTAGTAAAATACTATAAAAATATTAGCTGCATATTCGTGCCTAAACAAAAGTTACATTCAATAACGTTAAAAAACTCAGTTATTTAGATAATTAAACAACAAAAAATAAAAATTCCGTTATATAAAAAAAGTCGACTAGTAGGCTATTGATGGAAAGTTTAAGAATTGTCACAATTAATATATGTATGTGATCTTCCTTTGTGAAGAGATTATTAAAAATCAGTATTACATTATTTAAAAATGAATATTTTTAAGTGTTCAGTGCGTCAAATAATTGATACTTATATTGAAAATGGGAGAAATACACAAAGTATTAAGGTTTTTGTTGAAAAAAATTATCAACTTTCTGAAGAAAATATAAAATACATATATAGTCAATAATATAAAAAAAACTGTCATACCAAGTTTTATAATCGGTGGAACAAATCAAACAGATCTTTAAAAATGTAAAAAAAAAATGTTGAGTGGTTAAATGGGGACTTTGCACATTGGTTATAAAAGTGAATTCCAAAAATGGTCAGCGTTAACTGAAAATCAGAATCTTAAAAAAGCTAATATACAAAAACGTTTTCGTGAAGAGTTGGGATTAATTATTGATAAGCCAAGACAAGGAAGTGGTAACAGCAATGATGGTAATACCGCTAGGAGATTTTTTTTTTAATTTTTCGCGATCTGCTGATATAACTGGAGTAGATAAAGAATTAATAAAAAGGTTTCACATCATTCTTCAAACTTTATCGTCGGATTTAAAAATAGACTCTAGAAAATTTGGTAAATATGCAATGAAAACAGCAACATTGTATATAACAAAATACAACTGGTATCATATGCCATCATCTGTCCACAAAATATTGATACATGGGGAAAGCATTATAAAACATTTTGCAGTGTTGCCTATTGGTCAGCTGTCCGAAGACTCACAAGAGTCACGCAATAAAGACTACAAAAATTATCGTTTACATCACTCTCGAAAATGTTCGCGATTAGCCACTAACGAAGATGTTTTCAATAGATTTCTTTACACCTCTGATCCATATTTAAGTAGTATAAGAAAACCATCCGCCAAACTTGCAAAATATTTGGATGAAGATACGCTTAAACTAATGAAATAACCACAAAATAGCGATTTTCAAAAAGAAAATGTCACAGTTAAAATGTTTTTAAATATTTAAAGTTACACTATATCGAACAGAATGTTTTCTAAGTTTATTTTTTACTGTATTATTTAATTATTTTCAACAATATACATCGAATATGTAGGTTTTATTTTATAAAATCAAAACCCAGTAAAAAATGGTAAAAGTGCAAATTAATAAAATCATATTAAGTTAGGTGTGGGTTAAAATGACATCACATAAATTAAAAATATTAAAAATGTTACATAATAAAAATGTTGCATAATAAAAATGTTAATATAACAAAAAAATTTATTTAATTTTACTATTTTGTAAACTTCTTACCTTCATTCTGAAATAAGTTCTGGTTAAATTTAGCTCATATTTTACAGAATAATAGCAAATATACTTAAGATTATTCTTGCTAAATTTCAGAACCCTATGTCTAAGAACAAAAAAGTTACAGATTTTTGATCCGATAAGGACTAAAATTTTCCACTGTGTGGCGTCATAATGGCTTTAAAATTTAATAGGAAATATTTTATGTGGTGAGAAATAGAAAAATTCTTACAATTTTTTCTATTAATTTTTGGCGTCTTTTATGCTCTGCATAGCATTGAAAAAAAAAGAAATCTTATAAAAAACGAACTAAACAAATGTTTTCGCAGTACTTGAGTGTTGTAAAATTTTTGTTAAATTATGGCCTACTTTAAGGCAGTAAGTTAAATAAACATAAGGAAAGCACAAATTTAGGCCAAAATTTTTACTCAAAAGTTCCTTGACTTTAAACTATAAACGTCTTAGAGGCAAAAAGTAATTTCTGATTTTTTAAAGTGGCTGTAAGAGTAAGAAAAACAACAAAAACAAAATTACTAAAGTATGTCGTTAGTAATTTATATAATTCTTATGCTTCTTGACATTTTTTGTTGTTGTAAGATAATGCTAATAAGCATCATATTTTTCTCTCCTTCTCCTTTGAGTCTCGAGATGAGATCCTATGGACATAAATTTTTCTCAAACTTTTCTTCCTTTTTACGCAGTAAACATGAGACTTTGATAAATTATATGAGTTTAACTTGATGACGCTTCTGACATACATACTTATATATGCGAGACTACATTTAAAATTTAATTATTGTATAACAAATTATAATATATATAAAATTAAAATTAATTATATATATATATAAGGCCATAAAGTAATATTGCAAGTGCTACACAATAGTTTGTTTCAATCATGTGGAGCTGCTTTTATTTAAGTATTGAATTTACTGATTTTTATTTGCGGCAATTCGGGTACTACGTACGAATTCAAAGCTTATAAAATGTAAAAAAGCCATTCATTCTTCTTATTTATTCCGAATAGGAACAATTATTGGAAGCTTAATCTAAAACAGAGAGTAAAGAAAGCAGAGATTCCTCTGCATGCTTGTAGATGCATACTTGGTAGAGCATATACCCTATGATCCTACTTATAAAATGCGGTCCTGCACCTTTTTATTTTATAAACCAAGATTACATTCCGTCAGTGGCCTGTTTTCTCCGGGGAATATGGAGTTCACCTAGCTCTGGGTGGCCTGGCACTCGCCATAGGCAAAGAGGTTGGTAATTTATTACTGACCATCTCAGGCCCCCCCGGGGATACAAAAAGGCTGCTGGTGATTGTCTCCATCAGTGGACTGTTTTCTCCGGGGAATATCGGGTTCAACCTAGCCCTTAGTGGTCTGGCGCTCGATATAGGCAGAGAATGTCGGTAATGTTGGTTCATGGCCTTAATGCCACGCGTGCTTGGGGTGCTTGTCCCTTAAGTGCGCGTGGCTGACATTTCTGGTGTTCTCAAGGACTGACCAGAGATGCCTTTATCTGGTACTAAGGGCATAAAGAGCCCTCGGTTAACTTGGGATTCCTTGTCATTCAGGAAGTGAGGTTAACCGGCCTGATGGTTTGGGTGCGGCCCTTCAGAGAGTACACGTAGTGGTTGTGGTAAGGCTAGATGGTTAAAAAACCTCTTAAAAAGGGGGGTATTACTACCCAGGCAGTGGTGGTACTACTTGCTAATTCGTTGTCTATGGGCCTTCTTGTAAGGAACGGCGTTGAATAGCGGTGGTAGAAGGACGCATTGTATTCAACTACCGCTCCGGCAACGGGTGACGTGTGGTAAAGTCTACGGACAGGTACGCACGTTAAACCCATTTGTCCTTTTTAACATAGAATTAGTCAACTTATAGTAGAAATTTAATATTTGAGATACTTCGAGAAATAAAATATTTATTCAGATATCAGTCAAAAAACGAAAGAGCTAAAATCGGGCTGAATTCATCATTTCCTTGCAATAAAACTGATCTTCCACTCATTTGGAAAATTAGACTTAATTATTACTGAATAAAAGAGATAAGTGAAATAGAGAAATATTTTTGATGATAAAGCTTTTAGAAACTTTAGGATCTAATTTATCAGAGCTAATCATTATCGATTTTTTTTTTATTTGAGACCAATACCCAGGAGTAAGCCCCTACTAAATGTTGTGCATTGTATTGGGATTTTTGGAAAGGACAGTGCATATTCATATATTTTTTCTTATATTAATATAAAGCGCCTTAGGAATTAGGCAAATTGCTGTTAATTGATCATTCAAAGGTCAGTGTTATACCTTCACCCTTGAATGATCAACAGCAATTGCCTCATCGTTGCATATTGATTGTGTGGTGAGTGCATTCGCTAAGTAAGTTTAGCTGTTATCTGCTACTTCCTAATAGGTGGCGTTTTTCTCCTGATCATTCCTTGTTTTTTTTTGTTGTTGTTAAGGTGGAATAGTGTGGCATGTCTGGGATCGGTTTCTTTATAGATGGTCTTCTTGGAGGAAGGCAACCCCTTTTATGTGTAAATTATAGCTTAAAAAAACCGCAGACTAACTTTTTCATTTTTTCACCTTTGCTGCGATTTGAACGTGGGCCATTTGAGTTTTTTTGCGAGCTCTCTAAACACTATACAACGCCCCCCCCCCTGTTAATTTACGTACATTCTAGCTGACCTGATGATGAACTTAACAAGAACTGAATATATTATCTATAGAAATACAATAATTATCATCATGTAATAATACATTTGTAAACAAAATTTTTAATTTTTTAAAAATTAATCACAATTTCTTTATAAAAAGGAATATAAATCCAAATCCATATATATTTTTTTATTAACAAGGTTTTAAATATTTAACCTTTTAACAAAAATATTCCACTTTTGGGAATTTCAACCACTTAGTAATCCTTCTACGTTCCAAATAAAAACAAAAAATAAAATGGAAATCTTAATACTGGCATGAAATGCAACCAGAGAAACCACCACATACAATAAAAACAGACACACCAACTTAATATGTATTCCCCAAGCTGATTAACAGTTTGTGTGTTAATATTTTATTTAATGCTGAAAAAAAGCATACTTTAAGGCTTACATTTTAAATACTAAATGTAAATTAAAAAAAAATAAAAAGAGAATTTAATTGACAACAACAAGCAACAGTAACAGCAGAAGTAGTAGTAAATCTGCCACTTGTAGTTTAACATGTGAACCTGCATAGAGGATAATATTTCTCCTTGACCTTAATTTAATTACAAATAATAACGTATACGAGTATGTCAATGAATTCAACAAATTTTCATACAAATACTTATCAATGAGAAATGGGTGAGTGACTCAATTTATATTTAAGTGAAGAAGAAAGCAAGAGAGCAAGAATTTTGTGTATTTTATGGCTTTAAATTGAAACCCCTGTGGTTGTTTTATTACCTCTTGCGGTTGCTACTTCTGTACACTACTTTAAAGTTGTTTAAAAAACAAAGTGTTAATAAGTGTTATGACTAACTCAACAGCCACAAGTAACCAATGGACTTACAGTGTAAACAGAGTAATTTTACTGTGTGTTTTTGGGTATGTTTAAACCGCAGTTAAGAACTTTTTACAAAAACTAGCAAATATATCACCAGCCGGTGTAAGAATGTAAAAATACAAAATCAGCACCACCAAAAAGGTCCACACAAAAATTTACTTGCATTTGAATGTATGGGTAAACCACCAGATTTATTACGCCGCACCACCAAGTAAAACACTCTTGAGATTAAAGTATTGCAAATCTCTTTCCACTGTAGCCTCAACATGCCTCAATGGATGCCAATCATTGACTTTTGTATGGTCGCGAATATTAATCAAAAACTTTAAGAAATAAAGACAAAAGCCCAATACGCTTAAATATTTTTTTTTAACAAAACAAAACAAAAACAACAACCTCAAAACTTAAGAGAATTCAAAACTTAAGTGTTATAAAAATAAAATAAGTAAAAGCCCATGCTGGAAAGGGTGCGGTGTTATAAATGTAAAGGGGAGGCTTAAAGCTCTACGCAGTATTAAAAAAAAAACTAGGCAACCAAAAAATTTTAACGAAATACAAAATCCACATTAAATATAAAAAACCTACTGTCAAACGTAAATAACATACGGACGTAAAGGCACACTCTCATACATGTACGTTTAATGTAAACTTGTAAAGAAAATTAAGTTACCAAACTCTCTTGGGCTGCAAAGAAGAAAAAAAGAGAACAATGAAGTATATGTTAAGGCTTAACAGATAGTGTACTAAAATGTAACATAACTGTGGATGTTATGTTGAGTAGAATTATTAAACTCAGGCCTACTTTTAGAACTTTTTGTTATTTTTTCTCTTTTGTTATAAATTTTGTGAAAAAGTTTAGATTTTTATACAAAAACATAATATAAGAGTACCAATTAAGAGCATAGTTCTTTTTCTGTCATTAATTTTATATTTCAAATACATTTTTAATCTTAATACACATGTAAATTCTTAAAATCTAAATGTTATTAAGATTAATTAATTAACTAAATACTATAGCCTAATTTTGATGCTACAAAATAATTTTATATGTATGGCATAAATTCTTTTTCTACTTTTAGGTAATTCTAATTTGGTCCTGCGATGGCATCAAAACGGCACCTTGTGCTAATTGTAGTTGATCAGGGTTTAGGATCAACTGGCCATTTGACCTACCTACCTACCTACCTATGGCATAAATTCAGGCTTATTTATAAATACAGAGTATTTGAACTAATAGCAAAAGTATAATCCCAGAAACAGAAATAATTACCGCTATTGTAAGGAATTGTTATCAAAAGAAGGGGGGGTCGTGGCATAGTGGTAGAGCGCTCGCACAGAAACTCACACGACCAAGGTTCAATTCCAGCGAAAGACAAAATTATAAAAATAAAAAAAATTTGCGGTTTTCTAAAATTACAATTTAAATTAAAAATTAAATTTAAAAAAAAATAAGAGATTCCCCCCCCCCCTCCAGCAAGACCATCTGCAAGAAACCGCTCCCTGACATTTCTAATCTATTCCACCAGAAACCAATGATCAGGAGTACAGCGCCACCTTCTGGGAAGATAACAGCTAATCTACTGAAGACGCTCACCATTCACATCCAAACATCCACCGACAGATGAGTCAATTGCTGTTTGATCATTCGAGGGTGAAGGTATAACACTGGCTCTAGAGTGACAAATTGACAGCAACTTGTTTCATCAACAAAGAAAGGCGCAAAACATACAAACATCTATATATTTAAAAAAAAAACAACTTATCAACCATTTTCACATTCCAATACAATGCACTGCATGAGTAGGGGTTTACCCCTGAGTATTGGTCTTAAAAAAAAAAAAAAAAAAAAAAAAAAAAAATTAATTTTGGAAATAGGTGTAGTGGATAGTTGACAAGACTGCTTGTACGTGGATTATGGATTTGATTTCCACCAGATACTCTGGTCTGCGATACTATAACGAGCATATGGTCTTATTCACTATGCTCCTTATAATTAATTCGAATATAATTTAACAAAATTTGAACAATATTAATTTAATTATTATTTTAAATGACTAAATAAATAAATAATGTTTTATTTTCAATATTTTTTTATTTATAAATTTCTTCCATTGCGCTTTTTTATGTCGAGAATTCTATGAATGGCATCGCAAGTAGCAAATTGGTTAAAAAGATTTACAAGTACTTTAGAAGTTTGTTCTATCTAATCAAACTTCAGATGATTTTAGATTTTAAAAATCAAATAAAAAACTTAATAAGGTTTTGTATATTGTAGACCTTTTTAAATGAATTTAAACATGTCGTGAGCTTTAAGGTGAAGGTCCACACCATGCGTTAATGCATAGAGGCGTATGACACTTTTGGTGCATTCTATGCGTTTCTAAATTCAAGTTACCTGCAAAGCGTTTTACGCGTCATTTACTTAATTATTTTTATTCTTTCTTTTTTGATCAGCTGTTTTATTAATATTATTATAAAATAAAAACAATTTATTGAAAATGGTAAATGAAATTGAGATTTTAAAAGAATTTATAGAATTCCTTGATTTTTCATTTTTAATATTTTGCGCTACAAGGGCCTACGAAAAGCTTGAGACGATTTTTTAAGCTTCTCGACCTAGCATTTGTTTTTTAAATAATAATAAACACAACAGAGATGGCACTCAGTACTTAAAAGTAATCGTTAAATAGAATACAAATCGATAAATAAAATATCTAATATATAAAATTCTCGTGTCGCGGTGTTTGTTGCCAAACTCCTCCGATACGGCTCGACCAATTTTCATGAAATTTTGTGTGCATATAGTGTAGGGCTGAGAATCGGTCAACATCTATTTTTCATACCTTTAAATGCTAAGGTGACCCGCCCCAAGGGGAAATTTGTGCCTCACCTAAATAACTTACCGACGTCGATGAAATTTGAAAATAGATATGTATATCTGGGTACCGTAGAACATATATAGTTTTGAGTTTTTTTTAAAGAGTACTCCCTATCCCCAACTATCAAACTGAAGTACCGAAAATGACGGATAATTATGTATTAAAATTATTAGTAAAGCAGGCATTGATTGCTCATATCAATGTTAGGTTTTGCAGTTCGGTGAAGAGTATTTGATATATTTGAACTAAAAAAATGTTTCCTAGAGCAAACTTATATGGCAAAACAACGTTTGCCGAGTTAACTAGTAAAATATAAAAATTCTATTTAAAATTAATTTTTATACATTTTTTTCTTGAAATTAATTGCAAGGTTTTCAATGAAAACTTTTATTAAAAAAGAATGAAAATCGATAAATATAATAAAAAATCGATAAATAGAACACATAATATAAAAACTGTATTTAAAATTAATTTTCATATATTTTTCTTGAAAGATATTGCAACCTTTTCAATGAAAACTTATGCTTTTATTAAAAACTTTTTTTAGACAAAATTAACTGTAGAAAGGAATCCACCACATAAACATATTTATCGATAACATTTTAAATAAAATAAATTTCTCATCCATGACTGAAAATCAGCTGATATTTTTTCATTTCTCATACAACAGATACAAAAAATAAAAAATAAACCTACTTTGTTGCATTGATACGTGTATGGATTCTATGCGTTTTGCTATAGAACTTGTCACATACAATTACACTAATACTACTTTTTTGTCAGATGCATAAAAAGGACACACGCATAAGCTTATGGTGTGGACCTTCAGTTTTAGGTCTGCTTTGAATGCTTTTTATTTTCCATAGTGTGAAAGCCCCAAATTCATTCTATTATACACCGGAATTTTTTTTTTACTTTTTAGACTAGACTAGGCTATTGCACACATCCCGAGGAAAAATATCGCAGTCAGAATACCTTACGAAATGATTCTATTTCCGAATTTATATTATGCCTGGTCTGTCTTAAAATCCATCAGCCAATTGTGCCCATAATTATGAAACTGGTCTAAGTCAAAATTTAAAAAAAATTATTTTATCAGTTATATCACATTATTTTAAACTAAATTTGTGCAATGTAATTTTTACGAAATTGTCAAAAATGAACCATTAGGTAGTGGTTGTAATTTCAACATTATATGGAATTCATTTAGTGTTGATTATGAAAGTGGTCTAAGTCAAAAATTCTTTAGATGATTCTAAATTTCACGTTTTGGATCTTTCACCTAAAAGAGGAAGACTCAAAATATACGGAAATACTAAATTACTTTGATTATACAACACCATTAGACCAGTATCGGAAGAAAAACATAAAGATATTATGAGTTTACTATCGTACATCCCTTCAGTTTTTCAGGAACATTTTAAGAATCTTAAATACTCGAAATAATGATAAAAATGGATAACTGCTTAAAAATAATTAATAAATGTTCAGGAATTATTTCAATCAAATTATTGTTTTAAATAAAACTCAGTTCTTTATTACTTTAAGTCATTTATAGCACATTCAGTTAATTTCGAAAGTAGTCTAAGTCAATTCAAACTTTAAAAACAATATTATCGTATGAAATTCACACGAAATTTCATATTCATAATAAATTTCCATTAATTAAGACCAATAAAATTATAAATTAAAATGTCATATAATGTAAAAACATTTTTTAATTTATTCAAATGCAATTCATTAAATATCTTGAAAAAAGAAATATGTGACTTAGACCACTTTCATAATTATGGGCACAATTATCTAAAATAAAACCAACATATACACTAACATTTTTACTTATGTGTTTCAATGAAAAAAGTTAATTGTATTAAATAAAAAATTCGTTGTTTAAACTAAATGAAGTACTTAATTAACATTTTAATTAAAATTTTTTCGGAAAACTTTTCTTAAAAATTGATAAAAAAAAGAAGCATATTTCTTCCGAATTTTTCATTATTTATAGTAAGACATGTTTATATAAAGAAATTTTGACACAATTATTTTTAAAATCTCTTACAACAGCAAATAAATTGACGAAGAGCAATAAAATCCGACGTGAAATGTAACCCAAAGAGAAGAGTATTATATAAAATACACTATTTAAGAGAATTTCGTTAAACAACAACGGCCAAGAATTTGTTGTAAAACTAACGAACACAAAGCATTTAGGCCTTTTAGGTATAACACCAGAAATAATAAACAAAAGAAAGAAGTAAGTTTTTTACAAAACTTAAAAAAAATAATAAATAAATAACGCAAATTATGTACATGCACATGTAGGTGTGTGTATTAGGGTGGGTCAATTTTTTTGCCTACTAAGCGTATAGCAAGGTCGTAATATACGAGAAATTCTAAGAACTTTTCCCAAAGAAACCATGGTTCTAAAATCAAAATCGAGCTTCTGGTTTTTTACGAGAAAATTTGGTGTTCAGGTCATCCGAAAATAATGCTATTTTTTTGGAAGTATTCATTGCAATTGGTGAATAGTTGACCTGTAACGCGGCAAGAGGGCTTATTTTAAAGGAAATTTTCTCAGCTTTCCATATTTGTGCTCATTTATAGAAAATTGTTTACCCAAATAATGGTTTTGGAGGTTTATGTCGAAATAATAATAGTAAAACTGTTAAAAACCTAAAACTATTATTATTGTGACATAAACCTCCAAAACCATTATTTGGGTAAACAATTTTCTATAAATGAGCACAGATATAGAAAGGTGAGATAATTTCCTTTAAAATAAGACCTTTTCCAGCGTTACAGGTCAACTATTCACCAATTGCAATGAATAGTTCCAAAAAAATAGTAATATTTTTGGATGACCTAAACACCAAATTTTCTCTTAAAAAACCGGAAGCTCGATTTTGATTTTAGAACCATGGTTTCTTTGGGAAAAGTTCTTAGAATTTCTCGTAGATTATGACCTTGCTATACGCTTTGTCAAGTTTTTTGGTCCCGAACAAATTGACCCACCCTAGTGTGTATAATTATTTATTATTTTTATTTTGTAATAAAGAAAAAGCTGTTTCAGAAATTTAAATTAAATTTAAATAGGCTTAAGTGAGAAATGCATTTTCTTTATTTTTTATAAATTTTTTTAGCAGCATATTTAATGAAAAACTTGTTTTTTTTTTACAATTTATATGTTGTTTGAATCTCTAGTCTTAAACCACATGAACTGAACCATTACCTTCCACAACTTGTCAATTTAAATCGTTTTGTTCCTTGTGCCTTTTATGCCCTTTTTTTCTCTTTGACAATAAATAAACAAACAAAAAATTATTGGAAAAGTGAGGTATGTGTGTGTGTGTCAGTTCAAAGGTACACATTATTTGCACAATAAGCATGTTTAGCCACTTAAAAACGAGTTGATATACCTAAGCACTTTCATATATACATATATACACACATACATATATGTGAAATTATCCATACTAGGCCATAGAAACTGTCAAAAACAGCTGATTAAGACATTCCTCTACATACGTTTTAGCCATAACTCTACTTTTTCTCTCTTGTTAAGATTTATACATTCCAGTAAGTCAACAAGATGTATATAAATAAACTGACAAGGCACATAAAAATCCTGCGCCTTTTAAGGGAGAAACTCAGAGAGAGACTGAAAAGAGAGCCAAGAAATGTAGATTCTATTTATTCTTCGTAATAAAATAATTCTAAAGAGTATTATACATATAGTGTTATACGATATACAGGAAAAATCATTAAATATATATTAAAAAAATAAAAGAAAAAAATTATGCTGTGTTTGTGCACTTGAAAGCGATGACAGCTTCAGTCGTTGGAATACGCTCGTTTAAAACGCTACTCAAAATTTAGGAAATCCTTAAGCGAATAAAACAAAATTTTTTTTTTCAAATTAAGAACAAACAAATTTTTTTATAAAAAAAAAACATAAAAAAAGGTGCACTGAAATGATATTGCTATAAAATTAAGTTAAAAAAGTAAACAAATATAAAGCATATTGGTATTTTAATGCCTACGCAAGATTTCCTCGGTCGTGTCAATCGATTCATTAGTTGCAAAAAAAAGTCAACAATAATAACGATTAAAGACAATTACTGTGAAAGTCAATATATATTTTCAGCATAAACAACACAGGCGAACGCCCCCTCCAGAAAAAAGTAAAGTGTATTTTAAATATATTAAGATTGTGTTGCCTATGTTTAAGGCTGAGGCTTTTAACATATTTTCAGGCTTTAGTTTTTGTTATAAATTCTAGGCAAACAACTAATGGTCGTGCATAAATTACTGTTTCAAATTAAATAATTCCTAAATGATACTCTACTTAAAGGACATTGCCATCTAAGTGATAAAAAGGAAACACGCATATAGCAACGACATTGGCAAGATAACAAAATGAATATATGCACATGCAGTGTATAGTTTAAGTATATAAAACAAGCAACAAAAGGCATTTAAAGCTAATTCATGTTAAGCATATACATATGTATAAAAAAATAACAACAACAACAAAATGTGTTACAATGTGTAGCCAAAGCAAAAACCAAAAAGGATATTGTTAAGTAAATGAGCACAAAATGTGTCATAAAACCACTATAGTTGTTGTTTAAAATACAATGCCATACAATAATATCATACACGAGCAAGTGCTGCTGCAGTGACAACAATAAAAAACTACATACAAACAAGTGCATACTTTTAGGCGCCCTTTGTTTTAAAACAAATGCCACAGCTTTAACAATAAATTGTGTAGTTAAGTGACCATATATGAAAAATTTTTCTAACCATAAATCACAAAGAAAAGAAATAAAATTGTAATATATGAATATATGAGTGAAAAAAAAGCAAAAGCTTTTGTGTAAATAATTTGAAAAAATATAACAAAAATAAAGCCCTTGTATACAAGTAGGCTAATGTAAATAAAAATCTAACACAATACTATATTGGGCACTATAAATTATACTAAATTCTCCTCTTTAGATATAATCATAAATTAAAAATTTAAATAAGTAGGAACAAGTTATCAAAAATTAAGTGAGTGATTTGGTTTGGTTCAATACATTTTTCAACTAAATATAAAAAAAAAGAAAACAAAAATTTGTAGAGAATTACACTTCCTTTCACATTCTTGCCGGTAAGTTAAAATAAATTAGTAACTCAATTACTTAAACTAGAAAAAATTTGCTAATTTTGTTTTTTATTACTTCAATTTTTTTATTTCATTTACTTATGAAATAAAAATCTTTAATAAGCTGCATTATGTATTTTTGTATGAATAACATTATATGTGAACATTTTCATAATTTTGAATTTGCAACTGGCAGAGAATTTGTAGTTACTAATATTACAAATATAGAAATAGGTTCAGTTGTCCACAGAACGAATGAAGTAGACATTGTTGGAAAAAAACTATTATATAGGTATATAGCTAATAATCCATTTGTATATACTAAAATCTATCACATCTGATATTGAAATCAAACTCTAACAGATTTTTAGTAGTTTTTCCATATAAATCAAAATCTAACTCAAGGCTAAATTTTAGCGACATATTTTGTAGAATAGAAATTAATAATTAAATTATGACCCTTTTTTTTTGTTTTGTTTTATTATCATTGTAAAATTAAATAATAAAAAAAGAAACAAAGAAACAAATTGTTGCAAAGATAAAATCTTTTTAAAAACTAAAATATTATAGAATTATAGTTACTTTGGATATGTCTTTTGTATTCAAAATGTAAGCTTTTCATGCGATAGTGCAAAAAGGGCTTATTTGACAATTATTCCATAAAAATAAGTCAAATAAGCTCCATAAACCAATTTTATTTTTTTATGAATACGGCAGTATATGTTTTCAGAAAATAGTTACTACGTTTTTCTCATCAAATATATGCCCAACGGCCATTAGCATTCGATTTTAAAACAATCGTTTATATTAAAAGCACGTATATTATTAAGAAATAAAAACTGTTATAAATTTATGGCAGGAATTTACAGAAAGTATAACAGCTTAAGGTCTTTTTTTCGTAATTAAACTAAATAGTTTTTTAAAATATTAATAAATGTTTTATAAAGAAAAAAAGAACACCTTAAGCTATAAGGAATTAAATCAATTAACTATTTATTCCTAATAATAGGAATTTAAAATTTAAAAAACGTACACTTCGTATAATACAATACCTCTACAACTAATTTTCTATATATCGCGTTTAACTTTTTCATTTTTCACCATTTCTGGGATTTAAAACTGGGCAGTTTGAGTTTTTGTGCGTGCGCTCCAATCACTATACACTATGCATATAAATACAAAATGTCCCATCTTCTGCAATGCGAATCACATAAGGTTGAATTTTCTGGGAAAGTAACCATCACATTATACGAGGCATACCTGTACTGGTTTTTTAACAAAATTAAAAAATAAGAATATTTAAAGCATATTATTGATTTTAAATGTTTATATGCAGCCAAAAAAATGTTTTATAGAGTACTTTTAATATTTTAAAATTTCTAATTTCTCACATAACTTCTTGTTAACTGTATACTTCTTTCCAAGATATTCCAACAGCATATAGAAAGCTGCTTATTTCTGTAAATAATCATTGAGTTATTTAGAAAGAAATTCATAAGAAATATAACTATTACTGTTGATAAAGCATGCCTTGAAGTCATTTAAGCATAATTTAAAAGCATATAATTACTTAAAAAAAACCACAACAGAAAAAGAATTTCTTAGTAAAGTTATCAAAAACAAAATGAAGAATATCACAAAAAAAATAAAAGAGCATTTAAAAGTTATTATTTACACTAAGGCTTTCTAAAGTTAAACACACAAGTATAAATCAAATATTTGTACTGTAATAATTGAAAATATATGAGTAAACATAAATGAGGGTGACCTAGAAGACTTGTAGGCAGCGTGGGATATTTGTTCAACACAGACCTTGGTTTGTGACAGTCCGCTCGCAATAGTAAGAGGATAATTTAAAATTACAATATAATTTTGTTGTATTGTAATTTAGATAATACAATAATTAGTGAATATTTGTAAAAAGACCTCAAACTGATATCCAGCAACCACCAATTGTTTTAAAAATAAACAATAAAAGACGTAATTAAAAGAAAATATAAAAAATTCGGTCTCGAATAGTTTACAGGAAATAAAAGCCCCAAAGCTGCAAAAGAAAGTAATGAATATTCCAAACATTTTGGATAATTAATTCAACTTAAAATTAAAACTATGCTCTATTTACTAAATTTAGATTATGTTTACAATTATTTTTCTATTAGTGATAGAAACAGTAGAATATGACAAGACAGCGGCTAAGTCATTACAAGGTATATAGAAAAAAATATTTTTCTCCTTAAAGATTTACAGACAAAGTTGTGGCTTAAATAGATCTCAAGAGCTGTGAGGAGAATACGTTAGCTAGGGTCGAAAACATGATCAGTTCGGCTGTTGTACAATTTTTTACGGATTTCATTTTCTTTTTTTTGATTGAAAAATCATTGCAAAAAACAAACTAAATTGAAAAACAAAAAATATGTTTCGCCTTATTGACAAATCCATTTAATATAATACGAAATGTATGCTTTTGGGGATAAGCCTGTGTGGTAGAACAGAGAAATAGAATCTGAATTTTTTGAAAAACAGAAATGTATTGCTTTGTAAGTGCTTTTGTTTGATTTTTATATACTAAATGGAATATAATTCGCATTTAGTCTATAACTATTTTAACATAAGTTTTTATAGTTTTGAATACCACCTTTGAAAAAAAAGTCTCCTGACGAGTTTCTTCAGCAGAGACGAAATGGTTTATCCCCAAAAGCATACATTTCATATACTATTTTAAACTAAATTAAATTAATATACGTAGAATTTATTTCTAACTAAACAAAAATTAGTTAAAAAATATTAGTTTTATTGGTATTCGAACCTGTATTTTAAGGTCTTCACCAATAAGAGTTGTTTATCGCTAGTATGTTGTCAATATCGGCTATTGGGTATAAACGAAACAAAAGAGCCATAAAAAACACTAATATTGATTCATCCAAATGAGATGGCAATCAGAAAAGTGCAATAATTGAGAGACAAGTAGAATATTATGGAATGTGTTGTAGCAAGACTTCGACTAAATCACTAGGAAGGATGCAGAAAACAATATAATGCCTAAATATGATTTCTATAAAAAATACTCTGATTCTGTGATTAAGAAATCAGTGCAAAAAAATCTAAATTAATTTAAATAAAGTTTATTTCTGATCTCACTAGATATTTTATTAAAAAATAAGCTAAAAAAAAACTTTTTTTATGTACAGTGTCAGCTCGCTAATCCGAATTAATGCTTACAGTCCCTGATTCAGACTAATGAGGTATTCGGATTACTGGCTGTGCTGTCATTATGTATTATAATTTACTATAATATGAAATGAAATGTATGCTTTTGGGCATGTCTCTGTGGCCATTTCGTCTCTGCTTAAGAGACTCGTCAGGAGACTTTTTCCCAGAGATGAAATGGCCATAGAGACATGCTTATCTCCAAAAGCATACATTTCAGTTCATATTAAATGTATTTGCCAATAAGGCGAAAAATATTTTTTGTTTTTTATAATTTACTATATTTAATATTTGCAGCTTTCTGTATTATTATATATATACAATTGTTGAAGCTTCTACACTAAATTTTTCTGCTAAAATGTTTCCTGATTATCCCCGATTCAATTCTTCTATTATTTCAAGCTTATCTGCTACTGACAGCGTTTTATGTGCACGTTTTTTTGCCATATTATTCAAATTGATTGTACACAAGGAAACACACACAAGAGCAATGAGTATATTTATTTTTTTATTTCCCGTTAGTTTTCCACAGATGGTTTCGTAAAAAAAGTAGACACAATATGTAATAAAACAACAGAAAAACTGAAAAAAATATGCAATTCCGATTACTGAGCTTGCAATCAATAGGGACTATAGAGCATGTGATACGTCTTAAATTCAATTCGAATTACTCGATAATTCGGAGTACACGCATTCGGATTAGCAAGCTGCCACTGTACTTCTTTTTTTATACAGAAAATGAAGTAGTATAGTGAACATAGTTAATGGAACTTATTTTTAAAGAAAAAACTAAAAACTATTTTTTTTTTAATTCAAGAGTTATCAACTATAAGTTAAACAAAATCTATTTGGAGATATACATACATGACTGGCCTTTACAACCCTGTGTCAGGATTACGGCCTAGCTTCTCGCAACACTCATGTTGTGTGTGTAAATTTTTATCCATGAGTACCGGGACCTACAGTTTAATGTAGACTCCGAACGACAGACTTGAGAAGCTTGTTCATGGCAATTAGTTATTCTCAGAGCTTTTGCCAGAAGACTGCTGAGAGGTAGTCGCCGAAAGAAATATTTTTTTCATATTTCTTTTTTTGAAGATGTCGGAGCCTGGAGTCGAACCCAGGGCCTATGTCTTTGTAAGCCAACATACTAACCACTAACCACGGCGACTACAATTTGGAGATATATTTTCAATGTTTATCATAAACTTTGAATTATTTTTAAAACTTTTTTAAGGCCTAAAATAGTGGCTGACAAATGTGTAACGACTTGTGTAATTTACCAGGAAGAAAGTGAAATGAGTTAAAAGAAATGAAACAGAAAAATAAGCAAATCAAAAATTGTGTCAAAAACATTGTCACACAACTATTGCCACAGCAAATGTAATATTTCTATAAAATAAACAAAATTAGTATATGAAAGATAAAAAGTTGACATAAAACATCAAAACACATTGTTAACCTCGTTAGAGATAAATTTGTGTTGAAAAATCCTTATAAACTCATCAAGAAAAGAAAAAAAAAATTACAACAACAGTAAGACTAGACAAAAAACAAAAACAAAAAAAAAAAAAAAACAAAAGAGAGAAATAAATTTTTCTTGCATTTCTGTCGGAAGCTCAACAGAGACACACATAAACTCTAAAATTTTTTCTTGCTTAAGGAAATGTTTTCTTTTTTTGAAGTAAATGTATAATTGTGGACATAGTTGTTGCTGTTGTTGCTGTTGTAGCTTTTGTTGTTGCTGCTGCTGCTTTAAGGATCAAATTTAATGTCAAATGCTACGCATCCCTTAAACCTAACTAAGCGTTAAGCATACTCAACATTCCTTGCAATGTTAACGACAACTTTAACCACTACAAATACAAACACTTACATTTACAATCATCATCTTGGCCATGGTTTTAAACTCAACAACAACAACAACTACAAATTTATTTTTAAATCCATACAGTACATACATACATATCAACAATACTTATATAAAACTGTCTTAAAGCAAATACTCATACACATATATTGTCGTAAATACATATCGTAGATGAATGTATTTTAAATGAAATTAAATCATAAAAACAACAAAAGAAAAACTCTACTTTAACAATGTTGTCTACAACTCTAGATGACCACAGAAACTAGTCACAACAACTACAAATATTAAACATACACATATGCTCCAAATTATAAGTGCACAACTATGTTTTATCTTTTAGGACAATAAACAATTTAAATTGTTGTAATAAAATAATTGCTAAATGTTAAGGTAGAAGAAAGGAGCACATTTGGACTGAGGTGAATAGGATATATTGCCCCAAAAATAGCGGTCGAAATATAAATAAAAATTCTATTTTAAAATTTTTTAATTATTTTTTTCTCATTTGTTTAAGGGCTATCACCCAAGGGAAAGCAACTTATTATGCAGTGCGTTGTGTTGATGTCAGAAAAGTCTTTTGTAGGCTGACAAAAGAGGGTATAGTGTTTGTGCGTATTGGATTTGAATTTATTCATCATTTATTTCACATTAAAAGCTATTTGACGTACACCCTTCCATAATTAAACAGTGCAGCTAAAGAATTAGTACTCTCTCTAAAGCATTGTTTGATTTTCATTGAATAAATAGTCATACATACATACACAATTGGCCAATACATCCCTGTGTCAGAGTTACGGCCTAGCTTTTCGCAGCACTCCAGTTGTGTGTGTTAATTTTTATCCATGAGTACCGGGACCTACAGTTTAAAGACGACTTCGAACGACAAATTTGAAAAGCGTTTGCATGGTAATCAATTACTCCCAGAGCTTTTGCCAGAAGACTGCTGAGAGGTAGTCTCCGAAAGAAATATGTTTTTCATATTTCTTTTTTGAAGATGTCAGAGCTCGGTGTCGAACCCAGGGCTCATGTTTCAGTAAGCCAACACACTAACCACTAGACCACGGCGACTAGAGGTAGAGGTAGTCACCGAAAGAAATAATTTTTTTATATTTCTTTATATTTATAAGACGTCAGAGCTATAGTCTTGGTAAGCCAACATTCTAACCACTAGACGACGGGGAATACAATAGATAATAAATAATCACAAACGGATGCTTTCTGTGAGAAGACGGTCTTCTACCTAAAAATATGCTATTAAGAGTGTTGGGAAATCGTGAACTATTTTATTTCCCATAGGTCCATCTACAAAGTAACCACTGCCTGACATTCCACTCTATTTCACCTCAACCTTTGACAACGAAAAACAAATGATCATGAGAAAAGCGCCACCTATTGGAAAGTAGCAGATAACAGCTAAAAACCTACTTAGCGAAGACACTCACCGTAATCAACATGTAACGACGAGGCAATTGGTATTGATCACTCAAGGGTGAAGGTATAACACTGGCCTTTGAATGATCAATTCACAGCAATTTGTCTTATTCCTAAGGCGCTTAATAATATAAAAAAAAACAAAATATATGTTCTGTTGTCATATTGCACTATCCTTTCCACAAATATGTCATTTTGTAGAGGTTTATCCCTGAGTATTGGTTTCAATAAAAAAAATTTCAGAATAGTATTCGTAATTCTTTATTTTTAAAGTATCTAAAAACTATTGCAGGAATATCTTCCCATAACTGAATAGTGAGACTTAAGAATTATTTCCCTCTGTAGTACATTGTGCATTTCATTGATAAAACATTGAAAAATAATATTCTTCTAAAAAGTACGATTTCTATTAAAAAATCTGGAATAAATTTTATGTTGTAAAGGTCTTTGAAGGCTTTAAATAGACTTTAAAGCCCATAGATGCATTTGCAGCTTCAGCAAAGTAATAGGCTTAGACTAAACACGTGTGCTCTTCGAGACAAATTGCTATCCAACTAAAAGACTTATTATACTAGAAGCACGTTTTCATTCGCACATGGTATTTAAATTTGAGGCACTTCTAAGGATGTTGTTTTCTTGTTGGTTAGAGGTATGGCGCTGAAAAAGCTATTTTTGTAATGACTTTTATTGTTTTTAATATCTTTTAGGAATTCGAACTCTTTTTTGTGATGCCGCCTAATTTCCTTGGCAATGGACTATCCCTGCAAATGCATCGATTTTGGTATTTGTCGCTGTGTTTAAAATATTATTTGTGAAATCTTTTATTAATGTTTACTAGAAAGTAATATTTTTCATCTACTAACAGTTTACAGCCTTATTTATAATAAAATAATTAGCAGGTCGATGTACACAGTGGCTAAGTTTGTCTTTCCCATACGTGAAAATTCTTTCTCAAACGTACAAGGTATTTAATTTTATGGATTCTCTGACTAGTTATCAAATAAAAGGTATGGAAAGTTTTAATAATATCAGTCTATAGCATGTGATAAACTTGCCAGTTTTTTGTCGCATATACTAACGAGTTGCTAACTTTTCATTACACTTACGGCCGTTTGAATTGTTTAAATTCATATCTTAATGTGCTCGTTATTATATTTCTAAGCTTAGGCATTTGACTTTTACGGTGATGGTAAATTATTTGCAATCGTTTACAGCAACTTATAAACATACGGTCTAATAAAAACATGCATAAATTCAAATGAGCCTAATCATGTTATCAAGAGTGTATGGTATCTGTATATACTGAAAAATAAAATATTTAAATTATTTTTAAATTACTAAAACAAGTTGACGCGACTACAATAGGCTTATATAATGAATGGCAACAATATTCTAAAAAAAAACAAAATGTATGACTGACCGAAACAACTTGAATTTAATAAAAGGAAATCACAGATTTTCACTCCGATTTTGGAAAAACGAAGAAAATGTCTCGAGATTTTACAACTCAATGAAAGGCATTTTTGTTTTTTTTTATGTCAATTTCAGCACTTCATAAAAACAACCAATGCTAAGAAAGGTATAAAAGAATAATATTTCGCTGTATTTTGTTTTGTTGGTTTGCCAGCCTCTATAGACAACAAAATTTATTTTTTAAATCGTATAATAAAAGTAAAAATGGTCGCATATAAAAGTAACAAATAATATATCAAAATCCCCATGTTCAAGGTAAATCAACAACAGATACTAAACAAACAAAAAAAAAAAACACACAAAAAAACCTGGCTTAACTTGTCAATAAAATCTGTAGTTGACAAATAAAAAAAAATATTTAGAGAAAACCCTCTTTTAATTCCACATATTTCTGTTTTTTGGTTTTTTATCTTCGTTTTATTTTTTGAAAATTTGTGTAGATTTTGTTTTTATGACTCAGAGTTTGAGCTCTAGCATTTGACCAGCTAAAGAGAAGAGCAAAATACTAGCAGGTTTTATAAAAAAAAGAAGTAATTTTTTATAGTTATTTTGGCATTTATTTAGCCCCTAAAATTATGCCATGATTTTGAGCATTAGCATTTGAACAGCTAAAGAGAAGAGCAAAATACTAGCAGGTTTTATAAAAAAAAAAAAGTAAATTTTTATAGTTATTTTGGCACATATTTAGCTCCTTAAAATATGCCATTCCAATCAGGATACTATGCGGGTTATTATGAATTTCGATTCATATATAAAGCGTTATGTATTTTCTTATATTTATGATTTATTGTTTTTCGAAATCGGAAATTTAATCAAACAATTTCAATCTGAATTCACAATACCCCCTTAAGGCTGTCACACCTAGGGTTTTGTAAAAAAATTTTGAATATTTTGTTGGCTAAAACAATCAGTTTGAAAATGGGACATTTTTTAAGCCTTTTTACAAATATTTGAGGGCTTTCTCGCTTGTCAAATTTCTAATAAAAATGTATTCTCGTAGCCGTCAGTTATCTTTTTTAAATTTTTTAATAACAATTTAAAAAAAAATTTTTTATTATTATTCTTATATGTAGGGTTCAAAGGAGGGCTTGCCGGTAAGCATATAATTTTTTTTTTACAACAAAATTACCAATATTAGGACTCTGAAATTTATAACAAGATTTACTGCCTGTGTCTGTATGACAAACAATTTTAAACAATTGAAAATTTATATGAAAAGTGCTCAAAATTATTTGAGAAATTGAGTGTTTTTTATTCAAATTTTTAATTTTTTGAAATTGTTTTTTTAAGGCAACAGGCAGTTAGGTTTTTAAAACTTGAAACTTGGTTGAATGGTCAGCAAAGGTCGACTTCGGACAGGTGCATTTGCATTTTCTTGATATAGTAATGAATCATACTGCTCATTTAGAAATTTGCCGAAGAGTACTTATCAGGATCCTTTCAGGATAACGATTGATATTTAAAACACAATTATGAAACCAAAAACAAGTCTTACTTTATATCATTCTTGTAGCTATAGAAAGCCTCCGCGTTTATAAAAAATCTTTGCCAATAATACCATAAGAGTTTGATATGATTAAAAAAAAGTGATATCCAGCCAATTTCAGCTAACTAGGATCCATCTGACCTTCTCAATATTTACAAGACCTATATCAGACCTATGATAGACTACAACTCTCATTTATGGTGTGGTGTTTCCAAGCCTATTTTGGAGTTTCTCAACCGCTCGCAATTAAGGTAGGTTATCCAACTCTACTGAATTGTTGGAACATCGGCGCAATGTGAAATGCATTTCGTTGTTCTATCGTTACTACCACTAGAGATACTCCTATGCAATAAAGAAAATGATTCCAGGTGGTGGCATATTTTTACAGACTGCACGTAACTGTCTCAGGGCATATCCATTTGTAGTTGATTGTTTAGTGAATCGCACAGTGCACTATAGAGAGAATTATTCTTTAGCCGCACCGTACGTTTAAGGAACAATCTTCCAGTGAACGCTTTTCCTGTCAATTGCGACATTAGTAAAATTAGAACAAACATCTATTCTTTCTCCTTTCCACAACATATTTTTCTGGACCCGCACAATGTACTGCATGAGCACGAGTCATCCCCTAAGTGCTGGCCTCAATAAAAAAAAATATTAGAAGTATTGTTAAACATCATAGCGGTCAACAAGTATTTTAAAGAAACTCCAAAACATTGTTAAGAATGAGACATTATTTTTCCAAAATATAAATAATTTTACAGAACATTGATGTTAATGGCCGAGTTTCTCTTGTGTAGTTTTAAAATGAAAGGTTTTTTTAATTTTTCAAATTACACTCATTGAATTTTATTTTGTTAATTTCTTACTACATTCGGGACCAGAAGCATTACTTTTCAAATTTAAAAACTTAATCACTTGTAAATGCTTCTGACCCATCGTATGCAAACAAGGATAACAGAGGTAATCACGGGTAGTCGACGAAAACAATTTGAAAACATTGCAAACAAAAAACAATAGACTGATCTGTGGCCATCGCTGTTAATCGGGGTCACCGGTTAACCAAATTCGCTAAATTCAAATAAAAGTTTTTTATATATTTTAATTTTCGTTCGGTTTTCACATTTGGGGTATTTGGGTGTGCTAATAGAAGTAAAAAAATATCTAAAAATTGAACTGTTAGCTGTTTTGAAAATTTCAGTTTTGAAATAAAATGAAACATATTTACTGTTCTGCGCTGTTGCGCATTTGTTAGCTGTTCTGTATTCCATTTCCCAATATTTTTTTGTTTTTCAATTCGTGTTGGAAAATATTTGTGAGATCATACTGAATAAACTTGTTTTAAAATAGTCGGTCCCAGAATTTTAAAACATCGATTAAAATCCATAATTTAAAATAGGCTTTTATTTCAGGGGGAAAATTACGGCATTCGATATCAAACGAAATTTCTATGTAAATGGTTTTGATATTGTATGAAATATCGTTCGACATCGACTGCCATAATTTGCCCCCAGAATTTTTCTATTTTGAGTAATTTTTTTATTGCGCATGAATATCTCACTCTAACTACATAACAGGGTTTATTATAATAAAAAATGTAAAAGAAGACTGTGTTTTCCAATTACAAAATTTCATGCCTTAATTAAATACAAATTTTTTTTTAATGAAACATTCTACTATACCTCTACCCTTTTGTTCTCTAGTGTTCCTATACTTTCATTAGGCATTTGTGTAACAACAGAAAATAAGCAAAATCAGTGACAGTACCCATGACGACATCTGATTGCTGTAAAACCTAAGTAACACTAGATTTTTATTTTTTCGTTTTTTCTGTTTTTTTTTTTTTTTATTTCTGCCTTCGTTTGTTCCATTTGTTAAACTTCTTTTTATTTCCTACATGATTTGATTTTATTCGATTTGTATACAATTTATTTTATTGAGTGTGTTGCTTTATTCTTTTTATTATTTATTTGTCCAAGATTGTTCCCTTTGTTCTTTTTCATATACGTAAAGCCTAAAAGTCTGCTTTAATATTTGATTTTGGGCTAATGGTTTTGTAATGCAATCAGTTTGATTTCTCTTCATGTTACTATTGATTTTTTGGGTTTTAATGTTTAGCTGTCGTGATTTAATTGGGTGTAAATGTAGAATATTTTTGTTGTGTATAAAAATATATTTGTAACCCAGTTACAAAGTCTAAGATTAATAGAAAAAAAAAATAAAATAAAATATAATGAAATAAAATAAGTAAAATGTTTACGGATTACATGGTTGGTAAAATTCAGTTACAATTTTCAAACCACAAAAGTAAAATGGCATTGAAACTTAGCATGTGTAAATAACAAAACTGATTTTTTTTAGAATGAAAAAGCCACCATTTTTGATTTGAAGGTATTTTTAAAATATTTCTTTTTTAGCCCAAATAAAAAAGTTATAGGAGAAAAATTTATACTTTGATTTATGAACCATACGAAAATAACAAACGAATTTGTAACACATCCCTTTTTTCTTACAGCCAATAATATGAAAAATGTGGCATAGTTTTAGGCTGTAAAAACCTTGTTTCTCTTAGTTTTAACATGGTTGTATGTTAAACAACACCTTAGAGAAAGTTTTATAAGCCTTTTAAAAAATCAGTAACAAACAAAAAAGTCAAAATTTTTTAATCTAATAAATTATAAAGCATATTTCTAAAAAAAAAATCTTTCAAATATTTGATTAAAATATAAAAATGCCACAAACTATGCTTGGAATTTATTCAGAACATATTTTTACAAAGACCTGTAAAGGCCTAAAACCTTATCCCCTAAAAAAAAATGTATGTTATTGTATCACTTTTACCTAAGCCTACTTTAGGGCTGCGTACAACTTATACGTACTTCTGTATATATCCATGTATAACTTTATCCTTTTGAAATTGTCGCTAGTCCTTTGCAAAATTTTCAATTTATTCTACTAAATGAATTATTAAAGTTTCATTTATCCTTAGGATATAACAACAAATATATATACATATGTATGTATGTATGTAAGTATACGATTATTAAATATCCCTTAGCTGTGTGTCAGTTTTTTTTGACTAAAGAAAAAGTAGTAGTACAGTAGCAGTTGTTGTTATATTATGCTTTTTTTTCTCAACATATATGTCACCACACATAACTGGATTACTAACAACAAAAGTGTTTTAAAAGTTTAGTACGAATGTCACTAAAATGTCTAGAAGTCTGCTTTATTAACAAGAAAAAATCACAAGTGCGGTTATAACAAAAAAAAGAAATTAAAACTTAGAATGTTACAGGTACACAAATGGCATGATTTAAAAATCCATAATATAAATATATTTTAAATTATATTAAAAAACCTACCATAGTCAACACAATCTGAAAATAAAACAAAAAAATAAGAAAATTACATTAGAAGTTGATAAACAGATGAATAAAATAAATAAAATAAAAAGGAGTATCAAGGTATTATAAAATACACCTAAAAGTATACATTCTTAACTAGTTTAAGCTTTTTTTAATAATAATTTTTTATTTTCGACTGTAATTCGATGTTGAATTATCACCATATCGTTGTGCGGGAGTTGATGTGCTCTATCCGCCATTTCATATTTTTTATATATCTCAAGTTAATGATGCCACTTTAGGTTTTCGACCCTTAATTTTTCTTTTCTGCAATCCGTTGTGGGATATCTCGTTCAGTTTTGGAGACAAAAAGGATAGTAGACTTAAAAAATTTTTAGACAAAAACCTAAAGTGGCATCAGTAACTCGAGGCATATAAAATGGTTTATTGAGCACTACAATATGCTGAGCATTGTGCAACAAAAACAACCAAAGCTCTAACAGACAAATTCCACGCTTAATAATAAAAAAAATTGAAATTTTAAAAATTAGTTTACATTCAGAACAAAGGCATAGATAAATAAAATACGCCTTTAAGACAGGCAAACAAAAAATATATTTGTTTAAAAATTCAGCAATAAAGTGCTAAAATATATATTTTTATATATGTTAAAAAAATCTTCTCTAATATATAAAATTCTTGTGTCGCTGTGTTCGTTGCCAAACTCCTCTGAAACTGCTCGACCGATTTTCATGAAATTTTGTGTGCATATAGGGTAGGTCTGAAAATCGGTCAACATCTATTTTTCATACCTCTAAATGTCAAAGTGACCCGCCCCAAGGGAAAATTTATGCCTCTCCTAAATAACGTACCGACGTTGAAGCAATTTTAAACTATATGTGTACCGTAGAGCATATATGTCTTACTTTTATTTTAAGTACTCAGAGGGGTGACACAAGGGCTATTTCTCGTTATCCCCAACTAATAAACTGAATTCGATTAAATTTTTTTGGTGTCTTAACACAACTTTAGGTTAACAAAAGTCAATTTTCACACCTATTTTTCATCCCCTTAATGTTAAGGTACCCGCCCCAAGTGGAAATTTGTGCCTCACTTAAATAACGTACCGACGTCGACGAAATTTGAAACTAGATATGTATATCTGGGTACCATAGAACATATATGGTTTAGGGGTTTTTGTAAGGAGTGCTCAAAGGGGGCGATAAAGGGGATATTTCATCAAACTGAAGTACCGAAAATGGCGGATAATTACTTATTAAAATTATTAGTAACGCAGCCATTGATTGCTCATATCAATGTTAAGTTTTGCAGTTCGGTGAAGTGTATTAAATATATTTGAACTAAAAAAATATTTCCTACAGCAAATTTATATGGCAATACAACGTTTGCCGAGTTAACTAGTATATATATAATTACCCAATTCACAAACTGTTATAGTTGTCGTAGATCGGTAGAAACTATGACAAACTACAACTATTGTACATAATGTTGTTTGTAATTTCCATGTCAAAAACTACTACAACATGTACGACAATTTTTCCTAAGTTTCCGAAATGTCGTATCAATACACCAAAGTTGGAAAACTTTTTTTTTATTTTTTATTTATTTATTTATTTATTTTACTATAATCTACAACATTTAACTATAATCTACAACAATATAACATTTTGTGAATTGGGTAATTATATTTTAAAAATATATATGAAATATAAAAAATTAAATATTAATTTTTATTAATCTATAGGACTTTTGGAATAACTTTTCCTTCTACCTCTTACGTATGCACTTATTTTTACAAAAACTTTTCCTATTTTAGTCTACAATAAATTAAAATTGTAAACACAGGTTGAAAATAGTAAAATATATAAGAATATGGTAACTATTTGCACCTGAAAACAATATAACATTTTTTGTGCGGTGAGCAAATAAATTGCCATTTTAACAAATAGCGTTTATTTCCATTATAAAAATAATGCACATTTTGCTCAAAATTATAAACAAACTTAAATCGCCTTAAAGGTAGGCAATATTTTTTTTTTTTTTTTTTTTGTGATGTGCAAAAAGTAAATTAAAATTATTAAATTATATCTCTTTCTTTTATCGTTTAATGCAATGTAATTTTATCACTTAATGTGACTTCAAATTCTAAAAACTGTTATTTATTTTAAACGCCTTTTAGGTATGCACCTATTTTTACAACTTGTTTTTTCCGTGTATACTAGGTTACTATGTTACACGACGCTATGTATCACAGTGGTCTACCGGGTAGTGTGCTAGACTGCTAGTTTGGGGGTTGTGGATTCAATTCTTTACAAAGACCGTGGTCTGCGACACTACATCGAACTTATGTAATTACTAAATAGATAAATAGAACATGATGCATAACTAATTTTGCACGAGCTGTAACATGGATAATTTAATAATGAATGTATCATCGTTAATAAAGGCATACAATCAGAATTCTGTAGAAGCCTAATAAGAGATACTACAGTATAATCCCTTCTTTTAAAAATTTCCTCCCTAACTGCGTTAAGGACGTCTCGACTTAAATTAGTGTTTAATTTTTCCAAAATTGTAAACAAAAACCTGAGAGCTCCTTCAGCAGATACTAGTATAGAATCTAATCGGCTAAGAGTTTCAATTGTAACCCGGAGTGGTTTTAATGTTGCAAATATTACTTTAGTAACCTCTACATAGTCGTCATTCCACAAACTACCCAAATTTAATTCAATCAGTAATGCATTGTATTACATCTAGAAGAACAATCTAAGATTACCATTACTTTTTTTCCTCTTCTACTACATATTTTTGTAATATAGCATTTAAACATTTCTGATATATGATCAAACAAAGATCAACGTCTACCACAATTTCTATATCAGAATCATAATCAGAGTTATTATTTTCGTTTTCAAAATCTGGTATTTCAGATACGTCATCAGATTCCAGTTCCGCGATACAAGCAAAGTTATCAGGATGCCTCTTCTTGGCGAAAAACATTTTTAGAACAGCTAAATGCAACCCGTAATTGTAACAAAGTTGGTGAAATTGAGAAGATATTCTTCCAAATTTCTGCATTACAGCATCACTTATTGCAGCTACTATATTGTCATTAAATGTCATATTAAACGATATTAATTTTTCTTTTACTAATTCAAATGCTTTTTCAGCAGGGCAACTACCAATGACTGGAACTATCCCTAAATTGTCTGAATCTTTGTTAGTATAGTAAAGGAGTACATTGGTGTGTGTAAATTCAAATTGCTTCAATATGTGAATATTGATTCAATATAGTGTGAATTTTTTTATATGAAAATCAAAGCAAAATCTTTGTATCTAAACAACGATTTCATTGAACAGAACGGCAAATTAATTAAGGTTTAAGATTTCCAAAAATAACAGAACTTTATTCAAAAAATTCACTTAATTATAATTTTTGCATATTTTTCGAGAAATAACTTAATAATTTTATAATAATATAAAAAAGAAACACTCAATACTTACATACATTATTGGCTATTACAAACCTGTTTCAGGATTACGGCCTTGATTCTTGTTATGTGTATCAATTTTTATCCATGAGTACCGGGACTTTCAATTTAACATCGACTCCGAATGACAGACTTGAGAAGCTTGTGCATGGCAATTAAGTACTCTTTGAGCTTTCACCAGAAGACTGCTAAGAGTTAGTTGCCGAAAGAAATATTATTTTTTTATTTCTTTATTTTTAAGATGTCAGATCTCAGATATGAATTTGAAGCTCTTGTCTAATAAGCTAACAAACTAATCACTAGACTACGGTCACTACCGATTATAACAGATTATACAAAATAAAATAATTGAATTTTATGACTCCTAATGAATTCTAATGTTTCTGTTAATTTTTGCAAAGACTGTGTAAAAATTAAACGCCTTATTAAGCCAACACATTAACCAATAGGCCACGACGACTATTTAAAAATAAATTTAAATTTAAAAAAAAAATTTTAAAGTACACAATATTGCATCTAAAATATCTGTGTTCGCTAGTGTGATAATTAAAAATGTTTTATGATAGCAATTTCTTTTTATTTAGCCACAAAATATGCAATATTTTTATCTAAACTTCACTACTTAATAGTTCTTAATTTCCTGCACTCTTTAATTAAATATGTTTGTTTTTAGTTTTTAGATGCTGTTACACTATACAAATCTATCACAAAATTTTCCATATTTTTTATATACAAACCTATATATGCATAGGTGTGACCTATTATTTTAAATCACATATTTATGAGTCCCTATCACTATTATTAGCAAAATTTATTAAAATTATCTGATTAATATATGCCACACATTGGCACTCATAAATTAAGTGGCACTTCAACCTGATTATCACATACAACTGATAATTAAAATTTGGTTTTGGTTTGACCGTACAATTATTTGCGTTAAAAATTATTACATTTTAATAATTAAAAGCCATCTATGATTATTGATATTTTATTTATTTAATAAAGAGCTTAAATATTTATTCAATTAATGCGTAATTAATTATAAATGAATGGCATGGCATGGCATATGTGGAAGGATTTTTGTCACATATTTTCAACATCTGCCTCTCTTTGTAATCTCTTTTATACTCGTATGTATCTCTTAACTAATCATACTTTTACATTTCCTAATTTCTTTCTTTTTTTTTTTCTTTTTTTTTTTTTTTTTTGCCGTATGCTTACATTCAATTTTAATCAATTCATCAATAGCCTTTTTTATTATTTATTATTTCCTTATGTCTGCATGAAGTATATATAAAAAGAAAACTTATATGTGATTTATGGCAACAGAATTCATTTTTTATACATATTTTTTCATAAATAAAGTTTAATACTCAATATTGTGAGTGGAGTAGTAAGAGAGAAGAAAAAATAGCAATATGAACCCTAAACTACAGATGCGATAAGCCATACAAGTTATCAAACTTGTTCATTCTCGTAAAACTAATTAAAATCATAAAAGTTTCTTACAAATTTCTCTTACTTTTTCTTTAACATTTTCTTAAAGTAGTTCTGAGCAGCTACTTTTTATTCAAATCAATACATATATGGTCAAAAATATAACTGCACAGGTATGTATTATCCTCTATGATAATAGAAGAAAAAAACTTAATGTTAGCATATGTAACATTTTCATTTATTCCTTTTAAGTTAAAACAAATTTTCCCATTAGCAAAAAAAAAAAAAATTCAAATAAAAACTAACCAAATTACAAAAAAAAAAAATACCCATGTAGCTATTATTTTGACCATATGTGTAAGTGTTCTAAAAATATGTTATAAATTATTTTTTTATGAACCCATAAAGTATGCTTTTTATTGTTATTGCTTCCCTATATTTCCTTAAGCCTACCCTCATATGTTTTTGTGTCTGTAAATGTACATGCGGTTTAACTTTTGAGATCAGGTGCTTCTTAAATATGAATAAAACCAAGTACGAGTATTTCATCTTACGTTTGTAAAGTTTTTAGGTTATAAGGGGTAGAAAATACATTTGTAGCATTAAAGATAGTTTGAAATAAATTAAATTTCCTCAATATGACTGCATTTTTACTTATAAAAACGTGCCCTATAGAGCAATGTAATATTTGATATGGAAGCTTATCAACATATTAGTAGTTTAAAAGATTAATATTTAATCTATACATGAGAAAAGCTTGTTCCAAATACCCATAATAAATATTATAGTGGCATTTCAATTTTTCATGTCTAATTTTTTTAGGTTGGGGCAATTGTAAGCCGAAAATATAAGAAAAAAGAGCTTCCCTTCATTGCTAAAATCAGCCTAAACTAATTAGTCACCAATGAACTTAACAAGGGGTTGTCTTGGAGTGGAAGTGATCCAAATAAGTTCATTTTGCTGGAAAAAAGAGGATTTTTAGAATATTCAATTCAGTTCGTAGAAAAACTTTGTATTTAATTCATATTGTACAGGGTGTTTTTTTAGAGGTACAGAACTTCGAATTGAAATAAAACACAAGAAAATCGTTTTAATGTACATCAATTTGGCTTTATTGGAAGGCAATGGTTTCTTCGGTGCGCACTGTTCGACGTCTCTGCGGATGCGTATTATCACATAGAGTAAACGCAGTGCGAAAACGATCCATGGTTAACCGAATTAATTGCTCTGATGGACGATTATGTCGACCATAAAATGGACGGAGCTTGCGGTAAACTTCGCGAACTGAACCATTATTTTCGAAATAAATTTGCACGATTTGCAAGCGTTGTTCTTTTGTCAACCTGTTCATGATGAAATGGCAAACCAAACTAAATATTAATCACTTGACAGCTGACAAAATGGCCGCCAGCTAAAAAAGTGATGCCAACTTAAAGTTCTATACCTCAATAAAAAACACCCTATACATCAATTAGAAAATCCCCTTAAGACCCTTAGGCCCATTATTACAACTTGCCGTTAGTTCCGGTAGAATTTTATCAGACCGATAAATGGGTTTACAACTACAAAAGTACTAATGGCTACCTAATAAATAGTGAATTGGGGCATATTTTAACTAAAAAGTTATAAATTTTAATGTTTCAAACCATTTGAAGTCATTTGATGCAATAAACATGCGTTTTAGTTAAAAAGGTTAACGAGTGCATCAATTGTGTGTGTGTCCTGAAAATCCTTGAAGGATATAAAAATGGTAAAATCTAAACATTGATTATATTTTGGTATGATATGGAGACCATATATTCCAAAAATCAGTAAAAAATTCCCATTAATTTAGTGGCAGGCCTGAAAGGGGTATGGTATTAGGAGCGTTGCGATTATACTCACGAGTATTATGGTCTTTTTCAATGCTCATGTAGGAGCGACCACTTTAACCAAACAACCGACAATCTTGGTAATAATGGCAAGTATTATAAACAATATTTGTTAGCTATTATTGTTATATTTTGTTTCTACGCTTGTTATGTTTCCGCTTTATATGGCATACTTTTAAGCGTGATTTTAAATATTACTTTTTTTTGGCAAATTTTACAAATTTAGAATCATAATAAATCATAGATTATTTCTGGATTTAGTTTAGATTACGAATAACACGAATTGTGACAATATTTTTTCTACCTTAACTTAATAAATTCTAAATTAACTGGCTTTATCACCTTAACCTGATTAACTTTGTGTTCGATTTTAGGAAACACAACTTTTCTCTTTAACATAAAATGAGCTCTGAAAGAAACCCAATTTCTATATAGAACCCAGTATAAAAATAACAAGTTATATATAATTTTGTTTTGCAAACTGTATTATACATATATTTGTATACTGTGTTGTCTTACTAACTTATAATTAATCAATTTACTTGTCCGTTTAAGTCGTAAATAAAAAAAACCATAGAAGAAGGAAAAAAGGAAACTCTTAAAAACAACACCTTTAATTATTATTTTTTTTTTTTTAAATTTTTTTTTCAATACGCTTTTTTAAGAGTTCAAGTTTATTTTAAATATTTTAATATATATATATTTTTTTTTTGCTTTAATTTTGTTTACGAGCCCACAAGAATTTATCAGCAGCTGTGTGTCTGAAGGCTTAACTAATTTTTCTTTATTTTCTTTCTAAAAAAAAATCTTTAAGAAAAATAAAAACTTTTACACAGTTTTTTTTTTTGGTTAAGCATGTTGTTTTTTGCAGCATATTTTGCGGCATCTTAAACTTTATTTTCTTTTTCTTTTCTCGTTAATTTATTGTATATATTTAAAATAAAAAATGTTTTCTATAAACAAAGTTATTAGTGCCTCTTAGCCTTGCATGGCCTTCTTTCTAACCCATAATATTGTCGACCCTCTTTTTAATTTATATTTTTTTTTTTTTTGCAAAATGAAATAAAATATAATTAATTGGGCAGCACTATTATAAATAAGGAAACAGAAAAATTAATTAAAAAAGCTGTACATTTTGTTCTACACAATTTTACATTTTGTAGACAAACAAAAAGTTTTAAAAATTTAGAAACCCTTTTCTTACCTGTTAACCTTTTAAAACAGTGAACGACTAATTGACTGTTTTGTAAGAAGTTAAGTAAAAAAAATAAATTAATCAGTGGGAAAGAAAAAAATGAAAAAAAAATGAAAAAAGTGTGAGATAAATTTATTATTTATTTTCAAATTAAAATTTCTTTAAAAAATTATCGCCTTAAGAAATACAAAAATTTCTTTCATGTCATTTGCAATACTAAGTTCACATTCTCTTAAATAATAATAATAAACAAAATCTAAAAAGAAAAATGACAAATTTCTTAGCAATTGTCAGTTAAATTTGAGTGTACATTTTATTATAAGAATACCGTAAGAACCACATAATAATTTATACAAGTTATTTATATACTCTTCCATATTTTTAAATTGTTATACAAAGAAATTCAATTAATTTTATAAACCTTAAAACTATGTAGCATATCTTAAGGTATGTTATATGGCTTTAAAATTAAAGCATATTTTAAGGATTTATATAATAAATCTTTTTTGAAATGTTATTTAATTTAAAATTCTATTTTATTTATTTTGTTTTGTTGTATTTATTTTAATTTTCTTTTTATTTGTATTTTATGATTGACCATTTGTGTTTCATGCTGGGCAAAAAATATATTTCAAAATGTTTTTTTTGCATAAATTGCTTTAAATGTGATTAAAAATTCATTTGCATTGTAGACAACAATTTCCGTCATGTCTAGCCTTTCTTTTCTATTAAATATATCGCAATAAAACTAAATGTCTAAGAAAGGAAAAAAAAATTATTTTAATTAAAACAGAATTTAATGGAATATTTCGAAATTAAGTAAAAGCATAAGAACAAATTAAAGACATGCAAACAAGGCTATAAAACAAATACGTCTTTTAGAAGTACACTTTGGCAAATTTGTGTTTATTTTTTATTTATTGACCTTAAATTTATTTTTTAAACTACGGTCACATTAGGCAAATATTTCATTAAAATACGTGTGCAAAAGCTCTGGAAGTAACTAATTGCCATTAACAAGCTTCTCAAGTCTGTCGTTCGAAGTCGACTTTAAACTAAAGGTCCTGGTACTCATGTTGAAGAATTAACTTACACAACATGAGAGCTGCGAGAAGCTAGGCCGCAATCCTGACACAGGGTTGTAAAGGCCAATTATGTTCGTATGTATGTAGTTATCTTTACACTTCATTTTATTTGTAGATTTATTGATTGGGGCTTCAGTTAGGCGGTGACTGGTTTTCTAGAGACTTGAAATAAATCAAAAAACATTTCATTATTTGCTCACATTATTTTTGTCAAGCACTCGTACTCCTTTATAAAAGATATTTTATTTTAGGATTTATAGTTTTAAAATAATTGTTTATGGTGTCATGTTTTATTAAAAAAAAAACGTCCTAAATAAATATAAGAAATTGTATTTATTGATAAAAGAAATTAAACAGAAAATACAATAAAAATAAAATGTTCAAATAAAGGTGATATATTGCCCATGTGTATGAAATAAATTAAAATGATTTTATATTGTATTTAATAAAACTCAGTGAATTATAAGTTTCAAATATATAAAATATGTACAAAATAAAATAAGCTTATGGAAATTCTACTTATTTGATGAGCTAAAATATTTACACAAACTATAACATTTAAAATTGATTGTTTTATTTAATTCTTCTTTTGCATATGTTGTTTAAATTAATTCTGATTATTTACATATAAAAATATATTCCTTAGTAACGTTCTTTTTCTACTATGCTTCTTTCGAAAATTTCTTTATACAAATATTTAAAAAAAAAATACAAAATATGGATTTATTTCATTTACTTCCTGTTCGTAGAATAACAATAATAATATAAAAGAGTTTAAATGCATATCGTTGTATGAATTTATAAAAATTCTAAACTACATTGAAAAGTTTTACAGAAGAAACAAAAACATTGCTTGTAAATAAAAATTCAATCGACCTCTTTTATTGCAGTAGTGTAGAATTTTGCAGGAACTTTTTGTCCATTATGAATTGAAAAAAAAATAATAATCATTGTTTTTTTGTTCTTATTATTTAGCTAAATTTAAATATGTCGTAAAAACGAAAATTTTTGTAAAAAATTATAAAACAGACAATAAATTGAAAATTTAGTACTTTTAAGAACTTTTTGAGATTGGTGTTAGTATATACTTACTGGACAATGGTTTACTACGCTCGCCAGATGGGTGTTCAATGCAACGATCACTATAGCAGCTATGGTGGCATTGAGAAGAACGAAACAATTTAGCTTTCCCCCTGCCATTGCCCAGACCACTTTAGATGATGGTGTAATGCTCGCAGTTAGGGACTAATACAGGATATCGTGAAAATATTTCTTATTAAACCGAGAGACATCCTAAAATACCTCAATTTGACAAACTGGCTATCAAAGACATTCTGGGCATGGTCAGGAGTCCTGTGGTATTTTTCAAAACGGTGTCATGGCAAGCTAAATGAGCACCTAAGTTGATATATTGCCAACTAACCAACCAACTAAATTGTCTAATTCTTCACATCTTCCAGTGTCATTTACTATTAATTGTGAAGCACAACGGCCTAATTTGAGTAATAAATTACAGCTTAAATCGCTTGGTAGACTCTGTCTCAAAATTATAATCGATTTTAACATTGTTTCACCTATTTAAACCATAATATATTGAGATTATATTTCAGAATTTATATTTTATTTATTTATTTTTTTTTTTAATGTAATTATTATTTTTTCTTTTTTTTGTCGGCAGAGATGTCTAGTAAGCCAAAACCAAAACTAACCACTAGATTACGGCGATTACCGGTGTTTTTTGCTCTTTTATAAATTTAATTCAAAACGAAATAAAGAAGTATTAGTCTCTCAAGAAAGTTGGTAGCCACCGTGGTCTAGTATTTAGTGTGATTGCTTACTAAGATGATAGCGCTGGGTTCAAATCTCAACCCTGGCATCTTGAAAAAAATGAGAAATATAAAAAAATTATTTCTTTCTTCGACTACCTTTTAGCAGTCTTCTAGCATAAGCTCTGAGACTACAAGCTTCTCAAGTTTGTCGTTCGGAGTCGATTTTGAACTGTAGGTCCTGCTACTCATGGATAAAAATTGACACACACAACTTGGGTGATGCGAGAACTGGTCTGTAACCCTGAAACACCGTTGTATTGGCCATTTATGTATGTATGTAGTTTTTTTATCAGAAAATCTATGCTAGCATTTACTGTTATATTAAATTAATGACGCAAAATGTATACAAATTTTTAAATCCTACCCCAAATTCTTATGGGAGGTATTAACATATATATACAAAGATTTATCATCATCAGCAAACATTAAAATATTACAATGTTTTAATGTATTTGGTATTTCATTTATAAATAATGAAAATAGGAAGGGTTCCAGATCTCTACCCTGTGCCACTACGGAGAGAGCAGTTAGAAAAAAAGTTTTTAAAAAAAAGCATTTTGTCTCCTATCTTCAGGATTAAAAATAATCCAACTTAAGCTCTTCGGAAAAAAGTCCAGTTTATACATTTTATAACTAAGGTGTTGATGCTTTATTGAAATCGGTATATGTAGCATCAGGTAGACATACACTTGAGGATTATAATCACTCCAGTTATGGCAGTTTCCTGTATTGTCGTATCCATTCAAACACAAGTGAACTTCATCGCTAAACGAAATTCGCTTATGAAATTTGCGACGGCAATCTTGTTTTGCGCCCAATCACAGAACGAACCAAACCAAACTGAAAATAAATCACCTGACAGCCGACAAAATGGCGGCCATTTAAATTAGTTTTATCAAATTAAAGTTCTATTCTTTCTATAAAAATAAAACTTTACATACATATGTTCATATTATTTGTCTCAAGAAGAAAGGCCCTAATTCGTATTTTCTAATAAAATTCAGTTTTTCACAAACAAAAATATGTCCCAACATCAAGTTTGTATTTAATTTTCATTAAGACTTGAGTTTCAAAAAAGTTACATTTTGAATACTACAGTTTCCATTGCGTTTTTTCATTCTATAAAGTTATAATTTGTTTTTTTTTTAATTTATAGCCTTTCTACTTAAGAGCAGCGATATATGTATACGAATAATGTGCAAGAAAAATATAAATTTTTTCTTTGTTTTTTAAATATTCTTACTTTTTTCCATTTTAATTTTTTTTATTGTACACGTTATTTAAAAATTTGTGTTTTTATTTTTTTCCTTTACTTCGTTACTAAATGGTTAACTTATGCAAATTAGTTTTAACATACAAGTGTGGAATACTTAAAAAAAAGAAGCAATGATTTTAAATATGAATTTGTTATAGTCAACTGAAGAACAATATTCATGTATATAAAAGTGTTTTAAACGAGTATAATAACGTAGAGAAATTTTTGGTATTGCTTTGAAGCAGACCGGTAGTCAGAATTTTTGTGCAGAGTTGCAGGACAACGTTGTGAGAGAAGTATTAGGATAGAGAGAGCAATTATTGAAAACAAAACCATTTCAACTGGTAGATAGAGGAACTTCTCTTAATCAACGGTTCTATATGGATATTCATGTAAAAGGAACGACAAATGCATTACTTAGAGCAGTTTTTTGGATCACAGTAGTCATCACCAGTCGCTACCTTATGTTATGTGGTGATTTCGAAATTGATTTAACCCAGAACTTCGTGATTGGCGTGTCTTATTTAGAATTGTTTTAGGTATTTCAACAGATGTCGGTCACTAAATACATTGTTGTCAAGCAGAGGCTCTACAAAATGCAGTCTATGCCACCAAAAACGAATGGCCAGGAGTACAGCGGCATCTTGTAAGAATATAATAGCTAACCTACTGAAGACGCTCGAATCTCACATTCAACTTCCACCGACAGATGGGACAGCTACTGTTGATCATTCAAGGGTGAAGATATAACACTTGGCCTTTGAGTGATCAAATTGTCAGCTACTTGTCTCATTAACAAAGAAATGCGCATAATAAGACAAAAATTAAATAAATCTATTTATGTTTCTTCAAATTACAATGCAATATACTGCATGAGTAGGTGTTTACCCCTAAAAAAAAAATGTATGTACTTATAACGCACAGCTAGTATCGAGATAAGAGATTGATTTTAACTGTTAAGCTCAAAATTGCTTTGAAATTGTTACATTATTTTTACGATTTTCTCCAGAAAAATGAATTCGAATACCATAAGGTTTTATTAAAAAATACAACTCATACACATCCAAATTATATACACAAGGCATAAGAGGCATTCAATCCCGATTATAAGTATATTATCATTTCACGCAGAATCTACAAGATCACAAGATTTAAAACTACTTCTACTCTGTTCAGGTCTTCGCTGAGTTTGAAATGTCATTTTAAAGATCAAGATTCGTTCTCAGGATGCTTTAACCTTCGCATTTCTGAAATCCACCAGGGTGGGATGCGGTTTGTGCTAATAAAGTAGAAAGCTGGTATGCTCATAAATATGTCATAACAGTGGTTACTTAGACTGCGTGTAGGCAAGAACAGCCACGATAGCCGTAAACGTAAAATAACAGCAAATGTTAAAGTCACATATTGAACTTTCAAATAGAAAAGTTTTAAAATAAATAAAAATATGTTCGTGTGATTTTCTCTCAATCTCACGGTGTACACCCTCAAAAGTATGCTACGAGTATATTTTCAATAACACAGTTAAACTGCTACGTATACGTAATATTTTACATAAACAAAACTATTCATATCACTCAAACGCAGGGTATGACAAACAAAAACTACACAATTGTGAGTTGCTACAGTAGGTATAATAATTATCCTTTAAGAAAACCTGATGAGGGACACAACAAATCATTTCCTGTCTTACTAATTGGAAGAATTGCTTATATGTGTAGTATATGTTTTCTGTATTAGCAATTGTGAATATTTAAGGCAAGTAGAGTTTTGCCTTTAACTTATCAATCACCCTTCCTCTAACTGGTTACCAAGACACTTTGCTACCAAGTTCATAATATATTACTCTCTCGTGGTACAAAATACAATATATTTTAATTTTTATAAAGCAAAAGTTTGTGTAGATTATATGAAGAAGGCGTTAAAAGGAGTAATAATTTCCTTTTCTGTTTTTAATAACGTTCTTTTTTCATATACGTTCTCTTCTCTTCTTTCATATACGTTCTCTACATACATACATGAAGCAGTTTTCATATTCATGGGCAATTTCTATGGCTCGCGTGGCATAAAGTAATAAATGTTGGTTAAACATTAAATAAAAATAAAAACATAAAAAACAACGAATATACCAATAAAATGCATGAAAAAATTTAGAAACAAACCAACTAAATAACAAACACAATAACTTAGTGGAGCTGAAACAGGAAGACTACTCAACACGTATGAGCAAAGACAAAAAAAAAAGATAAAAAAAACCTTTGCAGACAACAATTTTGGGGCCAACAACATATAAATACAAAAAAATTAGTATAAAGCAGGTTCTTATTTGTTTTGTAAGACATACACAAACAATTTAAAAATTTTATTTAAAAAAATTTCCTATTAAAGACGAAAACACACTTACTGCTTCACATATGCAAAAAACATAAGAGAGTTGAGTAAATAACCAGCCCCGTTGACTTAATAAGCGTTGTTGGGCAAAAACTATAGAAAAGTGTACAAAAATAATACATAGATTTACTAGCAGGTCAAAGAGCAATGAATATGTTATTTAAAAAAACACCAAAACTACAAATAACCAGACATAAAAAATCCACATAAAAGTTTATTACTCTCTGGCAATGACGTAAAAAAAAATTAACTAAATATGATAACGGCCCCCCCCCCCCCCCCCCCCCAAAAAAAAAGACTGCAAACCAAATTGTTTACATTTAAATATGAAGAAGAAGGAAAAATATGCACATAAAAAAAGAGAAAAAAAAATCATAATAAATGTACTCTATATGCACAGCAGGCCGCTGGCCATAAGATTAATCATGAAACATGTAAAACATCTCATTGAAATACTTGGGCAAACAAAAAAAAAAAAAAAAAAAAAAAACAAACGCGAGTAAAACTTTTAAATATTTACACAAGACAAGTATGTACATGTACATTTAAGTACCTATACAACATACACATACACATACATGCATATAATGATCTTTTATTTTGAATTTTTTTTTTCTTGTTGTCTCTCTCCGCCTACATGTTTTCTCTAATGCCAGTGAAACATTTGTATGGCCTTCATAAAAAATAATAAAAAAAAGTCATGCTCTTACACATACACTGGCACTCTTTTATATTTTATTCACAGCTTTCAGGGCGAGAGCAATATAATGTATGTTTTATGCAGATGAGAAGAAACAACAGAGTGTTTAATAGAAATATATGAGCTGTTATGTATGTATGTACGAGTATAAGACTGAAGAAGATAAAACAAGAATTATACGAGTATATACCAAGAAAATATAATAAAATAAACCCATAAAAGTATGCAATATTTTTTTTTTCATATGTATATACAGCACATATATATATTTCTATTACATATATACAAGGTGTAAGTATATTATAAAACTTAAAAGGCTTCTTAACACGTGCTAAAAATGTGTTTACAACCATGAAATGAATAAACTAAACATTTTAGATTTTTCTAAAAGCAATTTTTACCAGGGCAATTATTATTTATAAGAAAATTTACTTTTTTTTTAACTAAAACCACAAAGTTAAACTCTGTTTTTTTTAGGTTTCTTAACAAAGCCCTTAACAGGCAGTTAGAAATACATATTTGCATATGCTGTTAAAATTTTATGTACCAACTCACTACTTAATACTCAGAGAAATGTAAGATATTAAAAAAACAAACATACATAATTGGCCATTACAACCCTGTGTCAGGTTTACGGCCTAGCTTCTCCCAGCACTCATGTTGTGTGTGTCAGTTTTCATCCATGAGTACCAGGGCCTACAGTTTAAAGTCGACTTCGAAAGACAGATTTTAGAAGCTTTTTCCTGGCAATCTATTACTTTGAGAGCTTTTGCCAGAAGACGGCTAAGAGGTAGTAGCCGAAAGAAATATACTTTTTTTAATACTTCTGTACTTCAAGCTGTAAGCCAACCACACTAACCACTAGACCTTGGCCACTATGACTACTAATATGTTACCGGGTTATTTATATCAGTCTTTAGTCAGTTCTGAAAATTTTAATATAAATCTTAAATCAGTTTTTCTCTTGCAAAAAAAAAAGAAACAATTAAAAATGCCTTAAAGTATGCAATGTTTTCATTATTTTTTTTTTTTTTTTACAATAATTGATATACAAATTTTTTTTATTAACCTATTTAGGAATCGAGGTTAAAATTTTATTTATATGCCTTATTCGAATATTTATTGTATTTCTTAAAAACAATGTTGTCAATCAAATGAATGTTTAATAAACATAAGAGCTCAAAACAAGTTTTTTCTTTTAATTCTAATTAACTGTGTGTTACAATTCGTTTTAGAAGTAATTAAAAATGAAGAAATTAAAGGAATAAGAAAACATATAACTCAACGACATATTTAAAAATAAATAAATGTATTTACATTGCATTCTCATACATATGTATACAAATAAATAGAAAGATATAGAAATTATAGAAAATATAGAAAAGGTATGCTTGTATGAATGTTCTTTACAAATTATTTTAATTAAGAATTTGACTTTTTTGTCTTCACTTTATTGTGTAGATTTTATTTTGTTGCTACTTTTCTTATTTCCAATTTGTTTTCAAATATATTTTAGACAGAGAAATCTTTGTACTTAAAACCACAAAAATATTAAAAATAGAAATCAACAACAACAACAACAATAATAATAATTAAAGCAAAAACATTAAATAGCTTTTTTTGTGAAACTACAACATACTTTTACGATTCTGATACATTGTTTTATATGAAAAACAACAACAAGCAAAAAATAACTTTTAAATATTTGAAAAATATCCTTGAATTTTAAACAACAATAGCCATATGCATTACCAACGAATGACTGTTGCAAATACTCACATACTCAAACACAACCATATAAAGTTATATTTATACTCTATAAGTTTGTTAAAAGTATTACCCAAGTAGCCCCGGTTGGACTCTAATTGAACTGGACCACTAACAACTCACTTATAGCTAACACGAAACTAATAAAGATGTATATGAGTTACTCATATTATTGACAAAAATAAAGCCTTATGCAAAAATAAAAGAACAGGGTTCAGTTCAGTTCATGGTTTCCGTTGAATCATGTCATATTTTGCAAACTAATACATACATACCTACATAATTGGCCATTACAACCCTGTGCCAGTCTTACGTCCTAGTTTCTGGCAGCACTCATGTTGTGTGTGTTAATTTTAATCCATGAGTACCGGGAGCTACAGTTTAAAGTTGACTCCGAACGACAGATTTGAGAAGCTTTTTCATGGCAATCAATTATTTTCAGAGCTTTTGCCAGAAGTCTGCTGAGAGGTAGTCGCCGAAAGAAACAATTTATTCATATTTCTTTTTTTCAAGATGTCTGAGCTGATATTTGAACACGGCGCTATCGTCTTAGGAAGCCAACACAATAACCACTAGACCACGGCGACTACTGCTTGTATCATATTGTTTGTTAATTAGCTATAGCCAAGTTGTTCCATTAAGTAATCACTCACTTTTGATCTGGTCACCAAAAATTATTCGTTTGATTTACTTTGGTCAGTCATTCATTTCATTCAATCGCTCATTTGATTGTGTTGTTAAATTTTGCATGTATTTACTTATTATTAAACGGATTATATGATTCAGTTTAGTCCTCTTACATCTGATAATCATGTGTTGTTTATTATTCGAGATTTAATTTTATTCACTAAAAAACATATCATTATCTGAATGAAAAAAGAGTAATTGTTGCATTTATAAAAAATATTTTCAACATATTAAGGGCTTATTTGACAAAAGTTAAATCGAAATGCTCAAATCAGGGGGCAATAATACATACGATACATAAAAAATGTTTATGAAATTTCCTTCTATATCGAATGCCGTAATTTGTGTCCAGCTTTTAATAAAAGTCAGTATGTTTTTTTAATTACGGCAGTAAATTAGTATTTTTAAATACAAACGGCCCAGGTTAAAATCCCAGCAAAGGCGAAAAATTAAAAAGTTAGTTTTCGGTTTTTTTCAAAACTATAATTTAAAAAATTAGAGGTTCACCCCCTCCAAGAATACCATCTACAAAAAAACGGCTCTGCGACATTCCATTTTATTCCACCTTAACCAATAATCAAGAGAAAAGCGCCACCTATTGGGAAGTAGCAGGTAATAGCTAAACCTACTTAGCGAAGGCATTCACCACACATGCATTCAAGCGTAAAGGCTTTTGAATGATCAATTCACAACAATATCTAATAGATATAAGAAAACAAAATATTCGTTCTGCTGTCATAATGTACTGTCCTTTCCAAAAATTCCATACAATGCACAGCATTTAGTATGGGTTTACCCTTGAGTATTGGTCTCAATTAAAAACAAAAATAAATTTTAATTTTTGAAACAAAAAACACAACAAATACAAAATTGAACGAACGAACGAATACTGATTTAAAAATGCTCAGAACACTATTTATTTGGGTTACTTAACTACTTAAATGGTTAAGTTAAGTGAACCTGTTCGTTCGTACCCTGCACACCAGAAAAATGAACTTTTCTATACAACTCTTTATACTGGTTAGCTAATAATGTAGATTTATGTTAGCTCAAGTCCCGACAGGGAAATTAATGATAAAACATAAATATGTCTCTGACTGTGGCAATATGGCAAAATGTATTTACAGGCAAATATGAGTTAGTTTGTACTAAATTCTGGAATTTATTTATAGTTATATAAATTTCCATAGTATGTGTAGGTATGACTGTGTGTGTGTATGTGTCTCTTTTTGTTTCAATTCTTGTCAAAACTAGAATAACATGTAAGCCGGGGATTTTTCTTTTTCTTTTTTTTGTTTCGTTTAAGAAAACCAAATAGAAAGAAATCTAAAATTTGCACAAACTCAAAAATATGTAATGGAATAGCATAGATAAATGGAATAGAACGATAATATGCACAAACTACTGATATAAAACAAAAAATATTTGAAGCATAAAAACTATTCATAGATAAGCTTCTATTTTGTGTGACAAACAGTGGGTTGATTTGCTGAAAGCAATGTTTACAATTTTACTACATTTTACAACATTGTGAAATTATATTTCTTATATTTTTTTAAGAAGAATATAAAAGCACAATTCCGTTTCTAAATTCGGTAAAAAGTTCTCTTTAGCTAGACTGTTGATACCACGGTACGAAAATGAGCTACTCTTGTACTGCTTGCAAACGATTACATACATACATACATGACTGGCCTTTACAACCCTGTGTCAGGATTACGGCCTAGCTTCTCGCAGCACTCATGATGTGTGTGTAAATTTCTATCCATGAGTACTGGGACCTACAGTTTAATGTCGACTCCGAACGACAGACTTGAGAAGCTTGTTCATGGCAATTAATTACTCTCAGAGCTTTTGCCAGAAGACTGCTGAGAGGTAGTCGCCGAAAGAAATATTTTTTTTTGCAAACGATTATCAATTTAAATTAATCTAAACAGATGTGGATTTTGGCTATCCCCTAGTTGTGCTAAACTGGCTATTCCTCTTTATACGAGAAACTTATTTATAACAGAGAAACAAAAAACAAGATATTTTCACTGATAATATTTTGGTCTGGTTTAGACTAGAATAAAGCATTTTCTTAATTTCTTTTTTTTTTTATTGAGACCAATACTCAGGGGTAAGCCACTACTAAATGCTATGCATTGTATATATTAATAATTAATATATTCTACCAAATTATGAATACCATGCACTAACTACCGATTGGAACAGTCAGCCCGAATATCGCAGTGTAAATAAATTTATTACGGGCACGAATTTCTTCGTGACCGCCCAAAAAATGTATTTATCGAAGAGTTACGGTTAAGGTCGTAACTAGTCGGACGGGTTCTCTGCGATATGTCTCGCAAAGTCTCTTATCAAGAGATTATTACCAAATTACTATACTATTTAGGTAAATGCAAACCCGATGCTGGTCTCAACACTTAAACTATGTATTTAATTTTAATTATTAACTCGATGAGAATTACTGCTTGTGGTGTCATTTTTATGAAATTAATTCGTAAACAAAATACCTATTACGGATGTAATGTGCAATGCATTATAATATACCTATTACCCTGCAAATTACTAAATATGAGATGGCACCACAAACAGTATGTCGAACCAACACCCGTGTGGCATAGGTTCGACTTCCCATCCGAGCAATAATATTATTTTTTTTTCTTTTTCTATTTTATTTAGTTTAATTTTTATTCTTTTTTTTTTATTATTATTTTAAGTGGCAAATATTTTGAAACGTTACAAGGTGGCGCTTTTCTCCGGATCATTCGTGTGGATCAGGGAGCGGTTATTTTGTACTTAGATGGACTTCTTAGAGGGGGGGGGCTCTTATTTTTAAATTATAATTTAAAAAAAACCGCAAATTTACTTTTTTATTTCTCAACTTGGCAGGGATTCAGCCTGGGACGTTTGACTTTTTATAGTTATTCTATTTAAAAATAAATTAAAAAGACAGTTTCTCATTGATTCAAAAGAAAGTTTATTTAGGCCCATTACTACAACTTGCCGTTAGTTAAAGGTAGGATTTATCAGATAGATAACTTGCTGTTTGCTATTACAAGTAAACTTTAACCTAAAGTGATCGATAAATTTATTGGGAAATTGCCTTGCCTTTAGGCTAAAGTTACTTGTAATAACAAAAACCAAGTTATCTCTCTGATAAAATCCTACCTTTTACTAACGGCACGTTGTAATAATGGGCCTTAGAATGCTTTTATAGTTTAGTAGATATGAGCGATTTCAAATAGCCTTAAAAGATTAAGCGTTTCACACCAAAATCAAAAAAAGCTCGTTCCAACTCCGTGCTTCTACTAAAACGAAATGAAAAGTAAAAGTCTATTTCTTGAATTTTGCTAAAAAAAAACGTTCAATAATGTAGCAGCATTACTTATATTATTTGAAAAAAAAAGTATTAAATAAATGTAGAGGGACCACTGTGAGGCGTAACTGGGGGCTAATTCTGTCATTCGATTACGATCGAATTCTTACTCGTATGTACGAGTTTTTTTACTTTTGGGATTTTATGAGTCGTTATCGAATAACAGTCTTGCTAGTTTTTACTCGCAAACAAAAAGCCATTCGAATAAACGTTTTTCTATATACATACATAAGTAAAGACAAACATAAACATGTAAGTTAAATTTTTTTTTTTTTTTTTTTTTTTGATTTCTTCAAATTATAAAATATATTTCAGGTCAAAAATAAATTAAATTTCATGGCATAACTTACGTACTTGGCAAAGAACATATTGCCGAATGCTTAGCAAGGAAAGGCAAGACTTTACCATCTTTGGGAACAAATAGCATTAAAATTGAATACTTCTAGTCCATCAATATGAATTTAAATAAAAAAATATGAATGTAAATCAATTTTCAGTTTCCACATAAACTTATTTTAATATTTTCGCGGATTTTTTTTAAATATTTGTTGTGTTGGTTTCAGCGTCATACACTGTTTAATTTATTATTTCTAGTGGTGTTTGATATATGTAAATTCTCGTAATTAGGAACTTTGGAGATACATAATACATATTCAAAATGCTTATATCAAGATTTACGCATTGCTTGGCAGACTTAAGGGATCACTAGTACTCCGCATTTTTGCCGAACAAGATTCATATTTAAATTCTCATCAGTATCGGAAGACCATGAGTAAAAAAATAATGATGGATTCATTGTAAACTTGCTTTATTTTTTTTTTTTTAATTTGATTAAAATTTTAGTTTTTCCTTTTTGAATTTTTTTACATATGTATGTATGTATATATGTACATACATAAGTTTTTTTGTTTACTATTTGTTGAATTTTTGTCAGTATTGTAAAATGACTTTCTTTGCATGTTTTACAACACTAAACAAAAATTCGATTCGTATCGTATCGAATAACAGAATTAGAAAATTGTTCGTTGTCGAAATTATTTTCTATTCGAATGTAATTTCGATCACGACTGCCAGAATTAGCCCCCTGGCCGACTCTATGTACCAGCCCTAAATAAAAGCATCAAGCGGAACGTTTTCTTACACTCAGCGTTTACGCCGAACTGCCATTATTAAATCTTTACTCTTAAGTGAATAATTGAACTTTAAAACTATTTAAAAAAAAACAAAAAATTACGATATAAACATCAAACCCATAGTGCTTAGCAATTTACTTAGAAAAAGAAATTAAAAGTAGATATGCAAGTGAATCTACCCGTAACATAAAATACAAATGGATTATGAAGTACTCGTAAGCGTGTATGTAAATGATGAGTAGTTTTACTCTTTTTACAAGTCATTACACATTCTTGTATATTCATTTATTGCAGCAATTTTCTATACTTTATGCAGTTTTTACTCTTGAATCTCTTTTTCTTTTTTCTTATATATTTCACTTTATATTGTCAATGTCAAACAAATAAGCACATGGCAAAGCATACATGACAAATAGAAGAAAAAAATAATAATATTTTGTAACATGCATTTGCTTTGTTTTTCTTTTTTATGTTCATTCATCACCAACCACTTTTGTTGGCCTAAATGTAAAGCAAATGAAGCAAAAGCTAAAAAAGAAAAAATTACAGAGGAATAGAGCACAGAAACAAGCATATTTGCAACCATGGTATGCTAAAGTTACAATAGAGAGAAAGAAAAAAACATTATTTTGTAAAAATCCAAATAAATGTCTGCATCTATTTAAACATTTTTAACAAAACGCCTCTTGTAATCATTTTTTTTTTTATTAATAGAGACTCCGTTTTATGCTAAAAAATATTATTATAAAACATATTACAAAAACAATTTACAATAAAAATGTACAATATGTTGGAAAGAAGAATGAGAGAAATAGCGAAATATCTGTACAAGTCAGAGTAGCCTCTGCATGAGGTCGCTTTATTTACCCACATTATGAACGAATTTACTTGTTGTAACATAGACAGTTAATAGTGAAATAAACAGCGCAAATTGAGGGAGAAATAATAAAATTTCCATATTTTTTTTATTTTTTCCATTTTAATAAAAAATAAAATCTTTAAACGATTTAATTTACTTTTCTCTGGCTGCAGTGTAAATTTAATTAAATTCTCCAAAGGAACTTTTACCACTTAAATCACCTTCTCTTATACACTCTTACAAACACACACTTTGGCATTAAGTCATGGCCAAATTCACACACAAAAGCATTTACAAACAAAACGTATTATAATCAATTTGGATGTATTTGCTAATGGAAAATGAAGGAAAACAGGAAACAGGAATTCGATTAAAAGCGACTTCAAGTAATACCCTACAAATACAGAAGAAAGAATTAACAGATTCAAATCTCAGTAATACGAATAAAATAAAAACAAAAACAGAACAAAAATAGATAAAATTTAAATCAATGAAAATAATTTTTTTTTGTATTTTATCTTTATATTCTTTAGTGTTTTAAAATAACCTTCTCCCTTGGGAGTTTAGGTTTAAATTGATTTTATTAATATGGCTTTAAAAAAGCCCATTAAATATTGAAGAGTTATTCAAGACAGATTTTAAACAATATTTAATTTACAAAAAATAAACTATAACAACTTTTGTACTATCAATTACATCTATTGAGGTACACTTACGAGCGATAATAAAGGCGGCTTAGAATGCACGAATTTTCATTTATTCATAAAGGAGGTACTAAGGTATTTAGATCTGTAGATCTATTGTACAACCCTCATCTTAGCTGAGGTTTTATAGCATTTTCCCCAGTTTCGCCGGCTTGACGAACTTCAGGATATCGACCGGTGCCAACTCTGGCAAACCCCCATCTGAAATTCGATAATCACCGAGGTATCTCTGTCTACTGTGCATCAATGCGGCACAGTTGACGATGACGATTATATTTACACAAAACAAGAGATAAGATAATTTGACATGCGATAGGATTTATTAACAATTAGAAAAAAATTTTACGGCAAACTTTTAATGTAGAAAAACAAACAAAAATATAGGTTGTCAAAAATGTAAACCAAAGATTTGTTTTTAATTATTTTAAACAATTAAAAAAAATATTTGCGCAGTCTTATGAAAACTTTGTGTTTCTACAAATTCTTCAGAAAGCGGTTTGAGCCATACGACTCTCAAGTTTTCGTTGGTATTTTGAACTCAATGTGAAGTATTTCGATTATATATTATTTTTATATATAGTAGTCTAGTGGTTAGTGTGCTGGCTTACATCTTGAAAAAGGAAAAATATTTCTTACGCCGACTACCACTTAGCAGTCTTATGGCAAAAACTTCCAAGTAACTGACTGTCATAAAAAAGGTTCTCAAGTCTGTAGTTCAGAAATGACTTTAAACTGTAAGTCCCACTACTGATGGATAAAAATTAACACATACATTTGTTGACTTAATTTTCAATGGCAGTTATCTTAAATAAATTTTTTACATTTTTATTTTATAGAAGTACATTAAAATATGTTTCTCATTAAGAGTCAAATAAAAACGTAATCAACTACAAATAAAACAAAGTGGCATTTAGAAACCATTGCTGGGCCGAACTGAACTCAACTAAAATAGGAAAACAAATTACTACAAACTAGAGCTGTCTATAAAGTGGAGTTAAACAAGGGGGTCTAGGTTCTAACACTACACTGAGCTATCGAAAAAAGGCACCCCAAAAAACTTTAAACGTTTGATTGCCAGACCTGGGTAATCACAAAGAAAATTATCTATATACGTATATAGTCTCCCTTTTCTTTTTTAAATAAAAACAATTTTTTTTTTGTTAATTTAATTAAAATCCTGTTAAATGGAAAAAGCATTTCTCTACAGTATATTAAAAAATTTCTTTTGCTGCAATATAAACTACTCTTTCCTAATTATACGACATATTTTCTCACATTTAATTAAATATTTAGTCTAGTGTTTTTTATTGAAAAAATTTTTATTGAAATTAATTCAGTTTAAGGCATTTTTTATAAAGAAATTGTTTATTTTATTTTCAATATTTAATTGCACCTTTGAGAAGAACATAATTATTTATAATCATGAAATATATATATTTTTTTTAGCTAAAAAGAAGTAACAAAATTTTAAAATGGAATAATCTCTTTATAGAAAGGCCTAAATGAATTACTAAATTAATATAAAATAAAAATGTATATAAACTAAAAAGGGTATAAAGAAGTTGTTGCCCTAGTCTAGTATGTAGGGTATGGGTTACAGCTCTGATATCTTGAAACAAAGAAATATGAAAAAAAAATTTCTTTTGGCGACCACTTTTTAGTAGACTTCTAGAAAACTTGCTGAGAGTAACTGATTGCCATGAACAAGTTTCTCAATTCTGTCGTTGGTATTCGACGTTAAACTGTACTTGCCGGTATTAATAAGTAAAAATTGCAGCACACAATTGGGGTGCTGTAAGAAGCTAAGCCATAACTCTGAAAAAGGGTTGAAGAATTGTAATGGCCAATTCTATAAACATAGAATTACACTTTTGTTACGTTCATAGATGTTCAAATGGTACATGTATTTAAACATCAGGTATGGGGAAGTGTTCATATACAAGACTTTTTTTTTAATAAAACTCAAAGAAGTGTTTATTTAACAAGATTAAAGTATAAGATGAAAAATTTTTTTACAAACATTTTTTTTTAATTTTTAATTTTGTACAAAAATTTATAGAAATTAATTCAGCTGGAGGACATTTTTTTTAATTTATTTTGTTTTTTATACTTAGTTTGCTAAACCTTTGTATATATTCTTCCAATTTAAAATCTTTTAAAATATAAATATTTGTTGAAATTAATTCAGTGGGAGATCTTTTTATTTTAATAAAAACTTTAATGCTTTTTTTTTAACTATTCTTTTGTGTAATAGCTTTGTCAGAAAAAAATTATAATCATTTCTGTTAAATAAAAATAATGAAAATAGTTTTTCTGACCGCATTTCAAAAGTAAAATAAAATTAAAAAATTTCATAAAACAAAAAATACAGCTTAATTAATTTAAATAAATATTTACATTTAAAGGATTTTAAATAGTAAAACATAAGTATGTAAATATATAGTATGTATATTAAACTCCCCAAATAGTTACAGCAACTCATTATACAACTGTAGCGTAACGCTGCATAAAATAAAAATAAATGTAAAGAAAAAATCCATTAAAAATTGGATATGAGTAGGTTTGTATATGTATATGTACACCTCCAAGCTATGCAAACATAGAAAAAAACTAAAACACACACATTCGTATACGTAAACATATGGTATAGCTTTTAAAAGCATAGGTGCGTAATGATACCCAGCAAGCAAAAATGTTTGATTTAAAATTAGAAAATGTAGATGAACTCTATAAGTAGCTTGTATTTTTTCCAAGAACTTATTACACAAAAAAGAACTCTTCCAACTATTTTAAAATGTATATTTGAAACAAAAGCAAATTTAATTTCGTTTGAAGTAGTTTAATTAGATTAAAATTAAATTCCAGAAAGAATTTTAAATTTTTTCACTGAATTTTTTTGATAATTAAAGGAGAAAAAGATAACCGTGAAGGAATAGTACACTAGCCAAACTGAGCATGTTTACGACTTCAGTTACGGTAGTCTCATCAGAGTTCTTTGTGTCCTGTGCATATTCAAGACCAAACATCAACTATTTAACTCACACTTTTCAAGAAATCACATATTGAAATCACTTTTTTCCAATCAACATTCACCGACAGATGGGGCAATTGCTCGTTATCATTCAGGGATGAAGGTATAACACTGGCCTTTGAGTGGTTAACTTGACAGCAACTGGTCTCATCAACAAAAAAGGCGTATAATAAACAACATACAAGAAATCTATCTATGTATCTTCAAATTCCAATACAATGCACAAAAAATTATAAAAAATTATCACCTTTTCTGGGGCTCGAACTCGGGTTTCCAGTATATCAAAAGCAAATTTTATTATTCATTGTTATTTTCAATACAAATTTAAAAACGTTTACACTTAATTTTGTTTTAACGCGAATTTAAAATAACGCGTATGAACTGACAATTTTTTTCAAACTAAAAATTTCAGAAAAATCATTGTCAGATAACGATCTGAAAACATATTGCCAGGCGTCTAACAATAGTGTAGACATGCTTTTGAGTTCATATATAATACACAATATTATATATGAAATTAACAGCCTGAAGACACCAACGAATCGTGTATGGACTAATACGTTTTTATAATATACTAGTACTTGCGCCTTACGTTATGTTGCGCACATGGCTGAATAGTGTCAACCAGAAAGTGTTGCCATTCCAAAGTAAAACTTGTTTTGTTTACTTGTGTTCATGGTAAAATTATAGAAGGTGGTGGCAGGTAAATATAATACAAAAACAACCGGGAATTTGTTTTTGTTTTTTTTTTCTGCTCTTAAATGTCAAAATCAGGTATGGTGAATTAAAAAACCAAATGTCAGAAGTGTGTGTGTGTATTTTTAACAACATTTATGTCTCTGCTCCAGAACAAAAACACGAACACACACAAAGCAAAATATAAACAAAACCTAAATATAAACAGAACTTTTGACAGTAGCAGTATGACCAGAAAAAAAACAAAAAAAACAAACCAGTTGCGTTGTCAACGCCACCTTCGAAGTAATTTCACCATGCTTGTGTTTAGAGTCGCCGTGGTCTAGTGGTTAGTGTGTTGGCTTACGAAGACGATAGTGCTGGGTTCAAATCTCAGCTCCGTCATCTTTAAAAAAAAGAAATATGAAACAATTATTTCTTTCGGCGACTACCTCTCAGCAGTCTTCTGGCAAAAGCTCTGGGAGTAATTAATTGCCATGAAAAAGCTTCTCAAATCTGTCGTTCGGAGTCGACTCTAAACTGTAGGTCCCGGTACTCATGGGAAAAAATTAACACACACAACATGAGTGCTGCGAGAAGCTAGGCCGTAATCCTGACACAGGGTTGTAATGGCCAATTATGTATGTATGTATGTATGTATGTATGTATGTATGTATGTATGTGTTCAGAGAAAATTATTATTTTCAGCATAAAAAGGATAATATTAATATGGTGGCAAAGAAAAAACAATAAAATAGAAAAATGAATTTTTAAAAGTTGGCGAATTTTATTCTTTTTTAATATAAAACTAAGAGAAAAATACAAAAATGTGTATTTCGGTGGAAAAACATATGTGTTCATTACATCAGTGTACACAACAGAAATATTCCCTATATTCCCTGTTTTTAATTTAATTTTGGTGGACGAATAAAAATTACTATTCACGTTGCTTGCTTTGGATTTCACAAGAAATTTCTCACAATTTCTCAGTTGTAACAAGTTTTACACAAAAAATTACATTCACTGTATAGCAAGGCAAATTTGCTTCACTTTAATATTTGGACATATGTGCCCATAATTATGAAACTGGTCTAAGTCAAAATTTAAAAAAAATTAGTTTATCAGTTATATCATAACACATTATTTTAAACTAAATTTGTGCAATGTAATTTTTACGAAATTGTTAAAAATGAACCATTAGATAGTGGTTGTAATTTCAACATTATATGGAATTCATTTAATGTTGATTATGAAAGTGGTCTAAGTCAAAAATTCTTTAGATGATTCTAAATTTCATGTTTTGGATCTTTCACCTATAAGAGGAAGACCCAAAATATACTGAAATACTAAATTACTTTGATTATACAACACCATTAGACCAGTATCGGAAGAAAAACATAAAGATATTATGAGTTTACTATCTTAAATACTCGAAATAATGATAAAAATGGATTACTGCTTAAAAGTAATTAATAAATGTTCAGAAATTATTTCAATCAAATTATTGTTTTAAATAAAACTCAGTTCTTTATTGCTTTAAGTCATTTATAGCACATTCACTTAATTTCGAAAGTGGTCTAAGTCAATTCAAACTTTAAAAACAATATTATCGTATGAAATTCACACGAAATTTCATATTCATAATAAATTTCCATCAATTAAGACCAATAAAATTATAAATTAAAATGTCGCATAAGGTAAAAATATTTTTTAATTTATTCAAATGCAATTCATTAAATATCTTGAAAAAAGAAATATATGACTTAGACCACTTTCATAATTATGGGCACATATATTGTAGGCAGTTCGTGGAATGCTCACAATCTAGTTTGTAGTTTGATTTCTATATGGTATGTTGGGTAAAGTAGTGTTTGTTTGTATATATGTATGTGTGTGTTTTAGTAAATGCCTCTTGGTGATATTTTCAATTTGAAACTCAAATCAATTCTAGCTTTAGTTCCTTCCTCTTTCTTTTTTTACCAATTCAACTTTTATTTTCCATTACTTTTTTTATTTTTTTCTTATTTTTTTTTTAAGTTTTCTTTCCTGCCTGATAGCTTTTACGATTTAGTGCTTTAAAAAAAATCAATTTTTACTCTTTCAATAAAACATCATCTTTATAATTGTTCTTGTAATTGATTTTCTTCGCTTCGTTTTTTATCAATACCTTCGGTGACTGTTCATAAGAGTACGTGTAAAGGCTATTTTTTGCCACAATTTTGTGAGTAAGTATTACTGTTTTCTCACAAAGGTAAAAAAAAACACACCTGTCCGCCATTGAACACAAATATTGTACCAATACATACCATTAAATAAATGGCAAACAACTATAAGAGTTTGCACTTAGATTTTCAACATTAAAATGCTGCCTTTCATTTAAAACTAACGCGTTATATAAAACTAAAAAAATGAAAATTAAAACGCAAAGGAAATATAAAAGTAGACAACAAACGAAGACTAAAACTAATATTTAAGAAAAAACGACAAAACATTATAGAGACAAAAAAATGGCAATGAAAAGCATGCACAATATCAGAGTATAGAGTTAAAAAAAAAACTCTTTGCTATACGCTTGGTAACCATATTTCTGTAAAGAGCAAGAGATCGAGAGACAAAATGTTTTATTTTTCTTTTTTTATACATGCTTATATGCATATGTATACGGTATTACACATGTGTGTTAGTGTGCGTATTAATGCATTCGAACAAAGAACTGTGGACTAATGAGAATGGATTTTTTATGAAGTACTTAGTTTATTTTTTTTTTCTTCTTTTATTTTATTTAAAATAAATTTCAGGGTTGTTATAGCATAAAAGTCTATTCAAATAATTCATTTTTGCTTCCATTCATTAATTTATTTTGTGTTTGAATATATGATTTTATTTTCTATAAATGCTAAATTGTAAAGCAAATTAATAAAAAAAAATTAATGACCTTGTCGCACAGGATTTTTTTCTATAATTTATTTAACTGATGATTTTTTTACTTTAAAATAATTTTTAAATTTTTAAAAATATAATCATTTAAGTTCAAGGATCATACGGGTATGTTCTGTAAATCGAAAACGAGTAAAACTGAAAACGAATGAAATGCTAAATTACTGTGATTTATTCTCAGCTCTGACATCTTGAAAAAAGAAAAAAATATGAAAAAATTACTTCTGTAGGCGACGACCTCTCAGCAGACTTCTAACAAAAGCTACTTACAGAGCTAAAACTTTCCGGCTAGTACCTCTTAGCATTCTTCCGGCAAAAGCTCAAAGAATAACTGATTGGCATAAAAAAGTTATTCAAATCTGTTGTTCGGAGTCGACTTTAAACCTACGGTACTAATGGATAAAAATTTACACACACAGTGCTGCGAGAAGCTAGGCCGTAACCCTGACAAAGGGTTGTAAAGGCCAGTTATGTATGTATGTATGTGGCAAACTAATTACTATTCGAATTGTTTTTAGATTATCTTTAATCCTACGGGTTGACCGACATATTTTTTTTTTTTTTTTGTGTGAACCACTCTAGTTGTCATTTCCGTACTTCACATTTTACTTAAACAATCTTGTGCAAACAAAAGCTTGAATTTCTTCTATTATTTTTATGCAAAAGATTTCAGCAAAGGTTGATTTATACTTATAGATCTATGGAGGAAAGGAATGGCTATTTGACTTTGACCCGAATGAGCTTTACAAAATTTCAAACTTTTAAAGAATAATTTATTTTGCTCAGTGTGTGGCCCTTGGCCTTCTTGATTGATACTTTGATTCTTAATGAACTCAAAAAAATTAAAAATTTGCAATGGTTTTGGCAGTAAGAATAGTGGATTTAATAGGCAATTTTTATTTCTCAGTGGTGTCAAGTTTTGCTTGAGAAAGCTTTTCACTACCATATGACAAATACGAGTTTGATTGCATTTTTGAGTAGAATCTACCAACTTACTGAAAACGTAAAAGCAGTTGGAAAGGTGGTCTAAATAAATCGGCATTAGAGAAGGCCAATGTGGCTTTGTAAGACAATACAGTCATGATGACTCTTTTTTGAGATTCATGCAGTAAAATGCTAAATATTACTTTTTTTAAGACCAGTACTCAGGGGTAAACCCCCACTCATGCAGTGCATTGTATTGGAATTTGAAGACAGATAGATTTTTTTTTCATAGATATATAACTATACTCATTTTTTATGTAGATGAGACAAGTGGCTGTCAATTTGACTACTCAAGGGCCAGTGTTGTACCTTCACCCTTGAATGATCAACAGCAAATGCGTTATCTCTGTGGATGTGGAATGTAAGTGGTAATCATCTTTGAGTAGGTTAGCTGTACTACGGTTCATTCGTTTCTTGCTGGAATAGACTGGAAAATGTCAGGGAGTGGTTTCTTGTAGATGGATTTCTTGGAGGAGGGATCTCTTATTTTTTTAAATTACAAATTAGGAAAACCGCTGGTTTTTATTTTGTAATTTTGCCCTATGCTGGGATATGAAGTTCAGTCGTTTGGGTTTTTGTGCGAGCACTCTATCCACTGTACCACCACCTCCCTTTTTAAGCCGACAAACTAATAAAAACATCTTAAGAAAATACAAATGCTAGCATATGATTTCTGTTTCATTATAAAATAAATTCTTAAAATATCTATAATGCCAATAAATAAACCCCTTATTTTTCTACTAATGTGTAATAAATTTGTGTATTGTATGGTTTTAGTAATATTTGTTAACACAACCACCTAAAAGTATGCAGTATTTTATATGCATTGGGAAATTCATAGCTAAACATGTTGTTTTTCACCACATATTTGACATTTTAAACTGAATTGATTATAATAAAAATACAAGAAATATAAAGAAAAAGAATAAAATTGTAGTTCTCAACAGTAATGCAATGACTTTTTTGACTTTCTAGTTTGGTTGGTTGCATTTATAGCAACCAAAAGAAAAAAAAAATAACAACAAGAATGTATAAAACTTAGATCATAATATCTAACACCTACTGTGGCTTAGAATTTAGCACCAATAGAAAGCCCTAAAAGGAAACAAAAAGAGTGCAACAGAAACTGTTATGAAAAACAATAACAAAAATGATAATGCAACTGCTGTTGTATTGAGAGTTTTAAAGAATTCCATTCAAAAACTTTTGCAACACTCATTTATTGTTTGTTGCAATTGTATATTACTTTTTTCATATATTCCTTTTGTTATTTTTAAAGATTTTTCTTTTCTTTTTTTTAAGTTTTATTTTTGAAAAACGAAAAACAAACAAAGAAATAAATTTTTTACAACAATTGCAAACAATTACATTTATTTTAAAATTATTTTGATTTATTTTAAAAGAATTTTATTCTTTTCATCGAGAGTTCTATTAAAATATTTAACATTTAATTTGTAAAATATAATATTAAAAAGAAGTCTGAGGCACTAACTTTGCTTTGTTTATAAATAATTTACCAAAAACAATACAGAATAATGAAAAGCAAAACATGGTATACTTTTAGGATGCAGACATTTTGTTTTTTTTTTACCTTTTTTCAGGCTTTATATATAAAAACTAAACATCTTTGTTATATTTCATTGTTTCTATTATATGTTTGTAATTCTATTAAAAGCGGCCCTGGTCTAATTTGTTTTTTCTCTTTATTTTTTACTTGGGTTTATACAGTTTCACTTGCTGGAGGCCTACTTGTTTGCTTATTTTTAATTTTATTTTATTTTAATTTGCTCCATTCATACCTACACAGGAGAACTCCCAACCCCTTACACACACACACAAATAGAGCAACAATACCAGTAGTTATTTCATTAAATTGAGGTCATTCATCAATTTCAAAACAACAGCCATAAACATTTAAAAAATATTTAAAAATTTTTTCTCACAAATAAACCAAATGAATAGCCAGCGGTATAATAGAAATTACAAGAATTATGTGGAAACAAAAAAAAAAAAAAAAAAAGCCGGAAACTGTGCTAATTTATTATGAAAAGAAACACAACTTTCCATTTATTTTTTGCTCGTCCTATTATATCGTACAAACAAATGGAATAACACACTCTATGAACAACTTTTGTATACAAATTCCACAAGTTTTTCTTTTGTCTGAACTTAAGGTTTAATGGAAAATTAGTTTATGGAAAAAAACCCCATTTAAGAGAACGTTTAATGGTTCATTATTGAGCTTAAAATATAAAAAAGGGAAAGTGCAAAATATTGTGGGAAAAATAAAATTTTAGGTTATTGAGTTAAGAGGCGAGAGTTCTATTTTGAAAGTTTAATAGGCCAACACGGAAATAAGGTTTATATTATAAATAAAAGAAAATAGATTTCTGGGTCCATTTAGAAAAGTTTTTTTCCTTTTCAACAACATTTAGCGTTTAACTGATTTGTATCGAAAGGTGTAGTAAATAAAACGTTCTATATTATAATTACTTTCTAAGTTTTTTTATTGTGAAAATATTTTAATAATTTTAAATATTAAGTTACAGAGCATTGAAATTTATTCTCATCTGTTTCTGTTTTGAATTATTATTTTTATATTTAACTATTTGTTAAAATCTTTAAATTCAATTTATTTATTAGGGTAATAACTGCATAACTGCAGTAACTAGAGTTACACATATTTGTTCTTGAATTACATTTCACTAATTTTTAATTCAGTAATTGGCTTTTTCCATGACCAGTTTGTGAGTTAAATAGTTCGTATAAATAATTAATAAGTATAATACAAAGAACTCTGATGAGACATACATTTAACGAATCTTAATTTTGATAAGAATATAAATTTAAACATCAGAAGATCAATAAAAATACAATCTGCTTTGCACATACTTGCATGCAACCTCTCTATAGCCAGCACTGTGCTATGAAAAATATTTATTTCCCTAAAAGTATGCAATAATTTTAATTAAAAATTTAACAGGTAGGTATACGCAATATTTTATATATACAGAAAAATTCATAACACTTATACGCACAGAATTGTAAATAAAAATTACTATTTACAAGCAGCTTTCAATACGTTATAGGAAATAACTGTTATATTGTATAGTGGTTATAGCACTCGCACAAAAACTCAAACGGCCCAGGTTGAAATCCCAGCAAAGGTGAAAAAATAAAAAAGTTAGTTTGTGGTTTCTTCAAAATTATAATTTAAAAATAAAAGTTCCCCTACCACTCCCTGACATTCTATTCTATTCCAATTTAAACATTGACAACAAAAAAGAAATTATCAGGAGAGACGCGCCATCTATTTGGAAGTAGCAGAGGTAACAGCTACTTAGCGAAGGCACTCACCACACACAGTCAACATGAAACCATGACGCAATTGCTGTTGATCAATCCAGGGTAAAGGATTTGGAATGATCAATTCACAGCAATTTGTGATATTCCTAAGGTGCTTAATAGTAATATAAGAAAAAACTATATACACCCTTATTATGTTTGTTGTAGTATTGTTGTATTCTGACATTTTTATAAAAGACAAATGAAAAATATTGCTTATTTTTGCTTGCTTTAATCTAGGACAAAAATGTCGAAATACGACAACGACTATGCCAAACACGATAGGAGCGATACTATACTTTTCCAGAAAAATTCCAATACAATGCCCAGCATCAGTAGAGGTTTACCCCGGGAATTCGTCTCAATAAAAAAGAAAAAAATATATTGTTAAATAACCATAATTTTACAGTCTGTCCAAGCTAGTTGGCAACAACCTTTCACTAAAAAATTATATATGTATTATTAATGGAATTAAAAATTGAATTTGAAATGAATTGAAAGTATTTAATATCGCGATATCATGTAACAAATTTTCATAGTTGACTTCATTGTAGTTTCCATAACTTCCACAATTTAGTACTTTTTCCAATGACCCGATGGGTCCTTTTTGGTTTGTCCGCCTTTATTATATTTATTATTGTTCAACCATCGTGAGAAGAAGTTATAAGTTACAAAGAAGACATCTTAATATTTGAAAATAATTTATAAATAAATATATCCTGAAGACGCTACACGCAGGAGTAGCGAAATATTGATAATTAAATAAAAGTTTTTATTTAAAAAAAAAGACCTTGAGCTTGAGAATTTCATTACATTTGGAATATTTATTATATTTATCGCCCTTTTGAATCTATATATTGCCTATTATTGATTACTCATTATCACTTGGATTGGAAGTTACAATAATAAGTATTAACAATAATGTATGTATATATATTATAAAATTTTAAAATAAAACCCATATTTACATTGTATTTATGGAAAGAAAATCTCAAATTTATCTTGTATTTATCCCATAATACCACAATTGAATTTTACCCCATTTAGCTGACAATTCTCCTCCATTATATTTAAATTAAATATAATTCATTTGTTGCATATAATCTAATTATTTACATTAAATTGATGTCTAATTTAATTTTTAATCTCTACTAAGGCTAGAAACTGCACAACTGAAGGCCTATTTTAAAGCAACTTTTATCAATAGTTAAAAAATATATACGAAAGTCAGAGTAAAAGCACGATTGTTTTTCAGTTTTTAATCCAACATTTTGTAGGCTTTCTTTACTTTTAAATTTTTTCCTGCAAAATTCAGTGAAGACTCTGGTTTATGCTATTTAGACAGTAAGATTTGTAGCACTAAAAGTCAAAGACACTTGAGGTATTCGCGGCATAAGGCCAGTAATGATCCAAAAACTGATGCTTCATCAAACACCTACATTGGCCATATAGACAAAATTATTTTAAAATGTTAAAACTACGTTTCAATTTATTAAAACAAAACAGTTGAATAAACGGGTACATTTTGCATAACTAAATCGGGTGAAAATGAAACCGTTATTTTATTTGTGTACAAAAAAACTTAGCTGTTCATAGTATGTAATAATACAAAAGTGAACTTCGCCACATTTTAAAGGGCATATGAAAAAAAATGATAATTCAGTTGACTTGAAGTCTTTATGTATGCTTTTTACATACGGTCATAAAACTGTAGCATTTTAAAACTCAATAAGTTTCGGCTGGCAGAACATACATACCAAAAAATTATAATCTTTGTCTTCTTTTTTATAATTCATTAGTTTATGCATTCATTAATTCATTTTAATTAATATCAACCGTATACAGCAAATGGTGAAATATTGGCCATTAATTCCAATTAAAGTCGTTAATGAATTAATAGCCAATAAAGGTAATTTTGCTGGTAGTTAAGTAGTATGTAATCAGGGATTTTTCCTTAATTTTCCAAAAAAAAAAATTGTATAAACATTGATGCTTAAAATTTTATCGACAAAATGAAATTTACTTACAAGCAAAAATTCAAAACATATTCAGCAAAGTCTAATAAAACAAAGCAAAGGTCGTGTGCGTGTGCACAGAAACTCAAACGAGCAAGGTTCAAATCCCAGCGAAGGAGAAAAAATTAAATTGCGGTTTTTCAAAGAAAATTATAATTTAAAAAATAAAGGTTTCTCCCCCCCCCTCCCTCCAAATATTCCATCTTCACGAAACCGCACCCTGACATTTCCAGCTTATTTCAACAAGAAACGAAAGATTAGGAGTACAGCGCCACCTTCTGGAAAGATAACAGCTAATCTACATATAAAAGATGCTCACCACTCACATTCAAAATCCAGATGGGACAATTGCTGTTGATAATTCAAAAGTGAAGGTATAACAATGGCCTTTGAGTGATCAAATTGACAGCAATTTGTCCCATTGACATAAGGCGCTTATCTATCTATCTACCTATCCTATCTATCTATATTTATGTAAATATATGTATATTCAAAATTCCAATACAATGCACTGCATTTAGTAGGAGTTTACTCCTGAGCATTGGTCTTAAATAATAAAAAAATAAAGCAACCAAATGTAATACAGTCGGGAGTCGATTATCCCTGATCCGGATAACCTGTAACCCCAATTGACCGTGATGGCCAAACATCAGTCTATTGTTTTTTGTTTGCAATATTTTCAAATTGTTTGCTTTGATTAACCGTGATTACCTATATTATCCGTTGTGGAAACGGGGAAATCCCTTGTTTTCATACGACGAGTCAGAATCATTTACAAATGTTTAGCTTAATGTTAAAAATAGAGAAGTGCGGGCATCGTTACCAGTGGTAAAAAGGCAAAGAAACGTTTCAAATATTGTAGATAAAGTTAAAATAACTAACGAGAATTAAAAAAATTATATGAGTGTTAAAATGCTAGCTGATAACTACTCAGTTAGAATACAAACCGTTTTTAACATTGCTATCTTGAATTCTTTTTTTTTTAATTTAAATATGTAAGTGAGCACACCAGTGGTCACATGTTAAGTAATAAAAATATTAAAAAAAGAACTCTTTAATCAAAAAAAAATTTTTTTTTGATTAACCGTGAATATCGATTATCTGTAATGCTTCTGGTCCCAACCATAACTGATAAACGAGGCCCGACTGTATATATATGTCTTTTCACTATATTCGAATATATTGTTTTAACCATAATTATTGTAAACAAATTTTAATGAATGATATACTAAATATGTGAAACTTACAAAATTTATAATTTTTTTCTTATCTTTTTGCAGGTTTTTTTCCAAAAACGGTATGTATTCTCTTAAAGTGTTTTCTTGTTTTTTTTATTTTCATTTAGAGAGAACTTTATCGAAGTGTAATGTATTTACATTAACAAAGTTTAGTTCATATTAAAAACAAACTAAATGATTATATGGATTTCAATATTAATTATAAAAAGCAATATTTTCATAAATCAATATTTAAATGATTACCCCTTTCCCACCCCCCATTTAAATAACAAACATTTGTATAATACATTACTTTTTCGATTATTATCATATGACTTAAATTGAAAACCACAGTTGTCAAATTTACAATCACATTACTTCACTTGGTGTAACCCCATTTATACTAACAAATCCATTTAATGGGGTCAATCATTCAACAGAGTTTGAAAAGAATTATCAAGATAAACAAAAGATTTGTATAACTGGGAGAATTTCGTTTTTTTTTTTTTTTTTCTTTTTCAATTCGATTTCATTTCAATTTCAGTTACAGTTACAATTTAGGTATCTATTCTCTCTCTCACACTCTCTGACTCTCTCTCTTTCTGCACGTGTATTATGCCTTTAGAGATTTTATTCATAAGATAAATGTCAATTTTTATGTGGTCTCATAAAATATTGTTTAGGGCTTGTCATGGCTGCTAAAATGACACAAGAAGAGCAGAAAAAAAGCATAAAAACTGTACAGGACCTTTATAGTATTTTATTATCACCCTGTACTTAACTGGTCATAAATTTACGCAAATTTTTTTATTATTTCTGCAACATTTTCTTGCTTGCTGGCTGACTATTTGTATGGTTGGTTGGTTATTTGTGTTTGTAATAAAATATTGAGAATTTTTTTTTTTTGTGAAGCTTAAGCTATTGGTGATAAAGTGAACAAATAATTTGATAAAAATATGTGAAAATGTATAACAAAAATTATGCCCAAGCCCATAAATCTATAAACAAAATAATAATAAAACAATATAAAGAAAGATTAATGTGACGGCTAAAAAAGGATTAGTTATGTAGCAGAAAAAAACTATAAAATTAAATAATTTTATTTAAAAAAAAAGTGTTAAAAATTTTGATGGTTTAACAAAAAAAAAAAAAAAAAAAAACAAAACAAATCCCTTAATATATTACATTTCTATGTGCTTTATTATTAAAAAAAAAATAAAAAAAAGAGACTGCCAACATTATGCTTTAAAATTTTTCAAAAATGACAAGCCTAAATGTAGGCTATAAATTAATAAAAATTATTTTTAACCAGACAAGGCCATATTATATACGTAGGTGAACACACATGATAAAAATCCTACACACACACACACAAAATTAAGCCTATTTTTAGCTCGAATCACATTTTTCTCTGAAATAAAATCCTACCTTTAATGACCTTTTTTTTAACGAAGTATTCACAAATTTATAAAGATTTATTTATTTTCTTAAAATAACTTTCGAAAAATCAAAAAATTATAATTTATTGTTGACCATTAACAATAACAAGTGAAAGTAATTGAGAATATTGGTCAGACAAATCTTCCTAAAATACAAAAGCGAATAAAAATAAAATAAAGAAAACGAAGAAAAAACTTTAGCCAAAAAAATAAAATAAAATTACCAACAATTCTAACCACCACAAACAAATAAGAAAAAGTGTCCAACAAATAATACCTTTAAGCTGCTTAAAACTTATTTAGTTGGCGCTTTACCTCAGGCATTTTATCTAATTTTAAACAGGCGCCGTCTGTTAAAAAAAAATAGAAAGAAAACTTTTCATTTCTTAGCACCTAAATAAACTTTAGACTTCAATGAGTTTCCAACACCTACTAACTGCTGGCAAGCATGTAGTAACCAAAACTTCCTTTAGCGTTTCCTTTCATCTCTACCGAAATAGCTACCGTTTGCTAGAGAGCATATTTTTTGGAAAACTTTAACTTCATAATTTATAAAATTTTCTTATATTTGTGTTGCTCGTTTCAAAAGAATTTAAGAAAGCCAATGATCATGCTTTTGCCAAACAGTACATATTACCATTAATATGAATTATTGTTTTGCAAAGTTTTTAATCGAAAAGTTTGTTTCATTATAACTTGTGCAGGTATAAGGATTTATATTTTTTTTTAATGCCACACTATAGCATATTTTCAGGTTCTTAAACGTATAAAAGCGAAAATTGCTTTCCTTCGTTAAATATAATATTTAAGAGCACAAAAAAATAGTGAAGTTTTAAGTCATACACAGTGGAGTAATGACTCTTTTTAATCTTTTTTTTCCAGTTTTCTGTTTTCTTCTATTTTTCATTCTTGGAAATTCCGAAAGTCAAAACGTTTTCAATGTGCTGGTATACTATAAAATATGGTTTAAATTGTTTTAGAGGAAATTAAAAGACCATGAAAAAAGAAAGTACCTGAAAGCTTAAGTTTGCTTATAAAAGATTATTATTATTTTGGAGAATGTTTTTCGGTAACAAAGAAATTAGAAATGGCAAAAAAATAATAAAACTTTAAGATAATTTCTTAATAGAGGAACAAAGAAAAAATTAATTTAATTTAGTTTTTTAATAGTTTGTAAAAAAAGAATAGAAAGATTTTAATAATAAATTATTAGCATATTTTAAGGTACTTTTTTAATAAAATATATTTTTTAAAGGAAAAAAAATAGGAATAAATAAATAAAATTATTTATTTAAATAATCAGGGGGCACATTCGATATCGAGCGAAATTTTATACAATTTTAAAAGAATTTTCATACAAATTTCGATCGATATCGAAAGCTTTAATTTGCCCCCAGGTATGTGGTGAAAAACGTTCTCGTTCGAAATTGAAACGTCTATGTTTTCAAAATCATATAAAACATATTTTTTTTAATTATATTACGATTGTAATAATCTAGGATATAGTGGCAATAGTCATTAATGTTTTGAGTAAACAATAAATTCCATATATGAAAAAAGTTGGAAGTTATAACAACTTGAAATTTCATTCAATTTCAATTTCGACCGAAATCGATTTCCATTGTCTTGTCATGAACTACAAGTCTAAAGAAATAAAATTAGAACTTGATTGGAAGAAGAGAAAGATATTTACTAAAGATTAGTAATTTGAATCGTATATGAATATTGGGCGTTCAAAAGTGTTTAATTAGAAATTGGCATTCATAATTGCATCAGGCAACGCCAAATATATTGCTAAGTATGTATAAACTTTAAGCTTAATTTGTATCTGAAAACGTATAAGCTATTATTATATGGCTTTTTTTACTATAAAACCGAACGGCTCACAAAGGGGTATTTTAACGATCTGGGTGACCCAATATTCGATTGTTCAAAAGTTACTGTTTTCCATAATTAGCGATTGTAGGGTAAAGAGAGTAAAAGGCTAAACTAGATTCCGTTATTTTTTCATTCCTTTTTTATACATTCGTTTTCTACACGCTGTCAAAGTTTTTTGTTTCTAATTGTGTATTTACTAGTTTGTTGCGTTCAAGTAAATGGAAAGTTTTAGCAGGCTGTGCGAAAGGCACATGTTCAATTTAATTATTTATACAAAATTTAAAATTGTAAAACAGGTAAATATTATTTAATCCACTTTCGTAAATAAAATTATAATTTAAATTCATACTAGTAAACCAGCATTGAAAAATATGGTATTTTTGTTAAATTTAATGGGCATCAAAAGTGAACTCTGAGCAAAAAGTTATGCATCACCACTCATCACCACTTCAATGTATGGTTAAATGCAATCTTTAGCGTTGTATTGTTTGGATGAGCCATTTAAGGTGACCTACTGCGGAAAAAAATTCCATAATTTCTGCTGCTGCTTTACTTTATCAGTCTCGTTGATTTACAAAGTGTTCTATATCTCAATGCATTTATTCATGCGGGTATTAGACGAATAATAATTTATTGCGAAACCTTTTTTATTTTGTATAAGAATGTATAAATTTGTGGTATTTGTTTCCAAATACTGTAAAACATCTCCTTTACCCCTCAATTTTAAGAATTTATTTTTTTACTCCAAATAATTTTGGCTGCCCAGATCGTTAATACACCTCTGTGTGGCGGTTAAATAAATATCTGAAAATTATGGAGAGGAAGTTGTAAGTTTGGCTTTTCTCTTATACAAAGGGTAAGGTTTCTGATAAAATTAGTAGATTTTAAGAAGAGATGCTATAACTAGTGGTTTGCTTGTTTTCGATTTTGTTATTTACTCTGATTGAACAATCTCTAAAAAAGTCGGTGAATTCATGAAAAAAAAATTAAGAGGAACCTGTGCGTAAGCAAAGTTTACATTGCTAGGGAAAACTAAACATTATTTACACCGTAGACAGACGACAGCGTTTATGCACATTAGCAGTCTTAATTCAAATTAACTTGTGAAATAAAACCTTTTTAAGGCGCATTAAATGTAATATAAATAAAAAAAAGACTGAATTCATACGTAAACTGCATTAAGCCCTATAAAATCAACTACTTCTTGTATAATTGTTTAATATTGGTAGTTTAAATAGAAAAAGTCACAAACCTCTCCTTTCGTTGAGTATGGAAGCAAATAAAAATAGCGTAGAAACATGAACTTTGTCGTCTGTCTGCGCTATGAATGCAGAAACAGTCGTCTGTCAGGGTAAAATTCGAATTGTGTTGGTAAGCTATATGTGCAAATTAACGTTGTCATCTGTCTACGGTATTAACCATTTCAAAAAAGCTCAGTACAGAAGGAAGTTTGATGTTTGGGTGCCATATGTATGGATAGTGAAACATTTATTAGAAAGAATTTTCATTTTCAAGAGTGGATCATATATGACACTATTTTTCGAAAATTGGCAACAAAAAATTAAATGCTGTGTGTCTGGTTGGTTGCATTATCAAGGGAATTCTTGTTGTGCTTGATTTTGATATATGATACCCAAAACTATTGAAATTTATGAATTATTAAACATTACAAAACTGTATACTATAAAAGGCTCTTATTTTAAGACCAATACCTGACCCTACTGAGTCAGTGCATTATTGTGTTGGAATTTGAAGATATATAGACAGATTTATTTAATTTGTCTTATTATGCGCATTTTTGTTGATGACATAAGTAGCTGACAATTTGACCACTCAAAGGCCAGCGTTATACCTTTACCCTTGAATGATAAACAGCAATTGCCCCATCAGTCGGTGGATGTTGAATGTGAGTGCTGAGCGTGTTCAGTAGGTTAATTGTTATCTTCTTAGAAGGTGGCGCTGTACTCTTGGTCATTCTTTTTTGTTGAAATAGACTGGAAACGTCAGGGAGCGGTTTCTTGAAGGAGGACCTCTTTGAAGGGGGGAAAGAACCTCTTATTTTTTTAAATTGTAATTTAGAAAAACAGCAAATTTTATTTTTATAGTTTTTGTCCTTCTATTATTAGTTAAATTATTTGAGCTTAAGGTCGAATAAATATTTAAAATATTTATTTTTCGATATTTCCTTGCATAGCATCATCAGTAATATATAATAGTATAACAATAAATATTTTAAATATTTATTCGACCCTAACCTCAAATAATTTAACCAATAATAAGATTAATAAAAAGGTCAAAGAAAATAATACAAAGTGTTTTTGTCCTTTGCTGGGATATGAAACTCAGTAGTTTGATTTTCTGTGTGAGCGCTCTAACCAGTATACCACAACCCACCTATGATGTCATTCGTCATAGAAAACCAAATCACACATTTCTATGAGAACTCTTTAGAAACTTAAAGATTATGGCTGTGAAGTTTCTATTCTTCTTAACACATTAGTGAACTTAAAACCCATTGCAGTACGTTGGGTTTGTAAATAAAGGGCTTATGAGTATAATACAATAGGAAATTAACTAACAACACCAAGCGCAAATTTGTCGGAATCGTCAGACAAAGTTGCAAAAAGCAAAACATAAAAAAAATTATAAAATATAAATAAAAAATTAATGCCCCTATTCATAAAATAACACTTAAATCAAAAATTTTCATACAATTTTAGCTAAAATAAATTTAAAATCTATTTTTATGTATATGTTGGAAGATTTTTTTAAACTAACAAACGAGAAGTAATTCGCTAATCACTGGCACAATTATTAGTGACAGAAGAATCTCGTATAAACTACTTTGAGAGAGTATAGCAGATTTAAGCTTTTTACAGGTTAACTTATGTGACATTGCAAACTAGGGAAGTAACTGAACAAAATTCACTATCCTCGCCTCTTGGCAGTGCCTTCAATTACATAGCAGAAAATAAAAGCACACTTGGTTTTTAAATTTTTTAAAAGTTTTGAGATAGAACTTAATATAATAGACATTTATAGTCATGATTTAAAAATTTACCTATTTTTTATTGTCAATAGTTTTCTATAGCTTCATTCACTATTATTGTTGATATCTTCTTCCAAGTATTGTTATGAAAATGTTTTATTTTAGTTTTCTTTTTTTTTTTTTTTTTTTTGTTGTTTTACTTATATGTTATTTTATTTAAATCTCTTGTTAACACTTTAAGCATTTAAGCTCTTAAGTAAAGTCAGTGATTACAATTGCTTGAAAAGAATCAACAACAATTACAAAAAGCACACATTTGGTTAAAAACAAAAAAATACTGGTATTAATAACTTAAAAACAACTAATACTCTTATAACAACTAAAAATCCCAATAGTATAACAAAAACAAAAAATTTCAAAAAGAACAAAAAAATATACAAAAATTAAAACAAATTTATATTAAAATTTATATATTTTATTATCTTTTTTTTTTATTTTAAAATACATGCCTTACTATTAACACACAGGAAATTATTAAATTTCATCATCCGCACGTTAATCTTTATATAACTTTTGTCAACAGTTTGTCAACAGCCATTGTAAATACCCTGGAGATTTTTGTCATTAATACCGAGTGGTATTTGTTCAGAGCAGAAGATTGACGGTATATGTAATAATTAATAAATTTGCATGTTTAAATACAAAAACAACAAAGAAAAACTCGCTGAATTAAAGCACGAAAAACTATAAATGAAATATGAAAATTTAAAAGAATTGCTTATAACGTTTGTGTGTTGCATATCAACGCATTATTATTAAATATTTATCAGCACAACTGATATATTGAAACGTTTCGTTTGCTATTGAATTTTAAATGAAATGAAAATAAAAATTCTCCCATACAATCAATAAAATAAATTAAATGGAATGCATTTTCATATGGCCGTGTTTATATAATGTTTTTAATTAAAATTGAAGTTTTAAAGCGTACGAGTAGTATATATTGCCTTATATATACGAAATTTTTGCTGAATAAAAAGCGACAATTTAAAGGGTTTCTTGAAAATTAAGTAAAAAAGCAACAAATACTTAAAATAAATTAAATAAATTAAAGCTTTTTGTTTTTCTGCTCCTAAAACAAAACCCCTTTTTACTTATTTGTCTATTCTAGTTCTTCTGTACTTGAAATCATCATCAGAATTATACCCCAACTGTGAACTGGTCTTGGGTTTATTTATTTATTTATTGTATTTATCTCTCGCTCTCTCTATCTCTCCCTCTAAGAGCCTTAACAAAAAACCTGAACATTGATTAGAATATTACCCAAAATTTTCCATACATTGTCTGCAGCCCAACCAGTAGAGCATCTTGTCAACTCTTATTAAAACACAATTTTTATTTTTGCTTTATTACTTATTTGTAATTTTTAAATTAAACTTAATTCTAAACACAAAAATTTTCAAATATATCTATTGTTATAATATTTAGCAGCAAAATTTTAGGCGTTTAAGACCCCTTCCATATAAATGTTTACGCTTTATTAAACTGCTCTGTCTATAGGCAGGCTAAACTCGTTTAACATAAATTATAATTAATTTTGTTTTATTTTTTCAACATATTTTTGCATAAATTGAGCAAAATGAAGCTCATGTAGAAGTCATAGTACATTAAAATAGTTACTGGTGGTTCATTTGCATTTTAATTAATTTCTAAAATTAGTTATTATTACAAGAAAAAAGTATGTACCTATTGTTAGCTAAAATGCAAAAAGGCGTAACTAACAAAAATATAGTTTTATTGCAAAAAGAAAAAAAAATTTTCAACATTAAAAATCAATCCAATTTCCGTCATAAAATTGTCGTTTTTGATCGTTGAAATCAAAATTTTTTTGTCAAGACATGTAGTTTAATGAAATTCGTTAAAATGAATTTAAAATTCGTCAATAATTACGTCTTTTAGCATTTTAGTCCACAAACTAATCCATAAAACTTGCCGCCTGAAAATCAACTGTATATGTATGTATGCAAAAATTGAGGGCAACCAAAATTCAATTCTTAGCATACTTTTAGGCTATTTGGCTGTAATGAATTTACAATATTTTTTACAAATAATAATAACTTATTTGCTTTCATTTTCTATAGGCTGTATATTTCTTAGATGTCAACAAGAAACAAAAAAGGGTTCTAAATATTATTCATTATTTTTCTAAGAAATATTTGACAGTAATTATTAAATGTTTTCCTTATACTTACTGAAGCTCTAGTTAATGACAAATAATTCCTAAAAAGTTGTTTTATATATGTATTATTAGAAATGCTGTCTTTTTTATTATTTGCAGGCATAGAAAACTACAATAATTAGAAACCTTTATTAATGTGTCACAATTTTAATTAAAGTCTTTGTAGCACAACAAAAAAAAGGCAATTGATTATAAAACAAATAAAATTTCGAAAATGTGACAAAACATTTTTTAATTTCAAACGGACAATCATAAGATGTGCTCTTTGGACCTGGAGCTACAGTTCAATATTAATATAAAATTTTAACTGCTGCATTAAAAAAAAAATAATAATAAATATTATGGGTTTATAAACCGCTTATTTGACTAATTTCTATGCGATACTTACCAAATAAATCCTTAATAAGTCAATTATATTTTGTATGAAGTTTTAGGAAAACAATGGAACATAAAAGACTAAATTGAACACAATTGGCACATAATTGTTGATCTGTGAAAGTCATTTGTCAATTAGAATATAGCTTTCATACCAGTTTCTGTCTTTATAATAAAAAACAAAACAACGGTGTAAACAAATTTGATATCTTTGGAATTTTAATCTGCAACGAGAACTGAGAATCTTTGAAATTCTTTGATAGTCGAATTCCAATCTTCTGTCGTATAGCAAAATCATAATCTACGACGAAGCTCTTTATAATATTAAAGGGATTTTTATTTAACAAAATAGACGAATATGGAGTAAAACCAATACACAACAGAACCTCCAGATTCTATTACATCAAACCATAACCAATATTGTGCGCTTTAAACACATAATTGAGGCCTATTTTCCGAAAACAATATGTTAAAATCAATGATCGTTACAACAACATTATCAATAATTTCTGGTTAAAAAATATGGTTGTTTTTGATTCGGTTGAGAAGTGGTCTCAATAAAGTGGTCTCATGCCAAGCAATAACTAAAACCATTACATACTTGCATAATGGCCATTACAAACCTATTGCAGGGTTACAGTTTAACTTTTCACAGTACCCATGTTGTGTATTATAATTTTTATCCATAAGTACCGGGTCCTACAGTTTAAAGTCGTCTCCGAACAATCATATTTGAAAAGCTTGTTCATGGCAATCAGTTATTCTCACAGGTTTTGCCAGAAGACACCTAAGAGGTAGTCGCCAAAAGAAATATTTTTTTTTTATATTTCTTTTTTCAAGATGTCAGAGCTAAGGTTTGATCCTGAAGGTTTAGTCTAAGTAACACAACACACTAAGCTCTAGACCAACGCGACTGCAACAAGTATTTTAATAAAATCAAAATTTTGTGAAAATATAATATAAAGATATAATTTGTCGAGAGAAAAGAAATTTGTTGTGTATTTTCTATAAGGGCAGGCATATCGTTTGTGACAATAAAGTAGAAAACAGGTATGCTCATAAATATGGCACAACGTTGGTCACTTAGACTGCGTGTAGTCAAGAACAGCCGTAATAGCCGTAAACTTGAAAGTATCAGCAAATGTTAAAGTCACATATTAAACTTTCAAATAAAAAAGTTTTGAAATGAATAGAAAATGTTCGTGTGGTTTGCTCTCAATTTCAAAAAAAAAAAAAAAAAAAAAACGTTTATCAGAATATACGCCCTTAAAAGTATGCTACAAGTATATTTTTAACAAAATACTATTTGAAAATAGTTTAACTGATACGTATACGTAATATTTTATATATACAGAAATATTTATATCACTCATACGCGCGGTATTACAAACAAAACTATTGCATATGTACGTTAGAGCTGCAGCATTAATTACCCATCTCTGTGTTGTACTGGCTTAAAAGCAAAACTTTAATTTGTATTGAAGCTAAAAACTGCCTTCTTAAATTCAAAACTTAAAATTGAATATGAAAGAAAACGTAAGTTAAAGGGATATGAAGATATTTAAATTGTAAAGCAATCAGCCATCTACTGAACGCGGTATATACATTGGTGTTACTGTTTTGTTGTAACAGCCAACTCTAGTCAAGACCCAAAATGAGACCATCTGTGGCTGCTATACCTTAACATGCTTTATGGTTGACACCATATTGATTACACCTAATGCTGTATTTTCTCTGCTATCAATTCCGAAAAGGATTATTTGGTCTTCTTTTAATTGTACATGTGCTTACTAGGTTAGTATTGGTCAAAATGTAATATTCTTCCGACGATTTAAATAACAATTATTCTGTACTTTTAGCGACTTTTTTTGTAGATTTTGCACGAGTTATTCTTGGAGTTTTTTGCCATTTCTTTTAACACTCAACTTACTTTTCTTCAAGAAATATCTTCTGGGTGTGCAATAGTTATTTTCCTACCTGTGTATGGTATAAAGTATCAGCAAACAATATTGACACCCAGATTCTCTTAGCAATGTTATTGATTTAGTTGGTGTATTATTTTTATTTTTTATATGCGTTGTTAATTATATTTTTGCTGTAATAAATGTCTTTTAAGAGCTAAAGAGTGAGAAGAAAAAACAAAAACTTTATTTAGCTGTCAACTGTCATTAGCAAATGTTTTGTTATTAATTTACACAAAACTTTATTATATTTCATTCGATTGCAACAGTGACAGACAAAAAAATTAAACTATAAAAATATTATGTAGCCGGTAAAAGAAAAGAAATTTAATATTTCGATTGGGAAATATTTTATAATTGTTATCACTGAAGTAAACTTTCTGGTAGCCATTCTGTTTATAATTAAAAACCTCTCTTATTTTGTTTTGACGTGCTAACATTTGTTAAGTTGGCCTAGATTTTTATACAATTTTTCTTTTTTTTAATTAAATTGCTGTTGCTAAAGTTACGAGTAATGCACCCACAGTATAAAAAAAAAGTTTGATGATTTACCAACTCATTCGTTGGTATACTCGTATAGTGAATAGAAAATAAAAAACAAAAAGGAAAAATTAAAAAAAAAAACATTTTTCAGATGAAGTACAAGTAATAAATAAAACGTAAAACGTAACAATATTGAAAGGTTACATTAAGAAAGGAAAAAATTATATCGAAATTAAACACGTTTTATTACATTTTTCTGTTGAAATCATAATAATTGGCCACGTATTTAATGAAGTATAAATAGCTTTTTAAAACTTCATTACTTGTTATTATGCTATAGGAAGTAAAGAGTAGAGAACAGAAATTAAATATTTTTAAAATCAATAATGTTTTAATGAGAAAACTAATAAATAAAACACAACTTGTGTTTTATGTGCTTCAGAAATTTATATTTATTTATAACTTTTTTTTTTTTTAATTTTATATAATATATTAAGACGAGTTCTTTAAAATGAAAACAGATGTTTTTTGCACGATTGATAGTGGCAACTTTAGATTTTTATTTTTTATTCTTTTCCTTTTAGGATACATAAGTTCAATTCATAAAGAAATAATTTGCATATTATTAAGGGTTTTTTATTAAACAAACAAAAAGTTCTTTTTTTGACAAGTAAAATATCAAAATGTTGGCTGTCAGATGGCAACTGACAACATAACTGAAGTACGACTGTTATCTATACGAACCCATAGCTTATTGTGTTATTGCTACAACACACACTTTTTTTCTTTCAAAAAAATTCACGGGCTTGAGTAAAACAATATAAAAATATATACGAAAAATGTTGTAAAGAAAACAATTTCAACCGTGTTTGGTTCTAAAAGGCTTTTAGCGCTTTCAGAAGGCAAATTGTACAATGTTGACTGTTTTTATATTTCAGTTTAAATTTTTCTCGCATAATAAGTCAAATACAGAAAAATAAAATAATTAAATTTCTATTCAGTTAATTTTACGCAGCTTTTTTTCCTCCAATAGGTAGATACTTTGAGAAAATGTTCAATCAGAAACTAATGAAATTTACAGAATCCAATTACAGTTTCCCCCAACATTAGTTTGGCTTCCGTGGGGTGCCTAAAACTATTCAGTCCCTAGTCCGAATCAGAAGTTTAGTTACTACACCAGAATACACGGCATATGGTGCTATTATATGTGAGGACAGCGTTCGATTTTGTGTGGCACGATGGTCTTATTTACAAGATGATTATCTTTAATACTTCAATTTATTTAATTAAAATAATAGAACGTTTTCCTAGTAATCGATCCTTTGGAAAATTCATAAGATCATCACTTTCGGATCTATTCAATATTCTTGCCAGATGTCCTCAGTAGACCTGTCTCCTACTTTATATAATATTTACATGCCCTGATTTTCCTCAACTGCATAATTGTACAATGTCCGTCTTTGCGGAAGAAACGGCTATCTTAGGTTCAGACCCACTTTACTTAAATATTAGTGCTAAATGACAAACAGCTTTAGGTGAATTGTTTCATTATTTTATGAAGAGGAAGATAACAAGGGTAATATACTTTATTAGGCAACGGAAATTATGGTTTGTTCCCCAGGGCAATATAACATGCTTAAATACTGAACATCAATGAGAGAAGAACGCCAAATACATTCAGGCCTCGAGTATTCATGATGGTCGGTTGGTAGCTGGCAGGTAGATTTAAGCTGCTTTTACTAAAATTACAAAAAAGGAAAACTATTCAAAGAGGTTTTTTTTAATTTTGCCTTCAATGCTTTTATATATAAATTTGAACATAATTTTCATTCTATTCCAGCTAAAAAAGAATGATCAGGAAGGGAAAATAATAACTAACCTACATAAAAAAGATACTCACCACTCACATTCAACATCCATATGGGGCAATTGCTGTTGATCATTCAAATATGAAGGTATAACAATGGCCTTTGATGATGAGACAGCAATTTGAACAATTGGCATAAAGTGCTTAACATCTAACAATCTATCTATATCTATATATTTAACATACCAATACAATACACTGCATTTAGTAGGAGTTTAAAACTAAATCACTATTACTTATAAGGAACCAAAAATTGTACAAACTAAACTAATTTTTTATGAAAAAGAGTGTATACTTATATATTATTTGTAAATAAAGAATTGAATTGAAATTTATTTTGCAGATTTTAAAAATTAGTTTTGTTTCAGCAGTGCTGCATAGGTGGTTTGCAAGAAATTTGGAATACATAAGAGTCATACATGACCTACTTTTGAAGTGACATGTTAAAGCAAATATTTGGTTAATAAAACAGAGCCTTTAAGACGTTTTTGCGGCTTACACTCTGGAATAAAAACCCGATTACCCTCATTTCGTTGCAACTATTATAAGTCCAAACACGCTTATTGAACGTTGATATGATAGACAACTGAAATATCTGTTGTGCATAGAAGACTGTACGATTTGCATGTTATCTAGAATTCAAACATTACAACGATTGCTTAGTTAAGCACAGAAAAAGAATTAGAATTACCAAAGTTATCTCAGAAACTAAATTGAACAAATAAGGCTTTTGAGGTTTCAATTTTATTACGATTTGTTTTGGAGATGAAAAATAAAATAACTGGATCAAGCAGAATAATTGTAGAATTTTATTTAATTTTTAAGAAAACAAAAAATTAAAGTAATCTATGCTCTGATGCTTAAATATTCTGTCTTTTTTTTCAGTACATTTTCATCCAACCTTTAGGGTTCATTATAAAAGAATAAATCCTTTAAATGTAACAAGCTTTTTAGCGTGAGAAGATATTAAAGTAACACATCTTGGCCGTAACTGAATAAACAAAATTTAATATATTTTAAGCAAATATTATCCTTTTCCATATAAATAAAACAGCGTAACATTGAAATGAATATTGAAATTTTTTCTCTTACATTTTGAGTAAGATATCCTTCTGTATCCTTGAATTTAACTCTTGACTATTTCTTAAAACCAGGCACGATTTGTTAAAATGTAAAGTGTTTAGAAAAGAAAATGAAGAATAACCCACGTTATTTATTTTGTGCTTCAATTTTGTTTCCCCTTTATAAACTCAGGAATTTTTTTTAAATCCTATTTTTTTACATATTCTGCTCTGTTTTCTTTTCTTATTTTTTTGTTTTGTGTGCAACTTTTTTTTCAACAAATTTAAGTTTAAATTACAACATCCTGTATGTTTGAAAACAAGAAATTTCCCTTAAGCTTTTGCTCTTCTTAATCAGCACTTACTTAGAAAACAGTGGCAGAAAGGCAGGAAGAAAATTACATATTCATTCCCAGTTTACCAGTCATTCAACCGTAGAACAGCATGTGAAAGTTTAGATTTGCTCAAATGGAAAATAGGACTATTTTGTGTACATTTTACAAGTAAAACACAAGAGTAGAAGGTAGAGAGTTTGACAATAAAGACGTCTACCAAGATGAAAAGTGATAAAAATGTTAAATGAAGTAAATGATACAAAAGGTAACTAAATGGATTTATAAAGTGAAACAGATGCTTTAAGAGATAACTAAGTAAGGAATGTTATAATTTCTAAAATATCCAAATAAAAATTTCATTTAAATTTTTAATATTTTAAAGGTAGGGAATAAAAAAAATTGTTTTCTATATTTTTAAATGTAAAAAATTCTCAACTAGTGGTTTTAAAAAAAAAATACTTTTTTTTATTTAAGACCAATACTCAGGGGTAAACCCCTACCAAATGCAGTGGATTTTATTGGAATTTTTGGAAAGGACAGTGCATATTTTTTTATATTATTATTAAGTGCGTTAGAAATCAGACAAATTACTGTGATTTGATCATTCAAAGGCCAGTGTTTTACTTTCACCCTTGAATGATCAACAGCAATTGCCTCATCGTTGCATGTTGATTGTGTGGTAAGTGTCTGCGCTCTTTAGCTGTTATCTGCTACTGCCCAATAGGTGGCGCTTTTCTCTCCATCATTTGTTTTTTTTTTTACATTGGTTAAGGCGGTATAGTGTCGGGGAGCTGTTTCTTTATAGATGGTCTTCTTGGAAGGGACGGGGGAAGCTCTTACTTATAAATTATGATTTTGAAACTAATTTTTTCATTTTTCACCTTTACTGGGAATTGAACCTGGGCCGTTTGAGTTTTTATGCGAGCGCTCTAACCACTATACTTTTTTAAATAAAGTAAAGACTTCAAATTAAAATTAATTTTTTTTTTTTTTTGTTTTGTTCTTAATGACTTTTTTCGTTAAAGAAAGATTTTGTGAAATTCAAATTACAAAATCGTTTAACCAAAACGTGGAATATGTTTTCAAATTAAGGCCATTATTTGATTTTCATGAGGGTTTCAAAGCATGTGATATTAACAACAACAATGGAAAGATTAACCAAAATATTTTTATGAAAATTATAATTTCAATATTCCATGCATAAGTTAATGAATTTCCAAAAATATTTCAACATCAGCTTAGTTTGCATAATTGATGAACACACACACACACAAACATACCCAAACTCTCACAAGTAAATTTACATTCTTTTCTTATTAAGGAATAAAGCTACAAAAAAACGCTGTTTTTTTTTTCCCGGAAGTTAAAACAGAAAAACCAACAACAATATATTTTTAAAAAATAAAAAAGAAAAGATAAAGAAATACTTGCTTGCTCAAATATATTTAAATGTTGTCGCCAAATTGGGGCCCCTGATTGGGGTCAACCTGGCGGCCTCCAGAACGATCCTTGTTCCCGTTGTATCCAAGTCGACATACAGCCTCCACGCGGCCCTCCTGGATGACATTCTAGCACCCGCTAGCTTGTTAACTAATGTATGCGGCGATTGTCCAATCCCCTGGACTTTAAATTTGGGTTGTGCGTAGGGCTTGAAACCCACCACGTAAAAACACTTTTTCAATGAAAACCAATACAATAGCCTCTAAACGGACCCCCTTTTATGTTGACGAACTTGGCAAACGTTTTAAGGACTATGATTTACGGATATGCACCTGGAATGTGAGAACCCTTTATAGGGAAGGTGCCTCTATCCAATTGGCGGATGCTCTCACGAAATGTAGGGCTGACATCACCGCCATCCAGGAAATGCGATGGATAGGACAAGGTTGTACGAGGCAAGCAACATGTGACATCTACTACAGCTGCCATGAGAAGAGACGCGAATTTGGCTGCGGATTCGTAGTAAGTAAGAGACTGCGCCATCTTGTCTCGGAGTTCACCCCCGTGAACGAAAGAATTGCTACGATCCGAATAAAGGCAAAGTTTTATAATATCAGCCTTATTTGCGTGCACGCCCCGACGGAAGAGAAGGATGATGCGGTCAAAGATGCTTTCTACGCAAAGCTCGAGGACGTATACGATAGGTGTCCGGCACATGACGCCAAAATTGTCCTCGGCGATTTCAATGCGAAAGTTGGACGTGAAGGTATCTTTGGCCCCACTATCGGACAGTTCAGTCTTCATAATTCCACCTCACTGAACGGCATGAGACTGATCGATTTCGCCGCGGCGCGAAACATGGTAGTTTGTAGCACCAGGTTCCAGCATCTCGATATCCATAAGGCCACCTGGCTCTCTCCTGATCGATCTACCAACAACCAGATCGATCACATTGTGATTGATGGAAGGCATGTATCCAGCATACTAGACGTGCGCACATTTAGAGGTCCAAATGTCGACTCGGACCATTATCTTGTCGCAGCCAAGATGCGACTGCGTATATGCGCGTCGAATACGACACGTTCTAGTGTGCAAGGGAAGCTGGACATCAAAAAACTGCGATCACAAGAGACAGCCAGGTCGTTTTCCGATCGTCTTTCTAACGAGCTCAATTACATCCCATCCTCTCTCGAAAGTATTGGTGGACAGTGGTCTCTCATCGCCCACTCCCTGCGCAGCGCTGCCGAAACAGTTCTTGGTTTTGAGCGTCCTCCCCGCAGAAACCAATGGTACGATGAAGAGTGCCGTGAGGCCACTGCAGCAAAGAACGCTGCCTATAGACGAACATTGCAGTCCACCACTACAAGAGCAACGGTGGAGGCGTATAGAGAAAAGAGGAGGGAAGAGAGACGCCTATTTAGAAAGAAGAAAAGAGAGCAAGAAAGGCGTGATCGTGAGGAAATCGAGATATGCAGGAGTAGAAATGATGCTCGAAATTTTTATAAAAAGATAAGGCGTCTTACTACTGGTTTAAAACCCGGAGCAACCTTCTGCAGAGACGAACATGGTAACCTGGTTACAGATGCACAAGGAACACTAAGATTATGGAGACAGCACTTCTCTAATCTATTGCAGGGCGATGGCGACACAAATTCCGCCTCTAGAGATGCTGTGCCGGACCCAATCATTAACGACGACGTCGAGATCCCGTCCCCCAGCCATGAAGAGGTCAAGGTTGCCATATGGCGACTGAAGAACAACAAAGCAGCTGGACCTGATGGTTTGCCAGCTGAACTCTTCAAGTATGGAGGCGATGAGTTGGTTAGGTGCATGCACCAGCTCATTTGCAGAGTATGGCTGGAGGAAAGTATGCCCAACGATTGGAATCTTAGTGCTCTCTGTCCCATCCTGAAAAAGGGAGATCCCACGATATGCACCAACTACAGGGGTATAAGCCTCCTCCCTATCGCATATAAGGTTCTTACGAGCGTATTGTGTGAACGACTGAAGCCATTCGCCATCTCACTGATTGGACCTTATCAGTGCGGCTTCAGACCTGGTAAGTCCACCATTGACCAGATATTCACACTGCGCCAAATCCTGGAGAAGACCCATGAAAGTCAAGTCGACACACACCATCTTTTTGTCGACTATAAGGCAGCCTTCGATAGCCCAATAAGGGATCGCGTTTATGCCGCAATGTCTGAGCTCGGTATTCCTGCTAAGCTGATAAGGCTATGCAGAATGACGCTGAGCAACTCCTGCAGCTCCGTCAAGGTAGGAAGAGACCTCTCCGAGCCTTTTAATACCGTGCGAGGTTTCAGACAAGGCGATCCCTTATCCTGCGACCTCTTCAACTTCGTCATGGAGAGTATTCTGCGAAAGGCGGGTGTACATCGTAATGGCACTATTTTTAATAAAAGTGTCCAGCTCCTTGCGTATGCCGACGACATAGACATCATTGGGCATACCAAGCGAGATGTCACCGCAGCCTTTAATGCTATTGAACGAGAGTCTGCTAAAATGGGTCTGGCGGTAAATGAGAGCAAGACGAAGTACATGTTGTCGACGAGTAGGGATGCTGATCGCATCGGCTCCCAGGTTACAGCCGGCAACTATACATTCGATGTGGTCAAGGAGTTCATCTACCTTGGCACCGCCATTACCAGCAAGAATGATGTCAGTCTGGAGATCAAGCGAAGAATTACACTGGCCAACAGGTGCTACTACGGTCTCGGTAGGCAGTTTAGTAACAGAGACCTCTCTCGTGCGACGAAGTTAACACTCTACAAGTCGCTTATTCTTCCGGTGCTTCTCTATGGTGCGGAAGCATGGACGCTGTCTTGTGCCGATGCAGCGGTCCTGGGAGTGTTTGAGAGAAAAATTCTTCGCAAGATCTTTGGTCCACTGAAGCAAGGCGATGAGTTTCGCATAAGGACCAACTATGAGCTGTATGAGCTCCTCGGCGACGTAGATGTTGTCCAGCGCATTAACATCCAGCGGCTGCGCTGGCTCGGCCATGTTGTTCGGATGGAAGAATCTGCTCCAGCGAAAAAGGTTTTCGATGCGAAGGTCACTGGACGTCGGCGTAGAGGACGTCCATGTTTACGTTGGAAAGACCAGGTAGATGGAGCCCTGTCATCAATTGGTGTGACCAACTGGAGAAGGCGTGCGCTTAGCAGAGACGCCTGGAGACTAGTGTTGAGGCAGGCCGAAACCCGTTAACGGGTTGTTATGGCCAGCTAAGTAAGTAAGTAAGTAAGTTGTCGCCAAAAAAGAAAATAAACCAAGAAATCAGTTTTATTTCTCGTTTATTTTCATCTGCTCTTTTTTAATTAATTCTCAACATTTTCGTATATTTAGTGTTTTGTTGTTGTCTTCGCATTCAGTTGCCTTAATAAACAATAGAATGCAGTGTTAATGAACAATGCTTGAAACTAAATGAATAGAGAGTTTGTAAAAGGTGTGTGTCTGTGGATGACAGAGGAAGTGAGACACAGAGAAAGGAGAGTGTATGAGAAAGTAAATGAATACCTATTAAAACAATAGAAAAATCTAACATTGACTTAATGAAAATGCTTTTGAAAGATTATCAGAAAAAAACACCGTTTTGTGTATAACATTTAACACTGAGCGCAGCATATTAAAAACCAGAGCTTTAAAGGTATAAAAGGAAAAAAGTGCACACATAAGTAAGATAAAAAAATGGATTCCAAAGTAAAAGTATTTTTAATACTTTCAAATGAATAACAAATTATTAGTAAAAAATAATTAAATCTGCGCTTAATTAAAGCGTATGTTTCTAAGCATAATAGAAAGGATAGTTTGTCTAGATCATGTTTCATTTTTTTTTTTATTATTGAAACCAATACTCAGAGGTAAACCCCTATAAAATGCAGTGCATTGTATTTGAATTTTTGGAAAGAACAGTACATATATATTTTTTCTTATATTCTTTATTAAGCGCCCTATGAATAAGACAAATTGCTGTGAATTGATCATTCAAAGGCCAGTGTTTTACCTTCACCCTTTACTGATCAACAGCAATTGCCTCATCTTTGCATGTTGATTACAAGGTGATTGCCTTCGCTAGTAGGTTTAGCTGTTATCCGCTACTTCCCAATTGGTGGCGCTTTTCTCCTGCTCTTTAGTTTTTTTTTTTTTTTTTCTCGACATTGGTTAAGAGTGGAATAGAGTGAAATGTTGGGAGGCGGTTTTTTTTTGTAGAGGGTCTTCTTGGAAGTTAGAGATGGCGGGGGGAAACCTCTTATTTTTAAATTATAATTTTTAAAAAACCGCAAACTAACTTTTTCATTTTTCACCTTTGCTGAGATTTGAACCTGGGCCATTTGAGTAGTTGTGCGAGCACTCTAACCACTATACCATATGAAGTTTGTGTGTTTGCTAAGTTTTCTAAGACCTCTTTAATCATTTAAAGTCCCTATTATAACATAAAATACTTAAAAGTAATGCCTACTTATAGTAAAACAGCTCTGCAAATAGCCCTTAAAACAACGCAGATTACTTGCGCTTTACATTTAAACCCATTTGAGAAAAAAAATAAACCTTTAATATCTTTGAGTTACTGGTTTTAGTGAGATTGATTTGGATAAGGTCTTTTGCCCTTATTTAGTTTTATTTATTTTCTTGGTATTTACCAACAAATAGCTACAGACAAAAAACTTTTTAAAGTTTATTGAATCTTAAGAAGAGCAACTAAAGGAAAAGTGTATTGAAAACAGGAAACAAGAAAAACAAAAGCATTTAATGCCGAAAGAATAAAAACAACAACAACAAAAAAGATAACTACAGCTTTATATTTAAAAACCCGAAAATAAATACCAACACAGCAAAACAAAATTAAAGAAAAACAAAAAGGAAACGGAAATGGTTTTAAAAAGTCACTTTAGTAAGTGCGGCACTTTTTAAGTAAATGAATAATAAATTAAATTAAATAATTGAAGAGTATTAAATTTCATAATTAAATAATGCCAAGGCTTATATACAAACTCAAAAGTATGAAAAATACCTGCCTGCAATAAAATCTTTAAGGAAAAGTTTTAATAAATAATTTAAGGCTTCTTGTTATATTTCTAACTTAAATGGCAAAATAGTCTGCCAGTCTGATAGTCTTTGTTAGCAAAAGTGTGGCAACTTGTCTGTTAAAAGCTTTTGTTTCAGGCTTTTAATTTCCGCGTTTTCAAAATACAACAACAGCAAACTGTTGCTTATTCTTGTTCTTATTCTCTTGTTTTCAAATCAATTTTATATTTAAAAGAAAGAGATATTTTTAAATATAAATTTTGTTTCTTTATTTTTTTGTAATTTTTTACATTTAAGCATTGAAGCGTGAACTTGTTTTTTTTTTTTTTTGTAGCGGCTTTTGTCTGTGATCTGTTTCCGTTTTCTATACAAGGGTTTAGAAAACTACATGTATGTCTACATGTATGCAAATGTATGTATATGTGTGCTAGTAATGCTAATATAAACATCGCTAATGTTACTGCCACTTTTCATTTCCTTTTTTTGTAATGTTTTGCCATATTCACTTGCGCATAATATCCCTTAACAGCACAACAACACAATGATAGCAAAAGAAAAAAGAAAAAAGGAAATGATTTTACATACGAATACATTGTGTGTGTGCATTAAAGTGAGCGTGTAGATGTATTTGCTTGTGAATGTGTGATTTTACTGTAAACGTTCTTTGTTAATAAATGTGCAAAAAAAAAGGAAAAAGAGGTAAAGAGTACAATGAAATATCATGTTAAGGTATATGTACAAGAGGTGATGACTTTTAAGGTTATGATTTCATATATTTTAACAGCTGACGTTTTCACAAAAAGAGTCACTTAACAGGCATTTACTAAACTATACACAAATATAATAGAAAACATGTATTGTTGTACAACAACATATCCATTTACCCATAAATTTTGTATGACACCAAACAAAAAAAAAAGTAAACAACAGCAGTGTAGAGATACATGTAAATATGTTTTCTTATTCATTCACAAATTTTAAAAATTCAAATCTAAAATTTAATCAAGAATACCTTCAAAATGTTTTAGCAAAAGTAAGCCAGTAAAGCTGGTAACTGAATCCAATATTAAATAAACAAATAATCAAAAAAAAACCTATATAAACTGTGGAAATAGTTTATTAGTTTTGGGATTTGAACATGAAAACACAGAATTTTTCCATAATAAAATAAAATATTTATTTAGGGCGATAAGTAAATGAAATTTATTTTTAAAATATTATTTCATAACTCCACCAATTCTAGCTTACTTGGGTCAGCATTTTAGTTGGTGTCATGATTGCAAGGACTAAAAATGTAAAATAAATATCAGACTAGAAAATTGCCTTCTGTAAACAAGCGATTTAGCTTTTAGATCTATATCGTGTCTCTTAACTATACTATATATACGGTTGTTACAATAAGCCTTTTCTTATTCGGCTGTTATTTCAGTTCGTAGATTAAAACATTGATATTTCCGTTTTAGAACTCAGCTCAAAGCTTCAATATGAAGCTTTAGTTTTAGTAAACTATAACTATTCAAAAATTTATTATTTTTAAACCTTATTTTTTAATGTTTATTTATTCGAACTTAAAATAAACAAAAGTAGTAAATAACATAATCAAAAATGCGCTGACCCCGTTTGGGCTCTCAAGCATATATAATATTTAAAGATTTCAATACGGTATTATAAGGTTTGTTTTAAAGTCTATTAAGTATAGATCAGTATAAGTATTTTTGTAATGAAAAATGAATGTAAAAAAAAACATTACCTATTGATAGACGGGATAAAACACAATGTCAAGGAATAAAAGAGTGCGAAAAGTTTAGCTCATCTTACAAGCAACCAATATTTTCGATATTCCAAAACAGGACACACATTACTATTTTTAATATGCATACTGCTATCAAATCTTTTATTATCCGCCGTTATGCGATTGCTAGATATGGTCTTATTAGTAGCTCTGCGGTGAATATGATAGAACACCGTCATGACGCTTTCATTTTGGATGAATCCATGTTTATCCAAATATATAAAGGCCTCGGGAGAAATATATCCAGTCTGCATTTCTAAACCTTATTTGTAATAGCAAATTCTATTAAGAATTGTCTCATTAGTTATTTATTTTTTTTTTTTTTTCAAACGATTGAAAATTTGTAAGAAAAACACTCAAATTTTCAAATAATTTTGAAAAATTTTCATATAAATTATATTTATTTTTTTATTAAAACACAAGATGAAACTATACGTACATACACACATAATTGGCAATTACAACCCTATTTCATGATTAATATCGAATCCGAATGATATATTTCAGCAGCTTGTTCATAGCAATCAGTTACTCTCAGAGTTTTTGCCAGATGACTGTTAAGAGGTAGTCGCCGAAAGAAATATTTTTTAAAAATTTATCTTTTTTTCAAGATGTCAGAGCTAGGGTTTAAACTCGGAGCTCTTGTCTAGTAAGACGACACAGTAACCACTAGACTACAACTACTACTACAATACAATATTAAAATATATTCTAATTAGTTCCCATTAGCAAAGCGACTTCGAGCATATGCTCGGTGTAATGTCGTAGACCAATGTCTATGGTGGGTATTGAATCCAATACCCTTGCGCTAAAAGCCTTGCATTCTAGCAACTAAAGTTCTGGGGCACACACATTGTAGTTTTAAGCACGTTTTTTTAAATTAACCCAATTCACAAGTCTGTGCATTAGCATTGGAAAATAATACAATTGTAAATATTTGACACTTATTGTGAACGTTTTTTTTTTAGTTTACATCACTTGTCAATAAAGCTGTTGGTCAATAAAAAAATTATAAAAAATATTCCTTTCATATTTCAATAAAAAAAAAGTAAAATAGAAAAACAAAAATTATGTCCAGTTTAAAAGAAGAATTTATAGACTTTCTAATAAATCTGCTTAGATCCCAAGTTGCGTTAATTCAACATCTTTCTATTTATTTTTTATAGAAGATTTGGGCTGTTAGTGTCAGGCAATATGAAAAAATGAAAATTGCAGCAACAGCAGACACAGTTGTTGCAGGCTTTTTGCGTACACAATTTTCTTACTTCTAATTCTGGGGTTTCGCGAAGATAATTTATAATATTAATTACTTCGTCCTCAGTCCATATTTTATTTGGTTAGTCTCTTTTAATACGTTTTTTCACATTTTTGTTTTTCATCTTAAAAATTTTTGTGTTAATCGTTTCTAATATTTTTTTTTATTTGTTTGTTTACATTTATTATCAGCTGTTAATTTGTTTCAGTGTTGCAAAGTGTTGTGTAAATATAAACTACGAGTTGAAGTGTTGTATAATTGCTAAATAATAATAACAAACTTGAGAAGCTTGTTCATGGCAATAAATTGCTCTCAGAGCTTCTATCAGAAGACTGCTAAGATGTGGTCGCCGAAAAAAAAATTTTTTTTTTTTTCATATTTCTTTCTTTCAAGATATCAGAACATAAGTTTTGTTTTTCTTATATTCATAAGCGGCTTGGGAATGAGACAAATTGCTGTGAATTGATCATACAACAGCCAGTGTTATACCTTTACCCTTGAATGATCAACAGCAATTTTCCCATCGTTCCATGTTGGTTTCGGTGAATGCCTTTGCTAACTGGGTTTGTAGCTGTTTTCTGCTACATCCCAATAGGTGGCGCTTTTATCCTGATTATTCGTTTTTCGTTGTCAAAGGTTAAGGTGGAATAGAATGGAATGTCAGGGAGCGGTTACTTTGAAAATAGACTTCTTAGAGAAGGAGGGGGAGGGGGCTTACTTTTTCATTTTTCAACTTTGCTGGGATTTGAACCTGGGCCGTTTGAGTTTTTGTACGAGCGCTCTAACCACTATACCAGGCACCCTTCAATTTTATTTTGCTTATCTAATTATTTGAAAAATGTTGGCGTATTTTCTAAGCACTCCTGCCGCATTTACCAAGCATCAAAATGCGCTTTGAGAGAATCAACAATATTAAAACAACGTCAATGTTGAATGTTCTTATTAATTATAATTTATTTCAAAAATTTAATTTACTGGTATGCGAACCTGGGTCGTTTAAGTTTTTGTGCAAACGCTCTACTGAAAAAGTGTCACGTACAAAGGGTAAATCACAAGGCTGACTAATAAAAACTTTATCACAACGGGTCTCTATGCGTGCTCAAGTGTGCCTTGTCACAACGAGGCTACGAGGCTCCTATCCTATTCTATCCTATCCTAATAAAAAATTTGAAAACTATAATAAATATTATCAGAAAATACACAAGAAATACTCATCAAGAAATGTTGCCTGTATTTGAAATTTTATTCTGAGAGAATTGTCTGACTTTTTAATGCTCCAAAAAGCAACTAAAGACTCTATATTGTTCGATAATTCCAAGCAATGCTGGCTGGTTAAAAATTTATTCAACAGTTATAATAAAATTATTGCCTTTCAAAACAATCAGACTTGTTTGTCGCCAGATTTTTCCACTGCAAACATGTTATAGACAAATTTTAACTTATAAATTCATTTCATATTCATATTAATTCATTTTCAATTCATACAAAAGGGGTTAGTATTAGTTTTATAATTTTTTCTTTTTATTTTTTTATTTTTTTTTTTTTTTTTATTTTGAGAATTTCATAACATTTTTTTATTTTTCTTTTTTTTTCTTTCTTGGGCTGTTTTAGCAATAAAATTTGCATTGAATTTTTTTTTTCTTTTTTTGTTGGAAACTCTTTAAGCGTGTTGCTACCACAATTGAATCTGTTTCTAGGCATGCCATCAAAAGGTCTTTCAAGTACTTGGCATCCTCAATTTGTTTAAAGAGTAACGTGAGTTACATAAGAGCCATACGATTTAAGTTAAAAATGTAACACATATGGATGTACAACAGCAAGTAATATGTTTTAAAAATACTTGACACAAATTAAGTGTGACAACCGGAAATTAAAAACAAATAAAAATTGTAACAATAAATGAAGTGAAAAGAAAGACTCATGAAATTTGTGTGGGAAATTATGGTTTTGAAATATAATTTTATGTTACAAAAAAACCCTTCAAAACTACTTCGACGATGTCAACTTTAAACCCTTTTTAAATAAGTAAAGATTTACAAATATTTTGTTGATTTTGTTGCCTTTTTATTTTTGTATTTAAATAAAAAATAAACGTCCAAATTATATGAAATTAACATCCCTTTTAATTCGTTATTTGCTTGTTTACTTCTTTTTTTTTAATTTCAAATTTATCTCGTTGTTTCTTATTTTGTAGAAGTATGTGGGTTTTTACATTTTTTTTATTTCTCTTGTTACTGTGTTTACTTTAAATAAATGGTGTTTTTTCGTTTTTCTCCGGGCATTGTTTTGTTAAGAGGCTTTAGCATGAGCCGTATAATAGGGTTGCTATTTATTAACATGACTTTAAGCTTTTATTACAATATACATATAAAACAAGGCTATAATTCAAAAAAGAAAGACAACAATTGAGTAAAAAAGGGTGATTGTATTGTTTTTGTTAATACAAAAATTATCACAAAAACAAAAGCTACCACAATACGATTAGATTTTACCGTAAAACACAATGAAGGCTTTGTTATCAAAACAGCTTAACACTCAAAATTATATTGCCAAATCTATATATATAAATGAACAATGTTCATTGAACATATATAAAAATGGACCTATAATTGTTTGTATTATATAGGTACGTACTTTTCCATCATAAATGTTGAAGGGTTAACAACAAAAATAGGCGTGGCAAAGAAATAAGAACTTAATAACTGTATAAATAATAAACATAAACGAATAAAAATTTTATTTGCGTACTTGGAACAGTTCTGGGCAATTACATACATATATAACTGGCCTTTACAACCCTATTTCAGGATTACGGCCTAGCTTCTCGCAGCACTCATGTTGTGTGTATCAATTTTTATCCATGAGTACCGGGACCAACAGTTTAATGTCGACTCCGAACGACAGACTTGAGAAGCTTTTTCATGGCAATTAGTTACTCTCAGAGCTTTTGCCAGAAGACTGAAATAATTTTTTCAAATTTCTTTTTTTTTTTCAAGATGTCACAGCTGAGATGGGCAATTAGCCAAAAATTTTAAATTACCACGCCCACTTTAAGAGGCACCTACTTAAGCTGCAGCAAGACAATTTTCCACATATATGTGTGTATTTTTCACAGAATATCTTTAAAGTTCATTAAAAATGAGAAAGGTTAGAAACAAGCGTGGCAGATAAATAAAAACTATAGAACGCGGTAAATAATAATCATAAAGGTAAATAAATTTGGCGTGCTTATAAATTGGATAGTTATCAATAATTTTATTCGAGGAGTAAATCCCTACTAAATGCTGTGCATTGTATTGGAAAGGACAGTACATATTTATTCATTTCTTTTATTACTATTAAACGCCTTGGGAATGAAACAAATTGCTGTAAATTGATCATTCAAAGGCCAGTGTTATACATTCACTCTTGAATAATCAACAACAATTGCCTCATCATTGCATGCTAATTGTGTGGTGAGTGCCTTCGCTAAGTAGGTTTAGCTGTTATCTGCTACTTCCCAATAGGTGGCGTTTTTCTCCTGATCACTCTTTTTTTGTTGACATTGGTTAAGGTGGAATAGAGTGGAATGTCGGGAAGCGGTTTCTTTGTAGATGGCCTTCTTGGAGGGGGGAACCTCTGTAACGTGGCAAAATATCTGCCACTTACAATAATGAAAAAAAAAAAAATAAATAAATAAAATTAAAATAAAATTTTATTGCTGGGACGGAGAGTCGAGCCTATGCCACACGTGTGTTGGTTCGACATACTGCTTGTGGTGCCATCTCATATTTAGTAATTTGCATGGTAATAGGTGTATTATGATGCATTGTATATTACATCAGTAATAGGTATTTTGTTTACGTCTTAATTTCATACAAATGGCACCACAAGCAGTAATTCTCATCGAGTTAATATTAAAAATTAAATATAAAGTTTAAGTGTTGAGACCAGCATCGGGTTTTGATTTACCTGAAAATATACTGACGAGTCTGTAAGTCACCGTGGTCTAGTGGTTAGTGTGTTGGATTACTAAGACATGAGCCCTGAGTTCGACACCCAGCTCCGACATCTTAAAAACAAAGAAATATGAAAATTTATTTGTTTCGGCGACTACCTCTCAGCAATCTTCTGGCAAAAGCTCTGAGAGTAATTAATTGCCATGAACAAGCTTCTCAAGTCTGTCGTTCGGAGTCGACATTAGGTCCCGGTACTCATGGATAAAAACTTACACACACAACATGAGTGCTGCGAGAAGCTAGGCCGTAATCCTGACACAGGGTTGTAAAGGCCAGTTATGTATGTATGTATGTATGTATGTATGTATGTATGTATGTATACTGACGGGTCTAGTTAAGTACGAGTCGGTATATTAACCTGGTAATTATCTCTTGAAAAGAGACTTTGCGAGTCATATCGCAAAAACCCCGTCCGATTAGTTACAACCTTGATCGTAACTATTCGGTAAACACATTTTTATCTAGTTAAGCTATAATTAAGAAACCTTGTATTATTATATGAATTACAAAATAAAATATTTTTAAGTAGCGTAAGACATATTATTTTGCCAACCAAGTCTTCACCATCTGCCGAAGCAGCCAACTACCCGATCTTCAACGATGATTACCAGCGAACCTAGTGTCCGAGCTTCAACGACAATTATCGCTGAACCTGGTATCCGATACTCGACAACATTAATCACCGAACCTGCGGCAACGATTTGTGTTGAACGTGTTACCAAATCTGCACATCGCTAATTGCCGAACCTATCATCGAACTTTCCCGTCGTTAGTCGCCGAATCTACTACCGAAGCTACTATTGCTCTAGGTGTTACGCTGGTCGTTATCGATACATCGACGAATCGTACTCACTCGGCATCAACCGACTTGGCTCGTATTTCCACTATTGTAATCTATTGTTTTCATTGTAAAATATTTCATTCAATAAATACTATTTTATTAACTCCCCTACAAAGGGTTAAATCATTGTGTTATTAATACTTAGGGTTTGTGGATCCCATAAGTAAACCCTGGAGGAGAGTAGAATGTCAGGGTATTGTTACTTTGAGGATGGACTTCTTGGAGTGGGGGGAGGGGAGAAGGGGACCTCTTATTTTTAAATTATAATTTTGAAAAACAGCAAAATAACTTTTTCAAAATAACCTTTTCTTTGCTGTGATTGGAACCTGGGCCGTTTGAGTTTTTGTGCGAGCGAGAGATCCATATATAAACTAAGCAACTACCTAAGCTAGAGTAAGAACGTTTAGCATGTAATAGTAGGTATGATTTTTTTCGTCAAGAATTTAATTGGATCACTAAAGCAGAAGTGGTGAAAAAGGACTTGGCAAATAAATCAAAACTTAACAACATGGTATATAAGTTATTTGGTTTATACTTGAGGTACATAGTTGTCGATTATTCAAAAAAAAAAAAAAAACACAAGCAATAGGCATGTTAAAAATTGTGAAAAAATAACACCAAAAGGTCCAAAAAGTTAAATAAATTTTTTTGTGTGTTGTAAACACGCTAGACGTTAAATTTTGGGTCAAATTTCGAACAATGCTGGTTTGTTTTCACAAATAATATGAACTATGTTAACCTTCAAAGTACCAATTTCTGGTGATTTATTAACATAAACCTATGACCCTACTCAGTATTTAATAAAATGATCGAGAGGCGTTAAATTGTACAACTTTGATAAGCATTTGTCGAACACACTCTCTGTTCACAAGACCAGTTCTCAGGGGATGGCCAATAATTATGAACTAGTGTTAGAAAAATACGCTATGGAAAGAAGGAAAAAGTGTCTATAAATATTGGATTTAAAACTTTTCATATTATGCCTCGAAAACAACTTATCGCCAAACTAAGTCGTCAATAAGTCAGCGCTTGCGGTCACCATAGGTATTCAGCAAATGGTGTATGTTGTCATTGGTTGCACTTTATGTACGTATATGTTCTATCTAAAGAATACGTCCGCAATATAAATGAAGAATTTTTCAACAGATTAATCGAATAAAGGATTGATTGCAACGTTGGTCAAACTTTAATCTACTGCTAATGATTTTTCAACACACAGTAGTTACAAATCTTTTAAAATAAGCACAGTAACACAGTTAGTGTAATAGTTCCCTTAGCTCTATAGGGCTTTAAATGGAGAAACATTACTAACTAATTTCTATGAGTGTCTAGCAGAATATTTAAAACGCAATTAAAATTTCATGTCATGCCAAATAAAAGATTAATGAAAATTTATTAAAGGAAGCCTATAAAACAAAAAAGGGACCAATATGACAGAGAGTTTATTTGCAAGCAATAATTTGCTACCTTATTAGGGAAAAGAGCTATTGCCTAAATACTTTTAATTATCTTGTTATATTTATTAAATTAATTTAAAGTTATGCAAGACTTCAATATATATTTCAGGCAAATTTGCTTTAATATTGTCCTTTTTAAAAAAACAATTTAAAAAGCAATGACAACAGTACTGCAGTAGCTTTAGAGAAATAGAACCTGTGACACACAAAAATACAAAAAATAATTGTGGTGAATTAAAAAGGAAGACATGTGCGTGCATCTATGATATATTCACACACACACATACACACGTACTTTTATTTATGGTCTTCTTATTCCTGTTCCTTTTTTCTTTTGCTCACAAACACAATTACACATCCTGCTGTGTAACTGGCACTAAACTAAAAACTTTTGTTATAAAGAAATGATAAAAGAGTGCGCAACACAACAATGTGGCCTGTGAGTGACTGAGTTACTTGCACATGTTAACTTGTATTAGTCACGTGACACATTTGTCAAGCACACATGAGCACATTGTGCTAACCAAAGGAATTTTCTATAGAAATGCAGCTCTTTCAGAAATGTATTTTGGTGTGTGTGTGTTTTTATATGAATGTGCATGAATTTAAATGACAATGGTGGTAAAAAATTAGTGTTTATGTGTGTGTGTGTGAGAGAGAAGGAGAACAAGTAAATTCTCATACAATCACTATAATTCATTTATTTGCATGACTTCTATGCAATAACATATAATATTACATCCATTCTAATATACGCGCATATATTTTCTTTTTACACATACATATGCATACAATTGCTATAAATGCACGAGTTGAACTTTTATGAACTTTCGAACTTGTAAGAAGAACTTTAAATAACGAAGTAAAAATATGATGTTTAAACCATTTTTGAGTTAAAAATTTTTATAATAAAATAAACAAAAATATACGTGAGTGGGTAGTTCAAAAATTATGTGAAAGCGATAATTTCAATAAAAAAAAATTAAATGATTTTTTTTCCTGATGACAATTATTATTGATTACCTCGAAATATGTTTCAAATGTAGTCGCCGTAGTCTAGTGGTTAGTATATTGGCTAGATAGACAAATGCTCTGGGATCAAACCCCAGCTCCGACACCTTAAAAAATGATGTATAAAAAAATTTTTGTTTCGGCGACTATCTCTTAGCAGTCTACTGGGAAAAGCTCAAAGAGTAACTGCTTGCCATGAACAACCTTCTTAAATCTGTCCTTCGCAGTTGCGGTCAAACTGTAGGTTACTCGTGGGTAAAAATTGACAAACATAACATGGTTGCTGGGAGAAGCTAGGCCGTAACCCTAAAACAGGGTTGTAATGGCCAATTATGTATGAATGTATGTATCCTTCATAATTTAATCACAATTTTCAGCTCACAAATATCAAAAACCTCGATAAAGGCACGTGAACAGAGGGAGAGATGAATTGGCACAGCTTTTAAGCAAATTAAAATGAATGATTGTTATGGTTCTCGAAGCATAGATCATATATGTTTATATAATAGCTAATATTGTCCTGAAGTAAAAACAAAACTAACACTATGCTACAAATGAAGACTTTTGGAAAAATGCACAAAAAAAATTTTTATTTTAAAAAATAGTGAAAAATTAAATTTTTTTAAGGGTACAAATTGGTCTTTGTAAGCTATTTTGGATGCCTAGATACGTTCAGATTGTATTGATATGTTCACGAAAGTTGTTCAGATTTTCAATGGCTACAATATTTTCATACATTGTTAATGAAAAAATACGAGTCCCTGTAAGTTATGATGAAAAAAGTAAAGTTTTTTCGTACATTTTTGCAAAAAAAAGGGCAAAAAAATTTTTTTTTTTTACAAAAAATATTCTAAAATTTATTCAGTAAAGTCTTCACTACATTATTGCCGAACATAGTTAAAAACTATCCCTAAGTTTGAGCTAGCTGTTGGCCAAAAACTGAGGACACCTTTTTTTGAATGATGCAGTGATTTTCAAAATCTTTTGAGGTCCGTAAAAAAAATTGATAGTCAATCTGACCAAACCGAGTACAGTGTTTTACTATGTTTTGGTAGTAGAATTGAACCTATACTGTGGATCCTGTTCCTTTATTTTCACTCTTGCACTGTGTAACAGAAAATATTAACAAATTATCATCCCAAATTTTAGCTTTAGTTTGTACCACTAATAGCTATGCAATATAGCGATTTGCAAATCGTTTATGCTGCAGTGTCTTTACACACATATCACTCAATATACTATAAGTTTTATTTTTATAAATTTTCTTTCATAATAAAAAACTATCAATTCCCTATACATTATTAAATGGAACATGCAAAATGCTTTATGTTGCGCGCTTTTCTGAAAATGCAAACATGGAGTACCATTTACTTTTAAAATAACTTTCTGGGATTTAAATGTTGTTACTTTTTTATTGTATAAGCATTTTTTCTATTTTATGCGAGTTGAATTGAGTCAAAGGTTAGCTAAGAGGTTATAAAACTTTAGCTGAATGAGTGTATGCATTGATCGGTGTTATGTATGTCTTACTGTGTTGTACTCAAAACAGTTCAGTGCAGTTCACTGGTGCTGTTACACAACGAATTTGAATTATTTTTTTTTTTTTAAATGAACATTTGGGTTCTTAACATGGATTACTTCTTGTAACTATTTTTAGTTGAAAGTTTAAAAGAAAATCATACACATATGTATGTCTGTATGTATGTATGCCTTATATGTATATTTCTTTTGTCAGTTTGCGGTTTTATATCCCTTTTGTTTTTCCCTTTTTTTTGGTATTTTCTGTTTCTGCATGAATTAAACTACTCTTATGAACGTACGTGATATATTTAGTTTGAAATTGTAAAGAGAAAGAAAGAAATATGGTTTGGAAATTTTCACTTTTATTAAGAAATAGCAACAAATCAAAACTGGAAAAATTAAATTCTAAATTCATAATCTAATCCTCTCCTCTACTGCATTTACCCACACATTTCTGCTACACTTTTGGTTTATATTTTCTAAAGCAATATTTCAATACCAAAGGGAAGGATAACACAAGAAATGGCGAGTAAAAAAAATATACTCGTATTTGAACACACTACTCGTTTATAAAAATTGTTTTAACAATAATAGTAGCAAAATGTAGCCCCCCACTCCCCGTGATATTTCATCACAAAAATTTTATGCAAAATTACAAAATTCTGTGTAACAATTTTAGAGGGTTTAGGGATTTCCACATGTACTCGTACATGTTGTGAATCACAATTTCATGTTGATTTTTAGTTTCTCTTTATTGGTATATTGGAAAACTGAAAAAAAACACATCATTTGTTCTTTCTTTTTTTTTACAGGATATTGAACACTTTGTATGCATATTTAGTTTCCCTCTCTTTCTTTGTACTTCCCCTAGCAAATCATTAGGTTTATGGATGGTTATAAAACATTTATTGGATACTTTGAAAAGTATTTGTAAAATTCGATTATTAGTGGATTAATATTGAAAAAATTCTTAGTTAGAATTTATGTAAATGAAATAATTTTTATAGTGCGAGAGGGAGTTGTTAACTTTCAAATATAAAGTGGATTATCGTTGTAAGAACCAAAAAAAAAACAAAAAAAAAAAAAAAACAACAAAAATCGTAATATTTCATGTACTTGTATGGCTTGCTGTGGCAAGTATGAAAAATTGCAAGTCAATATTAAAAATTAGATTTTCTCCTCACTGGAAAACTGAAATGACATTGAAAGTTTTACAAGATGACAGGAAATTTTCTTGGTCACTAACACCACATAAGTACTGGTATTAATAAAAACTCTATTTGTAAAGCTTCAACAATATAATTTTAATTAAAGATTTCTCAATGTGTAGTTTCCCATGGTCTGCACTTTCGACTCTACGGAAAATTTTAAAATAAAAAAAGAAGCAGAGAAAATAAAGAACAGTTCAGTCTGAAATTTATAAAGTTAAATCTACCGAGTCACTGAAGTTATTTTTTCTAAAGGTGGAATATTTTTTTTATGGTTACTGTGGTATTAGTCAACACAAAGTGCTCTATATTTGTTGTAGTTTATCCTGAAAGACAAAGTAATCTGCGATATAAGAATATTTAATAGCTGAAAATTCTGCGTTGTGTGTTCTGTGTTTAAATTGTCCATTTACATTTAATATTTTTTAGCTGTTTATTTAAATTAAAAGATTTTTTCATGAATTTACCTCTTCCATATATTTTTTTTTTTATTATTCATGGCTGGTGTTACTTTCTATTTTTTTCAAAACTTGTCTGGTAATGAAGTTATTTCTCTCATTATTATCTGGTTATTGCAGGTCTTATACGCTGCAGTAATTTAATAATCTACAGCTTGATATCACAGAATTCAATAATTGTTTTTTTTTTAAGACCAATACTCAGGAGTTAACCCCTACTCATGAAGATAGAATTGTTTTTTTTTTTTTTTAATATCATAGAACGTCGTATGTCAATGAGACAAGTAGCCATCAGTTGATCACTCAAAGGCCAGTGTTGTACTCTCACCCTTGAATGATCAGCAGCAATTGCCCCATTTGTCGGTGCATGTTGATAGTGAGTGGTGACCGTCTTCACTAATTAGGTTAGCTGTTATCTTCCCAGAAGGTGGCGCTGTACTCCTGATCATTCGTTTCTGGCAGAATAGAGTGGATATGACTGGAAGCGGTTTTTCTTGATATTTGAAGTTATAATTTAGAAAAAACAGCATATTTTATTTTATAATTTTCATCCTTCGCTGGGATTGAACCTCGGTCGTTTGAGTTTCAGTGCAAACGCTCTAACCACTCTGCCACGATCCCCCCAAATTGGGGGTTGGTTTTGAAAACTACACAAAAATTAATTTGGTGTCATGAAATCAAAGAATATTGGTTTTGTTTCCGGACTTGACTAAGTAATGGTTTTAGGTGGCTTAGAATATCTTTTTATAGGTTTTAATATTGGAAATAAATCAAGCAGCTATTATTTCGTTTTTAATAGATGTTTTTTTCTACTTTATTCGTTATCAATATTTTTATAAGTAATTAGTTGCTTGATCTCAATTCACAGTATCCCGGTGAATGCATTTATGTAAATACTAAAATAATCTTTTCGATTGATGTGTGTGTCGCAACGATGCAACCAGTTGTTGAAGAGATTTTAAGTTTTTTAAAGAATTAGCCCCTAGAACTTTGCTTCCCCCTAGATTCCATTTCTAGTTGCACCCATTGAGGACTAACGTACTTCTTCAAAATTTTGAGCACATCATCTAAAATTGCAGAAACCGTAATATGTCAGAGTCATTTCCAACAGATCTTTAAATATGATCCTTCGCAAAGTAACTGCCAGTTGCAGAAAAGCCAAATTCTTAGAACGAGAAACTCATTATTTTAACATGTCAAGGACCATACACAAATCTTCCGTGTTCAATCGGTAATATGCTATAAATCTGCAGAAAATATACTAACGCTGTTTCAGACCTCTCAAGTGGATTACTGCAATCTCACAATATTCTTCTTTTCACTTTTTCTGAGCGTTCGTTCTGCAATAACAAATTTGCGATAGCAGAAGTACTCCCTTTATGGAATAAAGGTGTCTTGAAAGCGTAAATCAGCAAATCTCGTATGACTCGTATAGTACAGCTTCCTGTCTTTCTCTTGTTAACTATTTTTAAAAATAAATTTAAGTTTTCCAGTGAAAATGCCTGATTAAAATAAATATCGAAAACACCTTTATAATACAGATTAAAAGCATGTAATGTTATTTATCAACTCGAAATGTTAAATAATAATAAAATTATATTTTACAAAAAAATGCGATGTTTTATAACCAAATTTTTATTTTTTTATTTTTTATTTCAAAATACATTTTTATTTAGGCAAAAATAAAAAGTACTTTATCACAAAAAAATGTTTTTTTTAACATTAAATTATGTTTTAAAAAGTTAAATTTTTTTTTTAATTTTTTTTTATTTCATAATAAAAATTAGTGCTAAATTTAGCATTAAATTTGTATGAATTATATTCTATCGTTTTATGTATGTGTACACATATACAACGTATTTGAGTATTTAGACTATGGCTTCCTTGCAGCCAAATTATCCTCTTTCTTTGCACACACCTTATAAGCCATTACTGCTATAATTGTGGCTTTTACTTAAAAATAAAAACAAAAATTAAGACAAAATCATTCAGTATTTCAATGTGGCCATATTAGACAACCAGCTACTGCCATTACATTAACGATAATAATGATGGCTATGATGGAGTAGATTATGACTGTTGGTAGCAGTGGTGGCTGTGCTACATCCGTATCCGTTGTTAATTATTACCCTGCATATATAGATAAACGTTATATAAAAGTAAGTGTATATGTATGTGCTACAGTTATATCCATTTTATATTTTTAATACAACAGATATAATGTTGTTGGTTTTATTTTTCATAATTTTTTTTTTTTTGTTTTTTTTTTTCTCAACATTTTGTTTGTGGTTTTAATAATAATGCCGAAAAATATATGGCAAAAAATAATAAGTTTTTTTGTAAATTACATTTAAATATTCTCACAAAGTTACCGCCATTTGTGGTACAGTTACATTATCTCTCATTGCTATCTTTTTTATTTCGATCTCTGTCTTTTCATTTCAAAATTCAAACTCTGTGGTTTCCTAAATGTATGCTTTAGTTTTTTTTCCTACAATTTACTATTTTAATTCATTGGTAGCTGGGTGTTTGGTTTCCATATTTTAAGAGGATGTTGTTTTGTAAAAAGAAAATAAAATTTAAATAAATGTATAAAATTGGAGCCTTTCAAAAAAGTAAAAATACAAAAAATACAAATAAAAAAGGAAACACTCTAAATGGAATCCATTTAGAATTTAAAATAAAACAAAATATTTAATTTTGTTTAAAATCCCAAACGAAGCCATTTTACTGCATGAAAATATGAACACCATTGTGTCAGTTTCTACTTTAGAACTCTAAAGCATTAAACACATAGACGACAGCAAGCAGCAGGCAGCAAGTTGTCAAAATTAGAATGCCCACGTTTATATGGAAACGATTATTTTAAAGGCAGCACAGCAAAACCCTATACAAAAACCTTTGCTGCTGCTGCCCAACTTAGAATAATTTCTATTTTTTGAGGCAGCAAAAACTAATTAGTGATGCTAATACAATACAAAATGATAAAGAAAAACGACCTAAAAAATATTTTTTATTACAAAGAAAAAAAATTTATTTATTAATAAAGATAATAACAATTAAAAACTTTTTAACATTATAAGTCGGTATTATTTAATAAATTTAAGATTTTAATGTTATGTTTGGTGTCCCACAGGGATTAATATGCTTTGTTGTTTAAAATACATGTATAATGTGATGGGTAATGATGAAGGGCTGAATGTAAAACAAACAACTAACTACGTTATGTCTTAAAAGAAATATGCAAATGTGTGATGCATCAAAATATCTTTATGATCAGTGGATTTTTTTTTTTTGGAGATTTGCAGCCGTACCAGTTGAGAAATACACAGAATTTCAGAGTTCATCGGGCAACATGAAGGGCTATGCAAAAGTCTCAATTTTGCAATAATTGCCAAATAATTTGAGATTATACTTAAATTTTAATTTTTTTAAAGAGTATGTGTACAATTAGCAAAAAATATATTTTGTTAATGAGTTTTGTAAAGTTTTTTAATACTAATAAAATATAAACAAATTAAAATAAAAAATATATATGTATTTACATTTCAAACAAGCGATTTTATTTTTGCGATTTCGTATACTTGAAAGTGGTATCACTGAAATATTTTTTTCAACAACAAACACATGTTCATTATTTTATTTGTTTTTTTATTGTTTTGCTGCTACTGCCTTCAAAATATTTATATAGCCGATAGCATGGCAGCAAATAGTGTCGGCTGCATTTGCTGCTTGCTGTCATGCTGCTTGCTGTTGTCTATGTGTTTAATGCTTAAAGCAGTTTTGTTTGGCTAAATAATCAAAAATACTTTTTATTTTATTTTTTTTTTTTTATTTTTCTATTTTGTTAAAAAAAATAATTCTTTTTTATTTAAAATTTAAGCTGTTGTCTATATAGAAAATTTTTTATTTTATTTATTTTATAAGAGTTTTAGCAACTAAACAACAATAAAATATTTTTTTTATTTTTAAAATTTAATTTAATATAAGATTTCTTTCTGTCTTGATTTAATCAATTCTAAAATAATTTTTAAAGATTTTTTATATATTTAAACAATATATGAGAGTGTTTTATAGGTTTCTCTTGAAAGTGCTTTTAGAAGCCTTAATATTGTTTAAAGAAAATTAAAGTTTAAATTGCCAATTTATTTTGTAATTTAAGGAAGAAAAAAAAATTTTTTTTGTTGTTCTTTGTTTCACAAAATTTTCTAAATTTACCCAAAGGATTAAAAAAGTTTTTAAATACACGTTATGTTGCTTGTAAACGAAGAGGATGTGTTTTAAATAATTTATTAGAAAAACATACAATTATGAAAAGTTCATCTATACAATCGTTTTAAAATGCTTATATTTTTTTATATAAATAATTGAAGGTTTCTGTAAACTGTTTTCATTGCAATATTAGTGTGCACCAATTGAGGTTCTAAACTATAGTGATTAGAAACAAATTCTTTTTCTTTTAATTTCAAATTTAAACTATTTTGAAGAAGAACAAAAATAAAAACTAACATACATACAAAGGCAGAGGTTTTTAAAAAATTTTCTAAAATTAAATAAAAACTAAATCCCGGACAAACTTAACAACAAGTTTCGCCACATTAAAGAGACCTTTATGGAAAAAGTAAAAACGTGGCAATCAATAAAGCAGTAACACTCTGGCATAGTGGTTAGAGCTTTAGCACAAAAACTCCAACGACCCAGGCTCAAATACCAGCAAAGATGAAAAATTAAAAAGTTAGTTTGTGGTTTTTTCAAAATTATAATTTAAAAAAATAAAAGTTAACCCCCCTCCCCTCCCAGAAGTCAATCTAGAAAGAAACCGCTCTCTGGCATTCCACTATATTCCACCTAATCAATGTCAACAAAAAACAAATGATCAGTACAAAAGCGCCACCTATTGGGAAGTAGCAGAGATAACAGCTAAACCTACTTAGCGAAGGCACTCACCACACGATCAACTTGCAACGATGAGTCAGATGCTGTTGATCATTCAAAGGCGAAAGTATAACACTGGCCTTTGAATGATCAATTCACAGCAATTTTTCTCATTCTAAAGGCGCTAAATAATATAAGAAAAAAACAAAAATATATGTCTATGTTGTCGTAATGTACTGTCCTTTCCAAAAAGAAAATTCCAATACCATGCACAGCATTTAGTAGGGGTTTACCCCTGAGTATTGATCTCAAATAAAAAAAAGTCTTTCTACAGTTGAAAAATAAAGCAAGCCATATTCTTGCATCAATAAAATGTGCAGTCGTACTGTTTACATTTTGGCTTTAAGTATTTTATGTGTGAATGACGATGGTCAGCGATATCACCAAAAGAGGTGTCTTATGTCGTCTGCTCATGTCTTGTTCTTTTAAATGATACATGATACTCTTTTATTATTTTGCAAACAGGCATCTAAAAGAATTCAATCATATACATACGCTTCAAAGAACGCAATCATGCTAGAAATCTCTTATCAAGAGCATGGTTTTTTAAAGACAAAAATTAAAATTTTTCTTAACTTTGTCTGTCGGCATTTATTTATTTAGCTTGTGACTAAAAATAGGTATGATTTTTTTAACTATAAAAACAACTTAAATAAAATTGAAACCATGTAATTATTAACGGTTGACAAGTAGTGAATAAAAATTTGCTAATTATTTAATTAGAGGGGTCGTGTTATAGTGGTTAGAGCGCTTGCACAGAAACTCAAACGACCGAGGTTGAATCCCAGCAAATGTCAAAAATTATAAAAACAAAAAAATTTGCAGTTTTTCTAAATTATAATTAAAAAAAAAATAAGAGGTTCCCCTTTCCCCCCACCCCCGCCACGTAGTTCATCTTCAAGAAACCCCTCCCTGACATTTCCAGTCTATTCCACCAAAAACGAATGATCAGGATTATAGCGCCATCTTCTGGGAAGATAACAGCTAACCTACTGAAGACGCTCGCCACTCTCATTCAACAGCCACCGACAGATGGAGCAATTGCTGTTCATGATTCAAGGGTAAAGGCCTTTGACTAGTCAAATTGTCAGCTACTTGTCTCATCACCAAAAAAGCGCATATTAAAAAAATAAAAATAAAATCTATCTATCATCAAATTCCAATACAATGCACTGTATGAGTGAGGGTCTACCCCTGAGCATTGGTTTAAAAAAAAATTAAAAAAAAATTAAAAATTTGTATATGTACATTAGGGTGTCCCAAATAAAATTTAAAATTGGAATTCGTGGGAAGATAATTCTGAATTTGTATAAATATTTTTGTGAATTTTTTTAGACTTTTTGGAAGGAAGTGGTTTAGAGGTCGTGCAGATTGATTTTTAATCAAAAATCGAAAAAATACTTTGCCTCATAGTGGCCTAAAATAAGCTTGATCCCAAAAAAATTTTTGTTCGGGACACACTAACTTACATACATAGATAGTATATTTTTTTAATACATAGAATTTATAAAACTTCCTTTAAAGCATATTTTTTACTGTCAAATCTGAAAGGACGACTTTGTTAAATATTTCCAATTTATTGTGTTCTTATTGCTGGAGAATTTATTTCATTACTTTCCTTAAAATGCAGGATGAGTAACAAAATTCGAAACAATAAAATTACATTTTTGTTTTCCTTCTTGTTTTTTCTTTTTTCTTTTTAGGTTTACTTATTTTATTTAAAAATCATTTATGCACATAATTCTACATGATTACACCATTATCATAAAAATAAAACCTAAAAGCAGGCAACAATATCAGTTTTACTGGAAAATAAAAATAGAAAAAAAAAAAACAAAAAACAAAAAATAAAAACATTAAACAATACCCTATAAAATACCAAAAATTACATTTTAAGAAAGCAAATAAAGAAAAACAAAGGCATAATGACTGGCAGTTAATGTCTGTTTTATACCAGCAGTAATGTTTTCTGTCTATACATATTTTTGAAAATATAAAGGTAGAATTAGCCGAACGTTGATGTAACGTAACGCAACGTACGTTTGTTTCTAGCATATGAAAACAATGCAAATGATTATCCAAAATAAATGTCACGTTGACGGGACGGAAGAATCTGTATAAAATAGAATTTCTCAACGTTTTTACGTTACATTTCAAAGCGAGTGATGGGACTATTGTATGTTAAATGACAATGTGGCCCAAATGCCCTTTTTGGTACTTTCATGCTTATTTGCAAATCATTTTCTTTTATACTTATGTGTGCAAAAAGACTTTAATTTTTGAAGTCTTTAGATACATATAATGATATTTATGTGAATAATTTAAATTTTTATGTGAATATAAAGTTTGTTTTTAATTTTTTTTTTTTTTCATTTCAAAGTCCCATGTTTTACTTAACATATCTTCGACAGACGAATTATATACATACCAAATGAAAAATTTTTCGATTATCTAAAAAGAAACATATGGGATGCATGATTGATTTACGTGCTAGCTAGTTACCGAGATAATTACAATTTTATTTAAAAAGTTCTACTTAAAAATTAACTTTTTTCGTTTCCGGTCCACAATGGACCAATGGATCCGATTCAATGAATAATGGCTTTAAACCAAAAATTGAATATTCAGTAGTAGTATAAGAATAAATTTTTAGGAAGCATAAAATACAAGAAGTAATTATAATATGCTCTTATTTTGGTACTTCTGGTACCTTTTTTAACTTTGTGTTAATTTAACAACATTCATCACTGCTTTAAACAGCTGGCTTCATATTGCCATTTAAAAATTAAAATTTTTTATTTGTGCTGTGTTTTGTGAAAAATAAGTAGAAAAATATAATAAATTATATTATCAATATTAATAAAATAAAACATTATTATATTTTGTTTTTAGTGGACGACGAAAAATTAATATTAGTGGTACAGGCAAATGAATGCCTTTATAATTTTTTGGTTTGTTTTGTTTTTATTTAGATCTTCTCTTGACAGATGACACGTTTGTATAACTGCACATACGTACGTACATTAACGTACGTACCGTTTTTACGACATCAACGTTTGGCTAACCAGGCCTTAAGACATTACAATGGCTGAGCAAAAATATTTGCATTTTATGCACAGCAAAAGAAATGAGAAAAATACCAGCAAAAGAAAGGAAATGAAAAAAAAGAGGAAAAAAAAAGTATTTTAAGAAATCAAGAAAATGGAATATATTTTTCTAGGAGAAACAAACAAGAAAAAAACAAAAGAAAATCAAAAAATTGGATTTAATGAATTTTCGAAATGTTTAAAAAGGGGTACGCCTTCACTAGACCCTTGGGATGAGAAAAAAAACAAGTGTTTAGCCTTTAAAAAGGATTCTAGTACTGGTTCATTAACATCTTAGCCCCTTTAAAAATAACTTAAATAGTTACTGTCACAGTGTCATATAAAGACAACTTACTTGAATGTATGACAGACAATGAAACCATGAACAGAAGCTACAAAAGTTAAAAAGTTAAAAAAAAAAACATTTCTTTGAAGACAATTTCCATGGAAGATGAAACCACAAGAAAAGCCTTACAAATGGTAATGGAAAATGAATAAATAAAGCCAACTTTTCTCAGTACACCAAAAAGAAAACAGAAAACAAATTTATTGTTTTAACATCAAGCAGTAAAAGCAGCAAGCAAGCAAGCAGGCAGGCAAGCAGGCAGGCAGGCAGACAAAACAATAAAAGACTATGTGGCAAGTGGTAGGGAAGTTTAAGAAAAAAAAATTTTTGTATAAAACCACTTTAAAGCAAAACCACCAAGTTCATGAAAAGAAAACTAAATTGGTTGCATTTGTACTGCAGCAACTACTTTTGCTGCAAACGGACAAGACTCTCAAAAACGATTTTATCACAATAAAGATATAAAAAGCAAAAACAAACTATGCGGCTGGTTGTCTGCAACACTAATGCGAACCACTCAAGATGCCACTACTACCACTGTTACCACAAACCATTATCGTCATTGTCGGCACTTTTATTTTTCTTCTTTTGTTTTGCAAAAGCTGCTATTCTTTGTATTTTTTGAATGCTTTTAAGTCCCTCAGGATATTTACAATTTTGTTTGTGTGTTTCAGGCAAAACATTTTAAATTCAAATATTGTTATTACAAAGTATTCCAGATTTACAAGAAAAAAAAAGAAACGAGGAAAAGAGTATATAAAACAGTTGCCATAATAAAGACTCAGTGGCAAACAATACAAATGGCCTAGCCAAGCTGGCAATAGAGGGGCCCTCATTAGCCAACCAACCAAGTTAAAGCAATTCAGGCTTCAAATACTATGGGAAATATAAATTTGAATTTTTATATTTCACTTAAAATAATTTTATTTAAAGAAAAAAAAAACGTCGTATCGAAACAGGTTGGCAGAAAAAAAATGCTATTTTTTAAGCCCAACAAGCATTTGCAAGCAAATTTGCCACTCAAAACTACATCAGCTGGATGAAAATTTTAAATAAGATACGTTCTTGTGCTATTCTCAAACGGTAGACAATAGCTATAAAGCAAAAAAATAGAAAATTTTGAGAAATCTTTATGAATAGATCGATGATACAAAAAATCTATGGTGTTTTCTTGAAGATTAATTGTCTTCAGAAACACATAATTATTGGCACCATTGGTCTGCAATCGATATCATACTCTAGCTTTAAGAGTGTTAATAACATCAGTATGTTCATAAAATGTAAGCAGCAGGTATACACTACTTCTATAGACAATAGCGTAGAAGAATATTCAAATTTATAAATTTTTTTATTGAGACCAATACTCAGGGATAAACCCCTACTAGTGGCATGCATTGTATTGGAATATTGGTAGGGAGCACAGTACATTTATGACAGAATATAAATTTTATTTTTCTTATATTATTAAGCGCCTTAAGGCTGAGACAAATTTGTCGTTAGTTCAAGCACTTGTGTCTCTCTCTCTCTCTCTTCCTTAGATGCAAACTTTTGAGCAAAAATGTTGGCGTACACTCAATTGAGATACAGCTGAAGCAAAAGTTAAGGCCATAAAATCATTATATGTATCGCTCTATGATTGACTGATTGGGCTATTCCCCAGCAAAAAAGAGTGCTTACCAGTAAGTTATTTTGTAAGGTAGAACTTGTAAACAATCACTTACTCGTGCACATCAATAATGCATAATTTTTATATAAAACGAGTTGCTAAAATGCAATAGAAATGCAAATTTATAGCAAGCAGTAAACAAATAGTACAAAAAACCAAAATTAATACCTCATTCTGTAGCATATTTTAGAAGCTTTAATGTATAAAAAACAATCTAATGCTTCCACTATTGATTACATTTTTATTTATTGCTTCCATATCTTAAAAATTTTCTGCTGGGCCGTTAGTTAGAAACTGATCAGATGATTTATTGCAAAATTGTATTTGGAGATAACGCTTTTCTAGCTTTTAACGAATAAGGCCGAGGAAAGGCAATGAGCGGCAAAGCGGTGAGCGGCAAAAAATTAAAACATATGAAATACTACTGAAGTGGCTACGCAATTAGCGGCTAGGCGGCGCCGCTCAGGAATAGAACTTGTTCTAATTTTTAGTTGATTTCTGAGCGGCGAAGTATAAACATGGCAAAAGTGAATGCGGTGCTTATAATTTCATCTGTACAAGATAGATTACTATAAAAGATTTTAATAAAAATAAGGCATTTTAACAACGAACTGCACTAACCTCTCAGAAATGACGCTCAGTAATAAGCCACTTGCCACTGAAATTAGCCGTTCTGCCGCTCATAAATGCAGCTCATTGCGTGGTCACTTCAGTAGTATTTCATATGTTTTAATTTTTTGCCGCTTAACCGCTCATTGCCTGGCCTCGGTCTTAGAGAGTAAAAAATATTGCAGCATATGCAGAAAAATCAATCCATTTTATTTAGAATTTGGCACCGGTTTATGGTGTTATTAGTGAAACCTATTACTGAAAACAAAGTCGTAGCTGAGGTAATTTTTTTTTTCTTGCGAATTTGGCAGTTATTGGTGCATATGGGACGTGGTTTCAACAATATAACACTGCCTGCCATACTGAGAACCCAACCATCCGCATATTTAAATTAAAACTTGGCGATAAGTTGAATTCATTCATTGATATTTAAAGTTACAGGAAAACGGGTGCTTGAGTCAATTCAACCGATAACATTGGCAGTTAAACCAATCGACAACAGACTCTGCTCACATTATTTACTGTAGAAAATTAGCAATTTTTAAATCTAATATATAAAAACTAATATACATTTTAATGTCAACACTAACCGCGGAAGCGAAAGAATCGATTTCAGCCAAAATTTCATTGTACGTTAGGGACGCGAACTCGGCCCATTGGTTCCGGAGATATGGCATTTAGATTTTTCTATATATTCCCATACAAATTCAATATAAAATATTTTCATATTATGCTTAACTTTAATTGGGTAATTATTTGACGAAAAAAACGTAACCACTATTTTATGAAAATATTTATTCTTTAATTTTTCATTTCTTAAAGTTTACTTAATTATATTTCCAAATATTTGTTCTTATTAATATCGTTTGTAAACAATTTTTGAAGAAATGTTTACATAAAAAGAAATATTTGCATAATATATTTCAAAAAAAAAAAAATAGTGGTTACGTTTTTTTCGTCAAATATTTTCCTAATGTGACTGTAGCTTTACACATCTTGAGAACTGTTAAAGCTTAATTTTCTTAATTTGGTCTGAACTAATTCATGGTCAAGGAAAATCATCAATCAGAAAGTAGGCGTGGCACTTTCCACGCAAGTCAAATATTAATTTATTTATATCTTGAGCAGTGTTAAAGCTGAAGTTTCTGAGTTTGGTGTAACTGATTTCGTAGTCATTCAAAAGCAACAGTCGAAGAATGTGCACAAATGGTAGCGGTAGGTGCAGCAAAGCACGCCGGGTTTAGGCTAGTGGATATAAAATAAGTTAATCTATATTTTTCGGGTTAAAAGAAACCCGTAACCGAAAAAAAGAAGAACTTCATAAATGCTTAAACTGCAACTACTCTGCTCATGTAACAAATAGTTTTTGAATGACTTACTTTGAGGTAACAAAGACCAAAAGACATATAGACCTGATGTATTCTAAAAAGCAATCTAAAAAAACAATTATTACACTAGTTTAAAAACAAAACATATACACTTGTTTACCGGGCTGAATACTTAAAAAAACCAGAAATTGTGTATGAAAATATCATAAAAGCAAGCCACAGTAATTAGAGAAATTACCCAAATTTAAAATAAAAATTTGTGTTCATGAAAACGCTCTCAAAGCCATTTACACCCATTGCAGACATATTTTAAATTTTAGCAAGTATATAAGAAAAACCTGCTACTTCTCCAAAAGAAAGCCAATAAACAGAAGAAAAATCATAAATAAAAATATGTGAAAATTTAAAAAATATATCCCCAAAGTGCACATAAAATCTGTTTAAAGCGTAAGTAATGGCAATCAAGAAATATGCGCGCATAAGTCAATTTAACGAAGACCATTTTAAAAATAATGTCATTAAAGAGCAGTTTAAAATTAAACAACAAGAAAAACTTGCAGCTACAATATAAAGATGCTTTAAAAAATAAATATATAAGTACACATTATACGTTTGCACGTCCATAACATGATTTTGCAAAACAATTCCGAAACTTCTGGGATTATCATTTTCAAGATGCACAAAAATCAATATATAAATTGTAATTTTTTAGCCTAAGGTTGCCTCCACTTATAAGTGGAAAAAATTTAAAATCGATTTCAATTAACAAATTTGTACTACCAATTAAATTGTTTACTAGTTTTGCACCTACAAACAATATTAAAAATATCAATTAAAAAATTAATAGTGTCAAGCTTTTTGACAAAAAAAAATTTCAATTAAATATTTAATTGGGCCAATTAATCTTTTAATTAAAAATTCATGCACATTTTAATTAAATAAATTAATTGGTACAATTAAAAAATTAATAGGCGCAGAAATTCTAAACCGATTAAAAAATTAATTAATACAACTAAAATTTTATTTGATTCCGCTGATTTTTAATTATAAAGATATTTTAAATGTAACACCCAAATTTACAAAAAATTGCAAATTATAATAATTTTTTTATTAAAAATATACAATTAAAAACATAAATATGATAAATACAGAGATGAGTACATATTTAATCAATACGACAAAACAGAAATTAACCACTTATTATTATTCTTTATACTAATGCATATTTGATTTTTCGATTTAATATTAAATAATAATTTGAAATATTATTTATGTAAATATTTAATTATTGCCAATTCGTCGTGTGGGAGTTTATGTGCTCTATCCGCCATTTCATATTTTTTATATATGTTTCTCGAGTTAATAAAGCCACTTTAGGTTCTTGACATCAAAATTTCTAAAATCTGCAATCTGTTTTCGGCTATTTATCTCCTAAACTAGACAAGATATCCGAAAACGGATTGCAAATTTTAAAAAAAAATATTTATTTATGTTGCGAAAACTATTTTTAATAGCGTTTTGTGCAGTTTTGTGTAACTTTTTTATGCGATTTTATTTATACGGTCTCTATCTACCGCATTAAAACAGGTTTCTCTATATAAAATATGTCTTTTTTAATTCTAAACTTTTATTTAAATTACGTAAATAACAATACGTATACGAATTTTAAATTAAAAAGTAATCATATATTGATTATTTATATAACATACTAAACAACACTAAGGCCCAAGAAAACAACATACGCACAAACATTTTTATTTTTGTTATTCAATTAAAAAATTAATTGTATTAATTAAAAATTTAATTGGAAATATTGAATGATACTAACTAATTTGTTAATTGAAATTATTTCAACAAAAATTTTTTTCTGTGTATACAGATGGATACCGAAAAATTTTAAGAAAATCAGTTCAGCCATTTAAAGACTTCAAACAAATAAATTACAAATACACACTTGCATTCTTATATATAAAACTTAAGAAATGTAAAGAAAATGTAGAAAAGTAGGTCACTGCTTCACCTAAAATCATAAAATACAATAAATAACAGTTTTGTTTTAATTCTTTATTTTTTATTTTTGTTTTCTTTTTATTCCCTTAGTGTTGCAATAAAAATCGATATTTAAATAAAAAGTGTTGTTGCAATTTTCTCTTGGTATGACATCGTTTATGTGTCAACTCGTTAAAGTTCTTGATCATCTACAGAACTCAAGTAATATGCACTTGCAAATGGATACATAAATATTTTCTTGTTTACACTGAGGCCTCTAGGCAACAGAAGAAAATTTCAAAAAATGTTTTTAACTTGTTATAACTCCTTACTCTGCGTAGTCATTTGAGATTTTAGTGTACATTCGTGTGTATGTTGCATATGAGCATGCATATATGGATAACGATGCAACATATACCCACAACAAGGACAAATCTATTTTTATTGCACTGTCATTTATTTCAATTTATACATACATTTTTTATGGAATTTATTTCTCTTTCTTTTTGCATTGCTTCCGTTTTGTAGTTACATTTTATTGCAGAAAAAAAAACACAGTTATTCTTTTATTTAATTTGTTATATATTTTTAGCATTTTGCGTTTTATTGCTTAAGCAAAGAATTTCATCTAATCTATGGCATTCATATATTCATTGCTTATATTTCCTCTTGTTAATACATAATACAAGTGTTGTTGCTATTGCTATAGCCATTGCCATTACTGCCTTCTCTTCCTTAAGGAAATTGGCAGGGTTTTTTTTTTTCTTTTTTTGAGCAGGCAGTCTATTGAGAATGGTCACACAGTACATATTTAAATCTCAGCAAGTATAATAACGACTATAAATGAACAGTGGCAACTATTTTTTTATGACAACGACTACTGAGATACAGTTAAAAAAGCAGCAGGAAATGAAAAAATATACTATAAGTACATACTATATTCTAAACAAGATATGCATACATATGCATGGCTCTGTATAACACGATAGTGTGAGAGCGAGAGAGACAGTGAGCGAGAGAGCAATGTATTAGGGTATGTGTTATTCATATGTAAAGTGTTTTTATGTACTCATATGAATAAATTTTCTATATTATTGCTGTTATTCTAGTGGTTTTAAGTTTTTTTTTTCTGGCAAAAATTATCTACAAATATCTCTAAAATCTGCATTGGAATGGCTTAATTAACGAATTTAAAGAATTTTGTTTTTTTTTGTTGTGTTAAACCACGTCCATATAGTATTTTTTTTAGTAAATTTGTAGTTAAATTATCTTACTTTGGTAAAAACAAAAATGCTTTGTAATAGAATTTAAAATTCAACAAAATTTTTACCCCCATATTCATAAAAAAAAATTAAATAAAAATTTGAAATTTATTTAAACAACAAAATTGTTTATGGAAAATTTGAAGTAAAACTCATTATGGATTTATTTTATTTTTTATGAATACAAGAGCTCTATTTTGTATTCTTAAGCTAAAATGTTGGGTTTTTAAAACAGGCTGGTCGTTAGAAACTTTTAAATTACAGTACGCGTTCAAGAATTGTATTCGTCGACAAAAATTCATCAAATCAAGTTTCTACATTTTAGCTTAGGAGACGTACAGAATGAGGCCTCAGATATTAATATAAAAACCTAAAAAAATTAAGTTAAAATGCTTTAAAAATGTAATGAAATTCTCAAGCTCAAGGTCTATTTTTTTAAATAAAAACTTTTATTTAATTATCAATATTTCGCTACTCCTGCGTGTAGCGTCTTCAGGATATATTTATTTATAAATATTTTTATTTAAAAAAAAAGACTTTGAGCTTGAGAATTTCATTACATTAAATAATAAAGGTCGAAAAACCAGAATTAAAAATGCTTTAAAAATTTAATTTAATTTTGTTTCGAAACAAAATTTATAAAAATGGATTATCAACAACTGTTCTGGGTTCCTAGGTCATGTAAATATATAAGCATGCCTCAGGTGATGCTCTCTAGCCACTACGGCTATGGTCGTACATGTCGCTGACGTCGACTAATATGAACTAATCAAGCAAAAGGAGGGTGAAAACTAAACTCTTGAAATTCTATTCATCTCGAATAGATGACGGTTATAAAAAAGAAATTGCAATGATGCATAGTATTCCTCTCAAGTTTAATATAGAGAGAAAGACTACAATGGAACTGGAGACATTTGTGAAACAGAGATCTTCCACAGACATTGTCGTTATTCTAGGTCAAAGATGCCCAGTCGTGGCTGATATCAGCAAATTAAACTCACACGTATACTTACGCTCTTTTGTTTGGTCGTCAATCAACCAATAGGAAATCCGCATGTTGAGTGGGAGAGACAAACTACACTTGCAGAACTTCTGTGTCTTATTATTTTTATCTCACCAATACTGCTACCTTGGGCATCAATGTTCTAGGTAGTCTAAAGTTATTTGAGATTCTTCTCACTCACATCACAAGTTTGCACAGTTAAATCTTCTGATGCTTTTCCTATATGTATTTTCTGTGTGAAAGTCTTTGCTCTATACTGCACCGTTTCAGAATATTAAGCTTAAGTTTATTTGGTGCAAAAATGTTCGTTTTTAGAATCTTTGGCATTGAATTATTTTATAATTTTTGTATAGTCGCTCAACATGCCTGTGGATAAAATTTTAGAATGATATTCACAATGTGGCTTTACATACATAAATAATTTGCCAATACAACCCTATATCAGGGTTATGGCCTAGCTTCTCGCAGCACTCATGTTGTGTGTGTTAATTCTTATCCATGCCTACAGTTTAAAGTCGACTGCGAACGACAGATTTGATAAACTTTTTCATGGCAATCAATTACTCCCAGAGCTTTTGCCAGAAGACTACTGAGAGGTAGTCGTCGAAAGAAATAATTTTTTCATATATCTTTTTTTCAAGATATAAGAGCAGAGATTTGAACCCGGCACTATTGTCTTAGTAAGCCAAGACACACACCATGTGACTTTTTCATTTATTATTTGAAACCGTTTCCATTAAAATAGTTTTTTATTATTTTTATAGTTCATGGCAGTTCAAATAAAATATTCGTTTATTAGTTACGCTGTAGTACGCATTTAAGCATTTTTGTTTGTTTAGAAATGCCTAAATTTATATAAGTTTTCAGCAGAGTGGGCAAACAAACATAACATTTCGCAAAAGTTACAACAAAGTCATACACTATTCAAAAATTTTTTAATCGTATTGTACATGAGCAAAACCAAAACAAATACTTTCTAAATGAGAAAGAGCGAAAATGAAACAATTAGCTTTTCGCTCTTGTGCTTGCTTTGTTATTCCGTCACTTTCGTATAATTTACTCTTTTTTCTCTTCTTATTTTCTTTTTCTCATCTTCTTTCCTTTTTCTTCTCATTAATTTTATGTTGTACCTACGCACATTTGAGTTAGTGTATTTGTAGTACTCAAAACAAAAACAATATACAAAACTAAATGGGACAATCGCTCTCACTGTTTTTGTTTTGTTTTTGTTTTACTCATTGTAAAGAACAAAACAAAATGAGATCAAGCGTGCCGTTTTGTTTATTTTCCTACTCTGGATAGATACATTAAAATAAAAATCCTGCAATGTGGACAGCATATAGTCAATATGTTTCACTGACTACTGGCAAATCGTTAAAGCGGTCCTTCGAGAATGAAATCCTTTAAAAAAAAGAACAGTTGTGGGAACTTTTTAAAGATTCCTCAAAAACATTCCAATCGAAACGTTTTCAAGACTTATGGGGTCAATGCCAAAACGCTGCTTGAACCTTATTAAAAGTATGGGGTAATTCCACTAAGTACTGAGATAAATAAACAATAATTGAAGAAAATAAGTTTTCTTGGCCACCAAATTTTGTAAATCTATTAATTTGAAAAGGCAAAATTAGTTGATTTTACCAATATTTATGAGAGTTTATGTGCTCAATCCGCCATTTTATATTCTTTACATATCTTGAGTTAATGATGCCATTTCAGGTTTTCAACCCCAAATTCTTCAAGGCTGCAATTCGTTTTCGGATGTCTCGTTCAGCTTCGAAATAAATAAATAGCTGAAAACGGATTGCAGATTTTAAAAATTTTGGTTTCAAAACCCTAAGGTGGCATCATTAGCTCGAAATATATAAAGAATATAAAATAGCGGATAGAGCACATAAACTTACGCACTATGATATAGTATTTTAAGTTTTGATTTTAGGAAGTTTTGTGTTTTTCATATTATTTACTTCATAACTGAAATAAAATAAAAGTAATCTGCGAGAAGCTAGGCCGTTACCCTGACACAGGGTTGTATGGTCAATTATGTACGAGTATGTATGTATGTAAAAGCAATCAAAAATATTAAGCAGGTTTTTCTAATGTTTTACGGCCTCAAAGATGTTATTGCAGACCGCTGTATATTACGAGTTGTAATTCTTCCTGCTTTAGTATGCGATATATTTATTTTATTTTAATTTTTGAGTGCAGTTTAAAGTTTAATTAAAACCTTTATTCAATAGCCAACAACCTCATTCGAGTCATTTATAAATCTTGCCAAGTAAACTCTGGTAATTTTTTATAGCCTACTTTAAGGCAAATACCTGACATTCCCTATAAATTTCATCTCATTATAATAGTTTTAAATATATATATATACAATATTTTTTTATTATTTCTACCTCTTGCACGTGATATTTTTCCATAAATGTACATTTACAAAGTAAATGTAAAATGAAAACATTGTTGAAATCTTTCATGCATTCAATGTCACAAAAATACACAAATATGTACCTGAAATGGTGGATGAAGGAAAAATGATTGTATTGCTACAAGCCAGGCATACATTACTGTTTTATGGCTCATGTGAGCACAGTATAATGACTTGTTTAATATAAAAAAAGAAGCAGAAAGAAAAAATAAATTGCTTGAACATTGTTTTTGTAGTAGTTGTTTCTGCATAGCATACATGCTTTCTACAGCCATAACTGCTGAGTGTCAATTCATAAAAATAAAAATGAATTTCTAGTGAATGATGGCAAGAAATGAATTAATGCATAAATGCATGTTTATGATTTTATTTATTGATTTTTTTTTTTTTTCAAGCACATTAACATTAACCATGTCTTTAGCAAGTCTGCATAATAATAATAATAAAAATAAAAAAAGCTTGCAAAATGAGTAAAGGCAGTAAAAAAACATTAATTTCAGTAAAAATGATATTAAACAGGACAGTAAAGGTAAAAATTAAAAAAAAAATGTAATATAAAACATGCACTTTAACACTAAAAATAAATAAATTGTCATCATCAGTGCCATTTGCATCAGTCAAGAATATATAAAATTAAAATTATAATACCGTAAAATGTAGACGTTTGCCAATCACTGTAATTGCGCTTATACTCTTTACATTTACATTGGAAAAACGTCAAATTTATAAATAATAAAAAAGAAGAAAAAAAACAAAGCAAAAATAAATGAAAATTAACTCAATGCCATATTGTATACGGTTTTTTCCTACATCATCATCATTATGATCCCCATCATCATCATCATCATTATCCTTATCAGCATCCTTAACTCGATAAGGACTTTAAACAATACAAATATTTGTATTGTGCTATGAAGTACCTTCTTCGTTTTCAGTTTGCAGTTTTCTGTTTTGTGTTTTCCTTTTTTGTCAGGGTTTTTCATATTAATTTAAGAATTAAAAAACTTAAGAGTCATCATTATTTAAAAGAAAAGTAAAGCAAAGAAATCATAATAAATAATTACAAAAAAAAATAAAAATAACAACAACAAAAAGAAAAATCTTATTAAAATTACAAACAGAATTATTGTTTTAGTAAATTAACAAACAAATAAAAGGGTAAAAGGTAAGAGAAAGCATTCATTAGGGATAGTCATAGACCATAGTTAACCAAAACTCTCAATTTTTTTTGTTTTGTAGCACAATTGTGTACAGAAAATGAAGATTTGGATTATATTGTCATAGATTATGACGTACTTCAAACACATTTTTTGGGGACTATTTTTGTTATCATTAATGCCAGCACTTAGGGAATGACCCCTACTCATGCAGTACAATGTGTTGGTCTAGGGATAGTTGTTATGAGAAGGGGGAAAGAGGAAGTAGTGCTTGTGGGCATTTGATTTAAACTTACAGATATCGTAACTGACTGGAAAAACATTGACTTGTAAATTGTTCTATAAACGAGCGGTGAGGCTAAAGAACGAATTCTGTCTGTAAGGCATTGTAAGATTCACTGGACAATTAACTACAAAAGGATTTTCTGTAAGACACGTACGAATATGTGTATGGGTATGTTCTGAAAAACAAAATCAAGTGAAATTGAAATCGAGTGTTTTTTCAAAGACAATTAATGCTTAATTGTGCCAAGTATTTGAAAGTTTTGATGATCATTGAAGTTATACATACATACATACATAACTGGCCTTTACAACCCTGTGTCAGGATTACGGCCTAGCTTCTCACAGCACTCATGTTGTGCATATCAATTTTTATCCATGAGTACCGGGACCTACAGTTTAATGTCGACTCCGAACGACAAATTTAAGAAGCCTGTTCATGGCAATTAGATACTCTCAGAGCTTTTACCAGAAGACTGCTGAGAGGTAGTCGCCGAAAGAAATATTCTATTCATATTTCTTTTTTTTTAAGATGTAGGAGCTGGGTGTCGAACCCAGGGCTCATGTTTTAGTAAGCCAACACACTAACCACTAGATCACGGCGACTAATTGAAGTTATGTTAATGGTTATTTAGAGAATGAATAAAAAATTATTTCAACAACTTGTCGTATTTTATAATTATAGCGATTAGAAATTTAATTCGATCTCAATTTCACTCGTTTTCGATTTAAAGAACAAACCCATATGTGTTTTGATAGCAATTTTTGTCATTTTCTAGTGATAGTTATGTTACATTGGATTGAAATGTTTGGTTCTAATATGGCAACAACATTAGGATTGTATGTTTATTTTAATTTTAAAAATGAGAGGTCCCCCCCCCCTCGCCCTTCAAGAAGTCCATCAACCAAGTAACCGCTCCCTGACATTCCACTCTAGTCCACCTTAATCTTTTACAACGAAAAACGAATAATCAGGAGAAAAGCGCCACCTATTGGGAAGTAGCAAATAACAGTTAAGAACCAACCTAGCGAAGACACTCACAGCAATCAACATGCTAATGCGTGATCATTCACTGGCCTTTGAATGATCAATTCACAGCAATTTGTCTCATTCCTATAGTGCTTAATAATATAAGAAAACAAAATATATCGTCACAAGAATTAAAGAACGCTGTAACTGACAAAAAATCGAGAATACGTTTTTGCATCATTTTTATCAGAAAAAAAACTACGCGTCGATTTGTCCCGGTCCCAGATTTCTACGATTAAAATAAATTCACTTACCAGTGTCTTTGTTCTACTTTTATACAGGTTTTTTGGCTCTAAGGTTTTGTCATTTACAGCGCTCTTTAATTCCATCGACGGTATGTTCTGTTGTTAAAATGTACTGTCCTTTCCACAAAAAATTCCAATACAATGCACAGCATTTAGTAGGGGTTTACCCCTGAGTATTGGTCTCAATTAAAAAAACAATAAAAATAAAAGCAAATAAATGATATTTTTCACCCGCTGTAGTTGCTATCCACTATAGACTGTTGTTATTTACACCGTCTTTGAGAAATCACACGCTATTATAAAATCTTTGGCTTGCCCATCTGTTTCTTCATTTTAACACATTTCTCCAAGTTAGCTCAGTGCAGAGATTTATCTTTTATATGAAATATTGTTTCCTGCTTCTTTTATCTTCAACAACATATTCAAGAAAGAAAATGATGGCCTAGAGATGATTTGGATAAAAGCGCTAATAATGCTCTAAATTGTAGGCATATGGAGTGGATGTTATTGCATCACAACGAAACCTTGTAGGAATCAAGGGTTTTATGCCTAGAGATAGCTGCCTATTCCTTTTTGTTGGATGTACACACAATCATTAGCAGTATATGAACTGAATGCTCGGACGTATGATATTGTGAATCAGTTGTTAGTGTGCTGGCTTACTAGGCACGAACTTCGGGTTTAAACCCCAGCCATTTTAAAAAATAAGAAATAAGAAAAAAATATTTCCTTCGGCGAATACCTCTCAGCAGTCTTTTGACAAAATCTCTGAGAGTAACTTATTGCCATGAACAAGCTACTCTTGTCAGTCGTTCGGAGTCGATTTTAAACTCTGAAACAGGCTTGTAATGGCCAATTATTTGTGAAAAATTATTTTCAAATTTTTACCCCAAAATTGTTTAAAAATCTGGGCTCTTTATGTGACTGATTGCTCAATATTTTTAAAATTTATTTTTAGCATATAATTACAAAATTTTTGTGTTATTTTATTTTTAAACTCTTTTCTTTCTTTTTTTATTACCATTTAAATAAAATCTCCTTTAAATATGCAACACTAAATATGGTTAAATATTTCAAAATAGTATTTTATTAGAAAGCATTGTAAAACTATGCCATAAATATAGAAAGTCATGTTTAAGCACACATGAAGAATACAATATACAAACAAAAAGAGGAAACTAAAATAAATCTTAACAAAGAATTATATACACACATCTACTTAAAATCCTCTTATATATCTTCTTGAATTTTGGGCATGTATGTAAGTTTTTTATTATTCCAAATAATTCTTTGGGCATAAATCCAAAATGAACACATAGAACACGAATATTAAATTGCTAGAATATAAAATATAAACACTTAAACAAATAAAATATATAAACACTCTCAAAAAACTCTGAATATTTTAATATAATACTGACAAACATATGCATACATTTGCATTTATTTAGATTTATATGCTCTATGATTGTGTGCCTAAAATCTTACTGCATAAATGCATGTTCGGAATCACAAAAAAATAATACTTTTAAGTGCTTGAGCTGAAAAAAAATCTATTTTTAATTTAAAAACGTTTTATTTTTATACCTAAAGTAGACTCTTTTTAAATGTTAAGCTTTAAGCCGTAAAGTATGCTTAAGCAATATGAGCAGCAATGTCTACTCAAAAATCGACAAATTATAGTTTTTATTAGAAAAAATTTGTAAGAAATAAATAGAAACCTTGACTTAAGAATTTCTTAAAATTTGTTTGTAGTCCATTAGTTCAACGAAGGGTAATAACTATTACTATGGTATTTAAATTTAAAAGACAGCATTTCCATATAACATTGGCTATAAAAATGTGTACGTAAGGTCAGCTTACTGCCTCTTTTTTTCTGCCGTATGTATACTCACCACACAATCAACATGCAACGATTGCTGTTCATCATTTCATTTAAACTTAATTCTCCTTATAAAGCGTTAAGTCCTTCACCGGACAATTAGCCTTAATGAGCTCTGTTAGAAGTACGAACACTACTTAAAAATACCAACGAAAACCTAAAAATTTTGACGAAACATAAACGAAAATCATCTTAAGAATGCCAGGGTAGCTATTACTTATGTAGTAGAATGTTTTGTAGACGATAGAGTCTCCCGGGATGTAAATTTGAGCTTAAATAGAACCCACTAAACATTATTTCTCGAAGTACTTTAATATTTTGCTGCATCCAGCAAGGTCCATAAAACATGGCATCCTCCAATACCTCTATAAGGTGGAGGAATCCTGAAGGATTCCAAAGTTGGCATGTCCTTTTTTAATAATAAACTCACTACATAATAGCTGTATCACATCACGACTACCAGATTGGTGGCTGTACTTACTGGGCACACTTAGATTGAAAACCATGCTCACTGGATCCCTATCAGTCGTTCTTATATTGCGTAATAAAAGTACTACGACCACAACATCTATTGTAGAGCCCTTAACTATCAGGTATACTCCCCATTTTCGTCATTCTGATGAACAATCACCCTTATTTCTGAGGCGTTGGAAGAAGGAAGAGACGCTTATGCACTTTCTTTGTAATTGCCCAGTCTTTATTGGCCGACTTCATGCAGATTTCGTTAGCTGGTCTATACAGAATATGGCAGAGATTCACGATTCATACTCAGTCGTTTTTGTTTGACAAACTGGGTAGGATAAAAGACTATTCACACTGTTATAACGAGTGCTGTCGTATTTTACTGTAGTCGCCGCGGTCTAGTGGTTAGTGTGTTGGCTTACTAAGACGATAGCGCCAGGTCCAAATCTCAGCTCTGATATCTTGCAAAAAAAAATATATGAAAAAATTATTTCTTTCGGCCACTACCTCTCAGTAGTCTTCTGTCAAAATCTCTGGGACTAATTGATTGCCATGAAAAAGCTTCTCAAATCTGTCGTTCGGAGTCGACTTTAAACTGTAGATCCTGGTACTCATGGATAAAAATTTACACACACAACATAACTGCTGCGAGAAGCTAGGCCGTAACGTTGACACAGGGTTGTAATGGATAATTATGTATGTACGTATGTAAGTGAAACGTTCATCTTCTATCAGCCCAAAACTATATTTTAGAATTAAGTTTAGGTGCCCCTAGACTCTACGAAAACGTCCAGCTTAGGGCTTTATCGAACTTAGTCAAACAATAATTTTTTATTTAAGAAGAAAACCAGTATTTAAAAATGTGTATGTATTGTAGTGTAGAATGTAACCGTTGGCACAATTGTCGTACATGACATTGTCGTCAAGGATGTCTTTGTAGTATATTTCCTTGACTTTGTCGATGATAAACAAAGTATTAACAACAAGATTGCATAGTTTATAAAATGTGTGGTTAACGACAAGCTCAGTGACATTGTCGCTCAGCCAGTCGTGCACGATTTTTGCGACATTTATTTGAAAATGTAGCTGATGAATTCTTCTGGCTGTCGTCTATGCCTCCTGCAGGATAATCTATTGTCGAGCACCCATCCTCAAGGATGTCTTTAAGACAGAGCCAAGTCTGGTCTTAAGCCCACTTTGTCAAGACATCTTTATTATATGCTTTTAGCATTGGAAGCTAAATGCTTGTTCCCAGTTCTATTAATAACTTATGTGCACACAACTTTAATTTATGAAGACACTTAAAAAGAGAACAACAGACAGCAAGAGAAAAAAAATTATTATTAAATTAAACAATAAAATTAAAATATACAAACGCGTAGTATAGAATCTTCTTAAACTAAGAAAAAGAACTGCTTTCAAAAAACAAAAAACACACACGCACAAATACAAACACACTGAAACAAAATAAGAAGAAACACAAGTTTAAAAGAAAAATCATTGTTTTTCTCTAAAACAGCACACAAAAAAATAAGAAAAACAAAAACTAATGTGTTAAGCAATAAGAGAAACAAAAATAAACAGAGAAGCAAAGCATGCATGTGTGTGTGTGTACAAATGGAAACAAAGTAGTATATAAATATGCGTATGTATGTTATGCTTAAGATAAAATTAATACAACTAATGCACTCACACTTGGAAAATAAAAATGTAAACAATAATATAGAAAAAAAGAAAAAAAAACAACAACACATGCATTGTTTACTCTCGCACACACAAACACATATCCAAGTAAATGTACATTTAATGCATTTAAAATTAATTTTACATTCATACATTTATAAGTATGTAAGTATGTAAGTATGACTAGCACACACTCTCTTACGCTCATACTCATTTGTTTGTTTTCTTATTCAGCAACCTACATTTACAACGACGTGCATATACGATGATACGAGTACAATGCTTTAAAAACAATGACAACAACTATAAAAACAGTATAAGTTTTAAGAAAATGCATTTTTTTGCACTCATACACACTTGTTTACTCAAGAAAACAATTAAAAAAAAAGACTGTAATTCTAGAAACGCTGTTAAAATAAAATGAAAATAAAAAAAATGCATCAGCCATGGCAGCATTAAAATTATAAAAACTTTAGCTTTTAATATGGCTAATGTTTATTTACTTACTAAAGAGCAAATGAAATACTTTATAAAAACAATAACAATGACAACAGTAGCAGCAAAAAAAAACTAAGACTAAAACTGCATTGAAAATAAAATACTTATGTACTATGGGACAGATACGATGAGAAGTGTTAGTAAATTTGTCTTCTTTTTTGCTAAATTTCCATTAAAGTATTCGTTGCAAGTATCACTACTGGTACTAATGCTCTTGATTAACGCTTTAGCGAACAGCATTACTTGAAGCAACCATTACAAGTAGTACATACAGAATCAATATTCATTAACAAAAGGTTGTTGAAACAACTTTCTTCTGATAATTTGTTTTATAAGTTTATTGTAAATCAAAAAATATTTCAAAAAATGGGAAATTTTTAAATTATATATTATTTAAAATTATTTAAATATCATAAAAAATATTATAATTTTACTAGTTAACCTGGCAAACGTTGTCTTGGCATATTAATTTGCTCTAGGAAACATTTTTTTAGGTCAAATATATTTGATACTCTTTTCCGAACTGCAAAAGTCAACAATGATATGAGAAAGCAATGTATGCTTTACTTATAATTTTAATAAATGATTATCCGCCATTTTAGGTACTTCAGTTTGATAGTTGAGGATAGGGAGAATTATTCTATGTATCGCCCCTCTGAGTACTTAAAAAAAATGTAAACGGTACGCAGATATATAATTATATCTAGTATAAAATTTCATCGACGTCGGTACGTTATTTAGGTAAGACATAAATTTTCCCTTGGGGTGGGTCACCTTAACATTTAGGTGTTTGAAAAATAGATGTTGACCGATTCTCAGACCTACGCGATATGCACACAAAATTTCATGAAAATCGGTCGAGTAATTTCGGAGGAGTTTGGCAACAAACACCGCGACACGAGAATTTTATATATTAAGATTAAGAGTTTATGTTACACGTATCGTATTGAAATTTGTCAATAAGTCGTTAATAAACGTACAATATTTTTTATGAAAGCAGCAATCATGCTTTATGCACTATACCACGATTCCCCTTAAGTTACAAAAAAGGACGATTTTTATAAAACAGTATAAAGTTTTCTTGATTTAATTACAAAAATACTTTTTCTTTAAAAGTGACATAAGTGACAAATAACTGTGAATTGATCATTCAAAGGCCAGTGTTATAACTTCACCCTTGAAAGATCAACAGCAATTACCTCATCGTTGCGTGTTGATTGTGTGGTGAGTGTCTTGGCTAAGTAGGTTTAGCTGTTTTCTGCTACTTCCCAATAGATGGTGCTTTTATCCTGATCATTCGTTTTTTTGTTGACATGTGTTAAGGTGGAATAGAGTGAAATGTCGGGGAGCGGTTTCTTTGTAGAAGGTTTTCATGGAGGGAGTAACCCCGTTTGAGATTTTGTACGAGCGCTCTAACCACTATGCAATTTCGATACAGGCTAGCTAATTCCCATTAAACTAAATACTTCTTTTTTACAAAAGTTTTAGATTTAAACACGCCTACAATACATACATACATGCATAACTGGCCTTTGCAACCCTGTGTCAGGATTACAGCCTAGCTTCTCGCAGCACTCATGTTGTGTGTGTCAATTTTTATCTATGAGTACCGGGATCTACAGCTTAATGTCGACTCCGAACGACAGATTTGAGAAGCTTGTTCATGGCATTTAATTACTCTCAGAGCTTTTACGAGAAGACTGCTAAGAGGTAGTCGCCGAAAGAAATATTTTTTTTTAGATGTCGGAGCTGGGTGTCGAACCCCGGGCTCATGTCTTAGTAAGCCACCACACTAACCTCTAGACCACGGCGACTACACACGCCTACAATAATTAATTTTTAATATAATTTTTTTGCACACCTTGTGCTAATTGTAGTTGATCGGATTTTCGGAGTTTTACTGATTATCGACATGATTTTAAACTGAAAGGAAAATATTACATTTTTTTGCTGTTCCACAAAAGGTTATATGGTAAGCACTATCATAAAATGCGTTCTCTTTTTTTTAGTTTTAGAAAAGCATTCGTATGCATTTGTTTTGTTATTTTAAATGAAGACAAAAGCAAAGGAAAATAAAAGAAAACTGCCAAACAAATAACGATTAGTTGTTTTAATAAGGAAGTATAGCCCTGGAAAATAAAACAATTAAAAATGAGTTTTACGAACAGTTTTCTGAATACGTGAATTTTAAAATTATTAATATATATTTTTTTTATTTTAATTTATAAATGTTTTTGTCTATATACATATTTGAGCTTAAGGTTAGTCTTATATAAGTACTTTTAATGTAAAGAATTATTCAAGCTTAAGGTATATTTTTAATTAAAATCTTTTATTTAATTATCGATATTTCGCTACTCCTGCGTGTAGCGTCTTCAGGAATTATTAAATTATAATTATTAAATAAAAAATTTCTTGAAGACGCTACACGCAGGAGTAGCGAAATATCGATAATTAAATAAAAGATTTTTATTAAAATATTATTAAAAATAGATATTAAGCTTAAATAATTTTTTACATTAATTAATAAAGGTCGAAAGACTAGAATTAAAAATTATAAATACTTTTAAAATTTATTTTTCGATGCGAGTATTTAGCTACTGTTTTGTGAGGCATCTTTAGGAAATAAATAATTCTGTATTTGTCGAAATATTTTTTTAAAAATAATATAATTAAATAAATTGCAAAATGTGTGAGACATTAATGTGTTCTATAATGCTTCCATCGTTCTCGCTTCTAAAGATGTCCTATGAGGCATTCTTAACATACACAATTTTTGTGTATCTATTATCCGACGGGTTATTCATATTTAAGACAGCATATCGTCGTGCGGCAGTTTATGTGATCTATCCGCCATTTCATATTTTTTATATATCTCGCGTTAATGACGACTCTTTTGGTTTTCGACCCAAAATTTTTCAGGTGTGCAATCCGTTTTCGGATGTTTCGCCTAGTTTAGGAGATAAATAGAAGAAAACGGATTGCAGATTTAAGCAGACTTAAAGTGACATCATTAACTTGAGAAATTTAAAATGGCGGATAAAGCACATAAAATCCCGCAGACGATTTGTACGTGGATTTGTACATTTAAGATGGATATGACGATATATTTAAAAGACTAAAAGAGAATATATTTTGAAAACAGTAGCTGCTAAAGTCTTCAAAGACTATCTTAGTTTTTTGGTATTAAAGTTAATGCAACACCAAAACACTTAAGTAGTACGAAAATTCGACGTAATACCACCTACACAAAGTAAACTTTTTTTAATGTATTGTGAATGCTGGTTAAAAACGGTAGCTGGTAAAACAATCAAACATTCACTCTTATCGTGTTTGGCGTATTGTTGTCGTATTTCGGCATTTTTGTACAAGATAAATGACAAATATTGCTTGATTTCTTTAATCTAGTACAAAAGAGTCGAAATACGTCGTTGTCGTGCCCAACAGGATAGGGGTGATTGTCTGAGTTACTTACATCTGTGTGTCAATGTTTTGGTGAAATTTGAATATTTTAAGAAAATGGGCGTGGCATCAAATGTATAAAATTATATTTAAATTCTTTATATTGCAAAAATTGTAAAAGTTATAATTGGCAGATTTTATGAAAGTAACTCTGCTATCATAAGCAGAAGTTTAGTCGAAATATCATTGTAAAGTAAAAAAGGAGGTGGGGCATTTGACATACAAGTGAAAATTTCTGTGGGTTGTACTTAGAAAACTTAAATGCTTAAATCCTATAAACTTTGCTAATATAGCCTTACTCTTAATATACAAATAAGTTATTTTATCTTTAACTTTTAATGTTTCTAATTTTTTTTATGCTATAAATTCTACAAACGATTCTACAAACTTATTAGTTGCGGTTGGGTTCGTTATGCTCTTGGTTTCTTTATTGTAGAGTAATATGACATCTAAACGGTCAAGAACATCGATTTTAGGAAACACATTGTGAAGGAGAATAAGAAGATCAAACCCGAAAGCTTCCAAAACACAAATTTTTGTAAAAAAAAAACTTCATTTTGGCATCCGTAAAGCAATGGTTTCTGACTACCAGGCACTTGAAATGCATGATAACTACTGAACCCACGCTTATGACCCCAAAACACCCAAGAGAAAAAACAACGTTATATTAAATATCACAAAATCCATTGTAAGAACCTCACAAAAAACGAAAATGACTGAAACAGTAAATATTTTAACGTGGTATTTCGTATATATCTCCCTAATAGTGCTCCCAATTTATGGAAAGAAAAAGATATCGATTAGAGAAACCTTAGCATGTGAATTTTACTTTCTAAATTAATCTCAGCAGTATATACCCAACTTGGAGTTCCTTCTTTGTTAAAAAAAACAAATTATTTGTTTCGTTATAGAGTTGGCATATAAGAAAATAATGGATAAGGACACACACAAAGAAAAATAAATATTTTTTTTATTAAAATGCATACAAAAGAAAAAAAAAGAAATTGTGCGCATTAAACAGCTAAACGACATTTAGACAGACATGACAGAATTGTTCGAACGCAATAACTTTTTACTTTTTATTGTTTTTGTTCTTGTGTTTGTGGCAAAAACAAATAACTCCTCTACACTCCCCTCAAATACGCTACCCCAAGATGAATTATAAGTAAAAGTATAAACCGCACTAATGAAATTGTTGATGAAATGGCGTTAAAGAAGAAAATCTGTGGCCTGCCACTATCAGTTACGTTTTTCATCTTCTTCTTCTTTTTTTTCCCAACTGTCTCAACACATTTGTTAAAAATTTTTATAAATGTAAAGCAATTGCAGTTAAAGTTAAAAGGAGTTTGAAGCGCAAGATTTTTATCCCTTTTTGTTCTTGTTTTCCTTTCTATCCACCCACAACAATCATTTAGAACTTCGTTTGTCTGCTCGTGCATTTGTGTCTTCTGATTTTTATTTTTTTTTCTTTTTCGTTTAAGTACTGTTTTAGGGCGCTGTAATTGCAGTTTTACAGATTACGAACGGCTTTTGTTACAATTTTAAGTACCATTTTAGGTTAATGTGCGATTATGTTGCATTTTTTATGTTTCTTTTTTATGTTTTAAACAAACACACATACTTTCAATAAAAATAAAACAAAAACAAAATAAAAATTAAGTGGTAAGCAGGATAACAACCGCATAAATCGCATTTTTTCTATATTTTCCCCTTTTTTGTTATTTTCTCTTTGTTAAAAATTAAAAACATTTATGTAAATGACTTGCTGGAAATGCTTTATTTAATTTTTTTTTTTTTGCTTTATTTTTTGAAGTACGAATTTTATTGGATGATATATGTTGTGGTGTTAAACAGCCATTAATAATTTTAAAAGTATTTTTAAATTTTTACTAATTGACTGCTTAAGCAGGAGTATTTTTTAAGAATGGAATAATACAGATTTAGTTGAATCGAAATATTCAAGCTAACATTAAAATATTTTTGTAAACACGTTTTGCTGGTTTAGTTTCAGTGTATAATTGTAATCTCAGATATTTTAATAATTTTAGGAAATCTATGGCAATAGTTAAACCATCTTTTCAAATTATTCTATTTTTTAAGAAAAAAACTGTTAAGTAATAATTATTTTCAGGCCTAATTTTAAAGTGTATTTAAAACAATATAATCCAAATCTTCATTTTCTGTAAACAATTGTGCTACAAAACAAACAAAAAATTGAGAGTTTTAGTTAGCTATGATTAAAAATCATTTAACATTAAATGTTAACGTTATAACATAGCTCTGTTAACTCATCGAGTTTATAAATTGTAGAATTTATCTTCACATAAGTGTGACTTTTTGAATTAAGAACAGATTTAAATAAAAAAAATTTGTTCATCTTCAAACGTACTGTTACTTAGTCTTCGTGTATTTTTATCGTTCAAAAATCAATTTCTTTTCGAGCTAGCTTTTAGGATTGGAAACAAAAAATAATCAAGTGATTTTTAGAAAGCAATATATTTTTTGCAATGAAAACAGCCCATGTTTGTTAAAAAGTTAACAGTTGCAATTTGTATGAGGATTTATAAATCCGATTTTGAAGGAAAACGCCTCGGTACACATATCGTCGTGCGGGAGTTTATGTGCTCTATCCTCCATTTTATATATCTCGAGTTAATGATGCCACTTTAGGTTACGCTGCGCAGCTCTAACCAGTGCTGAAACTCCCAGTCACAGAACATAGCATGATCAACGCTCGCACCAGGATTTCTAACACAGGTTTAGCAATTTTGACCACACTCCTGCTTAGAAAGTAGCACTCCTCCATACTAACCAACAGTCAATTCGTGTACTACCCGACGGTCTGCAAAGAACCATCAGACAAGATGCCTGCACGTCTCCGTGAAGACGTATAAGAAACTTTGGCATAACCTGATGCCCATACTACGAGATTAAGATGTGTGTGATTTGTCCACGAAAGCGCCAGCCAGGTGTACAGACCAACAACTCTCTTCCTGTATGGAGTTCCAGGCCACCCAGAGCTAGATGAACTTCATATACCACGAGAATACAGGCGCCTGTCTGGAAGATTAGCCAGAAGCCCTAAAGTATCCCCTAAAATATAGAGCAACTCAGCGGTAACTTCGGATTTTATAAAATTGGATTTAAAAAACTTACTTTTACTTAAAAATAAAAACCCATACACCATATATAAAAATAGTGCTTCAGGTAGTCCTCTTTTGATCCATGTCATCGGTATAACCAGGGCAATTTTTAAATTTGAGAAAATTGAGTTTAAAAAATCGCTTTTGGAAAAAAAATCGAAAATTGTCTAGAAAATTGTGGTCATTTTTTTTTATTTAAGGCCAATACTCAGGGTAAGTCCCTACTCATGCGGTGCATTGTATTGGAATTTAAAGATACATGCATAGATAGATTTTTATTTGATTTTTTTGATGAGAGAAGTTGCAGTCAGTTTGACCACTCAAAGGTCAGTGTTATATCTTCGCCCATGAGTGATCATCAGCAATTGCCCCATCTGTCAGTGGATGTTGAATGTGAGTGGCGAGCATCTTCAGTAGATTAGCTGTTATTTTCCCAGAAGGTGGAAAAATAGAAAATTCTACACAAATGCCACTATATAGACGTAGTGCGAGAAGGCATACAGTAACTGTGCCATATATCACACAGAATGTGAAACAATGACCCACTTTTGGGGCCAATAGAATGGATTTAACGCCTTTATACTATTTTTTGTTGGGGTGTGGTAAGGAATAAATCTTCAACGATAGACTCACTGCAAGCCAACAGAATTTATTTTTGAGTTGCAGGCCTATATGAAGGAAATATGACAAAATTGAACTCAGATTATGAACCATTTAAAACGTAAACGCAATCCAAATTTAAATAAAATCTTCTTTATTAAGTCGTTTTATAGACATTTTCAATGTATGACGAACGCATTCGTCATTTATTTTTTTAAATGGGATTTTTTTAAAAATTTAATTATTTCTTTAGGTAGTTAAAAGTATAAATATATTTATAAATAATTTAAACCAGTTCCTTCTGGGTTTTATTTTCATATTTCATTGCTTTATTGTACATATTAAAAAAATTGTTTTCCTTTAAAACTAATTACACTGCTTTTTTATATACTATATACTCGAATGTACTTAAGTATATAGACCCACATACACGTATTTTGTAAAAAAAAGTCTCACTAATTTGTCGCCATTTTTAGAATATTCAAATGATTGTCATTTTCAACACCTGCTTCCTGGTCATCAGTAACATCATTTGCTTAATTTTTCTATTTTTTATTTTTTTCTTATATAAAAAATAATTATCCACACATTGACAGGTACCAAGAAAGGGAAGCATATCTTTGCTTATGTCACGTTTTCTATTTTTTTTTTTCCTTTTGTAATAGATAATAATTTGTTTAAAACATTTGTTGCAGGTGTTGTCAAACAAATTTGTAGAGCTAACCATTAATTTTAAATTAAATTAATTTTGCTTTTTTAAATAAAAACACTATTCATGGAAGTCATAAATTACACATCTGTAGTTAAAATCTGGTCCATGTTTAAAATTATGATTGAGACAGAGTAGAAATATTATACCATTTATTTAAGCGATTAGTTTAGTTTCAACAATGAATATACTACAACAATTAATTTTTTTTGCGAAATTTCGTAAACATGATATAAAACAATTTCAATAAAAAATTTTATAAACCAAAAATTGTTGATGCACATATGGTGATAATCGTAAGTGCACTAGTAAGTACTTATCTAATTAATTTATGAGACAAAAAACTTTATTAAAATAAAATAAAATAAGTTACGAAAAATAGCAATAAATTTTACACTAAATTCGTTGCTGGTTTTGCACTTACAAACAATATTAATAAAGTCAAGATTTGTGACAAAAAAGTCAAGAGGGGTGCGTGGTATAGTAGTTAGAGCGCTCGCACAAAAACTCAAACGGCCCAGGTTCAAATCCAAGCAAAGGTGAAAAATAAAAAAGTTAGTTTGCGGTTTTTTCAAAATTATAATTTAAAAATAAGAAGTCCCTCCCCCCTCCAAAAAGACCATCTACAAAGAAAATGCTCGCCGACATTCCACACTATTCCACCTTACCCTATGTTAACCAAAACAAAAAAAAAAAAAACGAATGATCAGGAGAAAAGCGTCACATATTGGAAAGTAGCAGAAAACAGCGAAGACACTCACCACACAATCAACATGCAACGATGAGGCAATTGCTATTGATAATTTAAGGGTGAGAAGGTATAACACTGGCGTTTGAATGATCGATTCACAGCAATTTGTCTCATTCCATACTTAGCGAAGACACTCAGCACACAATCAACTTGCAACAATGAGGCAATTACTGTTGATCATTCAAGGGTGAGAAGCACTGGCATTTGAATGATCAATTCACAGCAATTTGTCTTATTCGTAAGGCGCTTAATAATAATATAAAAAAAATATGTATGTACTGTCTTTTCCAAAAATAAAATACCCTCCATTTAGTAGCGGTTTAACTCAGAGTATGGTCTCAAATAAAAAAAAATAAAAAGATATTAAAAAAATACATAAATATTTTTTTTTAATTAATTAAGTATATTAGCAAAAGCACACTGATTGGCAATGTTAAATGACACCAATTAACTTTTCAGTTAAAAATTTTTCGGCAAAAATTGTTTCAGTCCGTAACAGATCTTCAAATTCATGTTAATGTTTTGTAACGTGGCAAAATATCTGCCACTTACAATAATGAGAAAAAAATAATAAAATTAAAATAAAATTATATTGCTTGGACGGGGAGTCGAACCTATACCACGCGGTTGGTTCGACATACTGCTTGTGGTGCCAACTCACATTTATTAATTTGCATGGTAATAGGTATATTATGATGCATTGTATATCAGTAATAGGTATTTTATTTACATAGAAAAGCAGTAATTCTCATCGAGTTAATATTAAAAATTAAATATATAGTTTAAGTGTTGAGACCAGCATTGGGTTTTGATTTACCTGAAAATATACTGACGAGTTTAGTTAAGTACGAGTCGTTATATTAACCTGGTAATGAACTCTTGAAAAGAGACTTTGCGAGACATATCGCAAAGACCCCGTCCGATTAGTTACAATCTTGATCTTAACTATTCGGTAAACACATTTTTATCTTGTTAAGCTATAATTAAGAAACCTTGTATTATTATATGGATTACCAAATAAGATATTTTTATGTAGCATAAGACATATTATTTTGCCAACCAAGTCGTCACCATCTGCCGCAGTGTTGTCAGATTAGGGGATTTATCTCCAAAATGGGGATTTTTTTTCTGAAATGGGGATAAAAAAATTCATTTCGGGATGGGGATTTTATTGGGGATGATCGACAAGTTTTCGGCGATTTTTAAAATATGTTGGCTTATTTAATTCTATATTATAGACTTCTTACATTCGGAACACACGATGAAAGAATTTCAATTTTCAAGACTTGCTTACAAACTTGTTTAAAACTCATACTTTCATACAAAATTTTTGCAACGTATGCTCTTGGTTTTAATTTGATTTATTTTCTCATATAAATAAAACATCCTCATATCATTATGTTTCCGACACCATTTCTAATGGTTTTATTGCGAAGGAATCCAGTATTAGAAGGTCTTTTTACAGCAAGATTACTTCTTTCGGAGATAAATAAACAAATTTTAGTTTTGTCCTATCACAATTACTTCTCCACTTATATTTTATAGTATGGGAATGTTTTCCATACTATGACACAGGACACTTATTTACAGTTGAGGTACAATAGATGCCGTATATTATACAAAAATTTCATAAGACACAGCGATCCGTATTTCAACAACACAACCACCCAAAACACACATCGAAGTGAGCAAGAGGTTGGTTTAAAAAGAATGTCGTCAAGACTTTAAGTTGATCTGCAGAGTCTCCAAATTTAAAACTTACATATCAAATAAAATATATCTATATACACGCAAAATTATTGATGCTGTTTATGTGGGGATTTTTGGGAATGAACTAATCAAGGTTTTGGGGATTTTCGGGGATATGAATTTCGAAATTGGGGATAAAAATTGAAAACTATCTGACAACCCTGAGCATAAGACCCATTATTTTGCCAACCAAGTCGTCACCATATGCCGAAGCAGCCAACTACCCGATCTTCAACCGAGTACCCGATCTTCAACGACGATTACCAGCAAACCTAATGTCCGAGCTTCAACGACGATTATCGGCGAACCTGTTATCCGATCCCCGACGACGATTAGTGCCGAACCTGTTACACGAACTCCGACGACAATCAGTGCCGAAATTGTTATACTTTCTCCGACGGCGATTAATGCCTAACCTCTTACCCGACAACATTAATCACCGAACCTGCGGCAACGATTTGTGTCGAACGTGTTAAGGCCTCCTTGCTCAAACGTAGATGTTGCGGATACGTAAACATTGCGGCCGAGTTCAGCGAATGGTAGTTACTGGTTTAGAATTGGTTTACAATTTTTAAACAGCTGATATGTAAAACCGAAGAAAAATTTTGAATTTATTGGATTCGCCCGCAACACAACGTTACGTTTACGTATGAGTAATCATTTACACATAGGCTTGATAAGCAAAACTGAACAGCTGTTCTGCAACGTTTACGTTTGAGTAACTAGGCCTTTACCAAACCTGAAAGTCGCTAATTGCCGAACCTGCGTGTCGTTAATCGCCGAATCTACTACCGAAGCTGCTATTGCTCTAGTTGCCATGCTTGTCGTTATCGATACACCGACGAATCGTACTCACTCGGTATCAACTGACTTGGCTCGTATTTTCACTATTGTAATCTATTGTTGTCATTGTAAAAAATTTCATTCAATAAATAATATTTTATTAACTGCCCTACAAAGGGTTAAATCATTGTATTATTATTACTTAGGGTTTGTGGATCCCGTAAATAGACCCTGTAGGCCACTGAATTACCTCAGCCGACGATAAAACCACATTATAGTTTCCATATTAGAAATGGCAAAGAGGATTTAGAAAGTTGCTGAATAACTAAGACAACAATTCTGTACTTATTATTTTAACCATAACTATTCATTCAAATTTTAATTTCTCATTTTTTACTTTCTCTATTGCAGCAATTACAACCAAAACTGCCAATCACGAATGAAACTGGGGTTATAAAAGTTTAGCAATAGCAGTAATAAAAGAAAAATTAACCCGATTATGCCACAAATTTTTCATAATAAATTGCATGAAAAGGAAAGAAACAACAAAAGAATTCTAAAAACCAAAAATGTTTTTGAAATGAAAATTTTACCAGCATTTATTTACAGTTATAAAGTAAACGAATGAATGCAAATTACAACTGCAAGAAAAGCAGTAACAACAACAATTACACTTAAAAAAAGAAATTTAAAAAAAAGTAATAAAAATAAAAGGAAAATAGAAATCAATGGGAAATTTACAAACTGTTGTTTTAAATAACAGAGTTGCAAAAACAACAACAATAACAACAACGCCAACAACAACTATTATAACAAATGCAAGCGATAAACTGTGTCAATAATGAAACGAAACCAATGAATGAATAGAAATATAAGAGAACCACCACCATTACCACCACTAAGCGAAAATTGTAAAAAAATAAAATCAAAACAACAACAAAAGCTAAAATAGAAAAACACAAAAGAAAAACTAGAAAATAAAAAAAACAAAAAAACTTGAACATAAAAAAACCAACATTATGCGGCTGACAAACAGCAATTGCTTGACAACGACTACAACTACAAGAAAAGTTGAAACAATAACACAACAATTCTTACATGCCGCAACAATAACAACAACTAAACCCAGTAAAAAATTTAAAACTTTTGCTAAACCTACAACAACAGCAACAACAACAACTACAACAACAATAAATCAATCAATAAAATCATGCAAAATTCCATGGAAAACTTCAAACCCAACATCAACAACAACAACAACGCCATTAACAACAACAGCAGCAGAAGCAGTAGACGATTTAAAGCCAGCTAGTACTACGAGGGCAACCACAACTTTATTGGCAACAAACTTTTCAAACACTAGAATACCAACAATAGCACCAACAACATTAGCCACAATATCAACAACCCTATCAACGTCAGCATTAGCAAAAACAGCAACTATAGCAGCAGAAGCAGCAGAAACAGCAGCAGCAGCGGCGACATCATTATCCTCTAGTTGTCAAAATTATCATTTTAAGACCATGTGGCGTTGTTGGCGTCGTCGTCAATTTCGTTGGCATACATTGACTGCCACTTTAATTTTTATCTTCCTCTCGACCACCATCATACAATCACCCGCTCTTAATGTTCAAGGCTTTAAGTCCGATATTTATAAAAATCTACGTCTTGGCCATCGTATTGTACAAACGCGTTATGGCCGTTTACATGGTCTTATACTGCCATTAGATAATTATCGGTTTTTACGTTCCGTCGAGGTATTTTTGGGTGTACCATATGCCACACCACCCACCAAACAAAATAGGTGAGTAAACAAAATATAAATAACATTGAAATATTTGTGAGATTATAAAAAGAAAAGAATATTGAAAACAGAGTAGGAAAATAAACAAAACGACACGTTTGATCTCATTTTGTTTTGTTCTTTACAATGAGTAAAACAAAAACAAAACAAAAACAGTGAGAGCGATTGTCCCATTTAGTTTTCTATATTATTTTTGTTTTGAGCACTACAAATACACTAACACAAATGTGCGTAGGTACAACAAAAAATTAATGAGAAGAAAAAGAAAAAAAGAAGAGAAATAAGAGCAAATTACACGAATTTAACAGAATAACAAAGCAAGCACAAGAGCAAAAAGCGAATTTTTTTCGTTTGCGCTCTTTTTCATTTAGTAAGTATTTGTTTTGGATTTGCTCATGTACAATACGATTAAAAAAAATTTTAAAAGTTTATGACTTTGTGGCAACGTTTGCGAAATTTCTGATTGAAAAACGTCACAAATGCTAAACGTATTTCTTAAATCATGTTCGTTTTGTAATTTAAAATCACGCTTTCACACCATCATTTCCGCAGCAAATTACAGTGAGACCCCCTTCCTTGTACCTGGACCTTGATGCGGTGGGAGGGCTTGAGAGCATCAGTGATGAGTCAGGCTATGTCGACGGAGTGACTGATTGTTGCTCTGGTAGGGTCTCCCATGTCGAACAGGTTGACTTTGAGATGTCAGACTAAGACAGGTACAGACACGTTAAGCTAAGGTGTTGAGGCACCCGTGCCGAGAGCTGAATGGCTGGTGGTGTCTTTAAACAACCAGTCCCTAACGGTCCCCTCCGACGCCCGGGCAAGGTCGGTTGTATTTAGTGCCTTACCCCGGTATGCCGGCTCTGCCGGGGTGGACCACCCCTTCCGTGCATACTCGTGGGACCTACATTTGTATATGAACAGAGTACAGAAACTAAGAGTGTACTGGGCACGCTCTCCGTCTGTCTGGGACGGACGGAAACTCGGAGTCAGCTGGGCAATCCAAGGTAGGCTTGCACTTAGTTTACTCCTACGATGATGAAGGTGGCTCAAATTAATTTGAGGCATACCAAATTAGCCACTGATAACCTCCGTGTCGTCCTCCGTGAGGAAGACATCGATATCTGCCTAATTCAGGAGCCATGGATCTGGCAGTCTAAAATTATGGGTCTGCAGGATAGATCCTTTAACCTATTTTACGTTCAACATGCAGGTAGGCCTAGGGCCTGTGTTCTTGTTAAGAGAACTATTAATGCCTTCTTGTTGTCTAACTTTAGCTCTCCCGATGTAGCGGTTGTTAGGGTGGAACCATCAGGAAGCCGTTGCTTTTTCTTGGTCTCCGCTTATATGGCTCATGACCGTGCAGCGCCTCCTGAGGAAGTGCTCCGACTGACGGAGTCTCTTTTACCCAAAAAAGAGAACATACTTTTCGGCTGCGACGCAAATGCCAGACATACCATTTGGGGAAGCAGCGAAATCAACGAACGGGGTGAGTCTCTTTTCGATTTTATTATTAGCCAAGATTTATCTATTTGTAACAGGGGCAAGACCCCCACTTTTGTGTTTCCTGGGTCGGTAACGTCAAGTGGTTGGGAGGAAGTCCTTGATATTACCCTTTCTACCCGTTCCCTCAATGTTGAAAACTGGAGAGTTTCTGTTAGCGACTCCTTTTCAGATCACAGGTTGATCTTTTACCAAATTGGGTTCGGTCGGGGTGTCACTTCACCCAGAAGGGACCCAAGGAGGACGAACTGGGATCTGTTTAATAGAGTTTTCAGGGGAAAGGTGAACGGGCTGGAATCTCACATTTCTTCCGTAGGCGATTTGGACAGACACGTCGAGGTCCTTGAGGGGTCGTATCAGTCGGCCTTCAGGGTGTCTTGTCCTCTCACTTTTTGTAAGAAGACCTATCCTCCTTGGTGGAGTAAGGACCTTTCTGAATTGAGAAAGAGGGTCAGAGCGGTCTTCAATGCTTGCTACTCGGCCAGGGACTTTCAAGCCTATAAGGAGTGCTTGAGGGACTATAAGAAGGCCGTCAGAGATGCGAAGCGCGATTCTTGGAGGAAGTATTGCGAATCCATCGAATCCACTAAGGACACTGCGAGACTCGGCAAGATCCTATCTAGGGACCACTCCTGCAGGACTCTAATTGCGAGGACAGACGGGACGTGGGCGGAGTCATCAATGGAGTCCTTGGAAATACTCGTTGACGCTCACTTTCCGGAGAACTACGGGGAGGTTGGTGAGCCGGTGGAACAGGGTGAGATGTGTGATATTTCGCAGGAAACCTTTCTTTCGCCGGAAAGGATTTCCTGGGCCATTAACAGCTTCTCTCCCTTCAAGTCACCGGGCTTGGATGGTATAACGCCGATAATGTTGCAGAAGACGCAGGGAACTGTGATCCCTATTCTGCGGACGATTTTCTCGGCATGTTTGGCCCTTAACTACGTACCCAGTGGCTGGAGGAGGACCAAGGTGGTCTTCATTCCCAAGGTGGGTAGAAGGGGGCATGTTATGGCGAGTGATTTCAGGCCAATTAGTCTTACCTCCTTTGTTCTTAAGGTGCTGGAAAGGGTGATAGACAGTCATCTTCGTCAGAACCTGGAGAGCAAGCTCTCGGCTGCCCAGCATGCCTATGTGAGGGGGAAGTCCACCGAGACGGCACTACATGAGGTGGTGGGTTCGGTGGAAAAATCCTTGGAGTGTAAGCAGTTCACTCTTGCTGCCTTCATTGATATTGAAGGTGCCTTCAACAATGTAAGGACTGGGTCTATTACTAGGGCTTTAAGGGACTTAGGGGTGGAGAGATATATCTATCTTTGGGTCGCTTCTCTGCTCAGATGCAGGGAAATTAATTCGGTGCTAGCTGGGGCCAAGGTCACAAGATTTGTGAGCAGGGGAACACCCCAGGGTGGTGTTCTTTCACCCCTTTTATGGCTAGTCACCGTTAATGAGATCCTATCCGTAATTAATGGCGGTGGGGTCAAGGTAGTTGCTTATGCTGATGACCTGGTCCTGCTGGTTTCGGGACCATTCCCTTCAGTTATGAGTGAGATCTTGGAGGGTGCTTTAGGTAAGCTGGGTGATTGGGCCGCCAGGTGTGGTCTTCGGGTTAAACCTTCTAAAACTCAGCTAATGCTATTCACCAGAAGATACAAACCTCCGCTGTTTAGACTGCCCAGAATGGGTAGTCAGACTCTGGAGCTCTCATCCAGGGTCAAGTATCTGGGTGTAATACTGGACCCCAAGCTCCATTGGAGGCTTCATGTAGAGGAGCGGGTGAAAAAGGCCTGTGTGGCCTTTTACTCCTGTAAATCTATGTTTGGTCGAAGATGGGGACTCAGACCTCATATGGTGCTCTGGATGTACAACCAGGTGGTCTTGCCAATTTTAGCCTATGGTTGCTTGGTGTGGTGGGTAGCCCTTCGCAAGGGCTATATTGTCACTAAGCTGGAAAGAGTGCAGAGGACTGCGTGTATAGGTATCACTGGGGCCTGCAGGACTTGCCCCAATGCTGCTCTGAACGTCATTCTGCACCTACTGCCTGTGGACCTTCAGGCTATGTCGATTTCAACTCAGAGTGCGATCAGATTGAGAGAGCTGGGCCTCTGGGGACGATTTTCAGGGGGCCATAGTAATATTCTAGGGCTACTCCCTCCTCATATACGGGATATACGTACTGACCTTGCCCTCCGGAAGTTGGATTTTGGGGGGTGTGCCAAGGTTGTCTTCCCCAGTAGGGAAGAATGGGCATTAGGAAGGGTTGGTATGGGTCCCGGTTTCTCGGTCTTCACGGATGGCTCTAAGATGGATTCCGGCGTGGGGGCTGGTATTTTCTCCGAGTCTGCCAAACTGGCAGAGTCTTTTAGATTGCCGGACACATGCAGTGTTTTCCAGGCCGAGGTGTTTGCAATCATGCAAGCACTGAGGATTCTAAGGGAACGGTGTATAGGGGGTGAAGTTAGGGTTTTTTCTGATAGCCAGGCTGCTATCAGAGCCCTGGCTTCGCCCATGGGAAACTCTTCCCTCGTCCTTCGTTGTAAGGAGGAGCTGAAGCGTCTTGGGGACGTTTGTGGCATCTCCTTGGCCTGGGTTCCTGGTCATAGGGATATCCTGGGAAATGAGAGGGCAGATGAGCTCGCTAGGGGAGCTTCTGCCGGAGGGGAGCATGTTGCTTCCTACCTGGATGTCCACTGCCCTATGACCACCATTAAGGAAAGGATATCCAAGTTTTTCCTTGGGAAAGCACAGAGCAGGTGGAATTCCATCACTACCTGTGCTGTTTCTAGGACACTTTGGCCACGGTATAACCGGGGTAAGACTCTGGGAATCTTGGGGATTCCCCGTCAGTCCTTGTCCAGACTCATAGCGGTGTATACGGGTCACTGGCTGATCGGTAGACACGCAGAGAGGCTGGGCCTCCCCTTTAATCCGCACTGCAGAAGTTGCGGGGATTCTTCTAAGAGGGAGACTGTGGAACATTTTCTTTGTGACTGTCCAGGTCTGGCGGTCAGACGTTTGAAATTTTTTGGGGTGCCCTTTTTCGACGGCTTGGCGCAATGTGCGAACCTGGACCCCTTGCTTTACTTCACTTTATAGACAGCTCTGGTTGGCTGTAGTTATATTCTCTTATTTTTCTACTTTTAGGTAACTTTAGTTTGGTCCTGCAATGGTATCAAAACGGCATCTTGTGCTAATTGTAGTTGATCGGAGTTTCGGATCAACTGGCCATTTGACCTACCTGCCTACCTACCTACAGTGAGACCTCGATAACTTGTAGTGGTAAAGATCAATAGCACAATTCAGTAACATATTTTCAAGATAATCGCATTGTTTTCAACAAAAATGTTTATGCTGTTTATTCAATTGGTAATTCGTAAATTTTTTATTTTGAAATTTTGTAGAGAGATGTGTCTACGTTATTAACTAGTTTGTTTGAGAACCATTTTTGTGTGCTTTTATACCCAAAGAAACTAGAGGCTTGTAGCTTTGCTAACTTTCTATCCATTTTAACCCTTAATTGCATTGTAATGCAAATTTCCATCATAAATTCTTTTCAAGAAAAAGAAAAAAATGTACAAAAACTTTAGTGTAAATTGGTCGCTGCTGAAATATTACGGCATTAGATTATACCTATTGAACTGCAGTTTTAAATAAAATATTTTTAAATATTTTTCCCTAAAATTGTGAATTTTATCAGTAGCTTATTTTAAAAAAATTAAAAAAAATTCATGCAATAGAGGGTTAATTACCAACTACTCAAAAACTGACTGATTTTATACGGTGCTGCCCTATTATTGTAATTGAAACATAAAGAAAACTAGAGTTGTCGACTGTCGATAATGTGTACTTAGTGAATCACATATTCGTTATTGCAAACAATAAAAACTATCGACTTCTTTTGTTAAAAGTTACTGAATCGCAGTATAGGAGCATAATGGATTATCGATTTTCATAGTCAATAGGAAAACACTTTTAGATAGAAATTTTTTATGCAAGACAAACTGGTCTCATGAAAACACTCAATGATGAGTTTTTCCCTTGGTATGAATTCATTTAATTTTTTCACAATACTATGGCAGCTAAATAGTTAGCTGAAGATATTTCTCATTCTGTGAAATCTTGTTGCTTTTTACATTTTTTGCAACCAACCGTATGAAAACTCTGAGTTTAGGAATAATGGGTTCTGACATTTTAGGCTTTTCTTGCATTAATATTTCGGCCTAGGATGGAATACAAATTTCATGTATGGGCCGGCGCTTCAAAGTCTATTTTGGGGATTCTCGATTGCGTACAGGAAAGAGCGTAGGGTATCCAACCGTATCGATTCGTTTGAACAACTGCGCAGTGTGGATTGCGTTTCATGTTTCTGTCGATACAACCATGGGAGGAGCTCTGATGAAATAATTGGGAACTACATGTACCTCTCTCAGGGCCCATTCTTTGTGGTTGATTGTCCACTGAATCGCTTAATGCGTTATAGAGAGAATTCGTTCTTTAGCCGCAGCGCTGGTTTATAGAACAATTTTTCAGCGAATGTTTTTAAAACCAGATACGACATCTGTAAGATTAAATCAAATGTCCACAAGAACTACTCCCTATTTTGGAGCTTCTCGATCGTGTACAGAAAAGAGGGAATTTGCTTATCACCCATAGTAGGGTATCCAACTCTAATGATTCGTTGGAGCATCAGCGCAATGTGGCTGGCGTTTCATGTTTCTATCGATACTACCATGGGAGGTGTTCTGATGAAATAAAGAATTTGATTCCGGGTGGTCTTTGGGCACGTCCTTTGTGGTTTTTTGTTCACTGAATCGCTCAATGCGTTATAGAGAGAATTTGTTCTTTAGCCGCAGCGCTCGTTTATGGAACAATTTTCCAACGAATGTTTTTTCAGCCAATTACGATATCTGTAAGTTTAAATCAAATGTCCACAAGAACTACTCCCTCTTTGCCCCTTCCAATAACATATTTTCCTAGACCAGCACAATGTATTGCATGAGTAGGGACCGTCTCCTGTGTGCTGGCTTTAACAATAAACAAAATTGTAGTTCATTTAAAAAAAACACAAATGTTTTTATTAAAAAAATATATTTTAAATTATCTAATAATTTGTAGAAAATAAACAAAAAATGTTGAACAGTAACATTTAACCACCATAACCACATACAAACGATTAATGATGGCCAACCATAAGGAGAATACTGGTGGCAAAAGGCCACTGTAATGCTGATGATAATGACACTGATAACGTTTGAAATTGATGGCAATAACCGCCATCAAAGCGAAAATAAATATTTATGTTACACGAGTTAAAGAAAAATAAAATTCTGAAGGAAAAAAGAAGCCACAAACTGGCACAGCCATTAGCTTTTTGTGAAAATTAAAATTTTAATATGTTTTCCACTCATAATTTTTCTTTGTCTCTTACTTGTATTTTCTTGTTACTTTTGATAAAATAAATGACCTTTAACAGCAAACAACTGCTTTATGGTGATAAAAATGTTTTATTTTAATATTAAAGAATAACAGCAAGTTTTTTTTTCTTTTGTAATATTGCCACCATAACTAAATATAAGCGATTGTTTGGTTTTGTTGTCTTTTTAATATCAAACCTCACAACAGCTGTTACATTTCCTCCAAATCCTATTTTCAATTACCGACTCAAACTTCTATACCTGCTTTTAAAAGATTCTTTTCAATTTAAAAAACATAACTTCGTTTCATTTTAATATTTTTTGTTTTATTGTAAAATAGAGTGTCGCACACAATTAAAAAAATTTGAAATTTTGTTAACAAATAATAAAAACTGATAAAAAAAATAAATAAAAGAAAGGAAAAACAAACACACACACAGAAAACCAGCAGCGGTAAAATGATTTCAGTTAAGCGGATCAATTTTTGGGGGAAAAAGCCCATAAAACACAAACAACAAACAAACTTTGGTTGACCACCCTTCTTCCAGCTACACTTCCTGTAACTTTTTTTATTATTTTTCCTTGCTATGGAGCGAGAAAGGCAAATAAATTTATGCTCAAATATTTTCAAATTGTTGTTTTTTTTTTTTGCTTCATTTTAATTGATTCATTTGGAGGGTCGGTCGGTCATATTTAATTTTATTCTACTCCCAATTGTAAAGGTTTATTATTTAAATTTTTCTTATTAAATTACTAAAGTCCACAGAGAAAAGAAACATAAAACTACCCTTAATAATAACCTTTAAAATTTTTTAAATAACTATAAAAAGAAGAAAAATCATCTTTTTTTTTTGTCTCTAAATGGTTTGTTTATTTTAAAAGAAGATAAAATTCAAGATGTTGAAGACAAAAAAAAACCTTCATTTTTAAGGCTTAAAAAATTTTTTATTTAAAATGAAAAGTTTTTAAATTTGGTGTCACATTTTTATGATAAGAGTTTTAAAAATACCATCAGTTTTTTGTCTTTGTTTATTATTATGTTGAAGGGAATTGTTGTTATAAGTCCCGGGCTAAGTTATTGTGTGGGAATTAAAAATAAAACCTAAACAATTCAAAATGAATTAAAGTTACGCGGGAAACCAATTAACAAAAAAGAAAATATTAACTTCGAGGTATTTATGAAATATTTTAAGCCTTAATTGTATAACAATCTAAAAAGTTAAATTAAATTGTTGCTTAATTACGAGCAAGCTGACTAACGCCACTTAGGCAGGGTGTAGTGAAGCAGACTACAGTCGCTAGTGTAAAACAAACCCAAGACTTCTGCACTATCAGTATAGTTTAGTATACTAGAATGGGTATTGTCAGATGAAAAATAGACTTATAGCCTGTTTCTGTATGACAAACACATTTAAGCAATTGAAAATTTATATGAAAAAAAATTTTGTTCAAAATTATTTGAAAAATTTAGTGTTTTTCATACAAATTTTTAGTTAGTCTTACAGTTTACAGCATCTACAATCGCTATAGCCAAAGAAAGAACTAGAAATAACTAAAACGTTGTTAAACATGAAACAAAGGTATGGCAGTAGGATCACAGGAGTGAAAATTTCTTTTTGGCATATTGAAGAGCAGGCAGCCAAAATGCTCATTTCGTATTTGATTAATATCAATAAATTTTTTTAATTAAAAAAAAAGAAAAATAAAATTGTTTGGCCAAAAAAATTTAACTTAAAAAGTTTATTGGTACCATTTAAAATTTTGTAATTATTTTTGCCATAAATAGAAATACTTTTGTACAGAATTTCTTGTTTTGGTGGGTGAGTGGTATAGTGACTGGAGCGTCCGCACAAAATCTCAAACGGCCCAGGCTTAAATCTCAGCAAAGGTGAAAAATTAAAAAGTTAGTTTGCGGTTTTTTTTTTTAAATTAAAATTTAAAAATAAGAGGTTCTACCCCCCCCCCCCCCCCACGAAGAAGTCCATCTACAAAGAAACCTCTCTCTGACATTCCACTTTAGTCTATTCCACCTTAACCTTTGACAACGAAAAACGAATTATCAGGAGAAAAGCGCTATCTATTGGGAAGTAACAGATAACAGCTAAACATACTAACTTAGCGAAGACACTTACCGCAATCAACATGCAACGATGAGGCAATTCCTGTTGATCATTCAAGGGTGAAGGTATAACATCGACTTTTTCTCATTTTTAAGGCGCCTAATAATATAAGAAAAACAACATATACATATGTTCCGTTATCATAATGTACTATCCTTTCCACGAAAATGTCAATACAATGCTCAGCATTTAGTAGGGCTATATCACTGAGTATTGGTCTCATTGAAAAAAAAAGAACATGACGCATGAAACAAAGGAATTGCAGTTGGATCACAGGAGTAATAATTTCTTTTTAGTATATTGGAGAGCAGGCAGTCAAAATGTTCATTTCGTACTTGAGTAATATCAGTTAACCTTTTAATTAAAAAAAAAAAAAAACAGAAAAAATAGAAAAGCTTATTGGTAACATTTAAAATTTCCAATTAATTTCTTTCATAAATAGAAATGCTTTTGTGCAGGATTTCTTCTTTTGATTAAAACAATTAAATTTTTAATTGTATAAATCAATATTATTTTTGGACCTTTTTTAGGAAAAAAATTTTAAACTGCTAATTTGTTAATTACACACATACATAATTGGCCATTACAGTTGGCCTGTTTCAAGATTAAGGATTAGCTTCCCACAGTAACCATGTTGTGTGTATCAATTGTTATTCATGACCTACTGGGACCTACAGTTTAAAGTCGATTTCGATCTACATGACTTGAGAAGTTTGTGCATTTACTTTCAAAGCTTTTGCCAGAAGAATGAAGAAGAGGTCGTCGCCCAAAGAAATATTTTTTTATATTTTTTTTTTTAAGATGACAAAGTTGGGGTTTGAATCCGGAGCTCTTGCCAACAAACTTACCACTAGACTACGGCTACTACTTTAGTTAATTAACAGTATAAATATTGTTGAGACCTCTAACCGGTCACTGACGGTCTGTGACTAAATTGACATTAAGGTAGGAATCGTTTCAAGCAATATGTGCTGATTCTGTGACAAGGCGATCAAGTCATCACAGCACATACTGGGCAATTGTGCAGCATTGATGTACGGTAATAAGAGTTTCCTTAGTGATTATCAGTTATCAGATAAGAAGAGGTAGGAAATATTATAGGAATCTCGGTTAAGTTGAGAACTGTACAATAGATCTACACATCGAAGTACTTTAGTACCGCGTTTATGAATAAGTATTGTTGGTAATACCGTAGACAGACGACAACGTTAATTTGCATTAAAAACTTACTAAGGCAAATTAAAATTTTACTCTGACTGACGACAGTTTCTGCATCTATAGCGTGGAGTAGTTTTGTTTGTGAACTATTTTTATTTGCTTTTATACCCGTAGAAATGAGATGTTTGTAACTTTGCTTACTTTCTATCCATTTTGATTACCAATGGTAAATAATTAGCCAAAAACTGATTGATTTTATGCGATGTTCCCATATTAAAAAAGCTTAATGCAGTATAAATTCAGTTTGGTTTTGTGCATTTACATTGGATATAATGCGCAAGTTAATTTGAATTAACGCCGTCGTCTGTCTTCGGTATAAGGGCGATTTAAATAATAGTACAAACGTAGTAAAGATTTGTTGATTGAAAACAAATTTTTTTGTATGCGGTCTTACTTTATAAATATTTTTCCTATATTCTTAAGTTCAATTCAGTTAAATTCACTACCCTCTGATACTAAAGTCTGTGTCCTACCCATAATGCTATAGTAGAAAAAACAAAGACTTGCTGAATAACAACAAAAAATCAATTTAATTGTTGTCTATGGTCTAGAAATCCGAGTTCAAGTGAAAATTGTTTTTTTTTATTACTGGCAATCGAATTTGGATTTCCGGTTTATAGAATAACAGTGTTATGCGCTTTCGTTGGCGATGTCTTCTAACCACCACAGCTATTATCGTAACTGTCGCCGAGGTCGATTAATTTTGATAAAATGGAATAAGAAGGCAAATAGAAAAGAAATTGTAATTCTGATTCATCCAAATAGGATGGCAATTACAAAAAAGTATGTAAGGATGGTGAATAAAAGAGACTGAGATAGAATGTGTTGTGTTTGACTTCGACTAACTCCTTACAGGTATAGAAAAAATATAAACCCAATACATAATTTTTACCAAAAAGGTGTTGATGATTGTCTCGAATATAACTAAAGAACACAAAGAACTCTAATGAGATTACCGTAGCTGGGGTCGAAAGCATATTCAGTTCAGCTTGTGTGCACTTTCTTAACGGACATTATTTTCTAATTTGATTGTCAAAAAATTATGGCAAAAAAATACTCTAAATTTTTAATAGAATTTCGCTTTGATCTTATTAAAGCATTTCTGATGAAACCAAACAAATTTATTTAATTTTATTTCATTTCAATTAGAAGTCTATACAAATCCAAGTTGCTTATTTATTCAATTATAGGGATTTAATTTTGTTACTTTGTTTGTGGGTTTCTTTTAATTTTCTTGTGAATACATTGATTTTGATCTTCTTATGTTAATGCCTTATTTTCATGTTATATATAATATTTTATTCATTTCCTGTATTCTTTTTCTTTTTTTCTTTCATTTACTTACAGATTTAGTCCCACACGTGCACCAGCTCCTTGGGATGGCATACGTATATCGGATACGTATAGTCCCGTTTGCCCGCAACGCTTGCCAAATATACAAAATGAAACGGCCGCATTAGAAAAGATGCCAAAAGGACGTTTGGAATATTTAAAAAGACTACTACCACACTTAGAGAATCAATCAGAAGACTGTCTATATCTAAATATATTTTCACCCATCAATGGTGAGTTCAAAGACATTTGACATACTTTTGTTTTCGTGTTTCTGTTTTTTTTTTCTCTGTCTATCTGTTACAATACAAATCAATGTTTTAATTTTGATTTTGATGAGTATTATCATCATCAGCCAATTTTTGATTTCTTTTTTTTTCATCTTCTTCTTTGTTTCTTCGAAATATTTGTGTATTAAAATAAAAGACAAAAATGTTTATAAATGAAATGTAGAAAGATATGAATGTTTTTATGCCTGTATGCCTGTGTGTGTGTGTATGAGTGTAAACGACAATGGAATAAAAATAATTTCATGTGCCAAAAACAATATTGATATTTCCCCAATACCTCTTCAGCATACAAATAAAGCGAGCAAACCAGCGACAAATAGGGAAAGCGTAAAGGAGTGCTACTCCAGTGAATACATATGAGTGATATCGTGGTTAAGTTAAGTGAACTAATTGGCAACTGAAAATTGTAAAAAAATTTATACATGTTTTCTTTTAAAACAAACTTTTAATTTGCTGGCATTTTAAATGAGAGAAACAAAATGAAAAAGAAAAAAAGTTTTCTTCAGATTTTTTTTGTTTTCTATGACTTCTTCTATGGAGTTTTTGAGACAATTTAAAATCAACTTTTAGCTTTTCAGTAATATTTTTTTTATTTAATTTTTTTTTTTATTTTTTTTTTTTAATTCTTAAAATAATTTGTATTAAAGCACGTATAAATCATGATTTGTAGATATAGGTTTAAAAAACATTATTCAAAACCAAGTAAACTAAAAGCCAATAAACTAATTATGCTGAAAATGCCGAACACCAATATACACCCCTACAAACATAAGCTTATCTATCCACACACACATATGCATATATCCCAACATACCATAAAGCAATCCTTCTACAATGCAACTTAAGAATAAGCTTACAAAAACAGTAAAATACAAGCATTTCTTAAATTAATTTATAATATTATATGTGCCCATAATTATGAAAGTGGTCTAAGTCATATATTTCTTGTTTCGAGATATTTAATGAATTGCATTTGAATAAATTAAAAAATATTTTTACCTTATGCGACATTTTAATTTATAATTTTATTGGTCTCAATTGATGGAAATTTATTATGAATATGAAATTTCGTGTGAATTTCATACGATAATATTGTTTTTAAAGTTTGAATTGACTTAGACCACTTTCGAAATTAACTGAATGTGCTATAAATGACTTAAAGCAATAAAGAACTGAGTTTTATTTAAAACAATAATTTGATTGAAATAATTCCTGAACATTTATTAATTATTTTTAAGCAGTAATCCATTTTTATCATTATTTCGAGTATTTAAGATTCTTAAAATGTTCCTGAAAAACTGAAGGGATGTACGATAGTAAACTCATAATATCTTTATGTTTTTCTTTATTCTTACTGGTCTAATGGTGGTGTATAATAGAAGTAATTTAATATTTTTGGTCTTCCACTTTTAGGTGGAAGTTTTGACTTAGACCACTTTCATAATCAACACTAAATGAATTCCATATAATGTTGAAATTACAACCACTATCTAATGGTTCATTTTTGACAATTTCATAAAAATTACATTTCACAAATTTAGTTTAAACTAATGTGTTATGATATAACTGATAAACTAATTTTTTTTAAATTTTGACTTAGACCAGTTTCATAATTATGGGCACATATATAAAATTTGAATTTACAAACGTTTTTTAACCATCCAAAATTATACAATAATATTTTTAAAATTTTTTATGTCGAAAAAAAAAATACATGCTTTTAATTTAGGGGATTTCCACAAATAAATCAAATATGCTATGCATTAAATGTTTGCAAAAAATCATTTAAAATTGACAAAGGAATACGGCAATAGGATAAAAACATAAATAAAAAATACCTAATGTATTTTTTGTGTAATAAATAATATTAACGAATTTTTCTTTTATTGTAATAAAACAATATATTGGTGTTTTAATGTTTATTATACTATTATGCTAAAAATTTTATGATAATATTAAGACGAATTAGCTTTTTTATACAATAACTAATATAATATTATTTTTTTAAGCTTATTCTACAATTGAAAAGTTAAGCTTTTAGTAAGCTTGAACATACAAGATTTTCATAAGGGTTCCGTTTTGATTTTTCTACAATTGTTACATTAATCTTTTTCAACAAATTCTAAAATGTTTTTCAAACTTAAGGCTTGTGTTGGTAAGCTTATGATAATACTATTCTCAAGCCATTTGGTTTGTTGGGATATGTGTGTTCAAATACATATAAATAAAAATTTCATGTAACATACTTCCTACATATGTTCTAAAGACAAAACCATACTGTTTGAGCAGTAAATAGTAGACAAAGAATTAAACATGTTTTTAATTAAAAATTAACCACTAGAGAAAACAATGTATTGTAGTAAAAAAAGTGTTAAATAATAAAATTAAACCTTTTCAAAATCTCATTAATTTATTTAATAAATAATAACAAAACCAATAACAACAAGAAAAATTACAGAATTTTTTTATAAAAAAAAAGAAAAAAAAAACAATGAAAATAAAAAAGTAAATATTTTTTTAACTGATTGTTACTGCAAATAATGTATAACAATTTTTTAATATAATTATGGCCTTTTTTTTAATACAAAAATACAATGCAATCACTTGATTATAATATTAATAATGAAATAAATAAAATTAAGTAATAAATTCAATTAAAAAGTTCAACAATGCTAACCTTTAAAGGTATTGTCTATATGACAAAATGCACAACAGTGTAGTAATTGAATTTGCAAAATAGGTTACAAAAAGGACAGCTATAAAACTTTCAAAAGGGTATAAAATAATTTTTTTTTTTAATTTAAACATTAACTTTTGCTTTCATCAAAGATATTTGACGTTAAGTTTTGCCAAAAAAAATATAATTAAAAAGTTAATTGATATCAATTAATTTTCCCAATTAAAAGTTTTAATTAAAGGTCATAAACAGAAATGATTGGGGGTTTGTTTTCTTAATTTGGTATCAGTTAAAATTTTAATTGTCTTTTTTCTGTGCTTAGAAAAAAATATTTCATACTTGATTTTAACTTATTATATAACTGATTTTAATTTCAATTTTCATAAATTGTTATAATTGATTAAATTATGTGTTTAATTGATTAATGAACTTTATTCGAAGAATGATAAAAGTTGCTACAATTTAAACAATTTTGAATTCCTAATTGGAATCACTTATAAAATCTGTATTATGTAAGATCCCAAATGTGGTATTTTTTATGAGAGTTAACATCACTTAAGGAATATGTATAAGCACTAGCGAAACTGAACTCTAGTCTTCTTTATGGAAATTAACATCTCGTAAAGAATACTTAAAACTATCAGAATCTTAAGACTGATATAATAATTATGAGGAAGAAGAATACGTTTGATTTTTTTACAGAAGCGTTGTTTTTGCATGTTTGGATTTTAAAAAATTTTACTATTAAATTTTAATTAAATTTTAATTAAATTTTGTAATTGATTGTAGTATCCGTGGTCTAGTGGTTAGTGTGTTGGCTTACTAAGTCGAGAACTCCGTTTCAATCTATAGCTCTGACCTCTTGAAAGAAGAAATATGAAAAATATATTTCTTTAGGCGGCTACCTCTCAGCAGTCTTCTGGCAAAAGCTCTGAGAGTAACTAATTGCCATGACAAAGCTTCTCAAGTCTGTCGTTCGGAGCCGCCGTTAAACTGTAGGTCGCAGTACTCATGGATAATAATTAACACACACAACATGAGTGCTACGAGAAGCTAGGCCGTAAAGCTGACACAGGGTTGTATAGGTCATTACGTATTCTGCAAAACAAAATCATTGGCAAAGGTTTGCACAACCCAGCAGAAATTAGTGCTTACCAATATGCTATTTTGTAAGGGAGAAATTGTTAACAATCACTTACTCATGCGGATCAATAATGCATTTTTTTATATGAAATGAGTTGCTAAAATGCAATAGAAATGCACATTTATTGCAACCAGTAAGCAAATGGTATAAAAAATCAAAAATAATACCTTATCCTATAGCATTTGTGGAAGCTTTAAGGTATGAATAAACAATATAATGCTTCCATTATTGCTTAAAATTTTATTTATTGCTTCCAAATTTGAAAAAATTTCTGCTGGGAAGTGGCTATTTGCAAGATACTTATTACAAAATGTAATAGACTTGAAAAAAATTTACCCATTATTAATTTTAAATAAATTACGAGAAGAATACTTTGAGTTTTTACCAACATAGAAGGTATATAATGGAAAACAACGTATTTATTGGGTTGGCAACTAAGTAAATGCGGATTTTACTCATTGATGGCATTAGTTGAATTTTTAGGTTAGATGACGTAATTGAAGTATCAAATACATTTTGTTATTTGATAGTCGGTACTTCAGCTGTCAATCAGTAAAAAAAATTTGTTGATCGGTTGCGTGGTTTTTGTTTGGCGTCTGTTGAAAAATGGAAAATCAAAAGGAACATTTTCGTCATATTTTGCTTTTTTATTTCCGGAAAGGAAAAAGCGCTTCACAAGCTCATAAAAAGTTATGTGCTGTTCTTAATTTCGTTCTTGTAATTTGTCACTAAAAGATGAAAAACGCTCCGGTCGTCCAGTTGAAGTGGACGACGACCAAGTCAAAGCAATAATTGATTCCGATAGTCACTGTAAAACACGCGAGATTGCAAGGAAGCTTCATGTATCACATGCATGCATTTAAAATAGCGTAAAGCAAAATTGACTTTTATTTTCTAAAAAATATCTGCAATTACTTAGTTGCCAAACCAATATTAAGCAGTTTGAGAGTTTATTGTGTTCACGAAGAAAAAAATTCCACCAGATTCTTATCACAAGGATATTATATCTCAAATATTTTAAATTGATACGCCATCACTAACAGAAAACAAACTTTTAATTAAACGTTTCATAGGAAAAAAAAAATTAAGTATTATTCAAATATTCTCAACCCGCTATAACAAAAGAGTATCAATATATCATTTTAGAAATAAAATAATATTTGTTTTAATTCTACCAATTTTTTTTTCTCTCTCTTTTTAATTCCACCACTTTATATGTCCATCTTCATTTAAATGTTTTACTTGTTAGCTGTTCATTAAAATAATTTGACTTTATTTTTCTTCACAGTCACTTATACAAAATGAAATGATTGGCGTTAATTAAAATGTAAATTTAATAAAAATTAAAACCGTATGACACAAACATTTAGACAAGTGGAATTTTAATTTGAAATGAATGAAATGTTTGTAGAGGAGGTGATGTTATTCATTGTTAATCAAAGTAATTTTATTCAGTTTATGGTCAATAGATACTGGCGTTGTCCTATATAGTAAAGCAATTATTGTGTGTGTGTGTGTTAAAATAGCTTTGAAAAAATAGTGAAAACAGTACAAAAAATAACAACAAATACAATTAAACAAACGGGTAGCAATAAAAACATTAAAATTACACACCCACATACCATATATAGAATTCAATTTTATAGTTGAATCTATTAAACACCCAGTGGCCAATTCAAAGAGACATGGTCATTTACACATTTTCATGGACAAATTATTGTTACACAATCAGTATCAAGTCGCATTCTGCATGAAAATTTTTATTGTTAAGCCTTTGCAACAACCACAAAGCAGAGACAATTATGCCTGACAATTTCATTGAAGTGACATTTTGCCTAAGAAAGTCCAAACTTAGCGACATTGTCTGTTATGAGTCATTTTTAAGCAGAACACTATAGGATTTTGTCTGCTATACGTCTCCACTAATGAATTCAGCAGAAATAACGAAATAATTTGGCTTTTTATTGTTGTCTTCTTAAGGCTTTAATATAATTTTTATTTTGTATTTAGTAAACTTTTATAATATTATCAGAAAAACGACCTTGAGCCGGAATTAATCACGAAATATTATTTTTATTTTTTAGCCTCTCTGTTAGTAGTCGCCGCGGTCTAGTGGTTAGTGTCTTGGCTTACTTAGACTCCAATACTCAATTCTGACATCTTGATAAAATATAAATATAAAAAACTGATTTCTTTCGCCGACTACCTCTCAGTAGTCTTCTGCCAAAAGCTCTGGGAGTAATTGATTTTTTTTTTTTTTTTGTTTTTTTTTGAGACCAATACTCAAGGGTAAACCCCTACTAAATGCATTGCAATGTATTGGAATTTTTTGGAAAGGACAGTACATTTATGATAGAACATAAATTTTTTTTTATATTATTACTAAGCGCCTTAGGAATAAGACAAATTGCTGAGAATTGATTATTCAAAGGCCAGTATTATACCTTCACCCTTGAGTGATCAACACAGCAATTGCCTCATGGTTGCATGTTGATTGTGTGGTGAGTGTCTTCTCTAAGTAGGTTTAGATGTTACATGCTATTTCCAATAGGTGGCGCTTTTCTCCTGATCATTCGCTTTTTGTTGACATTAGTTAAGGTGGAATAGAGAGGAATGTCAATTGCCTCCACATTAGCGACACATTGTGTAAAAATTTGCTATGACTCTCTAATGATAATGTCTGTTAGAACTCACCAATACACGGAATTCTACGAGACAAAATCAATTTTAGTCATATTCCAGCAGAAAATGTTTAAGATTTGGAAGCAATAAATAAAATTGTAAGCAATATTGGAGGCATTATATGGTTTTTTACACCTTAAAGCTTTCAAATATGCTACAAGATAAGGTATAGTTTTAAATTTTTGTACTATTTGCTTACTGGTTGCCATAGATTTTAAATTTCTATTGCATTTTAGCAGCTCATTTCATATAAAAATCATGCATTATTGATGCGATCACGAGTAAGTGATTCTTTACAGTTACTCCCTTACAAAATAACTTACTGGTAAGCACTATTTTCAGCTGGGATATGACGTTTTGCGCAAATGCTTTAAAAATTCATGTACGACCCCCAATAAAATTCAGCAACTGTCATCGATGATTAAGCATTGTCAGCGTTTGTCACCATGATTCAGTATGATATTCGCCAGCGGGCAGTTACATTAATGTTACACTTATATACATACGCCCTTTAATACATACAGTGTATATATTGTGTCAAGAGTAGAAAGAGTAGAATTTGCTATAACAGTAAAAAAAACAGCATTAATGGCATGTGCATGGCAAATGTATTTGTGGTCATTTCCTGTTTTAAATACACATCAAATACACTTAATCTCTTAGTGTTGGTGTGTGTGTGGGTGTATGTGTAAAATCATCAATCTGTTACTCACTATATGTGTGAGTATATATCACAGTCAAACATTAAATACACACTCTCAACGATATTTCAATCAAAATTACCATTTTTGTCCAAAGGGCACTTAACATTTGTTGATAGTTCACTGCTACTACTACAGTTTAATCAGCTGTTGGCATCAAATCATATCAAAACCATTCTGTTTTGTTGCTGTTTTATCAAAATGTTCAATAATGAGTTCTATACAGTTACACTAGAGGTTATTTCTGTTGTTTATCACTTCAATGGGGTCCAAGTTTATTCGTTGTGAAACAGTAATAACAAAACGTAGTTCAATTAGGTGGTGACGAAAGGTTGAAATACTTTTTAAAGCAGAAATGAGCAGGTAAACATTTTAAAGTAAAAATCTAAGAAAGCAGCTTTAAATATACAGGTGCCGATCAGAAAGTTCTTAATATTTTCAAGGAAACAGAAATCAAATAATCAAATTGAATGATGACACAGTCAATAGCCTGACATCTTCTTCTCATAAAAAGAAAAGAATAGGTTTCTTAACCAACGATCGTCTTAAAGCTATTATATGTCAAAGCTTGGGGGGTGCGTTGTATAGTGGTTAGAGCGCTCGCACAAAAACACAAAAGTTCAAACGGCCCAGGTTCGAATCTCAGCAAAGGTGAAAAATGAAAAAGTTATTTTGCAGTGTTTTTTTTTTAATTATTTAGAATTACTCAAGCTTAAGGTCTTTTTAAATAAAATCGTTTATTTTTTTATCGATATTTCGCTACTCCTGCGTGTAGCGTCTTCAGGAAATATTTATTAAAAAAAAGACCTTAATGAGTAATTCTTTACATTAAATAAAAAGGTCGAAAAACCAGAATTAAAATTTTTAAATTATACTTAAAAAATAAGAGGTCGCCCCCTCCAAGAAGTCCATCTACAAAGTAACCTAACATTCCTCTCTATTTCACCTTAACCTTTGACAACGAAAAACGAATAATCAGTAGAAAAGCGCCACCTATTGCGAAGTAGCAGATAACAGCTAAAAACCTACTTAACGAAGGCACTCACCGCAATCAACATACAACGATGGGGCAATTGCTGTTGATCGTTCAAGGTTGAAGGTATAACACTGGCCTATGAATGATCAAATCACAGCAATTTGTCTCATTCCTAAGGCGCTAATAGTATAAGAAAATAAAATATATGTTCTGTTGTCATAATTTACTATTCTCTTCACAAAAATTCTAATACAATGCACAGCATTTAGTAGAGGTTTACCACTGAGTATTGGTCTCAATAAAAAAAAACAAGAACAAGAAAAAGGTTATTTTAGGATGGTTGCCCTTTAAGTCATATATTATAAATCGATTTATTTTTATTAAATTTAATAACTGAAATTAGCCAAAAACAATATAAACTTGAGCGCTCTTAAGAGACTTAGCAAAATAAATTCGGCTTTATTAGCTCACCAAATTGGCTGTCCATCGTAATCCTTTAACATTTAAAAATTATTTTTAGTGAAAAGGAATTTATCTTTTTGTATCAGAACAATGAAAATAAACTTGTTTTTCTCCGCTAAATTAGCGTTAAAACTGTTGCGGTTTGAACAGAAACCAATTTTTATCTCTTAGGAGAAGATATTTTTAAAATAATCCTTCCTTTTAAATCATAACAAAAATATTAAGTTTTTTTTTTTTTTGTAACCATTTGCTTAAATTAAAAGCATTTAAATATTATAAAATATTATGAAACTTTTGGCTTTGTTGTTTTATCACAAATAAATTTCACTTATAAATGTCATTAAATTTAGGTCTTGCTTTTTTTGAAGTTGTTAAGCACATATATTTCCTTATTTTAAATCCGATTAAGTAATAGGGGTAGGGGTTAAAAACAATTCCCTTTAAGCCACATTAAAACTTTTAACAAAAAAACTTGTTTTTTCATCATCAACATAATCTGTAGCTACAAAAACTCAATGTCAGACATGTCACTAATAAGTGTATACAACAACAACAACAACACCAACAACAACAACAGCAATATACACATACACACACACTCAAACACAGCTAGACAAATGGAAAAATAGTTGAAAATAGGCTGCAAAAAACCATATAAAAACAAATAACAGGAAGCAAACAGAACGTAAACAAAAACAGAACAAAATAAATCAATTTAAGCCAACTACTGCAGGGATTAAGGACCCCCCAAAAAAAAGTAATTTTAAAATATTTTCTTCCTTTCAGCAAAAAGGAGCATGAAAACAGTTTCTCTAAAATAAAAATAAAAAAAATAAAAAATTAAAAACGCACGACTTGTTAGTGCTAACAAGATAATGCGAAAAGAAAATTAAAACTTTTTATTCCAAATAAGATTTAAATGAATAATTATTTTGTCGTGCTGATAGTCTAAATTAGTTTAAATTTTGGGTTTATTTTTAAGTTTTTTAATATATTCTCACTATATTTTTTATAGGGATAGAATAAATAATTTATAGTTTTAGATAATTTCTAGTCATTGTTAATAACAATCAATTAAAGTAGTGAAATAGTAAAAATAAAATATATAAAGAATGGTTATATAAAAAAATTCAGTGGTCAAAAAAAAATTTTTTTGGAATTCAAAGTTATTTCCCGTGTTATATAATTAAAGGTTGGAACAATTTATTTTAAGGTATTAGTTCGGTAATAGTTTTTTATGGTTTAAAACATTTTCATATATCGAGTTTATCAATAAGAGCGCTACAAAAGTTTTTTTAATAAAATAAAAACGGTTTAGGAGATCAATAAAATTCTTTATTCCTGCAAAAGTACGTTCGATGCCATTATGTATGAACTTGATTTCTTTTGCATGGCCACCACAAGCACGCTTGCAAAAGTCCAGACGCTGAACCCAATTTTCGACGGTTTTCAAGCATAAATCTGCCGATACTGCTGCAATTTCACGTTCGATATTCGTACGAAGTTCATCAGTCGTCGCTGGCTTGTTGGCACAGACCATAAACTTGACATAATCCCACAGGAAATAGTCTAACGGCGTCAAATCGCACGACCGGGGCAGCCAATAGACTGGGCCATTTCATGAGATAACACGTTCTCCAAACTGAGTTTCCAATAAATTGATTGTGACATTCGCTGTGTGGCTTGCAGCGCCGTCCTGTTGGAACCACATGTCCTCCAGGTCCATATCATCCAATTGAGGCCAAAAATATTCGGTTATCATTGAACGATAGCGATTCGCATTCACAGTAACGTGCCGGTCTTGATCATCACGGAAGAAGTACGGACAAATAAACCGCACCAAAACGTAATTTTTTCAGGATGCAATGATGACTCATGGAGTACATGTGGATTGCTGCCTGACCAATAACCAGGGACTGTAACGGTTATAAGTTATATCGAAAAACTTATTTTTTTATGGTTATTTTGAGAGTTTTTCCATAAAAGGTCAGCAGAAAAAGTTATTTTTCAACGGAAAAATAAAAGTTAGAAAAAAACTCTCAAAAATAGAGTTTTATTTTTTCGTCATAAAATAAAACTCATTTTGTGAGTTTTATTTTTCCGTCATAAAATAAAACTCCTTTTGTGAGTTTTATTTTTCAGTCGGAAAATAACCGTTATTTTTCGAGTTTTATTTTTCAGTTAAAAAATAAAACTCTATTTAGGAGTTTTATTTTTTCAGTCATAAAATAAAACTCGTTTTTATAAAATTTTTTTTTTACACCTAACTCTGATTTGAAACATTATCGTCTGGCAACTATTACAAATATCATTTCTATCATATTTTGTTACGTGCGGAACGTCGTAATAGACGCAGTCATCGAACCCGCTTTCATCCTCTTAGTCAAATATTTGTAACATTTTTAGTAAGTTCCGGCCATTATCGGATTTAATTGCGTAAATTTGCTCTTTTATTAATATTAAAGCACCCTAAAAATCGTTTAACTTGAGATTTTAGGTATTCAGTAATAAAAAACAATAAAATAAAGATAGCACAAGCAACGGGATTAGATTAAAAATAAAATCTTTCATAAAAACGAGTTTTATTTTATGACGGAAAAAATAAAACTCCTAAATAGAGTTTTATTTTTCAGTTAAAAAATAAAACTCGTAAAATAACGGTTATTTTCCGACTGAAAAATAAAACTCACAAAATGAGTTTTATTTTATGACGAAAAAATAAAACTCACAAAATGAGTTTTATTTTATGACGGAAAAATAAAACTCTTTTTTTAAAGGTTTCATCTAACCTTTTATTTTTCCGTCAAAAAGTAACAGTTAAAATCTGATTAACGATCACTTATGCGAGATCACCACAGATTCTGTGGGAGCTCTCCAAGACGATTAATTTGGTATATAATATCATATATGTCTGTCGACTCTAATACGATGATTTTTTTAGTTTAATTTTTAAGCAATAACTGTTATTTGCGTTCCCTGCCAATAACCCATATTTTGTTTATTGACGAAGCCATTCAGCCAGAAATGAGCCTCATCGCTGAACATGATTTTTCGCTGAAAATCCGAATCATTTTCAAGTTGTTGCTCAGACCAATTCACGAACATACGACGCTTCTGGTGGTCAAGCGGCTTAAGTTTTTGTGTCAATTTGATCTTGTAAGGATGTAGGCCAAGATTTTTTGTGGCAAAGTTTGCCACAACGACTTTACAGAGATGCCCAAAGCTTGAGAACGACGTGTGAGCGACAAATTTGGGCTTTCTGCAACTGAAGCCTCAGCGGCAGCAATTTTCTTGACACTCCGGGCAATTCTTTGTTTCACTTGCACGGGCACATTTTGTACTGTGCCTGTGGATTCAAATTTTTCCACTAGATGCTCAATTGTTGATCTGCTAGGACGATTATGATGACCATAAATTGGTCACTCCGAGTTTCGGTAGTAAATTTTAATAATTTCGACTAGTTGTTGGCTCGTATATCTTTTCATCATGGAATGGCAAACCTTACTGAAGAGAAATGTCGAAAGAGTGGCAAGAAATATGACGTCGTTTGCTGTCACTGTCACTCTACTTTTGTAGCCTCCCTTTTGAAAAATCCGTTATCTTAACTAATATCTTCATTATTAACAACAACTCTCTTGAAATTTAATGAAGCTTTCTGTTACATTTATAGTTTAAACTTTAAACTGTTATGCTATAATTTAATTTCCATTTATAAAGAATTTTAAGTAATAAAACAAACAAAAAAGGAAAATAAATATTAAATTTATTTTCAAATAATAAAACAGATAAACGTACACAATTAATACTGATACAGCAACAGTTATTTCACAATGAATAAAACACATTTCTTATTGACACCTCTGGCGTATGTGTAACACAACATTTTACAGATAAAATAATAATCAGTCATATGCGGTGTGGCATCAACCGCTAGTAATCCAAACAAAGGAAATTATTTTATTTGCTTAAAGGCTACCACGGCATATTTAATTAGACTGCATAAATATTTTTATGGAAAAAAATAAAAATAAATTCCAAATAAGACAAAACTTAAAGTACAATTAAATGAAAAATTCATATAAATAGCAATCATTAAAAAGATATATGATATAGTATAGAAAACTATATAGATAATATAATAATAATGCTTTAACTTACCTTGTGGTTAAGCAGTAAAACTCCTCCATTAATAGTGGTTTAGCTAAAAAAAAATAAATAAAAAAAATTAATTACTTTCTTAAAGAACTAAAAAAAAATAGCAGCAATTAATTATTTAAATAGAGTAAACACATTGCAATCAATTTTCCTCCCTAATGCCCAATTTAAAGCATAAGCATATAAAAATTAAATAAATAATTAAAACTAAAATTAGTTGAAAGATATACTCTTCCAGCTACATATCTGTGGACATTTGACAAAACCTCTTCTTTCTAAATCAACAACTTTTCAGTAGAGCAAAAAAACAGTTAAAAAAGGCTAACAGAGGTTATTGCTTAGAAAACGAAAGAAATTTTAAACTTGGATATTATACACAAATACTTAACGAACATTATGCGACTTTTTTTTCCTTCTAGCAGCAATAGTTTTTTTTTTAAACGATAAAATATTAATTTAAGACTTTTTGTTAAATATATTTTAAAGAAGAAAATTAGCTTCCACCATACAAAGCATTTTGTAAAATTTCTTTTTAATTAAATTTGAAAATTATCTTAATCGCTTAAGTCACGACAAGTCGTTTTATTAAAACGGAATATAAAAAAAAAGGTTGAAAGAAGTTGGCCTGGAAAATATATCGGTTAAAAAAATACTTCTATTTTTCCCTACAATATGCAAATAATTAAAAAATAATAACCATTTTTTTTTGTTTTATAGACATTCAATTTTTTAAATTATTCTTAATTCTCTGATAGAAGTCGTTTTGTCAAATTGAAATTGGGGGAGAGTCTGAAAGAGGTCGATGAGTCAACTGCATATCTTGCGTTCCAAAGGTCGTAGAAATGCGGGGATTAGAGCAAAAGAAAGACAAGGAAATTCTATGTTTACTATAAAAATCTTGGAAAATTGTCTTATTTCGAGAGAAGAAGATTTTTCAGAATTCCGCAGATATGTTTAAGCATGTTCTGAAAATCACTTTGTGTGAAAGTGATTTCAAATCACAAAAAAAACTATTCTGTAGAAAAAAATTTTTAATTTTATATATTAAATTCATAAATGATTCACCAAAAAGTGAACTACTTGAGGTTCATTTTATAAATCCTGTTCGAAAATTTTTAATAATTATAATAAAACACCTTTCAATTACGCGCCTTTTTACCAAATATTTACAAAATAAAGCTTTCCTTTAATTTCTGGACGTCATTGTGCTGATGCTATGAAAATAGGTTATGAAAAGAAGGACAGAGGGAGTAGTGATTGCGGGACATTTGACTTAAATATTTTATTATCGAATTTCTTAATTAATTTTTGTTCCGTCAGAAACGCTTTAATTAGATCAAAGTTAATTGCAATGAATTTTTTGGTAATCAAAGAAGATATGATGTCCGTGGAGGAATAGTACACTAGCCAAACTGAACAACTGTTTTCGACTCCAGCTACGGTAGTCTCTTCAGAGTTCTTTGTGTCCTGTGCATATTCAAGACCAAACATCAACTATTTAAAAATTAAATATTAAAAAAATTCATTGCAGTTAACTTTGATCTAATTAAAGCGTTTCTGACGGAATAGTACTTAGTGTCTTGGCTTACTAGATAAGAGCTCTGACATCTTAAAACAAAAGGAAATATAAACAAAAATATTTCAACAGCTATGAGAGTAACTGATGGCCATGAACAAGCTTCTGAAAATTGTCGTTCGACATCGAATTTAAACTATAGATTCCGCTACTCATGGATAAAAATTGATACACAGAAACATGTGCTGCGAGAAGCTAGGCCGTGACCTTGAAATAGGGATTGTAATTGTCAATTATGCATGTATGTATGATTGCCTGGAAAAAATTTGCAAAAAAAAACAAATGCCATATTGCAAATATGCCCAAGTGCATCAATAGATTTAGACAGTTTTTTATCATTAATTTAAACCCTCCCCTTTTTGCTGTACGCACGCAATATAAGCTTTATATGGGATTGGAGTCCAACCATACTACTGTGTATTAAAGTTGTCCATTACTGTAGAACTTTCTGGATGTCGCATGATTTGATAAAACAGACAGATGTTTTATCTTCCTTCTCTTAAATGAAGAGGACGATTAGCTAATTTTAACAAGCAAACGAGTAACGAGTAAACTGAGTAGTAAAATAGGGAGATCTTTTTATTCAATGATATAATTGGTTATATAGTTGATTCTCAGTTGGTCTTAGAGTTGATTTTAAGTCGTTTAGAAGTTGATACTAAAGACAATATTTAAAGTTGAAATCCCGTGGCAACCAAAATAGTGTCTATAAAATTATTGCTATCATATGTAATTATATCTGTTTGTGTAAACTTAATCAAATAAATTAAAAGACTCTTTAACAGATAATAATAAGTGAAAAGCCAAATGAAACGTATTCTAATTATAAAAATATTCTAAAACTTGTGTTTTAATGCGTTGTTGCTTTTTAACATACTCCTACATTTATATATTTTCTGCTACATGAAAGGTTTAATCATCCCTTTTCAGCATTTTTATTTTTTTATTTTGAGACCAATACTCAGGGGTAAACCCGTACTAAATGCTGTGCATTGTATTGGAATTTTTTGAAAGGACAGTACATACATATATTATTATTAATTATTATATTATTATTAAGCGCCTTAGGAATGAGACAAATTGCTGTGAATTGATCATTCAAAGGCCAGTGCTATACCTTCACCCTTGAATGATCAACAGCAATTGCCTCATCGTTGCATATTGATTGTGTGGTGAGTGTGCCTTCGATAGCGTTGAAAATTTTTGTAAATACTAAAAAAAAAATCAGAAGATGTGAAGTATTCCTTGCACCGTTTTCGCCTACAAACTGCCACCTTCCATATCCACAATATTCAGACCATATTGCCTCTTAAACTAAGCAAATTAAGAATTCCGACTAATCTAACTGATATTTTAACTCTTTTTAGTCAATACTCATGCCTTTAAACTCAATTACTCGTTTTCTTAACTCTCCTCTCTCCCATTTAATTTTCATTTTCTAAAACATTTTATTATTCTGCCATAAATTTATTTCAATTAAATTTAATTTTCTTTTCTTTTCTTTAATTCTATTTTAACATTTAACAAAAAATAAAAAACTAAAATTGATTTTTATTTTATTTTACAAACACGCAACACACAAACACACACACACACATACACACATAGAAACCATTTTATGGACAAACATTTATTTCAATAATACAGTTTATGGCTCAGATCTTTAGCACCGGGTGTCTGTTATTTTGCTGGAGTAACACCGGCGGCGTTAGCTGATGTTTGTGTAGATTTTGAATGTGATTAATTAAAATTAATCATACGTCACGTAGCAACAATAATGAATCCCATGAATAAGAATAACGATTTGAAAAAAAAAACAGTTTAAAATAAAACAGCCATAAACTTTTTCTTTAAATGATTTTAAGAGCACAATAAGAAAAAAATATAAAACACAAACAGCCCTCTTTAACTGTATATTTGTTTTTTTTTTTTGTTTTTTCTTTTTGTATTTAAAGTCAGCTAAAAACGTATAAATGGCTTTTTTACGGAATGGACCAGAATCCACAATAGCCATGAGAGTTTAAAGCAGTTTAAGTTTAAGAAATTTTTGAGCAAAAGATGAAAAAAATGAAACGAAATAAAACCAACAATAGACTAAAGAAGAACGTTTCAAGTACATAACAATAATGTACTATAGGTATAGAAAGAAAATCCTTAACAAAGTACAATATATCTGTTTTATTTTTAAATTTCCTGGACTGTGTAGTAGTTGGAATAATTTAAGAGGAAAAAATAAAATTTATTTCACTTTTAGCCCTGATACCATACACAGTAGCTGTTATTGTAGTGTAGCGGAAACAGTTAATGGAGCTTAAAAGCGCGTTTACTTCTTTACACACATACACACAAACACACACACACACATTCATGAATTTTTATTTCCACATTCACATTGTCCGGATATCTTTTGGGGCTTAAATTTCACATGCACCACCTTTCAGGGCAGGAAGATTCTTAACCTTAAGCTGGTTAAAAGCACTTAAATGACTTTTAAAGGCGTGTGTGTTCTTTTGCATTAAAAAAAACACAAAAAAGCAAAACAAAAAACTAAAGGAAGTTAGTGGAAGATAGTGGTGTGCTGGTTTAAAACTAGTTTTTTCCATAGGATTATAAAATCATTAAATTTGTGCATTTTGCCTTTTATTTTTTTTTCCTGAAATTCAACAAAATTATATTACTACGTGATATACAAAAGCGCAGTGGTTCAAGAATACAACTTTTACTGATGCTTTTAGCGCGTTTTGTTTATATATTTTTACTGATTTCAAGTACTTTTTGAAATTCTGGTTTATTTTTTATATTTAATTATATAATTCTTGATGTGTATTTAACTAGCACAGACAAAAACCTTTTATTTTAGCAGAGCTAAATATGCCAAAAGCACTGTTGATTGTGAACTTTCCCGCTCTTTTATAATTGTTATTATGAAAAATCTAGGACTTCTACAGATATAAGGCTATATGTGCGTGGTAGTCCTAAGGGTCCTCTATTCACCTGGAATAGTGGCATATCTGAAATAATTTTGGGAGTTGATATATTTCGGTTCAAAAAATGATCTATTTTGAAAAATTTTAAAATTTCTGAAGGAGATTCGGGGTCATTATGGAAAATCTAGGTCTTCTACAGATATAGGGCTATATGTGCGTGGTAGTCCTAAGGGTCCTCTATCCACCTGGAATAGTGGCATAAATGAAATAATTTTGGGAGTTGATATATTTCGGTTCAAAAAATGATCTATTTTGAAAAATTTTAAAATTTCTGGAGGAGATTCGGGGTCATTATGGAAAATCTAGGACATCTACAGATATAGGGCTATATGATGTTGAATGATGAGTGGCGCGCGTCTTCAGTAGGTTGGCTGTTAACTTCCCAGAAGGTGACGCTCTACTCCTGATCATTCGTTTCTGGTGGAATAGACTGGAAATGTCAGGTAGCGGTTTCTTCAAGATGGACTTCTTGGAGGGGGGACCTCTTGTTTTTTTTAAATCATAACTTAGAAAATCACCAATTTTTATTTTATAGAAATTTAATTGAACCTCGGTCGTTTGATTTTCTGTGAGCAAAGGTAACAAATTAAAAAGATAGTTGCGTTTTTTTTTTCAAAATTATAATTTAAAAAAAAAGAGGCCCCCCTCCTCCATTTACAAAGAAACCGCTCCCCCACATTCCACTTGGTTTCACCTTAACCAATGACAACAAAAAAACTAATGATCAGGAGAAAAGCGCCACCTATTGGGAAGTAGCAGATAACAGCTAAATCTACTTAGCGAAGACACTCACCACACAATCAACAAACAACGATGAGGCAATTGCTGTTGATCATTTAAGGGGGAAAGTATAACACTGGCCTTTAAATGATCAATTCACAGCAATTTGTCTCATTACTGAGGCGCATAATAATAATATAAAAATCTGGGACCGTGACCAATCGACGCGTATTTTTTTTTTTTTGATAAAAATAAAGCAAAAACGTATTTTCGATTTTTTGTGAGTTACAGCATTCTTTAATTCCATCGACGATATGTACTGTCCTTTCCAAAAATTTCAATTCAATGCACTACATTTTAAATAGGGGTTTACCCCTCAGTATTGGCCTCAAATAAAAAAAGAAAAAAAAACAGCAAAAAAATATAAAGAAACTTTCAAAACGTCTACAATATTTAAATATTAAAAAGTTTTTTACGGTCTCCATTCCTAACGCCTCCAGTGTAAACCTATAAACCTGTCATTTGGTTACAGTTAGTAAATAATTATACTCTCTTATAGACTCTCTTTAAATTTTATTGCATATACATATGCTGTTTCTCTTTTTAATTTCGCTTTTTTATTTCTTCTCGTTTTAGCTGGTGCAAGTGAAAAAAAATTACCCGTTATTGTGTTCATACATGGCGAATCATTTGAGTGGAGCAGCGGTAATCCTTACGATGGCAGTGTTTTAGCCAGTTATGGTGAAGTTGTTGTAGTAACGCTTAATTACCGTTTAGGTATTCTAGGTAAGTGTAATAGCTAAGAACAACGAGCACAACAATAAAATATAAATTATGGCATTTAGTAGTTAAAACCTAAAGGAAGAGAAAACGAAAACGAAATAAAAACAGAAATAGAAATAAAAAAAACTAAAAATGAAAATGAAAAACCATTTTGTGTGCGTGTTTGCAATAAACACAGAGCAGTCTAACAGTCTAAATACCGGTATCTGCTAAAAATTTATGAGCTTAATAAAGTTTCTACATTTTTCTCTTATTTCCTCCATTTCGCCACAATTTTTCTTTTAACTTGGCTTTGTTTTTTATTATTATTAATACTCAACAGGTTTTTTAAATGCCAATCCAAATCCTCAACAACATGCACGCGTTGCCAATTACGGTCTAATGGATCAAATAGCGGCTTTACATTGGATACAACAGAATATACAGAAATTTGGTGGTGATCCAAATGCGGTAACTTTGGCTGGCCATGGTACCGGAGCTGCTTGCATTAATTACTTAATGGCTACACCAACTATGGTGAGAGGTTTATTTCAAAGAGCCATTTTAATGTCTGGCTCGGCATATTCATCATGGGCCTTAGTAGATGATCCTGTTGTGTTTGCTGTAAAATTAGCCAAAGAAGTCAATTGTTCTATACCGGATGACTTGAATAGACATCATGAACAGATTGTTGATTGTCTGAGAGATGTTCCACTAGATGATCTTTATGCGGCCGATATACAAGCACCCACATTTCTAACATCTTTTGGTCCATCGGTAAGTTGATGAAGCGATGAATAATGTGTTTAAAAGTTGTGAGTAGGTATGAGTATGTATGTATGTATGTATTTCACTGTTATAGCAGATGGCTGTAAGAGAACGTGTTAATTTGACTATTTTTTGATGCCCTTAACACACGCCCAGTTTAAATTCGTCATTCATTGCAGAATATTTCAATTCTACCCCAACTGCAAATAGTGAAGAAATTTTAATAATTTATGCAAAATAAAAATGACAAACATAAGAAACGAAATAAAAGTGTCATTTTTAATAGGCTGTAAAATGTAACAATAAATAATAGAATGAACGTTATTTTTTTTTTTCTGTTTTTTTTCATGTATATTTGAAGGACTTTTCTGTTTGTCTGTCTGTCTTGTTATGAAATCATAGATTCAATTTCCTGTCATCCCTCTTAATAATATTTATATTCTTATTTTGATAAGTGTTGTAGTTGTTGTTGCTGTTGCTGTTGCTGTCGCTGTCATTCTTATTATTATTCTTAAACATGGAGTGTTAAATTTATAGTGTATAAATTGATGATGGCGTTTTTTAAAATTAAGAATATTTTATAAGTGCCCTACACTAGCTAAGGGTCATTTTAAGAATAAACAGTTTAGCAGTCAAAGTTGTTATATTTTAAACATTAAAAGTATTGTTTGATTGTGTTGAGAATTGAGAAATAATTGAAGAAAACAATCTAAATTCTTCAAAGAATTTAGTGTCTCAACTAATTAAAAAATCTTAAGACGAAACAAAGTATATTTAATTATATTTGTGACCTTTATTTCTTAAACAAATGAGTAGCAATATATAGTAATCTAAGTAAATGGAAAAACCTCAAGGTTTATATTACTTATACACACAGTTTATATTCAAGATTGTAGTCGCCGTTGTCTAGTGTGTAGTGTATTGGCTTACTAAGACGATAACGCAGGGTTCAAATCACAGCTCTGACATCATGAAAAAAAGAAATATGAAAAGATTATTTCTTTCGGCGACTACTTCCCAGCAGTGTTCTGGAAAAAGCTCTGGGAGTAATTGATTGCCATGAAAAAGCTTCTCAAATCTGTAGTTCGGAGTCGACTTTAAACTGTAGGTCCCGGTACTCATGGATAAAAATTAACACACACAACATGAGTGCTGCGAGAAGCTAGGCTGTAACCCTGACACAGAGTTGTAATGACAAATTATGTATGCATGTATGTAATATTCAAAACAAAGAATTTAACGGTGGGGGTTATATTATATTCCCTTACGGCAACTGTAGGTCTTCTAAACGATCAGAAAGTATCAGTTATGACGTTCATACACTTTTTTATGTGTACTTAAAGATAAGAAGTGCCTTATGAATGACTTGATATTGATCATTAATAATATTATTTCTAATTCAGTACACTTATAAATGCCGTTGATATTTAAAATTAATATCAAAGATCTATAATTAATAAATGAAAATTTTCGAACTTGCCGTTTACTTTTAATTTTCATGGAATTAATCTTCTCATTCCGCCTGTGAACGGGCTAAATTCACTGTTCTTCTGCTCACTTGGAAAGCAACCAAATTACATTTTGTATATTTTGCTTTTGTCACTCAATTTCTTTATAAAGTCTGTTAATATTCCAAATTAATAACAAATATCTACAACTCATATACAAAAGTTTAAAAGACAAGAGATTTTAGTGCCGAAGCTCAAACTGGCCGTTTATTTTTAATATTCACGGAATAGTACTGCCTCTGAACCGGCTAAATTTCCTGCTTGCCTGCTTATTTCTTTGCTTTCCAAATTTCATTGTTTTTTTTGCAGAGAAAAAAATCTTTTTAATTAAAACCCTGAAATAATTTTTATTAAAAAAAGCATTGGCCCTATAGTGCCCAATAGAGTATATTTTTTGATAACCTTTTACTGCTTCCTCAATAAAATATCTGTATGTTCTGCTAACGGCTTTCCAGTGTGTTCTTTGCAAAAGAAAATCAAATTTTTTTTTAAGAAAATTAATTGCTGGGCCCAGGGGGGGTCGTGGTATAGTGGTTAGAGCTCGAGCACAAAAACTCACACGACCGAGGTTCAAATCCCAGCGAAGGAGAAAAAATAAAAAAATTAATTTACGGTTTTTCAAAAATTATAATTTAAAAAATAAGAGGTTCCCCCCCGCAACCACCAAGATGTCCATCTTTACGAAACCGCTCCCTGACATTTCTATTCCACCATGAAACGAATGATCAGTACCGGGATTCAGTAACTTTTAACAATACGATATTCGCAAAAGAAGACGACAGTTTTTATTGTTTGCAGTAACGATTATGTGATTCACTAAGTACGTTTTATCGACAGTCTAATCTGTAGTTTTCTTTATGTTTAAATTGCAATAATTTGGCAGCACCGTATAAAATTAGTCAGTTTTTGGGTAGAAAGTTAGCACAGCTATAAACCTCTAGTTTCTTTGGGTATACAAAAACACAGAAATGGTTCTCAAACAAACTAGTTAATAGCGTAGGCACATCTCTCTACAAAATTTCAATATAAAAAATTTACGATTTTCGAACTGAATAAACAGCATAAAAATTTTTGGCGTTAGTTTACGACAACAGCCATCGTAAACAAAAAATAATGAATAGCAATATCGACAATTCTGTTGTTTACTGTTGAAAACAATGCGATTATCGTAAAAATATGTTACTGAATCGCACCACAGGAGTACAGCGCCACCTTCTGTGAAGATAACAGCCAATCTACAAATAAAGATATTCATCACTCACATTCAACGTCCAGATGGGGCAATTGCTATTGATCATTCAAACGTAAAGGTATAACACTGACCTTTAAGCAATTTGTTCCATTGACATAAGGCGCTTAACATCTTCATATATATCTATATATATACTAGTTGACTCGGCAAACGTTGTTTTGCCATATACATTTGCTCTAGGAAACATTTTTTTAGTTCAAATATATTTAATACTCTTCACCGAACTGCAAAACTTAACATTGATATGAGCAATCAATGCCTGCGTTACTAATAATCTTAAAAAATGATTATCAGCCATATTCGGTACTTCAGTTTGATAGTTGGGGATAGGGAGAAATATCCCGTTTATTGCCCCTCTGAGTACTTCTGAAAAAAACCCTAAACCATATATGTTCTACGGTACCCAGATATACATATCTAGTTTCAAATTTCATCGACGTCGGTACGTTATTTAGGTGAGGCACAAATTTTCCCTTGGGGCGGGTACCTCAATATTTAGGGGATCAAAAATAAATGTGAAAATTGACTTTTATTAACCTAAAGTTGTGTTAAGACACCAAAAAAATTTTTTCAAATTCAGTTTATTAGTTGGGGATAGGGAGAAATAGCCCTTGTACCGCCCCCTCTGAATACTTAAGAAAAAAAAATAAACCATATATGCTCTATGGTACAGATATAGTTTAAAATTTCATCAATGTCGGTACGTTATTTAGGTGAGACAAAAATTTTCCCTTGGCGCGGGTCACCTTAACATTTAGAGGTATGAAAAATAGATGCTGACCGATTCTCAGACCTACCCTATATGCATACAAAATTTCATGAAAATCGGTCGAGCCGTTTCGGAGGAGTTTGGCAACAAACACCGCGACACGAGAATTTTATATATTAGATTTATATTCAACATTCCAATACAATGCACTGCATTTAGTAGGGGCTTACCCTGAGTAATGGTCTTGAATAAAGAAAAAAAAAGGATGTAAATGAGGTTTATGTTTTACAAGTTTTAGAATTAAAAAATTCTTCTAATTCTAACTTTCCGGTAATTGCAACAGACCTATTGCACTAATTTTTGCCAGAGAAAAAAACACTTTTTAACAGCCTTTAATTTTTTTTAAGTAAAATATTTGCATAAAAGGGCATTACAAAGTCGATTACAGCCATTTAAAATGTGCCCTGTCTTTTGTATCCTTTGGGCCACTTTCATTTGAATATTATCTTTTTTTTCTATCGACATTTTCTACGGAATTAAATTTCTTATATACTCGTACAAAACCCTCACTCCTAAAAATTTTCATAAACAAATTCCAACTAAAAAGAATACAAAAAAAAGAAAGAAAAAAATTAATAAAAAGGTCATGAATAACAAAATGAAACAATTCTTGAAAGTGTTGGTGATGGTAATGTTGCAAAAAAGTAAAAGAAAAAGAAACATTCCAGCCTATTGTAGGCTGGTATGCTCTAAATGAACTTGTGACGTTATAGAAGATTTACGCACACACACACAAAAAACACATAATTCTAGGCTGTTAAGCAACAGCACACAATCATAAATAAAGCAATACACGATGCTGGTGTATTAATAAGTAAAAGAATTCAAGCGTAAGAATAGCACAAACAGAGTATCTGTATGTCGGTGTGTGTGTGTGTGTGTTTTTATGTGTGACTTGTAGGATATGGCGGCTAAATTTAATATTTTATAATATTCATTTAATACAAGACAATGTTTTGTCAACATATTTTGTTTGACAAGATTTTTAACAGAGTTTTTCTAAGACCACTTCAGCTTAAGACTGATTGCTTTATTTTTTGCTTTCTTTGGCTTTAATTTCTATGTGTAGAGCAATAATTTGTATAAGAATTTTCCTCTATTTTTTTTCTCTTCTGTCATTATTTGCTTATGAATAAATATTCAAGTGTTGTATTTATTATTAGGGGGCAAAAGTCAAGTGGCATTTAAATATTCTTCAAGATAATCGAATATATAAATATTTTAGAGACAACAATAATGTTTTTCAAATATCTGTAATTATGAAATAAATATTTAAAGGCATTTCAATTTTGTGAGAGAAATTTCTCATGTATTGTATTTTTTTTAATATAATTTTTTTAGGTTAAAAAAAATTAATAAGGATTGAAAACCAGAGTATTACTGCTTTTTAGTGATTATTGTTTGCCAAAGCTACGAGTAGATACTTATTTTTTTAAATACAGTAAAAATTTAATTAAATTTAATTTACAACGACAATGTTGAGCTGTAGGCACATGCTCTACAAAAATTCACTACAGTATACAGCAGTTATACATGCTTGTTAGTAGACATGTGCTTAATAGTTCATTTAAGTGAGCGCTCTTTTTAGTTCAAAAAGAAAAAAATGAACTAGATCGATCTTCTAGTTCAAAATATCTGTAATTATGAAATAAATATTTGAAGGCATTTCAATTTTGTGAGTTAAAAAATTCCTCATGTATTGGTGAGTAAGGAATTATTTCTTTAATTTTTTTTAATATAATATTTTCAAGTTAAAAAAATTATTAGGGATTGAAAACCAGAGTATTAAAGCTTCGAGTAGATACTTATTTTTGTAAATACAATAAAAATATAATTAAATTTAAATTACGACGACAATGTTGAGCTGTAGGCACTTTCACTTCAAAAATTCACTACAGTATACAGCAGTTATACATGCTTGTTAGTAGACTTGTGCTTAATAGTTCATTTAAGTGAGCGTTCTTTTTAGTTCAAAAAGACAAAATGAACTAGTTTGATCTTCTATACTAGTTCAACGGCTCCTTTCCTTTCATATGCAGCTACAACGAAGATCTAATAATATTGTCCCGTTTAGAAGAATGAGTGCATATTGCAACACCCATCTTCATATAATTAACCCCTCATTGAATTATGCGACAATACGAAGATGCTTAATTGAATTCCATATGCTCAACATAAAAGTAAATCATATTTGGTTTAACTTTTCCATTAAATAAATTAATATTTTTTTATTAAAAAACAAAAAATATTTTTCGCCTTATTGGCAAATACATTTATCTGCTTAAGAGACTCGTCAGGAGACTTTTTCCTAGAGGTGGTATTCTATTTATAGAATTTGAATTTTTTAAAAAACAGAAATGTATTGCTTTGTAAATACTTTTGTTTGGTTTTTATATACTAAATGGGATATGATTCGCATTTAGTCTATAACTATTTCAACATAAGTATTTATAGTTTTGAATACCACCTTTGGGAAAAAGTCTCCTGACGAATCTCTTAAGCAGAGACGAAATGGCCATAGAGACATGCTTATCCCCAAAAGCATACATTTCATATTTTATTAAATTAATATTTTTGGCACTTTATTAAAATAAATATTTATTATATTTTATTGTTTTTTATTTACTCTTGTATCAAAAGAAAAATGTAAGCAATTATTCCTTTTTCGATTAGTGATTTTTTCACTGTACTAGAATGGAAAAAAAATTAAAAAGACATACTGAACTATGAGAGCTTATAAATGTGGCTCACTCAGTTCAATTGAAAGAACTATGAGTAGTACAATTGAACTAGGTCGCTCACGTACTAAACAAGTCTATTCCTGGTTTTTGTGCTTCTGTTAGAATAACTTCTAATAAAATATATATATAAATATATAAATGTAGTCGCCGTGGTCTAGTGGTTAGTTTGTTGGCTTACTAAGACGTGAGCCCCGGGTTCGACACCCAGCTCCGACATTTAAAAAAAAAATAATAAATATGAAAAAAATATTTCTTTCGACGACTACCTCTCAGCAGTCTTCTGGCAAAAGCTCTGAGAGAAATTAATTGCCATGAAAAAGCTTCTCAAGTCTGTCGTTCGGAGTCGACATTAAACTGTAGGTCCCGGTACTCATGGATAAAAATTGACACACACAACATGAGTGCTGCGAGAAGCTAGGCCGTAAACCTGACAAAGGGTTGTAAAGGCCAGTTATGTATGTATGTGTGTAAAATATATAAATATTGTGATCATATACGTGTATTTACAAAAGTTCAATAAAAACGAAAATAAAATTATAGTTTTTGGAAATTAAAAGAATACTCGTTTTATAAAAAAAATAACGCCTTAAATTCGTTGGGATTGATTGATGATAAATATATTGATAGATTTCTTTGACTTTCATGCTTTAAAAGCTTCTCAAAAATTTTTAAATTTTTTACTGCTGCTTTAAACTTAAGAAAATAGATTATAAAACAGACAGCAACGAGGAAAGAGCAGTTTAATATAAACAGAGACAAGACAAAAGACAAAAAAAGATTTGTTTTCTTTTTTTATTTCGAAAGACACAAACCAACAGCCCTAAGAGTATTGAAGTCAAAACAATAACCTCCTTTAAAAAGTATACGTATGTGTGTATGTATGAGGAGTCTTTAGCATTTTCTTTTCTCTATTAGTCATCGCTTTTCACAGCAAAGAGCCTACTAGTTTGATTTTGTTCAGGCAGGGACTAAAAGTCTGGTCTATTGAGCTTTAGGCAGGCAAATGTTACAGAATGCGAGTTATTTTTATAGATTTTTTACTTGTTTTTTTTTTTTTTTGTCTTTTTTGTTGCCTACTTTATGGCATTTTTTTTTTTCTTTTACTATATTTTCTTACTATATTTTCCTTTGATACTTTATTTACAATTTAGGTTGATGGCGTCGTTATACGTTCTGGACATTCCAATCTCGATATTGATGATTTAATGACACGCAGTAACAAACGTTCTTCATCCGATGGCAATGGTGGCTCATACTCTAGTGGTGGCGGCAATTATGGCGGCGGTTATTTTAATGGTGGTGGAGGAGGTAACGGTGGTGGCAGTTCTCCTTATGGCAATAGTGGCTTGGGTGCCAATTATGATGTACTGTTTGGTGTGGTGACCGGTGAGTCTATTTGGCGTTTTAGTGCTCATGATATACAAAATGGTTTTGAAGGCGAGAGACGTGATAAAATTATACGAACTTATGTGCGTAACGCCTACAATTATCATCTAAATGAGATATTTTTTACGGTGAGTCAAAAGTTAATTTTATTTATTTTTAATTTTATGCTATAAGCCTACAACAAATACAAATTATAAAATCAGGCTATGTAAGCCTATAAGTAAGCAGCAAAAAATTTAATTATAAAGATAAGTCATACAGCATATACATACATACGTGTATGTATGTGTGTTTCTGTCAATAAGATAATAAGAAAAAGTAATTGATTTTTGGTGTGTCTGCTCTAAAATAAATAAATCACAGCCAATCAATTTTAATTTTGTATATTAGCATGCAAATGTTTACTTGAAAACGTCTGAGTTTTTAGTTTTGTCTCTTTGAATGAGTAAAATTCTATGACTTTCTATAGCATGTTACACAAACAAACAGCCGTCTAATAAATTTCATTTTAATTTCAATTTTGGTGCAAAAAAGACAGTAAAAAACCAAATATTTTTTGATGAGATTGATTGCCTGTCAATGATGGTGGATAAGTTAGTGCTAAAAAGGATTTCCATACATCAAATTGCCAAAACAAAAAAAGAACACAAGATTTTACCATCTGGCTCTCGCTCCCTCTTTCTTTCTCTTTCTTTCTCTTGCTGTTTCCTGACTAAAAACACCATTTTATGCAAAAGTTTTTTAAACAAAAAGAGTTTCCATACCACACAGCCTGTCTATTGCAGACAAAGTAATAGAAATTCAAACAGTTTTCGACATTTATTACACGTTTCAACTCAAATCAATTCAATACAATGAAGCTCTCAACTCTCATAGTCATAAACTGTTACAGTTAAAGCCAATCATTTTGTTAAATGAGTATACTTTTTCCACCCACACCCCTCCCACCTCTACCTACTGTTTATGCATGTTTAACAGAAAAGGGGCTATCAAATGTTTAGATATAAAGAAATAAAAAAATACAACAACTTGTCTAATAAAATTAAAAAATTCAACACGTATTTGTTAAAAAAAAACTGGAGAATGAAAAAAGATTTTTAAAGTGAATACATTATGAATGAAATGAAATGAAAATTGTTTATTTTTATTTCTGAACAGCTTTTGTTTCATTTTTGTTTCTGTTTTCGATCTCTCTGCGATATGAAAATTGTATTTTCCTCAAACGAGACAAAATACAATACAAACACATGCATACATGCATAAATAACAATATTTGATTTTGTTGAAATTTAATTTTAAAAGGAAAAATTTAATTTTCGTAAAGCGTTTATTTTCTTTTGCCTTGTCTCCCCCCATATATTCAGCCGTAGATTTTATTGATTTCGCTCTGAAGTGCTGTCATATGCGAACGACGTGACAACGATAAACAATTTTTGAACTCTTTTCATTTATACAACGTACCCAATATAGATTGAAAATCTCTCTATATGTTCATGAAAAATAATTTTATTTAAATGGTTTCACAAAAAAAGAAAAATCATAAATATTTTGTAAAAAAAAGGAAAACTTTACGTTTATATATGTAAGTAATATAAATACGTTTCCAAGTAAGCGAATAGTGAAGACCATTGCAACTATTCACGTTTTAAATACCGAATTCTCATAAAAAATAACACAAAAAATTTAAAAACAAATTAAAATTTTATTGGTATTATATTTGTAAAAGGCATGCTATTGTTATACGAGTAGCCATAAAAGTTTATTTAAAAACATTTTTAACTGGTTTCTCAAATTACACTCAGAAATTATTGTTAAAAAAAGATATTTCAAAATTTTAATAGAATTTTCTTTTAAATAATTTGTTTTTAAATAAATCAAATATGTATGTTTTCGAGAGCTTCTTAAAAATGGCACAACCCTGTAGAAAGAGGCGCTTGGGAATAGGAAGATCGTGTGATATTTGTTAGTCACAGAAAAAAATTTAATTTGATTAAATAATTTAATTGATTTAATTAACTTTCTAATGGGTTCTACAACTTTAATTTAAATACCTTTAAGTAATATTACCTACATACATGCATACATAATTGGCCATTACAACCATGTGTCAGAATTACGGCCTAGCTTCTCGCGGCACTCATATTGTGTGTGTTAATTTTTATCAATGAGTACTGGGACCTACAGTTTAAAGTCGAATCCGAAAAACAGATTTGAGAAGCTTGTTTATGTCTATCAGTTACTGTCAGAGCTTTTGCCAGAAGACTACTGAGAGGTAGTCGTCTAAAGAAATAATTGTTTCATATTGCTTTTTTCAAGATGTCAGAGCTGAGATTTGAACCCAACACACTAACCACTATACAACGGCGACTAACTAATATTACCATCAGCTTAATCAATGTCACAAACAAATTTTTAAATAAAACACATTGTTTTTCTGTGTACATTTTGTTTTCAAACCAATACCGATCACTTAGTAGTCCTCCTTGATGCTTGGGCACCCATTAGGCAATATTTTGAAATTATTGTATCCTTTTTCCATGTTTTCTTTGCAATCCCCCAATATTATGAGACTATTATATCGTAAAACTAGCACCCTATAACAGTTTGTTTATTACTCTTAAATAATATAAGTATGATATTAAGAACCTAAAAATTTGATAAGTGGTTACCAATATGGCTGCCGCACAATGCGCTCTGCCGGCGATATTTTAGAATTTCTCTGTAAAAAGTGGAAAAAAAACTTACGACTATGAATATTTCTAAAGCGTTTAATAGTTTAGCAAATTATATCCCAAATTTTTGCTTTTAGTGTCAAGTTTATATGGCTTCCGCACGGCTCACTCTGCTGCTGAACTTCTAGCATTACTCTCCCAAAATTATAGTAAACAATTTTTAGTTTAATAAAATGACACTTACGATTTCACATATTTCTAAAGCATTTAATACTATTTGTTACGAGGTACATATGTCGACTTTTTTTATATTTTAATAGTCAGTAGTGTATACTTGTGGTTTACAACTCTGCATACAGTTGGTACTGGTTATAGATGGGATCTGAGACACTGTTTGTTCTCTTATATTTGTCTGTTATGTTTTGTAGTTTCAATCATCTTTTTTCACTAACTTCTAATTCTGTCTCTGCATTTAATGATTCCAGTAACGTTTATCATCTGTTACCTCGAGACTGAAACAAAAAACAACTCAACAGTATTTTTATCGGGCTATAGTTTTATGCCCGTATTCATAAAAACTATTTTAGGTTTATTGAGGACTTATTTGACAAATTTCTATGCAATACTTGTCAAATAAACCCTCAATAAACCTAAAATAGTTTTTATGAATACGGGGATTAGCCTTTATTTCACTATTATAAACCATATTATTAGGGGGTGCGTGGTATATTGGTTACACCGCTCGCACAAAAACTAGAACGGTCCCGGTTCAAGTCCCACATTATTGCTACAAATTTTCTAATATCAAATCAGTAAATACTGTTAGTGAACGCAGCATTCATTATGTCTTAAGTGTCTCATAAATAATGTATTTGCGTTAATTTGCGGTTTTTTCAAAACTATAATTTAAAAATAAGAGGTCCTCCCCCACTCCCTCCAATAATTACCTCTACAAAACCAATGTCAACAAAAAAAAAACGAATGATCAGGAGAAAAGCGCCAGCTATTGGGAAGTAGCAGATGACTTACTTAGCGTAGACACTCACCACACAATCAACCTGCAACGATGATACGATTGCTGTTGATTACTCAAGGGTGAATATAACACTGGCCTTTGAATGATCAATTCACAGCAATTTGTCTCATTCCTAAAGCGCTTAATATAATAATAAAAAAAAATTATATGTACTGTCCTTTTTAAAAATTCCAATTCAATGCACTAAATTTAGTAGGGGTTTACCCCTGAGTATTGGTCTCAAATTAAAAAAAAAAATATTAAGGGCTTTTAACTTTTATGCATGTACTGCTTCTTTAATTAAGTCTTCAAGTAAATATTTTAGAATACTTCTAACAAAAATGCTCTGCTAATTATGAAAAAAAAAGATTTAAAAATGATTTATAGGATGCTGTCTGACTTTGTTAATATTTTGGATTATAATGATTAAATTGTCCTTGTGAGTAAGATGCATACAATTGATATTCAATATGGTTTAAAACCTTTTTGGGTTTTATTTAAGTCTTTGCACAAATGTTTTTGAATTGCGGCTTAAGATATGTGCCTTTTTTAAGCTGTTTTGTAAAAACTTTGCTTTTTTTCTTCTTCAATAAACCTTAACAAACATAATAAAAGTCTGATATATGAAAGAGTAGTACCAAAGCCTGAGAACATAAGTATATTAAAAATAATATTTTTTTTAATTATAATAAAAAAAATATACGAAAAAAGTCGTCGGAAATACAATGAAGCTCCGAAAAAAAATATTTAAACATTTATTTTAATTTTTAAATTTGCAGGGAAGTGTTTATAGTAGAATGCAACCCCAAGTAACTAAATAAACATTTATATTTATTTATGTATGTACACCGTATATGCGAACACAGAAAAATGTCCTTGACTAAGTTTTCCTAAAAAAAAAATGAAATCTTTGTCTCCCCCACAACCATGCTGGTATAATATTTGTTGTTTTTTTCCTTTTTATCTTGGTGTTGGTATACTTAACCGGCAGAAGAAGGAAGGAAGTCCAAAGTTTTATGAGGGTAAGTAAGGAAGGGCAACAACAAAAATAAAAATTAAAATGTAAAATATAAAAAAAAAACTACTGGTAAAATAAACTTTTTAAAAAGCTTTTAAAACCACATTAAATTTGTTTGTATGTGTTTTTTTTTTTTCTAGTTTCTATTTTGAGTTTTTCATCAAATAAATGAAAATTCCATAAATTTCACAGTTTTGCTTCAACTCTCTCAGTTTTTTTTTTTTTTTCTTCAACACCATACCTTCTAAATTTCTTTTCTTTTACTTCCTCTCACTCACTCGCTCTGTGTTTGTATCTATCTAGCATACAAAACTATTTTAACAAGATTTTTCAAGTCTAAACTTTTGAATGGTTGTTTACCAAAATTATTTAAATAAATTACAGTTACAGTTACACAGTTACTGTTACAGTAACTGCAAATGTCATTTACAATTTTAACCCCTTCTTTCTGTTCTCTCTCTCTCACTCTCTTTCTTCTTACAGTCAAAGGATTTCTTTTGTATAAAAGTGTATGCATATATCCTTAATTTGCAAACTATTAATGGAATTTTTCTAATGATGTGTTGCCTGTGAGGCAGTTGTATATGAACTGTGTCTCTTTCTTTTCCCCTCTTTCGTCCTAACGGTTTCATTGTTCAAATGCTGGCTTTTTTTTTTTTTGTTGAAATTTCTTAAGTTTTTCATAATAAAGTTTAACACTTAAACTTTAAATTTTTGTTTTTTTCTTTAGAAACAAAAATTGCTTCTGGTAACCATAGTTGTGGGAAATATTATGAAGTTTTTAAATGTGAAAGAAAAATTATGAGAATAATTAATGGTTAAGAAGGACAAGTATGTTAGTCTATAAAAGGGTCATACTTTAAAAGAAGTATAAATTTTATGTTATGAATACATATATGTTTTTAATCGGTTAAATGCGTAAACAGGATAAGTAATTTCATTAACATTTATAGGCTTACTGTTGTATTTTTTAAAAATATTAAAGGTTTATGAAGAGCTTAGTAGGCATGTATTGCATAGAAATTTGTCAAATAAAATCTTTAATATTTTGTATGAATACGGCAGTGATGTTATAAAAAAAAACAACTGAATAAATCTGTGAGATTTAAAATTTTAAAATTTTTAATTTTAAGGCCAACCATTACTGCTCCTGTCAGTAGGCATCTGTAACTTTATTTCTGCCAATATATCAAATGCTACCTCAGTTTTGTTTAGCGTTTGACAGCAGGCTTTTCAACTCCGTGCAATAAATTTAAATTAAAAAAAGTGTTTTTTTTTTAGTTTGAGACCAATACTCAGGGTTAAACCCCTACTAAATGCTGTGCATTGTATTGGATTTTTTTTTATTAAGCGCCCTAGGAATGAAACCAATTTCTGTGAATTGATCATTCAAAGGCCAGTGTTATACCCTGACCCTTGAATGATCAACAGCAATTGCCTCATCGTTGCATGTTGATTGTGGTGAGTGTCTTCGCTAAGTACGCTTTTAGCTGTTATCTTCTACAGGGTGTTTTTTTTAGAGGTATAGAACTTCGAATTGAAATAAAACACAAGAAAATCGTTTTAATGTGCATCAATTTGGCTTTATTGGAAGGATAATTTTATGCCATTAATGTTTAAATATGATTTCGGGCATGTGGCCGCCGCGGCTAGCTCGAATAAAGCCAATTCTACAGGTCCAATTTTCAACCACTTTTTCGAGAATATGGGGCCGTATGTTGGCAATAACGCCACGAATGTTGGCTTCCAAGTCCCCTAACGTTTCTGGTTTGTTGGCGTAGACGAGCGACTTTACATATCCCCAAAGAAAATAATTCAATGGTGTCAAATCACACGATCTTGGTGGCCAATTGACAGGTCCATTCCGCGAAATTATGCGCTCATCGAATGTTTCCTTCAATAAATCGACTGTGACGTGCGCTGTGTGGCATGTAGCGCCATCTTGTTGAAACCACAACTCATCCACATTCATGCCATCCAATTCGGGAACAAAATAGTCGGTTATCATGGCTCTGTACCGGTCTCCATTAACGGTAACTGACTCTCCAGCATTATTTCGGAAGAAGTATGGCCCAATGACTCCACCAGCCCATAGAGCACACCAAACAGTCAGTTTTTGTGGATGTAATGGCGTCTCAAGGGTCTCATGTGGATTCTCTTTACTCAAAATGCGGCAATTTTGCTTGTTGACGTAGCCATTCAACCAAAAATGAGCCTCATCACTGAAAAAAATTTTGCGATGAAAATCAGCATCGAGATCAATCTCATTTTCGGCCCATACACCAAAATCACGACGCATTGCATGGTCTCGCGGCTTTAATTCTTGCACAAGCTGGATCTTGTAAGGTCGCAAGCCAAGATCTTTGCGCAAAATCTTCCATAAAGTTGATGGACAAAGCTCCAATTGCTGTGCACGGTGGCGAATCGATTCATTCGGGTTCTCTTCAACACTTTGCTTTACAGCGGCAATTGTTTCTTCGGTGCGCACTGTTCGACGTCTCTGCGGATGCGTATTATCACATAGAGTAAACGTAGTGCGAAAACGATCCATGGTTAACCGAATTAATTGCTCTGATGGACGATTATGTCGACCATAAAATGGACGGAGCTTACGGTAAACTTCGCGAACTGAACCATTATTTTCGAAATAAATTTGCACGATTTGCAAGCGTTGTTCTTTTGTCAATCTGTTCATGATGAAATGGCAAGCTAAACTAAATATTAATCACTTGACAGCTGACAAAATGGCCGCCAGTTAAAAAAGTGATGCCAACTTAAAGTTCCATACCTCAATAAAAAACACCCTTTACAATATCATCGTCACAACAATTAAAAAACGCTGTAACTAACAAAACATTTAATGTTCAATAGAACCAAAAAACCTGTATCGAAGTAGAACAAAGGCACTGGTATTTTTTAAACCGCAGACGGCGTAAGTGAATTTTTTTTTTCATCATAAAAATCTGGGAGCGGAACCAATCGACACGTATTTATTTTTTGATAAAAATGATTGTAAAAAACGTATTTTTGATTTATTGTCAGTTACAACGTTCATTAATTTTTGGGACGATATGTCGTTTACCTACTTTTTTATATTCTATATACATAATGAAATAAAATAGCAAAACTAAAGTCCACCTCCTCAACAAAAGCACAATTTTTGAGTCTCATATCCCTGTCGTATGAATAATTATGCACCTCCTCGACAATTATTTAAAAGCCATAATCGTTTATTAAAACAGATAAATTTGTCAAACAATTTTAAATTCCCCAATAATAATGAAATAAAAAAAACAACGAGAAAACATGGTCAGGAATTATTTGGGGTTGATTAAACATATACGACAGCTAACACCAGCTGAACACAAATGTATCCTTGAACGGCATACGAATAAACCAGGACAAAACATAGTACATACTTGTGTCGTCGTAATGAAAGAAAAATATAAATTTTATAGGAAAAGTAGACAGGGGAGTAAATGCAATGAAATATGGATTTAAATAAACTTCATATACCATATAATAGATGAGCATTATACAACTAAGAATATAAAGAGACCCTCGTAGAAATAGAAATTCAGTTACTCCTCTCTCATTATATTATAAAGATCTCAGATGTAAGAGAGAAAGAGAAAAAGGAAATCATATAGTATTCCCCTATCAATGGAACTAAAATGACTGGAAAATACTTATTTATGATAACATTAAATTAAACACACACACATACACACACATACCCAAAGAGAAATTCAATAAAATCGAAACCACTTAAATAGCCTCAAACATAAAATTGTTTAACATGAATAGAATTAAGCAATACACACACATACACACACATACACATAGGTGGTAAAATAAATCCATATACGCAATATGAAAGCAATAATATAACATGACTTGTCTACCCATCAGTGTTACCACAGCTATTAAAATTTTGTAACCAAATTGCCACAAGGAAAAATAGTGGTATAATTTTATGAACAACCAATTTAACTCCAACGACATACTCCCTACAATTTAAATATTAAGCACCCACCAAACAGTATGTAAAACAATTTTTGAAAACTTTGTTGTCTAAACTTTCAAAATATTGAGCCATAAGCCAAATATTGTTTAACAGTTTAAAAAAATTATTTTTTTTTAATTGTACTAACGAATTATATGGACTCGTATACAAATGAAACATATAAGTAAGTAAGGTAAGGGGAAATATTTACCAAAACCTGTACGGAAATATGCATACAAATTTGTTGTTTCTATTCCCGATTACATGTACAATGGACTCTACTCAAGAAAAAGTACGTTCTAACCAAGGCAAATGGGAACACTTCAACTACAGATTAACATTTAAAGGCAAGATTGCAATTTTATAAATTCAAAAACTTGTGACCAGCACTAAAGCAAGAACCATGTAGTACATTAATCTGATCAAGAAAAATATGTTATTAGAAACGCTTTAATTAGATCAAAGTTAATGGCAATGAACATTTTTGGTAATTAATGAAGAAATGATGTCCGTGAAGGAATAGTACACTAGCCAAACTGAACAATTGTTTTCGACTCCAGGTACGGTAGTCTCATCAGAGTTCGTTGTGTCCTGTGCATATTCAAGACTTTGATCTAATTAAAGCGTTTCTGACGAAACAAAAACTAAATTATAAAAAAAATATTGATCAGGGCCCCCAACACATTATTTTATTAGAAGTTGGAAAGAAAGAGTAGTGTTTGTGTACATTTGATTTAAATATTTTCATATCGTAATTGACAGAAATAAGTCTCATGGGAAGGAAAACGAATTCTCTCTATAATGCATCATGCAATTCTCTCGACAGTGAATTACAAGAAGAGATACTCCATGAGAAAACCGAGTAGTAACTAGATTGAATTTTTCGTGCGTACCGGTTCTAAGACACACCACAATGCATGGGTGGTGGTCAAATACACTGCGTTAGACCAGCGCCATCCAAAGCCGGTGCCTTCTAATCTCGGTCATGCCAAAGATACGCCGCTCATAAGAAAGCCCTATGGACATTGGATTAGCAATTGGGCTTACCACTGTCTGGGTAGTAGTACCCTCCTTGTTGAGGAGGTCTATCTAGCACTACCACAACCACAAACACTACGTGTACTTACCGAAGGGGAGCACCTAAACCATCAGGCCGAATGACAGGGGAGCACAGGCCAACCGGTGGCTCCTGATGTCCGTAGAACCAGATTAGATAGGTGTCTCTGGTTAGTCCCTAAGAGCGTCAGTAATAAATTATCAACCACTCTCTGCCTATAGCGAGTGCCAGGCCACCTAGAGCTAGGTGAACTCCATATTCCCCAGTGAGTACAGGCCCCTGGTGCGACGTATAACCAGAAGCCATTTGCTGTACCCTCGAGGTGGGGGGGGGACCGAGTAGTTACTGTATGAGGGTTTTACGTGCGCACCGTCCGTAGACATATCACGCGCCGTCCGTTGCCGGAGCGGTAGTTGAGTTCAATGCGCCCAACCACCGTTACTCGAAGCCGGTACCCTCTTAATCCGTTCATGCGCGAGGGCACGGCGCTCAAAAAGAGAGCCCAATAGCACCGAGTTGGCAATTTAGCACCACCACTGTCTGTGTAGTGACACCCCCCTTGCTGAGGGGTTTCTACCTAGCACTACCACAACCACTACGTGTACCTCCCGGAGGAGGACCTCACCAATCATCAGGCCGATTAGCCCACCTTCTTGAATGACAAGGAGTCCCGGCCTAACCGGGGGCTCCTGATGCCCGTAATACCAGTTTTGTAAATATAAGAAGGTCAGAAGGTTGAAAAATGTGCTCATTTTTGAACGATTAATGTGTAGGCAAAAAAGTTTAAAAAGTCGGTAAAAAAAAACAAATACAAAAAAAAATTTTTAAATATTTATTTTTTAGAATTTTACATTTGTGAATAATAAAGCACCCTAACGGCAAGAATTCAATTTATTATTGTATTATTCGTTTAGCACACTTGAACACATAAAAGAGAAAGATAAACAATTTAGTTTAGAAGTAATAAAAAATGGCAACACTCTTACCCAGTTATATATATAAAGCTCTCTTTCACACTCTTTCTCCCTATGTTTAATACTATAAAGGTTCCCAGCGGGAAAAGATTGATTACCTTATTTTATAATCAATTATATAATATATTACTTCAGAATATATTACTCTTGGAATCGAGAAGGTAATTTAATGTGACACACAAGTAAATATTGATTACCATATGTATTGCCACATCTACGAAGCAAGAAGTTATTGTTTGTTGGTTTTTGTCTTTTTTGTATATTTTGTTGAAAAAAACTGTAATTTGGTTTTTTTCTTCTATTTTACATATCGATTACCATGTACATTCCCACATATATAGAAGCAAGAAGTTATTGTTTCTGCGTGTATTTGTTTGTGGATTTTTTTGTTTTTTAATTTTTTTTTCATAGTTAAAAACTCTGTTATTTTTTACGCGAAAAGAAATGTATTTTATTAAAAAATGCACTTGGTGTTTAAATGCGCAGAAGTGCAGACACCAAATTAATATTTAATATTAATTAATATGTATATTAGTAGCTATTCGGGATTATTTTAAAACTTAAATGTTTGCAAAATGTTTTTAACATGAACATGGTAAATAGTAAAACAAATATTCCCGAATAGCTACTATTATTTTATTTATAATGGGGGAAATTAATTTATTATTAATAATTTAATGCATAATTTAATATATTATAAATACATTAATAGTATAATACATTAAAAATAATGCATCATAGAATTTATACCTTCAAATTATTAATAAATAATAACTTTATGCATTACCAATAATAAATTCTAATACTTATTACGGGGGGACAGTAAAATAATTTATTACTTTCATAGGACATGATCTGTGTTAAGCGTAATGCTTTCCGTAATCAATAGATTATACATTCCTTGTATTACCTTCTCGTTTCTCATTGATTACCATTTCCCGCTGGGTTGCCTCATTTCACTGGAAACTGGTCTCATCTTTTTTAATAAGACTTATGAGCTTAAAATTTGTGCAAGAGAAGGAAATAAAAAACAAATACGGTTCTAATAAAATAAAATAGAAAAAAATGAAACATAAATTGTTGGAAAAAATTTTTTTAAGAACATCCCACAACAGCCAACCATTAATCTTAGCCCTACTTAAGTCTCTAGTTCTATACTTCAACAAAAAACAAACAAACAAAAAATGGAGGAAGAGAACAAGGAAAAGATAAAATGTTTTTTTACAACTTAATTTATAGAAAAAACAATTTTGTTTCTTCAGGATTCCATTTAAAGGCAATTCTGTGGTTTCAATAACAACATACTTCTTGGTATGTCAGTGGCCTGGTGACGTATATTAGAGAGTCATAAATATTTTAAATCTTATTAATATAAAAGATTTGTTACATTATGGCTGTCCCCTAAATAACAAAATTTATAATAAAAAAGTCTAGGTAGTATACAGTATGGAAACGAATTAAAGTAAAATGTTACCAATTTTCTCACACATCATATTTTGAACAATTAAAGCTTTTTGAAAGAAGGTGCTTGAGAAGTTGTATATCCCATTACATTATTCCGCAAACAGTAATTATATGAAATATATTTTTACTGTAGAATTGTCAACTTTGTTATTCATGTAAGAAGAAATCATAGCACATAAATTCATTAATGCTACGATAACAATTTAATTTTACCATCTTTTCATACTAATAAAGAATACATTCAAAAATGTTTAAAAACTGGCTATGTCCCACAAGAAGCTTTCTTAAAACTCAATAGTAATGGCTTCATCCAAAATGAAAGAGGAATCGTCTTTTTCGATCATATTTACTGAAAAAGCTATACACAGCCAACAACTCATAATTGACAATCCTGAAATTATATTTTCTCAAGGGGTAAGAATATTAGCTGAGACCTAAATGTTAAAAAAAAATATTGGTGACGTGCTAAATAATTGCTGGGGCTCGAACTTCGGGCCTCCAGCACATTAACTAAATAATTACATTTTTTTTACATCTCACTATAAGAAGTTACATATAAAGTCTAACATAATGCTATATTTGTTATACAAAATGCCCGTTAATAAGCCAATGTTAAGATGTGTTTTTGTTTTTTCTTGCAATCTATTACATATTAAGTACGGACAACTGTATGTGGGTTTAACGTGCGCACCGTCACTTAGACATATCACACGCCGCCTGTTGCCGGAGCGGTAGTTGAGTTCAATGCGCCCAACCACCGCCACTCGATGCCGGTCCTCTCAAATCCGTTCATGCACGAGGACACGGCGCTCAAATGAGAGCCCATAACATCGAGTTGGCAATTTGATATCACCACTGTCTGGGTGATGATACCCCCCTTGCTGAGGGGTATCTATCTAGGTACTACTACAACCACTACGTGTACCTCCGAGGAGGACCTCACCAATCATCAGGCCGGACCTTTATCCCGAATGACTGGGGGTTGTCAGTCCGGGGGCTCCTGATGCCCGTAGTACCAGATTAAGACATCTCTGGTCAGTCCGTGAGAACACCAGAAATGCCTGCCACACGTACAAGTACGTGTGGCATTTAACGGCCATGCACCACATAGTCGCCATTAAAGGCGTTCTCTGCCTATATTGAGCGCTAGACCACTCAGGGCTAGGTCGAACCCAATATTCCCCGGGGAAAACAGGCTACTGACTGGGACACTAGCCAGCAACCATAAATGTATCCCCGGGGGGAATTAAGTACGGACAAAATGTTTGTGTTGTTCTTGTTCCTTCTGTTGGTGTTTAGTTACTGTATACACTGTGCATAGCATGCACCAGTAAACTATTGACTGCTGTGCTAGTAGTAGGTAGGTATGTCCCATTCCCACCAGAGACCAAAGTCTGTTTCATTACAATCGAAAATTTAATATAATTTAAAAATTTAAATTAAGGAGTTTAATTGAAAAAAAGAAAAATAATTAAAATTTTAATTGGACCAATTAAAAAATTTAATTGAAAAAAAAATATAAAAATTTATAAAAATTTTATTGAATTTATTTATTTTTCAATTAAAATACAATATTAATATTATATTTAATTAAACCGAGACGAGTGGCTAAGACTTTTGTACGGGGTAGTGTCACAGACCAGACCCTCTATCTACTTCAGTCTATCTCACTACCAGCTAGACCACTGGGGAATTTTATGAATTAATTAAACTTAAATCACGAATTAATTAAAATATTAAAAAAAGTGAGAAAGCCATTCAAAAAGGGATTCAAATCTCATATTCATTGTCGAAATAGCTTACAGCAATCAAATTAGCTTAAAAATTATTTCATAAAACATTTAAAACGACATAGAATATTGGATAAGCCTCATTTTATAAATGCTCAAAAGCATGTTATGGTATCTCACTAACAAGGTTGATTATACAAAATTTCTTGTATTAAAAATAACCGCAAGAAGAATCCATTTAAAGTGGTATAATAGCTATGACTGAATGCAAAATTACAAAAAAATTAGTGGATAAAAACAACCTCTTAGTGTAGCTATTACTCCTGTTAATATCTGTCAAACAAAATATAATTGAAGTAAACTTTTTGTTTTTTAATAGGGCACCATATCGTTGGCTATACCTTTGTTCCACTGTATAGAGAATGAAAACAAAAAAAGACAAGATTATTGGCAGTTAACATTGGTCGTAAATTTACAAATTAAAGGCTATTAAAAATTTGATTACAAAAATATTTTAAATATTAAGAAAATTAGTGGAAATACAAGAAAGTTTGCTTAAAAAATATGAATTTCATTGTCATTAAACAACAATTTTATGGTCATCATGGTGTTGAAAGATATAAAAATTAAAAGAAGTTGTGGCTGTAAAAGTTCTTTAATTGTTTTTATTTAATGCAATACTAAAATATGGATATTAATTATAAATAAAATTTGCACTTAAAAAAGAAACAAAAAACTTTAAGCATAAGGAGTGGACATGTTAGTCAAATATTTGACATAATAAGCGTGGAGCTATTGTCACATTAGGCAAATATTTGATCAAAAATATTTAACGACTATTTTATAAAAACATTGACTTTTTATTTTGCTTTGTTCAAGTTTGATTAGTTAAATATTATTTTTTCTTAAAAATTGTTTTTAAAAACATATTGACGAAATGTTAACATAAAAGGTAATTTTTATATAAAATATGTCCAAAAAATAGTAGTCGTAGTTAGTTAATGGATAGCTTACTTTGTATGTAAGCATGAAAGATGTTTTTCTTTTTTTTTATTTGAGACCAATACTCAGGGGTAAATTCCTTCTAAATTCTGTGCATTGTATTGGAATTTTTTGGAAAGGACACTACATATATATTTTTTCTTAAAATATTATTAAGCGTCTTAGGAATGAGACAAATTGCTGTGAAGTGATTATTCAAAGGCCAGTGTTATACCTTCACCCTTGAATAATCAACAGCAATTGCCTCATCGTTGCATGTTGATTGTGTGGCGAGTGCCTTCGCTAAGTAGGTTTTGCTGTTATCTGCTACTTCCAAATAGGTGGCGCTTTTCTCCTAATCATTCGTTTTTTGTTGACATTGGTTAAGGTGGCATAGAGTGGAACATCGGGGAGCGATTTCTTTGTAGATGGGGAGAACTTCAAACTAACTTTTTCATTCTTCACCTTTTACCTCTAACCACTACACCAAGTACCCCCCTGTTTGTTGATTCGTTTATTTGAAATCTATATACCGCTAAAAATCATGAAATTTTGACAGTTTCTGTCTATATGTCTGGGTGGAATCATAAGAAATGTAAATTTTAGCGAATAAAACTTTAAAACAAAAGCACAACTTTATTTCACGCACATATATGCATATTAAGGATATGGATTAAATAAAGAAGAACTTTTTTAAATATATAAAGAACTTCATTGCAATATTGTAATATTTTCCTGGTCAACTTTCTATTTTTTTTTTTTTTTCAGTTTTTATGAAGCATTGTTGTGTATTTACACAACTAGACCAAAGAAAAAGTACGAACTGATTGTACAATATTTTCTTAAAACATTTTAGGAGACAGTGAACATTGTGTGTCAAAAATTTAGAAAGAAAATCTATAAGCAGCTGCACAATAAAGTAACGAAATGAAGTAAAGCAATACATGCTGGATGAATAAAAAAAATTGTTATATATGAAGTTTTTACCACAATTATCAGGAAAAACAAGGTCGAAAAATATACAGACTTTTAATTAAATTTCTATAAAAAAATTTAAATATTTCCAGTAAACTTCTGTAAATATTATCTGTATTTAAACATTCGCTCAAGCCATTGTTTTAGCTGCAAAAAAAAAATAATAATCGCAACTCGTTAATTTTACTGTTTATTGAAAAATTGATAAAAATATATAATAAATCTATAAAAAAAAATGTACTGGAATAAAAAAAAGTACAAAAACGGAAACATATAGAACAGCAAAACAGCAAAATAACTCATAGATATAAAATATAAATCACACATGAATAAAACATATAATAACCCAGCAAAATTTTATACTAAAAAACCACACAGCAGTTTGAAATATATTTTGAATAAAATTAAAAAGAGAATTACAAGTATTTTTTGCCCATAAGCAGTACATTTTATTGTTAATATCCAATTTATGAATTTATATTAAAAATTATTTTTTATCTATATCCTGGTTCCCCACTGAGCTAATCTTCTAATTGCGTTTTTCTGCAGTCGTGTTAGGCAGATCTGTTTCCCTCTTCTGTCTTTGACGGCTGTACTTTGCCAATTCATCTGTAATTTGCCAGTGATCACTGCCTTTATATATTTGTACATCAAAATTATTATTTTTGAAATCTTCTTCATATATGTAAGTATATGTAACTGGTCGATTTGATTACATGAGTTGCTGCCTCATTTGTAAAGATTTTTCATACCATTGCACTGAAAATATCGTTTAATAATTTCAAGCAAAATCGAAAAATAGTGCTTTCCGAAGCTTGAATAGCTTTATCTAAAACCAAAGTTATATTCACAAATTGAAAAAAAAAAACATTTATTTTAATTCCAATACGCCCTGGCAACAAATCATGGCATTCGATTTATACCAATATTTCATGAAATTTCAAAAAGTTTGCATATGGATTATATTCGAAATGGAATGCTGTAATTTTCCTTCTAACTTTTCAGAAATAACAATAAACGCTTAATTCTCTTTCCCTGCAAATATGAGTGAGAGCAAGTAGTACCGAAACTATTGGCTAACTTAAGGTTAATCTTTTGTTAAGACCAAAGCTAACAGTAAGCATATTGAGTCTTTTATAAAACAATTTTTGTATTTCTTGTATAAAATTGCATTTATTCACTTTCACACAGAAAAATATATTTCATGTGTGATTTTAATTAAACACTACAATGATTTTGATTTGAATTTTAATTAATTGTATTAATGCATACAATTAAAATGTTAAATTGATTAGTGGGATAAATTGGGGGTATGTGGTATAGGTGAAAAATCCAAAAAATCCAAGACCATCTGCAAGGAAACCGCTCCCTGACATGCCACTCTATTCTACTTAACCAATGTCAACAAAAAAAAAACGAATGATCAGAAGGAGAAAAGCGCCACCTATTGGAAAGTAGCAGATAACAGCTAAACCCACTACACCTACTTGTCGAAGACACTCACCACACAATCAACAAACAAAGATAAGGCAATTGCTGTTGATCATTTAAGGGTGAAGGTATAACACTGGTCGTTAAATGAACAATTTACAGCAAGGCGCTTAATAATATTATAAGAAGGGAATAAATACAATGCACAGCATCAGTAGAGATTTGCCCCTGTGTATTGGTCTCAATAGAAAAAAAAAACAATTGCCACAAATCAAGTTAATTTCGAGAATTTGCGTATTTATTTTTAAAAATTAAGAATTATTCTTTTAAACTTTTTAGTAATTAAATTACAATTTTTAAATGATTTTCGATTTCGTTTTCAATTAAACTGTTTAGTTGAAAAGAAGTTTATTAAAAATATTTCCAATTAAAAGCTTTAAATTGATGTGATAAATTAGAATTTTTGAGCAAAATCTATAAAAAATGTAATTAATAAATATATTAATTGAAATAAATTTTTATATTTTTCTGTGTTTTACATATATTTGCACGTTGATACTAATAAGACTTTATAAACTTAATTTTAGATGAAGTATGTTAAACGTTGAATTTATACTCTCTTTAAGTAGTGGCGTCTTTTTCGTAAAAAATAATGTTTAATGAGCACAAAATGTTTGATTTTTCCATTTTCTCAACAAACCATGAGGTTGTTTACCTTCAGTTATTGCCAAATGCACAGAATTAACATTTTAATAGAAATATCGTCTAAATTTATATAAAATTAAAATTTTCACAGCATTTAACTGGGACTCTGACATGATTAATAGGGTACTTTTTTTCGACCACGCCTACTTTTACGCCCACTTTTTTAAATTATGTAATTGCCTCCATATAGTTTTTAAATGATTTACTTCAAATTGTATACAGGTTATACTCCAGGCGAAGTATAAATAATAATTTATTACTCCACGCCCTCTTTCACGCCCCTTTTCACGTCAAATTTTGTTTGAAAGTTTCAAACTTTTTGTAATGGAAAAATTTGTATTTTTTTTATTTGGTAATATACTGCTCTTAATACTGTTAACGTCGCCATATAACTATGAACCACGCCCACTTCACCGCCCCCTTCTCTTTTAATTCAGATACTTACTTACACCACTAATAATGTTTGCTATACAAAATACTTTTTTTGTAATATGTATATAACGAGGGGGTAGCGAAGCACACCGGGTTCAGCTAGTAACTTACAAATTAAAAGGGAAGAAATTTCAGAAGCCACGTAGTTATTAACAGACTCTCCTAACAAAGGACAAGCTTTAATAGGTTTCTTGTAGATTACTTTTATGTCTTATAATACTATGATACTGTTATATTATTTTTTTATATTTTTGCAACTATTTTAAGGTAAAAGCAATATTGCGGGTAAAAATATTTTACTATTTAGAATTTGAAAATTATACATTTTGCTGGGCTTAATAATAAACTCTGCTGAACTATTCACACAAATAAATAAGAAATAATAAATCGCATAGAGGCACGAACATTAAAATATTACAATATCAACAAAATAGCAGTTGAGGGCAAATCAAAAAATTATATTAAATATTAAAACATAGAAATTATATATGAGAACAGGAAGTAAAGTAATAACGGCTATTTTTTAAAACACAACTGTTACAAAACTGAGAGCAAGAGTTGTATAATTTATTACAGTAAATCAATCGAAAAAAAAGAAACAAAAAGTAGGCCAAAACATATATTACAGTTTTTTATTTATTTTTGTTTTTTTATTTATTTATTTATAAATAAACACATACATACAACCAAAAACAGACAGATAATCTATTTTACCGACAGACATACAGACAGTTAGACAAACGAACGGCAAACAATAATTTCGAAATAATTCTTTTGGACAATCATCATTAATTTGATAAATTTTCCAAAAAAAAAAAAACCAAGAGAACAAGCAAATCTTTTTACTTAATTTTTTGTATTTTGGAAAAAAAGGGATTATATTATAGGTTCCTCAAATTAGGGGACAGTTAAAAAGAAACTATTTGTAATAGAGCTATATTCGAAAACAAATTTTCCAAAATATTTCCCACAACTTTTAAAAAATATTAAAATATTCCTTTGACTTGGTAGAAAAAGGATTAAATCCGAAAGATTTTGCTTTTACCTGCAATGTTACAAAAAAATTGAGTTATGCTCTTTTAATACTCAACCATCATCGGTATTTATTTGGCAAATCAAATATTAATTCTGTTGCTGATGTTTTTAGTTTTGGCAAAACAAGTATTTTACATTTTAAGTGAAATGTTTTCACAACATTTAATTAAACAAATCAATACAAAAACAATAAAAATCATTTAGATATACGAATACCAATAATTTAGTCATTGAAATGATTTTTATTTTGAAATTTGGTTCAATTACAAAATGACTGAAACAACAAGCATATTTGCATAAAATAACAGGGTTATACAATATATTAAAGCATTGCAATTTATATAAATTTATCAGATTGTTATAGCAAAATATGTAAGTCATATACATAAATACAACATAAAAAATGAAAAGCTAGCATATTTTTAGGCGTTCTTGAAAAGTTATTTACTAGTTTATGTCAGCTTAAATAATGAATTGTTGCATAAAAAAATTTTGAATTTCACGTTATCGTTTTTTATTGTTTTAATAGTTCAACTTTTTAATTTTAATTTAATTAAAATTTTTAATTGATTTTCATTTTCTTTTCAATTAAACTTTTTAATTGAAACTATTAAAACTTTTATTTTTTATTTTATATAAAATAAATAATTTCCTGACGGAACTGTAGAAAAAAAGTAGCAAAGTATTGAAAACAAATTTTTTTATATTTACTAGTTGACCGGCAAACGTTGTTTTGCCATATAAGTTTGCTCTAGGAAACATTTTTTTAGTTCAAATATATTTGATAATCTTCACCGAACTGCTAAAGTCAACCTTGATATGAGCATGCAATGTCTGCGTTACTAATAATTTTAATAAATGATTATCCGCCATTTTCGGTATGTGTCCTACGGTACGCAGATCTATCTAGTTTAAAATTTCATCGACGTCGGTTCGTTATTTAAGTGAGACATAAATTTCCCTTTGGGGCGGGTACCTTAACATTTAGGGGTATGAAAAATAGATGTGAAAATTTACATTTGGTAATCAAAAGTTGTGTTAAGACACCAATAAAATTTAATCAAAATTAGTTTGTTAGTTGGGGATAGGAAAAAGTAGCCCTTGCACAGCCCCCTCTGAGTACTTAAAAAAAAAGTAAACCATATATGCTGTACGGTACGCTGATCTATCTAGTTTAAAATTTCATCGAAGTCAGTACTTTATTTAGGTGAGGCACAAATTTTCTCTTGGGGCGGGTCAGCTTCATATTTACCCAATATGCACACAAAATTTCATGAAAATCGGTAGAGTTAATTCGTAGGAGTTTGGTAAGGGGTCAGGGCGGTAATGACCAGTTATATATTTATGTAGGTATGTATGTATTATTATTTAAAAATACCTCTAATTAAAATTTTTTTTAGATGTACATAATATATGAAATGTATTGCTTTTTGTGTCGACTCAAAAACATTTTATGCATTTGTAGATTTTCTATGCAAAGCTTTCAATGGGTTCTATAAACAGTCTGTTTTCAAGTAATTATTGTGTTCAAGAAAAAATTACTTTCCAATATTTATAGCATTACCCTGTATGATACAATCGCCATGTATTGTACCTTAAATGTATTTACGAGGCCAAAGTGCATGGATTTGTTTCGTCTCTTATTTTATTTTTTTTTTTTACATTTTCAAATGGTTTTTATTTGCTTGTTAATTTATAAATGATTACAATAAATAAAATAAAATAAAAACTGCTTGAAAGAGGGTCTTAAAAAGTAACCACTTGTTTAAATATTTTATACTGAAATTATTTTGCTCTGATTTAGCCCACAAATCAGCCAAAGGCCACAGGAGATTATTTTGTGGTATACATATAAAATAGAGTGGAATTGAAAAGAATTTTTAATTATTTTTAAATTGTAGTTTATTTCTTTAATTAAACATCAAAAAAAAGAGACTAATTTTAAGAAAAAACATAGTTTAGTTTAATTATAAAAAATATAAATTAAAAAAAAAACTATCACAGGCTTAGTCTAGTGGTTAATGTCTTGGCTTACTAGACAAGAGGTCTGGGTTAAAACTCAGCTCTGACATCTTAAAAAACGAAATATGAAAAAAATATTTCTTTCAGTGACTACCTCTTAGCAGTTTTCTTCGGAGAGTAACTGATTGCCATTAACAAGCTTCTTAAGTCTGTTGTTCGAAGCCGAGATTGAACTATAGGTCCCGGTACTTGTGGATAAAAATTGACGCACATAACATGGGTGCTGCGTAATGGCCAATTTTATAGCAATGCCTGTGTGTATATCGCATATTCATATACTCTGCTAATGCCCAAGTTTTTTTAGTAGTTTGGCTTGAATTTCTTTATTTTGCTTCGCGAAATATAAACACGACAGGTTGGCTGTGGCACCTTGAAGTCAGTTGTAGGTCATAGAATTTCTGATTAACAGGTACTTAACAGAATTGTCAATTTGCTCAGTTGAAGTAAATAATACAAAGTCGAGAGAAAGGCGTATTTGTGCATTTCATAATAATTTTTTTTCTTTTCAGCCGAGTGTCCACTAGCAAGTTTTCTTGCGGAAGTTGCTTCCAGAAGTGACTTCCAGAAGTTTTTGTCATGTAAACACGTATTAGAAGTCGACTTCCAGAAGTTTTTGCTTGCAAGAAAAACTTGCAGAAATTATATGGAAACACATGTTCGTTGCTTGCTGGAAGTGACTTGCGCAACTTGCTGTGAACTGCAAGTGTTTTTAAGACTTGCGGAAGAAATCAGGTATATGTCGGGTTTTGTTTTGTGTTTTTTTTTTTCTTTTATTTTTGAATAATTAAATAAAAATGGAAAATAATAAATTTATTTGAAGTAAGGAAAGTTACCCAGAACTATGGGACACGTCCTCAAAAGAACATAAAAATAAAATTAAAAAACAAAACGCTGTAAAGGCAATAGCCAATGCTTTAGACGAGCCCGAAGAAGAGATGAAAAGAAAATTACACGACCTCCGAACGCATTTTGGTCAAGAGGTCAACAAAGAAAGAAAAAAAAGTGATCAAAGTGCTGAAGGCTCATGCCTTAGTAAGCCAACACGCTTACTACTAGACCACGGCGACGGTACATGAGATGTCGTCATGTATTTCATGTCATGATAAAACTCCCACTTGCTAACGTATTGTCGTACAGGAGTTTAAGTGCTCTATCCGCTATTTCATATTTTTTATATATCTCGAGTTAATGATGCCACTTTAGGTTTTCGATCCCAAATTTTTCAAATCTGCAATCCGTTTTGGGATAGCTCGTCAAGTTTCGGAAATAAACAGCCGAAAACGGATTGCAGATTTTAAAAATTTGGGATCGAAAACCTAAAGTGGCATCATTAACTCGAGATATATAAAAAATATGAAATAGCGGATAGAGCACTTAAACTCCTGTACGACAATACGTTAGCAAGTGGGAGTTTTATCATGACATGAAATACATGACGACATCTCATGTACCCAAAGAAACTGAGAACAATTTTTTTTTTTTTTTGTAATTATATAATTAGTTGTTTCTTTCCTATTAAATATGCTGCGATGGCAGCTGCCACTCTTATTTTGCCACCAGACATTTTTATACTGTCACTGTTTAAAAAAGCTAACTCTACTGCAACCTGTACTCACATTGTGTGTAAACACGTCTGCAAGTTCTTCCTGCAAGTTCGTCGTAAAACTTCTACAAACTACTTCTGGAATCAAACTTCCGCAAGTTTTGGTTTCAGTGGAAACACTTCAGCAAATACTTGCAGAAGTTCTTCCGCAAGTAACTTGCTAGTGGACACTCGGCTTTCCTTATTCTTAACGAAATGTTCAACAAGTTATATTTAAAAAAAAATTCCTTATAATTCAATTTATATTTATGTAATAAGCAAAGAGAAAAGTTTTATTTTTGTTAAAAATTCCAAAAGACGTATTAGTAAATAATTAGCATAGTTTAAGGCTTCTTTTTTTAATTTGTCCCCCCATAAAACAAATAAACTATAATTTTTTCATTAAGTTAATTAAATTAATAAACTATTGTAATATTTGAAAGGATTATTTTAGGGTATACATAGAGCCTTAAAGAAGCCATTATGAAAGACTCTATTCCATTTACTTTTCTACTAAATTTTGAAAACACTTAACATACTTCTACATACTTCCCATAACATTTACTAAACTTTAATTGCAATAAACTCCTAAGTGCAGTCTTTAAAAATTCACAGATATTCTTTTACTTTGATCCTTACAGTAGGCTATACAGAATTATTATTTTTATTTATTTTTAATTAAATAAATTTGTGGTATAATTACTACACTTCAGGTGAGATGTTAAAAAGAAAGAAAAGCAGTACTCTATATAGAAAAATTTAAATTTTCCTTTCATTTTTATTTATAACCCTTAAAGCAAACTTGATTTTTTCTTGTTTTTTTTTTTGTAACCCTAAAAGCAGACCAAATTTGTTTTCTCGTGTTCTTTAATAGTTTTTCATAAGAGAATAACAAGTTAATGATGCTCTCCATTCAATGGCATAAAAACTATAAAACACTACACGGCAAAGAAGAATATAAAAAATGAAAGGGGGAACAAAGAGGAGCCCTTTAGTTCATTCCTTTCATGTCATAACATTGAACCAAAAACATACACTTTAAACAGTACTGAAAAAAAATAACCAACTGTCCTCTTTTAGGATAATACTGTTTAGGAAGAAGAAAACGAAACACACCGTTAAAAGCACTCACTTAACTGAACATTATTCTGTTTAGAAAAATACAAGATGTTGGTTGACTCATGAATACGTTTTGAAAAGAGGCAAAAAAGAATAAAAAAATAGATAAAAAAACTAATATTCAGTTAAAGAATATTTTGTACTTGTGTTTTTGTTCTCGCTTAATAAGAAATACTTAGTTTTAAATAGAAACTTTTAGCAACATGACAGATTTTTTAAATCTTTTATTCTCAAATTTAAAACTGATTCGTTAAAATACTGATTTTACAAAATTAATAACAAAGACAATATGGGGCCTTTTACCTGTACTTTTTAAGATTTGATATCGGTTAGGTAATCATTTCTAATTCTAATCATAGCCGCATATTCTTTGCATTCTTAAACATTGGGTTTGATTTCAGAGTTAGCCGCTTATACTAAATTTACTATTCATTTAACTGAATTCATTACCCAGTTTTTAACCAAAAACTATAAAAAGTATCAATTTCTCAAATGTATGGAAAATAAAAAAAAAAATTTGGTTTATAACACCGATTTTAATAGAGCTAAATGACGTTTTTTGTTCGTAATCTGTACTTCCTTAGCACCAAGGAACTAAATAGGTACACATAACAAAACGTCCTTGATAATGCCAACAGAAAACTTTTGTTAATCTTCAAGAGAAAGGCATAATTAAATCAATAAAATTGTTATTTAATTCTCCAGCAAAGCATGATGATATGATCCTCAAGTAGTTATATCGTCGACGAATCACCAAAGAATTTAACACGTGGGTGTCATACACATAGAATGAGCCCAGCAGTTGAAAACACAACCAAATAATTTTTAAAACTTTAATTAAATCCCAAGTTAATATAGATATAAAAGTATTTCCCTAAGTTCATAGAACTAACACACCACTTGGTTCCTAAAGGAAATATAGTTCTTTAATTAATTCTCCAGCCATCTCTCTGTTTCTTTTTAGAGTTATCACTTCTCTACAAATCTTGCTGCACAACTTTACCTCGGCCTTAATTTTTTTTTTTTTTTTTTTTTTTTGTTCATGTATGGGGTGGGCGTCTTCTTCTTTTATTCACTTGCGGATTTCAATCAATAGTAAGTCTGATATAAAATTCAATCCATTATATATGTTCACCTCATAATGTCAATGCTTAGAATAAGAATAGAGCCTCCAAAATTCCTTAACCACTTTTCCTTATTTAAGACTTATCACTTAAATTAGTATTTTCTTGTATGTCCTGGGCATTCTCTACTTTTGTTACCTTCCTGATTTCAAACAAGAGCAATCTAATTACTAAGTGATACGATATCTTTTAAAAGAATACGCAATTCACCGCCATTTCACACCCCTTCAATGCTTAGAAAGTTCGTAAAGCATCCATAAGTTATTTAACTATCGCTTAATTTTTTGCTAAATATTTCGTATTTCTTCAAGTTTTGCTGTATGTTTTTAATTCGATCCTAATTTGACTTTTTCATATATAAGATAAGAGTGTTCTTCTTTTATTTCCTTGCGGATTTCAATTAACAGCAATAACTACCAAATGTTATGATTGGGGGGGTACATGGTATAGTTGTAAAAGTGCTCGCACAAAAGCTCCAACGGCCCATGGTAAAATCCCAGTAAAGTTGAAAAATACAAAAATTAGTTTGCGATTTTTTCAAAATTATAATTTAAAATATAAGGGGTCCCCCTTCCAAGAAGACCATCAACACAGAAATCGCTCCCCGACTTTCCACTCTATTCCACTTTAACAAATGCCAAAAAAAAAATTATTAAAAATTAATTTAATTAAAAACCGCCATCTATTGGGAAGTAGCAGATAGTGAAGGCTCTCACCACACAATCAACGCAGCGATGAGTCATTTGTCTCATTCCTAAGGCGCTTAATAATAATATATACAATTAATAATAATATACAGTAAGGGACAAAATTGTTCACAAAAATACTAAAATTTATAATATATCCAAAAAAGTATATTTTATTCAAATATATTTTAATTTTTTTTACCTATATAGAATAATGTACATCTAAAAAACTTAAAAAGAACAAAATTTTAAAAGAATGTGTGTTAAGAGTAAAAAAAATAAATATTAATTTAAAAATTCACATGTGAACAATTATGACCGTTGTTGAATATTCCATTAATTTTAGGTCCTAATATTTGGTATGTCTACCGTTTGCTTTTTTAACTGCCTTAATTCTTTTTGGCATACTTTTCACTAAATTCGTCAAGACATTAGGGTCAATACTTTCCCAAGCTTCAACAGCACGCTCCCAGAGTTCGTCTACGCCCTTTGGAGGGTCTTTTTGAGCAAAAATTTTTCTCTTTAATATGGACCACAGGTGTTCTATCGGGTTTAGATCCGGCGACTGAGGAGGCCAATCCAAAAGCTTGATCCCATTTTCTTCAAACCAACGTTTTGTTATCTTCGCGGTATGCTTAGGATCGTTGTCCTGCATAAAGATGCTATTCTGTCCCGGATCTAAACCAAATATGTCGAGACTTGGAATGTATGAGTCTTCTAAAATGTGTATATAATCTTTAGCACACATTTTGCCTCTAATTCGGCGAAGTACTCCAAGTTGATTCCCGCGAAAACAGCCCCAAGCCATTAATGAGCCACCTCCAAATTTAAGTGTTTGGCAAATATTTCTTTCTTTGACACCAACACTTTTATCCACCCATGTCCATTGTCGTCCGTCTGATCCGATTCTATTAATTTTTGTTTCATCGGACCATCTTACACTCATCCAGTCTTCAAAAGTGAATATTTCATATTTTTTCGCGAACTCTAGGCGTCTTAAATTAAATTTGGAGGTGGCTCATTAATGGCTTGGGGCTGTTTTCGCGGGAATCAACTTGGAGTACTTCGCCGAATTAGAGGCAAAATGTGTGCTAAAGATTATATACACATTTTAGAAGACTCATACATTCCAAGTCTCGACATATTTGGTTTAGATCCGGGACAGAATAGCATCTTTATGCAGGACAACGATCCTAAGCATACCGCGAAGATAACAAAACGTTGGTTTGAAGAAAATGGGATCAAGCTTTTGGATTGGCTTCCTCAGTCGCCGGATCTAAACCCGATAGAACACCTGTGGTCCATATTAAAGAGAAAAATTTTTGCTCAAACAGACCCTCCAAAGGCCGTAGACGAACTCTGGGAGCGTGCTGTTGAAGCTTGGGAAAGTATTGACCCTAATGTCTTGACGAATTTAGTGAAAAGTATGCCAAAAAGAATTAAGGCAGTTAAAAAAGCAAACGGTAGACATACCAAATATTAGGACCTAAAATCAATGCAATATTCAACAACGGTCATAATTGTTCACATGTGAATTTTTAAGTTAATATTTATTTTTTTTACTCTTAACACACATTCTTTTAAAATTTTGTTCTTTTTAAGTTTTTTAGATGTACACTATTCTATATAGGTAAAAAAATTAAAATATATTTGAATAAAACATACTTTTTTGGATATATTATAAATTTTAGTATTTTTGTGAACAATTTTGTCCCTTACTGTATGTACTTTCCTTTCTAAAAATTCCAATACAATACACAGCATTGGTCTGAGTAATGGTTTCAAATAAAAAAAAACGATCAATCTACCGCTACTTACACTTTTCATCTCAAGCCTAAAGCCATAAAAACCGGTGGTCAAATTATAGCATTTAATTTTGAATAAAATTTGTATATGAATTTATTGGAATTTTGCTCGATATGGAATGCCTTAATTCGTCTCCGCCACACCGGTCTACGTAGTCTAGAAGTAGCTTACTAGATGAGTGCTCCGGATTCAAACCCCAGCTGTTACATCCTTAACCCATTTACGCCCGCTGTACTATATATAGTACACAACTTAAAGTTCAAGTAAAAATTATAAAATGCAGTTTTTTACTCGGGAAACGCTTTTTATCAGTCAATAAGAGTACATGCAACATCCACGTAGCTGTTGTACATCATAGTTGAAAAATATCAATTATGGGAATCTCCATTTTGGCTAGTTATCTAGGAATCTCCATTTTGGTAATTTATTTCTTGTGAGATTGTGAATGGTTATGTAGTTTATTTTACATCAGTTAACTTTGAAGAATGTTAAATAGCAGTTTATTTACTTGATAACATCACATTCTAATAAAAGCAATATAAAACGGTTTAGTTCGTATAGAATTTTTTGAGCTATAGCATATTAAGTGCTGCTGTCCTAAGCTTAATACACCTGAAAAAACACAACTCAGAATATTTTTTTTGGTTTTTTTCTTTTGCTGTACTGGAAAAATTTTGTTTAAATCTAGTAATAAATATTGAATTTTAAAAATTGTTCTTGATTTTCATTTGGGCGTTAATGGGTTAAAAAAAATATATGAAAAAATATTTCTTTTGGTGACCACCTGTTAGCAATCTTCTGGCAAAAGCTATGAGAATAACTGATTGCCATGAACAAGCTTCTCAAGCCAATAGTTCGGAGTCGACGCGAAACTGATGGCTAAAAATTGACGAACATAGTATGGGTACTGTAAAAAACTAGGCCGTAACTCTGACAAAGTGTTGTAATGACCAATTATGTATGTATGTAGGTCACTATAGAACAACACGACAAAGAACAATTTGGAGCGAATGTCAAAAACCAAATATTTTGTTACGCCGAGAATAAGTTTTTTTATAATTCTATGAAGGGAATAAAGAAACGACTTATATTTTTAAACGAATATTTTGTTTTGTTTTTTTTTATAAATATCTGTGCAAAGTTGCAATATTGACAGAGTAAATAAATAAAGGGCACTTATGTGTAAACTTCATGCGTAATCAAGCCGTACAGCATATGATTAACTGACTTAATAATTTCCTCTTAAATAGGTAAATATTTATTATGTGAGAAAAATTGTCTATAAAAATAAAAATATCATAAAAACAAAATAACAAGTTTATTATAAACATAACATGCAACAAGACCCACAGTGTTGCCTACATTGCCACACTTTCCTCTTCTCTAAATAATAGACTTGCTTAATACTTCATAGCATATACGAATATTTATCATAAAGACATGGAAAAACCTCTACACCACCAGCACATTTACTTAATGATACATTTTATTACAGGTGTGTGGTGTATGTGTTTTAATAAATGACAATGTATTAGTTATGTGTACTTAAATCAGTATCAACTAAAATAAATATCTTCTTCTCTTCGTTTTTTGTTTTTTTTTTTTTTTCTTATTATTTTCAAGTGTAAGCAGTACAAGCAATGATTTCATATTCATATTTGAGCTCATAATTCATGATCATAATAAATTTGTTTATTTTTATTACCATCTGAAGTGAATTACTTGAACATTCTTTAATATAAACTTCCTCCCTTTCCATTACTTTTCGGATACTTATATGAAATATTCACTCACATATATTTTTTTAAGACTTTCTAAACCAAAATTATATCACGAGATACTTAAAAATAATCACTTCTATCATATCATGGGTGCCTTGAAGCCAGCAGCAGCATCAGAAGCAGCATCAATAGTACAAGTAGTTGCTGTTGGCATTCTTTTGTCATAAAAACCGAATCATTTCCTGTCGTTCATTTTATAGATTTTTTTCTATCTTGACAACTTTTTTTTGCTCTGCCACAAATTTGGAAAAAAAATGTAGACAAAAAGTTAGATGTTCTCTGGAAAAAGTAAAAATGTTCTTGGTAGCGTTATGGATGTCATTGCCATTGTGTATGTTGTGTTCATATACTTGGTTGTACAGGTTGTAAGTACAAGCATTTTAAATTGTTTTGTTATGGTAGTTGTTGCTGTTGATAGATAATGCCAAAAATAGCAACACCATGACAGTAATACAACTAACAGTAAAGTAAATAAGCCACCAACCATATTGCAAGCAGAGTGCGTAACGTTTCTTAAAATGTTTTCCCTTTTTTTTACTATTTAAAAAATTGTATCGTTTATGCATAAAAAGCACTTTGTAAGCAATTATTATATTGTTTACGGGTAAAAAGCATAAAGTAGAGAAATTTGTTAAGAACTCTAAAGAACTGAAATATTTTTTTTTTCGTCTTCTTTATAAGGCGTTTGTAATAATCAAAATGACAGCCAAATAAAAATTTAGACTTTTCTGTGTCTGGCTAGAGCACACTAGTATCCTATAAACTCCTGTCCATATGTCTATTCCGGTGTTTCTTGGAAATATCCGAAATTGGAGGGTACCGGCTTTGGGTGGCGCTGGTCGGACGCTTATATTCTGACTACCGTCCGGACACGGGCGGCTTGTGATATGTCTAAGAACGGTGAGCACGATAAGTCAACCTTTTAGTGTACATATGTCTATTATTCTAATTTAAATAAAATATTTAATCGTATAACTTTTTTAGGATTGTTTATCGTTACTTTGTTACATCTTCATACCGCAAATTTACGAAACCAATTATGAACAAAAACTTTTAGGGAATTTTCTTTCTTTTTCCAATTCTAATAATTAAAATTAAAATTTGTTTTGTTTTACTTTATGTAGCTTGTAGAGCATTTATTTTAAAAATATCTCAAACTCAGTCCCAGTTTTCTCTTTTCCCTTTCAGTTTTTAAACTACTTAATTGCGTATGTACCTACACTGATATTGTATACCAATACCAGCAACCTTTTGTCATATTTGATGGAGTATTAAACTGCCTTTTGTTCCACTTTAAAACAGAGTGGGCAAACAAACAAAACATTTCGCAAACGTTTCAACAAAGTCATACACTTTTAATGGTATTGTACATGAGGAAAACCAAAACAAATACTTTCTAACTGAGAAAGAGCGCAAATGAAACAATTAGCTTTTCGCTCTTGTGCTTGCTTTGTTATTCCGTTACATTCGTATAATTTGCCCTTTTTCTCTTCTTATTTTCTTATTCTCGTCTTCTTTTCTTTTTCTTCTCATTCATTTTTTGTTGTACCTACGCACATTTGAGTTAGTGTATTTGTAGTACTCAAAACAAAAACAATATACAAAATTAAATGGGACAATCGTTCTCACTGTTTCTGTTTTATTTTTGTTTTGCACATTGTAAAGAACACAACAAAATGAGATCAAACGTTCAGTTTTGTTTATTTTGCTACTCTGGTTTAAAAACGGGGCTCATGTTTTGCATGCACTCTTTGTATAAGCTTATAGCGGTTTATATGAGTCATTGGATGATCAGTATTTACGCCAAATGGATATGTATTTTAACCCTCTCTGCAGAAGTTGACAGATTACTTCTGGTTTGGCAGCAATTTGTTTGAAGATTTCTGTTTAATGATTTGGCGAAGTGCAGAAGCCTTGGTACCCATAGACAGCTATGGTGGGCTTTAGTTCTTTTTCCCTATTCCGTAATTCTCTTAAGCTAAAATGCTAAAATTTCAGGTTTTTGAAACAGGCTGGGCGTTACAATATATAAAATTAAAAAGTTTAAAGGTAATAGGCATGAAGTTTTTAAATTACAATAAGCGTTCAAGAATTGTATTCGTAGCCAAAAAGTCCTAAATCAAGTTTATAAATTTTTAGCAATAGAGTTTTAACTTAGGAGAGTTACAGAATAAGGCCTCTGTAATATTATCACAAGTACCCCTAGTATTTTTAAGTGTTGGAAATAGGCTTAATAGCCAAGAAAATTTTTAAAATTTTAATTCTTTTTAGACAGACAAACACCTATTGATTTGTATTAAAATTAAAGTGCTTTTAATTAAATTTTTAGCCAGTATATCAAGAAGATTACTGAATAGCTCTTTGGTAAACTGTACAATGTTGAATATTAATCACTCTACAAATTGTGTATTTACCCATAAACATTCATAAATATTTTCATATTGCTTAAAGACCTCATGCTGATAAATATGGCAATAAACTAATTACTCCAAACAAAAAAGTACCATATGGTCAGACTTCGCTTGTCTCGCTTGCCTTTAAATGAACTGCAATCATTTATTACGAACCATTTTCTTCGAGCGTAAAAGGTTCTTTAAAAAAAAAATAAAAAATACACACATCCTGCAGTGTGCCGTTTATTTTTAAAAATGTTGCTATAAACGTTAGGTACTCGTACGAATGTGTTTGTATTCGCAAAGTATCGTTAGTTATTGCAACAATTGTGAAAATTTTGTTTTTAAGCTCAAATTATTTATGCCTGTGTGTGAGAGCAAGTGTATATGCATTTGTAATTAATATTCTTTCTTATTAGAGCTGGCATCATAATAACATTCTTTCTTTTTTCTCTCTACCTCTCTCTCTCTCTCTCTCTTTCTCTCTGTCTGTCTCTCTCATTCTTGGCATGTTTAGTCAGTCTGTGAGAATCGTTAAGTAGGAAATGACTTAAGTCATCATAAAGTAGGGTATTATGTGGTATTTTGAAGGTTATACAAGTACAAATCTAACACATTCACACATATGCTTACACCTATACATTCATAAGGGTATGCATGTACGTATCTTTACAACTTAACTTGTATAAAAACCAAATATAAGCGTGAAAGCAATAGCTGTTTGCCTGGTTGCAAATAATTTTCATTCAAATATGAAAGCTGGCTTAATTTTGGCAATTCACATTAATATCTTGTTGCCTATTTATGAGGGAAGGGCTGTTTGTAATGCTAATGGTGCTGGTAATTAAAGTTAAATGTTTGTAAATCACTGGTATTTAATATATGTATGGCAAAAGCGTACTCTTTAATACTTAAAATGCCTTTAAATGTTTATTCTTTCTTTTAAATAATTTTTTCTTATTACAGATTGTTAACGAGTACACTGATTGGGATCGTGCCTCTCAGCATCCCATTAATACACGGGACACTGCCGTAGCTGCTTTATCCGATGCACAATTTGTAGCACCATTAATACGTACAGCGGATATTTTTGCTGCCAATTCACCGCCACCCATGTCGAGTAGCAGTTCAATGGGTGGTACTGCTTCTGCTTCCACACAACATACAGGACAATCGGGACGTTGTTATTTTTATGTGTTCGATTATCAGACCAAAGATGGTGATTATCCCCAACGTATGGGTACAGTGCATGGTGAAGATTTACCATATATTTTTGGTGCCCCCCTGGTAGATGGTTTTAGTCATTTCCCAAGAAATTATACAAAATCTGAAATAGCTCTGTCAGAAGCAGTGATAACGTATTGGACAAATTTTGCAAGAACGGGGTGAGTAAAATAAATAAAAAAATATTTGGAAATAATCTTTGAGAAACTATGGAACTGCTTCATCTATCAAATATTTTAGATAATTGAGTTTTAGAATAAGAGCTCTGCAGTCTTCTTGCAAAAGTTCTGGGAGTAATTGATTGCCATGAAAAAGCTTCTCAAATCTGTCGTTCGGAGACGACTTTTAACTGTAGGTCCCAGTACTCATGGATAAAATTTAACACACACAACATGAGTGCTGTGAGAAGCTAGGCCGTAACCTAGTCTTTGAAAAAACCTATATTTCAATTTCGCTCGATTTCCCTTTACGGCACATACCAGTATTATCCTCTTTGGGAAAAAGATGCACAAATAAACTTAAAACAAATGAAAACTTAATCACCTTCAAGGTAGCTTTACCAACTGTGGCTATTTTATAGTATCCTTCACATGAAAATGCAAATCTCCAATAAACAAAACTGAACAGCTATCTGAGATTATCAATAACCATAATAATTAGCTTACGGTTCAGACTAAGACTTTTTCCTAACTTTTTTTCTGTGCGTCACACGCAGGGGTCTTTTGTTTGCAGGTAAAGGAGCAAGTCATTTCTTACAATCTTTCTCTTTCGCTTGCTTTCGATAATATAAATTAAAATGTAATAAAAATATAGTAAAAAAAACGAAGTTTTGAGATTAATGTAGACGAGTCTCTTTTAAAGAAAAACACAAAAAAGTCAAAGAGCTTTGAGTTATAATCTGAATGGCATGTAAGGACGAAATGTGTTATAGTAAAAACTTTCCAATTTTTAAATTTAAGAAAAGAAAATAAAAGAAAAATAATTTCGAGGCAACAAAAATATTTAAACCAAAACAAGCTGTGTTTCAATGCAAACTTTGTTAGGGTTATTAATCCCTCATTGATTTCATAGAAAAAGTGAAAAAGATTTTCAGAAAAACGTCATTCACAATTGTATTTTTGGCAAAAGTTAATATATTTCAGGGGGAAAAATGTTCGTGTTGGGGTTAAAAGTTATTTTGCGTTTTTTTAATTTCAATACCAAATTTTTGTGGTTTTCCCAAATCGGTGTGTTTTGATTTATTCTGCCATTGAAAAAACATCAGTTACTGCTTTTTCAATTGTTAACTTAAGTTAACACAACAGTTAATATACTCGTAGTTTAGGACTTGCAAATAAAAATGAAATTGGTCTAAGTCATATATTTTTTGTTTCGAGATATTTAATGAATTGCATTTAAATAAATTAAAAAATATTTTTACATTATGCAACATTTTTATTTATAATTTTATTAGTCTCAAGTAATGGAAATTTATTATGAATATGAAATTTTGTGCGAATTTCATACGATAATATTGTTTTTAAAGTTTGCATTGACTTAGACCATTTTCAAAATTAGCTGAATGTCCTATAAATTACTTAAAGCAATAAAGAACTTTAAGTTTTATTTAAAACAATAATTTGATTGAAACAATTCGTGAACATTAATTAATTATTTTTAAAAAGTAATTCATTTTTATCATTATTTCGAGTATTTAAGATTCTTAAAATGTTCCTGAAAAACTGCTGGGATGTACGGTAGTAAACTCATAATATCTTTATGTTTTTCTTTATTCTTACTGGTCTAATGGTGGTGTATAATAGAAAAAATTTAATATTTTTGGTCTTCCTCTTTTAGATGAAAGATCCAAAACGTGAAATTTAGAATCATCTAAAGAATTTTTGACTTAGACTACTTTCATAATTAACACTAAATGAATTCCATATAATTTTGAAATTACAACCACTATCTAATGGTTCATTTTTAACAATTTCGTAAAAATTACATTGCACAAATTTAGTTTAAACTAATGTGGTATGAAATAACTGATAAACTCATTTTTTTTTTAATTTTGACTTAGACCACTTTCATAATTATGGGCACATATAAAGATAAAAATAAAAAATAATTACACTAGCCAACAGGGACAGGAGCAACCGAACATCCTTCCTAGTCTAATTTGAATCCAGAAACTTTTTTTAAACAGAAATAAAATTTGATGTTTGCTATAAGAAACTGAATTTTGCGACGATTCGAAATTTAATAAATAGACCACTGCACCTTATATACCTACTGGGTTTGGATTTTGCTCATTTTCAAATTCATTCTCTTCTTCTGGTAAGTAAGTTTGAGCCCGGCTCCCTTCAATTGTTTGTATTATTGTAGACGCTGGTACGTGTCATGAAAAAATAACATCTTAAAATATCCTGTATAGTTGGCAGATTCAGAAGGCGTACCTAACACATATGTATGTATGTTATTTTCAATTTTGGTATTTGCTGATACAAATTATAATACGGCTTGAGATGTTGACGTCACTGGAGATTCATAGTTGAAATGATATTTGTTTTGGGTCCTTTTAATTTTTTTTTTTTTTAAGACCAATACTCAGGGGTAAACCCCTACTCATGCAATGTGAAGATTGTTGATAAATAGATTTTTTTGTTAATATTTTAAAATAGAAATTAGAGAAATTTTGCTTCGGTATAGAGAAGGTTTTAATTTTTTAAGTTTTGAATTTGGAGCTCAATAATTGTACGAACTGGACCGACAATATACACAAATTATATATCATTGAAAGGAAATTTTCTCGTCTTTTTACTGCTGTGAATATTTTTAAATTATGGAGCTGATTTTTGCTAAAAGAGTTTAACAAAGTAAAATGCCATTTTTTATTTTTTTCTTTTTTTTTTTTTCTTTTTTATTATTTTAAAACTTATGTCTAACCTGATTATTCCGACCAAAGGTTTTTTATAGCGTTGTTTTACTGGCACTTTGCAGAATCCAAAAAGTCTAAAAACTTTTATTTTTTATTTAAAACAGCTTAGATAGGTAGATTTGAAAATGCAATTTTTTTTTCTTTTTCAAAAATTGAGCAACATTTTGAAGGGCACTTTTTGATTTTTCAAAATATCAACTCCTTGATAAATAGAAAGGAAAATGCTTAAATATACTAAAATTCTAGATACTTCACGAAATCGGAGCAATACAGCTTGCTGTTAGTTTTATATTTGGGATTGAAAATTTAAGAAATTTTTCGTTCAAAAGCTTCAAATCACAAACAAAACTTTGACCCAAATTCCAGTGGGTCAAAATTTCTTTTTAGACCTATGGTTTCTTTGGCAAAGTTTGTTGGAATGTCCCATAGAAAAAGAATCGCAATGAGCACTTTAACACTTTTTGGCCCCATACAAATTGACCCACCCTAATACACATACATATCGTCATATTAAATGCAAACGGACGTAACTACACTTTTTGTTTTTTTACAGAAGAAGCAAAAAACCATAAAATCAAAAATTTAGTAAATCCTGAAAATCATATAATTTTCAGGATCTATATATAAGGATTGGCATCTCTATGTACAACAAATGAGTTTGTGTGTAAGGTTGTCATATAAATATTGTGTGTAGATATGTAGCTATGTCTTCTTGCATTTAGAAATACACGCACTTGTAGTTATGACCGTTTGAATTTCGTTAATAAAATCGCCATTTTTTTTTTTCGTAGGAATCTAAAATTTTGCACGAACATGTATTTTGATAAAATGAAACTTAATTAATAAAAAACTCACTTTTGAAATTTTGTTTAGTTACGTCTGTGTGGATATAATATGAGGATGTAAACGTTGAATTTTAAGTTCTTGGAATAACAATTTTTTTGTAAAAGAAACTTTGCTCGTTTTTTTGTGTAGCATCGATATTCCATGTAATCAATTACTGACTATACTGCACAAGGAATAAATAGATTATTATTAATAGACAAATTAAGCAAAATATCCAGGGTTAGTTCTTTTATAATTTAATTGAAAATTAATAATAAAAAATTTTTTTAAAATAACTGCTGGTTTAAGTTTAATTAATAGAATATTATTTGAAGACCTTAAAATTCAATAAATTTTTTATAATTGAAAAAAAAGGATCATCCGTAAAATAGTAAATAAATAAATCTTCCTGTATTTCATTACAAAAGCATTTAAACATTTTCAAGCATAATAATTCAGTCAAACCCTTTGCCCTTTTTTGTTTTTAAGAAATTTAATACATTTTAAGCAACTTTTCATTTTCTTTTCTCTTTGGACCCCCTTTTTCCGTTCCTTTAAACACAATTTACAGTGAAAAAAAAGAAACCAAAATGTTTCTTTGATCTTTTTTTTGTTTTGTTTTTAGCTGGCATTGAAAAGAACAAAATTAGCAACAATTTCTTCCTTTTTGTATATGACTGTGATCTATTCAAACAAATTTGAGGATTTTGAAAGCACTTTTGCAAACATTTGTCTTGTCATTTAAACCATCAACAATAAGTAGAAAAGAAAAAAATCAGCAGCAGCAGCAAAATATGTGAAAAAAATTCTTTTGTAAATGACAACTCTTAAGTGGAAAATAAGGCATGAAATAGAGTTTCAGTACATAATTGTTTCTTTTTTTTTATTTTTAATTCAGCTCCTTTCCAAATGGCTTCAAACCAAAAAGAAAAAAAGAAAATTAAAAAACAAAAAGCTTTTTTTTTTGTTCCCCCTTTTCTTTATTCAGAGTCTCTTATATTAATGCGTTTAATTTGCGTAGAAAAAAAAAGCGATAAAATTGCTTAACAAAATGGGAATAAATGCTTTTAAACACTTATGAATACGGCAAATTAAATGGCAATTGTTTTCTTTCTTTTTTCTTTTGTTTCCATTTGAATGCACTGTGTGAGCGTTGCAATACGACATTTGTACAGCAGTGTGTTGACGTAAGTGTTTGTTAAAGAAGATCAATCAAAAAGTAATTTTTTTTTAATTTTAGCTTTTATTTTGCAATTATGTTCCAATGACATTGTAAGCTGTTGACAATTATTATTAGAAAGCTTCAGAATAGCTAATGCACAGAATATTATTCAGATCAGCAGCTCTCTTGGCACTGTTCAACAATTATAAAAAGTGTTCACTAAAATTAATCAAAATATTATTGCTATTCGCTGTTGTAGTAATACTTGTACGTATCAATTCAAATTTGAAAAAAAGATTACTGCAGAAACGAAGCATGTTTTTTAACTAATCTGGGTACGCTGAATTCGAATCTTAACTCGAATATGAAATGAAACTTACAGTTATACTGTAAACACATTAAAGGCTACCGACTATCGACCACAAGCTGTCAAAAATAGAATACATGTGTGCATCTGAGAATAAGTATTCTAGTGTCAACACGACTACCGACCACACGACTACTTTTGTAGCCCGTTGTCAACATAGGCTAATTTCTAGTTTTCTTGGCGACAACAAACAGTTTAGTGCTGCCAATACAATAAGATGCCTGAAAAAGGTGTTTAAAAAACGCAACACATTATACATTAAAAATTGGAAAAAAATTTAAGTTGCACCACTGAAAAAAAATAATCATTTGTTTACATTTTTTGTTTACTTTTCATTTACATATTTCATTTATTTACATCAGTTTTTATTTAATTTTTAATTTATTTTTAATTACTTTTTTAGTGTTCTTAAATTTTTATTTATTTATTTATTTCACTTTAAAAAAAATAAGTTTGTTTTGTTTTGTTTAGGTTATGTGCAACGTGTTAAAACAGATGTTTATTCTGTAGCTGTAGTCGTTATTATAATTATGTAGTTGGCTACTTGGCTACTTTTGTAGCCATCGAATTTTGTAATCGTGTGTTCGGTGGTCGGTAGCCTTGAATGTGTTTCTAGCACTAATAAAGCAAGACGCAAAATTACTAAATTCACATATGCAGCAGTGGAAATATATTGTAGATGAGAGAAAAGTAGCAACCCGTAGAAATAGAAGCTTAGAATTGACTGCATATTATGAAAAGAAATACTATTCTATACTGTACTGATGTTGATGGCTTATTTTAAAATATGAACCAGGCACATGGCTAAACTGAGTAGAGATTATTAATTAATGAGTCTAAGTATAGTTTAAAGGCTCTTCTTTTGCATAATGGGAATAAAAAACCGTTCATACTAATTAGAGCATGCCTACCTAGATTTAATAAAAAAATTGAAAGCAATTAACAAAGATTATGGGGCAAAAGCATGTTGGCCGACTATTGCTGGACTCTAATACGCCATTTAGTTTTAAAAATTCTTTGATTTTTATATAAAGTAACGATTTTTTATATAAAAAACAAAATTTTTTTATTTAGACCCAGCACAAATGAAAGGCACTGCGACCTATAAGATCTATTGTCTCCCTTTGAGTCTACTGTTTGTTTAACAGACCAACTGCCTTCCTTACGAACACTAGCAGGTCCGAAACTTTAGTGGTAGATATATCCGTCAATGAGACCATATGTCTCCCTAAATACTTGATGTATCTGATGCTTGTGAGCATAGTCTACAAACATCTATTTCTGTGATCGCCATTCTCATCAAATGCGTCCTCACACTACAGTGATACGTAAGAAAATCAGTTAGGATTTTCAGGTCTGGCCTTCTATGTATGCTTTAGAACATCAGATTTATTCCTGCTGTCATAAGAAAGCCTATAACAGATTCGAATTCAGTTTACCAAATTACTCTAGGAAAGATTTTTGGTTGTTCCAGTCGAAAACCTTGTTGGCTAGTGGTATTGTTTAATAAGTTATTAGCTAGGTTTGAAGAATGCAATGTAATAGCGATCGTACAATTCGGAAAAAGCATATCGAGTAGATCATTTTTGTATAATAGTCTTATAGTCCATCTGGTTTCAGCTTCACTTAAGCTGAAATTTTCTCCTAATTTTTAGCACAATTTTTCTCAAAAAATCCGTTAAAATTTTAAACCTTTAACTAAGGCACTGTTTAGACAAATTTTAATCATTTCAAGTTAGCAAGCAAAAGACATTATTTGAGACCAATACCCAGGGGTAAAACCCTACTAAATGCAGTCCATTGTATTGGAATTTTTGGAAAGGGCATATTCATATACTTTTTCTTACATTAATATAAAACGCCTTAGGAATGAGTCAAATTTCTGTGAATTGATCATTCAAAGGCCAGTGTTATCCAACGTGTTGTCTCAACGTTGCATCATGTTGATTGTGTGGTGAGTGTCTTCGCTAAGTAGATTTACCTGTTATCTGCTACTTCCCGATAAGTGGCGCTTTTCTCCTGGTCATTCGTTGTTTGTTTTTTTTTTTTGTTGACATCGGTTAAGGTTGAAATGGATTAGCGACTTCTTGAAGGGGAGTGGCCTCTTATTTTTTAAATTATAACTTTGAGAAAACCGCAAACTAAGGTTTTAATTTTTCTTTATTGGGATTTGGATCGCATATTAGTATAAATAAATAAAACAAAAATAAATGGTTTCATATTACGGGAGGAATTTCAAAGATTTTCAATTCCAATTTTAATTGATAAAGTTATTTTGCCAAATTTTATGAGTCGTTAAGGATTGAATGGAATGAATAATTGCAGTGGGGGTAATCAAAGATACTAGAAGTTCTTAATAAAGCCCTTTACGTTTTATAAACAAAACTGTACATCATCTTTTATAAAAATATTAATATAATGTAAATGTAAAATCGTGAAAAATTATATATTTCAGAAGTCTGGTGTACTATAACGTTTAGTAGTCGTCAGATTTTTTCTATTCCAAACAAAGTCTTATTTTTTTTTGTACTGTACAAACTTATGGCTCACTTTAGTTTATTTTATTACTGTGAAAAGAAATCATTTTTTCTAAAAAATACGAAAAGAAAACTTTTTATGTTGCTCGTATTCAACAAACTTTAAATTTCGGTTTTGTTTTGTAAAGATACTTAATATTTCATTTCTAGCATGATTTTTTTGGCAAAGTTTTATTTTATTTTATTTTATTTTACTTTCTTTGATTTCAATTTCAACTTTTATTTATTATTCCAGGAATCCCAATGAACATCATCGTCAGGATTCTGCTCTGCCAGCCTCAAAGGAACGTAATCGTTTTCGTAGCATAACTTGGGAAAGTTATGATCCTTTACATCAAAAATATTTAGAAATTGGTAAGTTTTGAAATAAATAAAAGGAATAATATTTGCAATATAATTTTTTGCAAGAAAAACGCAAAAGAAAACTCTATTTTAAACTGGAAATTTATAAGGAACTACAAAAAAAAAGTTGCCATAAAAAAACGAAATGAACTTTTTACAGAAGGTGTTGGTTTTTAAAGTTTAAGAGTTTTTTTCCTCTCAGTTTTCTATTTTTTTTTAATGTTTTACCTGAACTTTTTATTTCAATTTCAATTTCTATTTTTTTTTTTTTTTGTAGTTCTGCGTTTTGTTTTACATTTCGATAATTGCCAAAGTTTTACAAAAGGCACAAGATTTGAAATAGAAAATGTAAAATAAACGCATCAAAAAACTTTAATGTCTTAAATATTGTTGGCAAAGAATGCCACATAGAATGCCATAGAACTCAAGCTGCGTTTCTTTTTATAAATTAAAAGCAAATAATAATTAAAAAAAAAACATTTTTATTTTGTAAGAAGTTTATAAAACAAAATACGTTTTGTTTTTAATTTTTTATACGTTTTTAAACGAATCCTACTTTATTTTAAATAATAGGGAAATAATTAATATCGTCGTGCGGGAGTTTAAATATGTGCTCTATCCGCCATTTCATATATCTCGAGGTTTTGACACCAAAATTTTAAAAATCTTTAATCCGTTTTCGGCTATTTATCTCCGAAACTGGATGAGATATCCCGAAACGGATTGCAAACCTGAAAATTTTGGGGTCGAAAACCTAAAGTGGTATCATTAACTCGAGATATAAAAAATATATGAAATGGCGGATAGAGTACATAAACTCCCGCCCTACGATATGTATACCATACATAATATTCATCGATCTATGTTTAAAACTTTTTAAGTTAATTGAAGTAAATAAAGTTTTCTTTCAGAAATGCAAATCTTTAGTTGCTTTTTGATTCCATAAAATGCTTCACAGGTTTCATGTTTCGTTTACGGTTATAAAATTTCATTCAAACTTGTTTGAATTGTGCTTGAACACCATCAAATGCGCCTTTATGAAAAATTTGGGGTCGAAAACCTAAAAACTCTAGATATAAAAAATATATAAAATGGCGGATAGAGCACATAAACTCCCGCACGACGATATGTCTTTACTTTTGTGTTCAAGCCAACAAACACACCTCTGAGAAATCCTTAAATAATCTATTAAAAAAATATGGAATTCACTATTCTGCAGAACTTATGCTACTCTACCCGGTACTGCAAAATATATAAATTTCAACAGAAACGAGATTTTAAAGTCATTCATTAAAAGGAAACCCCACCTTCTTATTGTTTTTTTTAAGATAATATTTTATTAAGAAAAATACCAGATTTAAATGGTATAACATTAAAATTATTTTAAGAACATATGAAGTAATATAAAGCGAAAAGAAAGGAAAAGGAAAAGGAAAGAAACAACAGAAATCAGGGTAAGGAGTGCTTGAAACTTCTTAATATGCAAGGTTGTTAAAAGGTAAATGTCAACGCTTTTATTATCATTTGTATGTTTGGCATTGAGCGACCGTATAAAGAAAATGTAATTTTAAATGCAGAAAAAAATCCTCTTGAATATTATAATTCCAAAGGGAAATTTTAATAATTTCTCACACTGATTCTCAAGAAACCACACAGTATCATTACAATGACACAGATTTAGCAAGAATTAAGAAAAACATTTAAAATCAAGAGCATTCCTTTTTAAGAATTAAGCAAACGAGCAAACGAGCAAACGAGCAAAAGAGAAAGTAGCGTTAAAAATGTAAAACATTTTTCATAAAATAGAATGAAAATAAAAGTAACAAAAAAAAACAAGATTTTCTTTTTTTTTATATTTTTAAATTTGCTTTTCCTCGAAACATACAAAAAAAAACCACTTGACTATGAATATGAAAGCACATATGAGATTATTTACGTAGAACGAATGTATTAACGCAAAACACTCTGGTAAAGTATGTGAATGAATATGAATGCTATTATACTGACTGCAGTTGTAAAGATATGAAATTTTCCTTTACAAAGAACCAAAATATAATTTTTGCTTTTATTTGTACTTGAAAAATATACTTGTGAAAAACATTTTCTATGTAACTGATAGAATTTTTCAATTAAGTGCTTTGTACAGTATAATGAAAAAAATTAGCTTTGCTAAGCACTTAAGAATTAATCGCTGTATATGAAACAGCTCTCTATGCACAGTAAATGAAGAAAATCTATGATTTTTTAGAAAAGATTTCAAATAATTATATGAATTTCTACTGGTCTATTCTTAAAAAATATTATAGATTTCGTGGTATAGCGGTTAGAGAGCTCGCACAGAAACTCAATCGACTGAAGTTCAAATCTTAAAGAAGAAGAAAAATTAAAAAAAAATAAAAATTTTAAAATATGCGGTTTTTCGAAAAATTATATTTTAAATATAATAGGTCACCCCCCCGACTACTTAAAGAAGACCATAATGAAGAAACCGCTCCCTGACATTTCCAGTCTATTCCACCAGAAACGAAAAATCAGGAGTACAGCGCCACCTTCTGTGAAGATAACAGCTAACCTCTTTAATGAAGACGCTCAACACTCACCACCAACATCCACCGACAGATGGGGCTATTGCTGTTGATCATTCAAATTTTAGCTCAAACATGTTTGGTTGCATTGCAGAATGGATTTATAAGCTCGAATCAAATAAATATAACATACACAGAGTATATTTCGCATTTAATGAAATTAAAAGTAAGCTTAAATTAGAGTTTGCTTCAACTTTGATTTTGAATGATGCCAAAAAAACTAAGCTATCAACCATATTCAACCCACGATTTAAAAAAAAACCATAAAACCGATATATTTAGCCGCGATTTTGCTAAATCCTAAGCTCAAGGAAGTGATCTTGATTCGTCTGAGGAGATAGATGCATTGGAATTCATTCACACAATGTTAAGGCGCTAAACATAAATATAATGCCAGATTTTGCCAATTACAAGGCCAAGAATGATTTTTGGGCAAAAACTTTTGCCTGGAGCTGTTTGGATGAGATTTGGTGGAAAGGAATTTGTGGAATTAAGAAAATTAGCTGTTCGAATTTTAACAGCTCCCTGAACTTCAACTGCTACTGAACGTTCCTTTAGCACCCAGCTTCATTCACTCAAAAAAAGCAACCGTTTAACAACACATCGAGCAGGAAAAATAATTTATATATATATATATATCGTGCAACTGGAACTTGCTTTTTAAAAACAGTTTACCACCTTCAGGAGAAAGCACGCACTCCTCTTGATTTGAAAATGCTATAAATTCTTCAGTAGAAGGTACTCAAGAATGTACCCTTCAACTTCAACAGGACTCACGAACTCTACTCGTTATGGGTTTTTATCGGATACTGACAGTGACAGCGATCATGACTAAATTTATGAATTATTTCATTCGTTATTAAAAATCTAATTCATAATAGACAATTTAATTCTATTAATTTATTTAAAATTTTTTTTATTCTAATTTATACCCACAGTTTGGGTAAATACTCCGGTGCTTGGGTACTTACATTTAAATACCCAATTTACCATTTGAGTTTTTACCCTTGTCTCATTACTACTCATGATTAATGGTTATTAATCAACATGTAGGAAGCAACGTAGGCTTTTCTCAAATATCATACCCAGATAATAAAGGCTGACTATACAAACTGGATGGACTAATCAGAAGTGGTTGGTGTTTTGTACTGAATAGCATAAGCTAAGGATTAAAAGTCAGATTGCAGGCGAAATACATACATAATTGGCCATTACAACCCTGTGTCAGGGTTACAGCCTAACTTCTCGCAGCACTCATGTTGTGTGTGCTAATTTTTATTCCTGAGTACCAGGACCTACAGTTCAAAGTCGACTCCGAACGACAGATTTGAGAAGCTTTTTCATGGCAATCTATTACTTCCATAGCTTTTGCCAGAAGACTGCTCAGAAGTAATCGACGAAAGATATAATTTTTTTTTTACATTTCTTTTTTTCAAGATATCAGAGCTGAGATTTGAATTCGGCGCTATCGTCTTAGCAAGCCAACACACTAAACACTAGACCACGGCTGACCAGAAAAAACTCAGTAGATATTTTTAACAAACATGTAAACTGTTTTGATCTACGAGTATATAAAGAAATAGTAATAGTTCGTAGTATCTTTTGTATACTTCTTAAGTTCAAGGGAATTTATTTTACTAAAAACCGACTAAAAAGAATTAATAATTGAAATATTTTTACATTCACATTAAATTTGTGCTAAGAACCAAACTATGCAAATACCTTAAAAAGTATAAACTTTTTAATCCATAAAGAATTTTCCTCTACAATTTTCGCAAAATTCTAATGTCAACCTGTTTTTCTTTATTTTAAACTCCATATAGTGTGTGGCACGTGAAAAGTTGTTGATAAAAATTCAAAAGAAAAAGCCATTAAACAAAGATAAAGACAAGAGAAAAACAGAAAAGAGATTTACATATTATTAAATGGTTTAATGCTTTTAAAGCAAAAACAGTTACGCATAAAAAAAACGAATCGGAAAGAAAAACAAGCAAAATTAAGATCCAGTCTTAATTGAAAACGAGAAATAACTTATATTTTTGCCATAATTTAGCTAAACCACCTAGTATAACCACAATAACTCTGGAATAAATAAATTTTACCGTTATATCTTTATGTTTTTTTTTTTCGCTTTTTTGTATAAAGCTTTTGAACAAGAAGAAAAGCGTGACTTTAACACCTTAAATATAGACATTGACACAAATGCTGATACCATCAGCCATGTGAATACATCCTCGCATATAAAAGTCTACTCTTATCTAAATGTATGTTGATGTACATGACCTTTGCATGTGTTGTCGTCTGCCATGTTATGCTTTATGCTTTTGTATATTCACTTTCTTTTATTTACATTGTCAAAGGATATATAAATAAAATTCAATACCCATAGAGAACACAGCAAAATTTGAAGTGTTTAGTGCTTTAATTTACATTTTTTGTTTGGCAAAAAAAAAGAAAAGAAAAGAAGACAACACAGGCTGACTTTGCTTAGCACACACATATCACACTCACACTTTCATTTCGTATTCATTTCTCTTTGTGAAGAGAATAATAAAAGCGTTTGATTTCTGTATGAGTGTTTATTAATGTATGTACTCGTTTGTATATGCAGAGATGGCACCTATAAATAATGAAACAGTTGATGTTAACTAATTAGTAAAGATCTAATTAATAAAATCGTATATACCTTAAAAATATATCCTGGGTTTTCTTCTTTGTTCTCATTCGAAATTGTAATAAAAGTTGCTCGAAGCTGTATTTCTTTTGTTAAGAGTCTCAAAGTTGGTACTTTATCTACTTTCCTTCTTGTATTTTATTTATTTACTTTCTTTCCATCTTTTTTGTTTTCTCAAGAAAAAAAACCGAAATTCTTTTTAAATTTTAATAAATTCATAAATACTTGCATGAACACAATAAGTTTTCATACTAAACATACGTTTGGTGTCTGTAAACGTTGTTGAGCATATTTTTTTCTCTCTCTCTCTCTCTCTCTCCCTTTAGAAATGCCTGCAGAAAAGTTTTCAAGTTTGTAAGAAGGTTTCATGTGTTTATGTCACATTTGAACAGCTTATCGTGTGATATGATAAATATTTTAATTTGTTTTCAAATATTTGAAATCACTATATTTAAAGAGAAAAATTTCAAAATGTAATTTGTGTTTAAAATTAATTTCACATATGGGAGTAATTTTATGCCATAATTACAAAGCAACTGTTAAGGGATCTTTTAGACATATTTTAAGTTATAATTGCAGATTAAAAAAAAACTTTTCAGATAATCAAAAAATGTTTAAATGCTTTATATTAAATGAATTAAACAATTAAACTTTTATTTTTGAGTTTAGGGAATGCGGTTTCTATAAGGAATTGCGGTGTGTTTTTTTTAGAGGTATAGAACTTCGAATTGAAATAAAACACAAGAAAATCGTTTTAATGTCCATCAATTTGGCTTTATTGGCAGGATAATTTTATGCCATTAATGTGTAAATATGATTTCGGGCATGTGGCCGCCGCGGCTAGCTCGAATAAAGCCAATTCTACAGGTCCAATTTTCAACCACTTTTTCGAGCATATGTTGGCAATAACGCCACGAATGTTGGCTTCCAAATCCCCTAACGTTTTTGGTTTGTTGGCGTAGTCGAGCGACTTCACATATCTCCAAAGAAAATAATCCAATGGTGTCAAATCACACGATCTTGGTGGCCAATTGACAGGTCCATTCCGCGAAATTATGCGCTCATCGAATGTTTCCTTCAATAAATCGATTGTGACGTGCGCTATGTGGCATGTAGCGCCGTCTTGTTAGAACCACAACTCATCCACATTCATGCCATCCAATTCGGGAACAAAGTAGTTGGTTTTCATGGCTCTATACCCGTCTCTATTAACGGTAACTGACTCTCCAGCATTATTTCGGAAGAAGTATGGCCCAATGACTCCACCAGCCCATAGAGCACACCAAACACTCAGTTTTTGTGGATGTAATGGCATCTCAAGGGTCTCATGTGGATTCTCTTTACTCCAAATGCGGCAATTTTGCTTGTTGACATAGCCATTCAACCAAAAATGAGCCTCATCACTGAACAAAATTTTGCGATGAAAATCAGCATCGAAATCAATCTCATTTTCGGCCCATACACCAAAATCACGACGCATTGCATGGTCTCGCGGCTTTAATTTTTGCACAAGCTGGATCTTGTAAGGTCGCAAACCAAGATCTTTGCGCAAAATCTTCCATAAAGTTGATGGACAAAGCTCCAATTGCTGTGCACGGTGGCGAATCGATTCATTCGGGTTCTCTTCAACACTTTGCTCTACAGCGGCAATTGATTCTTCGGTGCGCAATGTTCGACGTCTCTGCGGATGCGTATTATCACATAGAGTAAACGTAGTGCGAAAACGATCCATGGTTAACCGAATTAATTGCTCTGATGGACGATTATGTCGACCATAAAATGGACGGAGCTTGCGGTAAACTTCGCGAACTGAACCATTATTTTCAAAATAAATTTGCACGATTTGCAAGCGTTGTTCTTTTGTCAACCTGTTCATGATGAAATGGCAAACCAAACTAAATATTAATCACTTGACAGCTGACAAAATGGCCGCCAGTTAAAAAAGTGATGCCAACTTAAAGTTCTATACCTCAATAAAAAACACCCCTTATTATTTCTAAAGCACTTTTTTTGTCGGTTGCAAATATCTCCCATACCACCGCATCAAATTTAATGAATTATATCTCATTTTAAAGCTTATTTCTAACACTAATGACAAAAAATAATTAGAAATTGAAAAATTAATATTTTCATTGATAAAAATTATATTTTATATAGAACTGCATGATAATACTGTTGTCATTATGATTATATGTTTTTGTTCAAGTGTGGTAATACAGGGTCGCTTAATAGTAATGCAGTTCTACATAATATAGTATGTATATATTAAATTCCATTCTGGCAATACCGCTATTTACTATAAAAAGCTGTTTTGGCAATACTTTGCAGTAGTTGTACGTTTAAAGATATTTTTGTTGGTATTAAGGATTCGTACGGGCAAAAAGTTATGTATGATATATTATGATTTCTAATATTTTTATACTTTTAATAAAAGGTATTGAAGTTACTAAAATTTCTATTAATTATTTTCATTTTATGTTACCAAAATGACAACTAACGGTGCGAAATATTCGCACGGGTCATCTAGTTTAAAAGAAATATCTCTAAGAATACCAAAAATAAAACAAAATACAGAACTAATAAGTATTCTCGTTTTGAATTTAAAATATGTACACGTACTGGCGTGCTTCAGTATCCTACCAGTATCATTTGTCCACATTTTTCGATTGATGATTTTTAGTGACTACGAAGTAATTCAAACCAAATTCAAAAACTTTAACTGTTAATGATTTCAGGATATAGTGAACGCAATAGTTAGTTTTTCTGGAAGCTTACACATCTACTTGTCCGCCCCTTTTTATACTCATAATTTTTAAAGACTACGAAATCAATCACACCAAATTCGGCAACACTTCTAAAGAACGTATGCATTAAGAAATCAATTTTTAACTTGTATGGGAGATGCCACGCTCACTTGTCCAATTTCGTCCAATTTCTAACTGATGATTTGCCTTGCCCATGAAGTCATTCGGACCCAATTCCAAAACGTTGGCTTTAACCGTTCTGAAGATGTACAAAAATCAGTATTTAGAGATAAATAGAAAAAAGTGGGCGTAAAATTAGGCGTGGTAAATTTTTGTCACGATGAAATTTTAAAATGGATTAATACAAACATTTTAAAGAAAAATTTGTGAAATCGGTGGAGCTGTTTTCTGATTTTATGTAAATTAAAAAAGTGGGCTTAAAACTAGGCGGGGCAAAATTTTCTTTAAGTAAAAACCTAAGTTGTATCACGAGGATCCTTAGAAAGAAAAAATCGTCAAAATCCATCCAGTCGTTCTCAACTGATGCAATGACCAACGAACAACATTAATTTTTATTTATACAAATGTAAAATATTTCTGTTATACTTAGGTGACTAAAATATTAAAACGCTTGTTTAAAAGTACTCCATTAGCCATTAAAGTATGTTCGTGGAATTTTTTACCGATATCAAAAAAAATGGAAAACGATTTTTTCTTTATTTTAGCAGAAAAGATAAAACCAGTGTCAGTTATTCTTCTATTATTGACAAATTTCAAATAAAAATTCCAAGAAAATTGTGGTTAAAAAAAACTGAAAAACGGGAAAATTTTTCTGTTGAATTTTTGTTAATAATTGAGCGAAAGAAAAAAAGAATTATTTTCTCTACTAATATTATTCCACTTTTTGCAATTCCCTTGCAACTGCACAAATATTTTCTCTTCATCGAATATGTTAAATTTTTTTTAATATTAATTTAATAATGAAATTTAAAAATTAGTTTTATTTTAATACGGAAGAAAAAAAAACTTGTTTAAAACGCCTTAAAATATGCTAATTTTTTACTATCATATTTTACAAACAATAGTTGATGGCACTTGATGTTTAAATTTTTTTTTTAATATTGATGCATTAATTAAATTTAAATATTACATTTTAATATAACAAGGTAGAAAAATATTTGAAAAACGCCTTAATTTATGTTAATTTTTTACTACAACATTGTATTTTTACACAAAAGAGTACTTTTCGAAACCCTACTATTACTTTACACACTCTCTAAACATTTAATGGCATACACAATTCAATTGTAATATGAAATGAAATGAAATACTTCCTATTCAGCCAATCAAATTTGAATAAAATTTTTTTTAACTTTTGCGAGATAACAATGGATAATGAAGTAATTCAATAGTTATTTTTTATTTTAGTATTTATTCAATAATTAAATTTAAATTATTATTTATATACTAATATGGGAGATATAAATAGCCTTAAAATATGCTACTTTTTATTATTACATTTGTTTTACAAACAATAGTGTATGGCACTTGTGTTTAATAAAAAATTTTAATATTAATTCATTTTAATTAAAATTAAACAATTTATTTCACTTCAATAATTTCAGAATAAAAAAATATATAAAAAAGCCTTAAAATATGCTAACTTTTTATTATTATGTAATTTTTGTTCAGCCATAAAATTTGTAACTTACACAATTTTTTTTTATATTAAATTTTTATGGAACTTTGAGTATCTTATTTTTTCCTGTACCCAGATTGCATTTAAATATGCAGTTATTAATAAAATGCTTGCTGTTAAAGGCAACAAATTTAAATGGAATCCAAAACAATTGTAATAGGAAAGGGTTGTTGTATAAAGTTTTTTTTTTTTAATAATTTTTTTATTAAATAATTAGTTTTGATATAATATGAAATGTGTGCTTTTGGGGAAAAGCATAGGTCTATGGCCATTTCGTTTCATATCCCATTTTAGTATATAAAAACCAAACAAAAGTATTTACAAAGCAATACATTTATGTTTTTCAAAAAATTCAAGTTCAATTTCTCTGTTCTACCACAGCATATTATATTGTATGTGTTTGCCAATAAGGCGAAAAAGATTTTTTGTTTTTTAATAATTAGTTTTGTTTTAATATGGATGAAAAAGTCTTAAAAAAGAAACTTCAAAGCATGTTAAGTTTTTACTATTACATTTGTTTTACAAACGACATTCATTAGTTCAGTTTTTAAATTTCAATAGTTATAATGGTCGCCGTAGTCTAGTATGTATTGCTGTGGATTCAAATCTCAAATCTGACATCATGAAAGAAAGAAATATGAAAAAATATTTCTGCCAGTAACACCACTTAGCAGTCTTATGACAAAAATTCTGAGAATAACTGATCGCCATGAACAAGCTTCTGAAGCTTGTCGTTTGGATTCAACGCTAAACTGTACTGACGCACACAATATGAGTGCTGTGAGAAGCTAGACCGTAACTATGAAGAACTGTTGTATTGTGATTTTATTTTAATATCATAGGAAAAAATTTTTAAAAATGCCTTGAAATATGCTAAGTTTTTACTAATTTATTGACCTCACAATCAATGGCATTTGATGTTTAAAGAATTTTTTTTTTTAATCAATTCAATAATTAAATATTAATGATTAATTTTGTTTCATTATTACAAAAAACAAATGTTAAAAACGCCCAAAAATATGCTAACTTTTGCAACTACATTGGCTCTACAAATCATAAAATAAGTACTTATAATTGATATATGCGTTGTTTTTATAGAGTGTGCAACTTTGAGTTGCCAACACTGCTTTATTGGACCACCCACTTAACAGCTGATAGTTGCTTTCAATACGAATCGACTTACACCAGAGCAACGGATGCAAATTGTTAAAACTTTTAATCAAAATTGTTGTTTTGTTCTATTGATGTTGATTTTAAATTTCCATTCAAAATTTTATATTCCGATGAAGCAAATTTCTTGTGGAATGGGTATAAGAATTGTTGCATTTGGAGTGAAGAGAATCCACAAGCTCTTTTCGAAACACCATTACATCCACAGAAAATTACTGTTTGGTGCGCTTTATGGCCTGTGGAGTCATTGGCCTACATGTATTGAAAAACGATGATGGTCAGAACAATCCTGCCAAGTGTGAACGTTATAGGAACATGATTGGAAATATTTTCGTACCTCAATTACGTGGCAATAATCTTTCTGATGTTTAGTTCCAACAGGACGTAGCCACATGCCACATAGCGGGCGTTAGAATTGATTTACTCAAGAAACTTTTGATGAAAGAATAATTTCACGTAATGGCAGAACTGGAAATCAACATTCGAACAGTTATCGTGAAATACGGCCGCACATGCTGCTAAAAGTTGTTGAAAATTTGTGATCCAGATTGCGTTTTCTACGCTCCAGCTGTGGCTGCCACATGGTAGAAATTATATTTAAACATTATCATAAAATTTTCTTTTTAATAAAGCCCGATATATTTTTTTTATTGAGACCAATACTCAAGGGTAAACCCCTACTTAATGCTGTGCATTGTATTGGAATTTTTTGTAAAATGACAGTATATTATGACAACAGAACATATATTTTGTTTTTCTTATATTATTAAACGCCTTAGGAATGAGACAAATTGCTAGAAATTGATCATTCAAAGGCCTTCACCCTTGAATGATCAACACCAATTGTCCCATCGTTGCATGCTGATTACGGTGAGTGTCTTCACTAAGTAGGTTTTTAGCTGTTATCTTCTACTTCCCAATAGGTGGCGCTTTACTCCTGATCATTCGTTATTCGTTGTCCAATATATTTCACTGCTCTATTATGATTTAAACTATAAAAAACACCCATTACATATAACTTTTTTATATTATAATTCCACACAATTTTTTTACTCCTGCTATAAATTCACACCTTTCCTATACGAACATAAGCTTGTAAATTTTCAATCAGTAATAATTTACTCCCAATATATACAATTTAAAATAATAAGTTTTACTCTGATTTGAGACTAACAAACGTGCAAAAAAGCACCTTAAAACAAGCGAGCTTTTCCTATGAATATGTTGTACAAACAATAGTAATAATGATGCTGGGGTTGACCTAAATAAAAATTTGCTTTAAAAAAATACGAAAATGTGTATATATAGTAAATAAGTATGTATTGTTTGTATTTAATTTTGGTATTTATTTTTTTTTTATTCTTTACAGGCATGAAACCGCGCATTAAAAATCATTTTCGTGCTCATCAGTTGTCAATTTGGTTGCGTTTAATACCAGAACTTCATCGTACCGGCATGGAAGATGTAATAGCACGTCACAATTTATTTCGTAATCATGATGATATGGATTTATATGAAGGTCCCGTCAAACCAGATCCATTTGCATCACAGCGTCTGTTACTTATCGATGAGGCTCTAATAAAAAAAGGACGCATCAATAATACTGGTTATGTGGCAGGTGTTTTGGGAGGTAAGCAATAGATTAATGCAGTAACATATTTAATGATTTAACTCTGTTGCGAAAAGCAGTAACAATAGGGTTTCATTGAGAAGTCACTTGTATAAAATTTTAAATTTAGTTGTTGTTTAAATAGACCCTTATATTATTGCTTTAAACAGGGTACTGTTAAGTATTTTTTTTTTTTTCGTAACCCCCGGCCATATTAAAATCAAATGTTTTACAACGAAAAAAAAAGGAACAAAACAAGTTTTAAATAAAAAAAGTAAAATATATGAGAAACAACATGCAAAAAACAAAACCTTAAGACAAGTATAGCTTAAGGCATTTCTTCTTTGGTAAGAAACAAATTTGTGTATATATTTTTGAGAGTGTGTTTGTGTAAATAACCAAGTGTAGAAGAAAACAAGCTTGTCTGTGTTAATAACAAAATAGTGTAAATGCATGTATGTATGTGTGTATTGTTATTTAAATAACGTAAAAATATGTTTAAAATAAAATCTTTTGTAAAGTCCTTTCGCACTCTTTGCCACCTATCTTTTGCTCCTATACTTATACTACAGATCTTATATTAAATTTAACTAAAGGCATAAGAGTTGTATTTTGTTGTGCTCATAGTCATACATATCCACACCCATTTATTGTGTACATGTTAGTAACAGATGTCGTTTAATCTCTATTGACAAACACTAGATTTGTTTACAAAAAGATGTGAAGAAAAGATGGCAAGAAAGAGACAGAAAAGAAATTGTTTTAAAACAGATTTAAACACCTACACAATGACATTTTAATATTTTTCAAAATATATAGAATTTATTTAATATATACTACATACATATGTATTTGGTCAAAATAATAAGTACACAAGTATGTAGAAATTTTTAGAATAATTTAATTTAAATACTTGCTAATCTAAATTTTTTGGGATATACTTTCAAACATAAAATATAATAAATACTCATAATCTAAAGACATGAAATCTGAGGAAAAAATTCTGCCACAAAAAATATTGATAAAAAAATTGACTGAAGGAATTTGTTTTATAAAATATAAGAAAATGTTAAAATGTTAAGTAGAAAGTGATCAGTTTGATCTATAGTTTAGCTTGCTGATTATTGCAAGGAGGAAGGAAGTGCAGTGTGAGAAAGATATCACAGCCACTGTTGTTGAAGACTATGAATTATCGATTTGGCGCCATTTACAGCAATTGGTCTCACTTGTGGAAAATTTTGCCAAAGTCCAAAATTTTAAAATACAGCTGGTGCAAGAATTAAAGCTACACGAGCTACCAGAATGACAAAATTTTCGTGAATGAGGAATTGTATACAGTGACGAAACTATTTTGTATTTAAGTTGAATACGAACATGCAAAGTTGTCGTATTGGGTGTGAAGAGCAAGCAAAAGCAGTACAATAAAGGCCAATGCATCCGGAAAAATACAGTGCTTAATGTAGATTATAAATCTCCGGCATTATTAGGCCGTATTCTTTTAAAAGAGAAGTAGCAGATAACAGCTAAACCTACTTAGCCAAGACACTCACCATACAATCAACATGCAACGATGAGGCAATTGCTATTGATCATTCAAGGGTGAAGGTATAATACCGGCCTTTGAATGATCAATTCACAGCAATTTGTTTCATTCCTAAGGTTCAAATCCCAGCAAAGGTAAAAAATAGAAAAGTTAGTTTGAAGTTTTTTTCAAAATTACAATTAATAAATAAGAGGTTCCCCCTCCAAGAAGACAATCTACAAAGAAACCGCTACCCGACATTCCACTCTATTCCACCTTAACCAATGTCAATAAAAAACGAATGCCCAGGAGAAAAGCGATACCTATTGAGAAGTAGCATATAACGGCTAAACCTACTAAATCTGCTTAGCGAAGGCACTCACCACACAATCAATATGCAACGTGAGGCAATTGCTGTTGATCATTTAAGGGTGAAGGTATAACACTGGCCTTTGAATGATTAATTTACAGCAATTTGTCTCATTCCTAAGGTGCTTAATAATATAAGAAAAGCAAAATACATGTTCTGTTGTCATAATGCACTGTCCTTTCCACAAAAAATTTCAATACAATGCACTGCATTTGGTAGGGGTTTACCCTTGAGTATTGGTCTCAAATAAAAAAAAATTAAAAAGCTAAACTTGCCTGACATACAGTTTCGACAGAGCGGTATGACATGGCACGCGAAACAATGGCCCAATTAAGAGATGAGTTCGATGAACAGTTTATTTCTTTAAACTTGGGACGGGTAATTAGCTGCTTCGATTGCAAGATTTGATGGCTTTAGACTAGGTTTTGTGCAGCTACGTTAAGCCTCAAGTCTTAAAGGACAAACTCTCAACTTTTGAAAATAACGAAAAAATATTTCTTTCGGCCACTACCTCTTAGCAGATTTCTGGCAAAAGATATGAGAGTAACTCATTGCCATGAACAAGCTTCTTTTCGGTTGTCGTTCAGAGTCGACATTAAACTGTAGGTCCCGATACTCATGGATAAAAATTGAAAGACATGATATGGGGGCTATGTAAAGCTAGACAGTAACTCTGGTTACAATCGCCAACTATACTTATGTATATACGAGTATGTATTAAATTTTGTATTAAAACAATTAATAGTTTAATTCATTCATTCTCCTGAAAATATAATGCACTTATTATTTTGATAATATATGTGCAATATGTGTGTACATAAGTTGCTAAGTGTTAAAATATTTCTTGCTTTTTTTTGGTTTATTGAATATATTAAAATAAACATAAATAACTATTGAATTTTCTTTTTACTCTTTATTTATTTATTTTTTTTTTAATAATTTCTTTAAAGCAAACATGTATTTACTTGTCAGTGCATGTGTTGTTTGAGTATTAGCATTTAATTGACAGCATTTTATAAAAGGCAGTTCACACAATAAAGGATCGTATTATCGATAAAATGATATATCGAAATTGTACACACAAAGCACATAAGGGATATACTTCATAGAATTCTTTTAATTATAAAATTTTGTATTTCAACAAAAATTTTATAGAAAATTATTTTTAAAAAATATTAAAGATTTTTTTAAAAATTAAAATTACAATGCCACTAAACAAAGTTCAATTGCTTTGCATTGAAATCTAAATGTTATTTTTCATTTTTTATTTTTTATTTTTTTTCATAACATGTTTTAAAAATAGAAAATACCAGTATTTGTCTTAATTTTTATTTAAAAATCTTCGAATTATATTTTATACTGATGAAATTTTTTTATGTTCTTGTTCTGCTGTATTATTTAAAAATGAAATAGAATTAAAAAAATGTTGAAACTACATTGTTAAGATATTTAAATAGAAATTAAAAGGAAAAAATAGCATAAAATCAAGATAAAATGAAAATCCATTTCAAATTTCAGCATGTAACAAATTTCTTTGTTAATATTTTAGAAAAAATTTGAAATATAAAGCAATGATAGTAGTTCTATAGGAACACTTTTCAATACAATAAAATATAAATTCAAAAAAAAAGATAAATAGAATAAACTTAAAAAATATTAAACCATAATTGTATTTGAAATTTCAGCATATCTCTGTAACAAATTTTTTTGCTAATATTTTAGAAAAAATTTGCAATATAAAGAAACGATACAATAGTTGTATACGGACACTTTTTAAGATTTTTAAATAGAAATTAGACGAAAAAAAAATAAAATTAAATCTAAATAGAATAAAAATTTATTTCAAATTTCAGCATGTCTTTGTAACAAATTTTTTTTGTTATAATTTTAGGAAAAATGATCAATGTAAAAATACAGCAACAGTTCTATAAGTAAATGTTTCTACAGGATAATTTAAAATATTTTTAAAAATTATTTTAAGGGTTAAATGGTTATAAAATAGTTTGTCTCAGAAGACGAGATATTGAAAGAAGACCACAGAAGAGCCATTTCGTTATGAGAAAGTTTGTACTATAATAGTTTCCATATTCATTTAAATATATTTAATCTACAGTCGAATTCGGACATAAGCACACAGTTTAAAAGAAAAAATCGAATATAAGCAAAATAAATGTATTTATTTATTTATTTTTATTTTCTATTAAGCTCAAAAGTATATAACTCCGCTTAAAATAAAATCCGTTTTAAAGAAAAACCGCTTAAAAGAAATAGATTTTTCGTTAATGGCAAGAATGTTCACTTATTGCTAAAATTGTTTATAATTTGTCTGTTAACTTTGTCAGAATTTGAATTTTTCTAAAACATATCGATTTGTTTTATTTTTATTTCAATAATATTTTAAGCGTTTGTTTAAACGAAATAATTTTGCATTTATCCGAAGTCTTTTTAAAGGAAAATTCCGGTTTTAAGAAAAACAAATTCATTTAACATTTTCTTATAACCCGACTTCGACTGTATATCATATATAAAATTAGAGGCGATTTTTGACTTGCGTATGTCGAAACACCATGCTTAAATGCCCAGCAGAAAATTTTTAAGATTTAGAAGCAATAAATAAAATTGTAAGCAAAAATGGAAGCATTATATTGTTTTTATACATTAAAGCTTCCAAATATGCTACAAAATAAGGTATTATTTTTGATTTATTGTACTATTTGCTTTATGGTAGCAATAAATTTGCATTTCTATTGCATTTTAGCGGCTCATTTCATATAAAAATCATGCATTATTCATGCGCACGTGTAAGCGATTGTTCACAATTTCTCTCCTACAAAATAGCCTACTGATAAGCACTAATTTCTGCTGGGTGAGTGTATCGATTCCAATCAAACTTATGAAGAGGGTAGCTACTGGCACTTGCATATGTATGTATATGGTTTATATTAATGTTAGTGCCAAATCGGCTCTAAGTTATTCTTGATTTTTATCTAGCTTGAAAATGGATAAATTTAAAAAAAAAATGTCTCTGCATTTAGTCTGAACAACTCCATAGTCACTACAAGTAACCTTTTAAAAATTAGATGGAATTAGACAGATTGTGGGATGCGTGGTATAGTGGTTAATGAGCTCGCACAAAAACTCAAACGGCCCAGGTTCAATTCCCAGCAAATGCGAAAAATTACAAAATTTCGCATACGGTTTTTCAAATTTATCAATTTAAAAAAAAAATTAAGAAAATTAACCCCCTCCAAGAAGTCAGGAGACAAGCGCCATCTATTGGGAAGTAGCAGATAACAGGTAAACCTACTTAGCGAAGACACTCACCACGCACTAAAACATGCAACGATGAGGCACTTGCTGTTGATAATTCAAGGGTGAGGGTATAACACTGTCCTTCGAATGGTCAATTTACAGCAATTTGTCTCATTTCTAAGGCGCTTAATAATAATATAAAAATAAATATTTACTCTCCTTTCCAGAAAATTCCAATCAGTAAGGGTTTACCCCTAAGTACTGGTCTCAATAAAAAGAAAAAGTGACCGTGGTATCTCCCATATAAACTAAATACTAATGTTTGCATATGTTGAGCTGAGCTAAAGCTAAAGTTTCTGAATTTGGTCTGAATCACTTAGTAGTCAAGGCAAATTATTACTCAGAAAGTGGGTAAAATTTAACAAGTGGGCCTGGTTACCTCCTCATACCAATTACATATTGACTTTCATATATCGTAAAAATAGTTAAAATTAATTTCTTATGCAAAAAAATGTTCACTATATTCTGGTAAAGCAGGCACAGAGTCCTCTAGTGTTCCATAAAATGTTAGTTTACACACATACATTATTGGCCATTACAATCCTGTGTCAGGGTTACGGCCTAGCTTCTCGCAGCACTCATGTTGTGTGTATTAATTTTTATCCATGAGTACCGGAACCTACAGTTCAAAGTCGACTCCGAACGACAGATTTGAGAAGGTTTTTCATGACAATCAATTACTCCCAGATCTTTTGTCAAAAGACTGCTGAGAGGTAGTCGCGAAAAGAAATAATTTTTTCATATTTCTTTTTTCAAGATGTCAGAGCTGAGATTTGAACCCAGCGTTATTGTCTTAGTAAGCCAACACACTAACCACTAGACCACGGCGACTACAAATGTTAGTTTGCTGCTCTTAAATTTTTGGTTTGAATAGTTTTTATGATATCAATAATATTTTAATTGAATATCTAACATTTAGAATTAAAAATATGGCAAAATATTAAAAAATATCTTTGTAGAATGGAAATTTAGTAAAAAAAAATATGATTGACTGTGCAAAAATAAAAAAGTTTTCTGCCATAAACCACTGTTCCAAAATATTAATTTCATTACATGGCATAGAGTTTAAAATAACAATTTTTATTTCCTCATATTATTCCTTAACAACAAACCACTCTTCATGCATATGTATGTTTGACCATTACTAACTTATTCAAAAATATTTTATAAATGTCAGCAAAATTTAATAAAAATGACCACAAGAATAAAAAATGTTACCCTGTCATATAAGCCCCATAACCACCAATACTACTTCTTTAGTAAACTCTTTGGGAGAAAAAAACAATGGAAATTATATGGCAACTGCTAAAATTCATAAGTAAATCAGCATCATATTCATCCATAAAGTTAAAAGACAGAAACAGAAACAGAGACAGAGAAGAAAAGTGATATTATTTTGTGTGTGTTTTTTTGAAAAAATTTATTTTTTCGATATTATATGTCAACAACAAACGAAAACCACAAAGAGTGAAGGGGTGAGGAATAGAATACTGGTCAGAGAGTAAGCAGACCAGAGTCTAACGATTATAACAATACTGTGGTAAACATATAAGATACCAGATTACTATCACCGTCACAAGCAACAGTACGAGGGCTGGTCTAGAATTGTAAGACCGTTTAAAAGAAAACTCAATACACTTTATCCAGCACTTTTCTTTTTTCTTTTTTTTTTTATTCCTTTGAAGAAAATGATATTTAACGATTATTTCTAAAAAAAAGCTAAATCGTCATGCGGGAGTTTAAGTGCTCTATCCACCATTTCATATATTTTATACATCTCGAGTTAATGATGCCAGTTTAGGTTTTTGACACCAAAATGTTTAAAATCTGACGAGATATCCTAAACCGGATTACAGATTTGAAAAATTTGGGGTCGAAAAACTAAACTGGCATCATTAACTCGAGATGTATAAAATATATGAAATGGTGGATAGAGCACTTAAACTCCCGCACGACGAAATAACTTGACTGTTACAAATTTTTACAAACGTCCGGTTTAAGTTGTTAGTGGCTGTTTTGCCTTTTCACTTAAAAATCTGGAAAAACAAAATGTCACGAACTTATTAACCCGCCTCGTAATAGAGAAAAAATAAAAAACAACAGCAAATTTAAAGATTGCCAGTGAATAGTGATGGCAATGAAACAAAATATGATGAATGCCTAGGAAACGTTATAAAAATTTGTTAAAGAAAACAACAACAACTTAAGCCATATAAAAACATATTTGGAAAAACACCACAAAAACATGTTGTTGCTATTTTTAAAAATAATTCTTTTTTATTTATTTTTTATGAACAGATTTTAGTTTTATGATAAAGGGATTTAATTGTCTTTCTGTTTATTTATTTATTTTTTTTTTCACCCGAAATACATAAACCGGCATTACCAACATAATTAACTTTAACCCTCTTCCGTTATCTTTCTTCTCATCATAAAATAATGGGCCTTAAGCCTTAAATATGTAAAAGAAAAAAACAATAATTATGAACCATGAAAATTTAAAAGAACATTTTTCTGTATCTCTCATATGCCATTATGGGTTTCATTTTTTTTTAAAGCCTTCCAGCAATAATTATAGGCATAAACTGGGTTGAATAACATTTTGCCATCTGAATTTTAATTTAAAATAAAGCAAAATGGCAAAATGAAAAGAAATAGAAAGCGAAAGGGAAAAGTGGAAAGGCGACAATGATCATAACATTAATCACAAAAGACAGCAAAGAAAAATATACACACAAAAAAAAAAGAAAATTCTATATTTTTTACATAAAGTGTTACTGGAGGGGGGAAAAAGGCACAAAATAATAAAATAAAAACTGGAAATATTAAAAAATTTCTTACAAATTTTTAAGAGTTTTAAGGCTTGAACTAAAAACAAAATTCTAATTTAACACTGCTTGACCTAATTGTTATCTGTCCTTTAAATGCTGTATCTTTTATTTTAAATTTTCTTAATTACTCGTACTTCAAGCTAAAATTTTACATCAAGTTTGCAAGGATTGTTTTACTTTACAAGTGTTGATCAATACGTCGTCGTGCGGGAGTTTAAGAGCTCTATACGCCATTTTTTAAATCTCGAGTTAATGGTGCTAATTTAGGTTTTTGACATCAAATTTTTAAAACCTAAAGTGGCATCATTAACTCGAGATATATAAAAAATATGAAATGGCGGATAGAGCACTTAAACTCCCGCACGACGATGTGGCTCGTCTTCACACAGTGTGTGCTGTGTACGCTCTGGTGTGTAGTTTGGGATAGTGCTGGTAAAGTATTGAGTAATGGGTACCGAGTATCGAGTATTTGTACCAATTTTTGGGTACTCAATACTTAAAAGTAACTACTCAATACTTTAAGAGTTGTATGAAAAATTTAACGGTCAAAACAAAATTCTTTTTAAAAACAAAATACTTTATGAAACTTTTTTCTCTTAAAAATAAAATCCGTTAAGAGTATTGAGTAGTATTGAGTACCCAAATGGAAGCAATGAAAAGTAGTAGAATTTGATAGCACTAGTATGGGAGTTTGCTAGCCCGAGTGTCATATGAGCATGAGTGTGACCGGTTTAGATTTTCGTACTATTGCTTTAAAGTACTTCAATTAGCTTTCCCTAATAGCATAGTGGATTTCTTATTGGGATACTAGCACCTGAGATATCATTTCAATAGCTTAGGTTTCCTGAATAAGTCAGTATTTGTCTTAACCCATTACAGCATAACGTCCTATAAAATTACAAACATTTCCTATTGCAAGTAACCTTTTTGGACAATTTTTGCTTTTAAGCTAAACATCAGATAGTATTTTATGTTGGAAATTCCATTTGTACTAAACAAAGCGCACGTGGCATTTCTAATTTGATATTCTTTAAAAAAAACTTAACATAAAACATAATGCCCGTATTCATAAAAACTATTTTAGGTTTATTGAGGACTTATTTGACAAATTTATATGCAATACTTGTCAAATAAACCCTCAATAAGCCCTAAATAGTTTTTATGAAAACGGGCATAAATCTTTATGCAGTAATGGGTTCAGAGAATAGAAACCGCAGATTACATACGGTGTGACACCGACTAGTGCTGCCAAACTCTGCTTTGTTTCATTGAGTGCTTTCATTTAGGTTCTCCTTAATAATAGCTACTTTTAAGTGCTTTTATTAAATTCTTAATATATTAAAAAATGAAAAAAGATAACTTGAAATTGTATTACTTTTTTTTAATTAGTTGTAATAATAAAAAAACCAAGATTATTTTTCGTCATATAGGCAAATAGATTCAATTAAACATGAAATGTATCGCTTATGGGGACAGGCACGTCTCTATGGCCATTTCGTCTCTGCTTAAAGGACTCGTAAAGAGACTTTTTCTCAAAGATGGTAATCAAAACTATTAACTCTTATGAGATATGTTGCTCAATTAGTTTATAGTTTCTTTTACCAAAAGAGTGTTTAGTTTTGATTACAGTCTTTGGGTAAAGGATGGTAATAAAAATTATTAACTCTTATGAGATATAATTCTCATTTAGTTTATAACTTTTTGAGCATAAAAGTTTATAGTTTTGATTGCAGTCTTTGGGAAAAAGATGCTTCATTAAAATCTAATTCTTAGAAGGGTTGTCTTCGTAATTGTTTGGTTAGTATCTGTAATCGAATAGTGTCTTACGCTAACTTGAGACCCCTACTTAAAAATCTTATAAAAATATAATATGTGTCACGTAATTGTAAGATATTTTTTCACAAATTTTTCATAAATCAGGTTTTTCAGTAAATTTTTATTATAATAAACCCGATACTGCTTGTTTTTTATGTTTTTTATAAATAATTTAAATATTTTAAAGAGAAAACTGTTTCATACAGTTTTGTGTTTTTAGACAAAATATTGTTTTGGACGTTACAATTTAAATTGTCCATACAACTTCAAAGAATAACACAACTCTGAAAGTACTAAGTAGTTACTTTTAGGCAATGAGTACCCAAAAACTTAGTACAATACTTAATACTCGGTACCCAGTACTTAATTAGTTATTATATATATATATATATATAATAACTCTTAATTTAGGTTTTATCCATACATTAGTTATGAGACGATATCTGTCTTATAAGCTCAAAATAAAAAATCTTATTCATAAACCTTTCATATGAGCAAATTAACTAATAAACGATTTTAATGTCATGCTGGCAATACCATGATGTTATTTCAGCATAGTGATGCACAATAAAAGCTATCGGTTACTTAGGTAATTTTTTAATATTCATAAAAATAATGTTATAGTAACACAATTATACATAAAATAGATGTGATTGAAATAATATTTACTGCTGTTAAAAAATAACTAAAATAAACTGAAAAAATAAAAAAATAAAATTCCTTTGAAGCACATTTTTTTAATTCATGTATAAAGTAATCGAATACTACCATTCTCTTTTTGGTTTGTGCATCACTATTCTGTTTACATTTTCTTATATTAAAATTTGATAAAATGGAGTTGTAAACAGGAGAGAAAGAGAAAGAGAGATTTACATTCTTAATTTCTACAGGCACTGATGACAGAGCCTATAAAGGAAAGAGATGGGATATGTAATACAAAACAAAAACAATTTTTTGGCCATTTAAAAATTTAATTTTGTACAGAGACTGCAATCATTTGCTATTATACGAAAATTTTTAATTATATGAATTTTAATATGTACATATGTATTTATACTTGCAACTATATAAGTTTTATTCATTGTAATACTATATTATTCCACTTTTATTTATACAATATCCAATCTAACTCACAAATGTTGTGTTATTGTACGGTTAAAGTACCTAGAAACCTACAATAAAAATTTCTTATTTATAAATGGTTTATGAGAGCGTTATGACACTGTTTCTTGTTTATGAATACAAAATTAAGAGATTTTGTTATAAGGCTCTTATAAGCACGTTTTATGTCATTATGAATTAGACTGATAATATATTATTATATTATAGTTGTTATAAATATTAATTATTATTAATGGAGTTAATAATAAGAAACTGTTGTGACCACAAAACTGTGTTCTTAGTGTATAATAATGGATGACTTTAAGCAGGATAAAAAAATGTTTGCCGAATTTTATGTAGATTTAACAATTTAATATTTATTTAAAAAAACAAACAGATGTTGACTCGAAATCATCAATTACAATGCAAGCATTTAATACAACTTCACATCTAAAATCTTGAGACACGTGTTTCTATTTAAATTCCTCGGTATAACAGTTCTTTATATAATAAATTAACAAAAATTATAAAAGTATTTGTAAAGTAGTACATATTTTACAAAAATTCAAACGACATGCCATAATAATTAATTGACTTTTTACTTTTGCTACCAAAACAAAAAAAAAAAAAAAACATTTGAATAAAATACACTTCTCTTAACCAAAAATTAAAAGCTTTGTTTAGCAACGCTTTCATAAGCAATAAAAATATATTTTACGGACTATTCGTTAAAGAAAATATTTTACCATCTCTTACAAATGACCACAATAAATTTCAAAGTTTTCTTTATTAAATATTCAGTTTTTCTTGTTTTTCTTTCTTCCAACACTACTGACCTTTAAAGAAGTTTCTTTCGAAAAATTTCATTAAAACTTAAACCAAATAAAAGTTAAATAAAAACCATTAATTACAAAGAATTTCATAATAAACTTCATAAATTTTTCAATTAATTAAATATTTAAATAACTTAAGAGACTTTTCATTTTGTGTTTGCAAAAAAAAACACACAAAAAAAAGGAGAAAGAAAAGAAAAAGAAATTAAGAATTAAAAATTAAGCCTCAGCAAATACAGTATTTTTTTTTTTTTTTTTTTTTTTTGTTTCTTGGTAAAGAAATTTTCATAATGATTCATATATTTAAACAAATAAAATGTACAAAAAAAAAACAGAACACAGAAAATTAAAAGTAAATAAAAATTGTAAATGTTTTAAGTCGACTTTTTGTTGCGCTACACTACCATATGTTTTCTCAAGCTTTCTAATCATAATCAGATGTATTTGAAAATTTGCTTTCCAAAGAATAAAGGCCAAGGCACATTAAATCAGTCATCCGCTGTACGTTGATTAGTTAACCAAGAACTACTCCCATACTATAAAATTAACAAGAAGCTCATCACTGTTATACAAATGTGGCGTAAAAACGTTTGGATTTTTTATTTTCTTCTGATTGCTACGTTACAGCAATGTAACAAAAAATCATTTGTAATCATTTACATTGATTTCCAGCTGCCAGGTTGCATTATGACAACATTTGGCTAATTCTAGCTTAACCTTAAATCATAGTGCCAACTATTCTGTAGGAGAGCTTTGAAACTTTTTCTTTTTTTGCAATGTTTAAAATAAAACCTCAAATAATTGTTTTTCCAAGAAAGAAAAAAAACAGCTAATTGATCCACTTTTAAAAAATATTTCCTTTATTTTTTTTTTTTTTGTCTTAAAACCTATTTAAGAAGTAAAAACAGTATCTTTGCCAAGTGACATTAACTTTCTATTTTGTTGGAAAAAAAGAGACAGTTTTGGCAGAATTCAATGTTTATTAAGGAGACTGTTTAATTTATATATAGATTTTCTTTTTTTTTAACTTTTCTTTATTTTTACTTGTTTTTCTTTTAACATATTTTTAAGATAAGTGCATGTCGTTTGCAGTTTTCTTTGAGTTTTTTTCTTATAAAATTATAGCAAAACAGAGGAGAAGTACAAACAGAGAAAGATAAAAATTTCTTAAATAAATGAAAAAAGAAGAAGAAAGGAAGAATGTCAATAAGTCAAAGTTAATTTATTACTTTTTTCCAACTGCTTCTTTAACTATTTAGTACTTGTTTAATGGCATAAAGTATCTTTGAGAGTCTTTTAAATGTCTGTGACTGTCTGTTTAATTGAGGCAAAAAAAAAAAATAACAAAAATTATTTTCAAATATTTAAAAACATTTTTAATACCCAGAATTTGTTATGACTTTAATTGGCTTAAGAAAATAATAGTTCAAGACCCTTTAAATAGAATAAAAGAATAGACATTTAAAAATTATATCTGCGTATATAAACGAACGATTAAAATAATCTATAGCATGTACACCAAGGCGTATAAGTAATTGGGAAAAATTAAATTTAATGAAAATGTTAAATTCATATCGTCGTGCGGGAGTTTAAGTGCTTTATCCGCCATTTTATATATATTACGAGTTAATGATGTCACTTCAGGTTTTGACATCAAAATTTTTAAAATCTGCAATCGGTTTTCGGCTATTTATCTCCGAAACTGGGCGAGATAACCGAAAACGAACTGTAGACTTGAACAATTTGGAGTCGAAAACCTAAAGTGGCATCATTAACTCGAGATATATTTAAAATATGAAATGGTGGATAGAGCACATAAACACCCGCATGACGATATGTTCTTTAAATATTGGTTTTCACATACTCTGAACAAGTTATTAAAAGTTAGATCAGCACACATTAAAAAATATTCAAAAATATTAAATTGAGTTAAATTTCAGAGTATGAAGGTTCATGTAAGGGCTGTTAATGTAAGCTTTTCAACTGAAAGATATAAAATTGTCGTGGTGAGAATATTTCGATATCAAAGAGAGCTATTTATGTAAACCAGAATATTATTTTTTATTTAAAAAAACTGTACTAGTTTTACACTTACAAATAATATTAATACTCGTAATACCAATTCTAATAACAAATTCGTATTTTCAAGTTTTAAAACATGAACAGTCAATTAAAAATTTAATTGATGCAATGAAAATATTAATTTATCAATTAAAAATTTAATTGATGCAATTAGAATGTTAATTTATCAATTAAAAATTTAATTGATGCAATTAAAATTTTAATTTATCAATTAAACATTTTATTGATGCAATTAAAATGTTAATTGTATTAAACCCAATCAAAGAAGCACACTTACAAACAATATTATTTAAGTTTCTTTAATTAAAAAAATTAATCGTTTTAGCTAAATAATAGTTTGTAATGCCAATTAACTTTTTGATTGCATGAGTATTAGGTGCTGTTCAGAAACATTTTGAACATCATTTACTGTCATATAACGAATTAAAGTTGAAGCAAAGATATAGTTTTAAGGTATTGTTTCTCCTATTCTTATAACGAGTTATCCATTCATTAAAACAGCCGATTTGGCAAGATTTTCATATGAAAAAGTATCATTTATTTAGTAAAAGATTTGTCATTTACTAATATGAAACAATTTACTACGGCATAATACGAACAAATTATTAAGACATACCACAAAAGTAATGACTTTTCAAGCTATACAAAGTGATAGTGGCCCACATAGTCAACCTACTCTGTAAGGAATTGTATAGAGTATAAGAAAATGTTTAAGGAACTGTAAACGTTATAGAGATTGTCATGCCACTGCATAATTACAATAAGGTCACTTTGGAAAATATAGCTTCTGATAGCAAAATTGTGATGGATAATTCGACTTTTTTTAATTCCATTGCATTCTCAACAATTTACTATTTTACGGCTTTTGTATTTTTTTTTTTTTTATTGAGACCAATATTCAGGGGTAAACCCCTACTAAATGCTGTGCATTGTATTAGAATTTTTGTGGAAAGGGCAGTACGTTATGACAACAGAACATATCTTTTTGTTTTCTTATATCATTAAGCGCCTTAGAAATGAGACAAATGGCTGTGAATTGATCATTCAAAGGCCAGTGTTATACTTTCACTCTTGAATGATGAACAGCAATTGCCCCATCGTTCCATATTGATTTCGGTGAGTGGCTTTACTAAGTAGGCTTTTAGCTGTTATCTGCTATTTCCCAATAGGTGGCGCTTTTCTCCTGATTATTCGTATTTCGTTGTCAAAGGTTAAGGTGGAATAGAGTGGAATGTGATGGAGCGATTACTTTGTAGATGGACTTTTTTTGGGTTTACACCTCCATCCGTATAAAATGCAATTCATACAATAATAGAAGCCACCTGACCCCATATGTTTTACAGCAATTGTTTTTCAATGCTGATTTTTCGCACCAAAATTTCTTCAGCAATGAAGCTCGTTTTCCACTCAGTGCTTAGTTCAACAAGCAAAACTGTTTCATATGAGGCTAGGAAAAGTTAAAAGTGATTATAGAAAAATCATTGAATGAGACAGAAGTAATTATTTGGTGAACATTATAGTCTAAAGACGTCTTTTTTTTTTCTTTTTTTTTTTGAAAATGATGCTGCCAGAACTATTAATTAGTAATCCTATTAAGAGCGCTATAATTATGCAACACACTTTTTTACTCTTCAATTGAGTATTTCGAATTAGACGATAAGTGGTTTCGTTTGGTTTTGGCTTAATTTTAGGAGAAATTTCAAGGCGGCGTAATTTTATGATTTGGCCATCTAAATCCACTGATTTAACGCCATTAATTTTTTGTTTATGGTTTTATCTCAAAAACCTCGTCAAATTAATGCTTACACATGACCCGTTGTAGCTAATCCAAGCACATTCATTTAAATGGAAAGCTTGCAGGTCTTTAAAGCCAAATAAAAGTTTTATCGAATTCATATGTTTATGTCTGTTTCATTTAATTTTGGTTTATGAAGACCGTAATGACAAAATAAAGTTTTCATCCAACTGTCGTAGTAATTATGTCAACGATTATAAATGTTTCTTTTTTCTTTTTATTCACAATAAAGTGTTTCTTAACGCTTAACGCTTTCAATATGCTTAACCCAATAAGCATTTCTTGGGGTGGAAAAATTAATGATAAATTAATTGAAATACATAAAAACCCTTTCAAAATCTTTTCTTACAATTAATGTCACTTGCACAGATACCAAGAAAGAGTGGGAGGGAGTTGGAAAACGCAAAAAATACACTTAGAAATCCCTAAAATAAATATTAAAAAATAGATTAGGGTGAAATCAGGGAAAGCACTCTTGCTTTCTTTTCATGTTTGGTTTTGGAAAAAAGTACAAAAATGTACCAATGTAGAACGTATAATTTATACAAAATATTATATAGAGTGATTATGTCGGGTATTAGGGGTGTATTTAAGTACAGTACTTATTTATCTATAAAGTACTTTTTTGTGTTTTTGTATAGCAAACGTAATTTAGAGTAGTGAAGGTATAAAGAAAGTGTAAGCATTGTTTTACCTAGACATTTATTAATTACTTGTGGCTTCAAATCTGGTTTATTATATTTTATATAAAAATTTATTTTGATTCCTGGTACTAATTACAATTTATTAGCAGTAATCACTCTTCGTTACAAACGCCCTTGGAAGTTGTAATAGAAATGTACTAGTAACTAAATTAATTGGTTACACGATTTTCGTCAAATATTTGCTTAATTGTACAAAAAGCAAAGGAAATACAAAAAAGTACCATGTACAAAAATAGTACCAGACTTAATATCTCAATTAGCATACAGTACTCGAAAAATAAAAACATTGTAATCTTTCCTTATAACCTCTGGTGTTGGTTGCTTGTACTAATGCAATCCTTTAATTGTTTCCTGTTCAAAATGTTTTATATATTAATCGCCTAAATTGGTCAAAGCAAATTCAATATATCCATATGATTTATAAATTTAGCCATTATTATTCAATTTCAATACATGCATAATCAATTAACTTACCTATTCTTAATTTTAAATTTTACACCCACTCTTCAAATTTTCACTCATGTCTCCCCAAATAAATATTTATTACCCTAATAAATAGTATGCAAAATAAATTGTACTCATAACCAGGATCATTCGCCAGTATGCACATTTAGGCATACTCATGCACACACCTACACACAGCCACAAAAGAAAAAAGGAAGACATTAAAAGAAGGGAATGAATATTAACCACAGAATACGAGAAAAATACAAATTAAAATAAACAAACCAAGGACAACAACATGCAGCAACAGCAACAACTTTAGCATATACTGCCATTAAGCAAGAAAAAGATGAGCAAATAATAATCACAACAGCAACAAACAACTAAAATAACAAGAGAAGAAAAAAAAGAATAAAAAATTGAAAGCATTGAAAGCCCACAAAGTTCAACAGAGCTTAAACAACAATCCCTTAATGTGCATTTAATTAAGGCGATACTGTATGAAAAAGAAATTAAAAAATAGATAAATACAGAGTAGAACTTAGACAGAGAGAGAGAGAGAGAGAGAGAGAGAGATGCAGAGCATAAGAAAAAATACAAGAAAAAGTACTATTTACGAGTGCATACATATAGCAGAGTAAAGATATGAATAATTATGTTGAAATGCCGCTTTTTTTTGTTGTTGTTGTGTTTCTTTTTTTTTTTTTTATTTAGACACTTCTATTATATATTTTACTTGTGGTAATACAATTACAACAACAACAATAATTATTATAGCAAAAGTTTATTTGCAAATGTTTAGGAGTATACGAGTATGTACTATGTTATCATTTGTAGGTGTAAGAGTTGAATTTCTAACTCAAGGTAAATTAGTAACAACTCTTTGCTCTCTCCCCCTCGCACCATCTCTCACTCTGTTTCATCTTTTTCAATTTAAATGGGAATCAACATTACCAACAACAAAAATAGTAATAATAATACCAGAGATACAAATTATTCTAAAGAAATCTGTTAAGCAGCAACAGCAAAAGGGAAAACAGAAGAAAGATTGCGGCTGTAAACTATGGAAGGGTTAAAGAAAATATTCAAAAAAAAACAAAAAAAAACTATAAAATGTAAGAAATATGGCATGACAAATAAGAATTTAATTTAAAACAAAATCAGTATCCTAAAAGAGTGCTTTCAATCACAATTATTAGGGGAAAAAACAAATCAGGCCATAGAGAATTCGTCGTGCGAGAGTTAATGTGCTCTATCCGCCATTTTATATTTTTAATATATCTCGAGTTAAAGATGCCACTTTAGGTTTACGACCCCAAATTTTTTAATTCTGCAATCTGTTGTCGGATATCTCGTCCAGTTTCGAAGATAAATAGCCGAAAAGGGATTGCAGATTTTAAAAATTTTGGTGTCAAAGCCTAAAGTGGTATCATTAACTCGAGAAATATAAAATGGCGGATAGAGCACATAAACTTCCGCACGACGAATTGATAGATAGCATATATGACAAATGAACTTTGCTTATGTCGCCAAAAAAAACAAATGTTAAGGCTTATAACTTACAGTTTTACATGTGAAAAAAATACAATAGCTGTAATCACTCTTCGTTACAATTTTCCTTAGAAATCTTGTGAACTTAACAATTCCTGTCAAACAACTACAAAATGTAGGCAGGCATGCTAGGTTTGCTACGTTTGCAAGACTTGCAAAATCGTTTGTAACAAAGGGTGATTACCAGAGAAGGTTAAATATGAAATTTCCTGGGCTACATGCATTCGATTAGCGATTTTCTTTTTTATATAGATACACTTGTCTTGAACATACTTAAATGGTTACTTGACTACTTGTTTGTCTTGTATTTCACTTTTTTCCAACTTTCTGCTGTGGAAGAAAATATATAAAAGATTTGCCACAAAATCTTGTGTAAAAAATGTTCTCAAAATCACTTGAAATGTTGAGAATTAACATATATAGTGAATCAGAAAATCCTTTTACAAATGGTATACAAACTTTTTAAAGAAGCGTGAGAAGATGTGAATGACCACACTCATACTGGAAGGTTTATCACACCAACAACTGATGAATATGCTGGAAAGGAATAAAAAACTCTTATGCGGTTAATAAGGAGTTTTATTTTTAAGTTATGTACGACGAACAATTTATTCCTTTGCATCACGATAATTCACCTGCTTTACCCTATTGCTTACTCAAACTTTTTGGACGAAAACAATAATTTAATAACTGACATTTCCTATTATTGAAATTGAAAGTCCCGTGAAAGGACGTTGATGATTGGAAAGATAAAAACCCAATCACTGAAAGAGCTCAAGGCCATACTAAACAGTGCATATCAGAACTACAGGATTGGAAAAATCGCTGGCTTAAGAGTAGTATATTTAAGGGGAAACCTTTGAAAGAGAAAAACTAGAAACTTATGAAAAAATAAGTTTTTTTTTCAGAAAAATTAAAATTCACCTTTTCTGTTGTACAAGTCTCGTAAAATTTGTTATTCGGTAAGCCGTTATTTTTTGCTATACACATTCATACTACCGCTGAATTTATTTGAAATCAAAAACGTAAAAAAAATTTTGGATAAATTTGTATTACAATTTCTTAAAATCTATTTGTTTACGTGCAGTTTGACGTGTGAAGCATATATAAATAAATAAAATAATTACAAAAGCACTCTTTTAAATACCGCCTTTACCAGAGTACAACATTTTCATTTTAATGTGAATACCAAAAGAGAAATTCAACAACTTGAAATATTCTTGAGGGCAAATTCATTTTATTAAATAAATTTGTTTTTTTTTCTTTTAGACTTTTCTTTATTTCTATTTTATTTTGTAGATTTTTTTTTTTTATTTTATTTTGTTTGCTTTTTATATAATTTTACCACTACAACTTGTAAAAATAAGAAGAAAACTGAAGAGATTCCTGCAAATGCTTGAAATTTTTATAAAAATTTTAAATTAAGTACATACACGAATGCACCCACAGTTACACATACATATATGTATGCATACATAAGTAAGTAAATTGAGAATACAATTAGTGAGAAAGAGAAAAAGGGGGGAGTGTATTGTGTAGTTAGTGGTTTAATACAAAACCGAATAAAAAAAATGTATAACAACAACAGCTTATTTGTTTTTAATTGCAGTTTTTTTTTTTTTTGTACTCTTTACATTTTCCCTGTCCTTCTCTTACTTTCTTAATATAAATAGACATGAGTATCAGAGCACAAACTAAAAAGGAATATCTATAAATGAGTGCAAGAGTGATATTTAAAGAAATAGAAAAAAAAAACAAATTGTAATCATGGCACATTATTTTTTTATTTCTGTTCTCTATTTTCTATTTTCTTTTTTTTAATTTGTTATCTTCTTTAGAAAAGAAAAACTCTTACTTAACAATGCAAAACCACTTAATTTACCACTTGCTTCCTTCTTCCACTTTGTAAGCCTTTGCCTTTTAGCACTCTGCTTATGTTATATTAGTAACAGAAAAGTAGTTTGAATGTATAGTGCCCAAAAAAAAATATGCGACATATGAAGTTTTTCATAAGTTTCATAAAAATATATTAACCCTTTCAGGGTTAAAAATAAATCTATTATATACATAAAAATCAATGCTGTTCGTTGGTCGCCGCATCAGTTTAGAACGGCTGGACAGATTTTGATGATTTTTTTTTCTTTTTAATGATCGTCGTGATCCAACTTAGGTTTTTGCGGAAAGAAAATTTTGCCCCGCGCACTTTTACGCCCATTTTTTTGATTTACCTAAAATCAGAAAACGGCTTCATCGATTTGACTAATTCTTCTTTCAATATTAATCCAATTTAAGTTTTCATCGAGAGAAAAAATTGCCACGCCTACTTTTACGCCCACTTTTTTCTATTTATCTCTAAATACTGATTTATTTTTTAAACCTAAAGCTGTTTTTCCGATGTTTTGTTTTGCTCGATTTGGACAAAAATAAATGAATAGGGATAAGTTTATTTTTGTCAACTGTGTAAACTCAAAATCCTGCACAAAACAGGTTTAGTTTGACAAAAAGAAAATGGTTCTTAGGGATTTATTTTTCTGCTAACAAGCACTCATTGCAAAAAACAATCTAAGCACTTAATATAATTCAGTTGTCATTTCATTAAGGCATTTCGGACGAAATTAAATTATTTAAAAAAAAAAAATGACCACGGTTGCTGGGGTTTCAACTCCGATTTCCAAACCATTAACAATAATAAAGTTTATTTGAACTTAACCAGAGGAATATAACGGGTTTTATTAAAGTTTTACAATTTGAACAACCATCGACATGTATAGTATGTACACTCGTACATATAGAGTTTGTGAACTAAGAATAGAAATATAATAATAGGGTTTGATATTTATTTTATTTTTAATCTTTGTTTTTTTTAGAGACCAGTCTCAGGAGTATAAACCTCTACTCATGTGTGCATTAAAGATTTTCTTTTTTTTTTTTTGTATTTTTGAGATTTAATTTTTTGTACGAAATAAAACTTTAAGTAGCCAGAGTTTATTTTTTTTTTTGTAATATTAGATCGCTTATTGTTTTATAGAAATGAATAAATAAAAAATTTTGTTATATATCGACTAATTTTTTTGACCACTATAAGTGCGTGTGAGCGTGTGTGTGTTTGTGACAAAGAAGTATTTAATAAAAATTTGCTGCTTTAGTTTAACCATAAAAATTTGTTTTTCTTTATAGTGATTTTCTTTTTTTTTTACTTAAAATACAAATTTTGCTCTTTAATTTAACTTTTCCGTTCTTATGCTTTCTCCCCTTTTGCCACTTTTCATTTTTTGCTTATTACCTAAAAACAAGGAAAAATATGAAGAAAAACAGCAACCAACAATATCATCCTCTAATTGGGTCAACAACTATGTATACAGTTACACACTTCTGGCATTACTTTCTCCATTTCTTACTCTCACACCCTTTCACTTACGTGCTTTCTCTTTCTTTTCCTCTTTAAAACTCTCTTGACGATACTGCTTTATATAAATTAATAAGAGTACGTAAGGTGTGTGTGTGAGAGAGCGTGTATTTTTTAAAAGAGTGCGTATATTAAAATGCAATACAATCTCATACGTAGATTGTGTTTATTTGTGTGCTTTTGTATTGCTATCGCAGTAGTAATTTAGCATTTAGTTTGTATTGCTTAATCAGCTTCCAGCTAAAATTCACACACACACACACATGTATACACTCAGTCACACTTGTAATTTTTGTATATGAAATAAAGAAAACTCATTTGTAGTTTGTGGTTTGTAGTTCATAATTTTCCTCCTTTTTTTGCTTCTGTTGGGGTGTGAGTATTTATTTAAAAACATTGAAAGCATTAGTGATGGCACTAAATGTATATCAAGGGTAACGAATTGTTATAATTTTGTTTGTATTTTTATATTTTTATTTTGACCCTAAATTTTCCAGAGATAATGATAAAGGAAATGAGAGAAAAGAAATTAAAAGAAAAAACAAAACAAAGTTTATGTTAGAATTATAACACAAATTTGTGTATTTTTTTTTTATTTAATAAATTTAAAGAAATAAAAGCAGCTGAAAATGCTTCTTTTCATGGTAGTAAGAGGCTGCAACAGAACTTTTTAAAAGTCAAATCTATATATATTACAATTTACAGTACAGTGTTTATAGTTTAAACTTGTAGGGTCAATGTCGCACCAAAATAGCTACCGTATCATTTAAAAAATTTGTAAAATAACAATAGATGGCAGCATATGGTTCTAGTTGTTCGAATTTTTATTCAGTATTACTATGCTTAGTTTATTTTTCTCTTTAATTATTTGTATGCTATTCCGTCCTTCTTTTATTTGCACACATATGGTATGAAACCGTGCATACTTACAAGTATGATTTAGTACCCGCTTACCTTAGACTTGATCCGCAAATAGCTCTTTAATTTGTATTTTACTCATCAAAAACGCCAAACAGCTGAACTAATTTTCTTGAAATCTTTATATGTAAAATTGGGTGGTGCCACGCCCCGTAAATATTTTCAAAATGGTACCAGTAAATTTAGAATAAATTGCTTCATGGTCAAATTATTACTTAAAAAATTAACAAAGTTGGACAAGTAGCATGGTAACTCATATACAAATTTTATATATCTTGGCAATGATTAAAATGAAAGTTTTTAAATTTTGTCTAAACGTCTTCTAGTCCTTACAAATCAGTAGTCCAAAAGTGGAAGGAATTGGTGAAGTGGGCATGGTACCTCCCATATATAATAAGTGTCAACTTATGTGTATCTTGAGAATGGTAAAAGCTGAAGTTTCTAAATTTGGTTCACACAGCTTTATGATCAATATAAAACTTCATTTATAAATTGTCAGAATCGCACAAGAGGTCGTGGCATAGTGGTTGAGCGCGTGTACAAAAACTCAAAGGACCGAGGTTCAAATCCCAGCGAAGGAGAAAAATAAAAAAATTAATTTGCGGTTTTTCCACCTACAAAAAATCTAATTTCACAAAACCGCTCCCTGGCATTTCCAGCCTATTCCACCAAGAAAACTAATGATGAGGAGTACAGCGCCATCTTCTGCGAAGATAACAGCTAACCTATATAAAAAAGATGCTCACAACTCACATTCAACATCCAGATGGGGCAATTGCTGTTGATCATTCAAAGGTGAAGGTATAACACTGGCATTTGAGTGATCAAATTGACAGCAATTTTTCCCATTGACATAAGGCGCTTAACATTATTTCCTCACATCTATGTATCTATGTATATCTATATATTCCAATACAATGCACTGCATTTAGTAGGGGTTTACTCCTGAGTATTGGTCTTAAATAAAAAAAATAAAAAAGAGGGCACTGTACCTGTCATATATGGTAAATATTGACCTATGGATATATTAAGCAAGATAATAGCAGAGAATTCTAAATTTAGTTCAAATACGAATTAAATGTTGTCTTTTTTTAATATCTAAAGAAAGTGAATAGGGAGAGTTTCAAAATTTGAGATAAAGAAATTCGTTGTTGAACGTTATGATTATTTAATCCTGCCATCTGTGACTATGGGTAATGTAAGCATTGAGGAGGCGGACGCTCTTGATGTTCTGGGCATGAGAATTAATTGTGATGTCCAATGGAATGATCACATATTTCGAGTGTCGAAAGAAGCATTCAAGTGCATTAGTTTTTTAAAACGGTGCAAGAAATACCTAATTCCCTCTGACCTTCTCAATGTTTACAAAACCTATATCCGATCTAGGATGGAATACAACTCTCAAAGTATATTTTGGGGCATCTCGACCGCGTACAGGAAAGAGCGAAAGTGCTCATCAGCGATGGCAGGGTATCGAACTCTATCGATTCGTTGGGGCATCGGCGCAATGTGGCGTGCGTTTTATTGTTCTATCTATACTACCATGGGAGTGGCTCTGATGAAATAAGGGATTTGATTCCGGATGGTCGCATATTCTTGCGGACTACGTGTGACTCTCCAAGAGCACATCCTTTTGTGGTTGATTGTCCAGTGAATAGCACAATGCATTATAGAGAGAATTCGTTCTTTGGCCGCACCGTTCGTTTATGGAACAATCTTCCCGCGAACGTTGTTCCTGTCAATTACGATGTTAGCAAGTTTAAATCAATCAATTACTACTCCCTCTTTCCTCCTACCCATACCATATTTTCCTAGATCAGCACAATGTACTGCATAATTAGGGCTAAGTCCCTCAACGAAAAAAGGAATTAAATGTTAATTACATGGAAACTGTAGATTTAAAATGTTATATACGTTAGCAATGTAGTAACTAAAATGTGTTTTGCAATTTATTAATTGTGGAATTCAAATTTTTATGTTCTTGCTAATGACAAGTTCTAAAACATAGAACTCCATTTAAAATAATTAGTTTAGCATAAATGCCTAAAATGATGCAATTACTTTTAAATATTTACTTTTTTTACTTTGTTTATTGGCGCTTAACACTACACGAATAAAATTTACTAGCAACTGCTTTTAAGATAGAGAACACAACAACAAAAATATCAAGCATATTAACAACATGTAGAAAAACAGCACACACACATAATAAAAAAGTGTTACAGAAAGAATGAGAGAGAAAGAGGAAAAAACTTCTCTAAACGTTAAGTATCATATTAAGTGACACTTAAAAAGTTTAAATATTTCCAAAACATTAACAGCAAACAAACAAAAAACAACAACAACATAATTTACTAGCACATGCATACTGCTGAGAGCAGAAAACATGACAAAAAATAAAATAGAAATAAAAAAGAATGAATAATTAAAACAGAATTATAAGAAGAATTTGTTGTTGAACTTATTTGCAATTAAAAATTACAAACAGAGACACATCTGAATCTAAATAAAATTGTTTCATAAAAACAATTAAAATTAAAGTTTCATTGATTGATAAGACTGTGAAAAACTATCATTTCTATTTTTACAAAAGAAAATACATATAAAAAATAATCGCTCAGATCTAGCTGAGTGATTGCAGCATACGAGAGTGGTAATATAATTACGTGAACTTCTTTACTTACTCACTTATAACATCTGCATACTTTTTGGAAAAAAAAAACAACATTTAGCATCTTAGCATAGTCCTACAAAAGTTTTAATTAAAAAGTAATTTAATTAATAAAAAAGAAATTTATTAATTAATAAAAAGTGTCAAATTACAAACATTGTAAACCAGACGGCAAGAGACTTATACTTATACTCTTATACTGCCGTTAATGACAATAATGCAAAAAATAACGTTTAGGATGTCATTAAAGGCGTACATTAAAGGCATATAATCCTCAACAAAAACATTAAAAACAAATTTTTTTAAATGAATGAGAATTTTTATGCCATTTGTTTGAAACAATTGCTGACGATTGGAACTAAAGGCACTCAACCTCAGGGATATCCTAAAGACAAAGCCAAGTGGGTATAGTATAAGAGATTGTTTTATTTGCAACTGTATACGTATAACTTGAGAGAGAATAAGAACAAGAAAATTGCTGTTTGCAAAAACACAAAATAAAGGAAACGACTAGTAATCAAGTGTGGGTTTCAAGATTTTTAATCTTCTTTGTGAGTGTGTGTGTGTGTGCGCCATAATTGTACCTGTGTATGTGAAAATTAAAATTTAATTTTATATGAAGAAAGCAATGATAAAATAAAACAAATAATGCTGAAAGCAAATAGATTTTTGTCACTTTTCAAAATGAATATAACACACACACACATACATGCCACAGTTACACTCTTTGTTAAATGGTGTGTATTAAAACAGAATTAAATAGATACCACACTTCTCTGGTATTATTTTGTTAATGTCTCTATGAATTTAGACTACAGTGTGTTAAAAAAAAATTATGTAGAATTATAAGAAATAAAAGAATAAATTGGTGTGGCATTTTTAAAAGCTAACGGCCGGATAATGCTACCAATATGTCTAAAGATAACCTATTCTGTTTAAGAAGCACTGTATCAGTTACTGGTATCCAACACTGCAACACTTAATAAGCATGGTTACACAGACAAATTTGCGTAGAAATTAAAAAAAACTCGTGTTGCTGACAAATTGGATTTTTTGTTATTATCTGACCAAATGCTCTGGTTTTATTCTATATACATAACACGACTCTGGGGGTGTGTGGTATAGTGGTTAGAGCGCTACCCCATGATCAAATCCCAGCAGAGGTAAAAAATTAAAAAGTTAGTTTGCGTTTCTTTCAAAATTATAATTAAAAAAATAAGAGATTCCCCCGCCTCCAAGATGAGCACCTACAAAGAAACCGCTCCCCGACATTCCACTCTATTCCACCTTAGCCACTGTCAAGAAAAAGCGAATGATCAGGAGAAAAACGCCAGCTATTGGGAAGTAGCAGATAAAAGCTAAACCTACTAAATCTACTTAGCGAAGGCACTCACCACACAATCAACATGCAAGGATGAGGCAATTGCTGTTGATCAGTCAAGGGTGAAGGTATAGCACTGGCCTTTGAATGATCAATTCACAGCAATTTGTGTCATTCCTAAGGCGCTTAATAATAATATAAGAAAAAATATATATGTCCTTTCCAACAAAATTCCAATACAATGCACAGCATTTAGCAGGGGTTTACATCTTTGCGTGTTGCTTTTGCTATATCATACTAGAACTGCAGCAGCGTTAAGCTTTTTGTAATATTGATATTTAATTTATATTAAAAATGGAAGCTAAACAGGCCATCATTACGGGACACAAAACTGCACAGCAATGTTATGATTGCATTAGTTATTAAGCTTCACAAGGCGACATTTTTTCCTAATTGATCAACAATTAATTCATACAAAACTTTGTCCTTCAAGTCGGATTATTTGGGGCAACGCAGTAGGATCCTATCTTAAATGTTTAACGGTGCTGCTTTTTATGCTCTCCTTATCCAAAGCCTTCATCAACTATTTACTAATATAAGACAGCTTGTCTTGAAAACTTTAGCGAAATATGTTATAGAGCACAGGGTTTTAGAAAACTGCTCTATTCGCGGTATTTCAGTATGAGAAAAGAAAATAAAACATAAAATTCTTTGATGCTTTTAGAAAGGATTACAAAAATATGGAAACATAGGAAAATTCGCTGCTTTAAATATACAAAATATGTACGAAATTCCTGAGCAACCAGTGATTAACAGTCACTAAATAGAATAAGGTGTTTATGATGCGTAATAGAACTTTTGACCCAATATATACTGCTCTAATGTCCTTCTAGACTTCATACCTCCATGACCCTCATGTTATACCAGAATGGAATCAGACACACAGTATATCCTAAAGCAACTTGTTGTGTATTTTGGGAGATTACTGTACAGACTTAGTCATTCGGAAGTTGATTCTCATTAAGTATTCTCTGTTTAAAACCAAAACGGTGAGGGTAGACAATAAAACTTCTGGATATCCCTCGACAATCTTTATCACACATGCTAAAAAGATGGGTCTACCTTTCGTATCTCGTTACAGTAGTTGCAGGATTACTTACGTTTGCAATTCTTATTCGATAGGTTGTCGCAGTGTGCTTTCTTAAAGCCCCTCTTTCTACTCTACTATACAGAAAGAAAGCTGAAGTTGGCTCTAGTTCTTTTACTGTTTTTTTTTTTTTTTTTAATAAGACCAATACTCAGGAGTAAACCCCTACTTATGTAGGGCATTGTATTGGAATTTGAAATTATAGATAGATATGTGAGATGTTAGGGGGCCTTATGTCAACGGGACAAGCTTCGGCTTTTAATATTCAACAGCAATTGTCTCTTCTGTCGACGGATGTTGATGGTGAGCGTCTTCGTTAAGCAGGTTAGCTATGTTATCTTCCTAGAAGGTGGCGCTGAACTACTGATCATTCGTTTCTGGTGGAAAAGGCTGGAAATGTCAATCAGCAGTTTTTTGATGATTGTCTTTTTAGTTAAGGCGGGGGGAGAGACGTTTTATTTTTTTTTTTTTTTAGTTTCTGTACGAGAGCTTTAACTGTTATACCACGATGATTCATTGTTGTACCGTTAATACTCAGCAGAAAATTTTTAAGATTTGCAGGCAATAAATAAAATTGTAAGCAATAATGGAAGCATTATATTGTTTTTTATACATTAAAGCTTTCAAATATACTACAGGATAAGGTATTATTTTTGATTTTTTGTATTATTTGCTGACTGGTTTCAATAGAATTTGCATTTATCTTAAATTTTAGCGGCTCATTTCATACAAAAATCATGGATTATTGATGAGCACAAGTAAGTGATTGTTCAGAATTTCTACCTTACAAAATAACTTACTGGTAAACACTATTTTCTGCTGGGTAGTATCAATAGTGTCGGTGCCACTTGTAATTAATCGAGTTCCTGTTTTATAAAAGTCGCTTAATTTACAAAATTTGACGAACCAGTTACAAAAATATAAACATTGTCAAGTATTTAAACATTAATTAAGCATAAAGCTGGCAATTAAATGTATGCATGTTTTGAATACGACTAGAATATATTTCCAATCTTATAAAGCACAATCCAAATATTCCATTTTACGAGTATCTTATTGATTTTAGTATTCCCAGACACTGTTTTGTTATGCATTTCTATAGCTTTTATTGAATTACATTCATCCACAGCTTGTGAAAACTACGAAAATAAAAATTACAAAAACTACTAAAGTTGTGTAATAAAAAGAAAATCTTGAAACTCCACTGTAATGCATTCTGTTTCTTTATAGAAAAATATTGGTTTAATAGTATTTCCTCTACAGAGATGACATTTTGTAAAATTTGCAAGTGCATCAAATAGAAATGTGCAGAGTGCAAGACTCAATTTTATTTAAAGTAGTTTTTGATATCAAAGTAAGTGCTTAAAATTGGTTTCTATTGCACACGTTCCTTACAATACAAAAAGACTGTTTTTCATTAAAATCAAATTAGAGTTGTTAGGGAGAAGTAAGAAGTTAAAGAGAAAGTTGAGCTTAAAGTACTCTACTCTCTATATGTATATCATTCGCTAACAGGAGGTCGCATTTTCTTATAATACTTATAATTGCTTCGAAATTCTATGCAGTTAGTGTTTCAAAACAGAAAAAAGCATCTACATATTATGGTGTCTGTACGACACCTCTCGTTGTTACGCTGTTTCTTTGCAGTAGCACAGATTCAAATCTTTTGAGGTTTGGGGAAAAAAAATGAAACATTGGAATATTTTAAAACTGAAAACAGTGTACATTCCCCAGACAATTTTCTGTCAAGCATCATGAAATAAATTTTAAAATATTAAAAGAAAACTTCAAAAGTAAAACAAAAAAGCAGGAACAAATACAAACAACACTCACCTATATTAAGAACCACACTATAGACAGAATTTAAAAAGAAGCATCCGGTTCTTTTTTGTTAAGAGAAGTCTTTCTATTCATCAAATCAAATTGAACTAAAATACTTTAAACTTGTAGTGAATGACATTTGAACTTAAAGTACTCTTTTTCAAGGCTAATTTAATTTAAAAAAAAAAAACTAAAAAACTGTGTTAGTGAGAGCAAAAATTAAAAAAGCGCCTTTAAATATGCTAATGTTTTATTATGATATTTTTTAACAAATAAGAGTGAATGATACTTAATTATGGTTCCGTATTACTGTAATTATATTAAATAGATATTTAATTTAAACAAAACAAAAAACAATTGTGCATTTTTCTTTTATTGTAAATTAAAAATGATTCCCATGTCCTGAAGTCCGTATAATTGTACAGCCAATATCACAATTATGTCATGTTTGTGGTGAGTTTGCCAGAAAAAAAAATATTATATTTGAAAAGCATTAAAAAAAATGCAGATAACAATTTACAATATTGCTGTCATTACTGTTTTATTATTAAAAAATATATAAATACATACATAAGTATATATGTATGCATATATATATTATAATTCTCTCGAGAACTTTTATAGGTCTGTACATATGTATGTATGGATTTTTTTATTTTTATTTAATTAAAACATTGTTTTTTTTCTGGTCAATTTAGTCATAATAAAAGAGTTCTATAAAAAATATTCCACATACGAGTACTGTCAACTTTTAAAAAGAAAAATGAAAAAATTAAAAAAAAATAAATTTTTAATGCCACATAATCTGTGGCAACATAACATTAAACGAAAATTAAAAGCAAAGTGTATTTAAAATTATTATTAAAAAAAGTTCTTATTAGCAACGAACATCTATACTAATATTTACATATGCATACTAGTGCTGGCAAAGTACTGAGTAATGGGTACCGACTTTCGAGTATTTGTACTAATTTTTGGGTACTCAATACTTAAAAGTAACTACTCAATAATTTAAGAGTTGTATTTTTTCTTCAAAGTTGTATGGAAAATTTAAATTTTAACGGCAAAAATTCTGTCCAAAAACACAATACTTTATGAAATTGTTTTCTCTTAAAAATAAAATCCGTTAAAAGTTTTGATTAGTATTGAGTACCAAAACGAAAGTACTCAATACTATCGAGTAAAGAAAAGTAGCATAAGTTGACAGCACTAATGCATACACATATGGTCAAAATTATAGGCACACAAATATGCTCTCCCTTTAAAGAAAACCACCTGGTCTTTGAGTCTTGCATTAGATTCTCTAGGGTCAATATGAGGATTTAAAGTGGTCTTTGACCGCGCACTGCAAACTCAATGAAAATTTAAATAAAATGGGAATCGTCTCGAGTAGTTTTTCCTGATTCTGTGATGAGACAATCGAGTCATCAGAGCACATATTGGGCACATGTGCAGCATATATGCAAAGTAGACAGAGGCAAATTTGTGGTTATCAAATAACCGATGGAGAACTATCAAAGTTAACACCAGCTGACATTTTAGGATGCGTCAAAACGACGAAACTGGGGGAGGATACTGTAGAACAGTGATGTCCACCACTACATAAACACACTTGCACTTGTGTATGAAGCAGAAAAAAAATATCTGCTTACTTCTACCAGAAATGGGAATGTTCGAATTACTTTCTGTTTATAACTTCATAATTATTTCTTCATAATTCTGAGTAAAGTACGTAATGGATTGTCCGATAGACATGTGAACGATCTATTAAGAATAAAGAGTACCGAGGGTCACATGGATTTGGAGGAAATAATGAATACAAAAAATATGCACTATCCATCTCTGCACTATGTTGGAGAGAAGCTAAAATCTAAAAAGAGCAAGAGTAACAATAGTTTTTTTTATTATGTAAGGGTTTGACTTCGACGAAAGCAGAATTTGTTTTCTTACCACGGGTTATAGGGAAAGAGATTTTTGGACATCTCTGCTGTAGAAACTCTAGATTAGTTGAGGGCTGTACAATAGATCTTCAGGTCGAAGTAATTTAAGTACCTCATGAAAGAATGATTTAACAATTTGGTCGGCTTTACTACACCAAGTCTAATGGTATATTAATAATACTTTTAATCGTATAATACTATATACTTGTAACATCACTACTCATTACAGCTTTGCTACTTCTGATTTCTCTCTCTCTCTCACTCTCACTCTCTCACTCTGTCTCTTTACTATATTATTGACAGCTAGAAACTTTAAAACTGTTATGTAAGTGAAAGACAATGTTATGTATGTGAAAGACAATAAGCGACTGCTCTTTATTTTATTTATTAACTTAACTCTACACTTAAAAGAAAATGAGAGAGAGAGAGAGAGTGTGTGCCAGCGCTGTATTAATTGGTGCTATCAGTGATGGCACTACAAAACTTCCCTTTGGGACCCCTTACCAGCACCATAGTAATCACCCCATAGTATACATTTTAAATTTTGCTGGATTTGGTATATCTTCTGACTTTATTTATTAGCAAAATATCAGAAAAAAAGAAAACTTTTAATACCTTAAGAATAATTTATACTTGTAATGACTTAGAATTAAATTCTACATTATTTTGTAATATAAAAATAAAGAAACATGTTATCGGCAGTTACCCTAGAAGTCATTTCAAAGCCAATAATGAATATAACGTAGAAATTGCGTTAAAAAATTCCCTTCTTTGGCTAAATTTTAAATACATTTTTTTATTTAAAGCGAAAACATCTTTTTTCCTTTTTTTCTTTCAATTCAATTATAAACGAAAAGCAAAAGAAAAACATGTTTTTCATACGATAATGCAGTAAACGAACCTCCAAAAAAAGAAGAAAGCACACACACTTGTTTTAATTTTCCCATTCTGCCTCAGAAAGCATTGCGTATTTTAATTTTAATTTTCGTTTTTATCTTTTTTTTTCTTTTTCCAGTTACAACAGTGGAGCCGAATATGTACACCACATGCATACCCGTTGGCGGTGGCAATTACACGACTGGCGGTGTTTATGCACCCACAACAATGGCCAATGCAACAACAGACACACTGGCATCTGGTTTCGAATCGGCGGGATATGCTGCATATTCAACGGCACTCAGTGTAACAATTGCCATCGGTTGTAGTCTTTTAATACTGAATGTTTTAATTTTTGCTGGAGTCTACTATCAGCGAGACAAGACACGTTTAGAAGTAAAAACACTACAGAAACAGTATCAACAACGCAGCATGCACCAGCAAGTACCCTCATATCCGCCAGATCCCATTAAACACGCTCACTATCATATGGGACATTCGCAGAGTGCCAATGTTATTGTTGATGTAGAGAATCATGGGGATCAGGGCACGATATTACTTACGGCCAGTGATGTTAAACAACCACCACCACCACCACACATGTGCACCAATGCGGCTATGCAACTTACACAACATCAGCAACAACAACAACAACAGCAGCAACAACAACAACAAATGCAAGCAGCTGCTAATTCGGGCAACAATACAAATTTATGTTCAACTAAACAAACAACAACAACTGCCTTAAATGCTATGGATATGAGCACAGCAGGAGCAATTATGGCATCGGGTGTTATTAATAATGTAACCTACAGTACGACAACTAAACAACAGCAGCAACAACAACAGCAGCAGCAACAGCAACAATTAAATGCCCAACGTGAACATTTACAAATCAAAGGCATGTCCACAACCAACATTAATGTTGGTAATAACAGTGGCAATAGTAGTGGTGGTGGTTGCAGCGGTGTTAATGGAAATGGTGTAGGAATTGGTGTGGGCCTCAGTGTTGCCTCTATGCAACCAAACAGCACACAAACATTTGGACGCAATACAACCACAGCCAACAATCCTCTGAATCCATCAACTACTTTAACATACAATAACGGCATGATGACATTGCCAAAAGCGGGTACTCTGCATCATACAAATTCCATAAATTATGGACGAAATCCGGGTGGTGGAGGGGGTGGCAGTGGTGGTAATATTGGTTTAGCAAGCAGTAGCATTAGTGCTGCTTTATTAGATGGTCGTGGCAATATGCTGTTGACTAACACCAATAACAGTATTGCAGGCACAGGTCAACAGGATTGCATGACATTGCCAAGAAATTTATCCATGTCATCACGCCACAATTCATCTTCAGGTGAGCATATAGAAATATAATTTATAGCGGGTGGAAAACCGTAATACGAGTAACAAAAAACTAAAACATTTAATGATTTCCTTTTTTTTTAAGGGGATAGGAGGAGAGAGTTGAATAAATAAAATTAATAAATATTAATAAAGAAATATTAAATGTTTCCATTTCATGTGGTATTTCTATGAAATACGAAATAATTTTTATTTTTTTATCAAGTAATATATTTTATACTGCCAAAAACTGGTCAACAACAGAAACAATTTTCACTCCATAGAAAATTTGTTAAAATAAAAACTTAATTAATTAAAAGTTTTCTCTCTCTTCGCATACTTGTTGTTGATTTTCAACAAAAATCATCCAACAGCTCTTAAAGGGCTAAAATGAAAGTTTTTTAATAAAACTTTTTTTAAGTTTTTTTTTTTTTTTTTGATCCACACCAAATGCATGGGTAAAACTTCACTGAGTAACATATGTATGTAACATATAAAATTAATTTAATATTCTTCTACTTGTCAGCAGTGGTCGGTCAGCTTATAAGTCTGAATGGTCTTTGCACTTCAGTGATGAAAATTTTTAATATAAAAAGGACGTACTACACTACATTACAGAGTATTTTTTGAAGATTTGTTTCTAAAAGCGGATATCTCTATTGTTTATAGAGAAAAACTTAAAATCGGTTTATCTACTCATCAGGGTAATTAAACAGAAATTAGTCATATGACTGCATTTAAAAATATCAGTCTAATACAAAAGTATAGGACAGGAAATAGGGGCTATCTCCTTTCCTTATGTGCAACATTTTGCAAATACATTGTCAAATAACCCCCAAAAACACCAACGCATCGAAAAAGTTTGCATATTGAAGAGAATATCGTAGCAATGCAAAAATTGGGAAGAAGATATAAATTTAGCGAATCTCAGCCCTGACATCTTGAAAAAAAAAAGAAATATGAAAAATGTATTTCTTTCGGCGACTACCTCTCCGCAGTCTTCTGGCAAATGCTCTGGGAGTAATTGGTTACCATGAAAAAGCGTCTTAAATAGGTAGTTCGGAGTCGATATTAAACTGTTAGTCCCGGTACTCATGGATAAAAATTAACACACACAACATGAGTGCTGCGAGAAGCTAGGCCGTAACTCTAAAACAGGATGGTAATGCCCAGTGCTCACATACCTATTTGGTGCAGGATTTACAGCCACAAGATCATCATGTGAATCTTTTTGTCAAACTGTTTATATAGCAATTAAACAATTAGCCGCTGTATGTTGCAGACTTTTATTTAATGATGATTTTTTTCTTTTTTTGTATTGAGGCCAGCACTTAGACAATTACCCCTCTCATGCTGTACATTGTGCTGGTCTGGATAATATGTTATGGGAAGGGGAAAAGTGAGATATTTGATTAAAACTTATTAACTTCGTAATAAGCAGAAAAAAACTTTTGCAGGAGGATTATTTCATAAACGGACCCTGAGGCTAAGAAAGAATTTTCTCTATAGTAAATTGTGCGATTCACTTAACAATCAACTACGATAGAATGTTTTCTAAGAGAGGTACGGATAGTACGTAAGAATAGGTGATTATTCGTAATTAAGACTCTTAATTCATCAGAGCCCCTCTGATGGTAGTACCGATAACACTCAGACGCACACTACATTGCACCGATGATCTAATGAATCCAATTCAAATACGCTCAAGAAACCTCAAAATTGACTTGGAGACACCGGCCCATAAAAGAGATTTATATTCCAATTTGAGTCGCATAAAGGTGTAAATATTAAGGAAGTCAGATGGATGGTCAGATGCTCATTTTAGGCTTAACAAGTTTGTTAAGAAAAGAAAATATGCTGCATATGAAGTGAAACCCATTCAAAATATATACCATAGATTTTATTATATAAAGAAAACTGTACGATCTCATATGGTTAATATGGGGTCTTCTTCTTAAATGGAATCAGTGAAAGGATATCGTTACCGCAGCATCATTGGAAACATTGATGACATTGACCTGGCTATTCTGTTACCTAAAATCAGAGTAGGAAAATAAACAAAACGAAACGTTTTTTCTTATTTTGTTTTGTTCTTTACAATGAGTAAAACAAAAACTGTGAGAGCGATTGTCCCATTTAATTTTGTATATTGTTTTTGTTTTGAGCACTACAAATACACTAACTCAAATGTGCGTAGGTACAACAAAAAAAGAATGAGAAGAAAAAGAAAAGAAGAAGAGAAAAAAGACCAAATTATACGAATGTAACGGAATAACAAAGCAAGCAGAAGAGCGAAAAGCGAATTGTTTCGTTTGCGCTCTTTCTCATTTAGAAAGTACTTGTTTTCGTTTTGCTCGTGTACAATACCATTAAAAAAATTTGAGAAGTTTATGACTTTGTGGTAACGTTTGCGAAATGTTTTGTTTGTTTGCTCACTCTGCTTCAAATTGGTGTTTATGAACTGAATCTCTAAGGTCTTGCTGCATAACACCTCTCGTTTATTTTCTGTAAGACCACTGGAATTAAGTAGTGTATGGCCGGCGAAGTCAAAAAATATTTATAGTTCATAGGACATACCACCAGCAAAAATGAAAAAAGTGGTTTCAAATTAGGCTTCGACTAGAACAGCCGGTGAATGGTTATTGTCTGTCCAAACGAAAAGATATATATATATATATATATAAAGTCGTGTTTGTTTTGGCTTGGACATCAAATAAAACCCTATGTCATGATTACGGCCTAGCCTCTCTTAGCACCCATGTTTTGTGTGTTAATTTTTATCCATGAGTATCGGAACCTACAGTTTAATGTCGACTACGAAGGACAAACTTGACAAGCTTGTTTATGCCCATCAGTTACTCTCAGAGCTTTTGCCAGAAGTCTGCTAAAAGGTAGTCGCCGAAAGAAATATTTTTTATATACTTTTTTGCTTCAAGATGTCAGAGCCGTGGCTTGAACCGTAGCTCTCGTCTTAGTAAGCCAACACACTAACCACTATACCAAGGCGACTACTTGGACTTCAAATGGTTTAACTTAATTGTTTGACTTTTATATTTTATATTTAAAATCTAATTTTATGAAAATATCTACTCCTCTTTGGAATTTTTGCTAAAAACTACTCAAGTTATTCTTCACTTAATTTCATTATTTTCATATCTCCTTTCAAAGAAAAGATTACCAACCAGTAGGTCATTTCAGTAACAAAAATTCATCTCGAATATCCGGTTTTTTGTATTTCAATATCTTTTTTTTTTTTTCTTTTTTTGTGACTTTTAAAAAGAATTTAAGAAACTAAAGAATATCAAAATGATCAAAAGCCTTAAAGGAAAAGAAAAATAAGCCAAAAACAACGAAACAGGAGGATGATAATAAAAAAATTATTAAAATGCACACGCACATACAAACACAAACAGTAGTTGAAAGCGACAATGGAGAAAAAAAATGGCATAAAAAGAAACGGAAGTCAAGTAAATGGCTTCAATTTTTCTATTAATTTTGTTTCCGAAAAAAAAGAAGAAAATAGAAAAAATTCGGAACAAAAGAAGAGAAAGAAGAAGAAAAGGCTGTCGCCAAATACACACACACTCAAACACTTTCAAACAAATTAAAGTAGTTTTTATGTAAAAAAAAAGGAATTCTGCTGTTGATTCTTTTTTCGATTATTTTTTTAACTTCAAATTTTAGAAAAATTTTAGCAAAATAATGAGGAAAAAAGTATGAGAAGATATCAAAAAAACTCAAATGCAAGACAAAGACACATAAGCTAAAGAACAATGTAGCAATGTTTGCTTGAAACAAAAGATGGTACTTTTTTAGTCGAAAACACTTTTTTTACCGGAAACTATTTAAAGGGATTTACAAGTAAAATGCTTTGAACCTGAAAACTGGGAAAAAATTATAAAATAACCAAAATAATGGAAGAGATAGAAAAACAAACAACAATAACAAGATACTTATAAAGAAAAAAATTTTTTTATGAAATTTGATAACCAAAAAGGAAAAAAAAATCACGAAATTTGTAAATACATTTCGTTTGTTTATAACACTTAAAGAAATTTATATGTAAAAAGAATTTTAGAAACTTTATAATTTCTTAGTTTCTGAAATATAAGACAAAAGCAAACGATTTACTTTAAAACTAATAAGTTAAAAAATCTGTAATATTTTCTAATTATCTTTTATATTTTTCTGTGATGGGCGTTTGGGCATAAATAGCATTTTGTGTAGAATAGAATAGGCATAAAAGTAAAGGCTTAAAAAAGCAACTTTTTGTTAAGGTGAGAGAGAAAAAAATTAAATTAAAATTATGGGTCGAATATGGATGGCAACACAACTAATTTAAAAAGTCATATTAGGCGGCCTGTTGTGATACCACATTATGCAGGGAGCCCTGATAGCCAGAGGCTTCACATAAGAAGCACTACTTCCCCAGAAAATCATATTGGAAACCAGCCAGAGAGCCTAATGAATTTGACAATTGAACCAACGTTCCGGGTGGACAGGTCAGTCAATCCATCGAGAAAAGGAGATCTCAATGTAAGAAATCTTCGTCGGATCAGAGAAGGGCACTGGCAACTGTATCATATTATGTATGACAACTGTGGTCAGTTGCCATTTTACAATGTAATAAAGGCAACTATGAAAAAGTAGACAATTGCGTTCTTGTGGTGCGACTATTTTGAAAATTAAAAAATAATTAAACATTAAGTATGATTTACCAAATGGATCTATTTTTTGATGATAATGAAGATGAAGTGAATATAGGTTTCATTAGGCGGCATTTAAGTTACTATTCTAACCCACTTGAATTATTAAAATATAGAAATTTCTAATTGGTTTAAATTTAGTTAGCAAGGATAGTTAATAATATACTTCTGTATGAGTATTTACCTTTAATAGGCTTAAAGAATATTTACGTCTACTTAAAGATGCTGCAGACAAAAGTTGGTCTACTCCAATAGAGCCAGTTTAAAAAGCTTGTGTGGCTCTAAGATTTTATGCAGAAATCCCACCGCAACGACTTTTATTTAGGAATTGCTAAATCCACGTTGTCTGTGATATAATTTTATAAATGAAATAAAAAATTGAATTACTTTTAGTTTTTGACGTCTAATGATTAAAAAAAAACTGCACAGCAACCATAAATACGTAGTTGCCAATATATTAACCACTTAGTAGCCGAGATGGCAACAATAAGTTGACAGTTGCCATCTGGAATACCACTTTAGCCACTGGCAACGCAAGTCAAGTTCGGTTGCCATCCGTAATAGACCCATTAAATAAAACTTATTATAGAAATATAATTATAATTATTAATAACTGCAACTATAATTTTGTAAAACATTGTAAAATTATAAATAAAAAACTCGCCCCGAGAAGGTTAGTTAAAAGCAATATTCCTACACCCACTTACTGTTTTAAGCGCTATACTAAAATGAAAAACTTTTACGAAATTTTGGTCCAGATGGAGTTCTAAGCTTCTAAGTTCTAACCTCTTGAAAAAATTTCAGCTTCACTTTTATCACCATCTCAATATGGATTTACAACAAATCTATTGGAGCTTACAACAGTGGTTCAAAATTTGTTTGCAAAAAGCTTGAGAAATGATTATATCTACACAGACTTCAGCAAAGTTAATAATCCGCTAAGTGTTTTAAACTAAAACAATAAGTAAGTGGGTGCGGAGGGGTGCTTGGTAGAGTGGTTAGGGCTCTCGCACAAAAACTCAAACGGCCCAGGATCGAATCCCAGCAAAGGTGAAAAATTAAAAAAGTTAGTTTGCGGTGTTTTTAAAATTATAATTTAAAAATAAGATGCTCCCCCCGCCCCTCCAAGGAGTCCATCTACAAATTAACCGCTCCCTGACATTTCACTCTATTCCACCTTAACCTTTGACAACAAAAAACCAATGATCAGTAGAAAAGCGCCACCTATAGGGAAGTAGCAGATAACAGCTAAAATCCTACTTAGCGAAGACACTCACCACACAAGCAACATTCAACGATGAGACAATTGCTGTTGATTATTCAAGAGTAAAGTTATAGGACTGGCCTTTGAATGATCAATTCACAGCAATTTGTCTCATTCCTAAGGCGCTTAATAATATAAGAAAATTAAAATATATGTTCTGTTCCACAAAAAAAAATCTAATACAATGCACAGCATTTAGTAGGGGTTAACCCCTGAGTATTGGTCTCAATAAAAAAAAAGTTATTGAACAAAGATTTAAATAAAATGTTAAACTTCTGAATTTTTAATCAAAAACCTACGTAAATAATCACTTCTATTGAGAGTAAACGTAACAATATGTTTGATGCTTAAAATAGTACCAAATATTTTAAGTGCGTATCAAACTTTTCTTTAATTTAAATATTTTAAGTACTTAAACTCAAATTTAACAACCACATAATCAACAAATTTCATCAATTTCTAATTGAACCTTTTTTTGTGAGCAACTCAGCGTTAATTTTTAATTAATACAAGACCTTGAAAAACGAATCCCTATTATGAAAGTATAATACCGTCAACAGAAGCAAAAACAACTACAAAAAAAAAAACAATAATAAAAGCCAGCAACTGACAGCCAGAACAAAAAGTAAGTGCATAAAAGAAAACGGATTTTTCTTTCACATAAATGGAAAAAAGCTGATAAAGAAAATTATAAAACCCCGCTATTACACTTAAGAAAACAGAGTGGCCTTTTATGTTTTTAACCACAACGAAAATTGCATTCAAAACAACAGGATAAAAATTACAAACTGCTAACAATAGAAAACTCACAAAAACAAAATGTGTGATAATGCACGTTTTTAAAGAAAATCAAAAAAAAATATTAAAAAGTGTTGAAAAGGAAATATGCAATGAATTCTTAGGCAGACACAATTTTTGCTCAAAACATTCTCAGTCTTAAGAGATGTAAAAAGAAGAAGAAAGAAAAAAACCAACATTTCATTTTAAATTGAAATAAATTTTCTACCATATCTGCAAGTGTGCATTTTCATCTTAATTCTTACATAAAATGGTTGAAAGTATTGAAAAAATGACGCGGAAAATGCCACACATTGAAAAGTTATAGATGTGCGAAAAATTTCCATTGTGTGTTGATTTTCTATTAAATAAACAAATTTCCGTTTTGAAGCCAAAGCCAACTATTTAAGAGTGCATAAATTTTTTTTTTTCCTTAACCTTTTATTTCTCTCCACAGGATATGGTGGCGTTTATGGAATAATATGTTGTTGAAAGGAAAAGTTATGCTTAAATTTCAAAGAAAAAAAGAAAAAAAAATATATTGAATAGAAAAGCAAAAGAAAACCCCGAACCAATCAATAGCATATAAAAGTATTTAGAAAAAATATTATCTAGAAAGACAGAACAGTAAAAGTATAAAATCATTTTTATAAAAACTGTAGGTGAAGGAATGATTGATTAGTAGTTTCGTTTCGTTTTAAAATGTGTTCTTAATTAGATCAGAACTAAATTCGATTAAACAAAGCTAAGAATTTTACACCAGCCAAAGTGAACATGCAAGTTTGAGACTCCAGCTACGACAGTTTTGTTAGGAATCTTTGGGACTTATATATATTCATGACAATCATCAAATATTTAACCCAATTTTTTTTTAGAAATCATATATATTTGTTCAAATACATTCTTTATAATGAATTAGTCGAAGTCTTTTCAAACTCAACACATTTTATTGCTTTCTAATATAATCTCCCTCAGTGTATAAGTACATATATCCCTTTCAGACCTGCCACTAAATTAATGGGAATTTTTTACTGATTTTTGGAATGTATGGCCTCTATATCGTATGAAAATATAATCAATGTTTAGATTTTACCATTTTTATATCCTTCAAGGATTTTCAGGACACGCACTCGTTAGCCTTTTTAACTGAAACGCATATTTATTGCATCAAATGACTTCAAATGGTTTGAAACATTAAAATTTATAATTTTTTTAGTTAAAATATGGCCCAATTCACTATTTATTAACCGTTAGTAGTTTTGTAGTTGAAAACACAAATTGTTACTTTCGCTCATTTTGACAAAACTGAAATCTGACGCAAGATTTTCGAAATAATTTAAACACAATCGATGCATCACTGTCTGAAAGGTATATAGTAGTAATGCATATATGTTCTGTATGATCAGAATCATAGCTGTTTTCTTATTTCGATTTTGTTTCATTTATCGCCATTAGTCGACTACGATAACATGTACCACCATGTTTCGGTGAAAAGAACTTTTTTTGCGTTATGTTGTGTCATCGCACAGTGTAAGATTTTAATAATCTAGATCGAGAAAATTAATAATAAAGCTAGACTTATGAATTTTGGTACAAGGTGTTAGTAAAACCCTATGTACCATTGGAAAATGGACGAAATTGGACCACTGCCACGCCCACCTCCCATACAACTGTAAAAATTTATATCGAATATTATTAGTGATATTAGCCATGTATCGCTAAGAAAAATAGGATGTTGTTCCTGGTGTTGCCCTTTTGTTATAAATGGGTTTGCATCTGGTAAGGGAACATTGCAATTTATACTGACTTTAGTAAGGCATTTTATGAGATAAATAATAGAATTCCTTTAATTTTGTATTATATGTTAAAATACTAAATTTGGATTAACATGTCTTTTAAAATTTCTATAATAAAATTGCACTCCTTAGGCCGACGACACGCAATAAGCGGCAAGTGTCAAATTTGAACAAGTTCTATTCCTGAGCGGCGCCGCTTAGCCGCTCAGAAATGCCGCTCATTGCTTGGCGATTTCAGTAGTATTCCATATGTTTTAATTTTTTGCCGCTCATCGCTCAGCTGGTAACCGATTGGCCGCTCATTGCGTGTCCCCGGCCTTGGGAGAGTTAAGTTTTTTTCATTTCTGCAATGAAGACTCTATGTAATGCATTTGGAAGTATAAAAAAATTTTTACAAACTGACAAAAATAACTTGAAAGAAGGTAGTTATTTTTGCCACATTTTATATAATTTTTTTTTAAAGCTATTTTTATACAAAATTGGCATTTCAAGATGTTATATTAGAGAGTTGTTGCACAGATAGGTAGGATGTGTACTAATTTAAACATTTTTTTAACCACTTTTTAAACCTAATTATTAGTTTACCAAAAATTAATAACTTTTTTTTATTGAGACCAATACTCGGGGGTAAACCCCTACACAATGCTGTGCATTGTATTGGAATTTTCTGTGGAAAGGACAGTACATTATGACAACAGAACATATATTTTTTTTTTCCTAGGAATTCCTTAGGAATAAGGCGAATTGCTGCGAATTGATCATTCAAAGGCCAGTGTTATACCTTCACCCTTGATTGATCAACAGGAATTGCCCTATCGTTGGATGTTTATTGCGGTGAGTGTCTTCGCTAAGTAGGTTTTTAGCGGTTTTCTGCTAGTTCTCAAAAGGTGGCGCTTTTCTCCTGATCATTCATTTTTCGTTGTCAAAGGTAAAGGTGGAATAGAGTGGAATATCAGGAAGCGGTTACTTTGTAGATGGAGGGGGGGTGACCTCTTATATTTTAAATAATAATTTTGAAAAAACCGTAAACTAACTTTTTCATTTTTCACCTTTGCTGGGATTCGAACATGGGTCGTTTGAGTTTTTGTGCCAGCGCTCTAACCATTATAATAATTTTTTTTTACAACATTTTTGTTCTCTAAATTAATATGTACAATTAATACACTCTTTTTAAACTCTGCTTAACATTTTCTAGGAATGTTCAAAGAAGAGCAGCAAGAAAAAAGAGCAACAAAAACAAGTAATGCGAGAAAATTGAAATTGAACTAATATTGTATGGATTAAGGACAATGCTATTGAAGGCTTTGAACGTATTTTTTTTCTGTATTTTGCAATGTGTTGGAGTAAAAATTTTCACTCACATTTTTATAAAATATCCTCAAACTTAAGCAACCTCTCACACACATACCAACGCATTAAATATAAGTATTTATTTAGTTGTAATCATAAAATATGAAAAGGAAAAGCTGTTATTCTCACTCACTTTCTCTCTCTCTCTCTCACACACACACACACCCAGTGTCCCTGTATACCAATACTTACACACACTTAAAGTTTAAGTAAGAATTTAAGTCCAAATAGACGATAACGTCAATGACAGCAACATACATATAGATAAACGATGATGTTGATGCCGACAATGAAAAGAATGTTGGTGTTGTTGTACTGGCAATGCTGTTGGCAGGCGGTGTTGAAAACGATGGAGATGAGTTTTCAAAATACAAATAAAAAGAGCACTATGATTTTGTTACAAATAAAAATAATGAAGAAAAAAAAAGAAACAAATTTTGTTACAAATAAAAATATTTCAGCATCGTTAAGTTCAATGGACTTGATTTAATAAAAAAAAAACAAAAAAAACAAAATTAAAGAAGAGAAAAGAAAAGAAACGAAAAAAATACCAGCGTACGAGTAATTATATGTGTTTGTAAGGATTCTTGACTGTTTAACAGAAAATAGGAGTGAAAACCTGACTGACAGCATAAACAACTAAAAGACTTGCTTTGCTTGAATGCCATGGTTGTTTTTTGTAAAATTTGAGAAAAAATATGTCTGATGTTTATTCCTTTCGTCTTCTGCCTACTCTGGCTTTTTAGGTTGTGTGTTCTCATGTACGAGTACATGTGTGTGAAGAAAAGGAGAATAACGCACATATATACACACAACACACACTTATTTTCAACAATAATAAAAGCAGTGGTGGCAACAGTAACAAAAAAATATTGCAAAATAATCAAGAAAAACTGACTTTTGGTTAAAAATTATTGTGCAATGAACTGTAAAGACACAAATACCCACAAAAGTACTGTGGTATCAGACCAAACAGAGATGAAATCAAAATTGTAAATGATTGTCGATCTGATCAAAAGGTAGTTTAGTTTTTATTAAAACAAGTATTGACTTTTTTATGGTTATTATACACTTGAAATAACAAAGTCGTCTTATGAAAAAGTGTGTAAACAAATAATTAAAGAGATAAGTTTGGAAAATTTTAGATTCAATTCCACATCAAAACGTACTTGATTGCCTTTATGTACAATACGTTCCTAAAAGAAGTGATATTTTTATTATTTACTGAAAAGTCATCGTTTATTTATAGAAATTGTGCACCCCTTTTAAAATAAGAGGTTCGCCTGCAAGCTTCCAGTTAGAGCGCTCGCACAGAAACTCAAACGACCGACATTCAAATCCCAGCGAAGGAGAGAAAAATTAAAAAATAAATTTGTGTTTTTCAAAAATTATAATTTAAAAAGTAGGAGGTTTCCCCCCCCCCACCCCCCACCCCTCCAAGAAGACCATCTACAAAGAAACCGCTTCTTGACATTCTAGTCTATTCCACCTTAACCAATGTCAACAAAAAGCAATTGATCAGGAGAAAAGCGCCACTTATTGGGAAGTAGCAGATAACAGATAAAAACCTACTTAGCGAAAGCACTCACCACACAATCAACATGCAGCGTTGAGGCAATTGCTGTTGATCATTCAAGGGTGAATGAACAACACTGGCCTTTAAATGATCAATTCATAGAAATTTTTCCCATTCCTAAGGCGTTTATAATAATATAAGAAAAGTATACATGTACTGTCCTTTCCAAAAATTCCAATACAATGCACTGCATTTAGTAGGGGTTTACCCCTGAGTATTGATCTCAAAAAAAAAAAAAACTTTTTTGTAAAAAAAAGGCAAAATTATTGGTAAAACATATCCTTCAGCCCAAACAAACGTAGACAGTTATAAATCCCGTCGATTATTACAATAAGAAATAATAAATTCCAGGGACGGTAACAGTTATAAGAGAAACTACGAAACAGTTATATTTAACCACTAATGACAATGAATTTATGTAATGGTTATAATTAACCATTAACAAGAAATATATTTTATTTTGGTCATCTTAACCAATTAAAATGAGAAATATTTTTTTTTGGTTGAAAATAACCATTATATCAACCTAAAATTTGTTTTGGTCCTAAATATCCATTATACTAATAAAAAAATTTTTTGGTTAAAAATAACCAATATATTAAAAAAAATTTTTTTTGGTTAAAAATAACCAATATCAAAAAAAAAAAATTTTTTTTTTGGTTATTACCCCACAAAATGCAAAATTTTTTGTATATTTTGGATGATACAAAGGAAGCTATTGCAAGAATGATTAAAATCAATAAAAAGATTTTACAAATTCAGGATGTAACCAAAATTTTTTTTTAGGTCAAATGGTTATTTCTAACCAAAAAAAATTTTTTGATTGAAATAATGGTTATTCTTAACCAAAATACTTTTTTTGGTTGATATAATGGTTATTTCTGACCAAAAAAAGTTTTTGATTGGAATAATGGTTATTCTTAACCAAAATATTTTTTGGTTGATATAATGGTTACTTATAACCAAAAAAATGTTTTTCTCATTGTAATTGGTTACGGTAACCAAAATAATATAAATGTACTGATAATGGTTAAAAATAACCAAATGCAGATAAAGGGCATTTTTGCGTAACCTTTTTTCTCAGAAAAAATAAATAACAATTATTTCCGGTCCCTGATAAATTCTCATGTAAATGCATTACAATTAGCAAAAGATATTAAAGAAAACTTTTAAAAACCGATATCTGCAGATAGCGTTCAGAAAATGTAAAAAGTATATGGCTAATAAGGCGAAAATTAGCACTTAGGATATGATTCCTATTCAGGCTATGCTTAGTTGGACCACCGCAAAAAGCATAGCGTTTATGGACATTTGACAATTTTCACGGAAACACTATTTTTCAAGCGAAGGGAATGATGACAAACACGATTTTGGCTTTAATTTATATAATTTTAATTTCAAAAAATAAAGTCATTAATTTCAACAACTTTTAAAGTATAAACCATAATTGTTGCCTTCAAACCACTGTGCTCCATCATAAATCACATTTCCGGTTTCTGTTTGTTTTGCCCAGAAGTTTTTTGATATCTCCCCCCCCCCCCCCCCCCCTCCCATTCATATAAATTTATAAAAAATAAAAACCTATCTGTTTGAGGCTAAAAGCAATGGGGGGAAACAACAAATGATAATATCTGTAATTCAACTCCTTTTGTGTAAATTAATCCTGTTTTCCGTCTTAAATACAAAGATAAAATATAAACAATAATTTAAGAAAATTAAGTAATTTTTCTGCAGATAAATATTGAATCAGATCTGTGGAAAAAAACTGTCTTTTTACAGCCCGATTGAATAACATTTAAAGAAAATGAAACAATGAAAAAAACAAACAATGAACATGACTTGATAAAAGGAGTCAATAAATATTATTTGAAGAGAAAAACGTATAGCTTTTTAATATTTCTTTTATAAAATTTGTAATAAACTTTGTAAAGAAACAACGTTTTGGTTTTCGTATTCAAAGGAAATATGATGTCCTTTTACAGCCTGATTGAATAATATTTAAAGAAAACGAAATAAGCAAGAAAAGCTGTCATTATGAGCATGACCTGATAAAAGGACTCAATAAATATTATTTGAAAATAAGAAATTATAGTTCTCTTTTGTATATTATTTTATGAAAATTTTATAAATTTTTTAAGGAAACAAGTTTTTGGTTTTAGAGTGCACTCGGGAAAACGTCAACTAATTAAAACCGCGGGTGTTGACGTTTAACAAATTATTGACGTTTATAAATGTAAAAACTCTTAATAAAAAATATTGATAGTGTGCTTTAAAACGGTTTTATTGACTATAAACTATAACGAAACAAAAACAAATCCAAAAAATTCATTTTTAATTTCACATACTCATGCAAACAAAGAAATATCTGTTATGTACTTAAGGCCATGATACACTATCATACACAGTCGTACGATTCATTCACAAGAAAATCTTATCGTCTTCTGTCACACTTTTAGAAGTCGCATCAAAATGGCAACGATTTTTTTGACAAATCGTACGGCCCGATAGGATAGTCTATCACAGCCGTTACGAGATCAAAAAGTAACTGAACATAAGAAAGGCTATACATATGTATGTAAATACAGATAATAAGGGGAATCCCGAATTTCTGAACTAAGTTCATAAAATAAGGCATCCTGAAAAATGGCCCTAAAGAAAAGTGACCCCAACCCGAAAATGAAAAATTACCCCAAAAATTTTAATGGAGCACAACAACACGAAATTTTGGGGTAATTTTTCTATTTTTTGGGGGTCATTTTTCATTTCTTGCTTTGGGGCTATTTTGGATTATGAAAAATGGCCCCAAATTTTAATAATATTGCAAAATAATTTAGAATTATTTTGGGGTCATTTTTCATAAAATGAGTAAAATATAAAGGGTGTAATTAAATATTTCTCTTTTTTTTCATGGAATAAAAACTTTATTAAAAAAAATTTAAGGCCTTTTGTTTTAATTGGGGCTATTTTTCATTTTTAAAAAATTACTTTATTTTAAGTTATTTTCTTTTTTCAAACTTTGTTTATTTTTGGGATAATTTTTCACTTTAGTTTGGGGCCAAATTTCATAATGATTATTGGGGCGATTTTTTATTTTGAAAGATTGCCCCAAGAATGGGCCATTTTTCATTTTATGCGTTGGGGCCATTTTTATTTGGGGTCATTATTCATGGTGCCATAAAATAAATGTGTGTGTGCACAAAGTTGACATTTTAGAGCTTTGTGGTTTGGTGACGTTTTAGAATAGACAATGTAAAAAATTAAGGGTTGACGCGTTGGGATGTTGACGTCAACGAGTGTTTGCGTTTTCCCGAGTGCACTGTATTTAAGTTAAAAGCACCTGTATGTATGTGTATGAGAGCAGTATGGGGCGTATACTTAATATTAATTATGCAATACAACAATGCAATAAAAATGTCACTTACCAGAAGAAGACTCCTAATGATTGATTAGACTGATGTTTGAATAAATTTAAACAGCAAGCAGCCATCAGATCAGTGTTAAGTTGATAAGGAACAATTTATTTATCACTCAAATTTTACACACATTTTATAAAAATTTTATATATTTTTTAATTTTTTGCGAAGACATTATATAAGTTTTAGACACATTTTTCATATACTTATACTTTCTTATTTATGTATAAGATTTTTACTTATTTTTTTAAAGCAATTTTCTTATATTTTATACACATTTTTACATAATTTTTACTCACATTTTTGTTTAGATACATACACGAATATATTTTTCATATATTTTATATATGGACGTACTTTAAGCATAAATTTTACATACTTTTAGGCACATTTTACATCTATTTTGCATACACTTTATATACATTTTGCATATTTTTAAGCTCATTTTTTGCTTATATATTTTATATATTTTAATCACACTTTTATATATACATTTTATATATTTTTTAAACACATTTTTCATAAATTATACATACTTTTTCACAATTTTTAAACATAAGTATTCTAATTACGTATTACACACATTTTAAACACTTTTTACATACAATTCTTTTATACGAAGAGTTTAATTGCCGATTTTAAAAATTTTCCTGTTTCATTGGTTACAAACTTTAGTCACTTCTTTGCTTGTCACATATAGAAATATTCTCTATCAGTACTTTTAATTATTGATTATATGCTGGGCAGTTATACACAGAGAATTTGATTGGGCGATGGTGCAGTTACTTGTACTGTTTATATAGAATTTCTTTAGTTCTCAATTACGCATTCAAAGGTTCAACAAACTGCATTCATAGTTTATAATTCGTCGATAGTTTATGAGACGTTGAGTTCTAAGGGCTCTAGCATATTAAGCCGAATATTTCGTGCTGTATATTTGACGGATATTTTTGAGAAATTTCTAAATCGCTAGTTAAATCAAGGAGAGGTAGGTTTAAGCGATGATTTTGTCTTTTTTTATTTTTTATTTTTTTTTTTTTTTTGTATAAAAATATTTTCAAATTGGTTTTTATTTCATATTGTCTTTAAATTATGAGGTAGACTGTAATCAATGGTTAAGTAACAGACTGTTTGTATAGCATGGCAGTTAAGTAATCAGTAGGATGTCCTGCCAAACACAAACTTAATGTCGCATGTAGTGTAACTTTTGACAAGAACCAGTTAGTGAGAAGTTCAGGTTAATTTTTTATTTTCATTTTTTCTACAAATCACGAGATAGTTTGATATTAATAATTGTCCGACATACATAAACATAATAATGTATTTTGACATGCATTCTGACATGAGTAGTGTCACATTTTCATTGATAATTAGCTTTTGTTTGTAGGTCTTAAGATCTTTTTAATATTTAGTTTAAGCATTAAATTTGCTGATGGTTAGATATCCAAGTTAACATAAAAACAGTTCCATAGTTGACAAAATGTATGTTTCTGGTGAAATATTTTTTACTTCATATGCCTTTTACCAGAGAGCTATTGTATTAAAATTTTTAAGCATTAAAATAGCTGGACAGTGCATATATTAATATTATTTATATTATTATTAAGCGCCTTAGGAGTGAGACAAATTGCTGTGAATTGATCATTCAAAGTCAACAGCTATTGCCACATGTTTGCATATTGATTGTGTGGTGAGTGCCTTCGCTAAGTAGGTTTAGTAAGTTAAGTTGTTATCTGCTACTTCCCAAAAGTTGGCGCTTTTCTTCTGATCGTTTTTTATTACATTAGTTAGGGTGGAATAGATTGGAATGTTGGGGATATAATTTTGAAAAAACCGCAAACTAACTTTTTCATTTTTCACCTTTGCTGGGATTTTAACCTGGGTCGTTTGTGTTTTGGTGTGAGCGCTCTAACCAGTATATAACGCACCCCACAAAAAAATATATTTTTATTTATTTATTTGAATTAAGTCGCCGTGGTCTAGTTGTTAGTGTGTTGGCTTACTAAGACGATAGCGCCGGGTTCAAATCTCAGCTCTGACATCTTGAAAAAAAGAAATACCTCACATCAGTCTTCTGGCAAATGCTCTGGGACTAATTGATTGCCATGAAAAAGCTTCTCAAGTCTGTCGTTCGTAGTCGACTTTAAACTGTAGGTCCCCATACTCATGGATAAAAATTAACACACACAACATGAGTGTTGTGAGAAGCTAAGCCGTAATCCTGACACAGGGTTGTAATGGCCAATTGTGTATATATGCCAGTGTTGCTAATGATTCCAACAAATTTATTTATTTTTTAATGCTGCTATCTGTTAATAGTATTTAAGGCCATCAATACGAGTATTTGTTATATATTTAGCCTTCAAAGTTTTATGCCAATCCCATTTCATATTTCTTGTTTAATTTTCAAAGTAGTTTTGACTTATACAGCTTATCTTCAAGTTCCTGAGATTTTTAAAATAACAATTCGATTTTAAAGTTTTAAAACCAATTTGAATAATTTCCTACTGGTGAATAAAAATTTTTGAGTACTTCTCGCTCTCTTTGCTGCTTGAAGATTTGAACAAATTTTCAAGCTACTGTTGCCTGCTGTCATGAAGTGGCTTAAGAAATGTCTTGTTGAAAACTAACGATGTTGTGATAAGAGCTGCAGCTTTGCTCTAGAAAGAGAAATCGTCACAAAAAAAAAATGAAAATAAATTATGAAATTTTTATATAAAATGCTTGTTTGCTTAAGGAAAATAACAAAAAAAAGAGAAGAAAACTAAATAAATATACAGCAGAAACTATACAAGGATAATGTATTATCCTAACAACGTAAAAATAGTACGAGTATCTGGAAAAAAAACAAAATTCGTATACAATCGCACTTGAGCACAAATTTACAAATTATAAAAAGACGCGTGAGAGGTATTAGAAATACAGATGGTAAAAGAAAAAAAATTTGTATATTTCCCTTGCAATTTTTTTTTTCAAAATAACAAACATCTGATACAAACTCCTTTACTTATAAATTAAATAGAAAAATTGCAAAAAAAAATATTTCTCTTATATTTTATTGAAAATTTTTAAGAATATATAAGAGTTTATAAGAGTATACAAGAGCTGTTAAAGGAATAAAGCAAAGTAGTAGTAGACATACTTGAAATCAGTATAAAAATTTTAAAACACTCACACACACTTGTCAGGAAAATTCAAATAATAATCAAATTAAAATGAATTTTATTACGTGTAACAAAAAAATCTTTACTTTTCAAACAGGATTATGTGATGGATAGATTGTTTCCAGAATAGCATATATTTGTGCATCAGCCCAGAGTCATACCAGTCCAGACATAATTTGCTTTAAACCTCTTGTCATGAAAAATTATTTGTAAAAAAAATCATTTTCAGCTTATCTATAATGATGATAATGATAATGATTATTAAGCGAATGATTACGAGACAATCTCGTTTATAAACTTATGCTGACAAGGTATGACGATAAAAATTACAAGAAATAATGTGATAGATTTTGTTGTTAGTTGTTGAGTTAAGGTGGATGAATTTGTTATTATTTTAATATTGCCTGTGATTGTTGTTGCAGAAAATCAAATAGAATTTTATTAAAGTCTCTTTCTCTGCCTGAAATTATAACAAATTTTATTATCACCACCACAACCTGCCTGCTTATCTGACCATTCATAATACCAGGCTTGTCTGTTATTTCAATTTTTTCTGTTTCGTTTAATTCAAATGCCATCACCATAAAGTTTTATCATCATCATCATCATCTCGAATTAAAATAAATATTTGCAATAAAATTATTTCAGAAACGGAATTAAAGAAGAGGCATAGTAGTAAGGGAAAGAAAGAAATTTGCAGAAAAATTGCTTACAATTCAATTGTAATAATAAATTATAAATACACTGAAAAAAAGCAATAAATAAAAATATTATCAGATTTTTAGGCAAATATTCGGCCTTAATCCAGTTGGCGACGACGTTTTTGTAGCAGAATAAAGAAAAACTATTTCTCTTGCCTTTAATCTACTACAAAAACGTCGTTACACGACGACGACGGCGCTAATTGGAATACGGCCTATTGTGTAAATGTGTACGTTTTAGTATAGTTGTAGGTATTGCAATCAATTTTGATTGAAATTAAGTTTGCAAACGCAAACAAAAAACATAGATTAGCTTTAAAAAAATAGTTCTTTAAAAACTCTTCCTCCCACTCACTAATTGCAATATTAACCCCATCTGATTGTCCCAGTGGTCTAGCGGCAAGTGTACTAGACTGCTAGAACAAGGATTGTGGTTTCCATTACCAGCAGAGGCCCTCATCTGCGACACTACATCGAGCTTGTGTTCTTAGTCACTTTGCCCGTAATAATTAATTAGAAGAGAATTTAAATATTATCTTATAATTTAGTCAGTAAATAAATAATAAACCCCGTTTGCAAGGCTGGTCTGATGGGCCTAAAGGTAAATTGATTTTATTTATATCTAATTAATTAATATTTCCAGCTGTTTTATCCCTTCTTGATTTTATAACTTTTTTAATTTTATATTTTTGTGTAATCAATTATCTACCGCAAGCTACAAGCTTCCATACAAATATACTCCGATGGGTCCGTTTGATCAGAGTAAATGGAGTGTTAATTTTAGGAGATTGGTGTACAGTACTGTACAGTATTAGTTCTACTGCAGTTCTAAAGTTTTGTTTCCCATCAAAATAGGAACTGTATTTCAATATCGAGCTATAAATACTTTTGTATTTAACAGTAAAATACAAAAACTAAATATAATGTTCTACTTAAATGAAGCACAGTTGGGAGGGGGCGTCATGGTAATTTAATATTGTCTTGTAATTTAGTCAGTAGATATAATGGTTTAAGCGCGTGCACAGAAACTCAAACGACCGAGGAGAGAGAAGGAGAGAAAAAATAAAAAATTAATTTGCGGTTTTTCAAAAATTATAATTTAAAAAATAGGAGGTCCCCCCCTTCCAGGAAGTCCATCTTCACGGGTGCGTGGTATAGTGGTTAGAGCGCTGGCACAAAAAACTCAAATGGCCCAGTTTCAAATCCTAGCAAAAGTTAAAAATGCAAAATTATAATTTAAAGAATAAGAGGTTCCTCCCCCCTCCAAGAAAGCCATCTACAAAGAAACCGCTCCCCGACATTCCACTCTATTCCACCTTAACCACTGTCAACGTAAAACGAATGATCAGAAAAAAAGGGCCACCTATTGGGAAGTAGCAGATAACAGCTAAACCTACTTAGCGAAGACACACTCACCACACAATCAACATGCAACGATGAGGCAATTGCTGTTTATCATTCAAGGGTGAAGGTACAACACTGACCTTTGAATGATCAATTCACAGCAATTTGTCTCATTCCTTAGGCGCTTAATAATAATAAAAGAAAAAAATAAATATGTATGTACTGCCTTGTCCAAAAATTCCAATACAATGCACAGCATTCAGTAGAGGTCTCAAATAAAAAAAATAAAATAAAAAAAAAATAAAAAACCGCTCCCTGACATTTCCAGTCTATTTTACCAAGAAACAAATGATCAGGAGTACAGCGTTACCTTCTGGGAAGATAACAGCTATTCTACATAAAAAGATGCTCATCACTCACATTCAACATCCAGATGGCTATTGATCATTCAAAGGTGAAAGTATAACACTGGCCTTTGAGTGATCAAATTGACAGGAATTTGTGCCATTGACATAAGGCGCTTAACTTCTATTTATACCTATTTATTCAACATCCCAATACCATGCACTGCATTTAGCAGGGGTTTACCCCTGAGTATTGGTCTTAAATAAAATAAAAAAATATAAAAAAAAATGTTGTTATTTTGGCGATTTGCTATATCTTTTGCGTGAACAACTAAGTTGTTGGACATATTTAAAACTATAATTTCCTTTTTTATATTAACAAGAGACATAGAATAACAACAAAGCACACGTTTGTATATCAGCAATACATGGTTCTATTTATTCTATTCCATTTCTGGCTTCAGTTCTGCTATGTTTTATTATACTTTTAGCTTAACTGATTTTTATTCTGATCTCTTGTCATTTGGTACTTTATTATTTTATTGCTTTACTGCCGTGTTCATAAAAAATAAACTATATTTGTTAAGAGCTTATTAAAAACACCCTTAATAATCCTACAATATGTTTTAAGAATACGCCAATTAGTCTTGCTCCGTTTGACCATATTCTTCCTTTATACTAGTGTTGTCAAATTACACTATTTTTCATTACTCGATAGTATTGAGTACTTTCATTTGGGTACTCAATACTACTCAATACTTTTAACCGATTTTTTTTAAGAGAAAACAATTTCATGAGGTATTGTGTTTTTAGACAGAATTTAGTTTTGGCAGATAAAATTTAAATTTTCCATACAACTTCGAAGAAAAAATACAACTCTTAAAGTACTAAGTAATTGCTTTAAAGTATTGAGTACCCAAAAATAAGTACAAATACTTGATACTGGGTATCCATTACTCAATACTTTGCCAGCACTATTTTATACGTACATATATCAGCAGTATACAATTTTATTTGTTCTGTACGAATTCTGGTCTTCATGCTGAAATTTAAGGGTATTTTATCATTTTCTTTAAGAACTTTATTTTCAAATATGCAGAAATTATATAAAATCTATGCGCAAAAATTTCTTTAAGTGTATTTCAATAAAATACTTGTACACTCATTGATTATAATGTAATGTTGTTATAACCTTTACACAAATAATAAAAATCGAATATTGAAATTTAACAAAAAAAAATGTAAATAAAGAATAATAAATATACATATAAAGTAATAAAGTTGTATAAAGAAAACTTTAATAACAAATTATAATCACAGCGAATAAAAACTGAATTGATTTTCGGTCTAACAAAAAAAAACAAGAAAATATTGAATAAATATAAAAAGGAATATAAAAAAATATATGCATACATACATATATCGGAATGTATATATACTTACATACATAATCATATAATCAAAGCTGCCAATATAGGCGTAATAAGCCAACATTTAAAATAAATTCAAAAGGATTTCTGCTTAAAATGTCTTGTGCTAAAAAAATCCTTACATTTCATTGTATTTCATTAAATTCCTTGGGATTGGTTTATTTGTAGAGGTCCTTAAAGAAGGATATAAAATATATTTTTTCTTTACTTTTCCTTCATTTGTTTAGTGGCGTATTAAAATATAAAAACGCTAAAAGAAAATAATTTTTTCACTAGAATTTATTTCGTTTTTGTATATTTTTAAGGCCTTAACTTTAGCAACATTTTTATGATTTTTTTATATTCGTTTAAATAATTTTTTCATTACTTAAGAGTACTTTTATATTCAAAAAAAAATAAAAAATAAAAATAAATAAATGAATCGTATGACGGCTTACTTACTGATTATTCAATATAATAATATGATGAGTGACTACTTTTGAATGCATTTATTGAAGCATAAAATAAACCAACAGTTTTTCGACTAATTCTGGTAATTTCATCATAATCATCATCAGCATTTATTTTAATAGCAATTTCAAAATCAAAAACAAAATCAGAAAAAAGAAAAAGAATATCGATAAAATAAATTCATAGAAATAAATCATATATTTAGAAATATATTTTTATTCAAGCGTAATTTTAATAAACCAACAGTAGTAGTAGTACATTGTAAATGATTCCCAATACAGTATTAGTAAATATAATACACAATTTTTTTTTTTTTTTCTTTTCATGGGAATGTTACAAATTTTTCATTATTTTAATATATTAAATATATTAAATATATTTTCCAGCTGTTATCTCAGATAAAATACAGTGCAATTGTGGGTAATATTGTTTATCCAGATTGATAATACAGTAGAATCTTGAAAAAGTTAACCGCAGTGAAATTTTTTTACATCAACAATTGAATTACTCGAAGTGTATTGTTGTATGCACTATTTGCTTCACTCAATTCAGAGATCGTAAATGTGTTTGACACAGACCCAAAGACTTCAGATGCTTTTTCTTTCTTTTTGAGATGGCCATAATTTAACGTTATCCGGTTACTTTGAATACCTTGATCAATGCGTTTCAAAATCTCAACTTTTTGCTGCAAATCTAACATAATTTGTAACGACTTATTCTGTTTAGACATTTTTTAAATAAGCAATACATATCGTACAAACTCAACGCTAACAACTTAACTAATATTGGTTTTTGAAGATGATCATACACTTTTTTTTAGCTCAAAATAAAGATGAAAATCGGCGAATACCCTGGTTCAACTAACAAATTTAAAGACCACCGTGTCAGAGAGAATATTGTAAAAGTACAAAAATTTCCACATTAATGACCGGCAAAATTGTTGTTAAAAAAAATCATACGCTCTGAAAAGTAAACCGAATAGTCAACAGTACGTTGCACAGTGGGATTTTTTTTCCAATAAGTAATTATTTCGACACATAAAATTTAAAAATGTAATGAAGCAGTTTTGTAGAAAATTGATTCACTATGAAGAATCCATAAATTGTATCCCAAAAAAATGTTTATTTGTCTTTGAAATAATGAAGTAAAGTCACATGTAAATTTTAAAGTCTTATTTATTAAATGGTATATTTTACAATGACAAGAATAGTTTACAATAGTGGAAATACGAGCCAAGTCGGTTGATGCCGAGTGAGTACGATTCGTCGGTATATCGATAACAGCCAGCGTGGCAACTAGAGCAATCGCAGCTTCGGTAGCAGATTCGGCGATTAACGACGGGCAGGTTCGATGATAGGTTTGGTGATTAGCGACGTGCAGGTTTGGTAACACGCTCGACACAAATCGTTGCCGCGGGTTTGGTGATTAATGTCGTCGGGTATCGGGTAAGAGGTTTGGCATTAATCGCCGTCGGAGAAAGTATAACAGGTTCGGCACTGATTGTCGTCGGAGGTCATGTATCAGGTTCAGCACTAATCGTGTTCGGGGATCGGTTCTCCGGTAATCGTCGTTGAAGCTTGGACACTAGGTTCGCTGGTAATCGTCGTTGAAGATCGGGTACTAGGCTCGGTTGAAGACCCGGTAGTTGGCTGCTTCGGCAGATAGTGGCGACTTAGTTGGCAAACAGGGTTGTCAGATAGTTTTCAATTTTTATCCCCAATTTCGAAATTCATATCCCCAAAAATCCCCAAAACCTTCATAAGTTCATCCCCAAAAATCCCCACATAAACTGCATCAATAATTTTGGATGTATGTACATATTTTTTATTTGATATGTAAATTTTAAATTTGGAGACTGTGCAGATCAACTAAAAATCTTGACATTCTTTTTAAACCAACCTCTTGCTCGCTTCGATGTGTGTTTCAGGTCGTTATTTTGTTGAAATACTGATCGCTGTGCATAAGACATCATGATGTCTTTGTAAATATTTGTATAGTATACGGCATCTATTTTACCACAATTCTAATTAGATGTCCTGTGCCATATTATGTAAAGCATTCCCATGCCATAAAGCAAATATAAGTGGAGAAGTAATTGTGGTCGGACGAAACTAAAATTATAATATGTAATACTAAATTCCTAATAAATTCCGCAATAAAAACCATTAAAAAAGGTGGCGGAAACATAATGATATGGGAATGTTTTTATTTATATGAGAAAATAAATCAAATTAAAATCAAGAGCACACGTTGCAAAAATTTTATATGAAAGTATGAGTTTTAAACAAGTTTATAAACAAATCTTGAAAATTGAATTTCTATTAAAATTCTTTCATCATGTGTTTCGAATGTAAGAAGTTTATAAGGAAACAAATTTTAAAAATCGCCAAAATCTGGTCGATCATCTCTAATTAAATCCCCATCCCCAAATGAATTTTTCTATCCCCATTTCAGAAAAAAATCGCCATTTTGAGGATAAATCCCCTAATCTGACAACACTGTTAGCAAAATAATATGTCTTATGCTATATACTTAAAAAAAATATCTTATTTGGTAATTCATATATTAATACAAAGTTGTTTATACTATTACAAATATTCTCAATTATAGCTTAACTAGATAAAAATGTGTTTACCGAATAGTTACGAACAAGGTCGTAACTAATCTGACGGGGTCTTTGCGATATGTCTCGCAAAGTCTCTTTTTAAGAGATAATTACCAGGTTAATGTACCGACTCATACTTAACTAGACCCGTCAGTATGTTTTTAGGTAAATCCAAACCCGATGCTGGTCTCAACACTTAAACTATTTATTTTATTTTTAATATTGACTCGATGGGAATTACTGCTTGTGGTGTCATTTCTATGAAATTAAACAAAATACCTATTACTGATATAATGTACAATGCATCATAATATACCTATTACCATGCAAATTACTAAATATGAGATGGCACCACAAGCAGTATATCGAACCAACACCCGTGTGGCATAGGTTCGACTCCCCGTCCCAGGAATAAAATTTTATCTTAATTTCATATTATATATTTTTTTTTCTATTGTAAGTGGCAGATATTTTGCCACGTTACAATCTTTTATAAAATCCTGAAATTTTTCTCCAAATTCATGAAATTTTTAATTAAAAAAATTAAAAAATGTAAATTAAAATTTTATTAAATTATTGGTAAAGAAACAAAAAGTTGTTAAAAAAAATATGATATGGGTTATATGGGCGGTGAATGGTGGGAGTTAATTGAGGTAATAAAGGCTCTGTGGAACACTTTAAAAACTTTGGGCCAAAAATAAATTTTGGATTAGGATAGGTGTGGCCACTGTTAATGAAACTTTATATTTTTCTTAATTGAGCGAACCAAAGGCTCAGAGTCAAATTTCAACATTCTACGAGCACTGCTTATATTTTTTGCCAAACATTGTATGGGCGCTTAACTTTTGCTGAAGTTAACTTCTTCGAGATTCTACTGTATTAATAAAAAAAAGCTCCCAACCTTTACGAAACCAGCAAAAGCATTTCAAATGAGATCATATCGTCGTTTGGGATTTTATGTGCTCTATCCACCATTTGATATTTTTTATATATCTCGCGTTAATGATGCCACTTTAGGTTTTCGACCCCAAATTTTCAGGTCTGCAATCCGTTTTCGGATATCTCGTCCAGTTTAGGAGATAAATAGGCGAAAACGGATTGCAGATTTTAAAAATTTTTGTGTCCAAAACCTAAAGTGGCATCATTAACTCGAGATATATAAAATAGCGGATACAGCACGACGATATTTGTACTCCTACATAAATACGATGCATACAAACTGGGGATGTCAAACTGCAATTCCAAACTGAAATCACTATTGGATTATTATTTTGTAAATGTTGCTAATACTTATTGCTAAGAAACAACAATCAGTCTATGCAAAATTGCCAGATCTGTCAAAACTTTTATGTGAGCTTGCAAAATCCAAGTTTTGTGTGTGTGTTTGGACTGTAATGCACTAAATTGCCATGAAAAATATGAATTTAATTTTGTGATACTTCTTTAGTTCTATTTTGATTTATCAAATGTTAATCAATTTAAATTTCGCTGAGTTAGAATATAAAAAATTTAATTTATTTTCAAAGTAACAGTTATTTTATTAACAAAATACATATCGATGACTAAAAATAAGCCATAAATTTAAACGATGTTTGTATGGTTGTTGTAAAAGAACGTATGTATGTATGTGATATTTTTGAAATTTGTTGACAGTTCTACATACGTCGTTGTTATTTTTATTAATAATTTTGTCAGCAAAAAAGTTTATGTGTCATTTTTGTTCTTCTTTTTTTTTACTCAAACTAAAACCTTAACGCTTCATTGCCAACAAATGTGTTTTAGTTTTCATTTGATTTTTTTTTTTTTATTAATAGAGATAAATTGGCAAATGATGATCTATGGATTTGCAAAATTCTTTACAAAAATGATTGTTTTTTTTTTATTTCTTTAAAAAATTTTTACAAAAATTAATTTCATCAATGGTGTGGAAGATTTTATGACATAATAAAAAAACACACATACATACATATACACTTGAAAATTAAAAGTGTTGTTGTATAATATGGAAAAATATGCCTGTTTTACAAAATTCAAAACTAAAAAATGAAAATGAGTAACATTTCTTTTTAATCTTCAACACATTAACAGTCTTTTAAATAAAAATTTAACAAATAAATTACATACCCAAGTAGTACCAATATTTAAAATTTATAGCAGAAACAAATAAAAAGACGTATAAACACACAATATAACAGCTTAATGTAACACAAATACATATACAAACACAACCAAAGGTTAATGTACAATTTGTATCTCTGCTTTAAAATCTCTTATGGTTGCCTGTCTCTCACACTTTTTCTCTTTTTATTAATGATAACAGGTTAAATTTACAAAAAAAAACAAACGCAAAAACAAATACAACTAAAAAAACGTAAAAAACAAAGAGACATGTTTACTAAAAAAAAAGAAAAAAACAGAATAAATAACAACACAAAATTGGAGGTAGACATCAAAACATTTCTGGGTAATGGTGTATAATAAGATTTTAAAAGATTGTGAGAGGAAGTAGTAGGGACAAGCCTTTGTGTGTGTGTGCTAACTTGTAAATCATGTCAATACTAAAGCAAATAATAACAAATTGCCTATATTAAGGCGTTCAACCTACAAAATAAGTGGATAATCGAAATGAAAATTAATGAGTAGGGCGTTTAAATTGACAGTAAATATATAAAATGAAAAAACAAAAAAACAAGACAATACAAAATTTATCATGTTTATATATCTTGTTTTCGCCATCAAGTTTGCCAAAGATTTGTACAGCTAAGCAGTTAAAATATAATCTCTTCTAAGCCAAGTAAGACTTATAAAAAATTCATTTCCATTTTCTTTAATATTTTTCGTGGCTTAATAACCAAATTCTATGTTCCTTCTTTCTTTGTTTTAAGTTTTTAAATCGATATTTTAATACATAAATGCACGAGATTCTTTTGCTAGATTTAATGTGTTTAACGCAGACACTTTAATTTTAATTTATTTAAATGCAAAAATGCAAAATTTCTCTGCACAAAATCTCAAACGGCCCAAGTTCAAATCCCAACAAAGGTGAAAAATCAAAAAGTTAGTTTGCGATTTTTTCAAAGGGTTCCCCCTTCCAAGAAGTTCATCTACAAAGAAACCGCTCCCTGATATTCTAATATATTCCACCTTAACCATTGACAATAAAAAACGAATAGTCAGGAGAAAAAGAGCCATCTATTGGGAAGTAGCAGGTAACAGCTAAAACCTACTTAGCGAAGGCACTCACCAAAATCAACATGTAATGATGGGGCAAGTGCTGTTGATTATTCAAAGGCGAAGGTATAAAACTGGCCATTGAAGACAAAGAAGAGTGCGAATTAAAGGTAGTTTTGCTGTTATAGCGCGAAGTGTTAAAGAAGACACTGAAATGTCAATTCATAGTTGTTCTCAGCTTGTTGGCATTTGTCTTTTGACTGCATTGAAAATCTTAAGTAGTTATCTTGACGTATGTATCTATAAAATGTAGCTAGGGCAAAAACTAATAGAAAAAAACACAATAAAAAATAATAACCATCGTTTGTGTGGAATTTTTGCTGCATAATCTCGTTAGTTTAGAGATTTCTGGTTAAAAGGTTACGTCAATAAGTAAAATTTTAAAATGTTTACCGAATAGTCATTACTTCTTTTTAAATTAAATATTTAGTTTACAGGCTGGCACATCATTCCGTCGAATTATCTTATTTCTTTCATAATGAGGGAAAAGCTGCCTTTATGGGGAATGCCGAGCGCTATATAGCCATGCTGACTAATTTTTCTTTCCTTTCTTTTTTTTAATTAACCCGAAAATCCTTAACGACTTTTAATATCAAAAAGATTGTGCAACTTACCACATAGCGGTCGTAACAATGAGTTTATTGCAAACCAGTTGAATTACAACCTTTTTTCCAGACTTAACCCTTAATTGCATGAATTTTTTTTATTTTTCTAAAATAAGCCACTGATAAAATTCATGCACAATTTTAAGGAAAAATATTTAAAAATATTTTATTATAAATATCTAAAACTACAGTCCAATGGGTATAATCTAATGCCGAAATATTTCAACAGCGACCAATTTACACTAAAGTTTTTGTACATTTCTTTTCTTTTTCTTTAAAGAAATTTATGATGGAAATTTCCATCACGATGCAATGAAGGGTTAATCTTGATCATTAGACCCCTCATTAGAGCGAATTAATACTTCTGGATTAATTAATTTTAATAGTGTTATGTTAAGTCCTTAATGTATACCAAGAAACTACCAACTTTTGAAGGATTGGAAGCTAATGAGGTCATACGGTCAGATTTATTAGAAAAAGTAGTTAAAAATTGCTCTCATCAGATGGACCATGTAGCTTGTAAACGTAACTGACAAATCATTTCTAAAGAAAAATTCCATGAATATATCTACGGAATTATTATAAAAAAAGATACAATTGCAACAATATTTTCGACTTGCACTAAAAAGTTCTCATTATTCTTAAAGTTCTCAAGCTCTTTCAAATAAAATCAAAACCAAGCCAAAATTAATTTTGTATGCTCTAAATTAAAATATATATTTATATTCATATAAATTTAATTCCTTAAAGCATTTACTACACTAAGTCCACTTAAGATAAAATGTTACACAAATTTATCAAAAAAAAAAAGTTTTTTTTTGTATCTTCACTTCTTTGACATGAAATATCATTTACTTTTGCTTTACTTTTCTAATGGATGCCCATATTTTGTGCCATAAATCATTTATAATTGAAAGTAAAAGTTTAAAAAAAAGTAGGAATGTTAAAACAACATATTTCCTGTTTAAATAACAACAACGTCATCATCTCAAAGCATCAATTATTTATACAGATTTCTTTGATTTCATTTGAAATTGAGAAAAAAAAGAAAAAAAATAATTTTACCTTTTAACCAACAAAAAAAAAGTAAAAAAATAGCAACAAAAAATTACAAGTTACGCATACAAAATAAGAAAATAAAAACATTTATTTTAAAAAGAAAATTTTCATGAGAAAAACACTGTTTTAAATATTTGGTTTCTTTCTTTTTTTTTTGCAAACTCATACAAATTAAATTGGATTTATGTGCTGTAATGCTTCATATTCTTTTTCGGTTTTCGTATTCAAACAAAAGTAATGTGAATTATTGTTGTAAATATAAATAAACACTACATACTAGTTAAACGACCTAGAAATAAATGTTTTTAAGTTATTCTGTAGTAGAGGATTTACAACAATACTAGTTTTATTAATATATGACCTGGTTTTCTTTTTCAGATTCAATTAAAATTTCTATACAAATATTAAAAAAAAATTAAAAGAAATTTTAATTAATTCTTATTAATTTGATTAAATTATTAATTAATATCGGACCATCATTCGAACTTATCAGATTCATTAAAATTTAATTGAAAATTTTTAAATTAACTCTTTAAAGAAATCAATGGAAAATTTTGAAAGAAAATCAAATAAAATAAAACGAAAAATCAATTAAAAATTGTAATTGCCTCAATTAAAAATGTTAATTGTCTCAGTTAAAAAGTTTTCAATTATATTAAAAATTTAATTAAAATAAAATTAAAAATCACTTAAAACGTTTAACTGAAAACAGTGTTGCTAAAACGGCGGTTTTTCAGCTAGATCTGGTGGTATTTTGTCTCCTATTGCGGGTATTTTTCGAAAAAAACCGCTAAGCGGTTTTTCTAGCTGCAAAATATTTTTAGTTGGCTGTTTTTGGTGTTTTTTATGGCCTTGTATTTACTTAAACATATCTAAAATAGTAATATTTGTTATTTATTTTTGAGATGTATGCGGTACAGAAAAATAATTTAAAATCGAATGTTTTAAAAATTACATAAAGCCTAGTTATTTGATTTATCTGTTTGAAACTGAAATACTAAAATAAAAATGCAATGGCATATTTACGTCTGAAAAAGATTCAGAAATAAGAAAGCTATGTGTGCATTAAGACAATTGATTCAAAGGTAATTAAAAAGTATTATTTTTATACTTTTACAGCTAATTAATCATTACCAGAAAACAGAAATATTTTGTCAGAAATAGAGACTTTTTCGGTAAATAGCGTATTTTAATAAAAAAGAGAAGATCTTATTCAATTATTGAAACAATTGGGCTGTAGTCCAGAAAAAATTGAAAACATTTTATTGCAGCTTGGTAACATCAACATCATAAGATGGCAAAATATTTCAAATGCTATACTGCTTTGGTTCGAAGTTTCAGCATATCAGGATTCTGCAGGAAATAATATCTTCAAGGAATTAGCTGATTTTGCTTTGCAATGTCGATGTTGAGCGAGTTTTTAGTCAACTTAATGTCTTAAAATCAAAATTAAGAAATCGGTTGCAATCCGAGATGGTTACTATGCTTTTGACAGTAAATTAATTAAGAAGAGTATTTAATTTTATTATGTTTTTAATTAACATATTTTTTAGATATGGGCTTCGTCGACATGAAAAGTGTTGCTAATATTATGAGGTTCTAGAAAACTTTAAATTTAGTATGCTAGCTCAGAAATATATTATATAAAATGATAATTTTGAATGGGTAGGTGTAAGTAAATGATTAATTTATAAAATAGCTTTTGCATAAAAATAAACAAAATTTAGAGTCAAAAACTAAATATGTGACATTTTTATTAAAAGTTACGTTGTTTTTCTTATTTAACCCTCTAGTTTTCCTGGAAAAAAAAATTATTTTTGGGTTGGAGTTGTTTTTAAAGTAAAGGGTCAGAAAAGAAATTTGTTTACTTTTCTGAATTAAACACAAAATTCAAAACAAAAAAAAAGCACTGAATTTAAAAGGCGGTCTTGGATACTGAGGGGTTAAAACAGTTTTGCTGCATTAATTGTTAAATTAAAATTTAGCGGTTTAAAACAGCGGTTTTATTTACGGATTTAGTGGTTTTTGGCGGTTTTTTAAGTGCAATCTGGCGGAATATTTTTGAAAGTTTTGGCAACACTGACTGAAAACAAAACAAAAATATATTTTTTTTGTATCAATTAATTTACGAATTAATTAAATTTTATAATTAAACCACAAAAAAAACTGAAATTTGTCTTTATTTTAAATAAAAATTTTTAAACTTTTGGAAAAGTTATTTTTACTGAAGAACAACGCCATTAAAATTAATTTACTGTAACTTTAGGCCTAAGTGTTATTCTTGCTTTTACAAACTTCATATTGTATGATCTCTAGAGCATATTGGGCAATGTTTTATTAAATCCATGAACTTTTGTTTTATATCTTTAATTTATTTTAAGTTCTTTAGCTGGCGTCGGGCAAATAAGTAAGTACAGAAATTTAAAAAGTGCAACCGACATTGTTTTTTAAACGCTCTTTTGTGTGGCTCTTTTAAGGATGTTGATAAAGGCCTGATTAAACTGTATGTTTTTGAAATAACACACAAATTTTTTAAATTAGTAAAAACCAATATTTCACCTTAAGATTCAAAAATGATTGTTCTTGAGGACGCGTATTCTGAAGCAACATGTTTAGTAAGAAAGTCTTCTAGCAGGGCTATAATGGCCAATTATGTATGTATGTATGTAATAAATTAATTGTGGAATCCAAAATTTAAATAAATGATTTGTTTACATGTGTAATTGTACATACACGTTTGCAAGTGAAAATTTTAAACCTTTGAAAATTGACTAATTCTGACCTAAACCTAAAAAACACCTGCAAATATATATCGTATAGCATCGATTATATTTAAAAGAAAACTCATATTTTGAAATATTTTAATTAATAATAAAAATTAATAACTTAATTAAGGAAAATAATACAAATAACATAATATGTATAAGAAAAAAAATTTTCCTTTCCACAAAAATTCCAATACAATGCACAGCATTAGTACGGGTTTACTCGTGAGAAAAGCTCCATTTTAACCGGGTGTCTCGATAACACCTCTTCTTTTACATATACATACATATGTATATACTGGTACATACTCACAACATTTCCAGCACAGAGTATGAGATTAGAGGGGAACTCACGACATCCACTTACTCATACAATTAAGCGAATTTTGCTTGTATTTTTCCTATGGTAGTTGTTTATACAACATTTCATATTCTCAAGGATACATGAAAAAAATATGTATTTTACCAACTTTTTCATGCCATTTTTGCCCACCCACCAAGACTTTGCCACCATTTTATCCAAATATATTTTCATGTTCATATTTTTTGTATAAACAACAACATATTCTTTAAGAATAAGAGAATTAATGTAAAAAAGAAAGAAAAGAACACTATAATTTTTATTCATATTTACAACATCAATATACACACGTTATATGAAATCAGATAAAAAACTTTGTAAGAAAAACTTTGTTGATATATAAACTAATAAGTAAGTAATCATATGTATTGTAGTAAAGTATGTATGTATGTATATTCTTATAAAAATACAAAGTGTAAAATAAAAAATTAGCGTCGGCCAGTTAAGCTCAAATATACTCGCATGTACTTCTACTCCAATGGTATATAAACGCAAAGGACTTTAGTAGTAGTAGGTAGTACCTGATTCTGGGCTAACTTTGGGATAGGAATAACAATAATAAGGAACAATACTGGGTCGATCAGTGCTTGACAGATCGGAAGATATTAATCAAATTAAACACTTAAGTAAAATATTTTTAAAAAACAATTTCATTACATAAGTTGTCTACAGTTTTTTCTAAGTAAAAAAGAAATGTGATTGATCTACGTGTCTGGTTTAGATCGAACTGAGGAAGCTTTGAGAAGCTTTTCCATGGCAATCAATTACACCCAGAGCGCTTACCAGCAGACTGTTGAGAGGTAGTCGCCTAAAGAAATAATTTTTTCATATTTCTTTTTGTCAAGATGACAGAGCTGAGGTTTGAACCCTGTGCTATTGTCTTAGTAAGCCAACACACTAACCACTAGACCACGCCGACTACTATGTTTTTTATCTAAATCCGGTGGTTTCATTTCATAAAGTAATGAATTTAATATTATTAGACCTTTGAATTAACTAAAATATTTTACGAAAACGGCGACTTAATTCAATTAAATAAATAAAAATAAATAAATTAGAGAAAACGTCTCGTATTAAGGTGTACGCTAAACCTTCCTTCATCTGCTCAACATTAAAAATACATCTTTTTAATACCCAGGGGCTGTCTGGTACATAAAAGTTAAATAAAAAATATCACACATGGAATATGAATTTTCGGCCATTTTAATGCTTTAAAATTTTAATACAAGAGATTAAAAAGATTAATTATTTCATAAGTTAATCATAACTTAGGCCTAATTCTTTGCATTTGAATTTTTCTTTATTTATTTATTTACTAAATTACAATACAAGATTAAATCATATGTCGCAGACCAAGGTCTCTGATTGGAGCCGAACCAACAACCCTTAAACTAGCAGTCTACCACACTAGACCGCTGTAGTACCCAGACGGGTTAAAAATGTTTCAATTAATGTGTGAGCGCTGTAGTCTAGTATATAGTATTTTGGCTTACTAAACGAGATCTCCGGGTTCAAATCCCAGTTCTGACATCTTGAAAGAAATAAATATGAAAAAATATTTCTTTCGGTGACTACCTCTTGGCACTCAAAGAGTTTTTAAAATTTTTTTAATAATTAAAAGTAGAAGTAGTTTACCTTTTTAGTTTTTCTTTTTAATGATTTGTTATACAAACTCGTGTCAACTAATGTTATTTTCTGGTAAGAAATTACGCGCAATTAAGAAAATTTATGATACTATTAATTAAAATAAAAATAATAATACTTAAAAAAAAATTCCTCTAATTTAAGTCTCTATATATTTCACAAAAATTTCAATTGCATCCGTTTTATATTTCGTTTGTTTTCAACAAAAATTTCATCGCTATTTATTTCAAATAAATAATTTATTGTTATGCAAAGGGGGGATATTTAAAATTATTGAAAATTGTTCCGAATTACAACAAATAATAAGGAAATGAAAAAATTTCATTATATTATGAAAAAGCCAAAATCTATTTTAATGAGACCCATGCAACAATATCCGTTTGAAACAAAAAAAAATCGTTCGTATGTCTTCATGTCCTTTCACTACTATGCCAATGTTAAATTAGGCTTTAAAATTCTTTCTGTTGCAATGGAAAATAATATGCCTAAATACGCGTATACAGGGTGGGATGACTATTTTATTACTAAAAAACAAAATATTTTTTGTATCAGTTAACTTGGCAGTTACATGCATACATAATTAGCAATTAGAACCCTTTCTCAGAGTTAGATTATTAAATTATTATGAATAATTAATTCAGCTTTTAGAAGTACTTGATATGTTATACAATAAATATAAAATAAAAATCGAATCTAATGAAATAATTAAATTAAATTATCAATTAATCTATAATTGAGTCTGTAATTCTTTTGATCAAAATAAAATTTCTCTTGAAAAAAAATTCAATCATCATTTTAATTATTTCAATCATTTTCGTTAAACGGAGGAATTTCCCTAAAAAACACTATTGAATGAGAGCTTTAGTAATTGAAATCAGTTCTTTAGCTTTTTCGATGCAATGAAAACGCAATGATTTGTGAACAACTTCCCATTTTGTTTTTTTTTTTTTTTTTTGCCAAGTGGGTATAGAAAACAATATAGACTTTTAAAAATAATGTTTTCCAGTAACACTTTTTGTAGCTTTATAGAAACTACATAATAAATTACAAATGCTTCAACCAAATCACACTATAAATTATTTTTTTCTTTATTAGAAAAAGAAACCAAATTAATCCAAAAATTTCAATGGTCTTTAGCACTTTAGTTTTCAAAAATGTCTATTTCTTTTAGCTTTCCATCTGGACAAAAGTGGTGCTTCAATATGCAATTCCCAGATCTCTTTAAAAATATAAAACGTGTTTATATTAAAATATAATTGAATTATAATTTTTATTTAAGGCTTTTGTTAGGCAATGAAACTAAAACTATGTTCTAAAATATTGAATAATTGAGAACCCTGTTAACAAAGGCTATATTAAGGCTGCAAAAGCAAAAACACACATACACTTTACTTACAACTTACCCCACTTCTATTGTCATTGTATTAATGCAAATAAAAACGATGTATAATATGTTTTTTTTTCTTTTGTCTTTTGTTTTATACAAAAAATCATTGTCGCCTATATAGATATACATAAGTACTTATGTATTTATGTAAGTATGTATACATGCGTCTCCACTTACATTCATAATAAAATTTTTACGTTTTTAGGCGCATTTTTGTTATGAATGCGCACACAAATGCGTATGTTAATAAATGTGCTGTATAGAGCGAGTATTATCCCTGTCGGGATTTTATAAGCTAATGTACTAAGTAATAACTTACTTAAAGCTAACTTCAAACTGAAGCTTTTGAAAAAAAAATTACAAATTCTTTTTTGACTTTTTTTAATAATTTATTTTCTTCATTTCACTCGTGATTTGTAGTTTGTAGATCATGGTGATTTCTTTTATGCACCACAAACTAACTTACTTACTTACTACATGAGTTAACTTATAGTTAGCTGATACTTAGACAGAGGAAATGATTTTGGGTATTATAGTCAAATGAAAGTTTTCTATGCAAATGTGTTTTATGTATCACAAGCTGACTTATAATAATAATGTTGCCTTCTAGTTAACTAAAAACTAAGGCAGAGTGAGTGGCCTATCACCTTTGCTATGTAAATAAGTTTAACTTTAAGTTAACTCAAGTCCCTACAGGGATTTTACTAAAAAGTGTTGTATTTGTAAATTTAAATTGAAATTGCCATTTGATTTCATGTTCAGTTATTTGAATTTGTATTTTAAAATACGAGTGTTAGTGCTTATGTGTAAGAGTATGTAAGTGAGTATTTTTGGGCTCAAGCGGAAGTTGATTAGAATGCATAACATTAACGGAAATGCCATCATAATTCAAAAGCACTTTACAACAACACCAAATTACGAACGACAGTCATCATTTGTTGCATTTCCATAGCGTTTAATTAACGCCAATAACAAACTTTTGCACACGCATACAAATAATCACACACAACTTTTAATGCGAATACATAACAATCTGCCTTTATATAAAAGGAGAGAAAGAGAGACACAGCCAAAGAGCTTAACGAATACTTTTCCAAATCCACTTACAATGGGCATATAATAATGAATAATTGTCAACAACAATTATCTGTTGTATTTTCATCAGTACCAAAATCGCCAGCGGAAAGTCACAGTTTGACAAACTTATACGAGTATTAACAGTCAAATTGAAAAATAAAGTAAAAATTCATTAAAAGAAAAAATAAATTCTACACAAAATTTAGTATGTGATTATTAGACTGGCATTAATAGGATATGGAATTTATACTTTTCTGTTATGAGATGGAATGTTCATTTGAATGTTCATCTTTGAATAGGCCGAAAACAGCAATTAACTTTGACAGCACTAAATAATATTTTTGAGAAATATAAGTTCTAATCTATAAACAATTCAAAAACTACAATTTTAAATACTCCTGAGAATAAAAATAACAACTTTGTGTCGAATATTTAGATTGATTTTCTTAATAAATGGTTATAAATTTAATTTAAAAATTATTTTTAATGCAATAATAAAATAACCTCAGCAGCAATGACTTGACTTGAAATTGATATGATCTGCGAGTATACATACATACATACATACATACATACATAATTGGCCATTACAACCCTGTGTTAGGGTTACGACCTAGCTTCTTGCAGCACTCATGTTGAGTGTGTTAATTTATATCCATGAGTACCGGGTCTTACAGTTTAAAGTCGACTCCGAACGACAGATTTGAGAAGCTTTTTCAAGGCAATCAATTACTCCCGGAGCTTTTGCCAGAAGACTGCTGAGAGGTAGTCACCGAAAGAAATAATTTTTTTATATTTGTTTTTTCAAGATGTCAGAGCTGAGATTTGAGCTCGGCGCTATCGTCTTAGTAAGTCAACACACTAACCACTAAACCACGGCGACTACAATTAACATTACATATCTGAGTATAAGTTATGGTTTGATTAAATTTTTCTGGATTTAAAATGGCTCTTCTATTGTTTGGTACCATTTTGTTGTTTTTTTTTTATTTTTTAATTTTTAAATCTTTGCAAAACAAGATTCTTTTGCAAATAAAAGAGGTTGCAAAGAGGAAAAATAATTTTAAAAATTCTTTTAGTATGATAAACATACAACTTTAAAAATTTGTTTATTTTTAGTTAAAATAATTTTCTTTAAAATCCTTAACAAGAGTTTAAATCCTTTTCTAGATACTCGTGCGTTTGTACGTATGTTTTTTAGTTTAAACAGGAAATGAAAATAAATAAAAACAAATTTAAAATCATTTATTCAACTGTCATCTGTATTTTATTAAATTTTCGATGCTGCTTATAAGTATGTATGTATAGAATAACACAACACAATACAGCATTGTCAACATTACAGTCAGTAATAACATACAAAGTCGATGGAAAATTACAGACTTACATTGTACACCGTATAACTTTGTCTATCGGTATGGCTATGTCATCATGTCTCTTCATGTATGTACCTATACAGAAAACAATAAGACATGACGATACATATTCGTATACAAGAGAGTTAAAGTTTAAAGAAAAAAAATGCAAAATACGATAAATCCTGTTTAGATTTTTTAGAATTTTAGACTTTTTTTGTATATATTTTTTTACTGGTAATAGGTTTACTCTGCTATACGACAACTATGGTAATACGTGTGATTTTAAAGGCACATACATACTACATATACTAGATAGATATGTACATACACTTACTTATGTATGTATGGATGAAAAAAACAAAACTCATATTCATTATCATGTTCTGCTTGCAATTGTCATATTTACGTGATTTTTCTTTTCTGGAAAACTTTTCTGTAAAAGAAAAGGGCATAAAAGGCAAAGGCAAACAAAAAACAAAAAGGAAAAAGACTGGCGCTGCTACAAATTGATGTCTAAAGATGTAAATTTTCAATGTTTATATGTCTGTGAATCTAATGTTGGCTCGAGGGTTGTATCAAAAGTTTTAAGACAATAATAAAAATGTATTTAGTAGGCACAAATATGTTTTAACTTTTAGGAGAACAAAAAGAAAAAAACTGTATTTTATTACTTATATTTCTCACATTTTCAAACCTAAAGAAACTATTACTTACAAAGTCAGAACATAAAACAGTTTCCTTCATTGAGGGTCGTGTTAAGGTGCGTCGAAGATAAAGCCCTGCACATGTCAATCCATACAGCATCGTAACAAGTGTCCCAACATACATGTTAGACAAAGATATATTAAGACAACGTAAAATATCTTGTATTCAAACCTATGGGGGTCGTGGTATAGTGGTTAGATCGCGTGCACAGAAACTTAAACGACCGAAATTCAAATTCCAGGTAAGGAGAAAAAATTTAAAAAATAAATTGCGGTTTTCAAAAATTATAATTTAAAAAATAAGAGGTCCCCCCCAAGACGTCCATCTACACTAAACCGCTCCCTGAAATTTTAAAAATAAGAGGTCCCCCCCCAAGAAGTCCATCTACACGAAACCGCTCCCTGACATTTCCAGTCTATTCCACCATGAAACGAATGATCAGGAGTACAGCGCCAATTTCTGGGACGATAACAGCTAACCTATATAAAAGATGCTCACCACTCATATTCAACATCCAGATGGGGCAATTTCAATTTGTCCTATCTATATAGATATATACATATCGCCGATGGAATTAAAGAACGCTGTAACTGACAAAAAATCGAAAATACGTTTTTTGCATCATTTTTATCAGCAAAAAAATACGCGTCGATTGGTCCAGGTCCCAGATTTCTACGATGAAAATAAATTCACTTACGCCGTCTGTGAAATGAAAAATACCAGTGTATTTGTTCTCCTTTTATAAAAGTTTTTTGGCTCTGGTGAACATTTAAGGTTTTGTCAGTTACAGCGTTCTTTAATTCCATCGACGATATATAGTATTCAACATTCCAATACAATGCACTGCATTTAGTACGGGTTTACCCATGAGCATAGGTCTTAAATAAAAAAAAATTATTTTTTTAATATTAACAATAAAATTTGTCCGTCCATATTAATTTCCTTAATGTGGTTCTACTTGCAATAGTCTTATTTATTTTGTTATCTTTAACGTAAAGGGTGTTTTTTTTAGTGATGAATCATACAAAAACTGACAAATTTATTTTTAATATCAATGAAACGGGCTTTAGTAGATAGAAAATGTATGACATTAATATTCGGTCATGTAGCCACAACGTCTGACGCGTACAAGCCGCCATCTAAAACACCAATTTTCAGAAACATATGCAGCTTTATTTATCCAATATATTTTTGAAAGGAAATAAACCCTCCCTTCGACAGCTTCTGCTAAATGAAAATTGGATTGAGGGTCGTTTTATACAAAAAAACAGCAATGCACGCTTTAATTTTTATGAAAAATTTCTTATAAAAGAGAAGTGTCTAAAACTAATTGTCTTCTTGAGACAGAGAGGTAAATTAAAACATTTGTGGTACAATAGAACTTAAATGAACACAAATATGTATATTTAATAGAATTTGTCACACAACCTTCGTATGAATAAAATAATATTTAGTTGATTATTTTATCGTCTATATACATTTGTATATATACATAAAAATGTGTGCATATACTTATGCATACATACATATTTATTATATTGCATATATGTATGTTTAAGTGTTTAAGTTTGAGAGATCATTTGAATCTATCTGCCAAAATTTATGTTAACACTATAACGTCTAATATTATTGCAAATATGACATTGACATGATGACATGGGCGATATAAATAAATGTTGTCATGTTATATTTGTTGTATCAGTCAAAGACTACAACCACAAGAACAACAGTAACAACAATATAAAATATCAAAATAAATTTGTAGAAATTTTATTTTATATTTCTTGCCACAATTTCTTCAATATGTTGTAATCACGTTTACTATGCGAATAGACTGAAAAATTTATTCAAATATCAATAATAATTTAACAAACGAAAAAAAAAAATAATGATGAAACGGAAAGGAAATGTAATTTCAATCATAAAAATCAATGTCACTTTATTGAATATATTGTACTCATATGTTTAGAAAGCAATATGTAATAACAACCAAAATGTGAATATCAAATTTAAGCCTGAAAAAAACGATAAAATTAAATAAAAAAAAGTTTCAATAAAATTTAAATAAGTTCCTATTCAATTTAAACGTGTACTATATAAGTCTACACATTTCATATTTGATTTCAATTAACCACTTACAGCCTATTTCACAATGTCGAAACAAACAGTCCCTGAGCGAAAGAAAGACACACGAAAGAAAGATATTTTGGGTTTCTCTATGTCTACCGCCTGCTCTTACGAGTCACCATATCGTAAAAATAAAATGTTGCCATTTGAAAATTTTTAATGAATTTTTTTAAGAAGAGCATATACTATTTTGCTTGTGAACAAATATAACTCTGTTTAAAAGTGCTTACTTGTACATATCCGTTACAAATATTATTCCAGCTGTTATCCAATGTTTAACACATATTACTCGTAATCAATTTTCTAAGCAAATTGCATTGTGATTGGGTCAGTTTCATGTTGTAATTGTAACGTGTATGAGCAGCTTAATAATATAAAAAATGACGACAGACAATCACACACTATACTATAGATAAATACAAACAGATTTAAAGCAACAAAATTATGCCGATTGCCTTTTGATAACCAAAACAAATGAGTACGCATGAGAATTTTTTATACAGGAATCTGCATAATTTTGTTGTCTAAGATCTGTTTGTACGTATCTATTCTACAGTGTCTGATTGTATGTGTATACAACTATTTCGTGTTTTGCATTAAACGAAAGCAAAAAGGCAAGTGACTTATTTTGACATTTGCCTTCGCGTGTATTCGACATTGTGAAATTGGTTTTTGTATGAAAATCATTACGTTTTTCTCTTTTCTTTTCCTTATTCGTTTTGTTCGCACACAATTCTGATGTAGAGAAACCAAAATCAAATTTTTTCGACCAGCAAGCGAAAGAGAGCACTTACTCGACATTGTGACAACGACTGTTAATTTTTTTAATTTTAATCAGTTTAATTATATGTTTTTAATTAAATAATTAGCTACTTTGGAAAAGTGATGAATCTGTTTTTTCTTAATTAAAAACCATTTATTTTCGAACTCGCAGAAAGCTTTCCTATACCCAACTAATCATTCAAAATTGAAACCACTACTCTCGGTCAGATGGCCATGATTTCCACAATCTTTTGAACTTTCATGTTCACATCGGCCAACACTATATTATGGTCTTTTAATTGTACAGAACGTTCGGTATTTACCGTGCATGCACGACCTTTATTGAACTATTGAAGTAAATGTCACACAGATTCGGTAGTTACTATCAAGCTTTACCTTGGGTTCAGTGATAATTCTTTTCCGTGCTTAATAAGCATGCACAATTCACATGTTTTTTAAATTTTTATTCAAACACAATATGGATGCTGTGAGAAACTAGGGCGTAACTCTGAAAAAGTGTTTAAAATGTCTCCATAATTATTATTAGAAGGCTTCAAAATTTTCATATCAAAGTCAAAACAATATTGATTTAAATCAAAAGAAAAAAAAAATACAAATACAAATAACCCAAATGACAAATTAAATTTTGATTAAAAGAAACTTTATTTATTTCTTTGTTATTCTCTCTCACTCTCTTTCTCTCTCTGTGTCTCTTACTCTTTGACACAAATTTATTGTAGACAAATAAGACACAAAAATCCTTTTAAACATGCTTTGATACTGTCCCAAATTTATTTATTCAAGTTTTAAAGGTTGTTGTGGAAAAACTGCCAAATTGGGCAATCAATCATGGGAAAGAAAACAAACAAGAAAGGGAGGTGTATGGTGAAAATCAAATCAAATTAATTTGCACTAAATTCAAACACAAACAACAGCAACAACAACAACATAAATAATAATAAAGAAAAACATGGCATAGAGGCCAAAGGACAACGAGAGTAGAAATTTAATTGAAAAAAAAGTAAAACAAAATAAAGGTTTTTAGAAACAAAATTATCCTGAAAATACCATAATTTGCTATTTTGTGTGAATATTGTATATACAATATATGAGAGTGTGTTAGCATGTCAAAATGTTATGTGTGTGTTTATGTACATATATCTGATCCGTATATGAATACGTTTTGGTTCTTTGACTCTTGACATAACGACAACTAATCAAATTTGAATTTACACAGAAAATTAGACTCGAAGCATCATAAAGTGCAACGGAAGCGGAAACAGTATTGCACACACACTATCACGCACTGATAGCTTTAACAGTAGGGTTGTATTGTATCACATGACACAGTAATTTTAAAGGGTATGTCCAAACAAAAATGTTTAAACTTCAAAACTCCCATATAAACTGTTGGCTTTATAAAAATAATTGCATAACAATAGAAATGCCACACCCTGTTTAAAAGAGCAGGCAAATGTATTTACTTTTTATATAATGCATGGTCTTAACCCTACTTGAATGAGTGTTCTAAATAAGTTGTATGCGTGTGTCTATGTTTGTGTGAGTGTGTGAATATTTGTAAAACCAAACGTTACAAAAAAGAAGCACATGTTATTGCATTATACTCGTAGTTGTTGTATTATGATGATGATGGCAATGATGTGCTATTGCTTTTATAATTGTTGGTAACGTTGTCACATGTTTGTGTGTGTGCAATAGTGTGCATTATTAGTATGAACAAAATAACGAATGACAGTAACGATACATGCTCATCACTAACGTCTGTCTACTGATGATGCGGCGTTAACATTGACACAAATGACAGGAATGTAACATGACAGCCATATAACAAAACGGAAACATTGAAAATTGCGAAACAAATATTAAATACCCTCTTGCTCTCGTTCTCTCTCTCTCTCTCTCTCTCACTCTGTCTCTCTTAAACTTTTTTTAAATTTAATACATAAATTGTTTACCCTATGATTATTAAGCTGGAGGATGGAAGTGGTTGTCTGTTAAGAAATACATGAATTTTATGGAGTGCTAATTTCAAACATATGGAGAAAAGAACCCTTAAGTTTGCAAAAATGTATTCTTATGGAAAAAAGAGTAGTTAAAAGATCAGACTTATTAGAAGCCCCACTATATTTTTACATGGAATTAATTAAAGAGCTAAAACCAATATAATATTTTTATGCAATATTTACACCAAAAATATTTATACACCAATACCCCGATTTGCGTCGCTTCGAAGTTGCGTCTTTTTTTAAGTTTCTAGAATTTCAATGTTGCGTCGTTTTTGTTTCAGTTTGCGTCGCATGGCTTCGAAGTTGCGTCGTAAATTCTTCGATTTGCGTCGTTGATATGAAAATGTTTTTACAAAGTTAAAGCAAAAAAAGGGGATTTCCCGTTTAGTAGAAAGCTAAGCAGGTGTGCGTTGTTTACATGTTAAGCGTAGTTATTAGTTTCGAATTATATCAGTGGTCTTCACAATTGTTATATTTTTATTTTAATAAAATCTGTTATTCAAAAAATAATAAGAAAATATATTGATTTAAAAACCCTTTTTCTAAGCTAAAATGTTTAAAACCTGTATTGACTAAACGAAAATCAAATAAGTAAACAATTGAAAATTCTGCTTCAGTTTGCGTCGTTTCGGTTTGTGTCTCATTTTTTCAGTCTCAATTAGCGACGCAAACCGGGGTATTGGTGTATATATATTCCTTTGGAAACAATTTTAAACTTAAAGAAGAATAAAAATGTTTTTTAAAACCTGCCTGTATAAATTATTTCAGTATTTCAATTTAATTAATAAAAACTGTTTATAGTATAGAGCATTTAACAGCCATTTTCTTCTTTTATTAAGTAAAGAGTTACTAATATAACGTTACCGTATATAAAAATATATATGTAAGTCACCTTATAAAAAATTGTAGTCGCCGTGGTCTAGTACTTAGTGTGTCGGCTTACTAAGACGATAGCTCCGGGTTCAAACCTCAGCTCTGACATTTTGGAAAAAGAAATAAAAAAAAATATTTCTTACGGCGACTACCCCTTAGCAGTCCTCTGGCAAAAGCTCTGAGGGTAACTGATTGCCATGAACAAGCTTCTCAAATCTGTCGTTCGGATTCGACATTACACTGTAGATTCCAGTACTCTTTGATAAAAATTAACACACACAGGGTTGTAATGGCCAATTATGTATTTAAGTATGTATTTGAATTAAAATACAATATTAATATTAGAGTCCAATTATTATGAGAGGAATGCTTCAAACCATATGTTCAATGTAGTGCCACAAACAAGAGTCTCTGGTCTGAATGAAACCCACAAGTCTCAGTATTAAATTTTATTATTACTTTCTATTTGTTTTGTATTAGTATTTTGTTTAAGAATTTAAATTTATTTTTCTCTTTCTTTAGAAGCAGCCCAACAACAGTACCAACAGCAACAACAATCTATAAAAAATCATCCTAATGGTAGTATAATTACCGGTTTAGGCACTCTATCGCATCACATACGAGCGCCTCGACCACCCACACGAACAGCTTCCTCAACAACAACACAGTGTAGTTCTAGCGGCGGTGGTGGTGGTGGTGGTGGTAGCGGTCTTAATTCTAGTCTAATCGATCAAACTCCTTCAAATGGTAGCAGTAGTAGTGGTGTTAGTAGTGCACCCTCTTCAAAAGGACATTCACATCATCATGGTCACACTCATACGCACAATACCACTAACCTTGATAATATAGGAATGACAGCAACATCATCATCAACGGGTGGAGCACCACACCTACAACAACAAGTGCCACAGGCGGCAATGGATGAGATGCGCGTCTGATAGGTATCGGTGTTCGAACTAGATTTATAGTCTTCTTGGTAAGTTTTCCATATAAGAAAGTGAAACAAAAAGAAAATGTCAGAGACAATTGCTTTCAGATGATGAGAACACCTTTAGGGAGCTGGTAGAAAAGAAACAAAATAATGCCTTTAATATATAGACAGACAAACAGGCAGACAGTTGCAAGTTAAAGATTTTTTTTTTTTTTGTAATTGTTCTTGGCAGTTTTGTCACGTTTCCAATTAAATACAGTTTTAGACGTAAATTTGTATGTAAAGTATTAATACAGGTTTGACGTATTTCTTGACTACGTATAAAATAAGGCATTTTGTTATATATTTAGCTACTAAGGCCGACGATTTCTTAATGAAGTCTATTATGTAATTAATAACTATTAATTACTTCTAGTTTTTTTTTAATAAGAACCCCGTCAATTACTAAAAAATTAAATATTTGTTTATTAAAGCCTTTCAATACAAATATTATGTGGAGGTTTCTTTAATGGTGTTTGAAAAAAAATACAATTTATTTTTCAGTTTAATATTAAAAATAATAAAAATAGACTTGCCAGATATCAAAAGGTATTGGAAGTATCAACAAGTATCTGTCAATTGGCTGCTGTCAAAATTTTTAATATACTCGTATCGAGAGCACACGTTTAAACAGTGTCATATGGAAATAAGATGCTCCTTACCCGTCTTGCACATACACTCATAATTCCATATGAAATTCTTTAAACATGTTTTCTCGGACAAACTTGCGTCAGTTAGTCTGTATTTGACAACCATTGACAGTAAGCAATTTTGTGAGTTGTGAAAAAAATTAAAAGAGTAAATTCTATTTTGTGTGCTATTTAAAAAATAATTTTTTGTCTAAATAAATAACCAGCACTCAAATCAAGCCTAAGCTTAATAAATATTACTTAATTATGTTCAACAGTACATATGAGGTTTGTGGTCTGTTTAGAATTCACCCTGCACTGCCTGACAACATGAATAAGAAGTTATACACAATTCATGTATACGACTTTGAGTCTTTACTCTCTTCTATAAACATGAAAGAGTTATTAAATAAAAAAAATAAATTGCAGTGTAAAGATGCATTTACGAATAGGCACTTAATGTATTTCTTTGTGATTGTACAAGCAAGAAAGATGCCGAAAGTTTTGAACACAAAGTTGAGATTTCTACAACCGAATCAATAGAAACAATTTGCATTAAAGTGTTAACTTGTAGTCGCCGTGGTCTAGTGGTTAGTTTGTTGGCTTACTAAGACGATAGCGCCGGGTTCAAATCTCAGATCTGACATCTTAAAAAAAAGAAAAATATGAAAAAATTATTTCTTTCGGCGACTACCTCATAGCAGTCTTCTGGCAAAAGCTCTGGGAGTAATTGATTGCTATGAAAAAGTTTCTAAAATCTTTAAACTGAAGATAAAAATTAAGACACACAACATAGGTGCTGCGAGAAGCTAGGCAGTAACCCTGACACAGAGTTGTAGTGTCCGATTATGTATGTATTTATGTAACTCTAAGCACTATGTGTAATTATGATATAGAAATGTAGTTCAGATTATAAATTATATAAATACGCTAATATAGAGTGGGCTACATTCCTTAATTTACAAATTTTAAACGGAATATACTCTACTGTGAGCTTGTGAGCACTATAACATGGGCAAATCCATGGAAATTAAGCACATACCAGATAATGCCAGTTTGCAACTATATATACGTATTCCGATTAAATATCAACCTATAAATTAATATTTGCCACATTTTTTCTTAAGCGAAAAGTAGTATTTCTTAAATACTTATATATTGTGTGGGGTGAAACTGTTTAAAGAGATTCAATTCAATATTCAATAGCTGTGTATAGAAACATAAAGAAAATCTTCACTTCGTTTGTTTTTGTCGTTTTTGTCATGTACAGGAGCATTTTATTGACAGATTTTCTAACCTGGCAGTTCTGTTTTTCCGCATTCTATAATGGCTGCCATTTTTTGTTGCTTTCTTTTTATGTTTTTCAATGAAAATTGCAAATATTTTTCTTTTATTCAAGTAAATTTCAAATTGTTTTCACACACTCATACACATGCACACACAAACATACAGGGGCAATTCAAAACTGTTGGAATTCATTGTCAGTTGAACTCAATTGATAAGAAAAACTGACTGACTTAAACACAGAAAGAGAAATAGACAGACGTTTTTTGTTTTTGTTTTACAGTTCTTGTCTATTGCTCTATACTTATGTATATACATAAATTGGTAGCGGTACATTTACATAAATATAAATGCAGCATAAACGTATGTATATGTGTGTAGGTGTATTTCTGTAAGTGCATGCAGAGATGTGTAAGAAACTTACAAAGCCAAGCCAACAAGATAAGGCAAGACAACGGAAATGCGAATATAAAAACCTACTCAAGTGCATACAAGCGCAACAGATAATGAATGAAAGGAAAATGAAAAAAAAAGAAAATAAGAAATAGAAAAATAGTTTTTTAAGTTCTAAGAAAAAAAAAGTAAAAAACTATCGTATAAAAGAGCATAAAATTATGAGGAAATTGCATGAAAACACTTGATTGAAAAAAAAAGAAATGTTTAAGATATAATGAAAAAAAGAAAAAAAACGAGATTAAATGAAAAGATTTAAAAGCAAAAGTTAGTCATAATAAACTGTAGTTTTCTTTGAAATTATATTTAAATCTAAAAATTTAGATACGAAATACAAAACTAATTAATGGCTGGCGATTGTGAATATAAAAGAAAAATTTTATTATTGTTTTTAAAATGAAAAAAAACCAATGCTTATCGCATTAGGTTTTAGATTCATTTGAAAATCTATTTATATAAATTACTTTTAAATGCTGATATCACGTTTAATAAGCTTTTAAATAAAATTAAAAAAATAAAAAATTGCACTGAAACGAAAAATTAAAGAAGATTTATTTGTATATATATAAAAATATGTATGTCTTAACTTAGGACACCTATAAAAGCAAAAATATTTTTCGCCATATATGCTTATGAGTAAAGAACAGAAAAATGGAATTTAAATTTCAAAAACAAAAATGCTTTGTTTTTAATTCTTTTGCTTTTTGTCTTATGAGAGAGATATAGTTCTCAAGGCGACTACTATGTTTTTTATTATGTAAATCTAAATCCGGTGGTTCCGTTCCAAAAATTAATGAATTTAATATTATTAACCTTTGAATTAACACAAATATTTTACGATTAAACAGCATTTACATTTATCAAACATTTGATGCAAAACGCTAATACCAGCAGAAATTAGTGCTTACCAGTAAGCTATTTTGTAAGGGAGAAATTGTAAACAATCGCTTACACATGCGCATGAATAATGCATGATTTTTATCTGAAATGAGCCGCTAAAATGCAATAGAAATGCACATTTATTGCAACCAGTAAACAAATAGTATAAAAAATCAAAAATAATATCTTATGATGTAGCATTTTTGGAAGCTTTAGAGTATGCATAAACAATATAATGCTTCCATGACTGTTTACAATTTTATTTATTGCTTCCAAATGAGAAAAATTTTCTGCTGAGCCCCCATTTAATGATAAAATTTTATGTAAAAATTTTGTTTCATTCAAACAATTATGCCAATACAGATAAACACATAAAATAATATTTAAATTTTTATTCCATTAAATTTAAAACAACAACAAAAATAAATGTTTCAATCAAATATTTGACAAATGAGAATGTACCTTCGGTCACAATTTCTTTCAAATACTTTATGAAAAGAAAATTAGTTTTTTGTAAAAATTTTTTTCGAATGGGTTTTAAAAAAGAATAATAAAAAGAAATATCACTGAAATATTTATTTTCTTAAAGATAAAAAATATGTACATGTTTTCATAAAATAGTGGTTAAGAATATTTGATCAAATATTTGCCTATTCTGACCGCAGCTTTAGAGTTATGTATGTATAATTATGTATAATTTTTATATTTGGTGACAAATTTTATGATTTTATAAAGGATTATTAGTTATTTAAAATTTTTTTAATTGATAGTATGGAGTCTTAACTTTAATTTTATTATAGCGGGAGCACCTAGCATGACCGAGCAACCTTTTTTTTTCCAAGAAAGCATGCAATCACAGCACATTATAGAACAAATTTTATTCTATAATATCATTTAAACCATATGAGCGAACTTTATAAATTTTTGTTAAATACCCAGAAAAGTCTATATTAAAACAAAATCAGTATTTTAATCAGAGCAATAAAATTATCTTACTTATCAAACACTATAGAAGTGCATAAACAGTTTTCAATATTTTGAACTAAAATTTACAAGTGACTTTACTTCATTATTTCAAAGCCAAATAAACGTTTTTTTTTGTTTTTTTTTTATACAATTTATGGATTCTTCATATTGAATCAATTTTCTACAAAACGGCTTCATTACATTTTTAAATTTCATGTGTCGAAAAAATTACTTATTGCACAAAAAATCCCACTGTGCGTTGTTCCGAATTTTAGGTAACGATTTATTACTATAATTAAATCTAAATACCTTGGCGACCCTAAATACAAGCTATTGGTGCTGCCAGTGAATGATTTGGTAATATCCACAAGGTGAATGTAAAAATAATTTCACTGTGTAATATGAGTAGTCAGTTAAAATATTTTTAGAAAGAATATTTGTTACTTTTCAAAAAGTATAACACAAACTAAGTACACTATTCACTTTGCGTACTTCAAATGCAATTTTATTACATTGAAAATATATATTTCTAAAGTCGTTAAAAATACATTTTCGTTGTTTTAATTGCTTTAAACTAAAATAAATATCTATAAAATGTTTCAATTCAGTTTACATTTGCATGAAGTACTAAAACTTCCTCCAAAAAAGATATTCAAAAACTTATTTTTGTTCTTTTATTCATACAACTAATGAACAAAATGCAAGTAATTAAAATGGGGAAAAAAATACTCGTACCTGTTTTTTATCTTTAACGAAACTTATACTGTAGTTTTTTTATTCTTTTTTTTAGTTTTTGTAATATAATGTGTATATAAAAATTTGTAAATTCCATTTAATTTTTGCATAAATAAAACCTTAAAAGAACTTTGTAGTTTTTGCTAGTCTTTCTATCTCGTTTTATTATGTGGATTTTAACAGTTCTTTAGCTAAATTGTATTTATTAAATCAAGATCTTTAAACACTTCATAAGGACGACTTTTGTATTTTCTGTCTGTGCTGTGTTGTGTGCAGTTTGCCATTTACTTCTGTTTATTTTATTTCAATATTTAAACAATGAGTTTGCTTTAGAGTAACCATGCTTCTGCCCCTTGCATTAGTCTTTTTTTTTTTTTTTTTTGATTCGTATAGACAATTCTTAAGGAAACGTTTCATTTCCTTAGTGTAACTAAAATAATACACAACTGAAGCTTAACCTAACGATGTAACTCGTATTTTAAACTTTTTAAACTAACAAACGTAACGAGCGTAAATGTTAATCAAGTGCGCCCAGAAGACTTTACCCGGCCAAATATAGTCTATAAAAAGAAAAGAAATGAAATTTAAAGGAAAATGTACATTTAATTGTATTCACAGGTGCAATAATGTCATGCAAACTACCACTCACCCACTTACTTGTTTGCTATTCAAACAGTTTTAGTTTAAAACATATAAATATGTATTAAAAATATATTCATGCTTAAAGTAATGAATGGGAAAAATGTAGTAATAAAAGTGGGAAAACTAAAAAAGGGATTTACACATTTCTGTCATATTGTAATTTAAAAATCGATAACTTTTCAAATAGTTTTGATTTGCTTTCGTTTTGTTGGCAATTTCTTAATTTATAATTGTGAAACAAGTTAAGAAGCTTAACAAATTTAAATGATTAAACAGAACTGGGGCATGACGTTTTTTTTTCCATACAAATTGACAGATAAAAACGCTGGAGAATGCAGTCTTGAAATAGAATCTATTTTAGTTTGACAGCGATTTTTCTTATGCTCTCATTTATAGAAACAAATTCTCTCAACAATGTTACCACACTTTTATTAAATTTCATACAATTTGTAAACAAACCCATTGGTTTTTTGTTGTTGGCACAAAGAAAAATAAGAACAAAAGAAAATCGAAAAACATTTCTTGAAAGTTTAAATAAATTAATAAATTTTGGAATTTATTAAATAAAATGAGTGATATTATAGAAAAAAATAATTGAAAAAAATGTGTAAAGATGATTAAAAACATAAATTCAATTCTTTGCAACAACTCTCATAAACTTAATCTTTAATAGCTTTACATACAAGAAATGTTAAAACAATAAATGACAGTTTGTGAAGTTGCGGTCGGTCGTTTTTGCCTGAAGTTGCGGTCGTATTCTGTTTAAACATTAATTCCTCCAAAGAAGCTTAAGTTACTATGAAGACTTACAGAGAAGCAGGAATTTTATATTATTATTGAACTGATTTTTTAGTTATTGTAATCAAAACTGTAGTCACCATGGTCTAGTGGTTAGTGTGTTGGCTTATTAAGACAAGAACTCCGGGTTCGAATTTCAGCTCTCACATCTTGAAAGAAAGAAATATGAAAAAATATTTCTTTCAGCGACTAGCTCTTAGCACAGTCTTCTGGCAAAAGCTCTTAGAGTAACTGATTGCCATGAAGAAGTTTTTAAGTTTGTAGTTCGTAGTCGACTTTATACGTAAACTGTAGGTCCCGGTACTCATGGGCAAAAAATTGACTGAAACAACATGGGTACTGCGAGAAGCTAGGTCGTAACCTTGATTAGGATGCCAAAAAAGATTTATATTCGCCACGATGAGCGAAAAATCGCTAGATCTGACATACATACATTTGTTCTAATATACTATGTAAGTATTTCAACATGAACAAAGTATTTCAAATATTATTTAAATAAATCTTGACTGTAATGTTGCATAAAAGTTGAGGAAAATCTACATCATAAATATCATAGATGGTATACACACTCCTCATCCACAAATACCAAATTGCCATTTTAAAGCGAACATATATGTACATACAGTTAGCAGGTGTTGTGCATTTTTCCAGCATTATAAGTGCAAACTTTAAACACCTTTTTACAGACCAGCCAACACATGCAACAAAAGTTGAATAACTCTACTTAGCCCAACGAATGTCTTTGCATTTCATAAAATTAAAAAAAAAATAAGTATATTGTATACTCATACACTTATACATATTTTTAGAGGGTACTGGGTTTTAGCACATACTCTACACTTAAGAAGTTGTTTCGCAGCAACTTGTTTTATGTTCTCGAATAATATCCGTTTCCGTTACTTTGGCATTCCCGTTACATTTAGCTAATGTCATTGAAGTCAGTCGGTATTACTTGTTTATTTTTTTTTTTCTGTGGGTTTTGGGCCTTTTGCTTTTATTTACTTGTTAAAGTTGTGTTTTGTGTCACTGGCAACAGAAAACATTTTCTTCATTCTGCGACATTATAATTTTTTTTTCTACAATTTTCTTTTTGGCCTTTTTAGTGTTTCGTATACGAAACAATGCAAACGAAAAACTTTTATTTGGCAAATGTTTGCTAAAGAAAGTATTTTGTTGAGATTTTCATCTTTTCTTTTCTCTTCTTTTTTTTTTTCTCCTCTTCTTTACGTTCTTGATTTTCTAAAATAAATGGCAAAGTAACAAAATTTGTTTAAAACATGAGTATTACAAAAGAATAACTTTTTTCTTATTTTCTTGTTACTTTGCATTGTGGCATAACTTTCAGATTTTCTTTGCAGTAGAAAAAAAGAAAGTTTGCAGAGAGAAAAAGTGCACGAATATAAATTATTCTTCAATTTCTTGTAAATAATGACCAGCAATGAGATGCATAACAAAATTTGCACTTATATGAGGAAAAAAAAACAAAAACAAAATTACCTGTTTAAATATAAATTATTTATGAAATAGTTTTTTTTTTTTTATTTTTCATTAAAACTTTTTTTCATTTATATGAAAATAAAAATGTTTCTTTATTCATTGAAAGTTATTTAGTAAAGAAAACTGATGCTTACTCGTATTTGTATATGAAGCTGTAAAGACTGAAGATATATATCCTTGGCCATTTTAAAAATAAAATTGAACATCTTTTCACCAGTCTTTTATCTAACTTTAAAAATGTTTTCAAAATTATTCGTAAGTATTATTATGAGAAAGTTAATTTTAAATAAAGAGTGGTTTAACCCTAATGCACAATGTGAATTGTGAGTCACACCTAAACATTATTTTTTCCCCCAACATCGTAAATTATCGTGTACATCGTTATTTTTTGGTTAGAATAGTTAACCAAATGTATCCAATTTCACAGTTTTTTCAAAATTATAATTCAAAAATAAGAGGTCCCCCCTCCAATAAGTCCATCTAAAAAGTAACACTCTAATCCACCTTAACCCTTGACAACGAAAAACGAATGATCAGGAGAAAAGCGCCACCTATTGGGAAGTAGCAGATAGCAGCTAAAAACCTACTTAGCGAAGGCACTCACCGCAATCAACATGCAACAATGGAGAAATTGCTGTTGATAATTCAAGGGTGAATGTATAACACTGACCTTTAAACGATCAATTCACAGCAATTTGTTTCATTCCTAAGGCGTTTAATAATATATGAAAAAACAAAAATATATATTCCGTTGTCATAATGTACTATCCTTTCCACAAAAAATTCAAATACAATGCACAGCATTTAGTAGAGGTTTACCCCTGAGTATTGGTCTCAATAAAAAAATGGTTATATAAACTTTGCGCAGTAGATTTTGATTATGTTATCATACCGTAGAAAATATTTTACGCATTAACTCTGTCCCAACGAGCGGTTAATTCAAATTGATATTCCACGAAGTAGTTTATGAAATAAAATTAAATAAAAAATTATGACTCTTATGGCTTTCGAACCAGGATTGCCAGACCAAATAACAATCTATGTATAACTTTACCTACTGATAATAAACTTCTAATATAGCCAATATTCAATATATTATTTTACATTTTAATATTACCCTGAGTTCTATGAAGCGAGCAAAAAAACTAAACTACTTTGACCTTATGTCGACTAAAGCTATTCTTCCATATTGTCATAGATATATAAATAATATATACATATATGTCAAAATTAATACAAAATTGGTCAAAAAAATTCGGTATTGAAGAAGGGTAGTTATTTTATTCTCCTGTAAAATGTTTTCAATATAACTTATATATTACTTTGACCACTCCTATATACACTTATATATTACTTTGACCACTCCTTAGTTTCAGTTTATTTAATATGTTCTCTGTTCATGAGTTTGCCATTATTATGCTTGAAAGTGTAACAAAAATTAAGTTGAATAAGGCTTCAATTCAAAGACTTTATTTATCTAACCCCAGTAGTTTAGTTTATATAATAAATATTCAACAGATTTTGTTTAAATATGACGTAATAATTATTAATCAGTAATTAAATAGGTAAACTAAGTAATAATAAATTAGATTTCAACTAACGGTAAACAAAAGCTATGCCTGACAAAACAGTCACTGAACTACTGTCGTGAGCTAACTAAGAATATGGCTGACTTCCTAAACGCAAATTGCAATGCATATTTACAATGCATACACTTCGTAAACGCATATGTCAACTTTCTGGCAATATCTTATGTTCTTTGAGCACCACTATTTTACAAAAAAAATTTTAGTTTTTTATTATGTGTAACATGTTTGTGTACTTATTATTTTTGCCATATGTGTATTTTTTATAAAATGTCTATTTCCTAAAATTTTTTAAATTGAATGCAATTTTAAATGAAAATATAAAAATATACCTTCCCAATGGAATAGACCTCCTTTTCCTACTTATGTATGTATAATATGTAGACTTCAGCCTATATGATAAATACAAATACCAAATACTGCAATTAGGTGAAAAAATTTATCATTTAAGTGCCATTCTAATAAAAACCTGAACAACATTTACTTTCAAGTGTTTAAATGCAAAATAGTTTCGAGAAATAATGAAGCATATGTGTATATGTATGTATGTATGTATGTATGTATGTATGTATGTATGTATGTTTTAAACTACATAATAAGCACAAAGTACCAATATGTATGCGTACCTTAAATATATACCTATACATGCATGCATTTACATATAATTTGTATCCTACATATGGATATATGTATGTACATAAATATGTAGGTATTAAGTGAATATACTTTTTTTAAGTATAACTTGTTTTATTCTCTCTCTTTCTCTGCCTTTTTAGATTTTGCATAGAAGTAGAAACAGATTTTCCAAGCACTTAATTAATGTCAGAAATGATTTTTTCAAATGACTACCGCTTTAAAATATGCACTCATCCACTTATTGCTTCCCCAAAATAAAAAGATACTGCCTAACTATGTATATCTATACATACATTAACTAGAAAACCTATTTATTAAACTTACCCTCTCTTGTTGCATGCAACATAAAATGCTTTTAAAATATTTAACAACCAAATATAAAAATATATATGAGGAGTTAAATTGCTCTGTACCAGCAAACTAAGTATTAAACTTTACTACTTGAGTCGATGAGAAAATGCCAGCGTTGAAAAGAGAGTACGAAAAAGTGGTAAAATGCATAACAACTTTGCTTTTACGTCTAAACACTTTAGTACACATATGTACTTGCATTACAAGTAAACATATATATTCAACCAGATTTATTTAGATAAAAATATTTTTATTTAAAAACAAAAAAATAAAAAATATCATTTGCGTTCGTAGCAATTTTTTAAATGTTTAATTGAATGTGCTTGTTGGCTGTTTTACAGCAAGTAAACAAAAAAAAAGTTCTTTTTATTCAAAACTTATGTGGAATTTGTTGGAAATTCTGTTGAGAAAACATTATTTGAAAAACTTTTAATAGATAAATTAGTTTTTATAATGGTACAATATATTTGGTAGTCGTATATATTTAAATTTTCCATTAAATGAGTAGTAAAACTGACGACCCATTTACAAAAAAAAATTACTAAATTTTACACAGATAATGAAGGTTAAATTTTTCATGAATTTGTCCAGTCTAGTTTTTCTTATATTGCAAAATATTGCTTTTTTCAAGTTTTTAAAGAAATACAAGTCCGGTAAAAAATAGTTTTGTTGCACTAAAGCTAATTAAAAGCTAGATTAGAAAACTTTCTTTTCGCAAAATTTTAAAGCAAGCAAAATACATACATATATACTTAGGTAAACGCTACCATTAATTAAATTTAAGGGCTAAAAAAAAGTTTTGGCTAAAATAATGAACGGAAAATATATGAGATAACAAAGGCTGCAAGCTTGAGTAATTCACACTTTGTATTAATATTTACACCTTAATTACAGACATGAAATTATTAGAACGTTACTACAGACCAGCGGTAATTTTTACAGTTTACACTAAATTTATACAAGTGGTATTTATAAGTGATGAAAAAATTAAACTGAAATATATTACTTGTATTTGTTCAGGGTATCTAGGTCTGGAAAAATCCGAAAAACTCTTGAGTTTAACAAAACTGAGCAAGGTTGATTAGAAAAAATATTGTTACGAAGAAATAATTTTATAAAACAAAATCATCATTATATTCTTTTATAGTATTAGGTTTTGTTACTATTTCTAGATATACATAAATTACTACAATAACAGAATACATGCAGAACAATCGAGTGTGTTTGAAATTAAAAACGATTACAATAACAAAATGCATGTAGAAAAATCAAGTATGTTTGTATTATTTTCCTTGACCTATTATATTAATTTTATTATTAGTTAAATTATTTGAGCTTAAGGTCGAATAAATATTTATATTATTTATTTTACGATATTTCGCGTAGCATCATCAGGAATATATATTTGTATGTGACAAAACAATAACAAAATTATAAAAAAAAAAAATAATAAAATCAAGTATGTTTAAAATTACATAAAATTAAAAATTGTAAATGAAATTGTTATTATAGAATTATGTAAAAAAAAGAACTAATACATAGAAATTACTAGAAAAATTGTAGAACTATAAATAGAGCTACACATTAATGTTTTGAGTTAAAATCGATGCTTTGATTTACAAATAAACGAAGCCTTGGAAATATAAAACTAATTCAAGAGGAAAATTCTTAACAATATGTTCATTGCCTTAAAAAAATTGTCAAAATTTTTTTGCATTACGTTTCCACACGGGAATGGTTTCTGTGGCAAGGCTAAATATTCGCTTAGTTTCTTATTTTTACAATACAAAGCCTGAATTTAAAAGAGATTGATTTAAGATTTTTATATAAAAAAAATCAATTCATTTAAAAAAAATCATGTCAATAGGATTAGGGGTCGTGGCATTGTGGTTAGAGCGTTCGCACAGAAACTCAGACGACCAAGGTTCAATCCTAGAGACGGACAAAAATTTTAAAATAAAAATTTGCGGTTTTTCTAAAATTATAATTTAAAAAATAAGAGGTCCCCCCACTTCCAAGGTGTCCATTTGCAAGAAAAAACTGCTCCCTGACGAATGATCAGGAGTACAGCGCCAGCTTCTGGAAAGATAACATCTAACCTAATTAGTGAAGTCGGTCACCACTCACTATCAACATCCACGGACAAATGGGGCAACTACTGTTGATCATTCAAGGGTGAATGTATAACACTGGCCTTTGAGTGATCAACTGATAGCAACTTGTCTCATTGATATATGGCGATCAATAAAAAAAATCTATGTATCTCTCTTCTATCTTCAATATTCCAATTCACTGCACTGCATGAGTAGGGGTTTACTCCTGAGTATTGTTCTTAAAAAAAAAACATACATGCATACATACAAATATGAATATATGTAAGTATATGATCTCATTTTGTATACAAAAAAATACAAAAATGCAAAAAATAAATAGTATTAAAAATATTATGAAATTAATTTATGGGTTTTAAATTTTATCAAAATTACTTTAATTATGTATGTAAAAATCTTTATAATTACATAAATGTATTATCAAACTCTTTAGTTGTATTTCGTAAAGCATTTTTACAGATTAATTCAATTCAATTAATTATGCATTATGTTGTTGTATATCACTCAGGCTAATGACACTTGCCATAAACTGAAGTATAGTTTTAGGTGTTTGTTGTTTGTTAAACTTTTTAAAATAAGTTAAGCATCACAGCAATGGTAAATGTGCACTTTACTTGCATTATGTTGCTTAAAAATTTACATTTTCGTTAAAGGATAAGTATATACGTGGGTAGTTACATAAGCTTAAAATAGTTTAACATACATATTTAAAGACATTAACAGGGTTTTAAAGAAAAAACAGTAATATTTTGTATTGCAAATGAAAATGCAAAGAAATCAAAATTAGTTGATTAAGGAAGAGTTCGCACTTTTGATTCTCTCGTTGTCTATTCTAAGTGCTACTTTTAGTTTCATAATAACACATTATCTAAACTCCTTTTATAAAATAAAATCGTCTAACGTTTTCATTTGGTAAGGATTAAAATTTGTTTCACAAATTTTTTGCACAGAGACAAATATAAAAACTACAGCCGTTTAATATTTAAAAAGGTGGCATTTAAATTATGCTATAATATATTTATTAAACAAAAGAAATTCAATAGCAACATGACACTACTTTTAAATATGTTCTGCAAAGAAAGAAGAATTTTAAATTAAATTTAAGTATTTCACCAAATTATTATATTAAGAAAATTGTGTTAAAAAATGGCTCTCAAAATTGTGCTATTATCAACACTATCTCTATTAAAACTTAATTCAAAGCATGACTCATGACTTTATGCACTTCATAAAATTCCAAATTTATTTAAAAGTTGCTCTTTTTCTGCGACTTTTAAAACCAGCAGTATCAGTAATCATGTTATACGAACATATTATTATAAAAAAATTTGCATAAACTAGCTAAAGTTTCATTTTTGAAGAAACTATTTAATTGAAAAGTTAAGTTTCATTTTCATTTTCATTTTTTCCTTCTTCCGGTTATTTTTTTTTTGGAAATGAAATTAAGTCATACTTTGTAGACAAGTAGAGAAGTTGAGGCAAGAGCGCACAGCAGCATAATTAAAATAAGTTTATTGAGTAAATAGAGCTTTCGTAAAAGCCAAACAGTCAGTGACAACATTTATATTCGCATTTAGTTTGCCTGTATAAATACAACACGAGTATCTATCTGTCTGTCTGTCTGTCTATCTTTGTGTATGTCTGTCTGACATGCAAATGGATATAATAAAAAATAGAAAAGAAAAAATTGTTAATGCTGAAATAAATATTTTGAAATGCCATAGTGATTGGCAGGTTTTTATCTTTTTATTTATTTTTTCTTCTAGAAAAACGTTTTATCAACTCTTTGCAGCGAGTGTTGATGATTGCTGCAATAATGGAGTAAAGCTTTATATATGTATGTATGTAGATTAGAATCAATAGTGATTAATATAAAATGTTGCTAAAATTTTACTCGTATTATAAATTAGCAACAGCAGTCAGTAATAGCTATGAAATGAACATGTTTCCTTTTAAATTTGCTGACAATTCTAACATCCTGAAGTACGAGTGTGTTTTGTTAACATTGTAGCTCTTTGTAGTAAAAGGCAAATGAAGAAGAACAAATATTTTTAAAAAGCAAATCAACATTATTTTAATGTGTCATAGTTGAATAGTAAAAGTCGACACTATTATCGGTTGCCGTAGTCATTTTTTAAATTATTTTTCCGCAATTTTGTCTCTTTGCCATTTACTCAAGCATTTAAATTAAAATGAAAAAATCTTTATTAAAATCTTATAGAAATGTTAAATGTTTTTGTATAATTGTGCATGGGGTTGAAACGAATCAATATAGCTAGAAACGTATCGATGCCTAACTAGTATTGAATGAAAAGTATCGTCACTTACATATGTACCGGTTTTTCAATAAGAGCACTACAAAAGTTTTTTTTTAAATAAAACAAAAACGGTACATTCAATGCCATTATGTATACATACATACATAACTGGCCTTTACAATCCTGTGTCAAGATTACGACCTAGCTTCTCGCAGCACTCATGTTGTGTGTGTCAATTTTTATCCATGACTACCGGGACCTACAGTTTAATGTCGACTCCGAACGACAGATTTGAGAAGCTTGTTCATGGCAATTAGTTACTCTCAGAGCTTTTGCCAAAAGACTGCTGAGAGGTAGTCGCCGAAAGAAATATTTTTTTCATATTTCTTTTTTTGAAGATGTCAGAGCCTGGAGTCGAACCCAGGGCCCATGTCTTAGTAAGCCAACACACTAACCACTAGACCACGGCGACTACCATTATGTATGGAACTCGATTTCTTTTGCATGGCCATTCACAGTAACATGCCGGTCTTGATCATCACGGAAGAAGTACGGCCCAATGACGCCTCCGGCCAATAAACCGCACCAAACCGTAATTTTTTCGGGATGCAATGATGATTCATGGAGTATGTGTGGATTGCTGTCTGAACAATAACTCATATTTTGTTTATTGACGAAGCCATTCAACCAGAAATGAGCCTCATCGCTGAAGATGATTTTTCGATGAAAATCCGAAGCATTTTCAAGTTGTTGATCAGCCCAATTCACGAACAAACGACGTTTCTGGTGGTCAAGCGGCTTCAATTCTTGCATCAATTTGTTCTTGTAAGGATGTAGGCCAAGATCTTTTATGGCAAAATTTGCCACAACGACGTCACAGAGATGCCAAACGCATGAGAACGACGTGTGAGAGAAACATTTGGGCTTTCTTCAACTGAAGCCTCAGTGGCAGCAATATTCTCGACACTACGGGCACTTCTTTGTCTCACTGGCACGGGATTCAAATTTTTCTACTAGACGCTCAATTGTTGATCTGCTACGACGATTATGACGACCATAAATTAAACGTAGCGCTCTTAACGTTGAGGCCACTCACTCCGAGTTTCGGTAGTAAATTTTAATAATTTCGACTTGCTGTTGGCTCGTATATTTTTCCATAATGAATGGCAAACCTTACTGAAGAGAAATGTCAAAAGAGCGGCAAGAAATATGGCGTCATTTGCTGTCCCTGACGCTCTACTTTGTAGCGTTCCTGTTGAAAAACCCTGTATCTATGTATACGTATGCATATCTTCTATATATTCGTGTATAATATTCTTGATTTCCTACGTCACCGCCGGAATTTTCATACATGCATACACAGTATATATGCATAAATGTGTTAGTAGAGGGTCGCCGTAGTCTAGAAAATAGTTTGTTGTCCTACTAGACAAGAGATTCGGGTTCAAAACCCAGCTTTGACATATTGAAGTATAGAAATATGAATAAATATTTCTTTCGGCGACTACCTCTTACCAGTCTTCTGGCAAAAGCTTTAAAAGTAATTTAGTTGCCATGAACAAGCTTCTCCCGGTTCCAGTACATAGAAATAAAAATTGACACACACAATATGAGTGCTGTGAGAAGCTAGGCCGTAACCCTGAAACAATGTTGTAATGGCCAATTATGTATGTACATATATGCTAAGCGAGAACGAGCCTTCATTGCGTTGCAGTTCATTTAGGTTATACGTAAAACTTAGCAGAGCCTTAATTAAATAATTCTTAGAGAGATAAAGTCCTTCTCAATCCATGAATTCAATGAAAGTTTTAAAGAACATATTAAGGAATCTACAAACCCCGAAAATGGTAGAAAAAGACAGAACCTCTACAATTTGTTGTCTTTTTTATTTTTATTTTGAATTGACTAATAAAGTGTGTCACTTTTTGAAAATCATTGACCTGATTTTTTATATACTTTTAAATTTATTTTAAATTTGCTTTCTCTGAATAGCTGTTGTGAAACCTGCTGTGAAAATTATTTAATTACGCTTCTGTTTTAAATTTGTTATACTTTCAGTTGCATTGATAAATCATCAATTGAAACCCTTGATGATCAACTTTTTCAACAGTTTAAAATACAACAACAACAACAGCAGCAGCACCAACAGCAACGACTACAACAAGAAAATAGTAATCATCTGCATCATAATCAACATCATCAGCAACTACCTCAAACAAGAAATAGACGTTTAGAAAAATTACAAAAATTAAAAATACGAGAAATACAATCACTTGCACTAGAAGGTGGCGATACCGGACGAGGTTATTGCTCATGCGACGAACAGTGGACGGGATCAACATCATCGACATCGTCACCAACATCTGTATCGCCTACACATATTGTAGTCAGCCTTTCACAAGCACAAGATAACCCTAAATCCCAATTAGAACTACACCAGCAAATGAATGATACAACTGTAACAACAGCCGCAACAAAAATAACATTAGCAACTTTACCAACTCCAGCAATAAGAACAAAAACAAGGAATGCAACAACATCAAACACTAACACTGAAACGCATGAAAAGACTTCCGAAAACGGAAGTGGAACAAACGAAGCGACCGGCGGAAACGGATACAACAATAGGACAAACAAACAATATATTACTTCAGAAGCATTAATAACAACAGGCCTAATACAACATCAGCCGGATAAAATAAACATGTTGGTGGAAAAATTAAACGAAACAAGCAACTTAAGTGATACCATCATTAGTTCAGGTAACAGCAATAGCAGCGGCAGTAGCACAGGTAACCTAAAAACAATAACACTCAGACGCAATCCGTTGCAGCAGCGTCTAAAACAACAGCATCATGTGCGCTTTTCCGATGAAAAAAATTTCTCTGATTAATTTAAACAAATAAACAACAACTGCAACAAAAATAATAAGAGCGGAAAACTAGGTCCATAGACATATATTTGTCTACTTTTTTTATTGTTTTGTATTACGGAAGTTTTATGTTTCTCTTTTAGTCCAGCTTAACAGCAGCAGGAGCAATTTTTACCACTGCCTATAAAATATTGTATAACAACAACAACTATAGATAAAAAAAAATAGATCAAAGGGTACTAAACTTTAATTAACAATTTTTGTTTTCCTTTTTATTTATTTTTATTTTTTATGTGATTTTTTTATGACTTTTAGGGGAATAATATAACAAAACCACATTTGTTTTTTACACGTTTTGTATGATAAACGTGTAAAATGCTAACTAACAGAGTATCATTCCTAAAACATAAAGGAATATGTCCAGTTTATTTGTAATTAACTGTTTGAAAAAAAAATTAAAAGTAATATCAAAAGTTTTCCTTTTTATATGACTTTGTATACTGGCCTTTAAGTAAAGGCGGCTTTTATGAATGTTTAAAATTATTAAAAAAAAAATAAACAAAAAATCTATCAGAAAATAAATAAAAAACTCCATAAAGTTACGAGGCAAAATTGGTAATACAAAGAACATTTTTAATAAAAATAAAAAGCCAACAAAAACTACATTAAAATAAAAAATTAGTAATGAAAAAAAAAAAGTTCTATCAGAAACTATTTGAAGAAAAAAAAAACTTTTTTATATTTCTTTATGTTTCATTTATTTTATTATATAGTATGTTCTTATGTATGTCTTTTGCTTTTAATACAACCTTAAATCAATGAGTACAAATAATCATTTTAAAAGCACATCGTAAATAAAAGAATATGAATATGTTTCCATAGGATTACAGGAGAGAATAAGATACTGGAACTATTAAAGAATATACAAATTAGTGTCGCCAGAAAAAATATTATTAAAAAGAAATAAGTTGATAAAAATTTTACAAATCTTCTTGCTGTGAAAAACATAAAATACAAATAAAATACTTTATAAATCACGAAAATTAGAACGCCAAATAAGTTTTCAAATTGCCAAAGATGACAATCCTAATTTCAAGTTGTGGCAAAATTAAAAGCAACTGATTTTTATTAATTTCTCGGGATCCCGCATAATAAAACAATACAACAAAGAAATTTACTCAAAAACCAAAAATATTTTTCGCCATATAGGCAAATACATCAATGCCAGCTAATTGATGGCTGACTGTGCTGAAACAGAAAAATAAAATTTGAATTTTTGAAAAGCATAAATGTATTGCTGTGAAAATTCTCTTATTTGTTTTTTATATACTAAATGGGATATGATTCTCATTTAGTTTATAACTTTTTGAACATAAAACGTCCGTTTGACTACCATCATTGGGAAAAAGTTTCCTGACGAGTCTATTAAGCAGAGGCGGAGTGGCCACAGAGACATGCTTATCCCCATAAGCAATATAGTATATCAGAGTTGTTGTTTTTTGCACAAAATAAACTACATTCGATTTATAAATATAGGCAATTGGTGCTTTATGAACACATTTTTGTCTTGTCAGTTTTATTGATACCAATGTACAGTAATAATATTGGAATTATTAAGGTAATATGATGTCTGGCAAATGTTCACAACTCGGCAGACGTTCGCTCTTTTCACAAAATTTAGCAGTGTTGTCAGATTAGGGGATTTATCCCCAAAATGGGGATTTTTTTCTAAAATGGGGATAAAAAATTTCATTTGGGGATGATCGACAAGTTTTCGGCGATTTTTAAAATTTGTTTGCTTGTTTAATTATACATATATGTATTATAGACTTCTTAAATTCGGAACACACGAAGAAAAAATTTAAATAGAATTTCGATTTTCAAGACTTGCTTATAAACTTGTTTAAAACTCATACTTTCATATAAAATTTTTGCAACGTGTGCTCTTGGTTTTAGTTTGATTTATTTTCTCATATAAATAAAAACATCCCCATATCATTATGTTTACGCCATCGTTTTTAATGGTTTTTATTGTGGAGGAATTCAGAATTGGAGGGTCTTCTTACAGTTAAATTACTTCTTTTGGAGATAAACAAATTAATTTTAGTTTCGTCCGTCTACAATTACTTTTCCACTTATACTTTATGATATGGGAAGGATTTTATACTATGGTACAGGACATCTATTTAGAATTGAGGTACAATAGATGCCGTATACTATACATGCTGAATATGAAATGGCACAGCGATCGGTATTTCAACAAAATAAGGACTCGAAACATACATCGAAGCGACCAACAGGTTGGTTTAAAAAGAATGTTCTCAAGATTTTATGTTCATCTGCACAGTCTCAAAATTTAAAATTTACATATTAAATAAAACCTATGTACATACCTGCAAAATTATTGATGCAGTTTATGTGGGGATTTTTGGGGATATGAATTTCGTAATTGGGGATAAAACTTGAAAACTATCTGATCTTGGATTGTGGGGCCGTCTTGCCAAAGTCGAAGGTCACTGTTGTCAACATTAGCCTATTGTGGCCACAAAAATTGGTTATCATGGTCTTATCACTAAAGATGATTTTGTTGAAAAATGCGTTGCTTTCGTTCAGTTTTCAAACAGCCAATTCACAAACGGTCGACGCAAAGTGTGATAGTGTAGCATTCCATGGTTAAAGTTCCCCAACTTTTTACTAAACAAATGTCAATTCTAGCATATCACATTTGACAACTAATTTACTTCCTTATCTCTTACGTTGTCTCAACGTAAAGAAAATGTTCTCAGAACTGTTTTTTCTTCCCGAGATTCCGGAATAATAATCCCGAGAAGGCAGGAAATTTTAAGAAATCAATTCAAGGCTGGGAATTTTCTAATTTTTACTTTTTGAGCTGCCTTTCTATTCATCACTGTGTTCTCTGTGACCAGGACTAATAGTATATTTGTAAATTTAAGATTGTATTAAAAGCAAATACAAATTACATATCGTCATATTAAATGCAAACGGACGTAACTACACTTTTTGTTTTTTTGCAGGAGAAGCAAAAAACCTTAAAATCAAAAATTGTGTAAATCCTGAAAGTCATATAATTTTCACCATCGAGATACATATAAGGATTGGTATCCCTACATACAACAAATGAGTTTGTATGTAAGGTTTTCATATAAATATGTATGTAGTTATGTCTTCTGGCATTTAGAAATACTTGAACTTGTAGTTACGTTCGTTTGAATTTCGTTAATAAAATCGCAATTTTTGATCGTATCGAAAATTTTGCACGAACATGTATTTTAATAAAACGAATCATAATTGATAAAAAATCTATTTCGAAATTTTGTGTAGTTACGTCCGTTTGCATTTAACATGACGATATATAAAATATTTAATTTGTTTTTTTTTTTTGTTTTCTTAATTTTTATATTTAAGTTAATAAAATGCCATACAAGAACGGTTTAACCGACTCTGTAGTAATCATAAAGGAAAACAACGGACACGTAAACTATTGATAGTCTTATAAGGCTCTCAATTAAGATGAAATCTAACAAAAAACCAACCAACAAAAGAATAATTCAACTCTTAGACTGCACCTACTCAACTATATTTAATATAATTATGGAAAAGAAAAATAACAAAAATAAAACATTTTTTTATATAATATTGTAAATATTGAATAAGTTTAGTTAAATTTAAAATAGTAAATTATATTATGAATAAATTAAAGACAAAGATAATTAAGTTGTGAATTTTTAAGTAATTGTCAATGTATAATACTTGATTGATACTGAATGTAGAAAAATTAAAACGAAAATATATAAAAAATAAAATACATAGTTTTTTTTAACATTTTAAACTAGACTAACTATGTATATGCATATTTAGAAGAATATATATATAAAACACAAATAATTGGCAAAAAAAAATGTTTCTTTAAAAAACAAAAATAAAAAAAACATAGACTTAAAAACTAAAAAGGAAAAGTTGAAGTAGGATTATCATATTATCCTATTTAATAAACTTCTCTCCAAAGTCTAATATGCTGTAGAAATAATTGTAAATACTTATCGTATAAACATTTGAATGGAATAAATAATAGTTACCTTGGCATTCTGTTAAAACTCATAAACCGAAAACAAAACAATTTTCATTAAACAAAAAAAAAAGAAAAAGAAAAAAAAAATATATTCTATTGTTCAAATAAATTAAAAAGAAAAGTTCAGAAATATAAAATAATAATATCGACGGAAAAAAATCATACTTAACCGAATCATTAATATTTGTATGCATAACAAAAACAAAAAGTTAGTAAAAACATTTAAAGTCGTCTAAACTCGACTATATGTATGTCACCCTACACCAGCCAACGACCACATTCGCTACAATAACGCAAGGACACAAGCGGACTGTCATTATTAAAATGCATTCTGTAATTTTGGTGTTCTTCATTTCTATTCCATTGTCGTTATCGTTTAAAAATAAAATCACCCTTGGAGATATCGATATTTATCGAATATATTATATTGGCATACTCCATTTTGAAAGGACTATGGGAACGATAGAGAAACATTTTTTCCTTGTTATTTTTTTTTTATAAATAATGAAGTTGAAACTACAAGAATAACAACAATAACGACAGTGTGACAATATGAAGTTTAAGTTTTTGAAATGGAAAAAAAATCCGCACATGTTAAGGGGTTTCGGAAGGGAAAAAAGATAGTTTAATTTGTATAATTCTCTAGTCTTCAAGAATGACAGAACTAAAGGTTACGCTATGAGCATATTTTCCCGATAGATGACGTAGATTCTCCTATATTTGACAGAAAAAAGAGAGAGAAATAAAAAATTATCTCATTGTTACGAGTAAACAATTAACTTTTTAACTTTTTCGTGACGTCATTTCACCTAGATGCGCAGAAAACTAAAATTTTTTGAGTTCTATAATTCTTGACTAGTCTTATATTCATTCATTCTTTTTCTGTTATTGTACTAGAGCTGACAACTTTTGCATGATCTCATTGTCTTTCGTTTGCGAATTTTATTATTCCAAGAAAACCAATTCGTTCATATTTCATTTATTTATTTGTAGAATTTTTTAAAACTAATATTACAATAAACTATAACACAAAAGCAGTAGCATCTGGCGGTTATCGACTTCAAAAATACAATACGTTCAAACAAAAAATCTTCCAACATTTAAAATTTTATCAAATTATTACAGATTATGAAACTACTCATCGCATACAAAACTATGAATGAAATATAAATATATGTGGATTGAGAGCGAAATAAAGTAGTTTCCCCCGCTTAGTTGATATAATCCTTCTAAAACTGTTGCCAGTTTTAGACTTTCGCATTTTGGATATTATTTTCGAATGCATTTGTTTCAGTGTATACTGAAATGTTTTTACAAATCTTAAGAAAAATTTCATATTTCATATCCAATACTCAGGGGTAAAACCCCTACTAAATGCAGTGCATTGTATTGGAATGTTGAATATATAGACATATGTAGATAGATAGATGTTAAGATGTTGAGCACCTTACGTCAGTTGGACAAATTGCTGTCAATTTGATCACTCAAAGGCTAGTGTTATACACCTTCATCTTTGAATGATCAACAGCACTTGCCCCATATGGATGTTGAATGTGTGGGGTGAGCATCTTTTATGTAGGTTAGCTAATATCTTCCCAGAAGGTGGCGCTGTACCCCTGATCATTCGTTTCGTAGTGAAATAGACTGGAAAATGTCATGGGGCGGTTTCGTGAAGATGGACTTCTTGGAGGGGGATTTTTTAAATTCTAATTTTTGAAAAACCACAAATTTTTTTTTTCTTCTTCTTTTGTGCTCGCGCTCTAACCATTATACCACGACCCCCCTAATGATTTTAAACAAATTTACTCCCTTCCACTGTAGTTGACAAAGCAAAGTCCGTATGTCACGATCTTCACTTATACTGAAAAAATCAAAATCAATACATGGCATTCTTTAATTTTTCTTTCAAAGTCAAAATTATTTAAAACCTTATAAGTATGCAAGACATAAAAACGTAAAATATTTCAGTGCTCCTACATACATAACTGGCCTTTACAACCCTGTGTCAGGATTACGGCCTAGCTTCAGTGCTCCTAGCATTATAAAAAAATGCTTAGTAGGTTTTCAAAAACGACAATGACATAAAATAGTACCGAATGTCAATTTATATTAATTTGAAAAACATTTTTATTTAATACGAATAAAGAAAAATTGTATCCATTTTAAGTGTTTTTGGGACTTGCTGATTTTCAAAATAATATTTGTTAGGTCTGTTTATTAAAAAAATATATAATTTTTATAATTTTGTTGTTTTCTTTACCTTTTTGCTTTTGGTTTTCTTTTCCAAAATTATCGACTTTTAGCCGACTTTAACTCGCTTAGCTCAGGTTAGCTTTCGCCGCCGATAGTTTTATAACGACGTGGACTCTGGTCTGTATCCTCATTTATGCGCCATAAAAAACTATATATAATTATCTTACTTATTACGAATACATTTTATTGATCATGATTATTCAATTTAGAGTGAACACAACTGCAAGACACAATTATAAAAGATGACTTATAAGATCAATTGTGTTCTTTATAGTAAACTGTTAGTTCAGCCGCCAGCGAAGTTATTTGCTTCTTTAAAGCCATTCATCTAAATCTCTCAAAAAGCAGAATATGTTTTCCGCTGTTTCAGATGCTTACAATCAATTACATCTGTAACCTGGCTCTTTTCTTAGCCAACAATAAGCAGGCGATCAACTACAACAGTTTAAATTCAGGTATATAAAAAGTGTTCTCAACTATTAACTATGAAAACTTTTTTAAAAGTTAAAGTCTTAAAAACATTTTTGCAAATTTAGCTTTATATGGTAAAAAATCATTTAGTCATAATATCCATATTTCCTTCATTTTTAAATTTTGGCCTGTTAACATAAAGAGAGGCTCCAGTTGACTTTCACAATAAATCTCATTAAATAGCTATAATTATATTGTAGATAATGATGGTTCTAAAACTGACGTTTAAGTTAATATCCTGGTGTAGGGTAATTACATTGTTTAGAACAATCGACTTTGATTAAAAAAGTTAAATTTCAACGATTTTTTATTTCGTATAAATACTAAAACTACAATAAAAAAAACCTAAAGAATAATACTTCAGAAAAATCAGATTAATAAAATAGAAATACGAAAAAAAAATGAAATTGAAATGAATGTAAATTTAGTTATTTATTGTGTAAATATGTATTTAAGTTTCATTTTTATTTTTTGTTTAAATTTTTAACAATTTTATTAAAAAATATAAGGAAAAACGGAGAAATTAGAAAAACAAATTAAAAACCGCTCAATTGTTTTATATTTATTATCTAAATGATATTTTTGATCTAGTTAAATATATATTTATAAGAGAAAACCTAAAAAAAATAATTAAAAAATGCAAAACCCTAAAATATTCATACAATACGAGTATAAAATTGTAGGCAAGTAAGTAATATTAACAAAATAAAAGAAAAACTAAAGATATTGGAAAATATGAAAAAAAAAAGTTATAGTTAATAATGAAAAAATGGAATATTAAAAATAAAACAAATAAAATTGAAATAAAACAGTAAAAAACGGAAGAAAAGAAAAACAAAATAATTAAAAACTAATATGAAAACAAAAAAAAATAAGGTGTTTTATTGAAAATTTAGCAATTCTTTTCATAAAAAAGTTCAATTTAGTAAGGTTTCATCAATCTGTATAACTTACCTATGGTTCTCAATAGACTTTTTTTTCTTAAATTAAAATAATTAGATCACAAACAATATAAAAAAATTACATTCCCTCGCCTCAGCCATATTTACAACGTTTATTCTTTTCTAATTTATAAAATGTCATAGAATTTTAAAAAGATAACGTCAAGATAAAAAAAAATTCCAACTTTGCAGCATTTTTATATGTGCTTAATTCTTAAGCACTTTTAAAATTAACAGTTTACATAAAGGGATATAAGCAAAAAATTTTATGGAATATTTATATTCTGTTCGAAGAAAAACACCACTAATATTGTATATAAAAAAAACATATTCACACCACAATAAAATTATAGCTTATTGGTGAGTGAAGAGAAGAGAAGGGAATGGTTTCAAATGCCTTCAACCTAGCATTAATAGCATAACATCAATGCATTAACAGCACAATCCAAAACATATGCATTTATTCAGTTTTTAATCCATCTGTAGCGTTACCATCGTAGAATATAAAATGAAATAAAATCACTAATACATATAAAGCTGTGTGTAGGCATACATTTCATGCCAGTTTAACACTACAGGTAATCACTCTTCGTTGCAAACACCCTTACAAGTGTTGCAAACATAGCAAGCCATGTCAAACAATATCCAAATGTTGGCATATATGCTACGATTGCTTGCGTTTGCAACGAAGAGTGACTACCGTGTGTATCGAAAAGAACAAATATTGTGCGGTTTAATACTATACTGCTGAAAATATGCTCATATAGAAGAATTCATTGTTTTGTGAAAAAATTGCATAAATTTTTTAAAGGGAAATCAATTCACTTCCGTTTTTCATGTTTTCTTCTTTTTAGCCACCTACCGGATTCTAATAGAAACCAAATTGCCAACTTCTTTTTCTTATCAGGGTTAGAAAATAAATAACATTTGCCAACTTGAGACCCAAACCACTAACAGTATTGCCAGCCAATAGAAATAATTTAATTTAAATATTTTTAACTTGAAAAAATTTTTAGCAACTACAAAATTAAATTTCTTGCCAGCCAATAAAAATAAATAAATATAAATATAAAATAAAAATTCTTAATAAATAAAAATACAGTACAACTTCGACTGTCCGGATAATTCGGACGCTTCTACATTTCGGACAATTTAAAATTTTTACCTCTACAATCCGGACAATTTTTTTTATCCAAAAAATTTAAATTCCGTTCTTAACTCGCATGTTTTCTTATTTATACTTTTATTTGCATTTTGCACTATCATTACTTCAGTTTCGATTCATTCTTTCGCAAGCGAGTTTGTCTAATTTCATACCAAGTGCCTTGTCTTTAAATAATAAACGCAAACATAAAACACTAACTCTAAAGAAAAAGTGTGATATTTTACAGCCTTGATGAGGGAAAAACTATTAGGCAGGTTGCCGAAAAATTCTATTTTCCTAAATCAACGATTTCCGACATAAGAAAATAAGGAGGAGATAAAGATAAACGAATTTATTTCGAATACCTATAATGGACCCGGTAACATTTGAACCAAAATAATGCAATAAACCTTTGTAGAAATGGATGCAAAAACAAAGATATCTAATGCAGCTGTAAGGAAATCGTTTTCAGTGAGCTGATGAGAATATTATAGTAGATATGCAGGATATTCTATTGTTGAAGAGGCTTAAGCAAAAAGCATAAAGTAGTCACCTCAACAAAGGTAGTCAGCACAAAATAAATTCGTGTTTTTGGTACTATGAATAGTACCCATAGTACACACATACATATCTATGTATATATTTAATTCGCTTAGATTATTTTAATAATTTTTATTATTTTTAATAATTTAATGCTTAAAACTATGTGTAAGGATTGTCGAAGTTTCACGTAATTATAAAATGTACATAAATTCATGTATGTATGTATGTACTGAATACCGTAAGCAGACGTCGTTATTTTGAATTAAGATAAAGCTAATGTAAAATTTACCCTGACCCTATTATGTAGTTTGTGAACTATTTTGATTAGCTTTACATCCAAAGAATTGAAAGGTTTGTAACTTTGCTTACATTCTATCCATTTTAATTACCAATAGTAAACAATTACTCAAGAACTGGCTGGTTTTATGCGGCGTTGCCATATTAGAAAAGCTTAATGCAGTTTAAATACAATTCGGTTTTCTGCATTTACATATATCACAGTAAATGCTCATCAATTCAGCAAATAATTTATATTAAAACTACTAATGCGCATAAGAACAGAAAAAATTTTATTAACTTCCATCGTTATTCATAAAATCTATTCTGCCAGAAGATGAATAAGTTGTATCATCTTTATACCGACTCCTTTATACCATTACTCCATCAGAGTCAAAATACGATTGATGCGCTTTCATTTCGGCTCTTCTTCAGTAACATAACTCCCGTGTTATTTATAAAGGAAATTATAAGACATTGCATTGTTGTTGATGATTTTTTTTTTTTTTTTGATAAAAGTTTTTAAATTTATAAAAATATTTTATTATGGGTTTAATTCTTAACGTACATACACATTTTAAGAAGAAACATTGAAAATCAGAAATTTTATTATTATTTTTTTTTAATTTCACATAGAAAGTAAGTGTATGGATGGACACAAAAATTACGATATCAATGTAGTATAAAATAATTATGATCTTTAGCTTTTTTTTTTGTTTCCATACTAAAATAATAATTGATTATTTCTGTAGAATGTTGTTATTATTAATAGGATAAATAAAGTTTTTACTCTTTTTTTAGTTTTCATATTAATTAATAACAATAAACATTTGTATTCAAAAATAATGTTATTCAGCTATTTTATTGCTAAGAATTAAAATTGACATTTTTTATAAGCATTTCACTATGGTACAATATTTAAAAACAAGTTAAAAAAGAATTTTATTTGTATTAAAATTAATAATTATTATTATGTGTTATGTTATGTTATTATTATATTAATTGGCCTCAGAGACACAAATAGGTATTGTGGTTTAGACAAAACATATTTGTATTTATTTTCATGTCGTTTATTATTGTTCTGGTTTATATATGTAGGTTTATATATTAGGCCCTCTGTTATTGTTGAGCAATGGGGGAGGCTGTATTAACATTGGCCGTTGTAACTGATCCACCTTTATTGAGCTGTTCCGCTGAAATAAATTCGATGGCAGCCGAATTAATACAATAACGTTTACGTGTTGGTTTTGGACCATCTTCAAATACGTGACCCATGTGAGCATTACATCTAGCGCAGCGTACCTCTGTGCGTATGCGTTCTGGATGTTTAATTAGTAGTAAAATATTACCCCCTTTAGTTAATAATTTTGCATTTTTTGCGTTTTTGATTTAATTTTTTTTTTTTTTTTCATTTACATTTAAAGAGTACAATTAATTGGAATTGTTTTTACAAATTTGTTTTGCACAGAAAATGTGTGTTTATTTGTATTAATTTAAAAACAATTTTTTTTGTATTATTACGAGTATTTTTTGGATTATATTAATTATGCATGATAGGCAAAAGTTAAGTTTTGTTTTTAATAAAAATTATTGTTAATTTATTAAGTCATCGTTAGAAAAAAAACAAGAAAAGGATAGAGGAACAAATTGTGCAAAATGAAGTATGGGGCAAATAAAAACAAGGGATGAACACAAAAAAATAACAAAAGAAGAAATACGACAAGGCAGGGTAATGGGATGATAAGAGACATTTAACATTTAAACATAAAATATGTTGCAAAAAGATAACAAATCAAATCAAATAAAAATTAATAATAAAAGCAGCAAAAAAAATGAGTGAAAATAAGAAATGAGAAAGAAATATTGAAAATTATTGTGATATTGTGATGTATGATAAACAGCCGGGTTATCATGATGATCAATTATTATTTTGCATGAGAAATATAATAAAATATATGTTTTTTACATTAAATATACATAAATGTATATAATAAATCACAATAATGTGTTTATATGATTTTTATTTCAATTACATATACATTTTAAGCGTTTTATATTAAAAGCCATTTTTTAAAAATTAGTTTAATTTAAAGCCAAAATATGTGAATGCAAAATGATGATTCAAATTGTTGTATACGTTTTAAATACGATTAATTAAAAATTAATTCATTTTTTATTTTATGTTGCAGAGAGAAGATGTTTTTTTTTAATTATTTTTTTATGTATGTTTTATTGTATTTTTGATGTTGTTTTTATTTTTGTGTTAAACCCCCAAAAATAACAGGCACATTTATATTTAAAAAGCGAGAAAAAAAGAAATAGAAAATATACAAAAAAATAATATATTATTTATATTGTCTTTATCATTTCTATGTAAATTTCTTTTATACTATTTATACTAGAAAAGAAAGTGTTATTAAATAATACACATAAGCATTATCTGCTATATGTATTACATACTTCTTATATTTACTATATGTTATGCATTTAAATGTTTAACATAAAGTGTAAGTAAATAAACTAAAAGTTTAGTGGGTTAACAAAACCGAAACAATATGTTAATAAAAGTGTTAAAGGGATTAAGAAAATAAATTTACAAATTTGCCAAGAATAAAATAAATAAATATTGAAATAGATATTCTCATATAGTAATTGTATAGTATCAGGTACGACATATGATGTATGTATGTCGATTGAGAAAACATTAAGAAAAATCAGCCAATAGCAAAGCGTAAGGAATGTTTACTAAAAAGTAATATTTCCATGTTCTGCATTACCAATTGAAATATAACAATCGAGCACAGAATGTCAACGTAATACAGTATTCCCCGGATAATTGCCCCACGCTTAATTGCCTTTCACGCTTATTTACTTCAATTTCTAAATGCATATATTTTTTCTTACCATTTTCTAATAAAACTCCACGGTTAATTAACTTTCGCTTAACTGCGTTATTCGCTTAATTACCTCAAATATATTTTCCCCAAAGAGAAATTTCACTTAAAGTTCCCTCGTTTAATTACTCAAAATAATTATTTGCTAAAAACTGCAGCTTAACTCAATTATGTTTATATAGGCATAAAATGTCCGTTAAATTTACTTTCTAATTACTTTTTTGTTCCAACCTTCCAATTAAAGACTACCGAGTTTATGTATAAGTATAAGTAAAATGTGACCTGCTTTTCATATGTATTGACGGCAGTGTATACAGGCAATTAAGCATATTCGTTTAATTACCTCAAAGAGGTACTCAACCGTATTCGTTTAAATAACTTCCACGCATAATTGCTCAAAAATTTTGACATTTTTGTCGAGGCAATTATCCGTGGAATACTGTATAATCTTGACATGTAAGAACTGTGACGATTATTGCAATTACAAATTTTTAAATGGAATAAATCAATGATCTTGTAAAGGAATGTCAAACTCAAACCATGTATTTATTAAGCTGGAAAACAATAGTTTCTTTTTTCACACAAAAGTATAAAATTATCTCATTATTTATAGTTATTTATGTATTTTCAAAATCAAAACAATGAAAAATTCTTTTTTTTTACTTTCGTGAAACAAAACATGGAAAAATGTTAGGTTTTAGTACGAAATATCTTTAGAATCTACTTAATACACATGAGTTAGTTAGTTTCATGTTATTGTCATATTAACCAATAGATAATATGTTAATAAGAGCCGGTTTAAAATTTCAAATAACTAAATTAGAGGTAAAGAACGTAATGACTTATGTAGATCTACATATTTAATTATTTTTAAAGTACTAATAATTTCTTTTGATATGTCTTTCTATTTACATCACATTCTACTGCAATTGTATAAATAACCTACGCATAATATATCATTTAAACAACAGCGATAAATAAATAATTAAACAATTAATTATGAATGTAAAATGCTGAGCATGACACCACCATAACAAAAACAAAAAACAAATAAGCATTTGAAATGAATGGATATGGAAAATTGCTTATGAAAACCTAAGTAACGTACACACAAACACACAAAATATTGATGAGTTATGATTGAGTTTGACACAAAACCAATAATATATGTATATAAGCTTTAAAAAGTTATTGATATTGTATGTATGTAGGTAGTAGGCAGGTGGTATGAAAAAATAGTCTTTAAAATGGAAACTTTTTATTGTTGCTAAATCTTCTTCAAAATATCTCTCTTCATTAACTACAATTTTTTATAGTAATAAATCAATATATTTTGTTTATAAAGTTAGTTTAGATTTGTTTGTATAATATTTATAAAATGACATCTAAGTAGACTTATTTTTTATTGTGTTGTATTGTACTAGAAGAGGTGGAGGCATTTTGTTTAGTTTGTGAAGTCGATCCAGCCTGATTGGCGGTGTTTGACTTTGCAGCAGCAGCAGCAGGCATTTGTGGGTTTTGCGTTTGCGGTACAAAGTCAATTGAGGCAGAATTGATGCAATAACGTAGATATTTAGGTGGCGGGCCATCATCAAATACATGACCCATATGAGCACTGCATTTGGAGCAACGCACTTCGGTGCGTACCATGCCTAGCATTTTTGAAATGACTACTGTTTATATAAATATTTATCGACAAACATAAAAAGGTTTTTTTATATATTTTTCAAAAATCAAAATTAATAGAAAAATATTAAAAAATGAAAATAAATCATTTTTTTTAAATAGGAAAAAAAATAAAAATCGAATTAAAAATAAAATTAAAAACAAACAAATAAAAATTTAAAAAAAATATATTTGAAAAAAAAAATTTTTTTGTGTTTTAGAATTGGTAGAAAGTAAAAGAAGAAGAAAATTTTCAATATTAGACACGAAGTTTAATTTTTTCGAAATTGTATGTTTAAATTTTAACAAGTAACGTTAGTAAACACAACACTTAATACAAACACTATATAGGATTTATCATGTTAAAGAGTAAATACAACAAACCAACAAACAAACAAACAAACAAGAGCAAGAACAGTAGCAGTAGAAACAATTTTAAAATATTAGACAGTCCAACATTAAACATTTAAATTTCTATTACTCGAATTAATTTTTCGTATAGATTTAGGAAAAATAACTTCGATTATTTTAAAAACAAAACTCTAAGCTTTAAAAACCATACAAAATTAATTTTACTGTAGAGAAAAAACTGTTTTTTTTTTTTTTTTTTTTGAATAGTGAAGTACATAAATATTTTTGTAATTACATAATTATTTTTTCTCCTTTTTTTGTTTTTTGTTTTAACGAAATTAAAAATATAAATTGTAAAACAAAATTGAAGTACATAAAAGAAAAAAATAAAAAGCAGAATTGAAACTAATAAAGGCAGACCTTCTTTAATAAACAATTTTGGAATACATATATACATACTATGTATTTACAAACTTTTAAAGTTTATAGAAAAAAAATAGATTTAGTTTATTACATACCTGGTATGCTGGCATCACGGTGTAAGGTAACTTTGCCCTTATCTAACACATCATTAAAAGCAGGCCAACCGCAACCAGAATCGTATTTCGTATCAGAACTAAATAAATCTTGATGACATACTACACACTGATAAACACCCTTTTCATAATGTTTATTGTAACAGCCTTTAAAAAAAAACACACACACACAAGAAAATAAAATTTAATTTAAATAATTTTAGCTGAGCCAAAAACTCACCTGTATAAGGCCTTTCAGTTGCTGCTTCTTGTGTTACTTGATATTGTAAAGGTGTTAAACGTTTTCTTAATTCCTCCTTGTCAACCGTAACTTTTTCTGTTTTATTTTCCATATTACTATTATGAATATCTATAAAAATACAACAGAGCGATATTAAAATACAATTGCTAAAATCTGAATCTAAACAACGAATAAAACATATAAATAAAGGTTTTATATAAGCGAAAAGTTTTGTGAAATAAAAAGCTATCAAATAAAAAAAAATTCAGTCAATCATCATATTGCTTTTAACTTGCCACTTTATGGCCTCCTTCATAAGGTATTAATCAAGTATGTGTGTATTTAATCTTAAAGTAGACGCCAAGATAAGCGTAAATGGTAAATAAAATTATAACACCAAAATGAATTTTAGAAAAATCATAATGAAATTATTTTTATTTCTATACAAACACGAGTGAGTATGCATGAGTAGACTACATGCTCATACATTTACTATTCACAATACACTGCAAGAAAAAATTACTTAATTGTGTCTATAATAGCCATAAATCATAAAATTTGTGGTTTTTTAATAACTTACTCAAATAAATTTATTTTGAAATTGATACAGATCTATTTCACTTGATTTTTACACCAATTTATTTTCAACAAGAGTCAATTGCCTTTATTAAATTTTCGAAAATAAAAATTCAATTTTAACAAAAACCAATTGTGTTCACACAGTATGCAAAAATCAACGAAGCGTGACCCCAATAATTTAGCTGTAGATGAAAAAACAAACAGCCAACAGCAGTATATACTTTTTTCTTTTTCTTAAATTTAATTTATATCTAATGTATACAAATTGGCAAATTATCAATTAATATTCAATAATACAGCGGAAATAGTTAACATAGCACAGCTTGTTAGGAAGAAAACCAATAGACAAACAATACAATTGTAAACAAATGTTAGAAAATCTTTTAATAAAATAAAATGACTACAATTCTGTCCACTATGAAAACGGACGATAACACAAAGCTTTACGGTAACATAACAAACAGTTGTCACTATAATATTTTTCAAGAGATGTTGCAAATATAAACAACAACAAAATAGGATGCTTACAATTGATGGCAAATATAACGGACAATATGTGAATATGACCAGTGTTTTTCCTTTGCAAAAAATTGTATTGATTTTGAATTAAATACAATAGTGTTGCCAAAATGCGATATTTTGGATTAAATTTTAATAATAAGGTGCGGTATTATGTCGGGTAATAGAATAATGAAAGAACTCATTTGCCATATTTTAAAAATTAAAAAATCAATTTTTTTTAAGACTTTAAAGTAAAAGTAAATTTTTATTACAAGTTACGGTGATAAAGAAACCAAATTCAATTGAGTTTTTAAATATCAGTAATAACAAATCATGCCAAGTTAAATAAAAGTCAAGGTTTTGCTCACTTATTTTCTACTGTCAAAAAGAAAACAAATTACCCTGAGGTTGTGTTGGGTTGTGTTTGCGAAAATATGTTAAAAACAAAACACATAAAATGCTAGATAACTTATTTATTGCTTATGACTGACGATAACACACCTGCTCGCAATTGAATATTGGACGATAGTACACCTGCTTGCACATCATTGCTGAAGGTACCACATTAGGCAAATATTTAAACAAAAAAGGGTAACCACTATTTTATGGATCATTCTGCATTACATACATATATAATCTTTTTTTTTTTTGACTGATAGTTGCCTTATTAGCTTTACAATTGGTTTTTCTTTTTTTTTTTTTTTTGTTTGCAATGGAAAGCCTGTGTGTTGCGTGTCTATAACTCTCGCAACGAAAAATTTTTCATATGACACAAAATACTTGAAGCAAAAAATGTCCAAATGCCGACTCGGACAAAAATCTTGTCGCAGCCAAGATGCGACTGCAAATATGCGCATCGAATATGGTAACGTTCTAGTGTTCGAGAGAAGCTGGACATCAAAAAGCTGCGATCGCAAGAGACAGCTAGGTCGTTTTCCGATCGTGTTCCTTATGAGCTCTATTACATCCCATCCTCTTTTGAGAATACAGTAATATATTATTCAATTCGTCTATATAAATATACCTCCTTAAAAAATTAATAGCTGATCATGTATAAACTTATTTTCCCATGCAAATTAAGAGCTCCTTATCTACTCAACCGTTACAGATCTCTGAATTGCTGCTATGGAATACCAAATGGGTAGTTTTTATCTTTCAGATAACGCAGTTATACTTTATTTTCTGCTATGATTAACGCTACTCTATACATTCTCTTTTTTTTTATTATTTATTTTTGTTTTTATTTATTATACGCGAAAATATATGTAAAATTTAGAGAAATGCTTGCTTTAGCATTGAGATAGAAAAAACACATTCTTTTTACAATTGAAAAAGCGATGGAAATTTTATTTATTTTTTTTTTTTTCACAACGAATGAGAACTTTTTCGATGTGAGAAATATAGTACTGTGGTGTAGATTATAAACGGCAGGGGTTCTCCAGATGCGGTTTTTCTTCTTCCATACTCTGCAATTCCAAAAACAATTGAAAAAGTATTTTCAAAAATTAAACTTTGTGCACGAAATTTACTGGCTGGTCTGTGGAATCAGTATTATCTTCTGATTGTAACAATTATTATCTTGATATGATTATGAATTTATCGTTAGCTGCATCTGGAGAGCCGCTGCAGTGAATATTTTAAATGGTAAGTTTAATTTTATATTACAAGAAAATAGCAATAAAACATAAATTTAATTTGAAATTAAAAACATTTAATTTGTGGTGAAAAAAGTTTAATTTGTTCCAAATAAAATTTACTTTGTGTTGAAAAAAATTGTGTTTGACTTGTAAAAAATTTAATTTCTATTGAAAAATCGTTAATTTGAAAGTAAAAATCTATATACAGTCGAAACTCTCTATAACGAATTCCAAGGGACTGGATATTTACTTCGCTATAAAGAAAATTCGCTATATAGAAAAGAAAAACAATATTGTTCCTTTTATCATTTTTTATTTGTAGTAGTCAATTATTTTGGTTTGAAGTACTTTTTTCCACTTTTCTTCTTCAATGCAAAGGCAAACGGATAGTGACTGCAAGAAATGTAAGAGATGGTTATGATTCCAGTTGTCACTTACATAGTTCGGTGGTTCCCCCACTTTTAATTTTATGGTAAATAAACGATTCAAAGCATCAGACTCTGCTTGTGCGTTGTGAAAGCAACAAAGTACTGAGCAACAATAACACAAAGCGACATCGATTTCTTTTTTGTGTGCGTGCGATCGGTTCTACCTAATTCGTTATATGGAGATTGAAAACACTTCAATCTTGAAGTTACGGTCGCAAAAATGCTTCGTTATAAGGAAATATTCGCTATATGGAAATTCGTTATATGGCGATTATAATACACTCAAAGTAGACCCAAAACACAGTGTTCTTATAATTGCTTCGCAATAAAGAAAACTTCGTTATACAGGAGTTCGTTATAGAGAGTTTCGACTGTACATATAAGAAATATTGGCTACTCGTTTAATCTGCTATATGATAGTTGTTATACTACTTAAATTTAAAAATATATTGTATATAAGAAAAATCATTTTAATTGCTTTATTAAAAGAAAACACTTTTTATTTATACAAATGCCCATAAGTTCAATTTTAAAAATTTACCTAATTTGCTACTATTTACAGTTTCATATATAAGGTATATACACACATACATATGTACATACTATGTATGCATGTATATTTATTGTTGTTGTTAAACATATCTTATCACACCCTGTATAGAAAAACACAATATAGAGAAAACACACTACACTTTAAAAGGTGTACAAACCAAGTGGGTGGAGCAAGAATAATTAAACTATTGTATATATAAACAAAACTAATAAAAATAGATACAAAATAATAAAACATCAACTATAAATAGAATTCTAGGACTATGCCACCGCACTTTAATTGGAAAAATAACAACAACTTACCCGATGATGACGCAAATTTTCGATATTGTTTTCCGATTAAAGGTTCAACTAAAGTAGCTGTCCTCAAACAACTATAGGGATTTATAACAACACTACTGCTTAAAATAAATCGAAAAAAATTTCCAACAGGAACTGAAGCAGTTTTAAAAGCTACACTACCCCGCTTAAGAGAGAATCGTAAAAGTGAAAGCATATTAATATAAAAAAATAAATGTTAACACTTGCAATTTAAATTTTGGTCGACCTTTTTAAAATATAAACCTCACAAATGAATATTTAATTACACTGCTTTGCTGTAACGATTATTCAATCAACAATATGTGACGTTTTACTTAGACGATCTACGTATGTACGTCTTTAATTACAAGTTGTTTTGGCAAAAATACAACAAACCAAAGCAATAGCAGAAAGGAAACTAAACTAAAAACGTAATAATAAAACAAACGAATGACATTTAGTTATAGTTCCTACATATGCATATTGTTTATACATGTATTACATACATACATAGTATGTAATAGGAAAACATGTCAAATACAAGAACACAGTGAAAATAAAAAATTTAATAAAATAAAACCATGTAACAAAATTACATTGACCGGTAAAAGTTACTTTGTAATACCCTATAAAATAAAACAGATTTTTCTTACTAATGAATTATTTGGTCTTCCAAAGTGCAAGTTTGTCTTTTTCGTTTTGTGCAAACAAGTAATTTCAAATTAACTGCTTTGGAGTATGTACATACTTGTACAGAAATCGATTTGAATTTTAAACAATGAATATGTTGGCTTACTAAGAAGATAGCACCGTGTTCAAATCTTAGCTCTGACATCTTGCTACCTCTCAGCAGTTTTCTGGCAAAGGCTCTGCCATGAAAAAGCTTCTCCAATCTGTCGTGCGGAGACGACTTTAAACTGTAGGTCACAGTACTAATGGATAAAAATTAACACACACAACATGAGTGCTGCGAGAAGCTAGGCCGTAACCCGTAACAGGGTTGTAATGGCCAATTATGTATGTATGTATGAATATAACTTTCGAGCTATTAGTAAAAATGTATATCGAACTTGATCAACAATAGGAAATCAAATCAAATTTTTTTAATTTTCCTTTTTATAAAAAAATTAGATAACCACATCGATATCTACTGTGGAAATTTCAACGTATTCCGGTTATTCTTTTATTTCTAAAACCACATTTAAGACCTTTTTCGTGACAAAAAAGTATTATTTTGAGTTAATACAAATAGAAATGTATCATAAAAAGTTATTATTTTGATTGAAGCCTTTATTCAAGTTAAAAATAATCAATTTTTTATTTAAATTTGATTGCATTTCGAGTTGATAAAATAATACAAAAAAAAAGTTATCGAGATACCTATTTCAGAAAAGTGGTGTTAACTCGAAAATAGATTTCTGTTGCAGTAATGGTAAAAAATAGAAGAAAAACAATGCAAATAGAATTTGCTTTCTATGACGAATTCGGATTTCAAATTCTCTTAAAGTGTAACAACAAACAGTTTTTGGCCTGTACCCAAATTTTATAAGTTCGATTTGTAAAATAATTATTTTTTTATTTATGTATTCGAAAAAATTAAATGGACATTGAGCAGTTTAACTCACAGTTACACTACTAATGCTATAATGTAGGGTGTACAAATTAGTTGTTATACCATTTACAACAGCTGACTAGGCATACTCAGGCATTATTACCGTTGTTCAAATTGTTATTAAAATATACCCCTTAAAAGCTTTAATATTTTTGCAACAACGTACATAATTTAATTTGTTTGCATTTTTTATAAAATAAAAATTGAAACCATAACCCTTTTTTTACCAATAATACGTTATAAACATTGCCAGCCAGCGTAGGAAAAAAGTGAAAGCAATAGAATATGTAGAATGTTAAAAATAGAAATCAATTTTAGGACTATAAAAAAGTCATAAATCCAAAAATCAAAATTATTATTTTAAAATATTTTCTCATAAAAATGAAAAATAATACTGCGTATAAACTGCTGTCCACTGTCCTTGATTTTTAATGCACTAGCCCATACACACACACATACACACACACGCACAGTGATTTCCATTTTTGGCTTCGCAAAAAAGTTTTCCAATTAGAATCTTTTACCTTTTACTTTTACCTTTAATTAAACAACTTACTTAAATTATTTTCTATGTTCAACACTTTTATTTTTATTTCATCTACAGCACTTTTATTTAAATAAGGCAATGGAATTTTATTTTATTTTATTTTACTGCACACTTTTCAACTTTAAAAAAATTTTCACATTTGCACTGTATGTTGTACTAAAATAAAATAATTTTTTAGAGGGAGAATACGGCTTACAAGGTGTGTGTCAATGATGGAAAAGTTGGTACGAACGTACTTTTTTGTTCACCAAACAAAAAAAAAATACTGTAATTCCTTTCAAACACATATGATAACATCACAAACATGTACAGTTAATTTTCACTTATTATGAGGTGTCTTTGAGATTGCAAGTAAAACATTAAGAAAAACAACACTGGTTTTTTATATATTCTGTATTTCTAATCTAATATTTTCTAAACAATTATTCTTTACTGTTTGTTTACAAAAAAACACAAGCAAAATTCACACTGCATTTAAAAAAATGCCTGCTACAAGATGGCAAAGACCAATTATAAAAAAATTGAAATTCATCAATCCAGGTTGACAAACACGAATTGTGTCCTAACTTGCGAAGCTGTACTGATAAGCAAAGTTGCATAGTATAGTAGGCCTTTTATGTTGCCTATCGTTTGAGATTTGTTTGTCTTAAATATATAATAACTGATAATTCAATCATTTTTCGTCAATGGATAACAACAATATCTGGTAACAAAATTCCATGTGGATTTCAACAAAATTTTCAATATTTTCATTTAATAATTCTAACTATAACCTTTAGAATGGTTATTTTTAAAAGTATTACCAAAGAAAATATTGAACATATTTATTTTAAACTAGTTGATTACCAACAAACACTTATATATTTATTTTGTACTTTTGTTGTTAAAAAAGTACTCTGAAACAGTTTTTATACATAAATATAAGTCAAATTTTTCAACACTGTTGTAATTGGTAGTGCTGCCCATTCTTAAAATTAATATATTGCAGCTGTTTTGGAAAACTCACATACAAGGCTGCCAGACCGAATATTTAATAAAAGCCTCAGAAATATAAACATAGTGCAAAAAGTTTTTATGCTGTTATTTCATTCTTGTGCCATGAAGCAGTCTCTGTATAATGTTTTTTTCTTTATTGTTAATTGAGGTTGAGGATAAATATCACATTGAATCAAAAGACACAAAAAAGCGCTTGTATTGTCATATGCTTAAAAGCCTCTAGTATGGCTACTCCATAATGTTGTACTAAGCAGCTGTTTTCTTAGTACTAAAAATATTACACTACTACAAAGAAAACAAAAAAATAAAGTTTGGTACATAGGACAATATAAGACGAATGGACACATTACTTTGATTTTGATATTGAAGTTAAGCATAAAATAAACAAATGGATCCCAATTTAAGAAATGTAAGTATTTCCTTTTATAATTATATAAAATAATTTAAAATTGTATGACATTTTATTTCATAATAACCAGTTGAAAGATTTTCTAACATTATACAACAAAGTAACTGAACTATGTTTTAACCGATGTGTGGATGACTTTAATAATCGTAATTTAGCAGAACATGAGGTAGTCTTTTAAAGACAACTTTCACATCATGCGGCTGGTACCCAATACAAAGATTGTTTCAGAGACAAACAGAAAATAATTACAATAATTTTTCCGGGATAAACCGCATGATGTAAAATAGTCTAAAACAATTTATTAATCATTTCAATCAGTCAATCATTCCATTTTCATACTTTTAGAATACATGTGTTAATCGTTGTGTTAATAAATTTGCCCAATTCAATCAAACTATGATGAAAGTTTATGTTGAAGTACAAACGGATATTAATGCCAAGCGTATGCAAGAACTCCAAGAACAGCAGCAATTGCTACAGCAACAAGCACAAAAGGAAGCAGCAGCCTCAATAACTATCTTACCTCCAGCAACTCCCCAAAATTTACCTGCATAGTTATAGTTAAAAACTAATATTATTAATTAGTTTTAAACTTCTTTACCAAAAACAAAGTTATAATATTCCGTTCCGTAATCAATCCTTACTATGAATCGTATTTGTTTAGTGGCACTTGTAGGTCTACCAGCATTGGGTAAAACTACACTCTGTAAATATTTGATGAACTATGAAACACTTCAATTTAACATTTTCCATTTATGCTATGACAATTTTATACAAATTAACTCGAGAGAGTACTCAGTTGAGTATCGAAAACAACGACATTGTCTTCAAAAACACTTAATAAATATTATCAAGTCATTTAAAACTGTTGGATATTTACAAACCGAATATACTTCAATTGAGTACCAGTACAAAAACAATAATTCAAAAGATGTTGTCATCTTATGTGATGATAATCATTATTACCGTAGTATGCGTTATAAATTGTATCAAATCGCGAGAGAATACAATATTAGTTTTTGTCAAATATATTTTGAAAATACCTTGGAGTTTGTATTAGAACGCAATAATCTACGTACTGGTAAAGCAAATATACCTCATGATGTCATTTCACAAATGTATGAACGTTTAGAACCGCCTAATACTATGAAGCATAAATGGGAAGAAAATACTTTGGTTTTAAAGAAATTTGATTCAATAAGTAATTTAAGTATAGAAGTTGTATCATATCTCACTAATGTACTTAATATTCCTGTGCAGCCTTTAATTTTAGACAAAACCAAGAATTTGTCACCACAATCCTTGGTGCATGAGCTGGATTTGTTAATTAGAAAGCGTATATGTACAATAGTAACTTCCACTGCAGAAACAAATAATAAAAATTTACTTGCCAAGCAATTAAATGATAGAAGAAAAGAAGTACTAAAACAATTTCATTTAAAAGTTCATGACAAATCGGATGATAATATAGATTTAAATAAGTACGTGGATATGTTGAATTGAAATGGTTGTACGAGTATATTACAAATAGGCTAAGTGTTACTTATTGAAGAAATAAAAAATAAAGATTAAATTAAAAGTAAATGTGAGTTTTTTATACTTGTTCTATAATAATCGTAATCAAGAAATATTAAAATTGTTTACTGAAAGAAAAAGGGTTTTTATTTAATAAAAAATTAAATTCAATTCCCCTTGGAAATGGAATTCAAATGATATTTGTGCCCATAATTAAGAAAGGAGTCTAAGTCAAATATTTCTTATTTCGAGATATTTAATGAATTGCATTTGAATAAATTAAAAAATATTTTTACATTATGCGACATTTTAATTTATAATTTTATTTGTTTTAATTAATGGAAATTTATTATGAATATAAAATTATGTGTGAATTTCATACGATAATATTGTTTTTAAAGTTTGAATTGACTTAGACCATTTTCAAAATTAACTGAATGTCCTATAAATGACTTAAAGCAATAAAGAACTTTGGGTTTTATTTAAAACAATAATTTGATTGAAATAATTCGTGAATATTTATTAATTATATTTAAACAGTAATCCATTTTTATCATTATTTCGAGTATTTAAGATTCTTAAAATGTTTCTGAAAAGCTGGAGGGATGTACGGTACTTTGTTTTTCTTCAGATACTGGTCTAATGGTGGTGTATAATGGTAGTAATTTAATATTTCCGTATATTTTTGGTCTTCCTCTTTTAGGTGAGAGATCCAAAACGTGAAATTTAGAATCATCTAAAGAAGTTTTATAAAATATTTTATAAGGGTAATTTTTCAAGAATCTCATCCATTTAATTTGTAGCCAAGAGACAGATTCGCCCGCGGTATTTTTTACTCTTCTTGTTATTGATTCTCCTATTGGCATAGTGTTAAAATATATAAATTATTTGCCAGCAGAATTTTATTAATTCCGAAGCGCCAAACTGAATTATATGGTTAAATAAGCCGAAATGAAATTGTCGTTATTATTAAAATTTGATTGTCATTTATTTTATAATGTATTATTTCTTTAAATTTTTGACTTAGACCACTTTCATAAATAACACTAAATGAATTTCATATGATGTTGAAATTACAACAACTATCTAATGGTTTATTTTTAACAATTTCGTAAAAATTACATTGAATAAATTTAGTTTAAAATAATGTGGTATGAAATAACTGATAAACTATTTTCTTTTTTAAATTTTGACTTAGACCACTTCCATTATTATGGGCACATTTTAATTCTTCAAAAGAAAAACGAAAAAAAAAGTTTTTAAATAAAATTACAAGCAACAGAAAAAGATTTCGTTTTTTAAAGAACTATAATATGATTTGAATTCCGCTTTCAATCGAAATTGGGCATTGTTTAATGTCTGATAGACTTTTTTTTTTTTTTTTGAAAAATTGATAAACATGGTTACCGTAAAATGATGAGTTAAATTTGTACCAATATTTCATTTCATCTACAAACGCAAAAAAGTTAAAATCAATGTATATTTATTTAATATTTTATTTCAATTACATATAATCTACATATATAGTATAATAATAATGTGTTTATGTAGGTCTAAAATTTAATATAGATTCTAATATTTATACATAAATACAAACTAATACATAAATGTACTATGTATATTTGTCTGTATGAATATTTTTTTTAGTTTCTAATACCTAATTAAAATACATGAGATTATGACAATATTAAAAAAAATTATATTTTCAATATACATACATATGTATGTATGTACTTATATTGTTACATACGTGACAAATATTACGAGTTAAGTATTGGAATTAAAATTATACGAAGAACTGTTTTAAAAACTATATTTTTTAATATATATTTTTTTATTAATTTGAAAATACATATAGAAATATTTTTATATTTGAGTATTGATGAGATTGTGTAATGTATATAGTAGTGTTTATACTATATACATAAGTATGTGTATATTATATAAATATGTCTTTTTTTTTTTGTAAAAACAAAAAACAAAAGTTACTCCATTAGCTAACACTAAAAATAAAAATTAAACATGCAAAAAAATTCTTTTAATCAAACAAAACATTGGAGTAACTTTGTTTTATACTGCACAAACATTTTTTTAAAGAAATTTTTAATGTTTTTTTTTAACATTTTAAATTCTTTTTAATTACTTCGGTAAAATGTAAATGGCATTATAATTTTGTAAAATATTTAATATAAAATGCATGTTTGCTGTTTTTATTGGAACTTAAGGAAGAAACCAATAAATGGTTTGCCTATGTAGAGATGCACAAAACGTTTGTATGTACATATATTTAAAAAAAATGGATTTTGTGTTGTATTTATTGTAGAATTTGAAAAATGCACTTTTTCTTTGGCAATTTGTAAATAACAATTTTTGCACGTTTCGTATTTTTAACGACAATGGTAAATATATGTATACAAATTTTAATTTTTAGTAAGTCTTATTTTTTTTTTAATAAAGGATATGGAAACAATATAAGGGAACTTAAAATCTCTTAAAAATATTTAGAGATTAAGGGCCACTATTTGAGTTCAAGATTAAAGATTAAAAATGGTGTAGGGGTATGTGCTGTCAAATGAAACTGCTTGAAATTTCAAATTGTTATAATTTTATGCCCGTATTCATAAAAACTATTTTAGGTTTATTGTGGACTTATTTGACAAATTTCTATGCAATACTTGTCAAATAAACCCTCAATAAACCTAAAATAGTTTTTATGAATACGGGCATTAAAATATAACAATGTTTTGTTACATTTTTTGATTCAATAACATAACGACCATTAACATTAATAGCCTGTTTCCAGAAGACGAATAATTTAAGACGTTCGTCTTTTTATATAAAAAAGACTCAAAACTGTGAGTGGTTTCTTGTTGTTTCACATATGAAAATACGAACGTTTTAAACCATTCGTCTTCTGGAAACAGGCTGTAACTTCTGTGATTAAAAAAACAATAAAATAATTGGTGTAATTATGTTTTATTTGTCTTTGAAAAAAAACCCTCGTTTTGAATTTTACGCGATTTCGTTTTACACCAAATGCCCGATAATGTTTCAGTTCGCTTTTTAAGTTAATATTTTATTGTTAACTGCAAGTTTTATGCAATCGATGCTGATGGTTTAAACTTAAAGCAGAATTGTTAAGAAGCACATGTGTAATATAAACAGCACTTGAAAACGAATGCATTTGTATGTATGGATCACGGCGCCTTTGAGATTATAACAAGTAAATGAGTAACAAAAGCAACATGGCTTTTTAATGTTGATCAGGGTAAAGGGCTTTCCATTACCTATTGATTATGAGGTGCATTTGACGTACCAGCATTTGACGTTACCTTTTTTAGGCAATTTGTGAAGAGGGTTGTCACTTTCTTCTTTGTTTTATATAAATTGTTGTTGGTTTTTTTGATAGTCCTTTGCCCTGACCAACATGAAAAAGCCATGTTATTTTGTTTATTTTTGTTACTGCCTTACTTGTTCTTGAGACTTAAAAAACACCACAGCATAAAGTATGAAAACAAAAACAATTTATATAAGACAAAGAAAAAATTGACAACTTTCTTCACAAATTGGCTAAAAGAAAAGTAGCTCTGCTCTGGTATGTCAAATGTCATCAAGACGCCTTGGTATGGAATTATGAAAACAATAAAGACAATGCAAGCAGGAAAAATTAGAAAAAAAATTATTATTCGTGTGCAATGAATTAACTAACCTACTATGTAATTCTAAGTTTAATCTCGAACTCAAATAGCGGCCCTAAATGTTTTCAAATAACAAAAAATAAAAAAAGTAGCAAATTACTTTGAATGTCTTTCAGAAAATTATCTGATTAAAAAGGAAAACATTATACTTTCTTTAGAGCACTATTATAATTAGCACTGTCGTTATTTTTTTTTTTTTTTTTCGTAGATTTAATGTTGAGCAAGGAAGGCAGTGTAAAAATGCTTACTGAAATTCATTATATCGTAAATATATGTTTTGAGATAAGTTTAATTGCTATTGATTTCACGCTGACCATCGTGATTTTTGCAGATCAATTTGACCCTCTAAAGTTTTAGCCAAATAAATTACAAATAATTGAATCAAAGCTATGCCCAAAGCAACACCTGCTATAACATACAAATTACGTTCGGCCCAAACTCGTACTATTTCAATGCAACCACTAGTCCATATACGTTTACTAGCTGCTGCTACTGAATGCTCTTGAACGCCATAACCGCACATAATATTAACTAGGCCAGAACTAATATCGGTAGCATTAATACAACAGCTATAGGGAACACCGCATTTTTCAACTGATGGCGATGAACAATTAAAGTACTCATTTTTGCCTGAAAATAAAAAAGCAGTTATGAAAATGCCCACATTCATATGTGCATACATATATTTACACATATGTATATATAATGCAGTTGCTTATTTTTAAAATTCAATATCTAATACATGTATGTGGTCTGTTCTATTACATATAAAAATTGTAATTTTTAATTAATTTTAAAATATTTAATAATAAGCCTATTTTTTAAACGTTTGTTTTAATTACAAAATTCAACTTACTCCAGTCTTGATAGCCAGCATTGCTAAGTCCACAGCATTTAAATTCCTGTTGAGCGAAATCAATAAAATTTTGCAAATCTGGATCATCTCGATATGAGTGTATTATTTTATCAGTAAATGTATCTTCCAAAAACGAATTCATATTTTGCGGAAATACAAAACCCATTATGGCAATTGCCATTTCCATAAGAAAAAATAATAATAAACACATGGAATAGAATTTCAACAAGCAGGTGTTCTCACGCAAAGCTCCCAAACAGCCAGCAAAACTGACCACAAATATAACAATACCCGCAATCATCATTACCAAAGATATATTAAGTATAACATCATAAAAACTTTCTAGGCGTACCCAACCCGTAGACTCCCACTTATCCATGAATGCATAAAGGCCAATAGCCAACAGAAGGCCACCGAAAAGCCAAAATATAAAATTTAACATAAAAATCATGTACTTAACACATGAGCTCACATAAGTAAAGTTATTTGATATTCTGGGATGCATATCGCGAACTTCTATACCACAGTACCCACCACTGCCACTGTGATGTCTATAATTGCTCATGAGTATCTTTGCCAAGGCTCTTAGTAACAAATAAACTACCAACTTAATACTGTTGCTGCTGCCAAATGAATTGATATTTAAAATTTTTTAAAATACAAGATTTTTTTCTTATTAGTGATTGTCGTTGATAGATTGAGCACTCCTGATGACTAGATAAATAATTTGCTTGCTTTGTATACTGTTTGTTACGCCTTTTCTTTTTTCACACACTGCACAAAACAGGGGTCTATTATTACTTTCGAATATTCATTCCATAAGTTTTTATTTTTACTTTACTTTTATCATGTAATTTTTTACATTTACTTTGATGTTTTTTGTTTTTATAGCGGTAATTACTATAATTAAATTTATAAACTTTTATTATAAATTTTCTATTAGTGTTCTTTCTTTTTTTCTGTTTTTCTTGAAACTGTCAAATCTATAAAGTACACTAATGATATGGCAACGCAAGGTGTCGTTGCCAGTACGTGATATTGTTTGAAAACCCAATTTTCATACTTTCTTTCTAAAATAAATTCTTATATCTAATAATAAATCCAATTAACTTTTAACTTTAATTAATTAATTGTAAATAACTTAAAAGTTAATATTTAAACATTGCCTCCATTGTGAACATACATTTTAATAGTCGCTTTTTATTTTTTTATTAGTCTGGCATTACCAAACTCAAGGTTGGTTTAAATGTACAAAAATTTAATATCTTATCAAATAATTGGTATTGATAAACAATAACAATTGTTTTTTAATTTGGGATCTTTATCTAACGGTAGGTTTTATATTTCTGTTGCCAATGTGTAAATATATACATATTTTTGTTTATTGTATATAAAACACACTATATACTTTCTGATCTTACGTCCAAGGTTCAATTGTTAATAACCAGTTATTTTTGAGTCAATAGTTGAATGAGGGATTCCATTTGCACCTTTAACTACAAGAACAACGTGCGATTACCGATAAGGCGACACAAAATATTCTAATTGATGATAAGAACTATTGCTGCCACGACTTAATCGAACTGCAAGTGCTTGCGTTGAATGCAGTATTGTTTTTAACTCGTTTGATTAATAGTGTTGGCTATAGGTGCTTCTACAAGTTTATGACAATATGAATATTCTGTTCCGATTTATAGTATTTTGTCTAGATCCTTTGGGTCTAGGACGACGTTTTTTTATACATCCGTTTTATAATTTAATAATTGGTGTTTACGGTCGCTTAAAAGCAAAAACGGATGAGAAAGTCGATACTTTACGTGAATTAGTTTTACGCCTTGGTATAGTGGCGTTTGCTGTAGCAATAATAATATGGGCTGCTGTGTTTATGTATGCGGCTTTCTATTATGTCTACATGCCGGCCATATCACATACGCGTCCCGTACACATGCAGTTTAAGTAAGTTAGTGTAACTTATAAGATTACTAGTTTCTTAAGCGTTATTATTTGTTACAGAACTTGTCTAGATACAAGTGCTCCATGTACATTCCCACATGCGCATGTGTCATTAACCAAAAACCAGCAATTGCTAATGGTGGGTCAAGCGTATCGTGTTTTAGTGCAGATTGATATGCCAGAATCACCTCAAAATCTTGATCTTGGTATGTTCATGGTTTGTGCAGAAATGCGTGACAGTGAATCTGTCTTAAGGGGTCACTCTTGTCGTTCGGCCATGATGCGCTATCGCTCTCCTTTAATACGCACTCTATCAACTTGGGCTCTTAGCCCTCTATTTGTTTTGGGTTTTAAAGAAGAATTCCAAAAAGTTCCTGTAGAGATATTTAGTCGTTATTTGGAACAAAAACATCATCCAATTACTGATGTCTACGTTGAAATTCAATCACAAAAAATTCAGTATTATACAGTTTCTTTGCATATAGTGGCTGAATTTACAGGACTGCGTTATATAATGTATAATTGGCCAGTAACATCCGCCATAATTGGTAAGTTTTTTTTTTTTCCAAAAAAGTAAATCTATTACTAAAACTGTTTTAATGACTTTTATTTCCTATCTGTATTAAATTTTCTAGCTATTAGCACAAATTTGTTTTTCCTCTTGGTTGTATTTTTACTCAGTTGGTATCATTGGTCAGAGGCCACATGGCTTCGTAATCTGCAGAAAAAATACAATCGTTTTACCAATACTTTGCAAGATACTGCTAGTCGTGTTCTTATGCCCTCAAAAAGTTATACAAATTTACAAGATGAGGATGAATTAAGAGTTCTTGATGAAGAGAAATCTAGTAATTCCGATGATATTGATGAAATAAGCGGTTCAGATGACCTAAGTAAAGAAAAGGAGGATGCTTCAGTGAAACAACGCAAGACCGTTGAAAAGGCTAGTTTTTAAATTAAAAATGAACTTATTGTAATAATCAAAAGGCTGAAGATTTCAAAAATCGACGAAAGCACAAACAGAAGAAACACATTTCTTTTTGAAATATTAGTTTTGTAAGAAAAAAACTGTAGCATTTAATAAAAAATTATTTATTTTTAAATTAATAGTTTTATTACATGTTGTTGCTTAAGAGAAGATTAAATTAACTTCTTGTATATACACCAGTAATAATCTCAGTATTTACGGTCAGATATAACCAAACCATAAATTGTATACTAAAGTTTATAAATTCAAGAAACACATAAAAAGAAAAAACATATACATATGCACACTATCAGTATTACTATGTACATCTATCATTAGTCCGCATTTACTATGGAAGAATTGAAATAGACGACGAAGTTTGTCGTATAAATAAAAAATTTTTACCCAGTAAACTCATAAAGATTAAGTGTATTTAACATCTAATTCTATTCAAACACTTCTGCTCTTCAGAGAAATAATACATATTTGTACATACCTGCATATGTACATATTCTTGTACATTAAATATTTGCGCTCCCTATATACTCTGACTATGTATATGAGATAAGCTTGTAGATTTATTTATTCAATATCAATACAAAGAAAGTCCTAATAATTTTTTTTTTTTAGATTTTATGTTTCGTTTATTGAATTAATAGAAAAGATTTAATTATACGTATACATACATAATATGTATGCATTTTGAAATGCTCGTGTTTATGTTAAAAAAGGTCATTTTTATCAGCTCCACTATCTTCATACATACTATATACATGCGTATATAGTTGTCTAGTGGTTAATTAATTTAAATATACAACGCTACGAATGCTTTTGCCTTCATGCATTAAATCGAATGCCTCATTGATTTTATCCAATTTCATTGTATGTGTTATGAATTCATCAACTAGTAATTCTTTGCGCATGTATTCATCAACTAATTTTGGCACATCACGAGCACTCTTCCAACCACCAAACGCAGTGCCCTTCCATACACGACCTACTACAAGTTGAAAAGGTCTGGTGCTGATTTCCTGACCAGCAGCAGCAACACCAATAATAACCGAAGTACCCCATCCCTTGTGAGTCGATTCCAAAGCAGCGCGCATTGTTTTAACATTGCCAATGCATTCGAATGTATAATCAAAGCCTCCATCCATTAAATCGATTAGATAATTTTGAATAGGTCCTTTGTCTTCAACGTCCTTGGGATTAATAAAATCGGTGATACCGAATTGTTTCCCCAACTCAAATTTATCAGGGTTAATATCAATGCCATAGATTTTAGATGCTCCGGCTTTTTTACAACCCATAGCAGTAGCTAAACCGACTGCTCCTAAACCCCAAATTGCACATGTACTACCAGGTTCCACCTATTAAAAAAGAAAAATTGAAAATAGGTTCTTAACTTAATTACATATGCATATATAAAAAAAACCCATCTTACCTTGGCTGTGTTAAGAGCAGCACCATAACCAGTAGGAATACCACAACCCAATAAACATACTTTGTCTAAAGGAGCATTTTCATCAATTTTGCTAAGGGAAATATCAGCTACCACGGTGTAGTCAGAGAATGTAGATGTACCCATAAAATGATACAATGATTTTCCTTTACAGGTAAATCTAGATGTGCCGTCTGGCATTACACCTTTGCCCTGGGTAATGCGAATCTTTTGACATAAATTGGTTTTTGGACTTTTGCAAAATTTGCAGTCATTACACTGTGGTATATAGGTCGGAACAACATGATCACCAGGCTTAAAGTTTATAACTCCTTCACCAACACTTTCCACTATGCCAGCACCTTCATGTCCCAATATCACAGGAAACACACCTTCAGGATCAAAACCACCCAGGGTATAGGCATCTGTGTGGCAGACACCAGTAGCTGTTATTTTAATCCGTACTTCATGTGCTTTGGGCGGAGCAACTTCGATCTCTTCAATGACTAAAGGTTTTTTTGGTTCCCAAGCAACAGCAGCTTTGCATTTAATGATCTACAAGTTTAAAGCCAATAAATAACGTAATTTGACTACCGTTAATTAGATATAAAACAATTAACTTACTTGTCCCTCTGTAGCCGACATTTTTCTCCAGTACGCCCTAGTGGAAATCTTATCAACTAGAAACGAAAGTACTCGACGAGATCACGAAAGTCACTTCCCGGTATTTTAGTACTAAAAAAATAATTACGCAGTATTACCAGACTTACAATTTCATGTATTAGAGAACAGAGTTGTAAACGAATCATTCATTTTTGAATTAATTCGTGAATCATTCATCCAATGAATTGGAAAAATTTTGAATTAATTCTTTTCTCCAAAAAACGAATTGAATTAAATTTGAATCAATTCATTTGAATTAAGCGAACATGAATTGCAATTCATTTTCAATTCAAATGAATTGGTAAAAAGAATTGCAATTCATTTCCAATTCATTTGAATTGAATTGATTTTGAATTAATATAAATGAGTTAGAAAAAATGAATTGCAATTCATTCCCAATTCATTTGAATTGATTTTGAATTAATTCAAATGAGTTAAAATATGAATTGCAATTCATTTTACCAATTCATTCGAATTAACTCGAAAAATGATTTTGCTATACATTTCCAATTTACTTGAATTGAATTGATTCTGAAAAAAAGACTGCAATGCAAAAGCATCACCCTTTTTCCAAGTACTTCTATTCTGTACTTTATAATAAAAATATATCCATATGAAAGTGAACGATGCTTTCTGATTTAATCTAATTAGCATTTATTTTATAATTAAAATAATAGAAAAATTAGTTGATGCCAATAACTCTTCCTAATTTCATCTTTATTTGTAAAATATTACATATTGTTAAATAAATATTACTTAAATATTAAACAAATATTACATACATAAGTATTACTGAAGTGTTTGTCCTTTAATGTTCGTGTGTCACAAAATTTCATAAATTATTAATAGGTTTTAAATACTGAATGTCTTGTTATTCAGCGTATATCAAAAGCGACATAAGTAGTACTTGAAGCACCAAACTCCAAACACCAAGTTTACTTCAATTGAATGCAATTCATTTTTGATTTGATAAATTTGAATTACAAGTTACTTTTCTAATTCATTTGAATTAATTCCAAATCATTTTAATTCAAATGAATTAGAAATGAATTGCGATTCTTTTTACCAATTCTTTTGAATTAAAAAATGAATTGCAATTCATTTTGCCTAATTCAAATGAATTGCAACTCATTTTGCCCAATTCATTTGAATTGGAAATGAATTGCAATTCATGTTCTCTAAATTCAAATGAATTGATTCAAATTTAATTCAATTCTTTTTTTTGTTGAAAAGAATTAATTCAAAATTTAGCTAATTCAAATGAATTGAAATCAAAAATGAATGATTCATTTACAACTCTGTTAGAGAATAGTAAACAAAAACAGTACTGCCAAATTATTTATATTATGAAAGGTACTGAAGATATTAGCTGAAATGGAAACAACGTAACCACAATGAGGTGCCTTTAAGATTTTTGTTAGGGTAAAGAAACTCAAGCAAGAAGTGTAAATTTTATATAAAATAGAGAAAAAAATTCACAAATTGTCTAAAAAAAGAGCTGCACGTAACAAATCATGTTAACTCGGTGCTTTAGTAAAAGCGATGCATGTCTCTCTAGATTATTTTTAATATAAAAGCTTATGCGTCGATAACCATGCGGATAAACACTTACCACTGAATTTACCAAATGTAAAAAATTAACTATTTGTTTATTGATAATTAGCAATTTATCAATTTTATTCGAATATTAATTATATTTTAAACACTTTTCTTTATCCACACAAACAAACAAAATGTTTACCGCATTCATTTGTATATACTCGTACTTTTTATATAATGTACTGTTGATAAGTTGTTTTGTTTAAACTGTTAATAAAGTTTCTCTAAAAGAAGAGATAAATATAGATGAAATTATAAAATTCTTCAAGAAAGTTTTTTAAGACTAAAATTAAATACTAAAACTATCATTTAAAGATAAGACCGTTCATTAAGTTGTTTAAGATGTTGTGGCACCTGCTGAGCCTGTTGGAGTAGGTGGAATGTTAGGTGCTGATTGAGGAGGTGCCGATGCATTTGCTGGTATTACAGCAGAAGGATTGGTTGATGTTACTGCTGGACCTGAGACAGAAGAAGAAGCAGAAGCTTCTGCAGGAGTATTCGTACTTGGTGGAGCACCTGAAGCTGGAATGGTCTCTACAAAGAACAATATTAAATTTACAAATAATATTACATACACATGAATTACAACTTTTACATACCCATTGCAGTTGTAGCTTGCCCTGAAGTCGAAGAACCACTTGCAGGAGCAGCACTAGTAACAGGTGATGAAGCAGCAGCTGTGACTCCCGGTATATTTGCTGAAGATCCTAATTGTGAGCCAACGGGCGGTGTTCCGGTTATAGGATGAGTTTGGGGAAGCGTTGAACCAGGGGCTGCACTAGTTGCACTCGCAGCATTTGCATTACCGGCTGCAGCTCCAGTACCGGGCGTACCACCTTGCCATTGCTGTTCCTGTTGGAGACGATGATGAGCTTGTTGTCGTGCTCTAAATTCGGCAGCTTTTAATTGTTCTAAGTGAAACTGTTGACGCTCTGTAATAAGTTGTTGTCTTTGATATTCTAAGCCCTCACGTTCGCGTTCCATTGTTGTCTCTAATTCTTCAAAGTGACGTAATTTAATCTCAAGCTTTTTCATTTGCGTTTCTACCAAAAGAGCCACTAAAGACTTAATTTTTCTTTCTTCTAATGCAGCTAAATGCTTAGCTTTAACAGCTGCTGAAGCTAGAGCAGCTGCGGCTGCAGTTTGAACATTTGCTTCGTTGAATACTTGTTTAGCTGGATCAATAACTTTTGAGGCGTTTTCAGCACCAGTGCCATCACCACCAGAATCTTCAGTTTTGATGTCCTTGACGTCAAGACCAGAAGCATCTAAAAAATTACAAAATATATACGAAGGAGTTATGTTCTACATGAAAATAATTAAAGCAATGAATAGTATTACTTTCATCTTTTTTGTTTTCAGTTTCTTTTTCAATATTTTCTTTCTCATCTTTTTTATCTTTGTCTTTTGTTTCGTCTTTGGATTTGGAGGGGGATTTGGTAAGATCTTTATCTGCATGCAGGGTATTTAAAAAAAGCAATAATTTAGCAACAAAAAAGTATGAACACAAAATCAAATTCAGTTTGTGAATTAATAAATTAAAGAAAAAAAAACTTGCAACATTTTATTGTAGAAAATTGAATTCTACAAAAGTTTGCTTGTTAAAAGCAAAAACAAAACATCTTACCATCTTTCTTCGAAATATCTTTCATTTCTTCATCAACCACTGCTGTGGGAACTACATTTGATGTTGATGTATTAACATCTTCATCCTCTTTATCTGCACCAGTGCCAGCTATACCACTACTGGATAATCCATAAGTCGGATTAAACTTTCCAGCTGCTGAAGCTTTTTCAACATTTTTCATGTGATTATCCATTATTGTTGCTGGTACTTCATCTTTAATTGCTGCAAATTCCTCCATTGCCGCTTTTGCAGCAGCTGCTGCAACCCTTGGATCTACTACTGAAGCTAGAAACGCTACAGTTGACATTATAGGGTTCCCTGATTTACTAAATGGTATTGGTTGACATCCTAGTGGCCCTAAAAATCCACCGTCGTCTTCCAAGTAGGGGTCTTCAATTGGAAGCCGAAGAAAATGCAAAATACATTCATCTTGAGTACGTGTGCCAACATGTTCACAAACTTTATTCCAGTCATCTTTATATAATTCTAAACCCTCCAGTAAGAGTAAGGTTTCTTGATCCGTCCATTCACGAGACATGCTGGCAGCTGTCCGATTTTTCATTGCTGCCGGTTTTTTAGCATACTGATCAATTTTTAATCCAAATTGTCCTGCACCAGATGGTGCACTACCATTTTCAATTGGTTCAGTTTTAATACCTATTGGTGCTTTATCCAAAGAATCCTCTTTTCCCTCTTTACTGGAACCTCCTGAAGGTTTTTTGTCAAGATCAAGTAATGTTTTTGCAGCAGATGGCTGTTGAGTTTTTTGTGGATTTAAGGACTGTATACCCGAAGGTGTATCAGACAAAATGTGAAAATGAGAAGTTGGTGGAGGCCCCATTGGCGTGGGTCGTAACTCTGCATCAATTTGATAATTTATTAGACCCCATTGTTCGAGGAATGCATGAACGCGCATAATAGCACAAACATCTCCAGCCAAATTACGTCTGCATGCAGTGCTTGTTAAATATTCTGTGGGATTTAGACGGTACGTATCAATCATAAAATTTCTATATGCCATATAAATCTCCGGAGTTTTAGATTTATTTTTGGAATTAAAGAATTCAGGCATCGCTCGTTTCTCAATTACATGTATGGAATTGTAATCAAACCAAGCAGAATAAGATGGTACTATAATATGATGAGTCTGTTCAGTAACATTATCTTCCATATCTTCTTTGGCTGAAGAAGAGAATTCTTGGGTATTACTATTGTCGCTCGTCTTGCCTGTTTGAGAATTTTCTCCATCGCAAGTGGATAAAACTTGTGTACCACTGCCTCCAGTCATTTCATCATCTAGATCTGTTAAAGTTCCACCTATAAATATAATTAAATTTAATATTGTTAGGATTGGAAAATGAATTTACTCACCTTTGATTGGCATCATATCATTATCAGCTTTAGATTTGCTACCTGGTGCTGGACTAGATGTTGATTGCATAGAGTTAGTCTTTATTACCTCCTGCAAATTTGTTTCTGCAGGTGGATCCTCCATGTCACGTGTCAAATCTTCATCTTCTTCGTCATTGCGAGATTTTTTATGTAATACAGCTGGAGAACGCTTACGTTTTCCGGGTTTTGAAGAACTGGGTGATGGTGACCGTCTGCGTTTCTGTTTTGCTGCTGCACTTGCCACCTTTTTCTTTTCATCAACGCCACCAGACATAATATCGTCAATAGACAAACGTTGCTTATGCATCTTTTTCTTGCCTATTTCATCAACTTCGTAGTCCTCTTCGGCCATCCACTCATTGTACTGATCAAGGTCCAAAATCCATGACGCCGATACTCGCCAGCGCTCAGCCGGAGATTCTGGATTTTCCGGAACGTTATCTGGCAATTCTAATGTATTAGTTGTCCACGTATCATACGATTCTGGGAAATAATACCAATGCATCATGACATAATTGCCACGCTTAAATATAGGGCGTGCATATTCGTCAGGATGGGGATCAACCACCGGATAGATAATATGTGTCGCGTCTTCTTCATCCGACACAATTTCTACTCGACGTGTTGCTAAAATTTCACGCAAAAGTGTGGAAAGTTGCTTATCAACTTCGGGTCTTATAAAAATATAAGGAATGCGATAAAGATCCGCCTCCACCAAAGCTTGTTCAATATCAATTAATAATTGAATGTTTGGATCTTTACGCGTAGGGTTCTTTCCTACAGAAAAATCGAATTTCTTTCCTCTTTGATCGGCACGAAAGCGGAACATCGTTGAAAATATGATGCACAATCCACCACCTGGTTTGAAATCTAGAAAACACCGCATCTATAATACAAGTATTTCCTCATTAAATATTATTCCCCAAAAAAATAAATAAATACATATATTTTATATATGTTTGTATGCAGTACTTACCGGTATACGCGTTGCTGGTGGTTCCGATGAGTTTTTCCCAAGTTTTGCCTCTACATATTGAAGAAATTGGATTAATAATTGAGCCAATGATTCCTTTGTGATTGGCTCATTACTGCTAGCTAAATGCTATTGCAATAAGTATAGAATTTTCTTTAATGATTGTTTTAAATTTATAAACGCCATTTTTCAAGCGAGAATTTTTTTGCCTGGGTTTTTCACGCTGTTATACTTACTTTCTTACAATTTTTTTGCAGCCATTGGCGTATGGTTTCAAACCCCTGCAACGACTCCGGTGAATTATAGAACTCAATATTCGGACTACCGTCCTTTTTAGGAGCTAGAGTACACATTGTATTTTACTTTTACGACTGTTTTAGGTAATTTATTAATTTTTCTACACACAAATTATTTTCACTGAAAGGACACACGCTCACACGAACAACAAAAACGACGCACGAAAATGTCAATTTTTAATGGTATTGCCATATCATAATTAAGAGATGAAAGTAAAGCCAAGTTTTTTTATTGGATATAATTTTTTTTTAATTAAAAAAATAAATAAAATAATTGTTTATTTTCTTAATTATATAAATATATTATATAAAAAAGAAAGAAAAATTTCAATGTTGAAATGCAGTTTTTTAATAAATATGGCAAGCTAATAAAAGTGCACCCAAGTCTTTTTAATTTATACAAAAGTTTTCTTAAAATTCAGCATTGATGTTTTAAATAGGGAAAAAAATAATAATTGTATTATATATAAATTATCCAGTCTTATAATTATTATTTATTATACATTTTAGTGCTATAAAATATTCTTGCGAAAATTTTCTTTGATCTGGCATCATTGGCATTTGCCTTAAATTGACGTACACTCAAGACATGGCTGTCAGTATAAATTTGAGAAGAAACGCGATGGCTGCTTTCCCTGGGAAATCTGAAAATTCTAAAATATTTAAGAAAATCCGGAGTAACTTAAATCGGCATGTTAAACCCTATGTAAAATTGAAATAAGCCAGATAAAATTATGTACATCTGTGAACACGTATAGCATGACACCACTGGGCTATGATTTTTTGTGATCTAATTTGCATGTAACGTAAAAAGTGAATGTGGAAAAATCAATTTGTTGGCAAAAAAAAAATCAACGCAGTTAATATATTAAGCAAGTTTTTTTTAATATAGAATTGTTTATAATAGCGTCGCTTGTATGAGTGTTTTTTATAGGTAAAATTATACAAATTAAAGCCTAAAAAATCAATAAATTCTTATCAGTAACATAAAAATAATAAGTGTAAATGTAGTTGAAGTTAAAGAAAAATCTATTGAAATACCAATATTGGTTTTGTATTTTTTTCTTTTGCACTCTAATGCCAAGACAACTTTTATTATACATATGTAAGTACATATGTATATATAATATTGTAAGTTTTAAAAGCAACCGAGCAGCGGCTGAACAGTTCTAATTAGAATTTTTATATTCTGATTAAAGAAAAGCAAAGAAGAATATTAATCTAAATTTGTACACAGGTAAGGATATTAACCACTTTTATACATATGTATGAAATGTATTATTAATTAAAAATTAGCATTATTTCAAAGTAAAAAAACTTCTTAACGCACTTTAGTATCAGTTTGTCAAAAAAAAATCTATTTCTATTTTGTGACAATATTGTGAGATGCCAGACAAATAAAATATTGTTTAAATATGCGTCCCAATCCTAAAAAGGGAAGATAAATAAACTTCTCATTGAATTTTGTTAAAATCAAATTTAACAAAATTTAAATTTGTTTTTTCTTAAAATTAATTATTTAAAGTCGATTACTATTTTTCTTGTTAAACGCAACAAAAGGAAAATTAAATATAAAATTCGTTTAAAGGCTAAAGACTCGAGTTCGAGCGACAGGGAAATTGATCAATTTTCTTTAAATTAATTTTGTTTCGTCAGAAACGCTTTAATTAAATAAATTATCAAATTATAGATCAAAGATAAATTATAAAGAATTTAGATTTTTTGCAATAAATTTTTTGATAATCAAACTAAATTGAAAATACATATGTTTTTGACTCCAGCTTCGGTAAGGTAGAAATAGACAGCATGCGTTACGGCGTTAACAGGGGTTACAATATGCAATGTAAGTCAACTGTTAACGCATCTAAAAGTTAAATTTTTTCAACTTCCATACGTTAGAAGCCTTCCCAAATTCCCCCATAAATTGTTTCATAAAAATTCCTTATTTTAACTTTTTTTGACAGACGGGCGAAACACAATTTTCTTAACGCATGTTATGTACTTCTAACCGTGGTCTCATACTCATATTTCTTTTGTTATTATCTTTTTACCAATATATAAAATAGGAAATGATGAAAAAAATTGGTAAAGGTGAACTTTCCTTATGTAGGCAGCGAATAAAATTTAATAGAGAAATCCCAAGAATTTGCTAAAGAAAACTTTCCCAATGTGCGACCAGTCTTACTTTAGCTTTTTAACTCGATTAATCGGCGCCAAAAATCGATTACAGTATAAACTTGGCAATAAAATAATCGTTTTTTGACACAAAAAACGATTGTCGATTTCAATCGACTTCAACATACCATATCACAAGTATGTACATATCGTCGATGGAATTAACCCTAGAACCATAACGCTAATTTTTACGCAATTTTTCAAGTTAGAATATTTTCAATTTATTTATTTATTTTAATTCATATGTTATAAAAAGAAAAGAATTTTTAGTATATTTACATTATTCAGTTATCGTTATCCATACAATTTTGACAAATTTAAAAAAAAGGTGCACGTAAAATTTACGTTCGTTATGGTTCTAGGGTTAAAGAATGCTGTAACCAGAGATCCAAGTCGTCGCATAATCATCGGCGGCGGCGGCGGCTAGGAAATAAATTACTGGCGGCGGCTCAAAGTCGGCTGTAAGCCGATATCAAAATAAAATTATCTTTGCATAGGATGAATTCATATCGTCGTGCGGGATTTTATGTGCTCTATCCGCCATTTCATATTTATGGGATATGAACCATTAATTCTATAGAAGAAATAATATGAAAGCAAGAACTTATGCAAAAATTGTAAAGCATCATCGTCCTTCCAGAGTACGTCTTCCAGTAAATGAGCTTCTACATCCAATTCCTCTCTGTTTATTAATAATAGCTTAATCCAGTGACTACTTTTGAATTTTTCGTTTTTTTTTTTTCTTCATTTTTGCTACACATTTCTATGTTTTCAGTTCTAGAAGTTTAGCAATTTCTAACAAGTGTCTCTTCGAATGCATTTTTAAAATAAACTTCATATGTAAACGCACAACTTTCATGTATAATGGCAGGGTTAATTTCAATTTTCGCCACATACCTGTTTATAAAAAGAAAAATAATTTTTCAACATATATATATATTTAATATAATATTAGCCGATGAGAGCCGCTTCAATCGGCCGACGTCGCGACTACAAAAATAAAGGCGGCGGCGGTTTGGAGCAGGCTCGGAGCCGAACGAATGGGATCTCTGGCTGTAACTGACAAAAAATCGAAAATACGTTTTTTGCATCATTTTTATTAGAAAAAAAATACGCGTCGATTGGTTCCGTCTTACGTCTTACGCCGTCTGCGTTTTGAAAAATACCAGTGTGTTTGTTCTACTATCATACAGTTTTTTGGCTCTGGTGAACATTTAAGGTTTTGTCAGTTACAGCGTTCTTTAATTCCATCGACGATATGTATGCATTTGAGTTGAAAAATAGGTATTAAAAAATGGTGTATTTTCTTAAATGCATCACAATGGCAAAATTTGACAACAGTATGTAGATATAATTTATTGAAAGAGTTAAATATATTTATTTCAAACCTATAACAATATCCAGATATACAGTTAAATCTCGATTAACCGGGCCTCCATTAATCGGTTACATCTATTAATCGACCGCATATTTTATTTTTACCTCTATTAACTGTTCTCTCATCTATTATCCGTGCTGCATTCATATGTCTTTTATTATGTAAATCTAAATCCGATGTTTCCTTTTTTTTGATTTTGCATTCTCTATGACGATTTGTATGTTTTGTATAAAAATATTTGGTATATTTGAATCTCTAGGTACATAAATCGAATTTTTAAATAAAAAAAAAGATTCTGTATATTTTAATATAACCTATATTAACCATGCTGATGTCGGTCCCACGAGAGCCGTATAATCCAGGTTTAACTGTATATACACCCTCTTGTAAAATTCTTTGAAAATGAAGTAATTCGGACTAACATCAGACACTTCAGCTATAACCCCAGACACTTCAGCTATAACCCTCTCAAAATATACCGAAGTCAATATTGAGTTCTTATGGGAGGTACCACACCCACAGTTATTATTTAGTTTGTATGGGAGAGGTACCACGCCCAGGCCTAATACCTATATACTACATACATATGTATGTACATATATGGATTATTAAATTAAAATTTAATTTAAGTCTAGTAAAAAAATTCTTACAATAACATTTTTCTTTTCATACCCTTTAGAAATATAAACTTTTATCGGATAAAATATCAAGTCCAAAAGTTTTAACTAGAGAAAGAAAGAAAAAGTGTGTAAAAATTAAGAGGAAAATAAAAAAGAATAAATAACTTTCTGTTGGTTGGTGGTGCAGTGCAACACAAACTACAATGACATCAAGGTAATTATAGACAATGACGATACACTTGTTTAAATATGAATATACATATGTACATTCATGCATACATAACACATAGTATTAATGTTCATATTTTGTCAGAGTTTATTAACTGATTGCAAGTATATTTAATATTTAAATTTATTATCGTTTTACCGTTCGTAAAAAAAAATTGTACAGACTTGATCGTTTATTTATTCTGCTGGAATCTGGCTCATCATCGGTAACACGACGAGCTGCTGCAAAACAAATTGGAGAAATACAAAAACTGTACCCCCATGAACTACATGCTTTATTGAATCGTCTGATTGCCTATCTGCATAGTACGTCATGGGATACGCGTATTGCAGCTGCACAAACCGTTGAAGCAATTCTTGTAAATGTTCCCGAATGGAGGCCAGAACTGTATGCCATTAAGCGAGAAGTAAAAAAAGATGATGGCGGCCCTGGTGGTGGTGGTGAAGAGGAAAATAGTTGCCAGTCCAGCGCTTCATCTACTACCACACTTACATCGTTTTCTACAAATAACGAAAATTATAAAGAACGTTATTTGACTTTTAGCGAATTTAATTTGGAACAAGTTTTAAAAAAGGGAGCGCGACTTATTGGCTCAGAAGGCAATGAATTTGATTGCATTGAAGATGGTGCAGTAACTGGAAATGGTAGTATAGAGACTGCTGCTGAGCGCTTGAAACGTCAAAGGGCTTTACTAAATGAAAAACTTGGATTAACGCAGGCTTCCAAATTAGGCGTTAATCTGACTGACATGATAACTGATGAAGACATGATGCGTGGTAGTAATAATTATATTGTTAATGAAGAAAAGGTTCCGGTAGAAGACATACTCAACATTAAGCCGATAAAAAATGTATTTACAAATAATGGTCAGAAATTAAGCTGCCGTGAAATCAATCGTGCAAAAAGAAAGGCAAGGCAAATATCGTCTTTAACTGCCAATTCCGCATCAACAGCTGCTGGTTCAACATCAGCGGCTAATGGTTCAACTGATGAGCCCGAGAAGAAAAGGCTAAAAACAGGCGAAACAAATAGACAGGAAATTTTCTATAACATAAATGGTACTTAATCATTAATATAATTGTAGTTAATTGCAAATAAAATTGTGTGGTTTTAGATCCTGTTCCTGATGCTACTGGAACTTGGGTTGATGCTGTGCATTGGCCATTAGAAAACTTCTGTGCTCGACTTTATGTAGATCTCTTCAATGCAAAATGGGAGGTGAGACATGGCGCTGCTACAGCTTTACGTGAACTCATTAATCAACAGTCATCGGGTGCTGGGAAAAGTTTAAATATGTCTTTAGAAGAGGTATAAAAAAATTCAATTTTATCTGTAAGAGTTCGTTTCTTTTATATAGCAATAATTTTTTTTAGATGCAACATTATCACAACTTGTGGCTGGAAGATGCAGCATTACGTTTACTTTGCGTGTTGTGTTTAGATCGCTTTGGTGACTTTGTCTCCGATCAAGTAGTTGCCCCGGTACGTGAAACATGTGCACAAGTTTTAGGCACTATAGTTAAGGAAATGGAAGCTAATAAAGTGCACGAAATTGTCTACATTCTACGAACTCTACTTAAACAGAGTGAATGGGAAGTGCGTCATGGTGGATTGTTGGGTCTGAAATATGTATTTGTGGTTCGCGAAGATTTACTGCAAACATATCTTCCACAATCAATATCGGATATTTTAATCGGACTTTTCGACACGGTCGATGATGTTGGAGCTGTGGCTGCATCTACTCTAATACCAGTTGCTTCATGGCTACCAAAACTTTTAAATCCTACTCAGGTTTCTTCGATTGTTAAAATGCTTTGGGATTTATTATTAGATCAAGACGAGTTGACTTCAGCTTGCAACAATTTTATGGGTCTGCTAGCCGCCATATTATGTCTTCCAAATGCATCCCACTGGATACAGTAAGTTCACATATTCAATTTATGAGAAGAATTTTATAATTTTTACAAATGTTCTTTTAATTATTTAGAATGGAACCAATGTCTACCTTAATACCTCGTTTATGGCCATTCCTATCACATAGTTCTAGCTCTGTACGTAAATCAACATTAGTTACTTTAAAAATTCTTACTTTTAATAATACTGCAAAAGAACAATATAATACAGAGAAAATAAATGTTCACTCTGGGAATACAACTAGTGGTATTTTAAAATCTGGAGAAGATTTTAGTTTTGATTCGAAAAGCCTTAGGCTTAATTTCGGAGTAATAGACTGGCAATGGAAATTATTGCAAGAAGCTTTAAGGCATATATTTCAACGTATTCTAGTCGAACCTAATGAGGATATTCAAAATATGGCCAAAGAAGTGTGGTTAAATTTAGTTGCTAATGCTGATTTGGGAGCATTATTACACGCTGCCTGTCCTTTTGTGTCGTCCTGGATATGCTTAGCAATGCAACCTCCACGTTTGTCCTTTGATCCCGCTATTTTAATACAAGTTAGCAATTTGTCTAATGAATCAAATGATAACACTGCAACACAGCGGAAGCGTCATCATAAACTTGCTGATGACTTAGGTGGAGCAAATCCAACGGCTTTACTAAAACTTTATTTGGGTGGGAGTGAGTCTACTCCCATCGAAGTAAGAGAACAAAATTACATACGAGCACGTATAATAGCTGCACGCGTTTTAGGATCTTTGTCTCATTACTTGGTTCAGCCTGCTCCAGGAGTTATTTACACGTCTGAGACGGAAAGTCCAATGGATTGTTACGTAAAAGTTTTATTGGGCCATTTAAATTCACGATCCGCAGTTCAGCGTTTAGTATGTAGCTTAATAATAGCATTTTGGGCAAAAAATGATCCCTCTATATGTCCTGGCCCCTTAAAATTACAAGAAAAGCTACGTGATTGTGTTATGGAATATGTATATTATGATGAGGTTGCTGTTTCTTTTACAAGGTAACACAATTTTTATTTGTTAAAAGTTACAAACAACCATCTATGCATGAGTGTATATATATATGTATATCTCTTTTTTTTTCTTTCCTTTTAACAATTCTAAGACTACATCAGGAGGCTCAAGATTTTATAGCCACTCTCAAACAATATAAAATACCCATTAATGATTTTGGCCAAGCTAAAGTCTTAACACTTGACCAAATAGAATCAGTTGCAACCACACTTACTGCCGATCTGCGAAAATACTCTTTAAAAAATAAAATTCTTGAAATGTTAGAGGATCGTCGAAAAGGTTTACAGAATTCATTTCATCAAACTTCAACTGAACAGGCATCATATAACGTAAGCACACAAGCTGCCTTAGCAGGTGCTATTGTGTATCTTAAGTGTTTACCAGAAAAATTGAATCCAGTTGTTAAACCTCTGATGGAATCAGTAAAACGAGAAGAGAGTTTATCACTTCAAGAACTTTCATGTGAATTTCTAGTTCAATTTATGGCAGAAGTTTGCGATAGAACTCCAAATCCCAACGGCAAATTGGTTACAAATCTTAGTACACTACTAAAAAGTGATACAGAATTTACTCCAAAAATAGTAAGTTAATTAATAATAAAATAACAAATTAAAATACTTGGTAACAAAATATGTATATCATTTTTTTTTTAGTTAAATCCAACGATTTCCTTAAAAAAATCACCAGTTATATCAAACGCTACTGAAAGTAATTCATGCATTTACTACGGAATATTAACATTAAGTTTACAGCAAAATACATCGATGATGTCTGCAAACAGATCGACATCAGTTGTTGGAGGAACAAGCGGTGTTAGTGGATCTCCAACAGCTAGCACTTCAAGGGGTCCTGGTAGACCACCTTTAAGTGAAACACTGGCTACTGCAGCCGTCAGTGAAATTACCTCAAAGGTTTCGCTTACTGAAGTTGAACTAAAAAGGTGTCGCATTCAACGTTTAGGTGCAACTTGTGCAATTACAAAATTATGCCAACATTTTGGTAGCGCTCTATTAACAAAAATACCAATCTTAGAACAGTTAATGATAAATAAAATTGAGCAGTTCATGTTATGTTTTTCTGATATGGAAACTTTAGCTGATATTGTTTTAGATGTTGGCCAAGCAAATGAATTGATGACTTCATTACAACTCATTGAAATTGCTGCACCTCATTTCCATAGTGATTTGCATGAAAATCTGCTTCAATTACTACCGGCATTGGGCAAACTTATAGGTCATCCCATGAAAGCTGTACGTCATATGACTGCAAGGTGCTTAGCTACTTTGGCTACGATAGATCCATGTCGTATAATGGATTTCGTTGTAAATCATATTTTAACTTTACTAAAAAAAATTGAAAACATTATTGAACGCCAGGGAGCCATTGAAGCTATAGAGAGGGTAGTGGATAAGTTGCAAATACGTATTGTACCGTATATAGTACTCTTAGTAGTGCCACTTTTAGGTGCCATGAGTGACAATGATGAGTGTGTACGTCTCCTGTCAACACATTGCTTTGCAACTCTGATTCAATTAATGCCACTGGACACAGCAGCCGCAGCTACTAGTAAAAATGAATTTAAATTTGAAATAAAGTCAGCCGATTTGCAGGCAAGGAAAACCAGAGATCGAGAATTTTTGGACTATCTGTTTGCACCAAAGACCATACCAAACTATAAAGTGCCGGTTCCTATTACAGTAGAATTGAGAACATATCAACAGGCCGGCATTAACTGGCTTTGGTTTCTTAACAAATATAATTTGCATGGTATACTTTGCGATGATATGGGTCTCGGTAAAACACTACAAACAATATGCATACTTGCGGGTGATCATCATCAACGACAATTAGATAAATGTACTAGTTTACCAAGTTTAGTCATCTGTCCACCAACCTTAACAGGTCACTGGGTATACGAACTGGAGAAATTTTTAAAAGATCCAAAAATTCTTGTACCTCTGCATTATGTTGGTTTGCCAAGTTGTCGTGAAAGATTACGGAGTTATATTGGTACAAAGAGTAACTTGGTTGTAGCCTCCTATGATACCATACGAAAAGATATTGATTTCTTTAGTAGTATTAATTGGAATTACTGTGTATTGGATGAAGGTCACATAATTAAGAATGGAAAAACAAAAAGTTCAAAAGCTATAAAAATGCTTAAAGCTAACCATCGTTTAATACTATCGGGCACGCCTATACAAAATAATGTGTTAGAATTATGGTCGCTATTTGATTTCTTAATGCCTGGTTTCCTGGGCACAGAAAAACAATTTATATCAAGATACTCAAGGCCTATAATCGCATCACGTGATGCAAAAAGTTCAGCAAAAGAACAGGAAGCCGGTGTTTTAGCTATGGAAGCATTACACCGTCAAGTATTGCCTTTCCTATTAAGGCGTGTCAAAGAGGATGTACTCACCGATTTACCACCAAAGATTACCCAGGATTTATTATGTGAACTAAGTCCTTTACAAGAAAGACTCTATGAAGACTTTAGCCGTACTCATCTGAATACTGAAATTAAAGATTGTTTAGAGAATGGAGGAGAATTAAGTGCAAAAACCCATATATTCCATGCATTACGCTACTTGCAAAACGTCTGTAATCACCCAAAGTTGGTTCTTACTCCAAAACATCCAGAGTTTATGCGTATAACACAAGAGTTAAATCATCAACAGAGTTCACTAAATGACATTGAACATTCGGCAAAATTACCAGCTTTAAAGTAAGTACCTGGTGATTAAGTGTAAATTCTAAATACTATCTTTTATTAGACTATTAATGCAAGTAAAATCGAAATTATACAAAAATCAGAGTGGGCAAACAAACAAAACATTTCGCAAACGTTACCACAACGTCATAAACTTTTAAAAAAATTTTTAATCGTATTGTACATGAGCAAAACCAAAACAAACACTTTATAAATGAGAAAGAGCGCAAACGAAACAATTCGCTTTTCGCTCTTGTGCTTGCTTTGTTATTCCGTAACATTCCTATACTCTGCTCTTTTTTTTCTTCTTCTTTTCTTTATCTTCTCATTGATTTTTTGTTTTACCTAAGCACATTTGAGTTAGTGTATTTGTAGTGCTCATGGAAAAAACAATATACAAAACTAATTGAGACAATCGTTCTCATTGTTTTTGTTTTGTTTTTGTTTTACTCATTGTAAAAAACAAAACAAAATAATTTAGATTTTTACGACAACGAATTACAGGATTATTTCTTCATTTGTCCTTTTTTTGTAGACAACTTTTATTGGATTGTGGCATTGGTGTACAAACTGAGTCAGTGTCTCAACATCGTGCATTAATATTTTGTCAATTAAAATCCATGTTAGATATTGTTGAAAACGACTTGCTTAAGAAACACTTACCTACGGTAACCTATTTGCGTTTGGATGGCAGTGTGCCAGCTTCCATGCGTCAAGATATTGTTCATAATTTTAACACGGATCCAAGTATTGATGTTTTGTTATTAACAACACAGGTATGAAAAATGTTTTTGTGACATAAAAAAATTCGTATATACAAATTAAATATATATTTTTTAAATTATTTAAAATTTAAATACTAGGTTGGTGGGTTAGGTTTAAATCTTACTGGTGCCGATACTGTAATATTTGTTGAACATGATTGGAATCCTATGAAAGATTTACAAGCTATGGATCGTGCCCATCGTATTGGTCAAAAGAAAGTTGTTAATGTTTATCGTCTTATAACTCGCAAATCATTGGAAGAGAAAATTATGTGCTTGCAAAAGTTTAAATTGCTTACAGCAAATACCGTTGTTAGTGCCGAGAATGCAAGCTTAGACACTATGGCCACTGGCCAAATATTAGATTTGTTCAACTTAAATGAGCGCAACAATAAAAAAAGCAATGACAAAAAAAATACCAGTTCATCATTAACTTCCACTCAAATATCAATGAATTCGATTATAGAAAATCTTCCGGAACTGTGGTCTGAACAGCAATACGATGAGGAGTACGACATGTCTAATTTTGTGCAAGCTTTAAAAAAATAATTATGATAAATACTAAGAAATTTACATTAATTTGAATTTTAAATTTTTTATATTCTTACCAGAAAGAACTACATACATATTTCTTAAACTGCAGTCAAATTGGGTAAATATTTGGTCTAAAGATAATTTATTTCCAAATTTTTATTGCTATACGTTTCATTACATATGTATTTAAATATTATTTTTTATTATTATTTGTTAAAAAAAACTTTCAAAGAAATGTTTACAAAAAAAAAAAATAGTGGTTACGTTTTTTTCGTCAAATATTTGCCAAATATGACTGACTAACTTTAGGATATAACATTTTATTTGTTTGAAAAATTTTTGTTCTATTTTTATTTGAGATTTTTTCCAGTTATTATAACTGCATATATACAAATGTAGATATAATTTTTAAAAAAACAGTCAATAAAAATTTATTACTTTATATAGAATTATAAAAATATTTGTTTGTTCTTTTCTAAAGGTATATTTCATTTCATTTCAAATAATCTATAAAATTAATTGGCTGATTATGAAAGGCAACCAAACTTCAGCTGCATTGCTGGTAGGTAACTGAACTAAAGTTCGGCGATTATAAAATAATTATTACGACAGAAAAAATGTGTGTATTATACTTGCTTCTTTATCTATTTTTTTTTGCTATTTAGATATAATGAGTATATAATAAAAAAAACGTAAAAGATTTCCGCGTATGTTCTGAAAAATGAATTCGAGTGAAATTGAAATCGAATGAAATTTTAAACTGCTATATTTTTAATTTGTTGACCTGTTTTGATAATTTTTTCTATTTATTCGCCTAATAGTCATTAATGTAACTTCCTTGAATACCAAAACTATAAAATAATTCGCGCATTTAAGTTTTATTTGCCTTTGAAAAAACTTTCGTTTTCAAGCTTACTCGGATTCGTTTTTCAGAACACACCCGTTTAACTAACTGATACTGCAATAAATTTTAGGACTCTATTATGATCGACAACATTGTCAAAATTTTCATTGCATATTTACTAATTTTATTTTAAAGAGAATTTTTCTTCAACTGCTGCTGTAAATATCATCGCAACTCAACTATGTCGAAATTTTTCCTGCATTCGCACATGTAAAACGTATTTGTTTTTCGTGCCTTCTGAATCCTTTCGAATCGAACATCGTACGAATTCGTAAAAATTTAGGAATTTTCGAAAAATGTTTATATTCATTATTATTGATTTTTTCGAATAGAAAATTTCTTTCGAAAGCATTTTCGATTCGAATCGAAATACAAAGTAACCCCTCTGGATAGTAAAATCAATAGCAAAACGCTTCGGAACAAGACAAGTATATCACTTATTAAAGATGGTTAGTCCTTTTATAAAGGTTTAGCCGTTTGTTTAAAACCTTTATGTTTTTTACGATAAGTCGACGTTATTTTTATAATTTTCTCAGGCTTTAAAATTTTTTTACACCAAAAGTCGAAAAATCCTACTACATATGATAAAGCAAAATAAATTAAACAAAAATATGAATTAATAAAACACTTAAGACATTTGGCTTATACGATTTCAATTTTTGTTGCTATTGTTCTTTTAGCATATTTTATTATTATACCCAATAATAATAATAATCTTGTTTATTGTGTTTTTATATATGACCAGCAAGCATATTTGTGTTGGATGATAAGGATTGTTTATAATATAATAATAAACCATATAAAAGTATCTCAAATTCGATTGAAATCAAACATTCTCTCAACGGGTTTGGAAAAGTTAAGAACGATATTTATAATGTTAAAAATCCTAACTATTCAGTTTTTTATACTAAGTTTAGTATGGTTAGACTCGGTGCGAGGACATGGTATGATGTTAAGTCCACCAGGTAGATCATCACGCTGGCGTTACGATGGTTCTGCTCCGGTCAATTATAATGATAATGGATATTATTGTGGCGGTTTATCTGTAAGTAAATTTATATGTACAGTAATTCGCAAAAGTTTACATACGGCTTAAAATTTTAAAAGAAAATACTAATATAACATTTTGTGTCGCCTAATGGCTCATGAATATTTGTTTTATTTAATTTATTTGCTTATTTATATTTATTTAAATTGTTTGAATCAATGGCAAACTGTGAGTTGCCTGAATGTTTTCTTGGTTTGTCATTACATTGATATTTGTTTACTTGGAAATTGTTAAATTGTTGTTCTTTTTAACATTGATCTAACTGCAGTGCTTTATTTCGATAAGTTGTACCGTTATTTCTAAAGTGTTATACAAAGGAAAAAATAGTAGCCTGAGATAAATTTAAATATTTTAAAAATCAGTTCGTAAGGGAAAAGCACTGCGGTAAGTAGTTCAAATAAATTATTGTATTTTTTATATGTACATATATGTATCTCTTTAATAGAAATAAACGCATATCAAACATATCAAACGTGTCAAACGCATCACATCATACTACAATTAAAATTTAATTTGGTGTTTTTTATTGTTAAATTCGTAACCCTTACGAGGCTCAAGTCGCAGCCAGCGACAATTTCTTTATTTCGCAACTTTGGTGTTGTGTTCCCTCGCCCGCCGGGAAAATATTTTTGGATATTTTAGTTGTGATTGTTATCCCTTGCTTGCCGGGAAAAATAATAATAATTTACGTCGTTTATTGTTTGTAGTCCCACATCTGCCGGGTAAAAAGTTTAGCTCCAATTCTGCCGGAACAAAGAAAAAATTTGTGATTCGTGTTTTTGTTTAATATATTAAATATTAAAATGCATCGTTCGCCAGTTAGCAAAAATACACGTCTACAAGCCAGTGTGAGCCAAGATAATGGTGGCTCTACGCCAACGAAAAAGAAGGCAGTTTCTCATGTTACTCAGCCTGTAACATCAAAACAAATGAGTGGCTCTGTTCCCACAACAACCACTAGTGTCGTTACAAGCGCACCTGCAGAAATATTTTCAAATGCATCATCGCAAAACGTTTTTGAAATGTCTAATGTGTCTACTCAAAATATACCGCCATTGATTCCTGGGCCTAGTGTAAGATTTGAACAGCCTCAAGTACCACCGTCAGCCAATGTAAGTACCGATATGGAAAGTCTCCAGCGGCAGATAGATTTACTGCAAGCTCAATTAAATAACGCCCAACGTGCTTTCAAGGCTGCAGAGAGTAGAAATAGTATTGGACAAAATGTGCCACATCAAGTAAGTCCAACATCAATTACAACGAATAATAACTTTGTGCCTGAGGTTACGGTTGACCGTCGAAATCCAACTCCATATACATCTACGAGCAATGAAGTAGCCGTATCTCCAAGTTATCAAAATTATTTAACAGCTCAGCCTAGTACATCGTCTGTTCAAATGCATCGTAAAATTTATGATTTGCCTGAGTTCAACGGCGCTCCAGAAGATTGGCCTATGTTTTTGTCTGCCTTTGAACATTCTACTGCCGCCTATTTGTATTCTAATTTTGAAAATTGTATAAGGTTGCAAAAGGCTCTTAAAGGCGGGGCAAGGGAGTGTGTCAAGTCATTACTTATACACCCAAACAATGTGCCAACAGTCATTGAACAGCTTAGGCTTCAATATGGTCGTCCAGATACTCTCATTCGATACCAGCTGCAGCAAGTAAGAGAAATACAGCCAATAGGAGAAAATGCAGTAGAAAAATTGGTCCCCTTTTCTATCAAGGTAAGAAATTTAGCGGCCTTTTTAGAGACAGCTAATGGTCAGCAGCATTTATCGAACCCCACCTTGATAGAAGAATTGGTTCAAAAGCTTCCTATGAGCAAACGTTTGGATTGGGCCCAATTTGCAGCAACATTAAATCGGTGGCCCACAGTCTTGGATTTTAGTACTTGGCTACAGCAAGTTGCAAATTTGGTAAGAAGCATACAGATACCAAATTTAAATAGTTTGCGTTCTAATGAATCAAAGCGGAAAGTAGTATTACATGCAGTAGATCGAAAAGACAATCAGATTAAATGTAATTTTTGCCTTGAACCACATAAAATATTTGATTGTAAAAAGTTTTTGAAATTAAGTGTGACTAATAGATGGCATGAAGTGAAACGTCTGGGGTTGTGTTTTTCGTGTCTCGAAGGAGGACATTCAAGTAGATTTTGTCGCCGTCGAAAACAATGTCCTATTGGTGATTGCCTTAGAAAACACAACAAATTATTACATGAAGTAAAAAACAATGTAGATGTTGCTGTGTCAGTGCCTGAAAGTGAAGCTGTTCTCAGCTGCATGTCAAATAAATCAAATAAGAGTGTGCTGTTGTTCAGAGTGGTGCCAGTTGTTCTTTATGGCCCCACTAATAAAATTGAGACATATGCGTTGTTGGATGAAGGCTCATCGGTTACTATGGTGGATAGCTCATTAGTGAGGCAACTAGGCCTTGAGGGGCAACAAAGTAAGCTGAATTTAAATTGGTATGCTGGTAAGGCATCGCAAGAAATGGCTACAGTAGTGAATTTGCACATCAGCGGAATAGAAAAGCAAAGAAAATATGTTCTCAAAAATGCTTATGGTGTTTCAAACTTAAAATTGCCGGCCCAAAGTTTGAGTATGGACTTAAGTGATCGTCCTGGTTTACCCATCAAGTCTTATGGTGAAGTTGAGCCCAGAGTTTTAATTGGACTAGATCATTGCCATCTTGGCCTTCCTGATGAAATCGTGCCATTAGAAGAAAATGGCCCTTTTGCCGCCAACACGTCGCCAGGATGGGTCGTATTTGGTCCCATGAACGGTAAGTCGTCCAATTTAAATACGTGTTTGTTCTCTATTCAACCAGATCAAATATTACATGACTTGATGGCAAATTATTTTGAAACGGAGAATTTTGGTGTTAAGCCACTGCCAATCATACAATCTAAAGAAGACTTAAGAGCTGGTAAAATTATGAAAGAAACTACCATAAAGATTGATGGAAGATTTCAGACAAGACTTTTGTGGCGTACTGATGATGTCATGCTGCCCGACAGTTACCCAATGGCTCTACGACGACTTATTGGTATTGAGAGAAAAATTAAAAAGAATGTCGAATTTGGTGTTGCCTATAAGTCACTTATGGAAGATTATTTATCAAAGGGGTACGCTCGAAAATTGTTGCCTAATGAAGCTGTTGATGCTCATCCCAGAACGTGGTATCTGCCCCACTTTGGCGTGGTCAATCCTAATAAGCCGGGAAAAATTCGTTTAGTGTTCGATGCTGCCGCATCCGTTGAAGGTGTTTCTTTGAATTCAAATTTGCTGAAAGGACCACAACAGTATAAGCCGCTGCCATCTGTTTTGTTTAATTTTCGTGTTGGTGCCATAGCGGTGTGTGGTGACATCAAAGAAATGTTTCATCAGATTCTTGTAGCTCCTGAAGACAGAAATTCTCAACGATTTCTTTGGCGCGAAGATGTCAATCAACCACCTGATGTTTATGAAATGTTAGTAATGACGTTTGGTGCTGCCTGCTCGCCTTGTATAGCTCAATACGTTAAAGATACGAATGCCCTTGGTTATCGAGATCAATATCCTCGTGCTGTGAAATCTATTTTAAATCATCATTACGTGGATGACTTTGTTGACAGTTTCCCTACAGCAGCAAAAGCCATTGAAATCGCTGAACAAGTGTGCGCCATACATAAAGCAGCTGGATTCGAGCTACGTAATTTTTCGTCTAATTCCCTAGAGGTTGTTGGTGCCCTAAAAGGCACTTTGGAAAAACAGGTAAATTTTTCTGGTGACGTAAATGAACTACAATGTGAAAAGGTCCTTGGTATGTATTGGCATCCAAAAGATGATACATTTAAATTCAATTTAAAATTTCATAACGTTAAAGCAGAGGTTATAGAAGGTAAAAGGGCTCCCACAAAGCGTGAATTTCTTAGTGTAATAATGTCAGTGTTTGATCCACTGGGATTTTTGAGCAACTTTATGATAACAGCTAAGTTATTAATGCGTGAGGTATGGAGACACGATGTAAGATGGGACGATACATTGCCTGATGAAATATGCAATATATGGAATAATTGGCGCAAAGAGCTAGAAAAAGTTGTTGATATCAGTATTCCCCGGTATTATTTTCGAAATGGTGTTCCTTACTGCCTGGAACTACATGTTTTTGTCGATGCCAGTGAAGATGCATTTGGTGCCGTGTCATACTGGCGATCTATTAATACTGATGGTAAAATTGAAGTGTCCTTTATAGCTGCAAAATCCAGATGTGCCCCGTTAAAAGTTATGAGTATTCCCAGACTTGAGTTACAGGCTGCCGTTCTGGGTACTCGATTAATGTCTACAATCTTGAAAGAGCATTCGGTCAGTGTTTCACGTACAATATGTTGGAGTGACTCGACGACTGTTATTGGTTGGATTGGTTCAGAAAGTCGTCGATATAAACCCTTTGTCGCCCACAGAATTACAGAGATACTTGAATCCACTAGGCCAGCAGACTGGAGATGGTTACCTACCAAGTTTAATGTTGCGGATGAAACTACTAGAATAAAAATACAAACTGAAGTCTCACGTGAATCTTCTTGGTTCAAAGGTCCATATTTTTTATATTGTGATGAAGCTCAGTGGCCTGAAGCCGGTCAAGTTATAAGAAATTTTAATGAAACAGAAGAACTTCGTCCTAAATTTGCCTTGATAGCCAGCCAATTTTCATTAATAGATTTACACAAATTTTCATCTTTTTTGAGATTAAAACGTACTATTGCTTGGACCCTACGTTTTATAAACCGTTGCCAAAAGAAGTCGTGCCCTAATGAAGAAATTGGTCTAACCGTCAACGAATTAAAAAATGCTGAAATATGTCTGTGTCGCCTGGCTCAAAAGGAAAGCTTTGCTGCTGAAATCGAAATAATTAAAAAGGAAGGTATCTTGCCTAAAAGTAGTGATTTGTACACCTTATCACCATACATTGATGAAAATTTATTGTTACGAGTAAATGGTCGTGTCGATGCTGCCAGTTGGCTACCACTTGATGTAAGACGCCCAATCATCTTGCCGCCATATCATCGCCTTACAGAATTATTTGTTGCCCATATTCACGATAAAATGAGACATCAAAATTTCGAAGCCACGATGTGTGAAATAAGAAGATCGTTTTGGATACCTCGACTTAGAAGAGTTTTACGTAAGTGCATTTCTAATTGTTATATTTGCAGATTTCGTCGTACTTTGCCGTTGCAACCGTTTATGGGCTCTTTACCAAAAGACAGATTGACGCCATATGTTCGGCCATTTACCTACACTGGCTTGGACTACTTCGGCCCTATTAATATAGCCATTGGTCGCCGTCGTGAAAAACGCTGGGTGGCTCTATTTACTTGCCTAACAATTAGAGCTGTTCATCTGGAAATTGCCTTTGATCTGTCAACAGATGCTTGCATTTTGGTTATACGCAATTTCATAAATCGCAGAGGTGTACCTACCAGACTCAGAAGTGACAATGGTAAAAATTTTATTGGCGCCGAACAAATTGCGAAGAGGTTCGATGAAATATTTGATGTGGCTCGAATACAAGATGAGATGTCAAGTAAAGGTATTGATTGGCAATTCAACTGTCCTCATAATCCTGCTGAAGGTGGCGCATGGGAGCGTATGGTCCAATGTGTAAAACGTGTATTACAGGCAACGCTGAAAGAGTCTTCTCCACGTGAACAAACCCTTCAAAGCTTCCTTATTGAAGCAGAAAATATTGTGAATTCCCGTCCATTAACACATTTGCCGCTAACAAATGAAGATGAAGAGCCACTAACCCCCAACCATTTTTTACTGGGATGTGCCAATACAGCCCAAACACCTATCACCGCCGTATCAGATAAACCGATTGCCTTAAAGAAACAGTGGCGCATTTCCCGTCAGCTGCGTGATCATTTTTGGAGTCGATGGATAAAAGAATATTTGCCTACATTGACTAGACGTTCCAAATGGTGTCAGCGTACGAAGCCCATTGCTATTGGAGATTTGGTCCTTATTTGTGATTTAAATATGTCACGAAAAGATTGGAGAAGAGGCCGAATTGTGGAGGTCTACAAAGGAAGAGATGGCGTAATCCGTCAAGCTGATATTCTTACGAAGTCTGGTATACTGAAACGTCCAGTCTCCAAACTTGCAGTCCTTGATTTAGAGTGAATCGTGACCGATCCACGGGGGTGGGGATGTCGCCTAATGGCTCATGAATATTTGTTTTATTTAATTTATTTGCTTATTTATATTTATTTAAATTGTTTGAATCAATGGCAAACTGTGAGTTGCCTGAATGTTTTCTTGGTTTGTCATTACATTGATATTTGTTTACTTGGAAATTGTTAAATTGTTGTTCTTTTTAACATTGATCTAACTGCAGTGCTTTATTTCGATAAGTTGTACCGTTATTTCTAAAGTGTTATACAAAGGAAAAAATAGTAGCCTGAGATAAATTTAAATATTTTAAAAATCAGTTCGTAAGGGAAAAGCACTGCGGTAAGTAGTTCAAATAAATTATTGTATTTTTTATATGTACATATATGTATCTCTTTAATAGAAATAAACGCATATCAAACATATCAAACGTGTCAAACGCATCACATCATACTACAATTAAAATTTAATTTGGTGTTTTTTATTGTTAAATTCGTAACCCTTACGAGGCTCAAGTCGCAGCCAGCGACATTTTGATTATATAAAATTCGAAATTAACTGTAAAAAGCATAGACCGTAAATAACGGTTATCAATTTAGAATTAAACTAAAAAAATTATTGTGTTGTTATATGTACACCAAAACAATTCGTGTGCTCTTAGCGTATTTACGTTGATGTTGAGAAAACGATAATAAATCGGATTTTAACTAGTATTTTTAAGTGATAAAATAAAGGTCAAATATAATAATTAAATAAAGCTACGTTCACATTTGTCACATATTTGTTTAAAAATTTCAAATTTAAAACAAAAAATTTAAAATTATTATTAAACAAACACACCATTTAGAAACCATTTTATTTTTAAATAATATGCATTCGTGCATACGTATGGACTCGTTTGTATAGAAAAAACAGATTAGAAACAATAAAACATTTGAAAACATTGTTTTCGAATATGTAAATAAAATAATATTTTAAGCACGTGTTTCCTTGCTTAAGAACAACGATATAAAAGTATCTCAAATTCGATCAAAATTTAACATTCTCTGAACGGTGTTGGAAGAGTTAAGAACCATATTTGCCTTTTTAAAATGTCAAAAATCCTAACAATTCAGTTTGTTATACTAAGTTTAGTATGGCTAGACTCGGTGCAAGGACATGGTATGATGTTAAGTCCACCAGGTAGATCATCACGCTGGCGTTACAATAGTTCTGCTCCGGCTAATTATAATGACAATGGCTTATATTGTGGCGGTTTTTCTGTAAGTAAATAAATAGGTACAATAAGTCGCAAAAGTTTACATACGGCTTAAAAATTAAAAAAAAATAAAAATATAACATTTTTATTATGTAAAATTCGAAATTAACTGAAAAAAGCATAGACCGTAAATAACAGTTGTCAATTAAAAATTAGACTGGAAAACTTATTGTGTTGTTATTACATAAAACTCGGATTTGAACTATCGGAATAAATCGGAGTTTAACTATTATTTTGTCAAATATTTTATGAACAATGCGTAATCACTATTTTATGAAAATTTTGTTTGAAAAATTAAAATATAAAAATATTATAAAAATGTATTTAAAACGAATTAACATAGAAATTTAGGTCCATTATTACAACTTGCCGTTAGTTAAAGGTAGGATATTATCAGACAGATAACTTGCTTTTTGCTCTTACAATTGGAATCACTTTTTGGATCTTTATTATATATAGATACATATATATGTATGTATATATATCAGCTTTAGAATTTATAATAATAATTAAATAAAACATTTTAATGTTCAATATTGCTTTTGCAGGTACAATGGAATACACATGGTGGTAAATGTGGTTTATGTGGTGATAATTATGGCGATCCTACACCTAGAGACAATGAATTAGGTGGCAAATATGGTGGTTCTGGTGTTATAGTTCAAACATATGACAATGTTTTCACAGCAAATATTGGTGTTCAAATAAGTGCAAATCATTTGGGTTATTTTTCCTTTGAATTGTGTAACTTGGATGAGTTTCATACAGAATCAGAAGAATGTTTTGCTAAAAACCGTTTAAATTTTGCCGATGGCAGTGATAAATTTTATATTGGCACTACTAGAGGTTGGATTGATTCAACTATTGTCTTACCACCCGGTTTAAGTTGTGAGCATTGTGTTTTGCGTTGGACCTATACAGCTGGTAATAACTGGGGTATTTGTGAAAATGGCACAGGTGCAATTGGCTGTGGACCTCAAGAAACTTTCAAATCTTGTGCTGATATACGCATTAAAGCACCTTCAACTAAATCCAATTTAATATCTGCTGCTATTAAACAAATCCAGGATGATATAGAAGCTATTAAAGCCGAAGTTCCTATAGTTGTTGAATAAAGAAAACTAAGTATTATCAAAAAATAAAAAATAAATGTGTTCACTTATAAAAATAACCCCACTTAATTTTATTTAGACCAATAAGCCAAATCGAACATACATATGTATATGCTTATAGGCACATACATACATATATTAAAGAACTTAAATTTTAATTTAATAGTCTTCTAAGTTCGTTGTTCTTAGTATTAAACGACCACTATTAACATGCTCTTACCAGTCTATAGGGAATAGAAAATTGCAGATGGCTATAGCCTGTTGTCAACTCCTGAGGCCTTATTCTGTAACTCTCCTAAGCTAAAACTCTATCGCTAAAAATTTACAACCTTGATTTAAGACTTTTTGGCTACGACAACAATTCTTGAACGCTTATTGTAATTTAAAAACTTCATGCCTATTACCTTTAAACTTTTTAATTTTATATCGTCGCAAGAATTAAAGAACGCTGTAACTGACAAAAATTCGAAAATACGTTTTTTGCATCTTTTTATCAGAAAAAAAAAAAAATACGCAAATCGTTTTTCTAACTCATTTGAATTAATTTGAAATTAAGCTAATTCGTAATGAATTAAAACCAAAAAAGAATGATTCATTTACAACTCTGCCCTGTGACAAGGCTGGAAATATTCTTTGTAGATTTATAAGTTTTTCCTTAATTGTATAAAAGAATGATAACATAGAATCTTCTGACATTTTGATGCAAAATTTATGTATACATATTTTGTAAGGAAAATGTTTGGCACAGTGTTTTTTTATTTTTGGCATTTGATTTATTGCAAACAATTATTTCGAATCGCGAAAACGTTTAGAGTTAAGAACATCAATTTAGGGGAAAATTTGCATTATAAAAACGAGTTCGTTCGAAATAGTCTGCATTTTCAAAGTCATATCAAATGTCCCTTATTGGTTATTTTACAATTTTAGTAATCAAGGAAGTGGTGGAGATGGTCGTTAATGTGTTAAGTAAAAACAGAATTCCAATTCTTCTCAGCCTACTTGAAATTTCAAGCGATTTCAATTTCGATCGAAACCGATTTCCATCACCTATCAGATCCTGGAACATACTCAATAGATTTATAATAACAAAAATTTGTTATCCAATATTTTATGTATGTATGTACATATATGGTCTTCAAATATTGTCATATGTCGAAACAAATAAAATTAAAATAGATTTTGTATATTTTTGTATATGGGCAATTTCAAAAATTTTCAACATTTGTTGAAACTGAGTTCAGATGCTTATTATTCCTTCAGTTTTTCGAATTGACCAAAATGGTCAAAAGGGAAGGGTAGGCCACACTAGAAAACTGGGAAATTTAAAATTTCTGACTATCAGTCCTTTATCTCTAAAAGTTATGAGCACTCAAATATTGAAAAACTCAAAAACAGGCTTGAAATTTACAAGAGTTTGTTCATATTTCATCACTTTTCTAATTTTAGTTTTAAACTTCCGATGCCCACTGATACAAAATAAAGTCACTAGACTTAGTATATATTTACACTATAAAAGTTATGCCCATACTACTATTTGGGAAAAAGTTGTACAGCGGTTCATTTTTGAAACCAAAATCTTCCGATTTTTCAATATTTGCAGTTTTTTCTATAGCGTTTTTGCGCCGTTCAAGAAAATTGCATTTCGTCAACAGTATTTAAAAGATGGTATAATTTGCTAAAATTTGCGCCATATCACGTCGATGTCAGGCTGCTAGTTGCTGAGAACGATGACCTCAAACTTTTACAGAATTGGCGTAAATTTGTCAAAAATTACAGTTTTTCGCGTCTGACATTTGCAATCTTTTTTAAAACTGGTTTATGTATTGCGTGATCTAAACTTCTTAGTAAATGGCACCTCAACGTCAAGAAGGCGTTAAAATATTTTAAAACGCAAAAATTTTATAAAGAAAATAAAAATTTTGCAAAATTTCATGATTTTGTTTCGCGTTTTTTTTAATTATCCGTGGTTTAAAATCAATGTAAAGTATTGGAAATGAAGTGCGGCGGTGAACTAAAGATCATATATAAATACGGTTGAATTCGGTCCATATTTAGCGGGTACAGTGGCATTTTTCTTCAAACACATTTTGCTTTGTGACATCTGCAGTTATGTGTAGATTCCGCCGCGATTGACACCAAATGAAAGGTTTTTTAAGCTTGATAATAAAACCGAATAGGCGTTAAAAAATTTTCATGATTTTAAATTTTACAGATAAAAAAAAAAATCCTAACCTCAAAAATAATTCTTATATAATTTTTTTTGTTTTTTAAATTTGCAAGTCAAAACATTGTTTTTCTGTAAATTAGTTATGCGTTATATAAACACATATTATAACAATCGGTGAAACATTCACATTTTTGCAAAAATTCGCGTTTTTTAATGTTAAGGAAATTTAATTATAATTGATATTTTTTTGTGTATTTTATCAGTGCATTGATGAATTTTGACTGCACTGATGAATTTGGAATGAGTTTCATACATCCATACAACATTTATTAAAATAAACCAATAAATTTAACATTAAATTTTTTTTAAAGAGACTTTAACTTAAAACCTCCATAACTTTCGCGCCGTTTGCAATAAATGATTAACGCGAACTGTTTTGGTATGCTAAAATATCACCCTTCACGTGACCAAAGCGTCATTAGTGTCATCCAAAAAAAAAAAATTCAAAAAAAAAAAAAATCAAAATGTCGAAAATTTTTGAAATTGCCCATATACACAAAATGAGTACAAAACTTAAAAAGGGTATAACTTTGCAACGGTAAGAGCAAATTCAATATTTATTTTTTCAAATGACTCAGAATTTATCCACATTTTAAACTGAATCATTAGTTTTTGTAACTTCAATAGAAATTTTAAAAGTTACAAAGCATTATTTTTAAAATTTATGCTAAATTTACAAAAAAATGTCATGAAGGGTACCCAAATGAGCAAAAATATTACCGAAACTTATAATATCTGCACAGAGAAGTAAAGTTTGAACAGTTTTATTTAAAAAATTGACTTAGTAACATAAAAAATCGTGCTAATGGGCCGAGTAAAGCGCAAAATTCAAAAAAAGTCGAGAAAACCCGATTTTAGGGTTAATTTCGATTTTAGCGACCTCTTAACCTCTTCCGAAAAATCTGAAAAAAATCACAAAAATACTTTACCCTATAAGCTTTCAAAAAAAGGTGGGGGAACAAAAAAAATTTTTTTTTGGGACGTAACTATACTTTTTGTTTTTTTACAGGAGAAGCAAAAAACCATAAAATAAAAAATTTCCTAAGTCCCGAAAATCATATAACTTTCAGGATCGAGATATAAGAATTGGCATCTCTATATACAACAAATGAGTTGGAATATAAGGCTTTCATATAAATATGTATGTATTAGTTATGTCTTCTTGCATTTAGAAATACAAGCACTTGCAGTTACGTCCGTTTGAATTAAGTTAATAAAATAGACATTTTTGATCGTAGGAATCTAAAATTGTTCACGAACATGTATTTTGATAAAACGAACCATAATTAATAAAAAACCCAATTTCGAAATGTTGTGTAGTTAGGTCCGTTTGCATTTAATATGACGATATATGTAGCTGGAAAAAGGATTTGTAATGTTTTTTGAAAATTTAAAAAATAATACAAATTAAACTTAATACATATTTATAGGTTTATTAAAAGCTTTTTTAACAAATGTTAACCCTTTCAGACCTGCCACTAAATTAATGGGCATTTTTTACTGATTTTTGGAATATATGGGCTCCATATCGTACGAAAATATAATCAACGTTTAGATTTTACCATTTTTATATCCTCCAAGGATTTTCAGGACACACACACAATTGATGCACTCGTTAACCTTTTTAACTGAAACGCATATTTATTGCATCAACTGACTTCAAATGGTTTGAAATATTAAAATTTATAGTTTTTTTTAGTTAAAATATGCCCCAATTCACTATTTATTAGCCATTAGTACTTTTGTAGTTGTTAACACAAATTGTTCCTTCCGCTCATTTTGACAAAACTGATATCTGACGCAAGATTTTCGAAATAATTTAAATTACGGTAAATCGAATGGCAAAATAGTGGGAGAAACAAATATAAAGAACAATCAGGGCAATCGATGCATGTCGGTCTTTTTGATGTTGATCAAATATAAACGAAAATAGTGCGACCTGAACCCACCCGCACAATCGATGCATCACGGTCTGAAAGGGTTAATGCAATACCTGTCAAATGAACCTTTAAAAAACTTAAAACATTTTTTTAAATACAGCAGTTAGTTTTTAAACTCAATCAACATAATACAATCAAAAATTGTATTTTTTTATAGCACTACAAGTGGACGAGAATTGTAATGTACTTGTAGTATGTATTTTATTAATAAAAATACATGTCTTCTTATGATGGCTTTTTTAACCAATAGATTTCAATATGTAGAATATAGGGGCAATAAGTCTGCTATATCAAGGTTATATAGAGGTGTGCCGCAAGGCTCAATATTAGGTCCTCTTTTATTCATGTTGTATATGAATGATCTTTATTGTAAGATTGAATTTGGTTTATGCTACACATATGCTGACGATATTCAGATACTCATGACTGATAGGGGACATGGTCCAGATTACCTATCTTACAATATCAACAAAGAGTTGGAACGCGTAGCTGATTGGGCGGACGACAACTTCTTGAATCTTAACCCTGGCAAAACCAAAGCCATGCTATTTTCACACAGTTCTTCGTATCCCAAAATTTTGATTCGTGGGGAATCAATAGAATATGTATTATATCAGAAAGTCCTTGGGGTTTATATTGATAGTAGATTAGAATTTAGTTATCATATCAACAGTGTAATTTCTCGAGTCTCTTTTGTTTTGCTGAAGTTATATAACTTGGGCATTTTCCTGCCAATAAATGTGAAAAAACGTATAGCTTTAGCCTTATGTCTCCCATTGTTTTATATGGCATTGAAATTTTTTCGGGTACCTCTCAACAGAATTTAGAGAAGCTCAGGATGTGTTTTAACAGAGTAGTCAGATTTGTTTACGGTCTTCATTATAGAGACCACATTACTGAGTATATTTATAAATTTATTGGCTGTGACATTCAGAGTCTACTTGATCAAAGGATAATGTTACTATTTTATAAGATAATTAAGTACAACCGTCCTTCGTATCTTGCTCAGAAGTTTAACTTTGGCAACTCCACCCGTACTAATATTTTAATCTATCCTAATTATACTTCCCTACACATGAATAGGTCTTTGGTGGTGAGAGTTGTCAGAGTATGGAATTCTTTACTACCTAGTCAGCTACGTAACTTTGGTTGTCCTGTACATAAATATAAAAGTGAACTGAGTAAATGTCTATGAGAGTGGTCACTGTTACTGTTTATTAGGAGAGTAAAATTTTAAAGAGGTAAATAAAAATAATATAACAAGCAAGACTCTTATTGGTGCTAGATTTAGATTAAGATTGAGATCAATATTGTTGGTATACTAGATTGCATTTTTTAATTTAGACTTATGTTTAAGATTTTAATATATATATATTTTTTTTTTCTTTTTTTTTTGTTTAACCTTACCATATAAGTATTACTGAATTAATTTGGCCTTTAAGGCTTGTAATTCATTGAACATAATAAATAAATAAAAAAAAATAAAATAAATAAAAATACAGTTATTTTTAATTCCATTAAAACTGCAACAATTTGTTTAAAATAATTATGAATGCATATGTAATTCTTCTACACATTCGACATGTGTTAATTGTGTTTCTGTTAAATTATAAGAACAAAATTGAAAACAGTCTATTGATTTATTTAAACAAAATTTCGTATTTTAATTAATTTTAAAATTTTTAACAAAATGTTTAGGACAACATATGTAGTTTCTTTTCTTCTCAAAGCAAATAAATATTATAATAATAAAAAAAACAAATTTATAATACATATTATGTATTAAATAAAAATACATATTAAATAAACACACTATTTAAAAACCAATTTTATTTTCTTTTTAAATAATATGTATTCATGCTTACGTATGGAGACTCGTTTGTATAGGAAAAACAGATTAGAAACAATAAAACATTTGAAAACATTGTTTTCGAATATGTAAATAAAAGAATATTTTACGCACGTGTTTCTTTGCTTAAGAACAATCATATAAAAGTATCTCAAATTCGATCAAAATTTAACATTCTCTGAACGGTGTTAGGAAAGCTAAGAACCATATTTTCCTTTTTAAAATGTCAAAAATCTTAACTATTCAGTTTGTTTTACTAAGCTTAGTATGGCTAGACTCAGTGCAAGGACATGGTATGATGTTAAGTCCACCTGGTAGATCATCACGCTGGCGTTACGATAGCTCTGCACCAGCTAATTATGATGACAATGGCTTATATTGTGGCGGTTTGTCTGTAAGTAAATTTAAGCCTACCTAATCTAATTACTTAAATTTAACTTTTTGTTTTTCAATATTGGTTTTGTTAGGTACAATGGAATACACATGGTGGTAAATGTGGTTTATGTGGTGATAATTATGGCGATCCTACACCTAGAGACAACGAATTAGGTGGCAAATATGGTGGTTCTGGTGTTATAGTTCAAACATATGAGAATACTAAAACTGCAACTGTTGGTGTTGAAATATCTACAAATCATTTGGGTTATATTTCCTTTGAATTGTGTAACTTGGATGAGTTTCATACAGAATCAGAAGCATGTTTTACTAAATACCGTCTAAAATTTGTCGATGGCAGTGATAAATATTATATTGGCAATACTAAAGGTTGGATTGATTCAACTATTGTCTTACCACCCGGTTTAAGTTGTGAGCATTGTGTTTTACGTTGGACCTATACTGCTGGTAATAACTGGGGTATTTGTGAAAATGGCACAGGTGCAATGGGCTGTGGACCTCAAGAAACTTTCAAGTCTTGTGCTGATATACGTATTAAAGCTAAATCCAAATAAATATCTGCTGCTATTAAAGCCGAAGTTCCTATAGTTGTTGAATAAACAAAAATAAGTATTATTTGTGTTTGGTTCAAAAAATAAAAATAATAAATATTTCCATTTAGAAAAAAAAAACTTTATTGTACTTAAAAGATTTTTATATATATTCATAAAAACTATTTTAGGTTTATTGAGGGATATTTAATAGTAGGTTCAAAATTTCGAATCGTTATGAAAACGTAAACTTTTTTAATCCCCATAATTTCAAAATTGGTGTTCTCAAATCCGCTCGTTGTTGTGATTCTATAATTTTGTTCGAAAAAAGTTAAATATCATAAATCTAAAAAGACATAATTTTTTATAAGCTTTTAACAAAATTTGTTATTGCGAACACAATCGCATTTGACATTTTTCTTATAAAAATATAAGTTTTACCCAAAATACCAGGAACAGTTGTACCATTTTGTATCAAATCTAACTAAAATTTATCACTTCAGAAAGAAAATTGATGGAACTAAACAAGTGATGTACGAGTACATTAAAAATTTTGGATAGATAAATAAATTTTTTTGTATTGATTTTTGTGCGACAATTTTTTATTAAATTGAATAAAGAGCACTTCAAACTAAAAACCAAAATTTTGTTTTTCTTAAAAATTTCATCACATATTGAAATAAATGGCTATTCGTTTTACTTTCACTGACCCTTAACGACTCGAATTAAAAATATGTGAATGTGAAATGCAGAACAACAAAAATACTGAGGTAATGCACGTTCGCGTGAATTCGGATTCTAGAACACATCCGAATATTATTGATTTGAAATGACTTGTAATTGATAATTTTTACATGCTATTTGTAATAAATTGTAAATTCTTTTACTCACAAACTATAATGGAAAAAAATAAGGAAAATCTGACGGCACTTGCTAAACATGCCCGGTTAAATAAACATGAGTTCCAATTTCAGAATACAAAAATTCTAAAAACTGAGAAAAATAAAATTAAACTTCAAATACATGAAGTTAATAATATTGTTAAATATGGACAAGTTGCCTGCAATTATAATAGTGATAAGAAGGATTATATAAATTCATACTGCAACTTAATTACTTCCTTAAGCTGACATCTGACACCTTTTATTGATTAATGTATCGCAGAAAATAAAGTTTAGAAAACGATAATTGTCACTACCCATAAACTACTAAATTACGATAATTTGTACTATGGCAATCCTATTTTCCAATCAGATGAGAGGCTCTGCTTGCTAGAAGTAACTACTTACTCTCAAGAAATATACATTATAATTGTTGTTAATGTTGGTTTTTGTAATTTTTCTATTGACTTTTTAACTTTTTACCGAATATTATTTGTAATATTTTTTGAGTATTTAAAAAATAATACAAATACATATTTATAGGTTTATTAAAAGCTTTTTTAACAAATGTTAATGCAATACCTGTCAAATGAACCTTTAAAAAACTTAAAACATTTTTGGGAATACAGCAGTTAGTTTTTAAACTCAATCAACAAAATAGTATTTTGTATTTTGAAAATACAATCAAAAATTGTATTTTTTATATAGCACTACGTATTTTATTAATAAAAATACATTTTTTTAATTCCACTAAAACTGCAACAATTTGTTTAAAATACTTATGTATATAAAATATAAGAACAAAATTGAAAACAGTCTATTGATTTATTTAAACAAAATTTCGTATTTTAATTAATTTTAAAATTTTTAACAAAATGTTTAGGACAACATATGTAGTTTCTTTTCTTCTCAAACTGATATTTGCTTTTCAGTGTCTTAAGCAAATAAATATTATATTAATAAAAAAAATGTATTAAATAAAAATACATATTAAATAAACACACTATTTAAAAACCAATTTTATTTTCTTTTTAAATAAAATGCATTCATGCATACGTATGGGGGATCGTTTGTATAGCAAAAACATATTAGAAACAATAAAACATTTGAAAACATTGTTTTCGAATATACATATAAATAAAATAATAGTTTACTCATGTGTTTCTTTGCTTAAGAACAATCATATAAAAGTATCTCAAATTCGATCAAAATTTAACATTCTCTGAACGGTGTTAGGAAAGCTAAGAACCATATTTTCCTTTTTAAAATGTCAAAAATCTTAACTATTCAGTTTGTTATACTAAGTTTAGTATGGCTAGACTCAGTGCAAGGACATGGTATGATGTTAAGTCCACCAGGTAGATCATCACGCTGGCGTTACGATACCTCTGCACCAGTTAATTATGATGACAATGGCTTATATTGTGGCGGTTTGTCTGTAAGTAAATTTAAGCCTACCTAATCTAATTACTTAAATTTAACTTTTTGTTTTTCAATATTGGTTTTGTTAGGTACAATGGGAAATACATGGTGGTAAATGTGGTTTATGTGGTGATAATTATGGCGATCCTACACCTAGAGACAACGAATTAGGTGGCAAATATGGTGGTTCTGGTGTTATAGTTCAAACATATGAGAATACTAAAACTGCAACTGTTGGTGTTGAAATATCTACAAATCATTTGGGTTATATTTCCTTTGAATTGTGTAACTTGGATGAGTTTCATACAGAATCAGAAGCATGTTTTACTAAATACCGTCTAAAATTTGTCGATGGCAGTGATAAATATTATATTGGCAATACTAAAGGTTGGATTGATTCAACTATTGTCTTACCACCCGGTTTAAGTTGTGAGCATTGTGTTTTACGTTGGACCTATACTGCTGGTAATAACTGGGGTATGTGTGATAATGGCACAGGTGCAATGGGCTGTGGACCTCAAGAAACTTTCAAGTCTTGTGCTGATATACGTATTAAAGCTAAATCCAAATAAATATCTGCTGTTATTAAAGCCGAAGTTCCTATAGTTATTGAATAAACAAAAATAAGTGTTATTTGTGTTTGATTCAAAAAATAAATATTTCCACTTCATTGTACTTAAAAGATTTTATATTTAATAATCGGGTAGGTTCAAAATTTCGATTCGTTATGAGAACGCAAACTTTTTTTAATCCCCATAATTTCAAAATTGGTATTCTCAAATCCGCACGTTTTTGTGATTTGATATTTTTGTTTGACAAAAGTTAAATATCAATAATCTAAAAATATATCATTTTTTTATAAGCTTTTAACAAAATTTGTTATTGTGAACATAATCGCATTTGACATTTTTCTTAATGGTATATTTCAGTGAAAAGTAATCTCATCAATCAGTTCTACTTTTGGTTAATCACCAATTAATTTAACACGTGGTTGTTATAGGACGAATGTGATTCAAGGGCCTGATAAGTTTACCTTTTGCGATGAGAGAAAAAGTTGTTTTAAGACATTCAATTCATTTCTTAGAAATACTTACAGCCTTATTTATAATAAAAAATTTGCAGGTTGTTGTAGACAGTGGCTAAATTTATCATTCATATACGCGGAAATTCTTACTCAAACGTACAAGATATTTAATTTTTTGGATTCTCTTACTAGTTATCAAATAGAAGGTATTGCAAGATTTAATGTCAGTCTCTAGCGGGTGATAAACTTGCCAGTTTTTAGTCCCATATGCTAACGAGTTGATAACTTGGTAATTGATAATACATACGGCCGTTAGAAAATGCTGATATTTTGATTATTAATTAATTGTATGAAATTTATTAGCCCAAGATCCTAATACTGGTATTCTTATGAGAATTAACATCCGTTAAGGAATATGTTCAGTTCTGCTAGTGTTTGTTGTACATATTCCTTAACGGATGTTAATTCTCATAAGAGTACCAGTATTAGGATCTTAGGCTATTAAATTTCATACAATAAGTATAATAAAGATCCATTAAAAAATATTCGAATTTAATTCGAAAATGTATAATAATTATTAATTAATATAATAATCTACCACCCACTACATACCGATTTATATAACTTTGCCTTTCTTACGATCTTCCAAATTTATTTTTTTATATTACCAGATGCCTTCAGAAAATTCAAGAAAAAAAATAGAACATAATAAGAATATGTATATTATTAATTTTTTTATTCATTTTTAAAATAAATGGTACACAATTACGGTTTTAATTTGAGATATTTGTATGCTACGTAAAATGTTTTTATGTAAATATATATGTATGTATGTAATATGTTATCGTGTTTGGTTATGTGAATTGTATATGAAAGTGTTTTTAAAATTAAATTTAATATAAAACTTATTGATAATTTTTTAAGTTTAATTTCAAATGAAAACTTAAAACGTTTTATTAATTTTGTGTGGCATTGTCTGGTGTGTATGTTTCTTTTACTAAATATTTATTAATATTTTATTATAATTGTTGTTTGTAATGATTATATTTTTATTAATCATAATAAATTCGCTACTATTACATATACATTCTATGCTGTTGTGTTTTTGTTATATTTCGTTTTAATAATGAAATATATTTACAATGTAATCTTTCCTAATAGTATATGCTCCATAATTTCGCATATTATTCTGACTCACTCGAATTCGATTTGATTTGTCTTTGAGTATTTGCACTTTTCGTATTACTTTTGTTTGCTGTGTTGTCGATTTGTGATTTAGAAAAGAATACATATTAAATGTTTTATTTTTTTAAGTGCATTGTTTTTTTTTTATTTAGATAACTTTTAACAATTATTATGTTTTTTTTTTTTAATTATATTCTCTTGAATAAATTTTGCGATTTCATATTATTTTTTCTTTGTAATATGTATTGTATGTACAGCGACTTCCACAACAAAAACATATTTAAAGTTTCTTTCAGTAGATTGTTTATAACTAAATTTTATCAATGTTTATATATACATAAATGAGATATAACTAAATTTAGAAATTATTTATTTTCTTAATCTAATATACATATGTATAAAAACTAATGTTCACTTTGATGTCACCACTAACCGCGGAAACGAATAGATCGATTTCAACCAAAATTCCAGGGAACGTTGAACGTTGCGAAGTCGGCCCATTGGTTCCGGTGATATGGTATTTTCATTTTCCTAAATATTCCCATACAAATTCAATGTAAAATTTTTTCATATTATCTTAAAAACTGTTAAAGCTAAATTTTCTAAATTTGGTCTGAACGACTTCATGGTCAAGGAAAATCATCAATGAGAAAGTAGTCATCTTTATATCTTGAGAAGTGTTAAGGCTGAAGTTTCTGAGTTTGGTGTAATTGATTTCGTAGTCATTAGAAATTATCAGTCTAAAAATGTCTACAAATGGTAGCGGTAAGTGTAGCGAAGCACGCCGGGTTTAGGCAAGTATATAAGGAAAATAATAAATATATTTTTGTAAATAACTTTTCACAACTTTACCAACTTTAATTTTGACGGCAAGCTGGAGCCTGTTTATTAAAATTCGTAAAATTATTTTGGATCATTCCTATTCGTCCTCACTGTGCAAAGCTTCTCCAGCTTTTGCGGAACTGAACTTCTCATTTTAACATTTTTTTAGATTTTCCATAAATTTTCCATTTGATAGAGGTCCCGTGATTGTGGAGGCAATTCCATATACTTATTATTATTCTCCTAAAGTCACTTAGCGGTCACCTTGGCTTTATGTTAGGGATCAGAATCATGCATAAAGAGTGTTACCCCGTTCACAAGTGAAGACTTCGACGCTAGGCAAATTGGAATCAGGGTACACAGACAATTAACCGTATTTGTTTCCACGCATAATTGCCCAAAATTTTGACATCTTGGTCGAGGCAATTATCCCTGGAATACTGTATTATTTTTCTTATATTTTAAGTAAATAATTTCTAAATTTAGTGTTATATCATTTATTTTTAAAACCATATCGCTTATTTGCGAGAAGAGTGGCATAACTCAAAAAATGCAGAAATTTGAGGCGAACTGTAATTTAAATCATATCTGAAAATTGTATTTGTATCTCTTTTTTCATTGAGTGGCCACCAAAAGTATCTTGTACTTTTCATATAAGCTTGCCTGAATTAAAATGTTTAAACGTATTTATCTCAAAATCGATTTTTTTGAGTTATGCCACTCTTCTCGCAAATGAGCGATATGTACAAAATTCTATATAAATAAAAAATTAAAAAAATTTAGTTATAAACAACTCTTATTAAAAGAGATTCTAACTTATATGTTTTTGTGAACAGTTGTAGAAGTCACTGAATGTATTTCTTTTTGAAACATAGGATTTAAAAATTTTTAAGGCATATGTGAAAAAATATAACAAATATGTATTTGCTTTCAATTAAATAATCTGCGTCGAATTATACCCAGCAAAAAAAAAAAAAAAAATTAAAAACGAAGACGGTTGTTTAAGTAGAATATCATTTGAATGAGTTTTTTTTTCAAAAAAGAAATTCAATTTTAATTCTTTACTAATTTCTAACGAATCAGTTTTATCAAAAATTCATATATGTTTTACACTAAAGCTGCGGTCACATTAGGAAAATATTTGACGAGTACTGCGTAATCATTACTTTATGAAAGCATTTGTATTGTAATTTTCTATTGCTTCAAGTTGAATTAATTAAGTATCATTATAATAGAATTTTGGACAATTCTGCAATAAGAATCCATCCATATTGCTTCTTACTACACGTTCAGTTTAATACCGCAATACTGGAATACGTTCAATATGCAATTAAACACTGGTCCTAATTTTTATAATACTTATAATAAAATCTCAAAAACTATGACATATTTACTTTCTTCTTCTAGGTGAACTGCATTGATTCGTTTTTTTTTAATTTAAAATGAAGTCTCTATTGCTAGATAAGAAGTTTTTATTAAATTGTAATTCAAGCACTGCATTATATTTTAAATTCATGATTTTTTTTTAAATAAGCTTTTGCTGGGTAAAATATTATTTTAGAAATACATATCTGATCATATAGGTAATATAAATTCCAATGATCTCGAAAAAAAAGAAAAATTATTTATAAATAGATGTATCAATGACAGAATTTTGGAAAAGTATATACTAAACACTTCTTGGTAGGCGTTCTACTATAACTTTTAGACTTGTAATATTTATTCGAATGATACCATATACGAGTATGTATAATCAATTTAAGAGTGTAATTTCATCAATGTATTTTGTTTTTTAACTCTAATTCATAAATAATTAATTTTTTTATTCTGAATTTTTGATAAGCAAACCAATTTATTTACATTGTTGTTGTCCAGTATTTTTTATACTATTTTGTTTAAATTTTAACTATCAAAACCGTTTTGGTTTTTGTTTATAATATGCTTTAAATTACACTACAATACAAAAAAATATCTGTATTATTTTTAATAATTGTTTTTCTTTTTTCTTGTTGTTTTTCATAAAAGCACTTAACATTATAAACATATGTATGTATGTATGCATGTATGTATGTATAAAGTTGGTTGATGGTAATGTTTTTGAAACATATCATAAGGGATTTTAGATGTCAAATATATAATATACGAGTACAATATATACTATATAAGTACATACATATATATATATTTTAATTAATATTGTTATGTAAGGTATAATTATATAATGTAGATAATTTACAGTATCAATTGAAAGTGGTTTTTGTATTATTTATTTTAATAATTTTGCTCTTTTCGTTTAAAATATTTTTAGCTATATCGTTTAAAATACTTTTACCTGAATTTTAGAATTTTGGTTGTTATCTTGAGTCCGAAACATTTTCTTTTTTATTTGTAATCCTTTTGTTCATGCCAAAATTTGTGTGTTAATAATCCCAAAAAGGTGTTGAGTTATTTGTAATTTTTAAGTTCATTTTTTTATTAAATATGTACTTTTTATATACATATATTTAAATTGATTTATTTCGTATTAAAATAATATTGATTTTTAATTTTTTTTGTTTTTTTTTGTTTATTATTATTGTTTTACTTATTTCTTAATGCTTGGCACATAATACTTAGGCCCCGATTATCGTTCACAACAACTAAATGTTGTGTTGTATTGGCTACAACATATAAAAATAAATGTTGTAAACAATATTCAAAGTATATGGTACAACACATAGGTGTTGTAAATCATAATCTCAATTTAAGAAATACAACATCAAATTTACAACTGTTGTGAACCATAATCGGGGCCTTAATATTTTTTTCTTTTTATATGTGGATTATTTAATTACTGTGGTTATATATGTATGTATGTATGTATGTATGTATTAAAAAACAAAGAAAAACGAAGAATCTAAATATTAAAAAAAGTAATGCACATACTTCATGCGATATGAATTGTACTTTTAAGGGTTTTCAAGTAATAAAAAAAACACACACACAAAAGTTTATATTTAAAAAGCTGTAATATATTTTGTTAAAAAAGTCTTCAAGAACGTATGTATGTAAATTAATTAAGGGTAGTGTATAGATTCTTTTTAACAAAAATTATAACAATTTGTATCCATCAACATTTGCTTTATGTTGGTGTTATTTTCATTGTATTATTGTTAAAAAAAACTAACTGATATAATGATGATCTATATGGTTTTCTATGTCTAAATAACTAAAATTACATATATGTAGATAAAAAAGAATTCTTAATATTTTGTGAATATTAAAAAAAAAGAATACAGAATAAACTTAATATATAATATTTAAACTCAATCAACTTAATACAATCAAAAATTATATTTTTTTATATTGCAGCACAAGTGGAAGACAATAGACAATTTAAAGCATTACCATATAGCATTTTATAATTTAAAATTACAATTTTTTAATTCCACTAAAACTGCAACAGTTTGTTTAGAATAATTATATGTAATTTTTTTTAACATCCATTATATGTTTACTTTGTTCTTGTTAAAATATTGGAACAAAATTTAAGAAAATGCCTTTTTTATTTTTAAGTTTAAGCAAATAAATATATAAATTATAGTAAAAATATTAATAAAAAAGAAACACACTATTTAAAAACCAATTTTATTTTCTTTTTAAATAATATATGTATATATATATATGTACATTTATACATATAAATAAAACAGATTAAAACCATAAAACATTTTTTTGCTATGTAAATAAAAGAACATATTAAAAATATATATAAAATAAAATGAAAAAAAAAGTTAAAAGCGTTTTTAAAACGTGTATGCCAAATTTCGTAATCATTTGTTAAAAATTCTTGAAAAATAAAAACAAATTAAAATCTGCTTACAAAACTAAAAGAAAATAATAGAAAAAATTCAATAAAATTCATAAACAATAGAAGAATTTACTCGTATGTATATGTATGTAAACTTCATGTGTGTTCTTAATTATTAAAATAAAATAAACTAAAAAAATTACAAGATTATAAAAAAAGAAGGATGCAGGAGAAGGGACTGAGGAGGCGAGAGATTGTATATTTAACTAAAGAAATAATATATATTTTTTCTTTTTCATACAATTAATATGATTAAATGGAAACAGGGCTTGTGAATATTCATTCTCTTTTTAGAAAAATTCATATACAAAATTTTCTAAAATATCGAAATAATTGTGGAATTTCGTTATTAAACATAATACAATTATGTATGTAAATTGATTTTTTTTTTCTTTATATTGTTTTCTGTAATAGCACATGTGTATCTATGTATTAAAAGTTTAACAAACAAAAATAACTTTAGAGCGAAAAAGTAGGAGGAGGGTTGGGCAAAAAAGAATGTTACAATTATTTGTTTTGTTGCATATCTATTTGTAAATATGTATTGTATATTGATATTGTATGTATATTTAATATTTTGTTTTTCAGCTTTATATGTTAAAACATATTATTAATTATTTTATAAGATGTTGGGCTTCTTTAAAAATTTCATAGTTTTGCAAATTTTTTTTTAATTTTTTATGTAAAGCCATTCTTTTGCCGAAAAAATCCAACATCGTACAATTTATGAAACTGTTTTAATTTTGTATATTATATATTTATATATATAAATAAATATTCTTTAATATATTTACTATTTCTATGAATAATTTTCGCTTGTTGTTTTTATTTTGTGTTTGTAAAAAAGATTCGTAATAATCTTTTCAATTTTGTATGCATTTGATGCATGATTTTTTATCTAAAGTTGTGTAACTGTGCGATATTCTGTCAAAATCATAATAGCTTTAAAATTTTGTTTCTGTTTTTTCTTTTTTTTTTTTTTTTTGTTTAACGGAGACCTTGTAAATATTATTAATAAGTTAAAAATTAGCTTTGTTGTGACTGATGTTGTTGATTCTGTTGTTCTACAACATTTTGTAGCGTATTTATACCTATAGAAAATTACAATCAAAACAAAAAACAATCTTATTTGGGTCTTATACCACTTTATAATATATATTATAATTTACCTGCAGCATTAGAACTACCATTACTATTATTATTACAGTTTAAATTTAAAGCTTGATTACTATTTTCTGAAGGAGTTATGGGACCTGCTGATTGTGGAGTATAGCCTGACTGATTCATTTGTTTTTGACGAACTTCACGTATTTTTAATTGCAAGTCCTGACGTCGCGGAAAAACATCAATGTGTTTGGTCTAGATACAATATACATTCAAATTTTTGTTTTTTATTTTATTTTTTTTTTTATTTTTTTGTTATTAGAATGATTTATTAATGTGATTTTTTTTACCTGAAAAGCTATTGTCGCTTGGGCCGATGGAAATAAACCATGCTCAGCAAATAGTTGTAATACCAAATGGCGACGCTGTTCCAATAATTTTCGATGACCTTTTTCACTGGCATCCGAACGGGCACTTTGCAAAGGAGTCTGAGGTGTGCGTGGAGAACGACCAGTTTGATCTGATGTTTCTAGTTCTTTAAAATAACAATATCATATAAAAAATATAAATAAAAAAATAAATAAATAAATGAATACCTCTTAAAGTGTCTATGCTAAAATCAGGGCCAAAGAAACGTTGCGTTGGCGTGGGAGGTACAGAAGCTGTATCATCAGTCGCCTCATCTTCACTTTCTATAGTTCACATAAAAAACAAGCGATGGTTTACTTAAAATAAATTCAATTATTTTCTATGCACATTAACTTACGTATTCTCTGCACTGGTGGTGGTTGTGCTGTGGCATTCTTTTTGCGATAATTTGTACCATATACACGCGGTGATGATGGTACAACAATAGCGCTGGGTGATTGACAGTCTTTCGGTTTAAATTGAGGCAAAGCTTCATATTTCTTTTCAAAATCAGCCAAAACAGTAGAGGCAAGGGCACTATTAAAAACAACAAACATTTATTATTATTATTATGTATAATAAAAGATAAACTAACTTCTCTTTATATATGTATATATAAATATATGTATGTATGTATGTATATATTACCTTGATTTTTCTTCATGCTGTTGCTTTTTCTTTGATACAACATTTCCACCTTTCGGAGATTTTGGATTTGTATTTACGCTGCAGTTATTACTATTAGCACTATTACCTCCACTACTACTACCACTACTGCCAACACCAGTGCTAGACGCTGGTGTTAATGGCAGTTGCTCATCACTATTGGGTGTAGTTGAGGAAGACGTTGGTGTTGGTAGGGCCGATGTTAAGGTCGTAACATGCCCTATTATAGGCGAGGTATTCTCCATTATGGGTGAATTTAAATTCTTTATCTGACCAGCTGAGTTTGAGTTTGACAAAACTGTTGTTGTTACATAAGTGCTTTGGTTGTTATTTTCCTGCTTAATAGAACTTATGCTACCAACAGCTAAAACATAAAAAGAAAAATAACATTATTATAAAATTTACTCAATATCAATATTATCACAAAGCTTCTTACATAAATTTTTACGACGCTGTAAAGGTGCTCGTCCAAGCTGTGCGGGAGTAGGTGCCAGTACAAATTGTTGTTGCTGTTGTTGTTGTGGAGTTTCATTATTTTCTTGCTGTTGTTTATGGGATTCATCGCTTGTTGTCATATCAGTGTTTCGCATATAACTGTTAAGTTCATTAGTAGACTTAGGTGTCGTTGGCAAAGATGAACGGTGTGTAGATGGTGAAATTGGCACTTGTTCTGCAATGTTTACATTTTTGTCTATTAATTATAATTTAATATATTTACATATATATATATGTATTATTTATTATACATACCCTGTTGTTTTGGGTTATAGTTATGCAAAACTAAAGTATTTTGATTCGACGTTGAAACCAGCTCAGTTTGTCCATTTTGTTTTTTAAATATATACTGCATTTGCAAGGCATTTGATGTTGGCTGCTGATGTTGCATTGGAAGTATAGCATACTGCAACAAAGTTGTATATTTTCAATATGAATAATAAGTATAAAAAATAATCTGTTGGTTTAAAAACATTTTATCTTCCCTATATATGTATATTTTTTGTAGATTATTAAGCTAAAATTACTTTATCTTTTCTGGCTTTTAAATTACGGATTTTTTTTTTTTTCAGCCTATGACCGTTTTGGAATAAAAGTCATCTAATAATTATTTTGCACAGGACAACTTTCTTGCAATCAATTATTCAGATTGTGATTTTCAGAATATCTTTCTTGTGATTTAAAATGACTTTCCGTGAAAGTTGCTGATTAAAACAAAAATAAACACCTATAGCTTATCATTAACTAAAACTATTAATTTACTATACGCTTACAAAATTTGCTACTTATGTGGTTTCTTTCTATTTAAAAGAATAATAAAAAATAACATATTTCGTCCTATTATGTAATGCGTTTAAATGTCGCCAGACAACGACATCTTGCATAATAGAACTGATTTTTACCTGATGATGTGGCAGCACGTTGTTCACTGCAAATAAAATTTGTTTATGTTGTCCTGCTGACTGAGGCTGTAATGAGGACTGCGATTGTATCCCTGAAGCTGGGGATGATGGCACTAAGGAGGAGGTTGATGATGATGCTGCCGAAGACGTAACCATTGCTATAGTTGATGAACCTAAATTTTTTGAATTAAGAGTAGAATTGGTTGATGAAGATTTTGTAGTCATTATGGTACTACCAAGAATTGAAGAAGTAGAAACGTTTTTCCCCATAAATTTACTGTTTGTACTAACACTAGCACCAATGCCAGCATTAAAACAATCATTTGCGGTTAGAGACAGAGAAGAGATTTGTTTAGAAGCATTAGTGGGGTTATCAGAGGTTGTAGGGTTTGAAACGGCAGTATTGCTATTGATGAAACTGCCACCACTACAACTAACTCTTTCGCCTTCATTGGTAACAAGTATTGTGTTAGTGGTTAATTTGTTTTTAATACAGTTATTATGTGTTGTTGGATTAGTAGTAGTAATAGTAGTATTTGAAGTAGAAGTAGAAGAATTATGAGAAGAAGCTGTGTTGTTGGCATTAGCAGCCTGTATTATTGTTATAGTACTACCTCCTCCACCCGGTTGTATATTAGTAGTTGTGACATTTTTTTGCAATTGATTTATATTATTTAGATTACTGTTGTTAGTGTTAGCTACCGAGGATATGTTGTTAGAGGTGGTGGTTAAAATGCGTGCATTTGCAGGTAAAGTTATTTTGCTAATAAACGATATAGAAGGCCGTACTGTAGTGGATGATGTTGCGGAAGCTGCTGCAGCAGCTGCTGCAGCTGCACTAAAGTTATTGTTACGTATTTTGTGTTGCAGCAGTTGTTGGGCTATACTCTGTTGTTGTTGACGATTTAAACTATTGGCATCGGTTATCAATAACATTGTCTGTGGTTGATGCTGTTTATGCTGTTGTAGCGATTGTTGCACTAAATTATGTTTTTGTTGTTCAACATTTATAACATCATTTTCAACAAATTCTTTTTTTATATGTTGTTGTTGTCGTTGTTGTTGCTGCGGCTGCTGTTCATCGCTCGGTGAATTCATTTCGTCATTTAAAGTGTCCAACACTAAAGCATCATACAGAATTGCAGCTCTACCAGTTGCTTTAGTAGAATTTTCTAATTTTATTCCAGCATTAGTAGTAGTAGCATATGATGATGTTGTAATATTATTATTTAAATTATTTCGCATAATTAATGATGTTTTTTGTGAATTTTTTATGGAATTTGAAGTTGTAAATGCAGTTGTCAGCGGAGTAGTTATAGTGGCAGTAATAGTCGTTGCGGTATAATTGTTGTTGTTTTTATTATAATTATTGTTGTTAGTTGAGGAAGAGGAGCATAGTTTGGAATATTGATTTTTAGTAATATTTGTGTCATTATTGTATGATAACGATGATATAAATGCTGTTCCTGATGACAAAGAAGATGATGATGAAGAGGATGATGAAGTTGTGACTAATGGCACAGGTGATAGTTTTTTTTCAAATGTTTCTTCACAGTCTAAGATTCCTTTTGTCCTTATTGTAGATATCGTATTTGTTTTTTCAGCTGCCGTTACTGTCCCAGTCATGGTCTTTTGTATTGTACGAAAAAACAAGGGCGGTGGAGTTGTCAATGTCCTAATTATGGTAATTTGTTTCGTTTGATTTACTCCCCCACTAGTATGTTGTGTGGTAGTCTTTATTAGTGTGGGTGTTGGTGTCACTACTATGCCTTGCCTGGTCTGGTCATGTGTGGAGTATGGTGTTGGAACACGCGTTATTACTGTATGTGGAGTTTCCACTCTTCTAAAATGTAAATTTTTTAAGTGCTTATGTGGTGACGCCTTATGCTGTTGTGGGGTTTTTGATCGTCTTAATTGTGTGTATTGATGTGTACGAATTGGTGGCGTTATTGATGTCAATCGTATATGATTAACAGGCACTATGCCACCCGTTGTTAATGTGGGTGTTGGTGTGCGTGATAATAAAAGGGATTTTGTCTTTGGTATAGTATAAAATTCAATATCATCAAAATCAGTTTCTGTCTCATAATCATCGTAATCATCATCGTCATACAGTGCTGTTAAATCGTCTTCATCAATGTCCATACCGTTGTTATTGTTTCTTTCTATGTCATTTCTAATATCGTCCTCATCTTGATTTTGTATAGGTAATATAATTTGCCAGTTTAGAATTGAAGGAAACATACAGCGATTTATTGATAGATTGGATGAATGCATTCTCATTGAAAAGTGATTGATTGAACAAGCGAACGAACGAATGGATTTTTGGTTTTATATTACGTTGAAGTTTAGCACATTGTTAGTATAACACACACAAACACATTAAATATTTTGTTTATAGTTTTATAGAAATATAGATGATACATAACATTACATTTTTATATATAAAATTGAAACCCAAATAATTTACAGTTTGTGGTATGCATGATTTAAGAGAGAAAAATAACATATGTGAAATAGTTAGATGATTAGATATGGATTTAAAAGATGTATTTATTCCCTTATGCTGAACAAATAATATTGCTAATACATATGCATGTGTTCAGAATAAGAGTGAAAAAATTATTCGTTAATATACTTTCTTCAAATAGTTACAGTGTGTGAAACTACAATGTCTTCTTTACATTAATAATAGTGTGATAATAAAAAACAACTGCTAAACTACTAATTAGAAAAAAAAATCACTAACCTTTCGATTCTGTAACAGTTGGACTTCTTAGAGGTGGATTCTGATGCTTAAGCGTTTGAGATTTTTGTTGTGATAAAACAGTGGTCGCTGGCACGTTAAATGTGAAAATATTACTGGACTCACTAACAGCAGATGATAAAGTCGAAGATGTGGAGGATGTCGACGATGATAATGAGGTTGTTGTAATAAAAGATCCAGTACAGCCACTGTTAAGTTTATAAGGTGATGGCGGCTCCTGTTTAATATACTTGGTATCCATGAGATCTTCTTGTTTAATTGTAATATGTTGCTCTTCTAATTTTGTACTTTTTGGACTGATAGGCATAGTTTTAAAAGCACCACCTACAAACGTAAAAGTATATCACATAAAATAAAATAAGACTAAAAAAATTAAATAATTACAACACTTGCCTGTTGGTTGAAATGGTGTAACACCGATGGGATTCTTTGGACATGGATAAGAAAGCATTGACATTTGTTTGTAATTAATAATGCTATTTTCCAGAGTAGGAGGTAAAGCTTTTAGTGGTGTTGGTTTGCAAGTGGCCGGTGTTGTAGTTCCTAACCCTTGTTGTTGTTTTTGTTGTTCATCCTAAGGAACAAATCACCATAAAGTTAAATAGATTTTTGTTTAAAATACTACTGTTTACCTTATCATGACCAAGATTAGTAGAAGAGGGCAATTTTTTACGAAAATCATGACCAGTATCTTCAGCATCCGAATCTGTAACATGTTCACGGCATTTTAAGTCAACAGAGGAAGTTGATGAATTTTGTGTTTGTGTATGTGTATTATTTATAAAATGTCCTCCACTGTTGCTGTTACTTTGATCGTCGGGATCTTCATCAATCACCATCTGTTATTAAAAAAAAAAATAAAACATTTTTACAATTGATAAGTACTCTAAGTTGTTGTTTTATATTTACTTGCTCATCTTCTGAAGTAATGTCATGTTTTATAGGTTCTTCTTTAATGCAGTTTTGACTATTCATTTGGTTTTCTATAATCGTTGGTTGCGCATCGGAATACGTTGTATTATATGTGGCAATTGTTAAGGGTATATCACTTTGAATATCTTGCGATTGGCAATTTTGTGTATTACTTGATGACCCATTATTATTGTAAGATAAACCCATAAGACCAGGTGTTGTGGGACTATGTTCGTGATCAATAGAATCGGAACCATCGATTGAGTCATTTCTTTGTTTAGCCTCATTCGATAATGTGTTGGAATTGCCTTGAGTACCACTTTTACCTGAACTAGAGGATTTGCGTCGATCTTTTGAACACCATTTCCATTCGGGATGCAATTTAAAGTGAGCATCTTTGTATGAAGAAGCCAATTCATTGTATGGCGCTTTTTCCTCTGGTTTCAATGCATACCACCACTCTCCTAATATTTTACTTACTGTACGATTATCTTGATTAGGATGTTTTTTGTGTACCAATTTACGATGTTTTTTTGAAAATATCATAAATGCATTCATAGGACGACGAATTTTATTCTAAAAAATAAAAATAAATAAACTTATTTAAAATTCTTTATTTGTGTACTTTATTACCTTAGTCATGGGACTCATGGGTTCTTTACAATTGATAGTATTGTCACCACCAGTTGCGCTATTTCCATTTGCTAAGGCCTGTTGTTGTTGCTGTAAAGCACTCAACGATTGTGAACGTCGTTTTGATGTCGTACTTGTAGTTGTACTACTACCATCTTCTAATAAATCATTTGATCCATCATTTAAACCTCGGCCAACTCCACTTACACCGCTCAATGAAGCACCAACTGTGGATTGTTCACCAGCTGCTGAAGTACTATAGACGACTGGCCTATATTCAGCACGTATGATTTGATCATTATTATTATTTAGAAAACGTTGCTGCTGTTGTTGTTGTTTATTTTTAAGACTCAAATTACTGGCCTGAGCGTCATTATTCGGTGATGGTTCGAAGACATCATCATCCAACTGTTCATCAATATCTTCAGCATTACTACTACTACTAGTAGTGTTGTTATTCTGATGGCTGGCAACAGATACTGATGACTTAGCACTCTCGTTAACAGAGCAATCTAAGGGGTTGCTTGGTGAAGACAATGATTGTTGTACCAATAAATGACTATTAATAATATTATTCACTGGCATCTGAGATGGTGTTGATGTAGATGCTGCTGCTTCTGATGGTGATTGTGCCGGTAGTACAATGCCGGGTATGGTGTAATTAGTGGCTGCCTGTTGTTGAGTTTTCACGGGGGATTGATGGATGTGTGGCAGCAGCGTATGCCAGTGAAAAATCGACCCCGAATTAACGCCGTTTTTTGGAAAAGTTTTGTCATTTATTAATTGTTGCGGTTGTGTTGATTGCTGTTGTAAATGTTGAAGTTGTTGTTGTGTTTTCTGTGTATGCGGATGTTTAGAAGGACCTCCTAGAGCAATCAGACTACTAGAAGTATTATGTTGCTGATTGTGGCGTATATGATGAATGGAAGCATGTTGAAGTCCCTGTTGATGTGCTATGGCATTCGTTTGAATTAATTGTGGTGCAGTTGTTGACGCCGTTAAAGACTGTTGTGTTTGCTGATGATGTTGCTGATGTGGCAGTAGAGGCATTAATTGTGTGGCATCCACAATAACTGGGTGAAATGGTTGTGATGCTATTGTTGCTGAATTAGTTATGTTAGTTGATGCCGTTGCTGTAGACGATGCAGGCGAAATTCTTATCACACTGGTAGCATGAGCCATAGATGTTATAGCAGCTGCACTTGCAATTGGTGATGCCACAACTGTTGGTGGTGGCGGCGGTCCAGGTGACTGAGATTGTTGCTGCTGTGGCGGAACCGGTAAATGAGGCGACATTACTGATTGGTGAGCAGGTGACGAAACAACTGTCGTTGGTACAGTTTTTGGATTCAATACCATTGAAACTGGTGATTGTTGTGATGGTGGCGGTGGTGCAGCTACCGTCGCAGATAGTACACAACCCGAACCAGGAGCTCGAATGGATTCCGGGCATACAACTGGTGGACCATAGTTTGAAGCATTATACATTACTGGCGATGGCGTTGCTTTCCATTGTTTATTTGTGTGAACATCTGTTGGCGTTACTGGACCTCTACCAATTGGCGTAAAGAAGTTTTGGTGATTAGTTACAACAACCTGTGGGATCGGTGAATTATTTACATTCATTGGTGAAGTACCATGATTTATGGGTGAAGAATACGATGGTGTACCCGATCTGGAACTGCTTAACGACACTGGAAACAAAATATTTAAATTTTATATTTTTTAATATACCTATTTAGAATATTACGAAAATACAGATAATACACACAAAAGCGTACATACATAAACATTTAAGATAAAGTTTTGTCCCGAGATCAAAATCTTGAAATGCGTGCATCTCCCCACAATTCACTTTTTGAAGTAATAAACTTGTATTAAAAAATACTTTTATTAGTGTTTATATTGTAATTTCATTACAGTAATTTTCGACGATTGAATTAAAAAACAGACAAAATATTGCAAAAACTATCCACCTCATATTCAGGCTTCATTTTCCATTCAATTGATTTATTTGGCTTCTTCTTTCTTTGTTTTTGTTTATTCTTGATTCTACCTGATTTCCATTGTCTTTGAAAAACAACGCCTGTTTTTCTCAAATAGCGTGTAAATTTCTTTTAAGAAAATAATGTGTTAAACAGTGACAACATCTTTTCACATGCATAAGTGTTTACTAGTACCATAAAATTAAGAAAACTCTGGGGAAATGCCGCATTTTCTTTTTAGTTAAATAAAATTTAAAATGATTCAAGTAAATTGTAATTTTTTACAGCTTCTTTATTATTTCAAGACTTGAATTCAAATTAAATGTAATTCTAAATTCGAATTAATTCGCGAAAATTAAAATGTCATGAACACAATATGCTAGTTAACTTTTATTCCTACAAAAATGTCAACGAATGGGTTAATACTACGTTAAAAAGAAGTGAAATAAAACTTAAATAAAAGACGCAGTGCAAAAAATTTAACAAATAAAAAGTAAAAAAATTTATTACATTTGTGTAAAATTTGTTTTAATAAATTTTAATGAAGAAGATAGTGAAAGCGAGTGGGTTCTGCCGGTGGAATCGGAATTAAGACCGAAAAAATTATTTTGAAAAACTTTATTTTTAGTTTGGAGGAATTGCCGGAGTTGTGGGACTCCTAGGCTAAAGCATATTCTGACAAAATAAAAAGAGCTAAACAGGATTTTTTTGGTTTTCTCGCGTAATTTTTTTAATAACCGATCTGCACTGCTCAAAAATAACGTAAATACTGATGTGATAAATATTGAATATGTAGCATACGCTCGTGATCCATCAATCCATTAAAATGGATCGCGATTCAAATATCACAATATATATTGAACGTGTGGCAGTGCCCTATGAAATAATTTCTATATGTATGTATGCATGTACAATATATATGAAAGTAGAATAAATTTGTGAGGAGTATAGGTACAACAAATATTTTTTAATTACCTAACATATTGGCAACATCTGTTTCCTCTTGATCAAATCGGCCAGTTGTACGATAGTTTGGTGATGTTTCAGAATCTCTTGAAGTATCCTCATCAATTTGGGTTTTACTGCTGGAACGACTGCTAATATCGCTTAAGAGTAGAAAATAAACAATTAAAATAAAATATTACATTTAATCCCAGAGTGTATACAGTGCGAAACATCAACAAAAATAACAAAACCAACACAACATTTTTACTACCATTTAAAACAAAAGAGATAGCAAGCATTAGCAAAACTACATATGTATATTTGTTGTTAGTTTTAGGCGGTAAAAAAAATGAAACAGCTGAATTTCATTTTTGGAGCTGTCATTTGTTTCATTACCGTATACACTGTGTTTAATACATTCGCATTGGTTAAAAGTAAAGGCCTTCACAAAATTTTTACAAATTAAACTTTACTACTGCACAGTATTACATAAAATACTGTATGTAAGGTAGTATGGGATAACAGGTATGTATCGCCTCTAGCGTGTATTCTTATAAATAGGAATATTAAATAGGGGAGATACTATAGAAACCCTAGCTAAGTTAATGGTTGTACAATAGATCTTCAGATCAAAGTACTTTTAATACTTTTATATAATCACGGACAGATAGTTATTTGTATTAACAATGTTTGTTTAAATTATACTTTTACATCTCTTTAATTATAGTATATTGATTTAATACCTAGGAAAGCGACTTGGACCAGTGGAGCGCAATGAACTGCCCTTTTGGTTCAAGTGACGAGAACAATACCCCCGTCGTTGAGATTCTTTTAGGCATAGTGAACATAAACGTCGCCACTGCTTCCCATTAAATTTTTTTCGTACACCTGATTCAGACTCGACAATATCGCCTTTTTTAAAACGATGTGGTGTATTTGCTTGAGATCGGGGTGTGGCAGGATGAGATCGTGGTGTTAGCCTCTGATCAACTAATGATGATGTACTGCCTCGGGACTGCATGCTGCTTCGTTTACTTCCACCAGAAAATTTTTCAGCATCACCATCGCCCAATGAACCATAACCGTCAATATCAACGCGTTTCAATTCATCGTCCGAATCGTAGGAATCATCAAACGATGGACCTGTAGAACCAGATGGACGCTGTTGTTGTTGACGTTGCCGTTGTTGTTGCATTAGCATTTCAGTATCAGTTGAACATTGTTGAATTTTGGTATCCAATGTATGCTGTTGTTCGCTACTACAAACAATTTGCTGCTGGTGATTATGCTGCTGCTCCAATAAATGTGTAGATTGATCGTTGCATTCTCCAGCTGCTGTCGCATTAACACAGCCATTTTCATTAGTTATCACATATGTGGTGCCAGTACCATTGTTTCCATTATTATTACCATTAACAATACTCCCTGCCGTTGAATTTTGAAATGGCGATGTAGCAATGGTACGATAATATTCGTCCTGTTTTTGTTGAGTAATCGACTGAGGACGATGTAATGCCGTAGTTACATTTGAAACTTTATTACTAACGTATGCTACCTGTTGTTGAGAATGCATTTGCTGTCCCTGGTGATGTTGCTGCTGCTGTTGCTGAACATTATGTTGTTCAGCGTATAAAATCTGATTTTGTATTGGATTTCCAGCAGACCCTGCAACAGCTGTGGTTGGTGTCTTACTACATAACGTACGATTTAATGACGCTACAGGTTGGGTTAGTCCAAAACTTCTTCTGCAATGTACTTTTTTGCCCAAATTAGTTGTTGGCGTAGCTGCCAATTGCGGTGCTACATCATTAAGTTCATCCCACCAAGGAGGTAATAGAAAGCGTAGATCAGCACGTTTTGCTGTTTTAAACTAAAAAAAGTACACAAAATAATTTTTATTTTTATTATAACTACTATCTTAATTAACGGATAAATTAAAAGTATTTCTGTTAGCATACAATTGTAGGTCCGGATTCTCCAGTGGCTATTTGCACGGTAAATTGTTTTGTTGCCATATGAACTTCTGTAACAGTGGCCTCAATAAAAACACAACCTTCTCTTCCCTCAATTAACGTTCTCACACAGACTCGTGTATCTTCCAATATCTGTATTTACACATTCATAAGAAATGAAATTTTAAGTAATTAAAATTATTGTTAAATTAAAGAGAGTAATAAGAGAGAAAATTATTCTTACATCGGATGCTGGTGGACTTGCGTCCAATATCACATTATAGCGCCCACTATTGAGTACATCTGTATAAAGGTGTGTACTACTCTCTGGCGGATCAAATTCAACGATAATTGAATTTGGCGGCACATCATTTATCGACGATGATAATGAAGAAGGTTGACGTGTTATGCCTGGTATATAATAGTTACCCAATTTGGCTAATACTCTTGTATTATTCCAATCTCGCAGATTAAGTACAATATCCTCATTAGAAATAACATTTGTTGACGGTTGTTGTTGTAGTTGTTGTTCCTGCAGATGAAAACTATGTTGCTGTTGTTGAATTTGTTGTGAAGAGTTAATTACAGCTAGTTTGTGTGGTTGTTTATGTTGTATTAAAGTAAATCGTTGTCCAGCAACATTACTTTGGTTAATATTATTGTTGCTATTATAGCTGGTGTTAATAGTGTACGCCATATCAGCACCTACTCCACTTAAATTTGAGTGTGAACTGGGAGGGAAATAAAAAATATAAATTACTGAAAAAGACCACTTATTAAATCGTAAAATGAAAAACCAACCTTGTTATAATTGTACGTTTTTCAGGAATTTCTGTACAGGTGGCACCTTTACCAGCTACCGAAATCAGAGACCCGCTACTGATTTCATTGCAATTGCTATTGCCATTGACATTGTTATTGCTATTGCTATTATTATTACTGTTACCCTTGTTGCTGTTTATCACTATTGACGATGTACTGTCACCAGCATCCGCAAAACTATTAAAAGTTGTGAGTATCGGCGCATGAATAGTGGTATTTGTTGTTGTTTTATTACCATTGGCAGATGTCGAAGCAACTGTTGCTGATGGTGAGACATGCGTCGCCGTCGACGTCTGTAAAGGTAGATCTGATGAGGATGTTGATGGTGATGATGTTGAGATCTGTTGCTTTGTTGATGATAATTGAAATTTATTCTCCGCAGTTGTACTGATTTGTTGATCGGGCTGTTTAGAATCTGAATTGTTGTCTTCATCCAACTCAGATGGGTCAAATTTACGTTTCTTAGGATGTTGTCTGGGTATCGAGTTTGTGGCGTGCACAGTTGTTTGTGCTGTTGCAACTGCACCTGAGGACAACTCTTTTTGATTGCCATCTTGAGGATTTTGCTGCTGTAACTTTTCCAGATGTTGCTGGCAGATATTACTACAAATTGCGTTATCAGTGCTTGGTTGTATTGTTGTTGTGGAATTATTCCTGTTGTTGCTATTTTCGTTTATGTTTGAAGTTGATATTGTGGTGGACGTAGATGATGATAATATTGATGCTGCTGCTGTTGTTGCCGCCGCCACTGATGGTGTTACCATTTTGTTGGGCGTTCAGGCAAGTCTCAGCAGCAAGACTTCTTTGCCGTTATAGCCTCAATAATATCTTCTATTACTAGTGTTTACCTAAACTATCAAAAATGCTCTTGCTATTGATAAAATATTATTAATTGTTTTTTTTGATAATTAATACTGATAACTTTAAAATCCTTCAACATAGAGAATGTATTATGAGAAATAATGCATTTTAAGTAGGATACGCTGCTTGTTGTTGTGGTATTGCAACATTTTCTGGTACGTTGCAATGAACATTGTATTGAATTTCAGCAATGACCAGTGACGTAGATCACCAGTGACATAGACACCAGAGCTTGAAACAAAAAAAGTAGCTAAAAAGAAAAATAAATAAATACGTTTATTTAAACGTTTTATAGTTATGTTTGTTTGGTAGTATATACATACACATATTTTTATGTATTTAGTATATGCATACATATATGTACATGTACATGTACAGTGGCCGACAAAAGTCTACATACGACCCCTTTTTTTGCGATTTTATCCGTCCAAGTGAATAAATGAAAAAAATAATGATGCAGTTTTGTTTCAAATCTATATTTATTAATATAAACCAAAATAATATTTATTCCGATATAAACTTAAAAAACTATTCAAAAAAACTATAAAAAACATTCGACAAAAGTCTACATACGACAAGAGTGTTCACAGAAAAACTTAGCGTAAATGTAAAAAATCATCACCTATTAATAAAATTAATATTTTGTCGGACCCCCACGGGCATCTATAACTGCCTGCAGTCGCCGAGGCATCGAGTTCACCATATTTTCTAATTCTAAGAGTCTTATGTTCTTCAATTCTTCTTGGAGCCTCTGTTTTAACATTTGGGCATTAGTAATTTGGTAGTTACGTATTTTTCGTTGTAATATCTCCCAAACGTGCTCAATAATATTTAAATCTAGGCTTTGAGGTGGAGTGTACAGCTGTCTGGGAGCATAGTATAGCAACCAATCTTTCACAATTTGAACAGTGTGCTTCGGGTCGTTGTCTTGTTGGAAGTACCAATTTCGACCAACGCTTAGCATATCGACGGAGGGTTTTAGATTCTGTTCTAGAATGGAATTGTAAAGGTGCCGATCCATATTACCCTCAATGAACACCAACTTTCCTACGCCAGAAGCAGCCATGGCACCCCAAACCATTACACAACCCCCACATGCTTAACAGTAAAAATTAAGTATTTAGGAGCCAGTATTTCTTTTTCACCACACCTTAGATCTATCGTCACTACCAAAAATGTTATTTAGATTCATCAGTAAACAAGACCCGCTTCCAAAAATCAAAACCTTTGTCAATATGCTTTTGGGCAAATTCTATACGAAATTTGCGGTTTTTTTCACTTATTAATGGCTTTTTTCGAGCAGTTCTGCTAAAATAACCATTTCCATTCAATGTTCTTTGAATAGTACGGGGACTTACAATCACTTCTAATCTTGTTGCAAGCTCTTCGGCCAATTTTGTTGTATTAATTTTAGGGTTTTTGTCCATTTCTTTTAAAATAAAGCTTACATCTATGCGAATAAGCGCTTTTGGGCGTCCACTACGACGCTTATTTTCAACAGTTCCACTATTTTTATAATTCTTAAATATAGTCTGCACTGTAGATTTACTTAAATTTAATAGTTTTGCTATTTCTCCAAAGTATTTCTCTTCAGATCTGTACTTAACCAATAAATTTCGGATATCAATTGAAATTTCTTTACGAGAAGACATTATTTTACTTAAATATACACCGATGAAGACAAAATTACAACTTAAAGCTGTTTAAAACAATCTATAAACTTAACAAAAAAAATTTTGTAATAAATAACGGCGCTATCTCGTTATTTAATAGCAACAAATGCCTGGGTATGCTGATCGTATGTACACTTTTGTCAATGCATTTTAAATGTTTTTCTTGAGTAATTTTTCCTATGTTTATTGAAAAAACGTAAATTTTGGTCTGCTTTAATAAAAATGTATTTGAAACAAAACTGCATCATTACTTTTTTATTTAAGTATCTTGGGCTCCTAAAATCGCAAAAATATAGGTCGTATGTAGACTTTTGTCGTCCACTGTATATACTATATTTTTTAATATATGTACATATGTAAGTATTTCTATATGTATGCATGTATATACATATACAGCATAAGACAAAAAGTCAAGGTACCCTGATTTTATTTAATTATTTACATATTTATTCATTAACTAAGTATAATCCAATCATGCCAATTAAACTATATTACAGGACAAAAACAACCGTTACTTCAATATCAATAAATTCATATAATAAATATGTATACATAAGTATATAAAATGATATTATCAATTAAATGTCATTAAAAATTAAAAATACAACTAGAACAAATTTAAATTCAATATAAATCCGAAGTCCGTTAGTTCCCAAACACACAAAAAGAAAAAGCAAGAGTTAACCCTTAATTGCATGAATTTTTCTTTTATTTTTCTAAAATAAGCCACTGATAAAATTAATGCACAATTTAAATGAAAAATATTTAAAAATATTTTATTATAAATATCTAAAACTACACACCAATGGGTATAATCTAATACTGAAATATTTACATTTCTTTTCTTTCTCTTCAAAAATATTTATGATGCAAATTTTCATCACAATGCAATTAAGGGTCTGCAATTACGTCTCCTAAAAAATATAAATTGAATAATACATAAAAAAAGGTTCTTTAAGTCATCATTTTTTCCTTTGATTATTAAAAATGTATTGCCAAAAAATATAACTTCTTAATAGAATTTAACTTTGATATATTAAAGTGATTTTGACGAAACAAAATTAATTTAAAAAAATTATCGCACTTACTGGGATACGAGCTCGGATTTACAGATTTAATAATGGGATCACAAATAATTACACCATTCTCAAGTAAGGAACGAAATAGAGAAGAAAAAAATTGTTTTATGATATAGAGGTCAGAAAATTCTTTGGCACAGAGCTTAATAAAGTCATTTATTAACAGTAAACTCAATGTGATCTCCAAAATTAAGTCTTCTAATCCAACATAATACTTAGGTCCATTATACTTGTATTATTAAACTTTTCAAACAATGTAACATTAATGTAATAATTAGAATTAATTTTGTTAAGTATTTCAGCAGAATGATGCACATTTGCACGTAACAGGTAGATAACAAACAGTAAGGATATTTGATGTTCTAATCGGCTAAAATTATTTTAGATGTTTAAGGGCAACATTCGGCTGAGTAGTTCCTCTATAGTTTGAAAATTCTAATTAGTTATCAATAGTTGATTTGAATAACGGAATTTTATATAATTTTTTACCGTAAGTATAGAGCATAAAAATTCGTACTAGTTTTAAAAGAATTTCAAAAAAATATCCGTTTCGAATTCAACGTAGCATAAGCACTTACCTAGGCTACCAAGCTTTATTGAATTAAAATAAAATTCTAAATTTTTTTAAGATTTATTAAAAGTGGCACTTCGTTGATCAAGGGTTTTTTATTAAATGTATGTACATACTTACATATATACATACATGCATATTTATGTATGTACATGCGAATTTTGTAAAACACTTAACTAATTATAAAATTTATATCTTGATAATTATGTATACTTTTATTCGATATTACTAACTCTCTATTAATCGATATTACATATAAAAGAAAATTACAAAAATAGTGAGCTAAAAACGTGCCTTTTTCTCTCCCTAATTTATATTTCTGTAAGTCGTTTAAGTTCAACATATGTAGTACCTACAAACGTATATTCTTGAAATAAAAAGTGGTTTTCTTTTGCGTCAAAACAAAAAAGTCAATATCTACATACATACTATGTATATAAAAATCTGTTTGATTCTCTGTATATTTTAATACCGTTTTTGCAATTCTTATCGAAAGGCAAAATAGCAAAACAAACAGAACCGCTGCTATTGTTGACTACTAAATAGTGTTATTGTAATTCAATACTATTACTCTTATTGTACGTGTAGTGTGAGCCGTATGTATGTAATACAATTACTTTTTTTAATTTGAAACAAAAGCAAGAACAAGTCGAACACATTGTAAGAAAGAGAGAGTGGAAAACAATAAAGATTAGTAAAAAGCATAAAAATACAAAATCTATCAACAAATTATTTTCAATACTGTTCCTTAGAAAAAATATATTGTACTAATTTACATACATTTTTAATTTTACAGCTGTACATAAAAAAAGGTTCCTGACCTTTACATTGACTATTTGTTGTTTTTTTTTTTTTATTTTTTATTTGTACGACTGGTGCTAAGTAAATGGAACAGAAAATAGAGACGAAATTAAATAAGAGAAAAACGGCAAAACAATATTAAGCAAACATTCATAATTTAAACACCAAAATTTATAAACATGTGGACAATTTGTACAGAATATACAGTAGAGCTTTAAATTCCTTGCCTGTCTTTTATAATGCATACTTATGTACAATGTACTTTGTACATGATTGTGTATTAAAAATTAAAATATATGTACATACCAGCGTTGCCACAGAAGAAATTTTTTTCCTAACCAAAAAATTTCAAAAAACCTACTAAATCCTTTGCAGCCTACCAAAGGTCAATTATATAAAAAACACAGTGCAACACAAAAAAATATATACGGACACCACTACGTGATAAAAGGCAAAAGAAAGAAGACCCGTGTTTCCTAGTTTTGCCCAAGATCATAGTTCTTTTTTTTTGCCCCCAAACACTTGGGGCCTCGGTATCATTTTTGCAAAAAAGTGATAATTTTATCAGGCTCATATCTTACAAACCATTCGGAATTTTTATTTACTTTCTGTGGCAAAGTTGTAGCTCTTCTCATGAAGAATAAAAATTGTAAGTTTTTAAAGTAGTATCAGTATTTGTAGTGAGATATACATATGTACCTACATACATATGTATGATTAAAATTAACGGTAATATAATAAGAATTAACGATACAGGTACATAGTTTTGGTAAATTTCAAGAATCTTTTTTATACGATTTTTATTTAATTTAGCAACCCTGGTTGTAATATTCACGAAGAATCTAAATATGACAATAGCTGGGTGGGTAATGTGGATGAAGACTACTACCACAGTTTAACATAGATTTATAGATTTGAGAGTGAAGAAGGTTAAGAAGGCGTTTACATTGACTGGTAAGGGAAACGGTGTATGCTAAAAAAAAATTTTTGTTTTTGATGGCTTTTTATTATGATCTTTTTATAAACTTAAAATCTGTGAGTAACTATGCGGTTTAACAAAAATATACACATACAAAGCCGTAGGGAGGAAAAATAAATTTACACACTAATACACTTTAATATACATTCATAAATACAGAATTACAAAAAAAAAGACTCAACAGTCATTCAGTCAGACTTTAGTACAATGACGATGACGATATGTCGTCATCCATGAAAGTAACCAACAACAACAATTGCATCGGCAAACAATCATTAATACAATATTTGCAGCAGGCAGACAGACAGACCTGTAAACTTATAAAAGGAAAACAACGAGTAAAGAAGAAAACCATAAATATGAATGTATAAATGCAATATTCTTCTCTAAGGAAGGATGGTTTGGCTGGATGAATACTAGTGCTAACTGCTTGCTTCATTCGTGTGTGTAGAAGTTCACAAGTTCTGATGCTAATGCTTCTTATATTATGAATATGAACTGATGATGCCACACTTGTGTGTATGTATATGTGGGGTACAAGTAAAGATAAAAAGAGTAAAACACAGAAAATCATAAAAATAAAACACAATTTTTTCACTACAATTAGAAAAAGAAGAAAAGTTGTTTGAGTTTAAATTTTTTACCGTTTTTGTTTTAATATTCAGTTCGTCCGTTCTTTCATGGCATTCAATAAACTTCTCTTTTTGTAATATTTACTGAATTCACTGTGGCTTTAAGTTCTCTCAAAATGAATATTATCCTGATTAAAAAAGCAAAAAAAAAAAATAACAGGCGATAAGATACAAATTCAGTTGTAAACTCATTTAATGATTCAATATATATGCATGCATGTATTTGTTACCTGAAGATAAAGATAATGTATACGAGTTTTACATATCGCATACTAAACCACAAAGTCATAACTCAAAATTTTTCAAAATCGCGTTTTTTTTTTAAATCGGCTCACAGATGACACCTTTACCGAAAATATAGGGGTGGGGGAATTACTGTCTTCCTTATGCCTATTTTTATATAACTCCTTTTCCTTATTATTATGAACTAAATAGTATTATTTTTAGTTGTTCCAATGCGATTATAAGTTATTCACTCGTTTTCTTTCACATAGATTGTATTACTTAGAGTTGATCCTATTGATTGAAAAAAGTGAGCATTATCGCCTAAATTATTTTGAATTGTACATATTTTTGACCGCGTACATTATAAATAAAATAAACTTACTAGTTTATTAAGATACATTCATTAACAAATAAAATTGTGGTTAATGCCAAATTTAATTCGCAAAATCCACTTTGCTGTGAAAAAAAAGATGAAACTAGAAGAAGCGCCAGAATATTTATGTGATAAGATTAGTCAGAGATGAGCAATCGTATGGACTAAGAAACGCGGAAGATTTTCGAATTCAACGCGTTACAACAACACAAATGCAGATGTCACTTTGCTACAAGGGTTTTGTTTTATATAATTCTTTGCCAAACAATATATAATATGAAACAAATACATACATATTAATGTTTTTAGAAGAAAATGTACAAATTTTATCAAATTCTATCAAAGGGTATAAAATATGATATAATTATTATTAAAAAATTTTTTTTAATTGTATTACAAAGCATTCTTAATACTAATAAAAAAATAAATAAAAAAAATGTCCCGATCACATTATACTCTGGCACAATTTAATTTAATACCCATTATTAAACAAAAAATTTTCAGCTAGAGTCGCAACTCAAAAAAACCTTTTATTGCCAAAATTGCAGTACAAAATTAAAAAAAAAGTAGGTAAACATTTTTTAAAAGTGTTTTCATTAGTAATAATAAACCTCCTTTTTTCCGAGCTTGAGGTCTTTTTATATTAATGTTAAATATTTAGTAGTAGTCTAGTGGTTAGTGTGTTGGCTTACTAAGACATGGGCCCTGGGTTCGACTCCAGGCTCTGACATCTTAAAAAAAAAGAAATATGAAAAAAAAATATTTCTTTCGGCGACTACTTCTCAGCAGTCTTCTGGCAAAAGCTCTGAGAGTAACTAATTGCCATGAACAAGCTTCTCAAGTCTGTCGTTCGGAGTCGACATTAAACTGTAGGTCCCGGTACTCATGGATAAAAATTTACACACACAACATGAGCGCTGCGAGTAGCTAGGCCGTAATCCTGAAACAGGGTTGTAAAGGCCAGTTATGTTATGTATGTAAATATTTATTTATTTTCAATATTTCGCTGCCCCTTCGTGTAGCGTTTTTATTAGTGTAGAATTCAATTTGATTATGAAATTACAACCAATTTTCGTAAAACTGTTTTTTGCCTCTACTGAAAATGTGAATTTTGGGTTGTGACTCTTTATGATTTAGTGTGCGATATGTTCATATATATGTATGTATGTAACTTTAACTTTATAATGCAGTTATACTCATCAGGAAATTGTCAGACATTGAACCTATCTTAGTCATATTATAATAATAGAAAAACAGATTATTTAAGTGTTACAGGAAATTAGTATTTCAGAATAGATTATGAATTAATTCCTTTAACCACCTTTTTTGTCATATTTCGAAGTCAATCAAAAAGAAAAACTGATATAAAAAATTGGCATCAGGACATACCATAAATAAAAGTAACAGAAAAAATAATTTTTTTTTCATAAACTGCTAAACTCAAATCTAAGTAGAAACAATACCTATTTATATATGTATGTATGCACAGAAAACAATCAGTGGCGAAGAGAGAGAAAAAGATAAACAAAGCAACAAACAAATTTTACTTCTGATTTAAACTACGACTAAAAAACGCAAATTAAACAAATTCAGCTACACAAAATGCACTTCAGCGTTATTATGGAAATCTATGGAATAGAGACTGTTTCCTCACCACTATACAACTTTTTATTATATTCTCTGCATGGCAACTAACTTTAAGTTCAAAATTTAATAGAGGCCTACTACGACGACTACAACAACAGACTAAAAAATTTTAAAAAAGAAAAATAAAAACTGGCGAGAGAAGCATAAGAGAAAATAAAAAATTAAGTCGACAGAAAAAAATATTATATCCGAGCACATATGATTGAAACAAAAGGGATGTTATGGATATGTGAAAAGAAACAGGATTTTTTTTTGTTCACTAACTAGTGCCATATTATGAAAAACGAGAGTTTTGTTTTAGGCGTTTTTGTAAATCTCAAATGTAAAACAATTCTTTTATATATCTAGCAGAAAAGACTTTGAAAGAGGTTACATTGAAACACATTTCGTTAAAATTTCTGAATAGGTTTATGTTAAATTGAAACACCCCACTGTAACAAATGTCACAAATCAAAATATATCAAGATAATACTCATTTGTGTACATATTACGAGCCTGTTCATAGAACACGAATGGTTTTTGACACGAATTCTTTTTAACTCAACTTTGTTAGTGTTTCTTATATAAAAATAAAAAGACGACTGTCAAAAACCATTCGTGTCCTATGAACATGCTGTAAATCTCTAAATGACATTTTATGAAAACCCATCTAAAACAAATCCAAAAATCTTAAAAATTTACCTTCTGATAAATATGTACAAAGTCACTAAATTCTCCATTAATTTTTCTTTGTTTCAACAAAAAAAAAACTGAAATTTGGTGGTTTACTAAACATTTTTGTTAAATTTATAATAAAAATAAAATAGCATTCAATTCGACTCTAATACAGTCGGAAAATTATAGCTCTTATTTTTTTTCAAATAACAAATTGGAAAAAAACTGCAAATTTAATTTTTCATTTTCTTATTTTTGCGGGCATTGAATCTGGGCTGTTTGAGTTTTTGTGCGAGCGCTCTAATCACTATACCACGCAATACGTAGATATGAATTTTTTTCATACTTCAAGCGATTTGCCATATTTACGGTTCTCAGCAGTACCTTTTTCTTGCAGCGCTACTAATTATCTTATAATTATCTTTTAGATTATCATAATTAACACGGATGTCACCATTTAATCCAAAGGTTTTTATTATTGTTTGTTCGTATACTTTATTTTTGCTGACATAACTTTTTTAGATTCTTTAAATCTTTAAAGTGTGTCATGAAACAAATTGTAAAATAAGTTTCATTTTAGCACTTTCCAATCAAGCGATTGGTTTACCCTATTAAAGAAAAATTAAGCAACATTACTTTATAGGACTCTTGCATACTTCTTAGTAGTTTAAAAAAATTGTTGGAGGCTTAGGTTGATTTCCTTACCTCTTTATCCCTGCATGCATACATATTTAATTTTTATTCCGTTATTTATTACATTACATACATGTATGTATGTATGTACATAAATAATGTTTTTTAATTTAAATTTTTTTTCTTGGTTTTTCATTTCAACACTTTCCTCTTATCAACAGCATTTACTGCCTTTGTACAGAAAGACGGAAAAAATATTTTGTTGTTGTCAAGACGAAACTGAGACAATCTTTGAAATATTCAAAACAATAAATGACATTGCATTGCATTTTTTTATAAATAGGGGTATGGGGTGGGTGAGGGAAAAAATGATGCTGAGAAAAAGAAAAGCAGAAGTGAGTTTAGAACAGAGTTGCCAGAACACGACTTTATTTTCACAGATTGTATAAATATAATTGTACAAATTGCACAATTGAAAAAAAGAAATATGATAAAATTATTTCTTTTGGCGGCTACCTCTCAACAGTCTTCTGGCAAAAGCTCTGGGAGTTATTGATTGTCATGAAAAAGCTTCTCAAATCTGTCGTTCGTAGTCGACTAGGTGTTCAAAACATTAGCAACTCTTAAATAAACTAAAAAATACAACATTAATATCTTTTAGGCATGGAGAAAATAAGCTTCGGTGATACGTTCTTCTCCATTTCGGAATACTTTATTTCTAATATTACGGTTTGCAATCATCCATATGTTGTCAATCGAGTTAAGATTGAGAGATTGTGGTGGCCACGAGATAGCAGGGATTTGATTTCTCTACCAACTCTCTCTCTCTCAATTAAATTATCTGATATATGCAAGCTACTGAACTGCGAGAAAATTTTCCTCAATATGGCTTTCGTCGCGGCAGCTCCACTGGTGTTCTTCTACGAACAAAACAAGAATCTAACAACAGCCATTACATATCATCAGTATCGGCCTACACACAATATACTTAAATATGTATACACATACTTATCTATATACTATGTACATGTATACGACACTCGTAATGTGTATATGTCATTGCTAATATTTGAATGGTTGATTTTCAAAAATCACCTTGCTGAGTCTTTTTCGAGTAGTTTTGGTAATCAAAAACCTATATATCTTAACGCGACTCGATACCACCATTAATAATCAACATTAGTTGTCGAATTATATTTATGATACCCTATTTTGTATTTCGGCTGGCGAAACTGATAAATAGATAACTGATAAGATTCGAAAAAAGGAATGCTAATGTCTTATCAGGAAGAAACGTCTGTAGGTACAATTTTCTGTCGACCATAGTGTCTTTTACGATCAGAAATTTAGCGCATATTCTGGCTTTTTAATCGCGCAGAAGTGTCCAAAAAGACGCAAGATAAAAATGTTAGCTAGGGCGCTTTGCTTAATATTTTTGTTGTTGTTGTTGTTGTTCCTTTTTTTATTTCGATCTTAAGGTTAAATCAACAGAGTTAAATGAAGGCACATTTACATGTGTGAGATTTAAACTGATATAAAGCAATAAAATTGCTGTCGCTTTAAAACAAGTCGTAGGCGTTGAGTAAAAAATTTAAGTTAAAAGTCTGAATGTTCCAACAACACAATATTTTAGATTTTAATAAAATTCTCATATTGTTATAGTTGTAACTTTTGTAACGGTGAGTCATTAGTGTGACTATATTACATATGTATATACATAAATGTAAATGGTGTTTTCTATAGAGTGACACAATTTTAAATCATAATAAAGCAATGAAATGTATTTTTAATATCAATATAACGAGTTTTATTGAAAAGAAATTTTTAAGAAATTAATTTTTAAATATATGTAATTTCTGGCATGTGGCCACCACGGCTGGCGCGTTGAAAGCGCAATCTGGAACACCAATTTTCACCAACTTTTTGGAATACATATGAGGCAATGACTCCGCCAGCCCATAAAGCGCACCAAACAATAATTTTCTATGGATGTAATGATGTTTCGACAAAAGCTTATGGATTCTCCTCACTCCAAATGCGACAATTCTGCTAATTGACGTACCCACCCATTCAACCAGAAAATTTTGAATGCATTGTAGTCAGTAGAATAGAATAAATATTTTGATTAAAAATTACAACAATTTGTACTCGTTGTTTTGGTGTAAGTTGATAAATATTGAAATTTCAAAGCAAACTTAATAAAAAGCAAGCCTGTCTTCATATGGTCTGTAGCTTAATTAACCCTTTTAATCTGCATCAAATATATATATGTATGTATTTGTAAGTATGTATAAGACACTAATAATAAGATATTTTTAAATAAAAATAATCTTAAAATAAATTGTAGTGGAACATACAAAATATGTACATATGTGTCTGCTTAAATAAATAATTTAATTATTTGCCAATTTTTATATCCAGAGAGATTTTATAATTAACACTTTTAATGTACTTTTTGGTTAAAAATTTCATTTTTAAACAATTCACTCTGAATATTTATACAACAAAATGTAACTTCCTTTCATGAATTTTTAATAACATACGTATGTACTCGTACTATAGATATTTCAATTCATTTTTTATTTAAAAAATCATGACAGGAAAATACGATTTTTTGTATAATTTAATTTTTATTCAAATATTTTTACAACAATTTATTCTTTTGTGTTGTTTTTTCTTTTTTTTATCTAAACTAAAACTTTACTTGCTACTCGTATATTTGAATTTTAAATGGAAAGTAATAATGAAACAACATTTAAATAATAATTATAGTAATAAAATAAATAAAAAAATAATATAACTGTTATTAATTTATTTTAAAAGTTCTAAGAGTTGCTTAAATTAAATTTCAAAGCAAAATTAATTTGAATTGAATAAAATGTAAATATATTGTATTTTCAAAATGCGATATTTCTTGACCATAATTTTCCAAATAAGTATAACGGCTTTAAACATTATATAACAAATAGATATGTACATATGTATCTTCGAAAGGAAAACTGAAAGGGCATCTAAAGGAAAGAAAGAAAAAGAAGGGGTGGATAGTCTTTTGGGGCCAGATAGATCTTAAATCTTCTAATCTTCTACTTTGTAATTCTGATCAAAGAAGATTTAAGGCTTTTAACAGGACTTCTGACCAGGCACTGCAGGCCTAATGGGCATTTAATTAAATAGAAAACGTTTTGAGTAGTTTGTACAGATTCTGTGACGAGGCAATTGAGTAATCAGAGCACGTACTGGGATTTGTGTAACATTGATGCAAAAAAGAAAGAAGGCTGTACAATGGATATTCAGATTGATGTGCTTTTTTGTTATCATCTATATTAATGAATAAATAGTATGGCACTTAAATTTATTTTTAGTTAGGAATCTTTGTAAAAATTTGTATAAAGTTTTTATTATTCGATATACTTTTACATACATAATTTAATTTGAATGGAAGGGAATGTATTTCAATACGGTATCAATGCAAAAACAATTAAAAATAACGTTTCTTTCTGGGAAAAATTCTCGCCCATATGTATATTCCCATTCGGAAATATTTGACTGCGATAAATTTAAAATTTTAGTGTTTTCTAATTTCAAAAATTTATTTCACTTGCAATATTTGTCACTGTTATTTAATGTTCTTATTTGGAGGAAAGTACTTCAAGGAGTTTTGCATTTTTATTTATGTATGTATTATACGTATATCACATTCAAGGGAATATGAATATGATTTAAACGGTAAATATGGAATGTTTTATACATGACAGAATATTTATTTATTTATTTATTTATGTATGTATGTGGAAGAGTTGTAAATTGATAATACTTTTTTGATTTCAATTCATTACGAATTAGCTAAATTTTGTTTAAATTCTTCTTTTCCCCAAAAAACGAATTGCAATTCATTTGAATTGAAAAAACACAACTGTAAGTAATTGTAAAGAAGTATTACTCCGGTTTTGTTATCCAACTTATTATATCAAACACAGCATTACTCTCATTTCGGATATTAGCATGGGCAGTAAATCATAATTGTTTATTTGATTAAAACAAACATTAAGCTTGATTTTATATTTTTTTATCAAATTGTATGAAAAACATATCAAAGATATCTTTAATAATCATTCTTTATTTAAGTAACTTCAAAATTAGTTGATGCCTATACATGCTACTATGTTGTCCACATATTGTAATTTTTCGTATTTTGTTTAATAAATATTACGTAAATGTTATACAAATATTATAAAAGTATTACAAAATTTGATAATTTATTAATAGATTTTAAATATTAACCCTTTGCACTCGAGGGCTCCGGAGCGGAGCCATTTAAAATTTATCTTCAAAATCGAGGGCTCCGCTATGGAGACAATGCAAATAATTTTCAGTTCATAACATAAAGACAAAAACAAATCGTAATAACTTCATTTATTTATTTATATTATTAATTATTTATTTATTTATTATTATATTTATTTATTATATATTATAACATTTGTATCTATAATTAATTAAAAAAGATTTAAAATACAACTATGACTTATCTTTTTATGCGCATATCATTTACTTATATGTGAATATGGTTTTTCTATTGAAATTGATTCGAGTTGCTGGTATTATGAGTGAAAAAAAGCTTCGAGTGCAAAGGGTTAAATATGTCTTATTTTTCAGCGTATGTCAAAAGCGAAATAAGTAGTAGTTGAAGAACCAAACACCACGTGTACTTCAGTTGATTGCAATTCATTTTTGATTTGATAAATATGAATTACAAGTTACTTCTATAATTAATTTGAATTAATTCAAAATCAATTCGAATGAAATAGAAATGAATTGCAATTTGTTTTTCTCACTCATTTGAATTTATTCAGAATCAATTCAATTCAAATGAATTGGAAATGAATTGCAATTAATTAAATTTTCGTCAATAATAAGTAAATAATGCCAGTAAATAATACAATTTAAAATATCAGCGATTTCTTTCATTTATGAAATTAGAATAAAAATATAAGAAATTAATTTGTCTTTTATTTATCTAGAAGAATTTTCAAGTTATGAACAATACTGTATATTATACGTATGTTCATGCATGTATACATATGTACGTTCATACGTATGTTCATATTTATGTACGTATTATATGCAAATACAAATTGCTTGTATGTATACGAGTACATACTTGTATCTCGCACATGGATATGTTTATTCAAAACAAGTACAATCATATTTTGCTTACTCGCATTCATTATATCTATTCAAATATTTTTATCTTCGCCTCTGACTCTTCAACACCTACATATTGATTCTGATTCTTTTGTACTATGAAAAGTGTAAAATTATTGCCGGCTGACAGGCTGACTATTCATTAATTAAAATTAACACAACGTACAAATATAAGTAAAAAAAATCATTGACGAATACGCGATGAAAATGTTCTAAAATATCAATAATATAGAAATAAATATACGGGTATACATACATACAAACATATGTAATGTATGTATGTGCCTATTTAAGCAAGAACTGTATACATATTTACGTACAATGTAGATACTATTGGCCGTATCTATAACTTAGCCATTCCATATAAATACATCGTGTATAACGACCTGTTACTAGCAAACCGATTAAGCTTAGCAGTGTAATTTCTTCCAGCAATTTGATGAGACCTTTCGTAGCTGGGTCCAAAAAGAGTTTAGTTCTGCTAGTGTTGTACATATTCCTTAACGAATGTTACCTCACATAAGAATACCAGTATCAGCATTTTCGGAATATTAAAAATCATACAATAAATGTGAAAATATGAATTAAAAGAAATAAATTGCAATTCATTTTGCCAAATCATTTGAATTAAAAATTAATTCCAATTTAATTTGCCAAATTCATTTAAATTGGAAATGAATTGCAATTCATGTTTGCTAAATTCAAATGAATTAATTCAAATTTCATTCAATTCGAAAATGATTCGATTGAATGATTCGTTTACAACTCTGGTATGTGCATATACTTTATTATTAAAAAAAATCATTTTCTGTTTATGTTCGTATTTTTTTAGCGTAAAAATATCAATCGTATTTTTATTTTACGCAAATAGACAATTAAATTTTTTATGGATTTTTTACACTTATTTTTTACACACAAAGAAAGAAAGATTTAATGGCACATACGCTCTGCTATTTTATATTTTTTCCTCTTTCGACTCCCCCTTTCCTCGTCTTATTAAATTATTTTAATGTTTTATTATGTTCGTTGTTGTGTTCAGTACTGTTTATTCTTATTTGCAAAATGTATCTATTATATTTTTACTAACAGTAGTAATACCAAGGAAAGGTTATATAAAAAAAATTTATGTAGGAAATATTGAACTCTTTTGCTTTCGCAAAACTCACCAGAAGCAAATCAAGGGAATCTATGCATTCATACCCAACCCATTAAAGAATGTAACAATTGCAACCTGTAACTAAAACACAAGAATATTTATAAAAACATACCTAAATCTAAAAAACAGAGAAGCTGGTGTATTCAAATCAGAGGTTAGCAATGTATACTAAAAAGTGAGTATAGTTAAATCATGACTTACAATTTATTGTACTTATACGCACTCATAATTTTCTTAATGTCATCAAACCATAATTCAAAGTACTCACATTTATACTTAACATGTTTTTTTCCATTATACTTGTAAATTTTTTTACATGTGCAAGAGCAAACAATGTAGTCTAAAATTGTTTTATCAGCCTTTAGAATTTGAGCAAAAATTATCCATAAAGGGTTTTGCACTTTCGTTTGTGGACCAATCGGAAATCTATAATATTGATTTGGTTATTTCTTTAAGCTCAGTATTGTAATATAATTTATTATAATGAAATATGTAAACGTCGTCAATATCAGCGACAACTTCCGAGAAAAAGACCACAAAGTATCGCGCACGAACACCTCGGTGATGTTATCGACAAATGTTTGTGACATTTATTCTATTTTGAAAGCATTAGGGGAACCGCAGCTCAGGCAAGCATATATGCCTACATTATTGTTTGAAATGGTTTGCTACGTTTGCAACACTTCCAAGGGCTTTTGCAACGAAAAGTGATTACCAGTATTATTTAAATTATTATTTGTTTCACATTAAATATTTACATTTTGAATTAACAAAAAAAAAAATCATATTAACAAAAAATAACACAAATTAACAAATGCATTGCAAGCATTCTGTACTTTTGCGTATATAGTACATAAATATCATACATGCATAAAAAATTAACTTGTCTATAATTTCTTGATATATATACATAAGTTCTCAAGTTCAGAATTCTTTTTTATTTATTTATTTATTATTATTACAGTCTTTTAGACCTAGATAAAATGTATCTTAAATATAAGTTTTACATTTCTTTTATAAATATAACAATTTTACTAATTTGATATATAAAATGTTTAAAAATAAGTTTTCAACAATTTCTTAAACATATATTCATTTTGGCATTTTTAATTTCATCTGGCAATTCATTATACATTTTAAATCCTTCAAAAAAAAATACTTCTTCTTTGAAGCTCAGTCCTACATTTCTGCATTTCCCTTTTAATGCAAGGAAGTTCTGTCCTAACATGTCATTAAACATATACTTGATGCCAATGAAGTAAATGCATTGTTGTTCCATAAATTATAGGGAACAACGGAAAAAATAGAACTGCTCCGGACGCCTTACAAAAGGACGAATGACAACTTAATCAATTGAAATCAAAATTTTCATACTTCAATTAATTTTCGTTGATTTTTTGTTTTTTGCAAAAAGGCTATTCGCGATATGCGAAAGCAAGCTAGACAATAAGCTTTCTACATATAAGCAAATAAAATGATTCTCTCAAACCCCAATTTTTTTTCAAAAAGTCTACTTATTTATATTATTTTTTCATTATTTATATACATATAAATAATTTAAGAAAGTAAAGTGTTAGCGCTGTATATAAAGGCCAAGTGAATGAATGTCTTACAAGTAAAATATTATGGGGCCTTAAGTAGACAAGGGGTAATACACAAAATACGATAGTACGTTTGTTGTATTCGTTTAGCCAAATGTTTTTATAGAAGCACGTGCTAAAAGTTTGAGTATGTACATCGGTATCGTTGTTTTATTATATTTTATTTTTTCACCAAAAATAAAAATATAAGTTTGCTAGTTTATAATATATGTATCTACATACTATTTTAATAAACATACTAGATATGTAAGTATATACATACGTACAACATAGATACATACATGTAAATACAAATGTATATAAAAATAATAAAAAAAAAACAAAATAAAAACTAAATAAGCTATCTAATACAAAGACAAGTATAATGAAACATTCGTGTACTTAAAGTAGGTATAAACAATTTAACAATAAATTTCGTATATACAGATAAGCACATACATATGCATATGTATACATGCCGCTGTGAGGTCTGGTATTAATTAAAAGAAAAAAAATAAATAAATAAAAAAATAATAATAATCATTTTAACTTGTGTATATATCAAGTTAAATTTCATTCATTCATATATTTTTAAGAGTAAATTTTGGTGTCAACATATTTTTATCTAATCACGCAATTTGTTATCTGTTTATAAGAACCCAAAAATTGATTTCTATTTATAAGGTTTATAATACAACAATAATATAATAAAATAATAAAATAATTTCCTTTTTTAACGGATTGGATTGGTGTTTATATTTTTCGCTCAATAACTAAAAGCGCTCAATAACTGAAAGTGTGATTCTTCCCTTGATCTCTAGACTGACATCATTGTTGCTGGTAATGGAGGTGCCAAGGTAGATGAACTCCTTGACCACATCGAATGTATAGTTGCCGGCTGTAACCTGTGTTACGAGCCGATACGATCAACGTTCCTACTCGTCGACAACATGTACTTCGTCTTGCTCTCATTTACCAGACCAATTTTAGCAGACTCCCGTTCAATAGAATTAAAGTCTGCGGTGGCATTTCGCTTGGTATGCCTAAAGATGTCTATATCGTCTGCATACGCAAGGAGCTGAACTTTTGATAAAAATAGTGTCATTACGATGCACACCCGAATACAAGAATGAATATATGTACATTGGAATAAGTATGTATTTATTTATATTATTACGTACATATGTATGTATATATTTTCGAAAAAAAAAATAAAAAACAGAAATTGCATAAATATTTTTGATATCAGGAGGAAACATTAAAAAATTTAACTTTAATTTCCCGAATTATTTAGGTTTATTAAATAAGTGTAATTGTATACATATGTATATTACAAACTATAATTACAACTTTACGATATTGTACATTAATATACATATGAACATGTTATTATATGCATGTATGTATGTATATTATTATATTTGTATTTCTAACACACTGTATAAAATGCAACAGACGTCAATGAAATCAACAATCATCACACCAATTGTTGCATTGTAAAATACTATTTTTAAAATAAAAAATTTATAAATGTCTTTTTTTTACAAATAAATATCTATTTCTGTACTATATTGACCGTCGCGATAATTACTAATGAACTAAAATTATTTTAAAAAATTATATACAAAAGATTTTAGATTATCATTTTAATTGTATCAATATATAGGAAAAAATATAAAAAATAATTAAGGAAAAAAACAATTTGATTAAATTTATTATTCTTATCAGTTAAATAATTATGACTGCCTGTCTGTCTTCTAAATACATAGGTACGGTATCGCCATAGAACATTATGAATTTGTGTATACAAATAATAGAACAAATATAATATTAGAGGTAAGCATGTTGGGTGTATATACAGGAGAACCTGTTTTTTTGTGGATTATTTTGTACGATTTGTTTTTCTCTTGCGACGTGTTTAATTTTATGATCGTTTTGGTTACTATAAGTATACAAGCGTATGATGAAAGTACCAAATTCGCAATAAATTATTACCGTCAAAATGGTGGCTGAAAAAATTGCAAGCTAGGTGGTATTTTCCAGTGATGCAAGCCATTATGAAGAATAATTGTTATAAGATGATGGATAACACCGCTGTAAATCATCTACATTTTTTCTACAAGTTTGTTAACAAAACAGTTGTCAACTTTGCGGATACGCAATTTTGAAAATTATGAAAAATTATAAAAAACGATAATTTATCAAAATTTCAAAAATGTGCTAAATTAGTGTCCAGTTAGAATTAGTTATTATTTGCAATTAAACAAAATAAAATAAAAATCACAAAAGAGAAGCAAAGCAAAAATATCGGTACATAATGACTACATCATAGACAACATTTATAGGTATATATTAAACATGATTTGCATAACTAAAAATAAACAAGCGCTTTTGAATGCAGCATATATGAAGTGTGCTACCCTAATGTCCACCACTGTATGTAAATAAAATTTTTAAAAATATCCACATTTTATACTTAAATAAGTGAAGCAAAAAAGTTTTAAGCTATTTTCAACGTGAAATTGTTTTTATATATTTTGAGAATCTATTTTTTATAGCGTTTTGCGAGGTCCCTATCCACCACACAAAAATTAATCGACATACACCAGAGTAACGCGTGCAAATTGTTGAAATTTTCAATCAAAATAATTGATCTATTCTTAAATTGATGTCAATTTTTAATTTCTTTTCAAAATTTTATTTTCCGATAAAGTCAATTTCTGGTTGAATGGGTACGTATATAAGAAGAATTATCGCACCATTACATCCACAGAAAATTACTGTTTGGTGCACTTTATTGGCCGCTCAAAAAAGTTGTTGAAAATTGGTGTTCCAGATTGCGCTTTCTACGCGGCCACATGGCAGACATTATATTTAAACATTAATTCCTTAAAAATTTATTTTCAATAAAGCCCGTTATATTTGATATTAAAAATATATTTCATTGCTTATTACGATTTAAACTTTTGTCACTCTATAAAAAATACCCTTTATTTAATTCTCTAAATTTTAACTTTTTGAAATTTTAAGTTCCCCCGTTTATAACACCAAAAAAAATTAGGTAAATGATGTATTTCAGTTAAAAAAAAAAATAAATACATAGAAAGAGTTACAAGAAAACCCTAAAATAACAAAAAATAATTCAAAACCAGTTCAGGTAATAATTAACGATAATAATACAAACTTGTATGGCGGCAGGTTTAACTGTCTATCTTATATGCTAGTCTACCAGTGACTGTTTTCTAATGTGTGTATTAACACTATAATAGTATTTTGGTTTTTACTACTATTACTTTATGTTATAATACATACTACATTTTACTATTTACATACGGTCAAAAAAAAATAAAAATAAAAAAATGGTAAATGTAAATATATATATATATATATATATATATATATATATATATATATATATAAAGGTAAATATACGATTGAAAATGGTTTAGATGTGTTTTGTATTTATGTTTTAAGTTTATACAAAATTTATGAAAAGGATGAAAAACGGATCAAGTTTATAACGTACTAAAACACCGAAAAATCATTAATTTAAAACAATGATTTGGAAGTGACGGATAATAGTACATATGATCATTCCACGTTTTTACTGCAAATAATATGCCTTACTCTATATTAATATAAAATATGTACATATATCTTTTAACGGATACATCTATTTTTTACTACCTATTTTTTATTAAATTTGTATAAAAATTAAAACTTTTTTATTTTAAAATGTGAAAATTTTTTAATATTTCTTTTAATTATTCGCATAATTAACCCTAATGTTACTTCTTTGAATATCAAAACTATAGAACAAATTCGCGAAATTAATTATATGTCTTTAAAAAAACTCTTGATTTCAATTTTACTCAGATTTGTTTTTCAGAACATAACCGTATTTTTTATATTTTTTTTTTTTTATTTCTTCAAATATTTGATAAAATGTATAGAAATAAATGTTATTTACATTTTTTTTTTTTTCAAATATAAGAAGGTTTTAGTTACTTAAAAGCTCTGATGTTTTCCATCATGAATAATTAAGACCAGTAGCATACTACGTGTAGGCATAATTCCTTGGTTTTTTTGTACTTGGTTTTCTTTATTTCGTGAACATATGTATGTTTTGTGTTATAGTATTGTTTTGTTGGTAGATATATAGTTCGTATTTTTTACTTAATAAATCTATTGTACCAGGCGGCCTTATAAAGACAACAAAAAAAGACACAAAATTTATTAAATATATCGTCGTATTAAATTCAAACGGACGTAACTACACTTTTGTTTTTTTACAGGAGAAGCAAAAAACCATTAAATCAAAAATTTTTAAGTTCTCAAAATCATAATTTTCAGGATCGAAATATAAGGATTAGCATCCCTATATACAACAAATGGGTTTGTATGTAAGGTTTTCATATAAATATGTATGCAGCTATGTCTTCTTGCATTTAGAAATATACGCACTTGTAGTTACGTCCGTTTGAATTTCGTTAATAAAATCGCCGTTTTTGATCGTAGGAATCTAAAAATTTTGCAGGAACATGTATTTTAATAAAACGAACCATAATTAATAAATAACTTAATTTCGAAATTTTGTATAGTTACGTCCGTTTGCATTTAATCTGACGATATGTATGTATAAATAAAAACCAGTTATTCACCAGTAACCCGCAATGGAGTTGGTTTTGTTACTTATTAGGGCATTTATTTTACTACATGTATTCATATGTATGTATGGATGTTTCTTTAAATCCATTTACACTTTTTTAATGCAACAGCATGAATGAAATACAAATAAAAGGTATTGTAAGATCGACTTATTCTAAGATTTTATTTCTGCGAAGAGCTAAAGAGGCATATTGACAGAACCTCATTTACCTGCCCTCGTATACTTCTGAATGTAAATACATATGCCATATAAAAACAATTTAAAAAATGTAATAGTACAATATTGCCTTTGAGTATATGCTCATTCACGGCATTTCCCATTTTTTGATTTGACTACGAATTCAATCAAAATTCAAGATTAATGACATATTGAATTTCGTATAAAAATATTGTCATTTTCTACTTATCTTCCTAAAATTCTGATCTTAACATCATAATTAAAAACGTATAGACAATTATAAAAAAAGATCACATAAATAACAGTAAAAAAAAAGTTTCAAATGTAAACATGCCAACTCTTAATACAAAACTTACAGAGAAGACTAGCAAATGCTGTCAAAAATAAAATACATACATACATAACTGGCCTTTACAACCCTGTGTCAGGATTACGGCCTAGTTTCTCGCAGCACTCATGTTGTGTGTGTAAATTTTTATCCATGAGTACCGGGACCTACAGTTTAATATCGACTCTGAACGACAGACTTGAGAAGCTTGTTCATGGCAATTAATTACTCTCATGTCTTAGTAAGCCAACACACTAACCACTAGACCACGGCGACTACCAAAAATAAAATATAAATCAATATATAGGTATTAGAGCAGTGATTCGATATTTTATGGTAACAAACCTGAATACAAACTTGAATATGTCCAAATTTGTTTAAATTTTTTTGCGTAATTCTGACTTCCATTCATACAGGACAAGGCAATATGATAACTTGGCATTGCATAATTTTTCACCAACAACCATTCTATATGATGGTATCCGGTCATATACCCTTTTACCAGATACAATTAAAGCAGCAAATTCTCTAACGATATTTTAAATGGAGCTAAAAAAAATACCTGATGTCTTAAAACTTTCATCTTTCACCATTTTTTTTTGTTTGTTAATGATAAGCTTTGAAGTATTAGTATTATTTTTTACTTATAACTTTATTATTTATTTTTTACTTATATGTATATTTCTTTCTTTCTTTTTCTTTGATTTTGTAAATAATTCATTTTCAAAAAATTTTTTTAATACACATTCAAAACGAATTTATAGATTAGTGTTGCATACTTATTGTATAGAATTCTTGATACGATTCAATACAAGCGTAAGCTTTCGAATCGTTTAATAAATAAATAAAAAAAAAATAATTTTTTATTTGTATATTTATGTCTAGTGGTTAGTGAGTTGGCTTACTAAGACGATAGCTCTGGGTTCAAACGCCAGCTCTGACATCTTGGAAAAAGAAATATAAAAAAAATATTTCTTTCGGCGACTACCTCTTCTGGCAAAAGCTCTGATTGACATTAAAAACCTTTTCAAATCTGGATAAAAATTGACACACACAACATGAGTGATGCGAGAAGCTAGGCCGTAACTCAGAAACAGGGTGGTAATGGCCAATTATGTATGTTATGTTTACAATCAGTGTTGTTTTATTTTTATTTAAATGGTCATTTAAATGGGATTTAAGTTTCATTTAACTTTGCGCTGAAAAGCTAAATGTTGAATAAAACTGACCTTTAAATTATAAAATTAATATTTATTAATTACATTTATCGTTATTAATTTATATTTTTTAATATTATTTTATTTCTTGCGTTTTATTAGGCTAAAGACAATCACAACTGTTTCTGGAAAGAATTATGGAAAATATGTTTGTATTTTAACACACTCACAGTACATCTTACTACTTAGGGCAAAGCAGAGAATAAACAGGTTCAGATAAGTACCACAATACAAAAAATAACATTATATTTGTATCCCATTTTTGGTTACAGTTTTCGATTTACGAATGGACAAAAAGACAAAGAGTTAGAAAACAGAGACACACAATTCTACTGATGGTTTGCAGACAAAACATTTTTTAGTTATTCTTGTGTGTAAATAGTGCATACAAACATAATGTAAATACATATGTACATATACTATGTATATATGTACATACATATGTGCGTCGATTAGTTTGTTTAACTCTGTTTATGTTTTATTGTATTGACAACAATGTATAAGTAGTGTTTCCAGTTTTGACTAATTTAAATTATTATGTATACTTATATCATACCCATAAAAATCGTATACATTATAATTCTGAGAGCTTCTGTTTATTACTAGACAGCCTCCCTCGTTAGTTTTATTGAATAAAAATCTCGTTTGTTGATTGAATATTAGTTATTACAAAAAAAAATTATAAATACTATATAAGTAGGTACGAACACCAGAATATTGTTAAATTAAACTGCAAACGACAGGATTAATGAAAAAATAATGGCTTAATGTTGGACCGTGAACGAAGGAATGTTCTTTAGGTGGTTAAGGTAATAGGCATTACAAATGAGAGGCAACAAATTATAAAACTGCCTTCGTATTTTAGAAGTAAATAATTAAAATTTTTTCCCTCTTCATTCTTTCTACTTTTTACAATTTGTACACATATTTTCTATATTGTTATTATTTTTTCATTATTTTTGTAAAATTGTGTTTCCCTCTATTATATACATATTTCGACAATGAATAGCCACGTTTCAATCAACTTAAAAGTGATAATTAAATTAATGAATTCATGAATTAATAACCATAAAAATAACTACACAATAATCAATTATAAAATTGAATACTGGGTACCCCAGCAGTCTAGTGGGTAGTGCGCTAAACTGTTAGTGCGCGGGTTAAGGGTTTGAATATCACCAAATACTCTGGTCAGCGACAATACACCCAATTTTTATCTTTGTCGCTCTACTCCTTATAATTATTTATTTATTCATTTCAACACATTGAAAGCCTATAACACATGTATTTATAGTAATTCATAAAAATAATAGTATAACTAATTAGAATATGATTTAATATTGTATTGTAATTTAGTAAATAAATTTAAATACTTTATGAGCTGGAGGCCCGAAGTCCGAGTCCCAGAAAGTGTGATTAATTTTTTTTTTTTTTTTTTTTTTGAGAAAAGGAGAATATGATAGAAACTGTTATGTGACTTTACTTCTTACTTTATGTGTATGTACATACATATGGAAAAAAGTTATGAGTTAAATAGAACTCTGAAGAGACTACCGTAGCTGGAGTCGAAAACATACATATGTATGTTCAGTTTGGCTAGTGTACCAGTACCATTCCTTCACGGACATCATTTTCTCCTTTGATCATCAAAAAATTCTTTGCAAAAATCTAAATTGTTTATAGAATTTAACTTTGATCTGATTAAAGCGTTTCTGACAAAACAAAATTAAGATCAGCTGACGATGAAAGAGTACTTCATAATCATAGTACCATGATTTTATATTTTTAATTTTAAAAACAAAAAATATTTTTTTTTTAATTTTGTTTTGATTTGAATTTCATATACTTATGTACTTACATACATATTTATATACATACATATGTACATTTGTATCATGCATTTGACTTCAGATTTTTTTTTATTATCAATACAAATATTATATATTTTTTCGAATTAAATTCTAATATTTATTGGATCTATGTATGTATGTATGTATGTATTTATATTATGTATACTTATTATATGATTTTTAATAGTCTTAAGATCCTAATACATACTGGTATTCTTATGAGTACTAACATCCGTTAAGGAATATGTCCCTTGCCACCATCTGTATTTTTTCGCCAAGAACTGTGTTTTTGGTCCACATTTTATTTTTAAATTGTTTGGTTTTTGAATATTTTCACAAATTGAATTTGGCATTCTTTTAAAATTAGACACACAAGAAATGTCGTTCTATACCAACGAAGGCGATTCCAGAACTCTTCCTACTATGAGAATTTAATTCAATACTAAATTTCAATAAATATATAATTTTGCAGTCTTAAAAATTAGCATAAAATTAAATTGTATATTAATTTTAAGAAGTATTTATGCAAAATTCAACAAAAAAATCAAATTCTATTTAAAAGACGGCCTTTATGTGCTCATGAACGTAAAATTTTTTTTTCAACGATAAGGCATTCAAAACAACGCATTTATAAAAATATTATGCATATTATTCGGAATTACACTCTTTTCGCATAATTCTCATATACTATTTAAAGTTGTTGTAATTAATTATATGTAAAATTGTATTCTTTTACGCGGGTTGTACACTATTTTAAAATGAAAATAGTTGTCATATGTATATGTCTAACAATTTAAATAGACACAAATTTTATATACATACATACATACAAAAATATGAAATATGAAAGCGGAATTTTGCGAAGATTTTCAACAGGTTTTGGAAGACATTTGTACGTAATAATAGCAATGATATTATAATAGCAGGGTATTTCAACACTGATTGACCCTTTGATTTATATAACAGCAAATTAGAAAGAATATTAAATCATAACGGTTCAAAACAAATAATAATGAATACATATACTAATTGAATAACGAAAAACTCTTAAAAATTATACATACTCGTAATTACAAATAATGAAAGGATTTCAGTAAAATATATAAAATATCAGATCATGATATTTTTATCAACATTGAAAACGGCCGAAGACTACGAAAAACAGAAACAAAAATATTCAATATTTTTTCTGAATTTTAAGCGAGCTTTTGAAACGATTGATAAAGATATCCTACCTAAAACACTGTTAATGTAAACAATAGAAATTTAAGAACTGAAGTGGTTTAAATCATATTTATTTATTTATTTAATAGATACACTGCATAACAAGACATAGTCTTATAATTATAATGCAGAGTTAATAATAATAATACAATAAATTTGAAAAATAAACATCAATTAATAACAGATATATTTTAAAATTAACGTAGATGAGAAATTGTATAATAAAAATATTATAATCATGTATTTATTCACACTATAAAAAGTCAAGTTGAGAAATTAGTCAGTGATCAAAAAGAAATTTTCTAAAAGTTATTGCGTTGCTGTTCAATTGTTGGTTATGTATGGCAATTTAGCAAACCGTAAGTAAGTTACAAGAATCTAGCTCAATTGAAAACATTTATGGAGTAGAACAAGGATTATTGTTAGGAGAACTGGTATTTATTATTTACATATATGTATAAACGATAGGGAAAAAGTCATAGAAAATATTGAGATAGTATAAATGCTAAATAAATGGTTTATTTCTTTCCCATGAAGGATCGTAATGAATATTGAAATTTTTTTATCACAATATTTTTAAAATTTTTAAACAAATAATGTTTTTTATGAAGTATACTCGGCAAAAACTATTCTCAAATCTGTTTCTTTTACCACACACTACAACGGCAAGTTTACACCATCAGCAAATATATATATCAAACAATGATAACGCTACAGCAAAATGTACAATAACACAAGAAATTAAAAATAAAAATAAGCCAGGGTTTTTTAAGTCATCGTCGGAATCTAAAGTTAGCTGGTTGACTAAATACTTATCATCTCTGACATCGTGTTAACACACGTTTGGTTTTAACAAACTAAACGGAAGATTACCTTATTTTGTTATCGAATAAATAATATCTGCCTTTAGAAAATATTACTTTTGGAATCTAGAAGGTAATTTCATTGGCACACAAGTATATATTGATTACCATGTGTATTCCAATATCGTCATAACAAGGAATTCATTGCTCTACATTTTATTAAAAAAATTTGTTATTTCTCGTTATACTTTCAAATTAATAATAAAAAATAAATGTATGCATTTCAAATAATGAATTCTAATAATTATTACGTTAGGACATTAAAAGCATTTATTACTTTCGTAGGACCTGAGCTGTGTTAAGGGTAATGGTTTTCGGAATCAACATTATACATTCCTTGTATTACCTTTTCGATTTTCATTGATTACCAATTCCCGCTGCGTTGATAAACTTTGTCAGTCCCCTGAGGCTCATATAATACCTAGTAATAATAATAATTTAGTTTAAGTTAACTCAAATCCCGCCAGGGTATATACATACATATGGATGCATGTTTATATGCATATGTACATACTTACATATATCTTATTTCATACTTTTCATATCACTACGAATATTAAAAACCTTTCATTTATTTCATATACATACATACAGAAAAAATATACCTACATATTCTGGGTATTTTTTCTTTAAACCATCATTTATAAAAAAAAAAACATAATGAGCAAATTAAGAGAAAAAAAGAAAATCAATCAAAGCACAATAGCACTGCATATACTTTTTCGTATTACTTAATGACTGCTACTTGGAGGTGTAGGTGAGAAAAAGAGATAACAAATGTTCATAAAAGTATATACATATGTATATACAAGCTAAGCAAAAAATAAAAAATAGAAAAAAACGTACACAAACAAAATACAAGGGAAATAAAAAGGGAGTATATACTCGTGTAAATGAATGAAACACAAAGAAAGTATTTAGTACTGTTTTTTTTTCGTGGAGTCTATCTCTCCAGAAGTATTACCATGCTCCTAATGTTTACATTGTAATAAAAAATACAGGCATTATTATAGGCGACTAAGGAAACTAAATATTAATTCCATAAAAAGTGAAAAATAAATATTACTACTCAAATTGATATTTCATAACCAAGTGCACATACCTATATGAATGAATTAATAAATAAAATCTTCGTCCAGTTGTTTTAAAACATTTCTACGTAGGAATGAATAAAAGTATTCAGAATAACAAATTTTGATATATAAAAGGTTTATAAAATGAATTTTCAAATAAACTAAAAAAAAATATGGATAAGGGTATAAAATTAAACCGTAAACCCTTCATATTGCTTTTAACATGGCAACACTGTAGAAAACCAAATAAAATAAAGTTAAACTTCAAGAGAGAAGGGAAAATACTTACATTAATACATACATACTTATAAGCATTTCTCTTCGCCCAAAACAGATTTTCAAAAATAATAGTTTACGGATATTATTATTATTTCATGAAAAATTTAAAGAATTTTTTACCTTTTCGCTTCTTGCAAGCAATAGCTGTTAATTGCTTGATTTCTTTTTAGTTGGAGTCTAATAAAATCCCATATGCGGATAGGTATGTAGCACACCGAAAAATGCATTAAATTAAAAGAGGCCACCGCAAGCAATCAATTTTTTTAGACAGGCTGGCTGCTAGCAGAAATTCACAATGACTTTTTCAGCACTTTTTCTCAAATCCACCGAATTCTTTTTTTTTTTTGTTTGTTTTTCTATTTTTGTTATTCAATTAAAAATTTTTTTCACATAATAGGAATCTATTTTTTTTTTATCTTCAGAATTACTAAATTAAAATTTTGCATTCTTGCAATTTATATTTTTTACACACACTCTTCTTCTTCGCACACATTTAAAAAAGGTTATAGAAAAGTTGAGTTCTATAAAAAAATACATATACCGTATGTATACATAAAAGTATATGCATATGGATGTATAGAACACGACAGAAGTCGTTTATAAATACGTTTTGGTAAAGTGGGGATATATGGGCGGCAAAAACAACAAACACAATTACAACAACAATTATATGTATCAATGTACATTGTACAACGACTCAACATGGCCATTGTTGACGTATGTACATATGTATGAATGTAATAGAAAATAAGAGATATATTTTCAAAGAGAAAGACTTATTTCCATCAAAAAGAGAATTGTTATACAAACATTTTTTGGTGGAACTTTTTTTAAATGATTAAAGACTAATTTCTTTTTGAAAATATGTAATAATTTTGTACCTATCCCTATTATAATTTGTGCATACCTACGTACGTGTATATAATATTGCCATGTACGTGCATGCTTAATGACACTTTTTTATTAATGTATATTTGTACTAACTATACAAGTACTCTTGGTCGTTGTATCAATGTATGTATTATTCTATCTTTTGCCCATAACTTTAAACACAAAAGCAATTTTTTTATGTATGGATGTGAGAAGCTTTTATATTTTACTTTATATACATCCATACATATACATATACAAACATCTCATATACACATGTAAATATATATTTTCATCCATTCATTCAAGAAAATTAAAATGAGCAAATATTTTTCCAAAATTAAAAACATAAACCTTCACACCAAAACTAATGCTTCTTCTTCTTCATCACCTAACAAATCACTAACCCATCCAGCCCACCCATGGCAGCAAAGCATACGCCGACATTTGTATGTACAGTCGAATTCGGTTATAAGAAAATGCGAAAAAATACCATTTATATTTCTTTTAAACGAATTTTCCTTTAAAAGAACTTCGGATAATTGCAAAATTATATTGTTTAAACGAACGAACGAAAAAAAAATATTATTGAATTAAAAATAAAGCAAATCGATACCTTTTAGATAAATTCAAATTCTGACAAATACAAAGTTGACAAACAAATTATGCCTACAAAATTTTAGCAATAAATGCAAATTTTTGAAAATGTAAGTACCTATGCACAAAAGAGAAAAGTGAGCCAAAGCTAAAATTTTTTCTTATCGATAAATTTTTAATACTCGTATTTGCAATTTAGCGGAGTTCTTTTTATAATTTTTCTTTGCGCTTTTTAACACAAAATTTGTTTCTTTTAAGCGGTTTTTCTTTTAAACGAAGTTAAATACTTTTGAATTTAATTGAAAACAAAGGTAAATACATTTTTTTTGTAAGTATACGATTTTTCCATTTTAACGGTGTGCTTATATCCGAATTCGACTGTGTATTTAATGTAATTGTTTGCGTTTCTATGTAATTATTATTCATTGTTTGTTGTTTGTAGTTTTACCCACAAAATTTCTCTTGTCCCCTTAATTACCTAAGAACATCAACAACAAAACAACTAAAAATTATTCTGAAATGTTATTCACAGTATCAGCATCAGTGTTGCCGTTTTTAATTATTTATAACAAAAATTTATTTTTTTCTCAAAAATAAATAATCTCTCGACTTGATTACGGTTACGGTACTTCTAATAACCAATAAGGTATAATTAATTTTGTTCAAATATTTTAAGTAATTTCAAGTTTTTTGCTTGTCTTGTAAACTTTTGAAAAGTGATGATACGTTGTTTCACATTTTAAGTTGCGATATGTATTTTTTCAGAACATTCTCAAAAATTTTTAATTTTTTGTATTGAATCAACGACTTTTTTTTACGATTTTAAATTTGTCGTCACTGTTTTTAATAAAATAGTATCACGGTTTATGCATATTGAAATTTTACTATTTTTGAATCATAAGAATTTTTAATATATGTATTGAAATTGGATTAAATTGTATGTATATAAACTTGTCGGATATTTAAATTTCTTTTATTTTTATACGAGGTACTTATATTAATTGAAATTAAGTTGAAAAAAAATTAAAAATTGTGGCAACATTGATCAAAGTTGTTTTTTGTTGTTGCAACTGTTAGCGACGTAATCGGTAGTTCGTATTTGCTTTCGTTTGTTTTAAACTTATATTTAACCTCGTCTTTTCTTTCTACATATTTTTCAACCAACATCACTAAAAAATATCCCAATACGTGTTGTTGGTACACAGGCTTTTTTTTCTCTTTGTTTCTATACTGTATATTTACATTTATAATTGTGTTGTTTTTGTATGTAGCTGTTTTGTGAGCCCCCAACCCACCACTTGTTTTTTAGCACTTCTCTTACTTCATTTATATAGACACATTCATTCTATTTCGTTTATGAAAATACTTTTTTTTCTAATTTGTAGGCCTTTTCTATTTTCTTTTCATTCTTTTTTGTTTGTTTCATTTTGTGTATATTTTGTCTTTGCTTTTATTATTGTTGGGTTTGCTGCCTTTTACACTCCCGACATACGTCGTTTAAAAAGTATTGGAGTAAAAATTCCGTAAGTTTGCATCGGTACTCACGCATCCATCCACTAGTAAAAAACAAAACCAGCACTTACTCTCACTCTACTATATTTAAAACTTGTGCTCCTACTAAAAAATCTTAGCAAAAGGATTTTCATTCGGGTTTTTTTTTCTGTTAATTCTTTTTCCTTTCTTTATGCCCTTTAGAAAAGAAATAAATTTATGTATGTAGTATATAAATTAGATTTATATAAAGCACACGACTTGTTTTTTGCGAATTATTTTATTCTTTCACAAGTTTTTTCATTTGAAACAATTTTTCTCTTTATATTTTAAATATATATTTAATAAAAAAAAAATTTTTATAAATATTTTTAATTATTTCGTTTTATAACTCCGAGAACGACCCACTCAACGAACCAGCTCAACGCAAAGTGAAAAAGTTTAGGAATACATTATACAAAAAAAGTACATTTTAATTCACCAACAGAGACGGCACTCTTTTTGGATACGGATAAAAAACCATAGATGAAATATAATGGAGCAACGACTAAACAAACTTGAAAAAAAAAAACATTTTAATATTTAAAAAACCAAAATTATATATTATTATTTTTATAATTATTTAATAAACTTTCATTACAATTGTGTATAAAATATAATAAAGCAACGACTAAACAAGACTGAAAAAAGAAGATTTTAATAGTTAAAAAACCAAAATTATATATTATTATTTTTATAATTATTAATAAACTTTCATTAAAATCGTGTATTTAACGATATAAAATTGGCGTGAATTTTAATACAGTCCATCTCTGCTGCAATAAAGAAAAAGACAAAAGAGAAAATTTTTTCAAAATGTTGCCATGTTGTTTTTTCTTTTACTTTTAAAGAAAAATGTATTTTAACTTAGCTGTCAGTTGAAAACTCAATGTAAAAGGTAGCTCTGAAATTATACATTGTGTCTGAAATAATCAAAAATTAAGGACAGAACAAAGCGAGCATTTATATTTTTCCATTTCTCCTTCGGTTTGTGAAATGAAAGGATACAAAATACACGTCAAGAACGTACCATATTCGACGCGCTTATGCGCAGTCGCATCATAGCTGCGGCAAGATAATGGTCCGAGTCGACATTTGGACCTCTAAATGTGCGCACGTCTAGAATACTAGATTCATGCCTTCCATAAAGCACAATGTGATCGATCTGGTTATTGGTACTACGATCAGGAGAGAGCCAGGTGTCCTTATGGATATCGATATGCTGGAACCTGGGGCTACAAACTACTATGATTCGCGCTGCGGCGAAATCGATCAGTCTCAAGCCTTTCGGCGAAGTGAAATAATGTAGAGTGAACTGTCCGATAGTGGGGCCAAGGTACCTTCACGTCCAACTTTCACTTTAAAAAAGCCGAGGACAATTTTGGTGTCATGTGCCGGACACCTATCTTATGCACCCTCGAGCTTTGCGTAGAAAGCATCTTTGACCGCATTATCCTTCTCTTTCGTCGGGGCGTGTACGCAAATAAGGCTGATATTATAAAACTTTGCCTTCAGCTGTATCGTAGCTATTCTTTCGTTCACGGGGATGAACTCCGAAACAATATAGCAAAGTCTCTTGCTAACTACGAATACGCAACCAAATTCGCGTCTGTTCTCATGGCAGCTGTAGTAGATGTCACATGTTGCTTGCCTCGTACAACCTTGTCCAATCCATCGCATTTCCTGTATGGCGGTGATGTCAGCCCTACATTTTGTGAGAGCATCCGCCAACTGAATAGAGGTACCTTCCCTATAAAAGGTTTTCACAATCCAGGTGCATATCCTTAACTCACAGTCCTTAAAACGTTTGCCATTGTTGTCAACATAAAAGGGGGTCCGTTTAGAGGCTTTGATTTTAGTTTTCATTGAAAAATATTCTTACGTGGTGGGTTTCAAACCCTACGCACAACCAAAATTTAAAGTCCAGGGGAATGGACAACGCCGCATACATTAGTTAACACGCAAACGGGTATTAGCATGCTATCCAAAAGAGCCACGAGGAGTCTGTATGTCGACTTGAATACAACGGTAACAAGGAGGCTGCCAGGTTGACCCCAATCAGAGACTTTACCTTGTCCGAAGTACCCCATCCCCTGAAAAATATACTACTGTGTTATAAAAACCAAAATTGTTACGTTTTCGTCCATACACGATTCGTTTGTGTCTTCAATCTGACGTCTCTTCACAACAAACAAAAAACTCATGTGGTTGGCGCAAAAAAATCTTTCGAACACAAGGAGAATTGATTACAAGGTGTGACCAATTTTACAACAAACGCCATAACATCTCATCTATAAAAGCTACAGATTTAGTATATCATGAACAAATTTTTGGTCGATCATCGATTTGGCTCGAGTAGATTCTCTAAATCTATGTAATGTTCTTTGTCGACCATCGTTAGTGAAACAATTGTTTAACCAACTATGTGCTACCTATCAACTATCATTTTTAATTTGACGCCATCTTCTGTTATTGATATACTTACCAAATCGATGGCTCGAATAGACGGGATGTAATGAAAGAATTTATGGCAACTCCCACCAGCATATACTACAATACATACTGACAGCTTCAATACATAATAATAATAATAAACGACTAGACAGCTGATTGAAAAACCGCACCTTATAACCAATTCGCCTTTTTAGAGCACGTGCCTCTTTTAATGCTAGGGCTGCCAAGTTTTCTACATTATACATATGTGTCGCGTTAAAAATGGTAGAAACATTATAAATAGCCAAAAAAAATATTTAATTTACAAAAACAAAACTTAAAATCCAGAAACAGTACTGAATGAAGGCTTAATTATATTTTATTTATTTGCATATTAACAATGTATTGTATTCATATTTTACCAAAAAAGAAATCCATGTCACAAAATATAATTTATTTATGTAGATCGGTATAGAGTATCTAAAGATACACATTCTTTCATTTATTTAAAAACAATTGCATACACGAGTTTGAAAAACAAACGAGGATAAAGTGTACTCAAACAATTTTTTCCTCTCTTTTTCAGCTCAATTGACATTGATTTGTTTTTATTTTTTATTGAATTTTTTAGTTTTCATTTTCAACAATTAAAGACAAATCTGCTGCGCTGCGAGGATTGTAGAATTAAAAAAGTTTCTATTTATTATCTAACAAACAAATGGTTATAATTTATACAGAATTCCGTCGTTAATAAACAAAGATATTTTCTCTTAAGTGCTACAAAAAACCAATAAAAATATGATAAAGGGTATACATATATGATTACCAATTGTCTGGAGGAGAGTGAAAAAAAATTAAAAGTCCGATTTTGTATCTTCTAAATTTTGCTTCAATATACAAAAAACTATTCCACCTAACAATCGAAAATAAGATTAGATAAAGATTGAGATAATATACAGGCAATTGCTAAAAAGAAATTGTTAAAATTAAATACTATATACATATGTATATGCACATACATACGGGTGCGACATTATTAGTACATTTGCGCCGTTGCTGCTGCTGCTGACGATTTTACTCGTGATGCACTGGCTGCTTTTCACACTGACGGTGTGAATTTTTAGTAAAAAGAATTTAATTATATTTAAAATGTTACCGGCTGCTGAACAATACGGTTACGTTTGTGCGTGGAGCTGTCTTAATTGGCCATTAATCGCTTTCGCCGTTAGAACAGTGAATTGAGCTGATTAATCAATCAACCATAATTATCGTTTGTCGTATTTATTGATCATATAAACATACGTTATTGGCTGTGAAGTTTTTACAATTTCCTGATAAACTATTTGTGAATTCAACAACTTATTTAATTTGGACAAACAATTTCAGAAAACGAGTTTAATATCCAACCAAAAACTGATTTTTCTCTTCATTCCATTTGACATAGTTTGAGAAAAAAAATTGTTCCGGAAAAAGTTTTATCATATTCTTGCATATAAATATTAACAAGTCTCCATTTTCTCGGAAAATTTTTGCTTTGTAAAAATATCCATCAGACAAAATATATATGTGCACATGTATGTATTTATTTATGCTGAATACAACAAAAATTAAAAAAAAAAATAAATTGTGATTGATTTATTAAGAACACAAAAGTTATAATTATTATTTTTGCTTACACATATAAGAAATTAATACATATAGATATTTAATAAGAAAAACAAATGAGCTGGCTTAAGATCTCTTGTTTATTGTGTGCGTTTGGATTTGTGCGTGAAATACGTCCTTCTGAACCATATATAACGGAATACCTGGCTGGACCATGGCGTAATATAACCGAAACTCAGGTGAGTATGAACTGATGTAACAAACTAAGACGAAAGGCAACAAAAAGATTATTATTCGGCCTTATCACGGTTGGCGTAGTCGTTGTCGTATTTCGACATTTTTGTACAAGATTAAAGAAAATTAATAAAATCTAATTTAATCTTTTACAAAAATGTCGAAATACGACAACGACTACGCCAACCGTGATAAGACCGATTATTTCATATTAATTTAAATTGATATGAACAAAGTTTAGTATGTAATAAAATCATATTTACTGTTAGGTGTTTAATTCATTTTTAAATATGAAATACATAGGTAAACATTTTAGAGTTTTTAAGCATTACTATAGAACAAAATCTTATCAAACTTTTAAATCAATAACCCTACTAGCATCGCCTATGCTATGCTTAGTTATTCTGAATAGATACTGTTGCCGCTCAAGGCTCATATCAAACAATAGCTCTCACTCTAATTAAAGCCAGCAATTGAATATATTAATTATTACGAAATGATTTAACTTCATTAGGCAAATATTTGACTAAAAAAGCGTAACCACTATTTTTTGAAATATTCTTTGTACATATCTTTAAACATTTTTTAAAATCGATAATAATATTAATAAAACTTATAGATATAAAATTTTTTTTTTTTATAAAATATTGGTTACGTCTTTTTAATCAACTAGTGGCCTATTATGACCGTATCTTTAGATTTTTCTTTAAATCGTAGTATAACAAATTTTTACACATATTTACACGTGTTAAAAAAAACGGAAAAAAAAAACAAATTAACGTCCATCAAACGATTTTAATGTGAGAAATTTTTCCAATCTTCATAAAACAAAACATGTCTGTGAAAGTTAATATTGTTATATTAACTACTTTTATCTTTCTATTTTTTATTTAAGTAGGTATATATTGTGTGTCATTTATTTGCCAATAAATTTATTATATCTTCTTACTTACAGTTAAATCGTCAAGTGTATCCTATGGGAACATATTCATATTTAGCACAATTAGTTGTAGTATTCCTGATAACAGATTTTTTACTGTAAGTCTTTTTTGAAATCTTATCTGAAACTATACATCTTAACAACTATAAATTGTTTACCATAATGTTAACAAATTAAAATATAAATTACAAAAAAATTGCAGTTATAAACCATTGATAATAACAATCGGTGTAACGGGTATTATAGTATGGAGCATGTTGTTATGGACTACCTCACTGGAGGCTTTAATGACGTTGGAATTTTTCTATGGTACCTATATGGCAGCTGAAGTGGCTTATTATACTTATATATATGCAAAGGTCGATAAAAAGCATTATCCAAAAGTAACGTCGCACACTAGAGCAGCCATGTTTGCAGGCAAACTAGTAGCCAGTATATCATCACAAATACTATTAAGTTTTAATGTAATGGATTATCGTGACCTTAATTATATAACGTTAACAAGTAAGAGCATATGTCTTAAAACTATAGCCAATCAAACTTTATGTAAAAAAAAATTCTTTTTTGTAGCACAAATAATGGCGACTTTGTGGGCCTTTTTTTTGCCAAAAGTTAACAGAAGTTTATACTTCCATCGCACAGCATATGTTAGTGATAAAACCACCGAAATTACTCCTCCTTCTCAGTCTATTGAAAATTGTAATGCCGATGATGAAAAATCGGACAAACTGCTTCTGGCTTCCCCAACAACATTACTTTGGACCCATTTTAGTAATGCTTATACAAACATAAAAGTATTACAATGGTCACTTTGGTATGCATTAGGCTTTTGTGGTTATTTACAAGTGACTTCATACGTACAAATACTTTGGAAAGATATATCACCTAATCCAGATGTAAATATTACGAAAACAATTTTTGGTAAATTCCTCTTTAAAATTATTTTCCATAGATCGTTTGGAATGGAGCAGTAGATGCCATTTTTACAGCTCTGGCTGCTTTGTTTGCCTTAGGCGCTGGTTATATACATGCAGGTCGTTTACAGTCCCGTGCTAGCTTGGTAGTTTTGGCTATTCTATCAGCTATGGAGGGCGGTGCTATATTGTTATGTTGCTGGACAAACAACATTTTTGTTTCTTACACTGGCTACATTATATTCGGAGCTCTATATGCTTTTACTATTACCGTGGCAGGGTAAGCATTAATACTTTATCAATAATATTTTAATAAAGCCGATTTTTTTTCTTCGTAGAGCTGAAGTAGCGCGTTATTTGGAAGAAGATAGTTTTGGTTTAGTTTTTGGTATTAATACTACCATGGCTTTAATATTTCAAACTATTTTGACTTTAATAGTCATATCGGAGAACGGATTTGCTTTATCGCCAAAGGGTCAATTTACAGTTTATGCGTTTTATTTTATTGGTGTTGGCATTTTATATTTTATTTCTGTAATAATTGAGTACTTAATGTCTAAATCCTCAAAAGATAGTTGTGATATTAATGTAGAACAATAATAGTGTTTTTATTATAAACTAATGGCTATAAAATGTGTTATTTTATTTAGAAAAAAAAAAACAATATAGTAAAACAATTAGAAATATAAAGTTTCCTTTTTATTAAAAAATAAAATTCTCAAGTTGTTTTAATAATAAAAATAAAGTATAATTCACATTTAAAAAACATGGAACTTTATGGAAATGCTAAGCTTGTTATCAAACTTCAATGCACAAATTTTTAAATAATTAACAATACAAATTTCAAAATTATTTATTTACTGTATAGCTCGTATTATCTAAAGGATTCAAAGTCAACTTCAGACCTAATAGTTTTGCGACTTCATCAACTGTTTCAATTTCTTTATTTGTTAAACCAGCGGGCAGTTTTAGTTTATTTTGGTCATTGTTTTCCTTAAAATCCTTCATTAATTTCATCATTTCCTCTCTTAACATAGAAAGATCATCATCTTTATTGGCATTTTCATTTGATTTTTGTACTGTGTTAATAATACCCATGGCTTTGGTCCAAATCTTGCGTTCATTTTCTTTGTATAGAGTATATTTTTCATCTAATGTTTTAAGTTCTTTATTTATGTTGACATTTTGTGGTTCCATATGTTGGGCTTGTACTAAAAGACGGCGAGCCTTCCCGTACTCACCTAACATTAAGTACGCTCTGCCCTCTTGAAACAATGCTTTGCATGAAGGCTTATTATGTGTAAGTTGACGAATTTCTTTACACGTTAAACATGTTTTACCAAAAGCATTAATTTTATTATAACATACTGCTAAATTTGTGTAAAGTTTTAATAAAAATGCCGTTTGCTCCCTCTCTTCATCATCATTTGCCAGCCTACAGAATTTTAAAATATCAACAGCCTTTTCAAATGCTCTACAGGCATTGCGATACGTTCCCTGATTGAAGAAATCCAAACCTTTTAGGTGAATTTCTTTAACTTTATCAATAACTATAGGATACTTGTTGCGATCTTCTTCAGCAATCTGTTTGTCTGCATCAATATCGCCTACTAAAGTATAAGAAACCAATTCAATTATAAACAAGCCATCAGCTTTAGGTTTTACCCTAGGCGGGCAACCAATTTCACGAAATAACAAGTGATAAGAAATTATAAACTGGGCTTGTTCTCCTTTATGCATAGTGCGCACAGCTACTTCCAAACCTTCTAAAACCTCATTTCTATTCGTATAAAAACTATATGATGATCCCCTTAAAAAACTCGAATCGAATGGGGCGCCTTCTCCCTCCCAGTAAGCATTATATCGCATACGCACACGTGCATTAGCAGGTACCACCGGCTCATGTTCCACACCCTTTTTTGTTATCTTTTTCCACATGTGATCGTTTATTTTCTGCATCAGTGGCTTAAGTTCATCGAACGGTTTAGTCCATGGCGATACTATCTGTTCTTGTACAATATTAACTTTATCATCTTCCAACTCATCATCAGATCCTAAATTTAATTCATCATATATATCATTTGTAAAGCCTTCGTCAAAATTTGTGTTAATTTCAAAATTAATGCCGCTACCGATAAGATCTCTTACAAAATACAAATAAATATATATTGCATTAAAGGAATTACTAAATAACGTTGATAAAGAAAACTTACCCAAGGGATAGTGGGTCTTTTAAAAAATTATTAGTTACTGGAATACCGTCGTCCTCCATTTTATTTTATGCACTGTGTCCCAATTGGAAGTAAATTTCTGTTGTTTGCGCCTTTTTAGCGGAAAGACGAATATAAAAATAGGGATGCCATACTAAATTTAAATTTTAATTCAGCATTCCCTAATAATTATTATGTTCTGTAAATCGAATTTGGGCGAAAAATAGTCTGGATTTACACGTTGAAATAATTTCATTGAAATTTTAGTTTAATTTCGTTTGAACTTTCATTGGAATGTACACAATGAAATTTTTTTAATGAAATTAAAGATTGCTTATTTTTCGATTCTTTAATAATTTTTTTTTTTCTAAACTTAAATTTTTCAATCCACAATTTAATATTTTTAAGCGCACTTGTTAGCCATTTAAAATAATAAAAAAATAAAAGAAAATGTGAAAAAAACTGCAGTTGACTATTACGAATTATAGTACAAAAGAGAATTTCAGAGTACATGAAAGCTCGTACCACTTACTATTTCTGTCTCTTTCTCTCACCCACAAAATGAAAATTTCAATGAAATTATTTCAACGTGTAAATCCAGACTTAAATCGGGGGCTTTTCAAGTATAAAACTCAATCACATTATTTATTCTATAGTTTTGATGTTCATAGAACTTAATGGTCATTAAGCGAATGGGTTAAAACAATATCAAAGGTGTTTCTCTTATTACTATTATAGCAGTTTGAAATTTCATTTGATTTCAGTTTCACTCGTTTTTGGTTTACAGGATATGTCTCATAATTTTTTTTAATATTTATTATACATATATTCGTCTACCATGGTACATATATTATTTGAATATTATGCATTATTTTATCAAATTTTTTCTTGCAGTTTTTAATTTTAAAATCTAAAAAATTACAAGTATGGCAAGTCCTATACACCATCTGTATTTGTTTATTTGTGGTGAAAGAAATTAAGAAAAAAACAAAAAAATATTTTCTGTGAAAAAGGGATGCAAAACATAATAGGGAGGCCAAATTTCAGTTTTTGTGTTTAACATATAAAAAAAATAAACAATAATTTTTAGTTTTGTATTAGAAAAAACATTTATGTATATAGAAATTTATATATTACTATAATGAAAAAAGTACTAACATAAATTTTATATATATAAAAATGCATCTTCCATTATCCTTTTAATCCTTATAAAACATTTAATAGGGGAATAACATGGTTACTCTATTTTATAAATACGAAAAAAGAGAAGAAATATTAGTAAACGGACTATATAGTACTTTTAAATGTGTTTTGTAAATAAATATTTTAAAAAATATTATTATTGTAAGCATTGATAAAATAAGCTGCTCAATTATGCGTCGGTTGCGTCGTCACTTCATAAAACTTATCACATTAATATTGCTTTGTGGAACCGGTGTTTTATACTTTACCAAGGGCACAGTAGACGTGGATAGGCAAAGTCAAATGTGAGTTCATGCTTCATACGTAAGTATGCATGTGTGTATTAAAGTATTTCTATTCCAAAATATGGACTTTTCACAAAACATATTCTGTCCATTAAAAAAATTCCCAAAACTTGTTTTGGTAAGAAAAGCTGATCGATATATCTGTCTACCAAACATCTGACCTCCAAATTCCGTATAACGAAATTCTTTCCCTCATATGTAGGCTATTTCTTATGTTTTTTAAGGAATGCTCTAAAATCATAGTAAAATAAAATTGCTATACCTATAAAGGAGCATTAATTGAATGCATATTTATTACAAGGCTTCTCGTAATGAAATTATTCAGTGTATACCTATAAGTACATACATATATAAAAACTGAGGCTATTTTTGGCTTACGTATGTATGTCGCCGCATAAAGCTTAAACGCGTGGACCGATTACAACGAAACTTATGGAGAGAGTAGATACTTGTTTATATTCATGTTTGGTTATAACATGTTCTTTTCAATTTTTATACAGATTTCATGATAACTGTTCAAAGTAAAGTTTTTAAATTTAGTCTGAGAAAATGCAGTCAATACAAATCATCACTCAAAAATTAAACGGAATTGAGCAAGTAAGCATGGTATATCCCTTAGATACTAAATATCAATTTTTGCCTATCTGAAGAAGTAAAGTGGCAAAGTTACTGAATTTGATCTGGATGAATTCCCAATAAATGAAAATCTTCAGTCAGAAAGTGGGCGGAATTTGAAAAGTAGGCGTGTATATATCATACAAACTTAGTAGTGTTTTTTGTATATCTTGAGAAAGGTAAACATTTATTCCTTATGCAGAAAATTTTTTTATCGTAGTTGGATTGGCAAAGCAATCGCAGGGACCATTATATAATTTTTAGTTATTAAATATAAATTATTAAAAATTTAAATTAAAGCACAGCATATATTATAGTATTATTTTATAAATTACAGTCCGGCCACAATTATTCGTCATGGTCGGGACCAGAAGCATTACGGTTAATCGATTTTCACGGTTAGTCGAGTAACAGTTTTGATTAGTTTTTTTAAATATTTTTATTATTATTTAAGAAGTGAACATTTGTGTACAATAGACTGATCTTTGGTCATCACGATTAATCGGGGTTTCCGGTTAAACGGAGCAAGGATAATCGAGGCCCGACTGTATTTAATATTATAATATAAAGTTTTTGCACCTTGAGCACATGTTCAGGAAGCTCTCAATAGACAAATCTTTTCTTTAAATAATGGAACGATCGTTATCGAACTAAGTGCAATACGTAAAAAGAAATTATAAACCTGAACAGAAAACCTTAAATTTCTAAAAAAAAAAAGTATTTATAAAAATCCCCATTTTGTTCCTTTATTAACAAATTTTAAAATTATTACAAGTTCTACATAATTATGATGTGTTTATTATTTCACATTGGTAAAATTAGTTTATATGGATAGTTAAAAAAACGTAATTAATATAGTATTTATAGTTTTATTTTATATTTTGTATATATAAACTTATAAACTGCTGTGTGAAAATAAAAACAATTATATCTTACGATATAAAAAAAAAGAGGGAAAAATAAATTGAAGGGTTTTATTTGACCCTATAAATAAATATATATAAAGTGTGTACTACTGTTCTATAAATAAAATATTAAATGATTATTTGCATCCTATCATTGAATTGGTATCATAAAATCTGCATAATAATGCATATAGACATAAATATATAATAATTTACATTAAATTTAAAGAATCCTCAAAAGTTGAAAAGAGATATTGGCTTTGAAGACTTTTCTGGGGCTAGCAATTACTTCGAAAAGTACTGCCAAGGTTACGATCTGTAGAAACCATTGAGTTTGCGGATGCAGCTGATGTCGGATTAGCTGCCACTGTATTCGAATTAATATAAATATTGCTTGCTGTATTGGCGGTATTTTGAGTGTGGTGTTGTGTTTGTTGATGGTTTTGCTGAGAGTGGGATTGGGTATGAGGCTGGTGATGAACTATATGCGTTGTATTGTTTTGAGAATGGTTTTGTACTGCTTGCAAATGCAAAAACTGTTGAGCAGTTAATAATTGTGTTGGTACTACAACTTGTTGTTGATTATGTTGAAGTTGCGGGTGTTGTTGCTGATGTTGTTGCTGTTGCTGCATTTGTAAACGAAGTAAATTTAATTGATTTGTATTTATAGCAATCTGAAAGTGGATAAATTTTTATTTTGCGTGTTCTCTTGTATATTTATTTAAGAACTTACTGGCATATTAGTTATTTCGCCGTTCGGTGTAACCATAACTTGTTGTAATAGTTGTACTTGCTGTTGTGGATGATGCTGTTGTTGTGTTTGCTGTTGAGCTAAGTTTTGCAAAAGAGCTGTTTGCTGTTGGTGTTGTACAACATTCGTTGCATGAGCTCCATTTGGATTTGCAGCCGTTAGTATTAATTGCTGGGGTTGTTGAGCTACCAAATTTAAACCAGCCGCTGTCAATGGCGTTCCAGCCGCTATACTATTGTTTATATGTTGTTGCTGCTGTTGTTGTAATTGCAGTTGATGCACTAATTGTGCTTGACCAGTTTGTTGTCCTGGCAGAGTAATAAAATATTGCAAATGTTGTTGCGGTTGATGAGCAGCCTGTTGTATAATTTGTATTTGTGGTGTGGTATGATTTGTTGTTAACACATGTTGCGGTTGTGTCTGAGCTAATGTTCCTGTAATAGCTGTAGCTGTTGTTGGATGTGCCGTTGCCACATTTTCTATAGGTACACTTGTGACATTTAATATCTCACCAGTCACCACATTCGCAACACCTGTTATGTTGGTTGCGGTAGTACCGGACTGAGTTGTATTGTTGGCTGTTGGCGTGTTTTCATTATGATGTCTTCTATGATTTGGTGGTTTTATATCTTCTCTTGGCACAATATCAATTAAAAAATCAAATTGGTCGTAGTTGGCTATTGCTTGGGCAATATCTGACCTTTGTAAAGTACGCCGTTTACTTTCGTCTGTATGTATCCAGGCTCTCATGGTCAATTCTTGTATGAAAAATTCGCAAGCTTTGGCAAAAAGTGTTGGAGCTTCAGCAGCTATCATTTTGGCATTCTCATCCAGTTTCATTATCTTTTTGATGCGGGCTAAGGGAAGTGACTGATGTTTGGAATCTATCATTACCGAATTCTGAACTTCTTGGAGTATGGTGGGCCAAAATGTTTCTATCGTAGGAGGTGGTTTACGCGGCTGTTGTTGTTTTATATTTTTTCCTGACTTTTCTTTGGGCACAGCTCCAGTGTTTGTATTGTGATTATTGCATATGGAGGTAGCTTGATCGAGTGCCGTGCTATTATTACTGTTAATGGAAAATGTGTTGGCGCCAGATTCAGTAACGGCAGTCATATTGCTATTGCTAGTATTGTTGCCATTATTATAAGACAACATATCAATATTTTGTAGACGAGAATTTGGTTGATCGATATGTTGCTGCTGCTGTTTTAGACCACGACCGATACTGCTGCTGGAAGATAGTCCATAAGAAGATTGTGACATACCGTATAGCGATTTTTTCTATTGAAAAATACGATCCAAACTTTTTTAACAATTTTACCACTTATTTTTGCGGAAAACGAATATTAGCCAAATAAAAACTTTGTCGCAACTGGCTGACTGACAGCAAGCCTGTTGTATATATTTTTTTTATTTAGACATGCTATCGACAAACATGTGTGTTTAACAAATCCGAATCACTTAAATTTAAAATATTTTATAAATTTATGTAAAAAACTTCATAGCCTTGTAAATATAATAATTTTAATAGCAAATTCTAATTAATAATAAACACGTACAGCTTGTATTTGTCAAACACAAATAAGCAGAGTTGCTTGAGCAACGTATTCTTAGATGATACATGATAATCCAACCCTTATTTAAGGCGTTGCCATATTGAGAAATAAAAACAAAATCGTTTGAAACCAAAATTTTTTAAAATCTAATTTCTAGACAAATAATGGAACGCTCAATACGATCTGCAATGAATCAAATCGAATGCCGCTTGCCCGAACTGCCAGTTGATAACCCAGATTTGGAAAAATTTTTTCATTCAGTCGATAAAATTGATTGTGGTAATTCTAATGAGGATTGGGTTATGTGTGAAGTAAGTTTAATTAAATCTCAAAAATAAATATATATATCGTCGATGGAATTAAAGAATGCTATAACTGACAAAACCATAAATGTTCACCAGAGCCAAAAAACTTTTATAAAAGTAGAACAAATACACTGGTATTTTTCATTTCGCAGACGGTGTAAGTGAATTTATTTTCATCGTAGAAATCTGGGACCTGGACCAATCGACGCGTATTTTTTTTTTTTTTTGATAAAAATGATGAAAAAACGTATTTTCGATTTTTTGTCAGTTACTGCGTTCTTTAATTCCATTGGCAATATATATTACATATATATTTATACATATGTACATTAGGGAAATAACTTACTAACAATTTTTTTAAAATATCAAAATTGGCATAGCGCAGTCCGATAGAGTATAAAAAACTATAAGGGAACTTATATTTATTTTTTCGATAAGGTCAAAAAAGTTCACACACCAACAGCGATGAAGTTTTGAAAATTTTTAATTTTCTTTTTGGTTTAGAAAAACTAATAATATGTTTAAGGGACGCACCTGAATTAAAGCGTACGGCGTAATTTTTTTTTCAAAATTGTTTCATGCCCCTACATTTTGTATGAGAGCTACCGAAATACGTTATAATACGCGTTTGAATTAAATAATTTCAGTAAAATGCCTACCAAGGAAATAATAATTGGCAGATATAATGTCTTAGCTTAATCCTAAAAGCACAAAAGTAACAGTATTAAAACAATGACAACTGAAATATGTGATTTATGGAAAAATATAGCTACTAATGTTATCTGTGAGATCAGTAAACAGAAAAAAAGTATTAAAAAACCAAAAGATTGTGATGATTTGAAGAATGTTTTTGATATTAATTACTAAAATAAACAGTTATTTCCACTCGGAATATTTACCTTCCATACAAAGTGATTTTAGGTCAATTTCTAGTTGCAATTTTTTCCTTCTAATTATTTATTTATTTAAACAATTTCAAGTAGTACAAAAAGCCCTTCAAAATAATAAATTTGAAAATAACTTTTTATACACCTGTTTAGAAAATCAATTGGTGCGTGAACTTTTTTGAGAAAAATTACAAAAGATTGATGATTATCGTGGTTACTAGGACATGGTTGACCCCGTGGTACCATGCCAAAAATTTGGTTATACCCCTAATGTACATACATACATGGTATATATTCGAACTTTTTTTACTTAGTACATATTCTTTTTATATTTGTTAATAGAAATCAATATGCTTTGTTAAACCTGAGGCAATTGCAGCGAATGGTGATATAACTTGTGTTTATACTGATATAATACGTAAGAGCGACTTTAAGGCTCGTTACGGAAAATCAGTAAAAACCAAAGAACCATATATTTTGCAGACAACAGACTTCGTAAAGGCCCTATGTACTGCTGAAAATGGGTTAAGGTACATAAAAATATTATTTAGATTTAATATATAAAATGCGTTAATTATATTTACAGTTGGTTTGGCATGGCCTATGGTATACGTGATGGTATTGAAAATACGCTTATTCATAAACCTCTTTCTCCACCAATAAACAATTTGAATCCCATAAATGTCTTAGACACTCAGTCTAATCTGCCGAGTTATTTTAATGTTTTAATGTTTGGCTTTGATTCTTTAAGCCGTAATACGTTTATTCGCAAATTGCCCAAAACGTATAAATACTTATTAAACGAACTTAATGCAATAGTACTCAAAGGTTATAATATAGTTGGTGATGGTACACCTCAAGCTTTAACGCCAATTTTAACGGGCTATACTGAACTTGAGTTGCCTGAAACAAGAAAACGTATGAGTAATTCTATACCCGTTGATCAGGCATACCCAATGATTTGGAAAGACTATGAAAAGTTTGGTTATGTAACATCGTTCAATGAAGATATACCTTCGGTTGGTACATTTACATACCGCTTAACTGGCTTTGAAAAACAACCAGTACATCATTATTTACGTACCTACTATTTGGAAGCTGAAAATATATTAAGTTCTAGTAAAGATCATTGCATAAACCATCAGGCAACTCATTTAACTATGATGGATTACACAAAAAATGTTAGTCCACATTTAGAATTATTTTATTTGTTTATTAATGAATTTAATTCTTTATGATCAGTTTATGGCAAAATATAGTGATACGCCAAGATTTGTATTTAGTTTCCATGGTGGTCTTTCTCATGATTCAGTAAATCAAATTGAAGCTGCCGATGAAGACGTTGTTTTATGGTTAGAATCTTTGAAAACAAAACAGCTCTTAGACAATACCATATTAATATTTATGTCTGATCATGGTATAAGGTAAACAATAAAGTTTTTTTTATTATAATCTTATTAACGCCAAGTATTTTTAGGTTTACCGAGATACGTGAAACTCTTCAAGGAAAGCAGGAAGAACGTTTGCCATTTTTTAGTTTTGCTTTTCCTGCGTCATTTATAAAACGTTTTCCTCAAGAATATGAGAATTTTATAAAAAATGGTGAACGTTTAACAACGCCTTTTGATATACATGCAACGTTAAAACATATATTAGGTAAAAAAATTGACCAAGCATGTAACACTAACAAAAGTGTAATTTGAAAATTTTTTAAATTTTAGAACTAGAAAATGTTAAACCAACGGTATCAGATGAATTAGTGTCATACGAAGCTCTGGCACAGGAAGTTTTTCAGAAAAAAACACAAAATATAGAAATCTCTGATTTAGCTAAAAATCGTGCTATATCGCTTTTCAATCCAATACCGGAGAATCGTTCATGTGCAGATGCATACATCGAACCACATTGGTGTGCCTGTCTGAATTGGCAACAATTAAATGTTACTTCTGACATTGGTATATTACTCAAAGCAGCAGGAAATATATTGGATGTTATCAATAATGCTACTCAAACTTTTCGGCATTACTGTGAACCTTTGCATTTGAAGCGCATAAATTGGGCTTTACTTTTAAAACCACATCAAGAGTTGTTGTCATTTAAACATAATTTAGACATGGATGGTTATTTGTCAGATTTAACTGGTACTTCTCGATCTCCAGAAGTGTATTATCAACTTCAGATTTTAGTATCTCCCGGTGATTCACTTTTTGAAGCCAGTGTCTCTTACAATTTAGATAAATTAACAATGCATACAAAGCTTTCACAAATATCTCGAGTAAACATTTATGGATCACAAGCTAATTGTATTTATGAACGTAATCCCGAATTACGTAAATACTGTTATTGTAAGAAATAGCTAAAAGCATTAAAAGTTTTAAATAAGATATAAGAATTAACTATAATTTTACCAAAGATAATTATTTAAAAATAATTTAAATATTCGGGCATGTTCTGAAAATCACTCAAGTGATTTTTTTTATTCTAAAAATCACAAGCTTTTTTTCGCCCATATTCTGACAAACGCAAATCGTCTAAATTCTGCTACTTCGTTTGGAAAACGCCAAGCAGGTGTGCTTTTACCGTGTTCTGGAAAACGCTTAAACGCAAAAAATTTGCGATTCAAAATCACAAGAGTATGTATATTGTAATGAACTGATGAAATATGTTTAAGTAGAACTTTTAAGACAAAATAAATAACACACAATTAAAATTTTATGTTTTCTTTTAATGTTAACAAAAAATGTTAACCATTTTACACTTTTTTAAATAAAAATATCAAACTAAAAACTTGCTTTATTTTTTCTAATTGTTTGTGTCATTTCTTTACATAAAACTCGCGATTTAAACAAACGGGTTTTATAGATGTTCGAAAAATGTATGTTAATACCAATTAAAGTACTTGGTTATTTTATTTCAAACACTTAAAAAATATATAAGAAGTATGTTAGAATTTCATATTTAAACGTGTAAAAGTGTATTTAAAAATCACTTGCGATTGTTAGAACATATCCGTTTGTATCGTTTATAGAGCTGCCAGATTCATTTCTTCCATTTGTATTAAAATCGCTCATTTATATTTAGAAAATTAACCAATCTACAATATATTAATCTATGATCAAATTTAGTCAAATGATGCACAATATAAAAAAATTTTCGACAGAACTCTGAATGCCTTTTTGAAAAATAAAAGCAAATTGTGAAAAATGTGAAAACTCGAATGTGTTTGAAACTTTGCAAATTTTTGAATTTTGCTGAATGAAATTATATTTTTGTATTGAAAAAATGTATACGAAACAAATGAAATTATATGTTTGCTTCCCTTTTTTCGCCGAATTGTAAGCAAAATATAGTTAAAAAAGGTAAGTGATTTAATATCGAAAAGCATTTACCTGACCGTTTTAAAATCACAAATGATTTAAACGTCAGACTTTTTTTGTGATTTGAAATCACTTTCACAAAAAGTGATTTTCAGAACATGCCTAATTGTCTATTGTATAATAGTTTATAATCCTTAAATATATTGTAAACTACTGCCTACATAAATACATATGTATGTATTAAAATATTCTAGAAATATAAGACAAAGCAGGCAATATTTTCTTGAACTGAAATGTTATGAAACCTATGGTTTTCATATAGTAATTTTAACAAATATCAATACTAAAAAGCACATAATTTCGTATATTTCTTCTATATGTAAACCTTATATTACACAAATTTTTATTAAATAATTGCAGTTTATGGTAATAAAACGATTTATACTGAAATTAATTTTAAATTTTTATATATACATATATATATAAAAAAAATTTTTACTGTGGTATAAAAATGCGCTTTATTTTTTGTCTTAACAAAGAGATTATTTTATAAAAACAGAATTAAATTAAAGAAACTTATTCTTTATCTATTTGCTCTCTTTTTTTAAAAACCACAATAGTATTACAAATAGTGTACGTTTTTAATTTACTGCTATACCTCTGATGAGGTATTAAGAATATTTTTGAAGCACTTGTTTGTATTTTCTGATTTTTGTTTATGCAAGTAACAACTTCTTTTAGAAAATTATGTATCAAGGAATTGAATTTATAATGTCAAATTAATTTTTTTACTTAGTAGATACTGGAGCTTGTCTATCTATTACAGGTTGTATAGTTTTTCCACCAAAGATTTGACCCCAACCGATTAAACTGCAAATAAAAAAGTTGTGATTATTAAGGCAACTGGACAAAATACTTTTGATATTCTTACCGCCAATGTTTTTCTACACGGCGACTTAAAGCAATTTTTTCGCCTTTTTCTGTGCACACTGGAGTGGTTAAAACAATTTTCGCTAAATCTCCTCTTGTGGCTGAAATACGACCACCGGTACTCAAAGAGCCAATATTAACTAAGAGAATTTCGTTTTTTTGTAGCTTCTCAACACGAGCACCCTTCTTATCACCGTCCGTACGAACACCCAATAAACGACGCAACAAGTAGTATGAAATTTCCAATTCAATATAAATGTCTGGCAATTGGCCAACAGCACCTAATACTTGACCCACCAAACGATCGGCACGACACAAAGTGGGATCAATTTTTGTACCCACACCAATTAAACCACCAGGCACGGCATATTGTAATTCATTTGTTTCTGCATACAGAGAAACGATACGCGAGAAAATCGGACGGCATGTAATATTGCCTTCACTGTCTTTGGTGACAACACCAGGGCGTACTTCAATTTCTTGCCCAACCTTAAGAACACCACACAAAATTGAACCACCAGCTACGCCACCCTTTAAATCGTTAACTTCGCAACCAGGTTTGTTAACGTCAAAGGAACGAATAACAATTAGCCTAGGAGGTGTATTAAAATTACGTTGCGGTACAGGAATCTTTTTCACAATATATTCACACAATACCTGCAAATATTATTAATATAAAATATAAATGTTTTTCCTTCCCATCTGATTCGATATGAATTATAATTGAAATAAATTATTGAATTTGTCTTTTAAACTTTAAGGTATATGTATATGCTTACATCAATATTGTATTTTAATTGAGCTGATATTGGGATAATAGGTGCGCCTTCAGCAACAGTACCCTGCACGAATTTTGTTATGTCTTCGTATTGTTCCTTCGCTTGTGATTCTTTAACTAAATCAATTTTGTTTTGCAAAATTAAAATCTGTTTCAGTTTCATAATTTCAATTGCAGCTAAATGTTCCGAAGTCTGAGGTTGTGGACATGATTCATTTCCAGCAATCAAAAGTAAAGCTGCATCCATAACAGCGGCACCGTTCAACATAGTTGCCATAAGAATATCGTGACCAGGGCAATCCACAAAACTTACATGACGTATCAGTCTAAAACGACCTGAACAGGAAGGTCGAGCGCAGGGAAAACTGTCATCCTTGCTGGAACTGTCAGAAACAAAGCATGCAGGTCTTGGGCATTTAGGATTGTCGCATTTATAAATTTTGGCATTAGCATAACCTGAATAGAACAAATATGATAATCGATTACATTAAATAAGAAAACGTCATAAGCATGTATCATTCTTAGTCATCTACTATTAGGTTATTCACAAGGGGTGATATTACAACTTCTTCCAGTATGTGATGGAAAACGATTTTGATCGAAATTGAAATCGTCTGAATATTCAGACTTGGAAGTTATAGCAACTTGCAATTTTAGTTGATTTCAATTTCGATCAAAACCCTTTTATATCCCATACCAGATTGTCATAAAGTTGGATCTTTTATATTGCATAGTTAGAAAAATTCTGTATTCCCTATATGTATGTATACATATTTGATATTTATTTATATATTAAAAAGCCACTTTCGGCCAATTTAATATACATACATATATTACAAGCAATAACTATAACAAATATTAAACGTAGTATGTAATTTGAGCACATGTCCACCTAATACATTAGTGAGACAAAGTTTATCAAATAAACCTAACACTGTTCTCAACTCATTGGCTCCACTTAAAAATAAAAATTAACAAAATAATAAAAAAAAATGATTTCGATCGAAATTGTTTGTCATTGTCATATAAAATTTATCTGTTTTAATTATTTTAATAATCAAGGATGTAGTGGTAAATGTCAGTAAGGTAATGAGTAAAAAAGGTAAAGGAATTCCAAATATGCAAGGATTAGGAAGTTACACCAATTTGAAATTTGATTCGATTTCAATTTCGATCAAAATCGTTTCTCATTAAATACCGGATTAAAAGAAATTCAAATGTACAATTTTAAAAATAAAAGTATTTATTTAAAGAAAAATGTCACATATGGGTATGTTTCTGTTTGGAATAATACCTCTCTAAATTTCATACATTATTAGTTTTATATACGACTTATATTAGTTCATCATAACCTTAAAATAGCAAAAAAAAAAAAAAAAAAATATATATATATATATATATATACTTTAACTTTAAAATGTTTTTTTATTCATTCCCTTAATGATTAAGAATATAACTTCTTCGATTACCAAAGCTTATGTTAATTGGCGGAATTAAGTTTTATTTGTCTTTAAAGATACAAGACTAAACTTATTTAATATTTGAGTATTATTATCTGATTCAGACTCAGTACAAATGCAAGAAACTGCTCTATAGTGTTCATTTGAGTCTATTGTTTGTTTGGCAGACCAACTCTCTTCCTAATGTTCCGCTTGGCCAGGTACCCAAAACAACAGAACCCTATTTCCAAGCGATAACCGTTGCAACGTGTCGTAACAAAATCATGTTAAAATTTATGTCGTACATTGCTCTTTGCCTTAAAAATATATTATGTCGGTACTGATTGACCAGTATTTAGTATGTTTCGGTTGTTAAACTCTCCTTTTCATACAGGCACATCTAATATTATCTACATATTTTCAATTACATTGCAGACCTATAAGTCAGAGAGCAATCTATTATGCTACATATATTCACTAGCAAGAAATATTAACCCATTCGCTGTCAAGCCTAAATTATATAAAGCCATTGCCATTTTGAGTTTTATTGTTTACGAAATCTCCGTTTTTTTCTTAGTAAGAGTACATTCATACATATTTATACTATTATGCAGTCATTTACAAGCTTACAAACAAAGCATAGTATACACGTCGTTGGCAATTAGAAGGCAACAGGACTTGGCATCTTTTCCATGTTTGCGTACGTTTTAGTAGAAAAACAAATTAAAAATCACGCAGATAGATATTCACTCTTATCGATTACATACAGCAAATTATGGTATAATGTAGTGCAGCGTATTTTGATTTTATTAAGGACAAGTATGCTTGTCTTGCCAATTGTAAATTTCAACTATTTTTAATACTAATAAAAAAATTAATAAATTGTGTTAAAAATTATAATATTGTATTATATTTTTAATATCATAACTTTTAACTCACGGTATGTTAATTGAAAGTAAAATATATAAATAATTTAAAAATTAACATTTAATCTTAAAATGATAAAGATAACATCCAGAAATCAGAAGTTAAATAAATTATGTGTAAAGCATTTTAAATAATAAAATTAGAATAAAACTTTGCGACAATTAGCGGCTCCACAACGACATGTTACTTTTTCGGCTTCTGAAAGGTTTTCATACTCGTTTACTTCCATATCTCCCCGTATGTAGTCAAATGTAAGTTCTTCTCCAGGCTTTATAGGTCTTAATGTAAAAAACGCCAAACGAGGCATGTTAATATCTAAATTATCTATCCAAAAAGGAAACACTGAAAGGTTTGGATCACAGGAATGATTAAAGAAGTGACCAATATTTCCAAATAAAGCAGCGTCTATCGTGTAAACACTGTCTGTATTATTATAGTCTAAATCAAATAAATATGTTCGTCCAATAGCATCGTATTGTTTACCGCGTTCATTAGCTTCTTCAGACGTTATAATTTCACCCATGTATTCGCTTACATATTCTCCTTTTCGTAATGCTTTTTCTGTTCGTACTCCCCAACCACGTCCATTTGAAGTTTTAAATAAACAAAGTGAATTTATACGGCCTCTTTGAATAACTCGATTTGGGCAGTCCATAGAACATGCACACATTGAATTGCACTCATATATTGCTTCACCAGGATATATTCGAAGACGACCAGTTTTTTCGTAAGCAAAATATGTATTTGCCATACGGGCACAACATTTTGTTGATGGCGCACAACCTTGCTCACATTTACAACCTATTGGTGTTATATTGGCTATTGTAACTTCTTTGGAGGCGAAATTTTCAGATATATATTGAAAATTGACATCCGGAGTATCAAAATCAACATAATTTTCAACACTAATTGGTGCATCACGTTCAATTAAATTCATACGCTTTTGCCATTCTTGTATAGAATTTAACTGCTTTTCTCTTTTATAATACCATGGTTCTGTTAACATTGCGCTCAATACTCTACGACGTATTATTTCTGGTTCTCGTTGGCTACGGGATTTTGCCTTTATAAACTGAGCTAACAATATTAAATCGACTTTAACTTTTAGTGGATCATATTCATCCAATTCTTTTAAATTTATTTCTGAAGCTTTTAAAGAAAGATTTTCTTTCTTAATCTGTTCCACAATATCTTGACTTATTTTAGCTATAACGGCTTCGTGTAATACCATCATACTTTCGACAAAATCTTCTAATAATACGCATTCACTTAAATTACTTAGGCTCTCCCAGGTATTTTGCTCTTTAGGATAGTGCAGCCACTTTACATAGAACAAAGGATCGCCATTAACAGATTCTAAACTCTCAATTTGTTCAACAACATACTCATATTTTCGTTTCTTTGAAACGGATGTTGAGGTTGATGATGTCGGTGTATCATCACTTCTACGACGTTTTTGATTTTTGGGTTTTCCAACTTCTATATTTACATTTGCTTTAACTAAACTTATAGCTAATGATTTAAGTGGGGAACGTTTCCAAACGTATGTTTCGCCACTACAAACAGATGAATTATCGTTAAGACTCTCATAACCACTGCTAGGACTGGTAGATGGTACGCGCATACGTATAGAATCGGATGTAATTGATGATGATGGGGAGGATGTTGCATTTCGTAGACGCTTTTGCTTTATTAGTTGCTGTTGTTTTTGCATCTTCCACTTTTTTGATTCTTGTATTGCCTCAAATTCTCGCAATAATTTGGGAGATGCCAGCAAAGCTTGCATACGTTGTTCATTTATGCGTTCTGCAAAATTTCCCGATAAGCAAACGCACACAAAAAACAATCGTGCGAATAAAACCGAAAAAAGGCAAAATAAAACGATAAATAATAAATTAAATTGCTGGTTAATTAATAACAAATCTAATAAAATACTAAAATAAAAATTAAAATACTTCTTTAAAACATTTTAATCAATTTATACCCTATCAAATATCGAGAAAATATTATAATCTATAATAAAAAAAATATATATAAATAAATAACTTTCCAGCAATTTACTATAAAAATTAAATGAAAAAATACAAAACACAAAGAAATTTTACAGAACGCATTGCTTGCAAGATATGCATAACTATTGAGTTAATGTTTTAACATATGTAAAAAGTAATATAAACCGTATTTTACACTATTTTATAATTTTATAAATTTCTTAATTATATAAAATAATTTATGTACGATAATTTTTACTGTTGCTGCGGTATTCATAAAAATATAGACTTATTCTTTTTAAAATGAAGTGAGTGTTATGTTTTAATTGATCTAGTGTGTAGGACATATAAAATATGTGATAGGATATAATGTTGATATTATCTTCTAAAAAAGTCGTCTTCATAAAAATGTATACTATGAACTAAACTACAGTATAGTGTTTAAGCTTACCGAGTTTAATGGTAATGTTTCTTTCGAGCTCATTTTTAAAACGCACAGTCTGCACACCAGAAATGGCCTTAACTACAGTTGATTTACCATGGGCTACATGACCAATTGTACCAATATTAATAGTAGCTTGACGTGAAATAACTTCTGGAGAAAGTGGAGTTAAATTGCTGACATCCTAAAAATATAACAAAATAAGATTTATATATGTATATTTTCTTCAAATAAATATTATTTAATGTTCGATATAACAAAAATTAGTCTGACATCTACAACAAAAACATCAACAGAACAACAATTGGCGTGGAAAATTTTTGAGGTTAGAAAATATTTATTGTAAATTGCATCAGAAAAATAATGCTTTGCAAAATTATAAATATTTTTTAAATTGGAGGACTTAAAATACTTTTCCAAAGGACTTTTAAAAATGAAGTTTTTGCGGAAACAACAGCTGGTAAATCTATTTTAGACGAAAACGCCACGTGCAGCAAACCAAGCCATGAACTCTTTTTATTGCATTTATATATGTCTGTCCATCTGGGCATTTCTATCAACAGATTAAAATAAAGCATAAAACTTCTCCGTATTATACGAAATATTTGTTTTAGATAATAAATCGAATTTTGTCACTCTTTAAAAAAATTTTAATTGGTGATGGCGTCAAGTCGGACTGTCTTCTTATTGGTGTCATATTTAAGACTTACCAAATTGCTGAGATCCTGTTGTTGCAAATTTGTATTAACACCACTTTGATTTTCCGTTCCGGACATTTTTTAATTCCTTATTTTTTCACTTATTCTGTAAATTAATAAAAATATCTTACAAACTCGTTTACGCCTTTACATCAAGATTTACCGACACTAAAAAGAATTTATAAAATTTTTGAGCGGGACAATCGTTCTGTTTGTCATATGAAAAAAAGAGATATATATATATACACTCTTAAACAAATTCGGTTAGATGCCAGACGCTGTGAAAATTACAATGTTGCCATGTAATTTGTTAAATTGCTAACTCTGTGTTTACACGTAGAGATTCTTATTTTTAAGATTTTGGTTTATTCTTCTTTGAACTATCTTCGGCGTTCAGACAATACAATTCTTATTTTTGACGTCACGTATGTTATTTACAATTGTGTGTATGCATGTGTGCAATTCGTCGTCGGATGAAAAATAATTAAAATAATAATTTGTTTAATTTAATTTTGGTGACCAAAAAAGCCCAGTTTTTTATAAAATATTATAAATACAGAATATATAAAATATATATACAAAGGTCAATATTAATTGTGAAAACTGAATACAAGTGATTTTCATTCTTCTAAGTCACAAGCTTAAAGCTTTTTTTGTTCATAAACCTGTCAGATTCATTATTTTCATTTGTATTAAAATCGCATATTTATATTTAAAAAATTGACCAATCTGTGTTAAATATTTTACAATATATTCATTTTTATGGACAAATTTAATACATTTTTTTTAATAACTAATTTAATTGACAAATTTAGTCAAATGATATAAAAAAATTTTATACTCTGGTAACTCTAAAAGCCTTTTTAAAAAATAAAAGTAATTGTGAATATTATAAAAAACCAAAAATATTTATAAAAATTGTAATATATTTGCAAAATTGCAAATTTTAAAACTTTTCTGAATGAAAGTATATTTTTTTATTGAAGAAATATACACAAAACAAATGAAATTATATGTTCGTTTCCCTTTTTTCGCGGGATATAAGCAAAATAGGGTTTAAAAAGCCAAGTGATTTGATATCGACAAACATTAACCTGACCAATTTAATTTTAGAAAATCGAACGATTTTGGTGTCAGAATAAATAATAAATTTAATTTTTTTGGCGTTACTGTATGTATCTCGCAAGTGTTTTCCATAAATGGAAAGGGCAGTGTCCATGGGGGTTGCCTTGTATTTTGATCCGAAAATGCTTTTGAAAGAAATTTCCCATTCGAAAAATCAATAATAAATGAATACAAAATTTTTTTCGAAAATTCGTAAATTTTTACGAATTCGTGTTTTTGTGAACAGTTTTGGAAGTTACTGTATATTAATTGGCCTAAAGAGGGACTTTTATATTACCTGAATTTTAATTAAATAAATAAATATGTTTAAAGGTTTTTTATTGAATGAACAGAAAAAGTAATTATTGTTATAAACTTACAAACTAGAATTTCAAACATAATATAATTAAAATATTTTTATACAGCAAAAGTAAAGTTGTTTAAATTGGTAAATGCAACATCGCAATGCATTTACAACAAAATTTAAATTTAGTTTTTTTTTAAACTTCGAAAACTTCATTTTCTAGCACTATTTAACATCAAATTGGTTTATTATTCATTGTTTGGTAATACAGTTGGTTTTCCTAAAATAAAAAAAAGTTTTCAATTAATGTATACTTATAAATTACAAAAAAATTTAAAAATTCAAATGATGGGGAATCCGAAAATGATCACCACTTGAATTGTTCAAGTTAATTTCGAATATTATTATAGATAGTGTACTTATACTTACCTTTATGCTTATGCACATACAGTGTTGGAAAAAATAATAAGAACGACCGCTTTTATTAGAAATTTTTTATTATTCTTTCATAAATAAAAAAAAACTAATGTATAAACTTAAAGTTCTAAAGAGTTGGTTAAAAAATCATAGAAATAAAACTGCCTTCCTATAATCTAAAAAGAATAATTCTTAGTTTAAGAGAAGTAGCCTGGAAAAAATAATAAGAACGATATCATCATTCAAAATTAATAGCATTGTTTCGAACTGTTACCTTTCTATCTTTATACATTATACTAGTACTTAGTTGAAGCTCCATTATTCTTTATCACTTCTTCACATCTACGTTGCATACTTCCTACTAAATTGGCGCATACTTCCGGGGATATGGAATACCATTCCTCTTTGATTTTATCCCACAAATCATTCTTATTTTTGGATTTATAGTTTCCGATTTTCTTTTTTAGAACTCCCCAAAGGTGCTCTATCGGATTTAAATCCGGAGATTGTGAGGGCCAATCCATTACGTTAACTTTTTTCTGCTGAAACCAAGATTTTACAAGTTTTGAGGAATGTTTTGGATCATTATCCTGCATGAATTCCCATTTTAGTGGCATTTCCTCTTCAGCAAACGGCAGCATATGGTTTTCCAAGATATTTACGTAGTCCACTGCGAATAATTTTCCATCTATCCTATGAATTGGGCCGACTCCAGATGATGAAAAACAGCCCCATATCAAAATATTACCTCCACCGTGTTTTACAGTCTTTTTAGTGTACTTGGGGTTGTACTCTTTGTTTATTGGCCGGCGAACAAATGTTTTGCCATCCGATCCAAATAAATTAATCTTGGTTTCATCAGACCAAAGCACGTTTGCCCAATTTTTACGTTGCAAATGTTGTTTCGCAAACCGCAACCTTTTAGCAATATTTTTTTTACTTAGCAAAGGAACTTTTCTCGCACTACGGGCTTTCAATCCAGCCTCTTGGAGTCTATTTCTTATTGTTCGGCTTGTAACCGAAGCACATAAATCATTCTTCAGTTCCTCTGATGACAAAAATGGGTCGATCTTGCTTTTACGAACTAACATTTTGTCAAAACGAGCCGATGTTTTTCGCTTTCTCCCTCTTGTCTCTGGTTTTATTGTTTTGTGGATAGCATGAAACACCTTCGTTTTTGAACACTGCATTATTTTCGCTATTTCGCCCATAGATTTTCCTTGTTTTCTAAAATTTAGAATAATTTCTCTTTCAGTAGAGGTGACGTGCTTACCAAGACCCATTTTTAATGCTATTTTCCAATAAAAGCTGTTAAAAATTCATAATAGTTACTCAAAACTTAATTATTATACTCACATGTGTTGATTTAACTCTTTTGATTATTACTTTAAATGAAATTCCACTCTTTTTGTTTAAAATTAATTTTCGTTCTTATTATTTTTTCCAATTAAAAATTTCACTTCTCACAAAATTTTAACCACATTACTTTGATTTTTAAAAGCAATTGAAAAAAGCACATGGCAAATAAACTACCGTTATATTTAAAGTAAATTAACAGTATTTGCCAAAAAAAATTATTACCTCTTAACAAAATATAAATAAGGTTATTACCACATAGCAGTCGTTCTTATTATTTTTTCCAACACTGTATATTAACTGCAGGCATCTGAAAAATACATATATAAAATTTTAAAGTTTGTTTTCAATTTGATTAAATATTTTTAATATTAAATTATCAGTATGGATTTAATGTCATTTATTTTTTAAATGCTGGGGAATCCGAAAAAAAATCATCACAATATTATATGTCTTGAATCAATTAAAACATAATTTATAAGATAAAAAATTTTACAAAACCGAATGCAATATACATTCTTTTATATAATATATCTTTTTAGGACAAATAAATAAAAAAAAAGCTTTTAAATTAAAAATCGGAAATCTGTTTTTAATTAAACTATAGAGAAGTGCCCCTATATTAGGCAAAAAAAAATTTGATATTTCAATGTTTTTGGCTCAAAAACACAAATGTTGCGGTCAATAGCACTTAAGGGTAAAACATTAGTCTTTTCGAGACAAAAAAATTTGATGTATCACACTTTAAGACCGGACTGTAAATGCCAAAGATATAAGGAAAAAACCGAAAAGACTCCTACCTAAAAATTATATATACACATATGATTATATATTACCTTTTTAATTATATACAGGATCGTTATTTATACTGTTTTATTATATAATCTAAAAAATATATAAGAAAAAAAAATAATATGAATAATGCTTGAAATTAAACAATGTATTATTTTGAAATTTCTTAATCAGTTCTACTATCTATTTGAAATATCTGACATGGTTTTAATTCAAGTTTTGAAAATTATCATCATAAAAATTAGTATTGACTTAGAAAAAGTTAATACTATATATTACCTTTATTTTGTACATATATGGGTGTTACTATAATATATTACAGGTACATCAATTTATACCTGCAATTAAAAAAAATAAAAGTTAATCTTTCAAAAAAAAAAAAAAAGAAAAAAAAAAATTAAATAAAAAACTAATATTTATCAGAATAAAAATTTCATCAAGTCTTTTCAAGAGTAGCAAATAATAATATTCATCATGTTCATAATAAAAATATATGTACATATTTATGTATGCATAAAGCTAAAAATGTTTTATTAAATTAAGAATTTAAAATTAGAAAGTTTCCACATTAAAAGGTTTTTTTTTTAATTTTATTTCCATTTAAAAACAATAAATATTTTTCGCCATATAGGCAAATACATTTAATATACATAATATATGAAGTATATTGCTTGTCTCTATGGTTGGTTTCTATATACCAAATGGGATATGATTCGCATTTAGTTTATAACTATTTGAATATAAGTATGTATTTGTATTCTTGATTACCACTTTTTGGGAAAAAGTCCCCTGACGAGTCTCTTAAGCAGAGACGAAATGGTCATAGCTTATCGCTAAAGCAATACATTTCATTTATTATGTATAATTTTATTTAAATTTTTTTGTTTTTCAAATGTGTGAAGTGAAAATTTGTCATACATATGTGAAAGGAAAAATTAAAATGTTCTTAAGGACTTGGGTAATAACATTATTACAATTAAATTTTATTACCTTCAAAAGGCACCCGCATTTCACAGTGAATGTGCAAGATTAGAAGCTAAAAGAAAATAAGTAATTAGTAAGTTCATCGTAAATTTTACAAGACTTTGATAATATAGCATTATCAGATTAGTATTTTCATCAAATTTTTGCAGGAGTAGCAAATAAAACATCATAGCTATTTCAAGTTCAAAGGTACAGAGATAAGTACTATAGCATATTAAACTTACCACTTTATTAGAGTCCAAATATTTCAAATTTTAGGATTTCCTTAAAAACGGAAAAATATATTAAAATATTGTACAATAAAGGTTTTCATATTTAGTAAATTGTTTTGTCAGTTAAAAATTGTCATCAGGCAACATACTATATACATATATAAAAATGTTATCAGCGACGAAAAATAAAACACCATGTCAGCATAATTAATAGATTTTAAAAAATATTTAACATACCTGCCTTAAAAAAAACTGCACCAAACTGAAGAGCACCGTTGCAGCAGTCAATTCTTAACTAAAAGCTAAAAACAAAAAGAAAGAGCTACCTTCCCTTTTACCTAAACTGCAACAAATGAATTTTAGTGATCTAAACCATTGTAAGCAAAACAGCTTTTTTTTTAGAAGTCTTTTATATTTTCACTTTTACGAAAAATGTTATTTTTTTACATAAATATTAAATGTCTGATGTTAAAAAAAAAACCTTAAACAGACTCTTGTACTGGAGGTTCATAACCTTCGGGCCTTTCAATAACAGCACCTTCGGCAGAAACAACAGCTTCGGTGCCTTTGCCGCCGCCATCCCCGTGCAATTCCAATAATTTAGATAAATCGAAACGAGGTTTCTTCAATACCTTTACCTTACGAATGTATACATCATGTAAGGGATAGATACGTTGGCAGAATTTTTCAATGTCCTTAGCAATAGAATCTAATGCTAACTTGCCCACCAATTGCTTCAAGTCAGAATTAGTGACTTCGTTTGTAATAATTTCGTGCATCTTAGCACGAATTTTACGAACCTGAGATTGCTGTGCATAACAGGTCTTACGTTGAGATTGTTGATCCTTGGCGGTGAAGCCAATGCAAAATACGCGGAGCAAATAACCATCGGTTGTTTTGGCTTCAACAATACCTTCAATTAAAGTTTGCCACTTCTTTACCATGGATCTAAAAGTAAACAACAAAAAATTAGAATTTTACTAAATTTATTTTAGCAGTTCTATAGTGCACATTTTGTTTACATTACGTTAAATGAAATTTACATCTGGTTTTTACTCATAATACGATGCAAATAAACACAATTAAACCACACTCGCGTAATACAATATGGAAACATTTCAATCATTTTTCACTTTGCTGTGTATGGTATTTTTTGTAATATGAATTTTTAAAATAATGTTAATTATTTCCAACACAAGCAATGCTTTTTTTAATGTTTTCACTTGTCACAAACATTTTTAGATTTATAGTAATTGCACTTTCGTTTATTATACCTGTATTTATCGGTTGTTAAGTCCATGCCATGGAAATTGCACAAAATGTTACGATCTTGTACATCTTCAGCAATAAGACGGAATTTACGGAAGGAGCGCTCCGAATCATTATCTTTTTGCAAATCTCCTAAAGCAACTTCGAACACACGTCCTTTCAAGTAATCTGAAGCAATTTTTTGGCCCTGAGTACGGTTGACCAAAGTTTTGCCAATTTGGCGAGTGGCAAACATGTTTGGAGCTTTAACATCGTACCAGTCCTTGCGTGAGAAGGGATCTACAACCTTCTTTTTGCCACCTTTCTTGCCTCCTTTAGAGAGACCCTTATTTTTGCCAACCGCCATTTTCACCTAAGAATATGAACTTAAAAAATTTTTTGCAATTATTCTGCCAACGCCAATGCTTATGTTTGGAATTAATTATTGTACATTTAGAACACAATGTATACACTATGGTGTAGACGTTGGTAACGCGCTGTTAAAAGAAAGGAAATGGAAAAATTGCAATTGATCAATAATTCTTCGTTAAATATTAACATTCTAAATACAGTGCTGCCACATCTTAGCGAATACGGCGTCATTACACAGGATAGTACTTTCCATGGTATATAGTCATAAGGTTACCAAAACAATTACAGCTGCTTACTTTCGATTGTCAAAATCTAATACTTCTTCCTTATTTAAAGTACAATATATTTTTTGTTCTAAGAACATTTGGTATGACACAATATTGTCGTATCAAAAAAGAAAGCGTTGGGAGCAGAAGAATATTATGTAATTACTATAAATAATTTTCCAATTTTTGTAAAGCTTGGTTGTGGACTCATTTCTAAGTAAATTAGTTCTTAAGTTCTTAAGAATTCTAACTAATTCTTAAGTTCTTTCTCTTTGTTATTGTAATTATTTGTATATATATTTTTCTTTGTAATGAAAATCAAAAAAAAAGGCTCAATAAAATTTCAAACTTCCTAATTTACTTTGACATTAAGCAAATTGGAATTTAAAATTTTTTCTTTGACATTAAATAAATTACCTACATACATACATACATTTTATGACATTTTATAAATTAAAAAGAATATATACTTTATAAGTATGACAGAGGCCATAATAATTGTACCAGGCAGAAGCGAAGGAATGTTAATATTTTATAATTTTTGAATTGTTTTTAAAAAAAATAATCACATTTCTTTTTACAAAAATTGAAAATCGAAAAACTAACTAATGTAAGTGTATCTTAACTCGTTCTGACACACGGTGAAACACACAATTGGCACAAAGCATGTTATGTACTTCTACCTTTTCGCTATTAACAATAATATGGCATCAGTATACATGTAAACAAAAATTAGTTGTAAGTATGACAAGAAGATAAATTGAAATGCGAACGGGAAGAAAAATTAAAATAAATTCGTTAAAATGTTAAAATGAGTAATTATATTAAAAAAGATGGTCAGCTCATTTTATTACTTTTTGTAATTACTTCAAAAACTTTGTTTTAGCAATATGGAAGAAATAAGAATTAAAAATGATTGATTTTAAGGTCTGGCAAGTCTTTAAAATTTTTTTGTACAGAATACAAATTTCATAACTACTAACTTTTGTATATGATAGCAAAACCAAACCGGCATTTTTTTCTAAAAAATTCGCCATACTTTATAATACACACACAAAATCATCATCATTATCATCGCCTTTACTACTACTACTCGCGAAAATATCGACGCCGTAATTTTATTAAGTAAAAGAAAGCCTTTGTTTTAAAATATACCGAAAAGTCCAGATTATCCATTGAAAATGTCCAGTCTACCGAGTAAGCGCGCAAAATTGGATGAGGGCAATTCCAATACACCCAACGAAGCAGTGACCGAGGCATTGGAATTAATCGATGCGTGTCAGAATGATATTGATGCCCTCAACGAAAAGGCTAGCGAAGAAATTTTGAAGGTAGAGCAAAAGTACAATAAACTAAGGAAACCATGCTACGAGAAACGCAGTGAATTGGTTAAACGCATTCCCAACTTCTGGGTAACAGCGGTAAGTAGAAAACGAAAAGTGTGAATCAACAAAAGTGTATAATATAAAATATTGTACAACAGTTGGGAGGTCCCCCGAAAATTATTTTTAAATTATATTTTATTTTTGTATGTTGGGTTTCTGTACCATAAGAACGAAAGGAAAATAAAAAGCAAAGGGTTTTTATGCCCATTTTCTGCTCTTCTAGCCATTATTGCACTATTGGCGCATGTTTGTAAATGTATATGTGCGTGCTTAAGTACATCAAATAGTCCAGTCACTTTTTCGCTGGCGGGTTAACATTGTGTACATCTACAAATGGGGTTGCCAGTTTAACACAAAAAGAATTTGTTTGAATTTTTTTTTAGTATACCGTAGTAATTGGCGATGAAAATGAAAACGTAAAAAAGCAATTTATAAATACATTGTTTCGAGTTTTGAGTTTTTCTGAACAACTAATTTACTTTTTAATATTCGTTAATCAATGCGTCAATGTTCTTACAAATACGAGAGATTTTTACATGTGATTTATATGCGATCGATGTTTTTATAACAAGCTAAAAACATTGTGAGCACACAAAAAATTGCACGACGAAATAATCTAATAGCCTAGAGTAAAATTTTATTAATCTTGAAAATAATTTATATATTGTATAAAATTCGTTTTCAACATAAAACGAGTAAAACAATTTACCAACTTTAGTTTTAAATAAATTTTAAATTAAAAGGCTTTTTTAATTAAAAATATGTATAGTCATAGATTTTATACAAACCAAAAAAAAAAATTCACGTATTGGAAGCAAAACCAAACACCCTATTTTACAAGGCGTTGTCAGTGCCATTTCAGAAAATATCTTAACCAATGACAGTGGTAGCCATTTTCAAGAGCATAACAAGAGTCTAAAAATTAGTACGTTTTTGTTGATATCGACTTTGCTTTCCAACAAGTGCAGCTTTTCTGCTATCACATTGAATTGCCATCTAAAATCACTTATAAGTGGTTTTTAATTAAGTAATAAGACGACAAACATATCGTATATCGGGATAGGTACCATTTTCTGTGTTTTTATAGGTGGATTGTATTGCAACACATGGCAACTCTTTGGCTTTTTTATATTTTTATTTTTACACATCTTCATTGATTTTCGTAGTTTAGTTTGTATGAAGTGTATATGATAAAAAGTAACATGGTAAAAAAAATTTATATACATACATATATATTTGTTCAAGTTGCGTATTGTCTCTCTAGTTTTGCACAAATGGTTGATCAAACCGGAAGTAAAATTAATATGATTGTTGTCAGAAATAGGTTTTTTTTTGGTTAAATTTATATTTAAATGAATAATTTTTTTTTTCGGTGTAGTAGTAATTAAAAAGTCTGTTGATAATTGTGAATGTTTTTTTTTACCTTTTTATTACTTTCTTAGTTTATAAATCATCCACAAGTATCGGGAATATTGGATGAAGAAGAGGAGGAATGCTTGCATTCTTTGACAAAGTTGGAAGTAGAAGAATTTGAGGACATTAAATCTGGTTATCGTATACACTTTTATTTTGATGAGAATCCCTACTTTGAAAATAAAGTCTTAACAAAAGAATTTAATTTGGGATCTGGTTGTAAGTTTATAATTTTTAAAAAAAGGTTGGGTCAATAAAATGCGATTTGATTTTAGCAGCAGAAAACAGTGACTGTCCATCATCTACAAGCACGCCTATTCAGTGGAAGGAGGGTAAAAATTTGTTAAAACAATTACTATCAAAGCCATTCTCTAATAAGAAGAAACGAAATTCGGAATATAAAACATTTTTCGATTGGTTCACTGATAATAGTGATCCAGTTAACGATGAAATTGCTGAACTCATAAAAGATGATTTATGGCTTAATCCTCTGCAGTATTATCTGGTACCTGATATTGAGGTAGAACCAGAGGATGATGACGAAGATAACGAGGATAATGAAGAGGAAGGTTTTGACGATGAAGATGGTGAAGGGGAAGAAGATGAAGATGACGGTAAATAAAATTAAACCACATAATTTACTTAATTCATATATATTTATATATATTTTTTTCAGATGACAAGTAAGAAATTTGACGAATGAAGATATATATATATAATATATATCTATATATATATAAATGAAATCCGTAATAAATTTGATTCCATTTAAAAACATTTACGGAAAAAAACAAAATTTCATATTAGATTTAACAGTAAAAAAGTTTCATTTTCAATAAAATACTATAAAAACCAAACTGATTTTTTTTATTTATATCGATATACCTAGATAGAATACTTAAGGTGATGAGGAATCTATATTACTAAAACCTTGTTAGCGGAAATCTTTAATTTATGGTCATTTAAAAATATGAAGAGATTTGGCGTTCCTTTTTTAATCACCACCTTGAAAAATATTTTTACTAGTTCCTTTTGATTATTAAAAGTGTTAAATAACCAAAACAGATACGTTCTATATGACTAAAAACACACTTGATTTCAATTTTGAACGAAATCATTTTTCATCACATACTGGAGTATATCTAATTATTCCGAGACGAGTGACTAAGACTTTTGCTCGGTGTAGAGTGACAGACCAGTGTCTCTGGTAGGAATAGAACTCACACTAGAAGTCTACCAACTAGGTCACAGCAGCATCCACACAAAAAAAAAAATAATTAATTTTAAGCATAAGATAAAAAGTAAATGTATAAAAAAATAGTCTTACAAATAATTCAGCTATAAAAGTATTAAGAATTATAAAAATAAGTTAATATTTCTTTCGGCGACTACCTTTTAACAGTCTTATGGATAAAGCTTTCAGAGTAACTGATTGTCTCGAATAAGCTTCTAAAGTCTGTAGCTCGGTATCGACGTTAAACTGTAGGTCTCGGTATTCATGGATAAAAATTACCACAGAATATGGGTGCTGCGAGAAGCTAGCCGTAACTCTGAAGCAGTTGTAATGGCCAATTTTGTATATACGTATGTTATAAAAAAGATCAAAGATTATCCGGAAGGGAGGTAAGACTAAAAGTAATACAAGCAACAATAAGGAATATATCAAAATTAATACATATCAAAGAATTTACAATCGTAGTAAACTTGTGTCGTTCTTGAATGAATTTCTTCAACTGAATCATTCTTTCGAGAGAAATAAATTATTAGTGTGTTTTCTATTAGGGTATGGTTATACTCTTTTATAATAGACATTAAATTTAACTATGATATTAAAAAAAAACATTTAAAAAATGAAATAAAGTAGCAACAAATTAAGTAATTCACGCAAATTAAATCATTATTCTGAAAGATGTGTGATATTCAGAGAGGCAAAAGAAATCAATGAATTAATTCACATAATCTTTCTACAAGAGTATAAATGATTCAAACAATATATTTTGTCTAATACGAAATCGTGGTTTAAGGCAGAAGCATCATTATTATATGAAAATAGACGTACATTTTACATTGATTTTCTTATTTTCGAACTCTGCAAAGCTCTTAAAAAAGTAGTGTTAATTTAGAACGCAAAAATGCAAGTCTGTGTATAGAATGGTATTTGACACAGGTTAAATTTTTTGACAGCCGCACTTGAAAATTAGTTGGTGATTTTTCCTACATTAAATAGAAAAAAGGGCAAAAAACGATGGCTGCCGTAAATAAATTGTCAGTTTTGGTAAGTTTTTTCAAAATATATTAAAATAACGCTGAAATAATCAATTTAATAATATATTATATTGACCATGAGAAATCCTACAATATATACTTTCTCTGCTGGAAGATATTACCCAATCTCAATTATTGGTTATGTAATGCTTATTAACATGTACAAATGAAATGCGAATAGATTCCTAATCCATACTAAAAAAATGATTAACATTTGTGTATAAAAATGCTAAAATGTCGTTATTATATTTTAGAGCCGCACAATGTGTTCTTCGACTCAAATGGTAAAACCACCCGTTCAAGTATTCGGCTTGGAAGGACGTTACGCGACTGCTTTGTATTCGGCTGCCTCAAAATCCAAGCAATTGGATCAAGTCGAAAAGGATTTGGCAGCTTTTCAGGCTACTCTTAAGCAAGACAAAAAATTGCGTGAATATGTTACCAGCCCAATTATTAATAAGAAGGTTATGGCTACAGCCTTGAAAGAAAGTGCTGATAAATTACGGTGGGCGCCCTCCACCGGTAATTTGTTGGGTCTTTTGGCTGACAATGGTCGTCTTAATGTTTTGGATGGTGTCATTAATGCCTTCCAAGTAATTATGGCGGCCCACCGTGGAGAAATTGTATGTGAAGTTATTACAGCTAAGGCTTTGGACTCTTCTCAAAACAAACAATTAGAAAGTGCTTTGAAGGTAATCTAACTGGACTATTTGCTTTATAAGTAAAGTGTTTGTATTAATGTTACAAATTTGTTTTTCAAATTAAAGGCTTTCTTAAAGAACAATCAAACTCTGAAGATCACATCTCGCGTAGATCCCAGCATTATTGGTGGTATGATTGTATCCATTGGCGATAAGTACGTTGACATGAGCATTGCCAGCAAGGTTAAAATGTACACAGATGTCATTTCCTCTGCCGCCTAAATTAAACATTGTTTTTGGAGAGCTAAAAATTCTTAATAAAAAATAACATTCGTTGTTTAAGTTAAATGATTATTTTAATTCTACTACTACTCTTACTCTCGGTATTCTCGTTTTATGTAACATTTCAATAAGAAACTTGGATGAAACAAATAAAAACAATTATGGATATTAAAAAACTTGTAAATTAATTCCATAATGAAATTTCAAATTTTATTTGAAGCTACATCTCCGGGCTTTTTATTTAACATGACCTCGGTTAAAATTTATTATGTGAAATTATGTTTTGAGGGGAATAATTATTATGATATACATTTTTAAAACCAAATACTGTTAAATAGTTATAAACAGAACAAAGATCACAGTGATAAAAAATGTTTTTAGTTTTTGTTATCTTTATGTATTACATTTATAATTACACTACAAACTAAAAAAAAACGGGAAACATAAAAATAAAATTTGGCAAATAAAGGTAATTTTGCAAAAATAATAATAATAAAAAAAAAACATTTGATACAGGCCAGTGCACACAGAATAAAAGGCAACCAACCCTTTAATAAAGAGTATTCGTTATATTTGAATAAATTTCATTGAACTCATCATGCACGCAGGTGTGTGGGTGTAAAAAAAAAAAAAAACAAACAGACCTATTAATCCAATGATAATAATGCTGATGTTAAGTTTGTTGATGATGGTATTAAATTAATGCAAATAGTATCTATTGTGCAATATGTAGTTACAACCATTTTTGGGAAAAACTACAAATTTTTGCTTTAATTGATGGGTATTTTTCGTGTTTGTAAAAGTTAATAAGTTAAGGTGTAAATTATTATTATATTTTAGTATAGTTTTTTAAATGAAACATTAAACATTAGCAAGATAAACGTTTCGAGAATTAGTTTTGCTTTGTGATTTTTTAATAGAACAAGAAAGTCCTTATTTTTTGATTTGTTTCAAATATATGTATAAGTAATTTAAAAGTATAAGTAAAAAAAAAATGAATTCTAAAAGTGTTAGTCTCGTAAAATTTAGTTGTTTATTAATTTTGTGCAATGCACAAACATACAGCAATCCGGCACAAAAACGATCTAGTTATAGTTACACAAAACCAAACTATTATGACCAATGGAAAACTAATTACCAATCCACATCAAATAGAAATGATCCAGTTACTGCAATCTCACATTTTAGTTCAGGATTAAATCCCTCATCAACTAATTCAAATTATAAACAATCGGCACATAGAAATTACTATCCATATAGCAGTTCGACTGGCTCTTATAAAACAACAAATAAACCTACAACAGAATATTATCGTTCTAAAACTTATTCATCTCCAACATATTCAAATGGCGATAAAAATTCTTATTACAGTGCTTTCAATTCAGTAAATGCAAAACCTTATCTAATGAATTCCTATAATTCATACAACAACCAAAAGAACCCCGCTAGAGATACTAGCCGTGGAAAATATCGAGTTAGTAAGGCTGATTCAGAAAATGCTAAATTTGCTGGAGCCGAGAATCAAGAGAATGAGGAGGATGGCCGTACTGCTCACCTCAAACGTAGAAAGTTTCACCGCCGCTTTGGTGGAGTTTTGGGCAATCCCTGCTCTCCTTTTGGTCGTGATGCTAGTAATGGTGTTACTCCTCCACCTAGAGAACAAGGACGTTTTTTATGGGACATTAATGTGTACAATGTTTATCCTCAAACGGGAGCTGTTGCCGGCTGTGGTGGTTATGGTGGTGTTGGTGGTTTCGGTGGAGGTTTACTATCAGATCCAATTGCTCCGATTCCTTATTATCCACCCGGAGCTGGCATAGCTAACTTTTTAAGCTTATTTGCTCCGGGAATATTACAAAATTCCTTAGCAGTTACTGCTCGTCCCCAACAATTTTTGGATCAGGTTCAGGGTATTAACAATGATTTACAAAATGATCCCGAAGTAGATCCAAATTATAGACCAGCAGGCTTACCTGTTAGAAGACCCAATCAAGTTTTCTATGACTCTGCTGGGGCGGTAAGTGTATTTTAAAAGTCAAATTCTAAAAAAATACCTACATATATACGTATGTTTTTATTTTCTTGATATATTTTAGCCTCCTGTAACACCAGGTCAGTTAGTAGGCGGTATTTCAACTACTGTCAATGGAATTATACAACAATTAACTGGAAATGTGCAACCAGTTTATGGCTGAAATGTTAAGTTCAATGATAAAAGTTCACATTTAAGTATATCTAGTTACAATATGGCTGGCCATGTGGGGTTGCACAAGTGCCAAAGCGTAATTAACTTTAAATATAATATAGTATAAAGCCGAATTAAAAACAATCTCAGTCTCTTTTTGGCCAGCACTGATTTACCTATATTCCTGCGTATGTACATACATACATATGCATGTACTTTATTAAATAAATAATTTAAATTAATAATTTATGTTATAATGTTATCAAATTATTCATTATAGACATATTTTTATTGAAAAAATAATTTTGTTTCCATTTTTATTTTAGATGTTCATTCACGAGTATGTTTTGTAAAACAAAAATGAGTGATTTTCTAAGGATAAATAACACTTAATTGTCCCAATTATTAAAAAAAAAGATATAAATAGTACATACTTTTAAAATTTGTAGTATGTACATAGATGGAAATCTTATTCATTTACATTTAGATCAACAACGACTTTATCAAAGCAATGTCGCAAAAATCATGAACATTTTGTTTTCTATCAGATAAGCGTAAATCCAATATTGTATGTCTGTATGTACATATGTTTGGAGAAAAACTGTGCGTGGAATTGAAATAGATTTATTTCAAAAGACAATTAAAATTAAATCGCGCCAATTAATTTAAAGTTTTCATAAACAAAGAAACATTAACAGCCTTATTTATACTAAAAATTTAACAGCTCATTGTACTTAGTGGCTAAGTTTTTACTCAAACGTACGAGTTCGTTAATTTTTTCGATTCTCTGACCAGTTATCAAATAAAAGATATTGAAACTCTTAATAGATAATATAAGTCTATATCGGGTGATAAAATTGCCAGTTTTTGGTCCTATTTGCTAACACGTTGCTAATTTTTCATTATAAATACGGCCGTAAATGAATAAAAAATGAAAAAAAAAAAAAAAATATATGCATATCATAACATTGTCATGTTAAAATATCGAGCCGTAACCGCCAAAAAAGCGTAACCAACAAAAATAAAATTTTAAAGGAGAAGGTTTTTTTTTAATATCTTCGTTGTTTTTGCAGTTATTGTCATGAAATTTAGTATGTAAGTGTTATTTTTCACGATTTATATAATACAATTAAAATTGCTCACATTTTAGTATAATAACGGTAATTTTTGTCGCTTACGCTTTTTTCGCTGTCACTCTTGTAACCTACTGATGATATTTGTGTCAGTTAAGCTAAAAAATCTTTTTTTAGAGAAACAATTGTATACTGTTTATATATATCGCTCATTTGCTGCAACAGTGGCATAACTCAAAATTGCGTTTTTCTGAGTTAAATATGTAGAAATGTTCCCAATATCGTAAATAATATTGTGTATAAAACCTATTGTGATCGGAATGATTTTGAGCGTTTAGGATCAGAAAGTGATTCGATACTACTTATTTTTTTAATACAACAACGACAAATTTCAGGGGCTACAAAATCGTTGTACAATAAAAGAGATATTATTATTTTTTAATAAATCTCATTCTTTGATTCCTAAAATTTTATTATGCAATGAAAACAATTTACTAAAGTGTGTAGAATCTAAATAAACATTAATGTTTTGCGTTTTGGATAAACTGCTTTTCTGAAAAAAAAAAATTTTTTTGAGCTGACATTATTGGAGCAAATTAGCGATATATACATAAATATTATTTTATTTAATTCTTTTAATTAATTTCATTTTAAAAGTTAACATAACGCTGACTTTTAACGCTTACTCTCTTAATACAAGACTTCAAACAATCTTTTTGTCTAATTTTACTGCCAATTCCCCTGAAGTTTTCATTTATTTGTACTCTATCAATTTCCGTAAGCTTAGAGCTACATGAATTCCCACATTTTTTATTTTGGCATGGGTCAGGCCAAACATCTCTATCACGAAGTGTAGCCTTTTGCAGCCTTTTGGGTATTTTTTTTTTGCTTTCTATATCCTCTTTTTCCCACACATGTTTCTTCATTAGTCTCAGATTTCGAATAATTTACATCTGAAGATGTATCACTATCACTGTATGGTACTAGATCATATCGAACGCACTTCTAGAAGACACGTTTATAAATTGATACTTATATAACATCCAAGTGGAATAAAAAATATTTTTATTTCCTCCGCCATATTGTTAAAAGATTATAAAATTATTATAGAGTGCAAATTTTTAACAATATTTAATATTATAAAGGTATTTTAATGAATACAAAATGCTTTTTTTATACAGTTTACTTAGGTTTAAAAGAGAATTTTAGTGTAACCAACAATCTGCGGTCATCAAAAATGTAAACAAACAAACATTGTGCACTTACGCTAAAATTGTTTTTGCTCTAAATTTGTAACGGTACTTTGTATGACGATGAAATTTTAGGAGATGATGCGGATGTTGTCAATGAATTCATTTATTAAAAAAAACGAAAATCGAAAATTATGTTGGTTACGCTTTTTTGGCGGTTACGGCTCGATATTATAAAAATTCGATTTAAATTTCAGACGTTTTTGTTTTGCCGTCTATATACTTCTAACAAACCCACAAATAACTACACTGGCATTTTTAGATATAATATATAAATTCTAGGGATATGTGAAAACCCGATTGTGGACCGAATTTTGAAAAATCCTTACTTAGTAGGCAGCTACATCATAATAGAAATAATCTATAACAATTTCAGTCAAATGAACACACATTAATTTTTTTTTTAAATAAGATTATCAAAAATCTAATAAATACTTAAAGCCCTCCATTATAGTACATTTACCTTTGTTGTTCCACTGCTTACTTAATTATCTTTAAATCAAACTATTTGAAGGCTTGCTCAGATTATATGTTCAAAAACCAAATATTTTTTTATATACAAAACCTTTTTAATAAAAACCTGGTTAGGTAAGTATGTATATACCTACATACATAAGAACGTGAGGTTGTAATTTTTATAAATTATTTTTTATTTTTATTACTTTAAACGAAGGACACTAAAGACCTAGAACTGAAAAAAAAAAGAAAAATGTATAACAAACAATATACATTGAACAGAAAAAACAAAAAAATATTCAGCTCTATTCAAAAAACTTGGAACAGGTTTACAAAGTAAAATTTCTTAAAATTTTATTCAAAAGCAATTGTTAGTCTAATAAACTTTTTGTAAAGCTTTGCTACTTATTAAAAAATTACCAATTTAAACATTAAGTGGCGTATCAATTTTTTTTTTAATAATTATGTTTTTATTTTCTATAATTTAATTCAAACATTTCACTATACTTAAAAATTATAAAAAACAAATGATATTGCCAGGCTTAAATGGAAAAATTTTCCTAACTTTTTTTAAGCTAATATACTGTTATTGAATAAGAACTCTTAATAGGTTTTTTACACCTGTAGAAATTGTAGAATTTGCACATACATAAATCTAATCTGTAGGACCTTGATCTAACTTAAAGTTAACCAGTAATGGAGTCACAGGTGACTCAAAAACTAACTCATTTACATAGAAACGTTTTATTTATTTAATGTCCTACGAGCTGGTCAGTATTCACTCAAACCTGCATCAGTTTCAGCTAACCACAACTTAACTCATTATAAGTTTGCTTGTGGTTAAATCATTATGTGTTAGTTCTCTATTTTTTGTGTATTGTAGGTATTTCCAATGATATATGCAAATGTGTACATCAGTTTTGACTGAGTCTAAAGTCAGTTTAATACATACATACATAATTGACCATTACAACCCAGTTTCTGGATTACGTTCTAGTTTCTCACCCGTGTTGTGTGTGTCAATTTTTATCCATGAGTACCGAGAGGTATAATTTAAAGACTCCGAACGAAAACCTTGAGAAACTTGTTCATGGCAATCAGTATTTCTCAGAGCTTTTGCCAAAAGACTGCTAAAAGGTAGTCGCCTAAACAAAAATTTTCCATAATGCTAGTTTAATACCTTTCGAAAAAAGTCAGAGGCACAAACATATGTTACGAAAAGAACAAACATACCATCGTCATAATTGAGCTAGTTTTAAGTTAACTTAAAGTTAACTTGATATTGAGTTAGCCCGCCAAAGCCCGATAAGGTATTTTCATGAAAATTGCCATACATTCATAATTGTTTGCAAACATATTCAAATTTTCTCTACTCTCATCTCAATTTTGAACGATTGTTTATGATGAAATTTTAATAACATATGCAGTTTTACCCACAAGAAAGATTTATTCAAAGCTGTAGGATTGTAAAAGAAATAATTTCCTTTTTGTAAATATTGTATACTAGTTAAAACCCGGTATGCTTCTCTCCAACTACCATTACCATTTATCGACATTGTTTGATTGATGATTTTTAGTGACTACAAAATAATTCAGACCAATTTCAAAAACTTTAACTATAAACGATCTTAAGATATATAGAAGTCAATAGTTAGTTTATCTTTCTAACTGATGATTTTTATTGACTACGAAATCAATCACACAAAATTCAAACACTTTAGCTTCAAAATTATTCCAGCGAGTCGAGTTTTTGCATACTTTGACTCAAATATTATTATTTATATATATACTTCATGTAAATTAAGGCGGGTTGATTTGTAGGAACGCAAAAAAATCGCCCAAGTGACAAAGAAAATGTTGTATATTTTAAAGTTAGTGGAGGTTGGTCATACGTTTAGACTCGATTGGGGAACTTTAAATGGGCCAAAGTGGAATTTTTCAAAATTTTACCTTTAAGTCAAAATAAGGAACATCAGAGTTCATTTTGGAGGTATGGTTCCTTGGACAAAGTTTCTTATTTGGTCCCTCAATAACAAAAAAAAAAAATTCTTCGAACAAAAATGTTCAGGAAAAGTTGTTGAAACCGCTTTTAACAAACTTTCGTTAACCAATGCACATATTCATACAGACATACATACAAACATACATATATACGCCTGAACGTCTTTATTATACATACATACATATGTATTTTGTCGTTAAAAAAAAATAAATTTAAAGTGAACTTTAAGAAAATTTTCACTTAAAGAACATTTCAAGTGTTCATTTATTAAAAACATATAATTCATATAAAAATCATATACCTATTACAAATAAAAAAAATTACATACATACATACTTATGTATGTGTATCTAAAATATGACTAAATTTTTAACAAATGTAAAATATTACAAAAAAATATTTTATAATTAACAAAATACATAAAATCAGCCATAGATACCGGAATGTCCGCCATAATAACCACTTTCATGATGATTTTGACTATAATGACCACCATAATGGCCTCCGCCAAAACCACCATAACCACCTGGGTAGCTACCATAACCACCACCATAGCCGCCATAACCGCCAGGATAACCATGGTAGCCATAATAACCTCCAGGCCTATGGTAACCGTGCCCATAGCCACCATGACCATAACCACCATGACCATAACCACCATGACCGTAACCACCATGTCCATAACCTCCATGACCATACCCGCCATGGCCATAACCACCGCCAATACCTCCATAAACGCCACTATTTAAGCCTAAAGATAAGCCCAAACCACTTCCCAAAAGGCCAAAAGTACGACCTTCTGCTTTTACAGGTGCGTCATCCCCAGGCTTAGGTGCTGCTAACACGCAGCCAAACAAAGCCATTATGAATACATATTTTATCATCTCCTATTAAAAAAAAATTTTTCTTTAAATAATTTCCTTTTTTTCTATTAAGTTCTCAATTAATTAATTACTCACTGTACTAATACCACACATATTTATCGTTATTTATTGTATGTTCGAATACTTAAGTTTTGAGAAGGCTAACAATTCTTGCCTGAAGTTTGATTTAAAACTAAATTATATTCTTAAATTGTATTTACCTTTTATATACATATGTCCGTATGTATACAACATACTATGTATGTAGTCATGCCAATATGTATTTGTACACTTTATAAGTAATATTTAACAACCGAAATACATAAGCAGGTATCACTACTCACTTTACATCTTATTCTATAGCCAAGAAACTAGAGTTGCGGCTTTATACTTAAATTTTCACAATACAGTGGGGTAAAAATGAAAAAAATACAAAATAGAATGTGAATTAATAAAAAGAAAATTAATTATTAAATAATAAGCCTGGCCTCCTACATTGAAATTAATAGATATCACTTTATTATTTTTTTATATAAATATAAAATTGTATATACCAGGGACCGTAAATAATGATTATAGTTCGTTTTTTTTAAATCAAAAAATCAATTACTTAGAACAAACATAAAAAAATTTATTTCACAATTATTATTATTATATTTTAACAATCTTTGCGTATCCGTCATAATATTTAAATGTTTGATTTTAAAAGTTTTCTTCAATGGTAATGTTAATTTTTGAGTAATATATGTAAATAAAAATCAGCCATAATCATTATTTTTGATCAAAGGAATAAAAATCAAAAATACTCAGTTCTCAGGATGATTTGAATGTAAACAATTGTGAATTGTCCAAATTATTAGTAAATTTGTGTTTGTACTTGAGTATGGCGTATTGATTATAAAGTACATTTGACATACCACCTGAGCTACTTATTTTTTTTTAGGGTCGTACCTGAATTAAAGCGAACGGCGTAAATGTTTTCTCAAAATTGTTTTATGCCCACACATTTTGTATGAGAGATACCGTAATACGTCGCGTACGTACATTAGGGATTTCAAAACTGCAGGTTTGACAGTGAGTACAAAGGAAAAATTAAAATAAAAATCAAAAATATAATAAATAATAATATGTATTTTTTGGAAATTGTTTTCTAATACAAACAAGAGTAAGACCTTGACATAACGATATTTTTTATTTTTCTTTCTTTTATTTATTGCGTATTTCGGTAATACGGACGTATACAAATTATACCTTTTATTTGTCGTTCGTTGTACGTTTTAATTCAGGTACGACCCTTAGACAATTTGTGAAGAGAGTTGTCAATTTTTTTTTTGTTTTATATAAATTGTTTTTGTTTTCAAATTTTTGCTTTAGTTTGTTGACAGTCCTTTACCCTGACCAACTTTAAAGAGCCAGGTAGTTTCTGTTACTATTTTACTTGATGTAATCTCAAAGGCAGCTCTGGTTGTTTTTAAAAATATCATACAACAAAAAACGATTTTTGTGTGGTGGTATTTTTGTAAAATTGATCTGAACTTAAAAATAGGCTTTGAATCGCCCGATCTTTTTTTAATTTTACTCTAGTAATCTTCCACACAAAAATTTGATTAATCATATACGACTTATTAAATTCAATTCCCTTTATGAGAATGAACATCCCGCTAAGGAATATAAACTAGTTTTCAAGCCCCGTTACAAAGGTCTCCTCAGATGATAGCAGTTTTAGGACCTTAAGACCCATAAAATAATTATACAATAGATTCTTTAATATTTTTATATCATTTTGCTTTTACTGGGCCACTGTGAACTCCATGCGTAAGTCAATTTCATAACAATTCTTAACTCATTAACAGGTTGATGACGATTAAACAGAGTATTTTTTTGTGACTTGGGAATCTCCAAGATTTTTTATTTTTTATTTTTTTTGAAATGACCATCAAAACGGCAGAGAATAATAATAAAAGTAAACAATTATTTAAAGCTACTAAAAAATAATAAGAATAAGAAAAAAAATGTCAACACAATTATATACTCGTAGTTTTGTTTATAAAAGAATAACTTTTTTTCGAGAAGAAAAAATTATAAGCGTACAATACGTGCAAAGAATAGCTTCTCTTTGGCTTGTTTAATAAAGTTTTGCAAACAATTAAATTTAAATTCAATTTTAACTATAAACTATAGATGGATGTGGATTAGCTAAATAACAAGTACTTTAGGGTATAAACAGAAAAGATATCAACAGATAACTGATTTTTTAATTTAAAATAGAAGTAAATACAAATATACGTATGCATGTATCTTAATTACTTCTATAGCTTCAAATTAAGTAATTTAGTTATTTTAATACGATTTTTTATTACAAACATACTTATACATACATAGCTATTGTGTATTTAAAGTCTTGGTATAAATACTTAAAAATAATATATCAGTTGTTATAGCCTCTCTAATATTAGTAATTCTAATGGATGCTCGTACTCCAGTTGTTAATTTTTTGTGAGTTAATAAAACAAACGGAAAACAATTTATCAATCTATTTGGTATTATTTACGAAATTTAACTTACGCTTCCTCTATTGTGAAGTAAGCATTAGTGAATCCAAAGAGAAGTTTTATTAAAAATAACAGTATAACTAACAATTTGTCGAACATTTTATGTTTCTTATACCTTAGGTAATTATTTGAAAACATTTATTTTTAAAATTTTCATTTCTTCACGTTCAATTAATGAAGTATTAAAATATACATATTTTTAATTAACATTGTTTTTAAATATTTGTTTAAGAAATGTTTACATAAAATGAAATTTTTGCAAAAAATATTAAAAAAAAAATAGTGATCGTCAAATATTTGCCTAATGTGACAGTAGCTTTAGTTATATCGGGGCATAAATTTTAAAGGTAAATAATTTCGAGCATTAAAAGAAAAATATTGGACAAAAAAAAATAATAAAATTGCAACCACTAGTTCATAAAATATTTGCCTAAAGAGACAGTAGCTTTCGAAATTCTATTCGTTCGCAAGTTTTTAATTATAACCCTAAAATAACTAAATAAGGAACATATAAACCAATTTTTATCTTCCGTGTCCTCTAGTTTAGATAGAATAAAAAGTTGCTGAGGCCAACATTATATAAAATTGGAATATAATGAATTAGAAAACCAGATTATTTAAAAAAAAGTCTTCAATTTTTATGTGCATTGTGATATTGGAGTTCTATTTTTGTCGAGTCTCCAACAATAAAAACCAATTTTTGGTCGTAACAAAATGAATTAAGAGAGAAGAACGTTAAATGAAACAGGTAGAACTTGATTTAGTTCCTGTTGCATTTGCAAGTCATTCTTTTTTTCTAAGTTTAGAAGCTGATGAAGAATAATTCATAAACGATTTCGCTATTGTAAGTTGAAATTTAATAAAAAATATATATAAATTTGGTTAAAGCACAGGTAAGTAAGATATCATACACTAAATTCTACTTGGCAATTTTTCGTATTATTATAAGAAAATAAAACAAAATTTGTGTTATTATAAAGCAAAAAATAAACAATATTTTGTGTACTTTATTGTTTGTCACCCTGTATTGATTGTTTCTACATTTACTATTGTGTTTACAAACGAATTGTTGTTTGGGTTTTTTTGAAGCAAATGGAAATGATACTCAAGCATAACACACGATGATGACGATCGTTAAAATATCTCTGATGATTTTTCTTCACTTGTATTTTCGCTAATCGCTAGACTGCTTGTACTACCAAATAAGACAATGAACGATTTCAAGTTCAAGTTTAAATGTGGGACATTATTTGGCTATTTTTATATTTGTGGTCTTTTTGTTAATTTGTTAAAAACATGCAATCTGTAGTTGTACAAAAATATTATTCATAAATTTATGTTTAAGAGGGAAGTCTTTAATTGTAGAGAAACTTTTCTATTCTGTGAAAGATTTTTCATAAAATTTTTTTGTAGAATAATTGTCGCAGAAGTTTTCAAACCGGAAAAGTTTTGAATGTATTTTTTTTTTGCAAATAAACAGAAAATAATCTACAATTTTTAGTTATAAATAGTTTGAATTTAAATTTAAATATCAACAGTAGTTTTATTACCAGACAAATTGCAACATGGAGTTAAAGGTTAATACATTCAAATCTTGTTTGTAAAGAATTTTGTAAATTTTACTTTTATTATAAATTCTTAATTTTAGGTTTTAAGTTTGTTGATCCTAATGAGTTCAACTTGCTGGGGTCAACAAGAGTATCAACAACAACATACTAGGGCACAGAGCAGAAGTTTTGGTGCAGGCTATGTTGGGCCCTTAGCAGGCAGTTTTGGTTCTGCTTATGGTCAAAGTAATTCTTATGCCAGTTCTTCCTCTTATAATCAGGCTTATGGTGGTTATGGCGGCTATCGTGGTTTTAGTGGCTATGGTGGTTATGGCGGCTATCCTGGTTTAAGTGGCTATGGTGGTTATGGCAGCTTAGGAGGTTATGGCGGCATTGGAGGCTACGGTAGTTATAACAGTGGTTATAGTGGTTACAAAAATAGTTATAACGGCTATAATAGCAACTATGGCGGTTATGGAGGCTATAGTGGTCTTTATGGTTAATTTAAATGTTTGTAATACAAAAAAAAAAAAAAAAAATAAACGTTATTTATTTTCTAAACAAAAAATACACATATTAACTATTTAAAATACCTACCGATTTAAAAACACAAAAAACGTAATCGCTGATGTTTTTCTTCGATTAGATTTTAGAGGTTAATAATCTTCAAAATTAAAATCAATTTCTTTGTTTAAAATGATTCATAGATAAAACACCACTATTTGGGATATTACGAAATTATTAAATTTTTGCTTTTGTTTTTAATTTACCATTTGAAAAAAAAAAACCAAATAAAAATGAAGCTAATAGCTAATGCTTCGTATGTTTTTTAAACCCATACGGTACGTAGGAGGTTTGTCTGCACATGTTGATCTGTACAACTTAGTAAAAAGAGTCACATCATGCAATTTCCATGCCATGTTATGCCGATTAAACATGTTCCACATATCTATGTATTGTTTTTATACTCATTTTACACAAACCAACATGAAAAATTAACATGTCAACATATGCTCTTAATAATGAATTCTGATCATTTGTTTGAATTATTCTACTAAAAATCTTTTAGATTTAATATTTTTTGTTTTCTAAAAAAATTTGTGTGATTATTGTTTAATATTACATTGTTAATATAATAAACTGTGATTGCAAAATATGAATAATATTCATATTATTAAACAAACATTGTATACGTTGTATATATTGTTTTATAAACTCCAGTTATTTTCATAAATATAGTCTGTAGGCCCGACTGATATAGTGAATATTTATAGAAAAAGTAGCTCAGCTGGTATGTCAAATGCACCTTATAATCACTACGCCATGGTTTGATAAATACACCCCTACAATAACACAAATTTCTCCATAGCTTCTCTTTCTCTTTATCGTAATTCCTTTTCTTTTATGTTCCGTTAAGTCAGTTCTAGATTTTTCTAACAACTCTACAGATTAAATTGTGTAGTGCTTTTTAAAGAAGTATATATATCAGTTTAATATCTCAAAAATATTAGTATTTTACAATTTCTTTAATATTTAATGTCCAGATGTTTATTAATTATTGCTTTGTAAAAAACTATAAGTAAGTAAGTATACAACGATTTCTGGCAAAATAAATCTGGTGAAGAAAAGAATTTACTTCTTTTAATTGTTATGTTTATTGTTGCCTTTGTTTTGTTGCAATAAACATTAAGAGAACAACTGCGTGTTGTGATGATGAAAAAATAATACAAGTGATTGTGCGTGGCGAAATAGAGAAGAATAAGTTGAATCAACATGCTGCTATGGTAAGTTTTATTTCCTAATGATATTTATTGTACTCGTATTTGCAAAACTACTTATACATATGTATATACCCAATTACATATGCATAAATTCTGATAATCAGTGTAAGAGAGAAAACAAAAACCGTTTATATGGCTCAAAAGAAAAAAATTGCACTACATATTCAGGTATGTAATGGATATCTATTTCGATCGAAATTGAAATCGAATTAAATTTCAAGTTGCTATAACATCCAAAACGTGTAAAATTTGGAATTCCTTTTTTACTCATTACCTTAATGATTATTGCCACTACATTCTTAATTATTAAATTTTATATGATTTTGAAAATACAAACAATTTCAATTTCTGGCGAAATCGTTTTTCATCACATACCGGATTTTGTGTTTATTAATTGCCACTATTAGTTTACAAATTCCATATCTTGTCCAAATTTACAATCGTCCACTCTAGTTCAGACAAATTTTATTACACTTGTAGTGGATGATGACAGTTTGTAAAAAAAAATTTATAAATTTTTGGAGTATACTATTTACTCTATAATAAGAATTTCAACGTAATTTTAAGGACTCCTAAAAATTTATTATTTTTTATTTATAAAAAAAATTATCGCTTCCGTCCTGACATTCACATTCTCATGAATGTGAATTTAATACGAAATGTTTGAAATCTATATACGAAAATTTTATTCGTATATATTTTCCCTAGAACAACTTTAGAGAAAGAAATGCGGATGGTAATTTGTTCTACTAATATGTAAGCAATAAATCAGAAACATATTTTTAACGTACAATTTGATAATTCCTTTTATTTTTACCGAAATTAAAATACTTCAAAACATATTAAAAAAAAAAAAGAAAAAAAAAAGATCAATTATGTGAATTTGCAAATACCAAATTTCAAATCCATGGGTATTGCAATTTCATTCGTATTCAAAAAGATGTAAATGGCGGGATAGAGGCGTATATGTATACTTATGTACATTTACATATATTTTTTAAAACATAAGTACATATATTTTCTAAATTCATTTTTAAACTCAATGTTTATATTTATATTAAATGCCAAGTAACTAATGGGTTAAATTGATCGCATCTTCTGTTTGATTGATAAAAATTGACGAATTTTTTTTTATATGCACAAAACCGGATTATTTTCAGGGGCACAAACATAAAAAAGAAAACAAAAATAGGTAAAAAAAAATTAAAACTTAAATTGTGTATCCAGTTTAAATAGAAGCAGAGAAAACAAATTTAATACCAAAGAAAAAAATTATTGTTGACATGGATTACATTAAAAAAAAAAAAAAAAAAAAAACAAAATTATGAAGGGTAAAAATATGAATAAAAGCAAGAAATCATTATAAATCGGTTTCAGTTTTTACAAGAACTACAAGCACCTTCATATAGACGGATGCTGATTACAAAAAAAAATTTTTCATTAAAATTAAATCATAAAAATACAAATTAAAATAAAAAAGTGCTTATTCGCATACATACATACTCGTATATACTTACTTACAAAAAAATGAAATTAATAGTAAGTTTTTTTTTAAAAACCTATTAATAAAAGTGCATATGTTTAATAAAAAAATTTTTTTTTCTGTTTCAGAATTTAACTATTTTCGTCGTTTTACTGTTAACCGATTATGCTACTTGTGGAAAATTTAAATTTGTAGCTTTCAAGGGGCCCCACTTCGGTTTTGCTGGTGTTAAAGTACGCACACCCAAATTATTAGGCTTAAAACATGGCTTCGGTCACGGCTTGGGAGTTGGCCATTTACATGGCGGTTTTGGCGGTGGTGGCGGTTTTCACAAAAGTGGTTATGAACATCATGAGTACCATGAATCTCATCACAGCGGTGGTAGTTTTGGCGGTGGAGGTTGGCTAGGAAAGTAGATCAATAATAATTTTTCTTACGAATTTATTTAATAAATTATTTTTGTTTTAAATATTAGTTTTATTTTATTTAATTTACTTAATTTTAAATATATATATATTGATTATTAAAACATTGTTTTTTATTTTTATTTGCTTTTTTTTTTGAAACTAGCTTCCAACAAAAGTATTGGAAGCAGCGTTTAAAAATTTCTAAAATATTTAATTGTTTTACTTCTCATTTTCTTATGCTTCTTAAAAATCAAGCAGTCACGGTTAAAGCAACAGCAAAAACTGCAGCAAAAAAATAGCAAAACTGCAACATTCGACATGTTCGAAAGTTGTTTGTTTGAATGACTTTAACCTCAAGTTGATTCCGAAGTTAAAGCAGAAGCAATAAAAAAAACTGCAGCAAAACAAAATCTGCAGTACTTTAAACGTGATTATTATGCCTATGACATAAATGAAGTATCGCATAAAAACAGTATTATGGATATTTAAAAATTAGCAAAAAATATATTTTCTTAAATATTTACCGGTATTTTCGGCCAAATGAGTTTATATCCTAAGTGCTCAATATTTCTTGTCAAGCCCAAATTGTATGATATCAAAACCCAGTTTATCATGCATATGTTTGCCAACGTTTCGTGAATTTTTTGCTCACTTTATCAATTGTGTCGTCTATTAAAAATTCATAATACGTATTTAATAAGAAATTAATAAATAATAATAACCATAACTTACATATAATTTAATATACATATTTTATAAATTTATCACATAAAAATTATACTAAAAACTTCGCAACCCTTGAGCGGGCCTAAGTAGCTTGACAAGAAATATTGAACAGTGGGATACTTTCTTCAAATCTGTCATTTTATTTATCCGCCTTAATAAATAACGGGGATGTAGCTCAGATGGTAGAGCGCTCGCTTAGCATGTGAGAGGTACGGGGATCGATGCCCCGCATCTCCAATTAATAATATAAATTTTTTTTATATTAAAAAGGTAAATAAATGTATAGCAGCATTTGTATGCTCTATTTATTAATATCATTAAATTTATTAATATTTAATTTGTATTTATTTTTTCAATTTAACTAATAATTATATATTATAAGGTAAACTTTTAAAAAGAAATATAGGAATAGCGACTAAGGCTTTAGCTTTAAAAACAAATAATTAAAAAATATCGTATATCTTATAAGGGTTGATTATATCGTAGGGTAAATTAGATTTTAGTTAATATTACTAAAAATTTGAAATTCGCTTAATGAATTAGTAGAAATATTGTTAAACTAAAAAAAAAACGTGGGCTCAACCGGGATTTGAACCCGGGACCTCTCGCACCCAAAGCGAGAATCATACCCCTAGACCATTGAGCCTCCATAAAGATTTTAGCAACATATGATATTTATTGTATGAGCATGTGAAAGCACATGAGGTTAAATTGGGAAATCAATCACAATAAAAAGTGGTGTCTTGAAAATTATATTCACAATAATAATAAGTCATTAAAAGTACCGTTATTTTGAAATCTCTTTTTTTTTAACAAAAAACAAAAAAAAAAATTATGAAATACACTACACTCACATTAAAAAAATAAAATAATAATGGAAACATTTTTTCTAGAAATATACTTACATATATGGTATCAGATATCATATTAGGTCCATACTCCCTTTCCTCCTTCTCCTCATATTTTCATACACCAGCACAATGTATTGCATTAGTAGGTGTCTTCCTTCTCAATAAAAAGAAAAACAGTACTGAAAAACACAACATATTGTGTAAAAATGACATTTTAAAAAGCCATCCCATGTCATTCAAAGTTATCGTGGTGTGTTAGAATGTTATTGCAAATCTGCTAAGCTATTGTAGCTTGTTGTGTTGAATAACATGCCCATGAATGATTTTTGTGCATAATGTTTTAATGTGTTTAATAAATAAATATTCGCTACATCACTCGGTGTTATAGGGTATATTTATTTAAATAACTGGAGTTTCTAATATAATATATACAATGTATACAATGTTTGTTTAATAATACGAATATTATTCATATTTTACAATCATATCTTATTATATTTACAATGCAATATTTAACAATGATCACACAAATTTAATTAGAATAAAAATTAAATCTAAAACATTATTGTATTAAGAGCATATGTCGCATGTGTTGTTGACATGTTAATTTTCCAAGTTGATGTGTAAAAAATAAAAATAAAAACAATGCATAGGCTTGACTACAACATATTTTACATTGTCTTAATATGTCTTTGTCGAACATGTTTGAACGGCATAACATGGCATTGCAATTCCATGATGTGACACTAGTTACTATGCTGTATAGAGTAATATTTGAAAGGCTTTAATATACATACAAAATACATCTGTCAATCTTTCACAAAACATTCTCGATCGATTTAATAAAATTTTCTACAATTTTTGTAGCAAAAAAAAAAAAATAAATAACCAAATTTAATTATGTCGTTTTTGTTTATTTTAAAAGCAAAGATCGAAAAAGAAGTTATAAAATATATTTTAGTTTTGGGCCCTCTTTTTCTTTTATAATGCCTTTAAGGGTTAAAATTAAATGGAGCATTTAACTTTTATATAAATGGCAAATTAAGCAAAGTGTTACCAGGTGGCTCAATGGTCTAGGGGTATGATTCTCGCTTTGGGTGCGAGAGGTCCCGGGTTCAAATCCCGGTTGAGCCCGTTAATCTTTTTACTTTATACAAAAAAGTCTGTTTAAAATAGGAGCGTGTTGTATACGTTGGTATCCCACTAACAGCTACATTTATTTTTCTGTTTTTTTCTTTTGCAAAAACAAGTTTTGTATGCCGACCAGTGTTTCATTCAGATAAACCACCAAAAAGCATTTTTATACAAGTACTACCGTTTATGCGAGAGTGGAATTATAAATGTTGTTGTTAAATTCCTAATTTTGTAAGATTTAAAAAACAGCTGTCCTATATGTATGTATGTATGTATATTGATATATAAATTTATTTGAACCAAGAGTTTGCAGAGTTTTTAAGGAATTCATTGCTTTTAACTAGCAAATACGGAGCCAAGAGTTTAATTCTTAATTAAATCTCAGAATTTTTAATTTTAAACGATTTTTTTTTTCTTAAAATTTGATAATTTAGTGCTTAATTATTAATCGCGCAGGTATGCTTACATCGCATATTGACCGAAAATTTAACGAAATCTATAAACGATAGCTCCGTGAATATATTTCAATAGAGTTTTTGACGTTATATTATTGTACTAATGCCGAGTGTTTGCGTTGATTCTTACACTTGGGTTAATCAAATCTGAGGTAAAGGATTACTAAAATTGTAAACTATGATGGTGAAATCATATAGAAGGCAACTCCAGATTCAGTGCTTCTGTTATTTAGAAAATAAACAATTAACGGGTGTATCATGCTAACTTATTATAGTTCTTAAGGGCGGAAACTGAGACAAAAAATTATCACTCACATGCACTTTTCGACCACAGTACAGCAATTTATGAAAACACATACCATTCATGACATATCGAACGATTAAATCTGACAGTCAATCTGTCACGACCTTAAGTAATGAAATTAAGAAAAATGCAAATAATTACACGGACAACATAAATATTTAGCTTTGAACACTTTTTTCTCAATTATCCTGGCCTGGACCTTATTCTCAGCTGGAGAACAAAAGGTTACTACAATATGAAGCTACGCTTACATAAGACAAATATTTGACGAAAAAAGCGTAGCCACCAAAAATTGTTTAAGAAACGTCTGCATAAAATTAAATTTCAGCATATTACTAAAAAATAGTGGTTCAGCTCTTTTCATTAAATACTTGCCTGATGTGACTGATGGAATATTTACAATTTTAATTTTTTTTGCTAATTTCAATAATAATTGCATATATTTAAATATTTTTTTTAAGAATCTTATATTCGGCCCCATACATTTCTATGTTTATTTGGTTATTTTGTTAGTTTTGTCCATCCATTATCCTTCAGGATATTTGTATTTATATTGTATGAGAATTGAGCGATTGAATGGTTGGTTGGATGGATAGTGATTGTGTTTATGATGATACTCGTATGTGGAAAATACTGTCTTAAGGTGTCTGTCCATTTTAATGTCTGTTTGTTTACTTTTCATAATATTGAGTTGTTGTTGCAGTTGTTTTTATTATTTCTTGTTAACTGGTGAGTTAGTTAGTATATGTACATATGTATGTATGTATATACGAACTATGTTTGTTTGTATGTAAGTATTTTCAGTTATGATGAAATCAAAACATTTACATATTAGAGAGGAATAAATAAAAAAAAGAAATATCATCTTTTGGACTATAATTCATCATACCATCCAATACCAAGCATTCGTATGTACATACATTAGACACTATCAGGTCATACAAAGAATATTACAAACTTATTATCGAGGTTTGTGCATGAAGGTGTGGTTGGGTATGAAAATATTAAATAGATAAAGAAGAAACTTGTTAAGTCTGTTGGTCAATTGCTTGTTGTCTGTCTGTTATTTTTCATTTTTATTATTTTAACAACAATGTTATTTTTCGGTTTCGTTTATTTTGTTTTTTTGCTCTATTTTTTTTGTCAGTATTTTCAATTAAAAATGAATTGTTTTCTTATTGTCTTTATTGTGTGGATGATAAAATTGTTTATTTAGGTCCAGTGCGAAAATGGATGCCAAGCATGACGAACTTTTCTACAAGTTTTTGTATAAATATTTTTTATTTTACCATTAGTTTTTTTTCCTTATTTGTTTTTTTTTCATTAGTATTAAAATACTTTGAAAAAAAGTAGGAAGTAAGTAGGAAGTCCATTTCATGCTTCAATGTTAGAATTCCCAAATGAATCGGTGATCAAAATGATTGCTTTTGAAAAGCAAATGAATTTAATATATATTTTCCAAATGGGTTTCCATTATCATGTGTGAAGATGCATGCAAACATTGTACTTGAAAAACTTTCCAACTCTTTGAATAGATTTCAAAAAATTTTTCTTAAGAAAACATATTCGAAGATAGTGTCCATTACAAGTTTTGATAGCAGAAAGAAAAGCAATTTTATGTAAAATATACATACATACATACATACAAACATTTATACATAAAAGAGGCTAAATGGACTTATTTTGAATATGTCATCATTTTGATAAAATTATTAAAAAATTATGTACATACATTGTATGTAAGTTAGGAGTATGTATGCACATACCTATCAAAAATTTAAAAAAAAGCTTGGCAGCGTTTGATTTATACCACAGAAATCTCAATGTTAGTTAGTAATCAGTGCCTTCAGTGCCTTGATAAAAACTTTTAAAAACTCAACAAATTTGTTATCAATAGAAATGCCAAACGAAACTCGTTTTTGCCCATCCCAGGACTCGGGATTTTGAAAATTCAAATCCATAGATCCCAGAATTTTTCGGATTGTTTGTTAGTTAACACCCTATTATTGATCAAGAGTGGTAAGTATGTATGTCCATACGTTCAAATTTTTATCGCTATAAAGTAAAGTCTTTTTTCTTCAGTCTTCGATTTATTATTTTTTTTTCCTAAAAACTGAAGGCCTTAATCTGAATTTATTGTTAATGTATGTATGTCACAGAAGAGAAACAACATTCACAGTCGTCAATGTTTTTTTTAAAAATTGTCAAAAATTCCCGGTATGCTGTTTGCAAATACTTCCCTCTATCTCCACCTAAGGTACATTTTTGTATTTCGTTTCGTTATCAATGTTTGTCTCCATTCCATTTTTAGAGCCTTTGGAAGTTTTGCGTGGGCTTTTCCCCTTTCTTCAATTTTATCTTTATATTTACATATGAGTATTATGTCATCATTATATGTATATTTCGGGATACGGAAATAAAAATCCCAGAGTTCGGGACTTTTCGGAATCGGCATCCCTAGTTAAAAATCAAAAAATATATATTCTTCTTTCTTTACCTTTGCCAGATTATTGAACCCTAAGTAGACAGTTTACAAACATCGATTAGAATTCTCGGGTACTGTAACATTCTCTGGATTGAATGTAAAAAAATTTAAATAAAATAAAGCGGGCTCAACCGGGATTTGAACCCGGGACCTCTCGCACCCAAAGCGAAAATCATACCCCTAGACCATTGAGCCTTGCATATATCGAAGATGCACTATATTAAACATATTTCAAGAAGATATATATAAAATATTTATTAAATATTGTACATATGCATCCAAAATAAATATACAATTTTTATGATTCTAATGTGGCTTTCCTCTCGAAAATAATGCTTGGTAAAGGAAATCCCTTAGGAAAATAAAAACCACTAACGGTTACAATGTTTCAGAGTAATAATGTTTGTTTAATGATATGATTGAAGTTTTCTTTGTTTAGGATATAAACCGAATTTAGCACTTTTTCATGTAAATATTATATGGACTACAACAACTGAGTTTCAAAATTATAGTTTTAATTCAAATTACATACGTATATATAATGCAATACATAAGTAAGTAGAAAACATTGGCGAGAGATTATCGCGAAATATTTGCAAAGGTCTAGAATTTTGTTCAATCTATAAAAACTAAGCGGGCTCAACCGGGATTTGAACCCGGGACCTCTCGCACCCAAAGCGAGAATCATACCCCTAGACCATTGAGCCACCTACTGATCTGTTTTTATTGCAAGATCAAGGGTTCGGGCAAGGAAGAAATTCATTTTGTTAACGAGAATAATACGGACTTACAAGGGGATGTAGCTCAGATGGTAGAGCGCTCGCTTAGCATGTGAGAGGTACGGGGATCGATGCCCCGCATCTCCATAACAGGGATTTAATCTATATTTTTTACAATTAACCGCTTCTTAAAATACTATCAAAATTAAAAAAAAACTTTCCTATGACGTAAAACCATAAAATTATATTTGCAAATCCCTATGAAAATATCGTCAATTACCATCAAATAGTACTGGCCAATTCTACTACCTTTCATTACTTGATATGTAGTATTGAATAGATTTGAGTATTCGGTACTTTTAAACAATTTTTTGAATTTTCAACGTGTTAAAAATTAAAAATATATAACTTTTTAAAACAAAATAATTTTATAAGGTGTTGTATTTTTGTATGCAAAAAATTATTATATTATAAGAATTATTTTCTAATAGTGCTGTCAAAGTATTGAGTAATGGGTACCGAGTATCGAGTAGTTGTACTAATGTTTGGGTACTCAATACTTAAAAGTAACAACTCAATACTTTAAGAGTTGTATTTTTCCTTTGAAGTTTTATAGAAAATTTAAAATTTAACGGTCAAAACAAAATTCTTTTTAAAATCACAATACTTTATGAAATTGTTTTCTCTTAAAAATAAAATCTGTTAAAAGTATTGAGTAGTATTTAGTACCCAAATAGAAGCATTCAATACTATCGAGTAATGAAAAGTAGTAGAATTTGACAGCACTATTTTCTAAGCTGTTGCGTACATTGTTGGTATTATTTAAATTTGTTTGACCAACTATTTTTGTAACATTTGCTGTGGAATGTGATAAAATCATTATGTTTCGAACAAAATTTGTTAAAACTAGAGAAACCAAAGAAGAATAACATCGATTTAATTCGAATATTTTTTCCAAAAATCTGTAAAGTTTGTTACGTTTCTTTAAAAAATACTTTTATAACCGAAAAATATTATTTCTCTAAACTATGAATCAATACTTTGCTTAGCATTTTATTTGAAAAATTTTGGAAAAACATTTACAAAGTCTTCAAGAGAATTTTGTTGAATATTGGCATTTATAGTAAAATGATAATTGGTGCATTTGCGGCAATCATGTGATCACTTTTCTTTCAAATTCAGTTTTTTAAAACACAAATTGTTATTTTCTTCAGTTGAGCACACACATAAATTAAAAATAAAAAAAAAATCATTTCTTCAAATGTAGATTTTAAAAAATTGTCCTATTTTTTAAATATATTAAGATATAATGATGATCTTTATGAGTTGAAATCGTCAAATCGTCTAGGGGGACAAAATCGTTAAAAAGCATATAAATTTTTAATGTGGACAACCGTGCTATGCGTCCATGTCAATGGATTTTTAATTAATTTTTCATTACATTACACATACATACATATGTATATGTGTTTATGTACATATATACATAAGTACCTATGTATATTTTAAAAATTAAATACATAATTTTCTTGACCCGCTTATTTATGGATATTCGACTAATCCCTAGTTTATTTTATCACCGTTACATAAATTCGAAATTCTAACAATACTAAACAAGAGAGTAGCGAAATAAAATTGTGATAATTTGTTCAAGATGTAGTATGTATCATATGTATGTATATATTTTGTGGAAGAGAAGGGGATGTAGCTCAGATGGTAGAGCGCTCGCTTAGCATGTGAGAGGTACGGGGATCGATGCCCCGCATCTCCAGTTTTAGTTTTTAATGCTTTTTATTTCTTTTACCTTACTGGCGAAATTTTCACGCAAAATTTTTCACACGCAATATATTTGCCTTTTTATGAGAAAATACCGAAACTTGTGTGCGTAAAATACATGCTATTAACCATTCAAGTTATTTGCAGGAAGGCCGGCATTCATTTATTTTTGTTATTTTTTTTTTCTCTTTATATGGGTGAGTGATTATTTTTTCCTCACGGCCTTGAATTATGGGTTATTATGGGTCTGCTGCCATAGGTGACAAAAATCAGACACAAAAACAACACACAGAATACCACTTTCCCTTGCTTTACATCCCTTTTGTTTTTGCTATTATCATAGCTGTTGTCATTTTTTTCGTCTTTTTATGTTATACTTTAGTGTTAAAGAACGTGCCAATAAATTTTTGCACGTTTATTTTTTTTCCAAATTTATATTTTTTCTTTGCAAATATTTAAAAAAGTAAAAACGTACGAAAAATGTCAAGATGATAATAATAATCATAATAAATGTTCGAGTATGTGTAGGTATGTTTGTATGTATTACTAGATTTTTGAACAATTTTAAAACTCTTAAGAAATCCTGATATATTACAGTTGAAAAAAAAAAAATAAATAAAAAAGAAAACACTGAATAGGCCATAAATTTGGCAACATTTATTCATAAAAATGAACGTGTTTTGCATAAGTTTTACATAAATTATAAATTGATTTCTTCTTGAGTTTATGTCTTTAAAATTTTTAATTGAGTTTTTAAAAATATGTACAGACAAACATACTTATGTATGTATGTGTGTATAAAGAAAAGCTTAATAAAAAATTTTTAGAAAAAAAAAGAACAAAATTTTGCAAAATTATAATCGAATAAAATATTTTTCTTTATGACGTTTTTTGTGTTATATGTATATTATTGGTATTAATTAAGAGGGCATCTTTCTTGTTTGTCAGAGCCCAATTTTCGATTACTTTCTCGCATATTTAGGATTCGCAATTTTAGCGAATGCATATATTTAAACTATGCGAATGCAAACTTACGTAACTTTTTTAGTTTTTTTATTTGAATTGAAAACTTGTTATTTTTCGAAAAATAAGGATTGTTGTAGAATTAACATCATGTTATTCGATATGCCTTTCTACAAGGTAACAACATATGACACGGTTTTAAATGTTTTATATGTATATTTTTTTATTGAGGTCAGCACTCAGGTGATGACCCCTACTCATCATTGTGGTGATTTAGGATGTAGGCCTTTGATTTAAACTTACTAATATCGTATCTGATATCAGTAAGAAAAAAAAAGTTATACTTTAAAAATGCGAACGGCAAGGAAATCGGTGGCTGTTGATTAATTATTCAATAGCTTTCACCACTAAATAAAATATCATAATGATATTGGAGAAGATGTTGTTGTTCTTCTCCTTCATCCAGCCCCTGGAATAAATTTTAGTTACTGCTCCTCAACCGTCTTTATGGCAGAGAGCTCTTGCTCTCTACATCACGACAAGGTGATTATCCCACGTAGAGGTTCCAAAATTGCACAGACGTTACGGTTACAACAACGCAAGCCTTAAGGTAGACAATTTTCAATGACATTTTAAAATTTCTTTAAGATACATACTTCCTACTCCAAGTTTAAAATATTGAAAAGGATATCAGGAATTATTTGAATATTGTATTTTAAACGCCCACTACATACTGTGCTAATCTTACAATACAATGTTAAGAGTAAAGTTTATACTCATACTGTCTGTAAAAATGTTGTGCATACGTATTCAAATAATAGTTTTAATTTTTCTGGGTATATTTTATTTAAAATAAACGTTATTTTAGAGGAAATAAACGAATATTGTTGACAATTGTTTTATTGTCGGAGTATTTTCTAGTTTCACAACAATAAAGGGAATAATAAAAAAGATTTTTGCACATTAAATTGTCTGGCTTTGAGATGTATTTTTCTACATAAAACATGCCCGAACATGTTTTCTTTAGTTTTAATCTCATTTTATTTAGTTATTATTACAAAAAAATTAAATTAAAAAAAACAAAAATACTGACCACAAAATTTAAGCTGACTGTGTTGTACTTATACTTATTTAATTTATATATAAGTAGTACATACAGACATACTTATGTATGGATATATAATATAACTAAACTAAACTAAAGTAAACTATTTTTGTTGTATTTGTTGTTGGTCAATACAAAATAACTACAACAACAAAATACATGCATACAAAAGAAGGCCTTAACTGTTTACGCCTCATTATTTGTTTCATCATGTTTCTTTTGTATGCATGATGTTCCTTAACATTTAATTTCAGTATTTTATTGTTGACAACGTCAGCCAATTTTATCTTTTACCCGACTGGCTCTATCTTTACAATCGCATCACAATAAAAAGCATAAAATCTGTTTTTGTTAATTTTATATTTTCATGCTTTTTCTATTTACCCGTATCTGAAGGGAAATGGCCACTAACTTCCTGATGGTCAAATGAAAATAAAACCCATGGAAACTTTGTTAAATTCAGTTCATTATTTAAGAGTATAAGTGTGTATGTATGTATGTATGTAAGTTGGTTAGCAGATTGTAAAATTAAAAAAAAAAGTTTTTTCTATGTACGCTTTACCAATTCATGTACATTCAATAAGCATTAAATGCGAATATTACAACTGATTCAATCCAATAAATGCTTACGAAGCGTTTAAGTAGAAAATATTAAGATAAATAATACACATTGTAATAAATGTTTATGTACATACATACATATGTGTGAACAAATAAATGATACATACTTGTAGTATGTATGTATATTAAAATATTAAACAAAAAATAATATAAAGTTAATATAAAATTTATTATTACTTTGAAACCTTGATAATTTTTATTGATTTTAATAAGGAGATTTGTAGATAATCGAATTCCCGGTTGTGGAAAACCAATTTTGAAGACCTGTTTCATTTTCTTTGTACAATCCAACTTTGGTTAGTTTTTGCATTAAAATCATGAATTCATTTGATTTTCCACAAACGCCTGTAATTTACATATCGTTTTCAAAAGGTTTGTAACCAACCGCTTTAATATAATGAAAGTACTATTTTAAGCCTATTTTTTATCATTAATCCAATCATTTAAATTTAAAGGTTAATTCTGCAAAATCTACTTTTGATCTTTTAGCAGTCTTTAAAGTTTTTCTCTTTTGAAACCCTATATAGATTACAAATCCTTAAAAGTCTGTCTTTGTTAAATGCTTACTAATAATTATATTAAGAGTTAGAACTTGCCGTTGTCTTTTTTAAGCTACATTTGCAAAAATAAATTCTAATAATTCGAACTTTCCGATTTTCTCACTTTCTTTCCCACTTATCATATACAAACGAGAGAATTGCTTTTTTCATTTCATTCATATTAGCCGTAATCACACATAATCACACATTTGTAAAACACAACAAACTTAGAATATCTGCCTAAATTTTGTTGTTGTCGGACGTTGTTTGCTACGTTTGCAAGACTTGCAAGGGCGTTTGTTTATTTGTTTAAAAGTTATCGAATAAAGTTATGCTTATTTTTTAATGGATTGAAATTAAAAAAAAATTTAACCGATAAAACCAACATTGACGAATAATGGATGTTACCAGTTAATTGATTCAAATCAATTACAAAGAAGTTTTGCTCAGTTTAGCTATCAAATCGCTAAAAGATTTATGTTTATTAAAGTTATGCTTTTTATATTGCTCACAGCAAAATAAGCATTTTTTCTTTTCTTTATAGTCTGTAGTAACTCCCGTCTTTAACTGATACTTCTTATAATCTCCTTGTTATTTACTTGATCAGTCCACAATGTTTTGCTAAGGTTACGAACAAAAATCCAACGCCGCTGTTGAATTTCATATGTGTGGATTTTAATATGTGTAAGTTATTTGAATTATAATAAAAAGTTTAGTAACTGATTGAGTGCATAACCCTCTAATGAAAATGACGTTTATAATCTGTAGTAATTCATGTTGTTTACCGATGCTTCTAATAACTTTGTTGTTACTTATATGGTCAGCCATGATATATACAGAAGTCTACGAGAAAAAATCTATTTTAATTTTATGTGTACCTTCTCTAGGTCTTCGTATGAAACGTAAACTATTCAAAGTGATAAGGGCGGTGGCACGACCAAACAAAATAAATAAATAACTTTGATATATTAAGTACTGTAATAGCAGCAGTAGAAATATAGTTTCATCAGTTAAAAAATAGTGAATGTGAAAAGCAGGCCTGGTACATCTCCGAATTTGGTGTGAATTATTCCATGGCCATTGTAAATCATGAGTTGAAAAATGGACGGAATTGAACAAGTGAATATGGTAATTTTCATGCAAAATAAATATTGATGTTTGTTGAAATTGAAATCGGTTAGAGCGAAAAAATTTTCCTCATATGCACATGTTCGTCATCAACCAAAAGTGGCTCTCCATACTTATTTATCTTAAACTTCTTAATTAATTCAAATGGGAATGGCGTAGCACGCCATTTTTATAAAATCCTAGTCGATCCTTACCAAGTGTAAAGTATTTGCAATTATATTTTATAAAACATTGTATTTACAATAATTGGTAAATATGTCAGCGTTAAGGTAAATTAATCATAACAAAATAAAAAATCAATTAAATTAAACGTAAATACTGTGTATGAAAAATTTGATTGCAACACATGGATTATTAAGGCCAAAATATAAATCTGCAACAATTTTTACTTCATGCAACAGTATCATTTCATCCTTGCTTTGGTTCTTTTTTTGTTATTTATTTATTGATATTTGTAGGCATTGTAAATTCATTTGTTAATTTGTTGGATAAATTCCGTCCGTCCATAAGTTTACACAACCACATGACTGTCCTTAATAATATTGTCAATGCGAGCAAATACAACAACAAAAACCAAAACAGCAGTAGCACTTCCTTTAGTAGCCAGTATCATTTTGCCAATTTCGTTGTTGTCATTCATACCTTCACTCTTTGTGCTCAACAACAGGTGGATGCAGGTTTTGTCAATGAGCAATGAGTGAGTGTGACATTGTTTGTGCATATGTTATCACTGAAAACGAGTATGTCCGTCTACTCAAATTGGCTATCAGTACAAGTATGACATCTATACACCTTCCATTAAACCATAAAAAAGGGGAAAAAAGAGCATAAAAAAGAGTTTTCACCCATATGATGACATTCAGAGACATGAATTTTTTCAAAATATTTATCGATGGCTTAATATAAAAAGGGCGAAACATGATTTGTGGTAACGTCGTAAGCAAAAAAAACATAATAAAATTTGTTGCCTCTCTTTATTAAAAATTGCTTTAAAACTTTTTGTATCTAAAATTTTAGAGATTTTTCTTTGGCCTGTAACGTTATCAAAAATCGAGTTGCACCCTTTTTATATTAAGCCATCGTTATGTAAAGTCGGAGACAGAAAAAAAAAATTAGAATTATTTTTTTGACGTGTATGTGATAGATTTAGAGTTGTTATTGTTTATTTATATTTTTTCGTTGTTACAAGCATTGCATCTGAAATTTTTGGGAAGGAAAGTGAAATAAAATAAAAGTACATCGATACTGTGTTTACTTGCAGCCAATATTTTTGATTTTTTATTATTAATTTATACTCTCTCTACTCTGGATTTCTTAAATATTATATCAAACAAAAGAAAATTATTAAAAATAAACATAAAACAAAAATTTTTATTTTATTTTTTTTTTCAATAGACAACACTTTGAAATAAAAAAATAGAAACAGAAACAGATGTAAATAATTTTTTTTTTTAATTTTAAACAAAATTTATTGTGACTTATGGGCATAATTTTTACCACCAACACCTTGGGAATCAGCAACATAAATTTATTTGGGGCCCATAAAATTGGCAATGATCAAATACATACTTTAGCGGGTTTATTTGCCAACATAAATCTCGATGGCGGACCTTTTGTTTCGGGATTTTTTGGTGAAACCAATATGTTGGTATATATGATATTTGCAAACCATCTTAAACTTTACTTTTTTCTTCTCATCCAGTGCAGGACATGGTATCAGTTTTAGCTTTGCGGGCATAGAAAGTTTAGGTAAAAACATTCAAGCTGGTTTAAGATTGCGTTTATTTCACGATGAGTATATTAAGACGGACTTTAACTTAATTCACAACAGTACCAATTTGTTTGAGGGTGTAAAGTTTGCTCGTTATGGTGGTAATATATGTTGGTCCTTTTCCGATGGTCTTCTAATGTCTATAGGAGCCACACATACGCCACTATTAAAAACCACCACATTAGATCTGATCTGTAAGGCCAATTTGTGGAAATCCGAAACCGAAATATTCAATATAGATTTCACCACGAATATTATATTTTATTTGCATGGTCCTTTAAGTGGTTTTCATAATTTTGTGGCATCTTTGACTGTTTCGTATAATTTGTTCAGCAATAAAAAGGAATTTTTGGAAAAAAAACCTCAACTGGAATCGTTAACAAATTAGCATGATAAAAAAAATAAAAAAAAAAAAAAAAATACAAGATGATAAAATGTTTAAGAAGCTCACAATGTTTTAAAATAAAATTATTGTTGCCTTTATTACCAAATTATTATGGCCAAACACATTATTTGACACAAAGCTCTAAGATTATCTGGCAAAAACATTAAAAATTTGCATAAAAGATTATATCATAAAGGCAAGGAGAATATAAGAGACGCACATTATCGCTATTTCAATTGAATTTTATTTCTTATAATCTTTAAGGAGTTTTTTCTTAACATTTTAAATGCTTTTCTTTTATATTTATATTAAAAATATATTTGAATTTTGGATCGAAAATTTTTATTAGAAAAAAAGAAGAGTTGATGTACAAATAGAAAATATTAAAAAGGGAAGTTTTAAGAGCTTTTGTTAAAAAGAAAGAGAAAAATCTTGCAGGATACTATTTTAAAACTATATTGGTTTCTTTAGTTCTTGGGAAAAACACTGCAATTTCTTCTTTCTTCTTTTTTTGTATAATTTAAGCTTTCTTTGTAGATAACTTTGAAATCCAGTTGCGGACATTTTACTTTTGTTTTAATTGTTACTGTATAATAACTTCTTGTGGAATAGAATAACGTAATATTTTTTAAATATTTATTATATCAATGTATATTCTAACACGGTTTTGAAACCGGAGCACCATAAAACTGGCATATTTTATCATAACAATAAGGAAATAAAATGCCGATTTCGTTCGACATTGATATACATATTTTGTATCTGTATACATGTCTGTATTTTCAAAGTCATATAAAACGTATCTGTTTTGACTTGACAATATGATACATACATACATAATTGGCCATTACAACCCTGTGTCAGGGTTACGGCCTAGCTCCTCACAGCACTCATGTTGTGTGTGTTAATTTTTATCCATGAGTACCGGGACCTACAGTTTAAAATCGACTCCGAACTCTTTTTTTCAAGATGACAGACCTGAGATTTGAACCCAACCCTATCGTCTAAGTAAGCCAACACACTAAGCACTAGACCACGGCGACTACATTTCTGGTATTTCCACACTCAAGATTGGAAGATACTGGATTATGTTTCCGCCTTACATACAAACTGCATTGTTTGAAGACGCCCCTCTTCCAGTCGAAATATCCATCAGTACTTAAATTAATAACAATATTTTATATATAAAAATTAATGGGTTCTTATTGGATTGAGGTCTATAGAGAGCAAAATGGCTGAGGCGTATTTCCAGAAAATTTTTTAATATCTCTCTTTAACCTGGAAGAAACGTAAAACGTAAACTGTAAAACTGTAAAACGTTACCACAAAGTCACAAACTTTTAAAATTTTTTTTAACCGTATTGTACATGAGCAAAACCAAAACAAATACTTTCTAAATGAGAAAGAGCGCAAACGAAGAAAATTCGCTTTTTGCTCTTGTGTTTGCTTTGTTATTCCGTTAAATTCGTATAATTTGCTCTTTTTTCTCTTCTATTTCTTTTTGTTGTACCTACGCTCATTTGAGTTAGTGTATTTGTAGTGTTCAAAACAAAAAAATATACAAAACTAAATGGGACAATCGCTCTCACTGTTTTTGTTTTTTTTTTTTACTCATTGTAAAGAACAAAACAAAATGAGATCAAACGTTTCGTTTTGTTTATTTTCCTACTCTGTTTTATATATCTTGATCCGAGTGATATTTTACATCCCGATACCTTACATTCCGAACTGGATGTAAAGGGCATTCCGAATGTGATCATGAGTGCTGCGGTGTTTTTCAAAATGGTCTCGTAGGATGCTAATTGACGCTCGTGCATAAGCGTATGTGCCCATCCATCCTTATTTATATTACTTTTTTATATAATTCAAAAACACGCCGGGTTTACATACTTTTCTTTACTGCACCACACCAATTCAACAACTTTTATCTGATTCCTGTTTGACGTCTTATCTAAAAATGGTATTTACTTATATTAGTTCCTTCCCACTACTGATTATTCAAAATGTGGTTGTCTGCCTATACAATTTGGCATTTAAATATACAATAAATTAAATATTGACTTTTTTAACAATAACAAAAATGCCACAAATTTGTTTTTCTTTACCTTTTTGCTTTGTTGATGCTGATGAAAAACATTTTTTACCTTCAAAATCCTCTACAAGAATAATAAAAAAAGAGAAAATTTTACCTTAAAGAAGACGAACTAAATGAACAGCAAAAGAAGCAGATTACAAAATAAGAAAAACCTAAAGGCGAAAGTAACCTGTATCTGTATGAAAGTGGTTGTACGCGTAAGATTGTGGCTTTGAAATTGGCAAATTTATCTCGGATTAAGTTGAGATTATGGCAGCTGACATGACTTTGTTGAATTTTAATGTTCAAAAAAAAAAAAAAAAAAAAGGCAACAACATGATTAAGTTGTTTCTCTTAAATAAAATACATAAATAAATAAAATATTTACTTTTTAATATTTTACTCTTAAAAAGAAAGAACACAAAAAAAAAAAACTATTTGAATAACGCTTTTCAGAAATATTTACTTACGAATACAATAACGATGTTGTTATTGATGTGGATGGTGTGGTATGTTTATATTTTTTTAAGCTTTCAAAAATTATTTGCAAGATAAAATTAATAACGTTTTAGAATTTTCATGACAAGCATTATTATGGCCAAATTATACACCTTATAAGCAGTATATTTTCATTTCTTTGTGATTGGCTTTTTTTATTGTTCATTTTTCAGTATCCGTTTGGAGTATCTTCTATACACTTATGTATTTTTGTATCTATGTATTAGTTTGAACACTGTTGTGTACCAGCATTTTGTGGGTATGCAAAGCAATTTATTATGAATTATTTTTATGACACTTAACGTAACATTGAGCAAGAGAATACAAACTTAATGGCATCTGCAGTACATATAGACATTTTTTAAAAGGGAATTTCTCTATTTATTAAGATACTTTTACTTTTCTGCTTATAGCATATAATAAAAATAAATATTATTGTACATTTATTGCATTAACAAAAAGCAAACAAATTGATATTTTTGCAATAGCAATAATTTTTAAAATTTCAGAAAAAAACCTTAACTAACCCCCTTTAAAATTGTTAGTTTTTTTGTTTAATAATAAGAAAATGAGCAACATTTGTTAGATTTATCAAATGAAATAAATATTCAAATGGGAGTTAATTCTCCTTTTTGCTGTTCTTTCATCAAAGGGCTAAGGGAGCCTTTGAAAACTAGTGTGGAGGTTGGGTCTTTACTTCTGAAATTCTGGAATTAAGTTTACAATAATTCTAGACTTCTTATTTATATTTTAAAAATCTATGACACACATATGGGGATGCATTACATTCGGCAATATGTACCCATATATTTACCAGAGTTGTAAACGAATCATTCATTTTTGAATTAATTCGTGAATCATTCATGCAATGAATTGGAAAAATTTTGAATTAATTCTTTTCTCCAAGAAACGAATTGAATTAAATTTGAATCAATTCATTTGAATTAAGCGAACATGAATTGCAATTCATTTTCAATTCAAATGAATTGGTAAAAAGAATTGCAATTCATTTCCAATTCATTTGAATTGAATTGATTTTGAATTAATATAAATGAGTTAGAAAATATGAATTGCAATTCATTCCCAATTCATTTGAATTGATTTTGAATTAATTCAAATGAGTTAAAATATGAATTGCAATTCATTTTACCAATTCATTTGAATTAACTCGAAAAATGATTTTGTTATACATTTCCAATTTACTTGAATTGAATTGATTCTGAAAAAAAGACTGTAATACAAAAGCATCACCCTTTTTCCAAGTACTTCTATTCTGTACTTTATAATAAAAATATATCCATATGAAAGTGAACGATGCATTCTGATTTAATCTAATTAGCATTTATTTTATAATTAAAATAATAGAAAAATTAGTTGATGCCAATAACTCTTCCTAATTTCATCTTTATTTGTAAAATATTTTTTTTTTTTTTTTTTTTTTTTTTATTAAGACCAATACTCAGGGGCAAACCCCTACTCATGCAGTGCATTGTATTGGAATGTGAAGATGGTTGATAGGTTTTTTTTTTTTTTTCATACATGTGTGTATATTTTGCGCCTTTTTAGTGTTGATGAAACAAGTTGCTGTAAATTTGTCCACTCAAGAGCCAGTGTTATACCTTCACCCTCGAATGATCAAACAGCAATTGCCTCATCTGTCGGTGGATGTTTACATGTGAATGGTGAGCGTCTTCAGTAGATTAGCTGTTATCTTCCCAGAAGGTGGCGCTGTACTCCTGATCATTGGTTTTTGGTGAAATGGATTAGAAATATCAGGGGACGGTTTCTTGCAGATGGTCTTGCTGGAGGGGGGGGGGAACCTCTTATTTTCTTAAATTTAATTTTTTAATTTAAATTGTAATTTTTAGAAAACCGCAAATTTTTATTTTTTTTTATAATTTTGTCCTTCGCTGGGATTGAACCTGGGTCGTGTGAGTTTCTGTGCGAGCGCTCTACCACTATGCCACATATTGTTAAATAAATATTACTTAAATATTAAACAAATATTACATACAATAAGTATTACTAAAGTGTTTGTCCTTTAATGTTCGTGCGTCACAAAATTTCATAAATTATTAATAGGTTTTAAATACTGAATGTCTTGTTATTCAGCGTATATCAAAAGCGACATAAGTAGTATTTGAAGGACCAAACTCCAAACACCAAGTTTACTTCAATTGAATGCAATTCATTTTTGATTTGATAAATTTGAATTACAAGTTACTTTTCTAATTCATTTGAATTAATTCCAAATCATTTTAATTCAAATGAATTAGAAATGAATTGCGATTCTTTTTACCAATTCTTTTGAATTAAAAAATGAATTGCAATTCATTTTGCCTAATTCAAATGAATTGCAACTCATTTTGCCCAATTCATTTGAATTGGAAATGAATTGCAATTCATGTTCTCTAAATTCAAATGAATTGATTCAAATTTAATTCAATTCTTTTTTTTTGTTGAAAAGAATTAATTCAAAATTTAGCTAATTCAAATGAATTGAAATCAAAAATGAATGATTCATTTACAACTCTGATATTTACATACATATGGGTATTTCCCTAGAATGGTCTACAGAGACCGAAAATTAAAATGTCAACAATTAAAGTTTTTTTCTAGCATAATATTTTTGTTGTTTATAATGATGTTGGTTTAGATAACGAACCAAGAAAATTACCAATTTTTGTGTTCGTTGTAAAACTACACACAGATTTATCAAATTTACCGAATGAAGTTTGAGTTAATTACCAATTTAGTTAAGAATAAAATCGTAAAACCGGTTTATTTGGATACAAAACTAAGATTTTGTAGGTGATTCACAAACATATTTTATTTTATTTTTGTTTTACTCGACAATACAGAAAAGAACAATAGTATCACTTGTTAGGTACTAGTTTTTCTTTATCACTCGGTGTTATTAAACCAAAAACTACTTTTTCGTATCCTTTTGCATACGGTTTGCTTTTAAAATTTTTTGTAATTTTTTGCATAAATCTAAAGATACACCAGTATTTCTTAAGTCCATATTCTTTAAGGTCTTATTAAAACCAATAACCTTAAATAAATATTTGCCAAATTCCTAAAAAAAATTAATTAATTAATTTAGTTGCTGTACATTGTTTGCTTAATAACTTACACTTCCTAAACAGTTATTAGAGACATCTATGAATCAAAGAGTCTTATTTTGTATCACCAGTTGCATAAACATTTTGGTGATTGTCTCATCAAGGGAACAGCCCGATATATCTAAATTAATAATATGTAAATGCTCCATAGCCAAAAATATCGAAGTAGCTCCTTTACTGCCAATGGGATTTAAACGCAAACTTAATTTTTGTAAAGCTAAACTTTTGAGGACTTTGCTGAGTAAATAAGCACCTTCAGAAGCTGTAAAATTAATTATAAATGCATCTCTAATAATATATTGTCACTTTTTTTTAAATCATTTACTTATTTTATTGTTGGTTAAATCCAAATATTTTAATGTCCCAAACGATTCTTTGTTACAAGAGTTTAGAAATTGTTTGATACCTTCATCACCCAAACTACAGTGTTCTAGAGAAAGTGTGGACAGGTAGTGACAACCCTTATCTAAACTGTGAGCAAATAATCTTAACTGATAGGGTTCCAATTTTGTATTGTGCAGACTTTGCAACAAACAACATACAAAGGAATGTTAAAGAAAAAAGAAAAGAAAAGAAAATAATTTTTTTTAAAGACAGTCATTTATAGAAAGGCAGAGTTTTTGGGTGTTTGTTTTACCAGAAATGTAACAATTCATGACATTGCTGTAGTCCCCGGGCAAGCAGTGAAGCGTCTCTACGCGATAACATATTACAGCCAAGATAGAATTGTGTGCCTATAGTTTTCGTACAATATGTCAAACGTAATGTATGCAATTCCGGTAGATTTTGTAAAATGAAATCAAGTGGAATGTGATCTGAAACAAAAGACAGGTGGAATGGAATGAAATAAAAAGTAAAGACATACGTTTTGAATAATTTCTTTTCACAAGTATTTATTGAAAAAGTGTCACAATATCTTGGCTTTATTTTCTTACCACTTTGGCCATTCATGCTGGGTTGTAGGCTGTTTATCTCCAATTGATTTATATACGTTGCACAAATGTCCAATACTGCCTGCACACTTTCCTGTTCGTAATCAGTTGTTGTTACATTTTCAATAAACTCCTGCAGATGTCGTTCCATGTAAATGTTAATCCAAGGTTTTGTTTTTCTTTTCACCCAGTTTGTTTTTTGCTGCTGCTCATGATGTTCTGTGGTAAGAGGTTGTGTTTCTGTTAAGTGTAATGGCTGGGGTTGATATGTATACTGCTGGTAATATAGTGTCTTCCAACGGTGTTGATAATTTTTCTGCCAAAAGAAATCATCCTGTATGTGTGAGCTTAAAATCTTTAGAGGAAGATTTACATTCAAGTTACTTAAAATGTAGTTACGGTCTTCTTGACATTCTATTTCTTCAAAGATGGGATTTTCTTTATAAGATGGAAAAGAGAATTAATGCAAATCATTTAGAATTTACAATTTACAAGTGTCTTAAAATGAATGACTAACTGTCATACCACTCCAGTTTTCCAGCAATGAATCCAATACTAAATGTCGCAGATTTTTTATTTGTTTTATTTTTGTCTCAATACCATCCGAATTGCTTAATGACCTGCCACGTATGTTCGGTAACTTGCATTTGTTTAAATCGAAATAGGCTTTGAATGTGTTAAAATTTACCGTAGAGGGAAATTCTACAAAAGTAAAATCCATAATAACACTGAAGAGAATGGGTTCTGTAGGTTTAAATTAATCGTTACTTGAAAATTAAATTAAATTGTTGTTTACAGGGTTATAAATAATTTTACTGTCATGGTTACAGGTATTGTAATATTTCTACTCGTAATTAATATTTGGTGGTGATAGTTTTGTTTACTATAATATACGAGGATGACTATTAAAATAGTAATATTTTATTACAATTGTTTTGATTTTTACTACTTTCAAAGGAAATACCTTTAATCAATTTAATGTGTGTGTTCTTAAAAATAAATTGATCCAAATCTCTATACAGAATATTTTCATCAAGCATCTATCCTATTGGGTAAGTACTCCTATAGAGACGGTAAAAGTCATCAGATGACACTTCTATAATAATTGATCTCTTGCAAATATTATTAATTTTTATTTTCTAAAAGTTGCTTTACACTAATTAAGGTATTTTACTGGGTAACTTTTGGTGTTTATGAATAGTTTTTGCAGATATTGGACGATGACAAACTCTTTTTTTTTAATTAAAAAAGAAAGTTTAATATGAAAAATCATAGCACTTTTTACTTTATCTTAAATATAATAAAAAATCCCTCTTGGATAGCAAATTCAACTTAAAAATATTATTTTAAACGCTGATGTTTACAAAATTTCAAAGAACTTTAAGACTAGTGGTAGTTAGACCTTTAACCAACCCTACTTAATTATTTCCAAAATGAACTGAAAAGTAAATTAACATAAATTATTATCTAAATTAATATTTAAAGCGGTTTTTTGTTATGATTGATTTTGAGTCAACTATTATAAGTATAATAGCAATTCAAAAATGCGTAGGCCCTGTTGAATGTTCGTTTTGCTAAAATTTGGTGGAAAACTTATTTAATTTAAAAGATTTAGCTTTTCCTATACAAGATAAAAATAAAAAGAAAGGGAAGATAAAAATAAAAAAGAAAAAAAAAATAATTATGTGTTTCCGCCCGGGATCGAACCGGGGGCCTTCCGCGTGTTAGGCGGATGTGATAACCACTACACCACGGAAACTATAAAAAGCATTGCTCTTGCAAATAATTATTTTATTTTTAGTAACAAACCAAACTATTAATTTTGTTTTTATTATTAAAGCAGTTTGAACTAGTTTTCTTAAGAGAAGAAATACAAATAAATATGTGAAATAGGTTTAACCCTTTACCGCCCGACGGTACTCACAAGTACCGATATATATTTCTATCGCTTGCTTATTACCCAGATATAACTTTGCAATATAATTTTGAAATTTGAGAAAGTATCATATTTTCTACCGATCACAATAAGCATCTCTCAGTCATTTGAAATAATATAATAATAAATAATAATAAAGTTAGTTTTGTTTTGCACAGTTCTAGCGTTTACATGTGCTTGTGAAGTTTGAATTTTTAGCAAAATTAAAACTTTTTATAAAATAGAAATAGTGCGCATTTTAAGTTTTTATATTGTGAAATATATAGTCTAATAAGTATATAAACTGTTTTAAGACTGACATAATTAGTATTTTGTTATTTATGTTTATTTTTTTAACGTGGACTGGTAAGTACCGTTGGTCAATAAACGCACTTGTTATAAAAAAATTTATATAAAATACTTCCAAGTTAGAAAAACTATTGGGCTGCGAGCGAAGATTTGGCAACACCTATAGTAAGCAGAACTGTGAGTCGCAATAGGTTTGAGATGATGCTGAAATGTTTACATGGCAATGGTAAAACTTTGATCCCAAAAAACAGCAGTTCGAATCAAAGATTTGAAGAAGAAAATGAATGGGGCAAAAATAAAATAATTTACTTAGATAACTATTTTACTTCTATACCATACATAATTGGCCATTACAACCTTGTGTCAGGGTTACGGCCTAGCTTCTATACCGCTTTTGGAAAAACTACAGACCGAAAAAATGTTAGCTTGTGGCACAATTCGTCCGAATAGAAAATTTACTCCTCAAAATTTAAAGCCTGATAAGAAAATGAAAGAAATCGATTGGGATTTGAGATTATCTAACACTGTGAGTAGACGAGATCATAAAGAGGAACAGAATGAAGTAAATTGCCCAGTGATTGTTAAAGATTATAATACCTACATGGGTAGAGTGGAACGCGCAGATCAACTACTTTCTTTCTGGTCGCACAAAATATTCTGGGCTCTTGTTGAGATAGCACTTGTCAATTCTTATATTGTCTTTTGTCAGTTCAGGATACTTGCTTGACTATAGACGATCAGTTGCACAAGGACTTATGGCATTTATAAAACTTTCTGTTAACCAACGAATTCCTATAACGAATAATACAATCTCTAAAAGAAATAAGGAATCTGTTACAGCAGAAGTAAGATTGGTTAACCTAGGTGTTCACTAGCCTAAGTTCGTAGAAACTCGAGGAAGATGTAAGCACTGCAGGATTAGAAAAATCTAGTCTAAACCACATTCAGAATGTGCGGTGATTTTTTGTGTTGCAATGACATAAAAATTTTCTTTACTGAATACCATGGTATTAATTAGCTAAATATAATCATTCTTACTTTTCTTTGCACACACATTGCAGTTTTAACAATATCGTCGGTTGACAGGTAAAACTCACTAAGTGCTACGTGGTCTGACTACACTTAGTGAGTTTTACTTGTCAACCGACGATATCTAATATGATTTAATTCTTTTTTTATATAAGACATGGAATAAAATAAAAAATGTTTAATAATAATCTCAATTTGTTTCTAAAAAAAAGATTAGCAAAACTAGGTTCTAGTTACCCAACGGTACTTCTAAGTACCAGGACTATTCTATGTCCTTCCCAGTATGGCAGAAATATGAAACTTATTATTTGAGATCCAAATGTGTCTAAGATAAAAATTCTATAAAACAAATTAAAAATTTTTTACGATAGAGTCTTGGGCAGTAAAGGGTTAATAGTAGTTTTGCGTTTCAAGTATAGCATACCAGTACTCATGTTTTTATTGAGCTATTTGCACAACACTGTTATAAGGGGATGTAGCTCAGATGGTAGAGCGCTCGCTTAGCATGTGAGAGGTACGGGGATCGATGCCCCGCATCTCCAATTATTTATTTTTTTGTAGTAACTTAATAAAATTTATTACTTATTTTCTGTTTTATTAATTTTTTTCGATTAATTTATATACTTTCTGCCATATTCATAAAAAGTAGGATATTTTTATTCAGAGCATACATATTTCTGTGTAACATTGGTCAAACTCTTAATAAACCTTTAATATTTTTAATGAATGCGGCAAGAACAATAATTTGTAAGATTTTATTTTTTAATAACAGTAGCTGTCATATAATTATAAAATATATTTTTGGTTTTCTTTTTTCATTTGGCGTCGTTTAGTCTGTTCCCTCTGTCATTTTAATAAATTTTGCTGCTGTTGCCCTTTTATTAATTATTCATATTGACCCATTTCAAATAAATAATAAAAGATAAAGATAATAATTGAATAAAACCTTCAATTGAATGAAGAGCCATAACAACCAAGGCAGACAATTAACTGAAGTTGCTTTTAATTTATACGCCTTGAAAATGTTGAATCCACATTTTTTGTTTAGTTTTTTTTTTTTTCGTTTATAAATTAATTAGAAAGTTTTACTTGATCAAAAATGTTTATTTATCTCCATTGATTATATTAAAAAAATAAAAAAAAATATATAACATTTTCAACATTTTTAAAAGGTTTATGACTGTGGCAATCATCTTATGCTTTTTAACGGTATTATAAATCAAAAATGAAATATTCGTTAAACCATAAAAGATTTATGTGGTGCTAAATATAAAACTTTTATCATCATATCATTTGTTTTTTTTTTTTGCTTTATCTAGACTTTTTATACTTTTTCCTTCTTTTGTTGTTTTTTAGGTGTTTCTTTAGCGAGCGGTGTAGTTTTATTTCTAGTTACTTTTTTCATATTTGTTTTTAAAATACAAAATGACAAACATTGCAAACTTAAAATAACAAAATAAAACAAAAGAAAAAGAACTTTTGTTTATATGTATGCGTAGACAGATATTAAAAAGAGTAAAAAGTTTAATAAAGTGAGATATGTATACTTATAAGAAAATGATACAACATAATACAAGTAAAAATATTAACAACTGGCTTGTGACGTGTTAATTCTTCTCTTGAGGATTTTCCTTTCATTGTGAACCAATATTCATTAAATGGTGGATTGTTAAACCATGCTTGCAAACGTGAGCTTAAATCGTGAGTTTAGATATTCGTAAGATAGTTTAGTTTTACCTTTCTCATGGCAACATGTTGTTGCTACAGTATTGCTGCGTAGTACGAGAGGAACCGCAGGTACGGACCTAGAAAATTACGCCGTAAAATATAGTATAAACGTATAATTCTCTCTAGCTCATGGTTTTTGCAATCAGTCGCCGTATATAAAAGCCTGCCAAGTTTTGAAGTAAGTAAGCATTCTGGAGACGGCTCATTGCAAGAATTCTTCCGTATCAAGACAGCTTGATCTAATGCCATTACCTCAGCTATTTAAAAATATCGTATTCAGTGATTAACTAAGTTAACTGCTTACAGTTATCCATTACTGAAAGACAGTTTGTGAATAATACTATGTATAAATAATTATACAGTTTAGTCCGTTACATTAAATAAAAGCAGGTTGTAAAGCAGAGAGTGCTTCCAAGTGAGAATTCACCATATAAAAATCATGCTTTTCGTAAAAAGATTTGTAAGGGCAAATTTAGCTTCTCTTCAGTTTTATGTAGGATATAAGTTGCTCAATAATAAAGAGCTCAATTTGTTTTATGAGAAGAATAACTTACTCTAGGATCACATTAGCAAAATATTTTTTTTAAGATCAATACTCAGGGGTGAACCCCTCTCATGCAGTGCATTGTATTGGAATATTAAAGGTAGATACATTTTTGTTTTGTTTTGTTGGTGAGACAAGCTGCTGTCAATTTGACCACTCAACAAAAAGTCATGACCACCTTTTTTTCGAAATCTTTTACTTTCTTTTCAATTTGAATAATAAAATATTTTAATGTTATTTCTTAGTTCTATTGGTTTTAGATAACAACTTTAAAGAAATCGAAATAAAAATAAATTTCAGCAGTAAATGTTTTGATAACAGAGTTATTATCTCATTTTGGCCAATCATTTGTCTAATTTATACAATGGTTACGATTTCATATACATTTATCAATTAGTTCCTTTCAAGTCCTTCTGTGTTCAAAATAAAAATCAATTCTCTTCTTTTCAAAATAAAAAAACCAACAACAGTTTGAGAAATCCTTTTAGTATATATGAGGAAATTTCTCCCACATAAAATAAAATTCCACTTAACGCAACACCAAAAACTCTTTTGCCCTCCCCCTTCACACACATGCATACATATGTTTGTACATGCATACGTATTTATAAACATCAAACCTGGTTCTTTTCACTAATAATGTATTTCTTTTTTGGAAAAATCCACATTCGAATGTAAAATTTTCTCTTATTCATCATTATCATTGAAAAATTTTGCATTTCAAATAGAAAACAATGCTTCAAGTCCTAAATAAACAGAAAAACATTAAAATTAAAAAGAGAAAAAGCAAAAAATAAAAATACAAATTGCAGACAGGAAAAACAATTTGATTTTAATTGAAAAATATCATAAATAAGCATAAATAAGGAGAAAAAATAATTAATTTTTTTATTTTTATTTTTATTTTCGTCTAAAATTTAAAAAGACAGAACTGCGTACGTTGTTTATGTACAAGTAAAAAATTAATAATTTTTATTAATTGTTATATAAAAAAAGAAAACAAAAATTCTTCAACAATATGTCAACAAAATGTTTGCAATTAAAATAAGCAAAAAGTTAAAAAAATAACCCAAAAAGCATAAAAAAATTGAAACCCCTAAAGCTATTTCATTATCTTTTTTCCTAACCTTCGTAAAAATGTTACATTAAATAAATAAATAAAGTTTACGCCGTATATACATATATACATATGTATGTATGTGTGAATATAGTAAGTGTTTTAGAGATATTTTGTAATTGTTTTTTACTAACTTTCTTTTGGTAGGTGTATGATTTTTAGAAAAATTTGTAAAAAAAAAGAAAAGAAATCAAGAATAACATTAGCTCAAGTATCCTTTATTTGGTCTCATCTTTATCCTCTATTTTGTTGTTCCTTTTTTAAAATTTCATTTTTCTTTTAATGGCATAACATTTGAATGCGAAAATTAGACGACAGAGAGAGAGAGAAACAACAAGAAATTAAGTTTTGGGAAAAAAGAAAAAACTGCTTTGTTAAGCACTTGCAAAACAAAGTTTTTTATGGAATTTTTATATTTTGCTCTTTACTCGTCTCTTTATTTATGTTTGTATGTATGTTCTTTTTGTTTTTGTTAGTAACACACTTTGTTATTATTGTTTTTCTAATGTTGTTCTTTCAGCATATAGCTCTGTATGGTAGTGGTAGTGTTGTTTTCCTAAACTTTTTCTTGAGTGCTCTCTATAACCGAATAAGAAGCAGGAGCTCAGTAATACTAAAAATGGTTATACAAAATATAAAAATACAAAACACTCACAAAGACTTAATTTGAAAAATTCATATAAATTTGTTGAATTGAGGGTGTTGGTGGCATAGTGTTTATTTTCTGTTGTTTTTCTTTGCTAATGGTTTTAAGAGGGTTAAACGCAATCGCCAAAAACTAATTACATTAAAATGAATTTGTTTTGATGACCAAAACAAAAGAAAAATAAATTGCTGGCTGAGGTTAATTTCTTCAATTATTAAGCTTTTAAAAGGTCAAAAATTTAATAGAAAATCAATTTTTTTTATTATTTATTAATTTATATATAGATATTGAAATAATTGCCTTTATTTTTAAATTATATTTTAATATTAAAATTGTAAAAGCACTGACTGATTTAGAAGCTACAATCTTCTTAGTTGTTTCCGTGGTGTAGTGGTTATCACATCCGCCTAACACGCGGAAGGCCCCCGGTTCGATCCCGGGCGGAAACAGTGTATAAATTTTTTATATAAAATTTAAAAATTTATAATAATTTGTAGCAGCAGTGCAAAAATTGTGCTATTTAAAAATAAATAGAATTATTAAAAAGACGAATGTCAAAAACCATTCATGTTCTATGAACAGGCTGTAAAACTTTAAACCACAATAAATTTTTTATATTTTCAGGAATTGTACGCGAATAAATATAAATATTTGTATTATTTTCCTTGACCTTTTTTATTAATTTTATTATTAGCTAGCGAAATATCGAAAAATAGATATTTTAAATATCACGGTGCTACAGTGAAAATATACTTGGAAAGTGACCTAGTGTACGTTGTAGGCCTTATTGAGTAGATCATAAATTAATTTTTAAAAGTTCGGAAACACCCTCAAATTTCGGAGTTATTCCGAAAAAACTATTTTCGGGTAGGTTCGAGTACTTATGAACACGTAACTCAGTTGATTTTAATCCGATTTTAAATTTTTAAACGGTTTCAGAAAGAAGAAATATGTGTCTTTTTAAATATGTACATATTTTTGTATATATATTAAATTTTTGCATTGTTATTTTTAATTATATCTGATTTTAATTTTATTTTTTCTAAATTTTTTAACTTTGGCGCCTTTTTTTAAATTAGATTGTTTAGAAACATACCCTTATGTATATATTTCATTAAAGTTAATTTAGTTCTGAGTTAAACAAGCTTCCAATAAATAAAATCGAGTAAAAAATAAAAAAGTTATTAAGGTTTTTCAAAAGTTAGAAATTTTGCTTTTACAAATATGTATTGATCAAGATACTACATTTTCTTAATTTTTTTAATATTTTAATGATATGATTATATAAATATTTTAAAATAACAGTATTCAAATTATTCTATTTAGAAATTTTGAATATTTGATTAAAAGTGCTTGCTAGACCTCTTTTGCTTGTACATCAAATCGTCTATTTCTCGCTTAAGTGACCAGCAGTAATTTGAAATCATTCATTGAAATCTATATGTACATGCAGAAAATGAACTTTAATGGACATTCTGCATCCCATTTGTGTATAAGCCTCAAGAAATTCATTTACTACATCAATATAATTTTCAATTTTTTCATTTCCCAAAAAATTTTCACATAAACTAATAAAGCTTATCCATGCTCTTTTTTCCACACATTTAATTTCATTGTGAATTCTTCGTCAAGCATGATTTTGCGGATTTGAGGTCGAACAAATTTATATTTAGAAATCAATAAAGATTTGTAACTTCTTTTATTTTTGCTTCACTTATTCTTGGGAAAACTGATTTTAAGTGTAAAAAGGCATCGCTTTCCCTATCCAGGCGTTTCACGAACTGCTTCATGTATCGCAATTTGAGGTGTAATGGTGGAAAAATTATTTTTTCATAATCATAAGACTAAAAATAAAGAAAATGTAGTATCTTGATCAATACATATTTGTAAAAGCAAAATTTTTAACTTTCGAAAAACCTTAATAACTTTTTTATTTTTTACTCGATTTTATTTATTGGAAGCCTGTTTAACTCAGAACTAAATTAGCTTTAATGAAATATATACATAAGGGTATGTTTACAAACAATCTAATTTAAAAAAATGGCACCAAAGTTAAAAAATTTAGAAAAAATAAAATTAAAATCAGATATAATTAAAAATAACACTGCAAAAATGTAATATATATACAAAAATATGTACATACTTAAAAAGGCACATATTTCTTCTTTCTGAAACCGTTTAAAAATTGAAAATCGGATTAAAATCAACTGAGTTATATAGTCATAAGTACTCGAACCTACCCGAAAATAGTTTTTTCGGAATAACTCCGAAATTTGAGGGTGTTTCCGAACTTTTAAAAATTAATTTATGATCTACTCAATAAGGCCTACAACGTACACTAGGTCACTTTCCAAGTATAAAAAAAAGTTGCTCATTTGTAGCACCGTGTATTTATTCGACCTTAAGCTCAATTAATTCAACTAATAATAAATATAAATTAATATTTAATTAAATAAATATTTAATTTAAGAATATTATATTCTGAGTTATTTTTTCAAATGTCAAATCAGTTTTATAGTTTCCGTGGTGTAGTGGTTATCACATCCGCCTAACACGCGGAAGGCCCCCGGTTCGATCCCGGGCGGAAACATAAATTTTTTAACAAGAAGGATTTAAATATTACAAACAGTGTTATCAACTCAGAGCTTTTTTGTATCAAAAACAGTCAATACAGTGAGGAAACAAATGACAACTCCAAAAGTAAAAATCAGCTGTAAATAATTTTACTACCATTTTGAAACAACAATTATATCTATGGTAGTAAATAGTAATGGTTTAAGTCGAAATTTCATGTTTTGCGATATTAATGGTTTTGTTTATAATAAATAGTGTTTTGGTCTGTTTAAATTAAAATATAAGTGCGTATAGTTTTATTAATAATAAAAATTTTTCTTGAAATTTAATTATGGATCTTGAAGAAGAGAATAACAATATATAATAAATTTATGTGCTGAAGGTCCAAAGTTCGAGCCAAAGTTTTGCTTCGTCAGAAACGCTTTGTATTTTTTTTATTAATTTTTGTTTCGTCAGAAGATTATGTTGGCCTAATTAATAAAAGGGCAAAGGCAATGATAGAAATAGGGTCGTCGCATAAATACATTTGAAGCTTAACACCTGCTATCAAACAAAGTCTCTTCATGTGGTCCCGTAGAGTTAGATTTTAAATGTTTTGTTTTTTTTTTGCTAAAATTTTTTTTTTGTGTTAGGACACGTGGCTGACGGGAAGGAAACCTCGCCAGTGCAACCGGTCCGTAACAGAAGAACATTTTCGTCAGAAAATTTAACTCTTTCTGACGAAACAAAAAATATGTAATAAAATTAAAATGGCAGTAAAATTGTTGTGTGCTTCTTGTTATTTTTGTTGGAGTTTCGCCACTGTAGTGCTTTTTGAATATTATAATTTAGAAGTCTTATTTCAGTTAGTGCTGGTTCTTTTTAATTCTTCGTGCCACCAAATCTTATTTAAAATAGTGATGAAAATGTTTTCTGTTTAAAAAGTCTTGAAGGTCAACAAATTATTTACTAAATACAATTAAATTTTTTAATTGAAACACATAAATGGAAATGTTTGGGCGTATGTTTTTTTTATTTTTCTTAATAACAATGGTCTGCAATAAAAATATCAGAAGAATAGAATTAATAAAAATGTAAAGGATTTAATTTTTTAATTTTTTAATTTTTTCTACATCAGGTCGATATTTTTTGTAATGGGTGTGGCTAGTTTTAGCTCTTAATGATGCGACTGCATTTCTATATTACATCATAACTCGAAAATTGTTTATCGAATTTCAAAAAACAAGACGACAAAAGATTCTGCAGAAAATTAATTTCCATTTACACTGTTCTTTGCTCAGTCCAACAGTTTTAGAATAAGAGGATAAGTTTATTACAAAGAAACTAAAATACACTTCATGAAAATCGATAAACAAATATTGATAAGGAATTGCATTCTCACAAATATTATTTTATTTTTTAAATTATTCTCTCATAAAACGTAACGTCTCTGTAATTTTTTATCTCTTCCAAAATATATGATTGGTCAGGATTATTAAAATAAATATTTGTGTGTGAGATAATTTCATCATGGAAGCTAAATTCGCTTCCGCTCGTTGAAGCAAATCGATTTTTTTTATTTTTGAAAACGTGAAATTGTTGCTTGGGGCTGAATACGTAGAACAGGTGAACTGATTGGCACTGGGTAGCCCAATTCATATAATTTTATAATCAAACATATGCCAACACTTGCATTAGCTTGGTGCAAAATAGGTTTTTTTATACCGATACGATGGGGTAATATTATCATTGAATGTTTTATACGTTTGACAAGACAGTGGTCAGCCAATTTTTGGAAATCTTACTCATATCTAACTGATCGTTCCAAATAAAAACCATTGACCAATGGAAAATACATGTAAGTCCTCTAGTACTTTTAATTTACGTTCAGTGGTCATAGTAGATACCCTAATTAGGCATTGAGAGTTCGAATTAAATAATATTCACAAAGTAAAATACAAAAATTAGATGATTTTAAAATAATCTGCACATTGGAATATATAAAATTAAACATTTTAGTGATATTAGACATGAAGCTTTAAAAGTACGATACACATTCAAGTATAGTATTCTTAGCGATTTAGATTTAGCTTAGGAGAATAACAGAATAAGGATAAAATAACGTTTGAATATATAATTATATACACATACATATGTAATATAAATATGTAAACGATTTATTTAAAGAACGTAATTGCCACAGGAAGAATTCCCTATTTATCTGCTAACAAAATAAACGTTATTATAATGACTTGAAAACATTATGTTTTTACATTTAATTTAGCCGGGTTATAAATTTATTTGACCACAAACATCCTAAAATTTGTTAACGCATTAAACGGCTTTTAATCTTTTTTTTACCAGCCTTTATTCAAGCGTGTAAAGCGATTAGCCTCGACTTAATAAATATTACAAAAAAAAAAGATGATAAAACATTAAACGAAATCGTAAATTTATTCTAAAATCAACTAAATATTTAAGATATTTCTTATTGTTTTTGTTGTTGGCCATTTCAATGGAAAACCCGCAAATGAATTATAAAAAATAAACGCAAATAATAAACTCTTTCGCTCGTTTCACAAATAAACCCACAGAAATATGCGAGTATTTACGACAAACAGTAGAAAATACTCACGTTTAGAGAACATCAGCACCAGTACTTTAACCATTCAAAAAGGACTATTGAAGAAGACCCAAAAAGAAAAGAAAATAAAACGATGATTACGCTGATAATGATACAAAACATGTTCAGGCATATAAAAATGAAATCAAATGTACAAATAATACTACCACAGCAGGGAAATGTAATGAATCCCTTTAATGGTTTAGTTTTATTAGCCTTAACCCGTCATCAGTATCCAGTAATACAACTGTGTGTGCACATGTGTGTGTGTATGTGTGTGGGTGTTTGCGCAATTTTAAAGGATGCTGGTCAGTTTTACTGACAACTCTTTCTCAGGAAATACTTCATTCACATGTGTGGGTGTATGTTTAAAAACAGATCATGTTTCTTATATTTTCCCTTCTTTTTTTACAATTTTTGTTATGTATCGGTTTATATGTTTGCTGATGCTTTTTCTGTTGCTGTTGCTGTTGTTGGTATTTTAATATTTTTATTTAAGCATGTCCGACTGTCACTGACAACATTACAACTCCCTCGGGTGCTATCACAGCCAATTAGGAGTGTATAAAAGTATAAGAGTTCATTTCTTTAGAATGCCATAGAATATTGTATTGAATAGAGAAGTATTTTACAGTTTTTATGCAAATTTTATAGGCAAAGGCTTTAATCTATTGGTTGGATATTTGAATGGCTGATTGTTGTTTTTAATGGCATGTGACTATCATTGTAATGGCATCTTTATAGTTATTTAAAATAATTTCTAAATAGAATAACGTACAATTTGAAAAGTCTTTTAAATAAGTCAAAAGGTTCGAATTCTACAAAATTATAAAGGTAGCAGTTAAATTTTGTAATGAAATTTTAAAACGAAAATTTTGTAATTGGTAACGAAAATTTAAAACATACTGGTGCAGAATTATTGTAATCTTATGAAATAACTTCTAAAACAGTTTTAGACTTAAAATGAAAGCAATTTTGTTAAAGAAATTAAGGGTTTTATTTATTTTTATTTGTAATCATTCGACATGTAGATTAGCTTTTAGTCGTCAGAAATGCTCTACGGTGGATTAGTAATAGTATAGAGGATTAGGAATAGTAGTGCTAGTAATAATATCATGCCTACTATAAATTTTAAGATGGCTATGATATTGATAACTATGTTCTACTGTACACGGGACTACTCACCTTTGGATGGTTTGGCTGTTTACACAGAATATTCTAAAATGGATGTGGGAACTGGGGCTGAAGTCTACTGCCTGCAGTTATGCCCCAGGTTGACCGACAGATGCAGTATTACTAGGCTGTGATTTTTGGCAGTGGATTCGATAAGTAAGCGGCATTTAAAGCACTCGATTATATATGTATATTGACTAATGCCCATATTCATAAAAAATAAAATTGGTTTATAGAGTGCTTATTTGACACATTTCTATGGAGTAATTGTCAAATAGGGAATTAATAAAACTGTTTTATTTTTTATGAATACGGGCATTAGTGTTTATAAAAATAAATAATTCAAGCCGAAACTACACATAGTAGTACAGTATTCCACGGATAATTGCCTCGACAAAAATGTAAAAATTTTTGGGCAATTATGAGTGGAAGTCATTTAAACGAATACGGTTGCCTGTATACACTGGCGTCAATACATGTGAAAAGCAAGTAACTCTATACTTATACATAAGGTTTAGTTAATATAATTATTTTGGGTAATTAAACGGAATTTTGTGTGAAATTTCTCTTTTGGGAAAATATATTTGAGGTAATTAAGCGACTAACACAGTTAAGCTAAAGTTAATTTACCGTGGAATTGTATGAAATTTAATAGCCTAAGATCCTAATATTGGTATTCTTATGAGAATTAACATCCGTTAAGGAGATGAGACCTTTCGTAGCTGGGTCGAAAACTAGTTCAGTTCTGTTAGTGTTTGTACATATTCCTTAACGGTTGTTAATTCTCATAAGAATACCAGTATTAGGATCTTAGACGATTAAATTTCATACAATAAGTATAATAAAGATCCATTAAAATATTCGAATTTAATTCAAAAATGTATAATAATTACCGTGGAATTTTATTAAAAAATGGCAAGAAACAATATGGGAATTTAGAAATTGAAGTAAATAAACGTTAAAGGCAATTAAGCGTGGGGCAATTATCCGGGGAATACTGTACCGATATATAGAAAAAAAAAGATTCAAAATTCAAGCTCGAAATAGGGTATAAATTTATTTAAAACGAAAGGTCGAAAAACGAAGTAATACAATGAATATACTCTTGAAATTTTTGTTTTAAAGTTTGGAATATTCCAATATAACGCAAAAACTTCATGTAATTTTTGCTATGACGGGAAAATCAAATCACTTTGACGTAAAGCGAGTTGTCAATGTAGCCTAGTGGTTTCAGGTAATGAGATGTTATTTCATTTACTTGTTACTTATGATAAACTTAAAATACATTTTTCGGTTTGCCTGAAAAAAATTAATAAAATAAAAAATTTACTGCTGTAGTATTCATAAAAAATATTGTGGGTTTATGAAAAGCTTATTTCGTAAATTTCTACGGAATACTTATCATATAAACCCTTCATAAACTTATAATAGTTTTTATGAATACAGGCGTTAGTAAATAATACAGCGGTAGACGAACAGCGTAGACATATTAAACCATCAGAATGGAAAAGAAAACTCTATTGAAATTTATTTCGACCTATTAAAAAAGTATTAAGAGAACCCAATAATTTTTTACTATTCTAATTACCACGGTAACATTTCTAATATGTTAATATGATATTCAAGATAAAGATAGATTATGCAAAATATATCTTCGTAAGAACTAAAGAACGCTGTAACTGGAATTAAATGGAAAATAGGTTTTTTGCATCATTTTTAACAAAAAACAAATACGCGTCGATTAGTCCCGATCCCACATTTCTACGATGAAATTCACTTACGACGTCTGCATTTTGAAAAATTCCAGTGTCTTTGTTCTACTTTCATACAGGTTTTTTGGTTCTGGTGAACATTTAAGGTTTTGTCAGTTACAGCGTTCTTTAATTCCATCGACGATATATTCTCTATGGACTGTGGAGTAAACGAACACAAATTAAGATTATAATCAAATTTGCTGGTTTTTATGAAAAAACGAAAATCATTTTTTTTATCCGCTTTGGCGTTAAACATCTTTTTCTTATAGTGTTATAATAATTCGTTTACTATACATCTCGTTTTTGTTTCCTGTGTTTCTTAGAAGTGTATACAAATGCAAGTTATTAATGACGATACGTGTTACTCGTATGCCAAATGAATATTTATTATAAAATTATTTAAAATTCTTCTTTCATAAAGTAAGAACACTCTTAAGATAAATAATTGATTATTATAAAACATCCTGAGAGTGTTTTTGAAACTCTGTTTGAAATATACTCGCATAAGCTCATATGTATAGCGGATATTAAAATTTCCGCTTAAAATTCATTTAGAAGCTTTAAATATGAAATAAACCTATTAATATTTTTTCAGGTTTTAACACTCTCTCCCCTTCTCCTTTTTTTGAGCTATTTCTTTAATGTCATGTCTTTGGGGATTTAACAAAAGAGTCATTTATCTTGGCAGAACCTCTTTAGCGACAGTTTGACAAGACGCTACAACACTTACGCCCCCCGCTTTAAATAACTATTCGTAATAAAGAAATAAATGACTAAAGGAGTACCAATACTTCTTTTATAAAAATAGAAAATAAAAAGAAAAGCAATCAACCACTAATAAATGGGAATTTTTCATTTCCACTCGCCACATCGATAACGATTTATTGAAGGAAAATACATACATTTTTTTGGTAATGTTTTACTTTTTACTTATTCTTTTGTTTTTTTTTTTTACAAAATATTTGCAATTTTATTTAGACTCTTGTTTAAATGTACAGAATACATATTATTGAAGTTTTTTTTTACTATTTTCATTATTCCTTTCTAAGGAAAACAAAGTACTCATCGATATTTTGCAATGTTTATTTCACTTCTCAAGAGAAAAAAAAAAAAAAAAAAATAAATAAAACTTGTGCATCCAAAAGAGACACAGTACGAGGGCGAATCAATAAGTTAATGACTCTTTAAATGAAACACCGACTTTTGGATAAAAATTCTTTTTAATTTTAATTTCATTTTTAAACTTTTTATAGTCCTAAACTTATATAAGAGTCGTCGAGGTTATCAAAATAGATACTTGAGTACTTAAAAACTCGAGCGGCGAGCAAAATTATATTTGATTCGCTCGTTTTACGACTCCTCCTCATGAGTTGTATTTTTATTCTTTTTTTGGCGACTCGCGAACACAAATTTGGAGTCTTTAATATTTGTTTTATATTATATACCCCCACTGACTACTGTACTGCCAGACTTGACTTCGATAGGCGATTTGAAGTAAGAATCCCTACCATATCGGAATGGAATCGAGAGTATCCTCTATAGGATTTCGACAGTAGGGTCTGTGGTGTTGGATCTAATGTTTTTTCTGTCAAATGTAATTTAAATTACTACCAGGAGAATAGCTCTTTTCCCCGGCTTTAGCATTTTTTAGACGGTGATCTTCACTATTGAATAACCTTACTCACTGCAATCCTCTCACGCGGTCCGGGGGTGGCATCGGCATTTGCTTGGATAGCCAAACAGCTCTCCTTGTCATGAGATCGTACATTACTACCTCTAAACTAGTTAAGAAGTGTATTGAAAGCGTTGAGCCTCTTTGTTGGGATGGCACATATTTGAATCTCGAGACATGAAATCATGGACATGAACAGACGGACGAATTGACTCTAAAGAGTTCTAATTCGAATGGATACCATCTTGCCATGGTTACATCTCCAGTATAGTCTACTGCTACTACTATTATAAGAAGGCAAATGACAGAGGGAGGGCAATTGACTCCTACTTTATTTCAAGGTTAATATAGCTATGATAATAATCCGACTAGATCACTGTTGTGTTACTGAAGGAGGAATGTGTCTACATTGGTACTTACTTAGCACTGGCAGATTTGAAACCATACTCGCTGGGTGCGTATTCCTACAAACAATCACTTTAGTAAGTGTTACAATAACCCGATCATTTTTAGCAGACATTATGATCCTTTCCATATATAGTTTCTACATAGTATCGCTAAAATATCGTACATTAATCTAGGATACATCCTCATATATTTCAATCTGATAAAATGGATAGGAAAAAATTCAGACAGTGGTTAAAAGTGTTTGGGTACTTTTCATAACGATGTTGTTGGAAATTAGTTGACGATCGTGACAAGCGTCTACGTTAATCCACAGTGTTGTCTTTTCAGTTAAGAGAATGGAATTTCAAAAGTTACGAGTTGTTTTTTAAGGTTTCTTAAAGCTGTTTCAACATGGACATTTTGAATTTATAAGTTGGGATCTAAGTAAAGTTTTTTTTTATAAATAGGTGATTGAATGTTTATATAAATTTTTAAGTGAAATATTCGAAAGTTATTATTGAAACATTAATAAACTGAGAAAACATCAACAGTTTCTTTAAAAACAATTTAAATATATGGATTTTAATAAAGTTAAGGCAAATTTTACCATTCAATACTTTTAAATATTTTCGACCTGCACTCGTAACATGTTCAAAAATTAAATTTTATGTTGGAGAAACATACGATTTTGTATCTGGTCTATCTGGTTTCGTAGGTGAGACTAAAAATAGATTTGGCTGAGCAGCTGGCTGAATGAGAAAAATTCTTCTTTTTATAGTTCAAATGTTGTGGGAATTAAGTCAGTATCGAGCTAATGAGTGATCATTAATTTTACTGATCATTACCATTAATTTTAGTGACTCAAGTTTCGGTTTTCATATGGTACACACAGATAAGTTTATAAAATTTTGTTCAATCGGGAAAATTTCATTATTACCATTTATTGCCCATCCGTTATTATAAACAAACACTATTTTCGTAAAAGAGAAAATAAAAAGAACAAAAATCGAAGATTTTTATCTTTGACGTTACATACCTCTGCACCAAAGGTCACCCCAATTTTATTCCAACAACTGCTATCGCTAAGAAATTGTAAGATTTTCTTGCCTAAGCCACTGAATGGAGGTGTGTCTGCTATTTTGTATTGGCGTTGAAACAATTTAGTATTACAATAAAAAAAAAGAAAACAAGTATAAAAAACTAGAATAAAACAACGAAAAATAAAAACATCATATAGAAGGAAGTCGTTTAAAAGTACAAACGGACATTATTTATAACCCAAACCAAAATACCCCTGAAATCTATTGTTGGAAATCGAAGAAGATAAACTTTTTTTATTTCTTGCACTCATCCACTTGTAGATTTAAGAAAACAAACATTTTAGATGGAAGACGGAGATGGTAAAAATTATATATATAAAAAAAATCAACGTTTATTTTTGCAAATGAGTGTCTATCTGTAATGCTCCTAAAATGAAATCGAATAAGAAATGTTGTATTTGTTTTCATTTTAAATAGACGCCTTGATACAGTGGGCTTAAAGTAAGGGAAATATGATTTTTTTTTAAGAAACAACTCTTAAGGTATATGGGTTAAACCATATCAACTCAACTTAAAATATGCCGTTTTTGAAATGAGTGTCTCCGAATTTGCTAATTTTTGGTACGAATAAAGTATATCATAACACTAAGCCAAATATAAAATTTAAGGCCACTGACACTTCTGGATCCGGAAATATAAGGTCTTGAAAAACGGAAAACAGTACAAAAATGCACAAAGTTACACTTACTTAATTGTCATTTTCTTGAAAAGTATTATAGCTACGCATCTCGTAAAAGTCGCATTTGGAAGGGTATTAAATTACCTTTGATTTAATATGCAACATGATTTTTTCTTTGAAAAAGTCAAAGGTCAATTTTCTTTATCTATAAGTCGGAAGCCTATATCTCCGAAAGCGACCTTTTTAAAAATTTTAAAAAAAATTATGCCAAAGATAGTTTCGTTCTCTACAGTTGTGAAAAATTTCAGAGTGGAGGTATTTTTGGATCAAGAAATAAAAATCAAATCGCAAAAGAATGTGATTAAAACTAGTCTAATAGTGCTGGAATGGTAGACGATTTTTCGATTTCGATTAGCTGGAACCGCTTATTTTTTAAGTTTCTACAAAAAATACATGAAACAAAAACGGGGGATGTGGGATGGGGGCAAATGGCTCTTCTTCGGGGTCAAAGGTTGGGTTGAAGGAGTAAAAGTCCACAAAAACCTCCACAACTTCCCTGGATTAGCCCCTAGAGGGATAAAATGTAAGACCGACACTTACTAATATTTTACCCCCCAACTTTTTTCCGAACATAGCTACCTCCTATCTCCAGTCCCTAAGGGGGCCCCAGTTCAAAGTTTTTAAAATGTGCTCCTACCACTCTAGAGAGTGGGAATAGGGGTTAGGTATGTTCGGAAAAAAAGTTGGGGGTAAATACCTACCCCTACCTATATAACTATCCCCTATCTCTGCTCTCTAAGGGGGCTCCATTACAAAGTTACATTTTTATATAAAATTTGCTCCTACCATTCTAGGGAGTAGAGATAAGGGTTAGATATGATCAGAAAAAGAGTTGGGGGTAAATACCTAACCCCACCTAACCCCTACCTACATACCTACCCCCTATTTCCACTCCCTAAGGAGGCTCCATTACAAAGTTTATGAAATGTGCTCCTACCACTCTACGGAGTGGAGATAGGGGGTAGGTATGTTCGAAAAAAAAGTTCGAGGTAAAATATTAGTAAGGGTCGGTCTTACATTTTATCCCTCTAGGGGCTACTCCAGGGCAGTTGTGAAGCTTTTTGTAGATTTTTATTCCTTCAACCCAACCTTTGACCCCGATGAAGAACTATTTGCCCCCATCCCACATCCCCCGTTTTTGTTTCATGTATTTTTTGTAGAAACTTAAAAAATAAGCGGTTCCAGCTAATCGAAATCGAAAAATCGTCTACCATTCCAGCACTATTAGACTAGTTTTAATCACATTCTTTTGCGATTTGATTTTTATTTCTTGATCCAAAAATACCTCCACTCTGAAATTTTTCACAACTGTAGAGAACGAAACTATCTTTGGCATAATTTTTTTTAAAATTTTTAAAAAGGTCGCTTTCGGAGATATAGGCTTCCGACTTATAGATAAAGAAAATTGACCTTTGACTTTTTCAAAGAAAAAATCATGTCGCATATTAAATCAAAGGTAATTTAATACCCTTCCAAATGCGACTTTTACGAGATGCGTAGCTATAATACTTTTCAAGAAAATTACAATTAACTAAGTGTAACTTTGTGCATTTTTGTACTGTTTTCCGATTTTCAAGACCTCATATTTTCGGATCCAGATGTATCAGTGCTTCCAAACTTTGTATTTAATTTAGTTCTATGATATACTATATTTCTACAAAAAATCATAAAATTCGGAGGGGGTTGGTTAAAACCATTGGTTGATTTGACTTGGAATATCCCATATGCGGAAACACATACACTAAAATCGGTGACAAAATCAAAAACTTAAACTCAAAAAACAGTATTGCTCGTCTTCATTTCGTTTCAATTGGGAGTATTGCAGCATAGAATAGAAGCAAAAACGAACAGCCTGTTTTTAAAACACGAATAGTTTTTGGCATTCGTCTTTTTATATGTGAAAGAACAACGAAAACACTCAAATTTGTTACTGTTTCTCATATAAAAAGACCAATGTCAAAAACCATTCGTGTTCTAAAAACAGGCTGTAAATTGTTGTAAAAATAAAATTTCTCTTTAATTTTTAAAATTAAAAAGATAAAAGAAGAAAACCAATATAAGTACATATATCTTCTTTCTCTAATATATAAAATTTTTTTGTTATAGTGTTTGTAACAAAACTCTTTCGAAATGGATGGACATTGCTCATTAGATCTGAGAATAGGACGTAAATTATTTTTCATACCTCTAATTGAAAAGGATGGAGCACCCTAAAATCTTATATATATCGTCGATGGAATTAAAGAACGCTGTAACTGACAAAATCTTAAATGTTCCCCAGAGCCAAAAAAACTGTATGAAAGTAGAACAAAGAGACTGATATTTTTCAAAACGCAGACGGCGTAAGTGAATTTATTTTTATCGTAGAAATCTGGGACCGGGACCAATCGACGCGTATTTTTTGTCTGATAAAAATGATGCAAAAAACGTATTTTCTATTTTTTGTCAGTTACAGCATTCTTTAATTCTTGCGACGATATATAAATTAATGGGTTTTTCTTTGAAGACTATATACAACTAAAGAACTGTACCACTTCTCTTGAAACTTTTTTAGTATCTCTTCAAAATTTCAACTGGGTTGTACCACGCACATATAAAGCAAATATTTGTTTGTCTGTTTTCTCAAGACGATAAACTAAATCGTTTTTAAACAAATTATCAGTTAAAAAAAGGGCGAAATTGGACAAGTGAGCGTGGTACTTACTGAGAACGGTTTAAGCGAAATTTTCAGTCGTCAGTCAAAAAGTGATCACAATTGGACAAGCTCGCAAGGCACCGTTCATACAAAGTAAATATTGAGTTTTTTGTAACTCTGGAAGAAGCAATTTCTTTGCCAATATACATCATTAACCAAAAAGTGAACGATGTTGGATTATTGGTAGTTGCTCTCTCCACACTTATTCATATTAATTGTTTTATATAATTCAAAATTAATTCAATGATATCTAATTATCTTATTAATTGAAACTTTTCTGGCGAACATTTTTTGTGACATCCTTACAAGTTGCAAAAGCCACACGATCTTGCACTAAAACAAGAAATAAGTTAGTTTATAAAGAAAAAGAGTTGTTACGCTTATAGGAACGTGGTAAAACGTGATAAAAAAATGTTCCTTTTTTTTAAATGAACGTGCTTACTTCAATGAACGCTGCTCACGAAAATATCAGCCAACGACCGCGTGCTCATTCAGAATGCAATAAATTTTTAACTCCTGCGTATTATTTTTTGCGTGATTTTCTTTTGACTTTGGCCTTCACTTGAGTTATTTTTTTAAGAAGTTTTTTCTTTGGCTCCACTGTTCCATAGTTAATAGGGCAATAATGTTTTAGTTCGAAATGCTGGTACAAACAACGGCTGGCTTCGGATATTAAGTTTTTCACAATTGTAAAGTTGGGTTGTTAGCAAATCCAGGCAATACTTCAATTGAGATAAACATCGCAATTCCAAATGATATCGATTGATTTTTGCTTCAACTTCTTCTCATGCCATTATAAATAGAATTTGCTTATAAACTTCTATTATGTGGGAAGGGAAGAAAACAAGGCAACGTATTTTTAATAGGTTGTACGATTTGTAATTTATGTGGTGGCATTAAAACCGATAGAAGTAGAAAAAAAAAACCTGAACATAAGAGAAACGAAATCGGAAAACACTTATATTGTATTTTCCTTTTGTTTTTATGCTGCGTGGAATTATTTTCTAATGTTTCCTTATTTGTATTGAGGGATACTTATTAAAAATAAAAAATACGTGGAACCAATTCAACTACTATTACCCAACCTTTACGTTCCATATAAATGGGGGAAACGGTATTCAGAATTTGTGAATATTGTTGAGTATTTGGAAAAATCATGTCATTACAGCCATTTTATCGCCTTAAACCACTTAAATGTCAGCAGGACAGTGATAGCGGTCTTTGGTGTAGATTTTCATTTTAGTTTCACACACTCACAAGGGTATGGAGAGTGTTGATGTCGTCAGTTATGTTTTTGTTTTTCCTTTTCTTGTTTTGTTTTAATTTTTTTCATACCTAACAATCCTCATCATTTGTATCTCTTGTCCATACAAGTGTAGATTATAGCACTTTTTTATGCCTATTTTTTGTGGCTATCACTGTGGCTGCTGTCTTATAGATTTTCTTGCTGGGTGTGCAAAAATGTTAATCTGTATTCGTAATAATAAGGGTATTCTGGCATTTATTTTCTTTTTTTTTTTTTGTATTTTAATACGTATGTACTTGTTTTTTCAGTCCATTTTATGCCATTTTTATCTATGTTGTTGTTTTGGTCTGGTATTTGTGTCCACTTGGTTGTACAGTGTGGTCAGTTTCTATTATAATGTGGCAAATTTGAACACAGTTTTTTTGTTTGTTGCAATACATCCTGGAGGGATGATATAATTTGTAAAATATTTTCAGAATTAGATGACCATTTCGAATGTTGAAGATCCTTTTAAATGTTCCTCCTTTATATTAACAAATGCATTTGTATATGTATGTTTATGGTGTATGTTTGCATTATAATAAATTATTTTGTCGTCTGTTTGGTAAATGATAATGTTAATATTTAGAGCCATGAGTTATGATTTGGCCATTATGTTGGAATTTTTTGCTGTTTTCTTTTTAGATAATAAACAAAAAACAATTGTTAATTTTTTATGCAGCAATTTGCTTAAATCTTTATGTGTTGTTTGTATTAATTTTTTTAGTTTTTTTGTGTGTGATGATAATGTATCAACATTCATTACTTATTACACCGATACACTCGAAAAATAATGATAGTCTTAATAAGCATTTACTTAAATTGTTCTTTTTTCAGAAATTAATAACAAAAATGTGCTCTTAAAGATATTTTCTTTCTTAAATTAAATTAAACTAAATCAAATCAAAGTAAAGTTAAACAAAAATAGGCAACGATAAATATCTAAAAAAAACGGAAAAAATAAAATTTTAACTATCTGACCTGACTAATCTGAAAAATTTATTTAAAAATCGCAAAAAATTAAATTTCTTTAAAAATTAGTAAAACTGTAGAAAAAATGAAAAAGTTAACACCAGGGTAGCCATAAAAAAAACAGTACAATATACAGTATTATAGAGTAAACTGGTATTAAGCAAAGAAATTTATATAAATCGAGGGTATTTCTTAGTATTTCGCCGCATAGCGTTTAAACATGTAGGCCGATTTCAACAAAATTTAAGAAGAGGGTTTATATTAATTTTTGGTTAAAATCAAAAATCGCATGTATGCAATTAGTTAGGCGAAATTGCCTCTAAGTCGTACTTGATTTATGTATGTCATGGGAACGGTTAAAGCTGAAGCTTCTGAATTTGGTCTGATTGTCTTAATGGCCAAGGCAAAAACATCAGTCAGAAAGTAGGCGGAATTGTACAAGTGGGCGTAGTACCTCCCATACAAACTACATTCATATATATCTTGAGAACCATTAAAGACAGTTTTTGAATTTAGTCGGAATGACTCCAGGGCCAATGCAAATCGTCACTTAAAAATTTAGCAGAATTGCATAATTGAATGTAGTAAGTAGTTCACATACAACCTATATATTAATTTTTGAGTATCTGGAGAACGGTTAAGGGTAAAGTTTCTAAATTTGATTTGGATGATGAAATTAATTAAATTAATTTAATAATGAAAATATTTAGTCGGTAAGTGGACAAACTAAATATTAATTTTTGTAGAAAATTTCTTATATTATTTTGCCTGACAGAGCAGACACAGGGCCCGATAGTTGAGTATATAAATATTTTAGTACATAATTGGCCATTAAAACCCTGTGTCAGGGTTACGACTTAGCTTCTCGCAACACTCATGTTGTGTGTGTTAATTTTTATCCATGGGACCTACAGTCGACTCCGAACGACAGATTTTTTATTTATTTTTATTGAGACCAATACTCAGGGGTAAACCCCTACTAAATGCTCTGCATTGTATTGGAATTTTCGTGGAAAAGACAGTGCACTATGACAACAGAACATATATTATAGGAATCTGACAAATTGCTGTGAATTAATCATTCAAAGGCCAGTGTTATACCTTCACCCTGGAATGATCAACAACAATTACCCCATCGTTAAATGTTGATTGCGATGAGTGCCTTCGCTAAGTAGATTTTTAGCTGTTATCTACTACTTCCCAATAGGTGGCGCTTTTCTTCTGATCATTCGTTTTTCGTTGTCAAAGGTTAAGGTGCTATCCCAGAGCTTTTGCCCGGAGACTGCTGAGAGGTAGTCGTCGAAAGAAATAATTTGATAAAACGTCCCAGCAAAATATAATTAAAGTGCTTCAAACAGAATGTAAGTTCACATTAGGCATTACATAAATTTAATTTTTTTTCAATACATTGCTATATTACAATAAATTTGAAGTCACGAAAAAGCACAACAAAAAAGCTATCAAAGCAGTCGATTTGCAGAATGAATCAACAAAAACTAACTAAAGGTACTTTCGGCAACGTATGAAAAACCCCTCTGTTTGCGTTATGTATTGATTCAATTCGTTCATTTCAAATAAATTTTAGTTTTAAACACATACTCTTCAAAATCATTTATGTTTCGCTTGAACCAATGAAGCAACCACATTTCTTACATGTTATAATTTGCTGAGATAAACAGAAATTTCTTGTAAACATTTATTTTAAAATTTTTTTTATAGCAATACCTACGCAAGTCTGAAAAAAAAACTAAATCAAATAGATTTTATAAAATAGCTTTGTAAAGTATTTAATTAACATTTTTAGTTGAGCTCTGCATATCATGTAAACTGATACATGGAAATTATCGTTAAGTCAGAGTAGTGAAGAAAAAGTATAATTTTTATTCGACAGTAAAAAAAGGAATGAAATATGCACAAGCATGTGTGACAGGCCATGATGGTAAATAATAGAAGGACTAAAATTCACATTTAGATTTTTACTAATGAGCTGACTATTATTTACATGCATGTCCTCCTAAAAAAAAAAAAAAAGAAAATAATAAATAAAACAGCATTAAATCAAACACAAATAAAAATAAATAAAAAGAACTTTTAAAAATAAAATTGATCAATTAGCATTTTGCTTCTCCCAAATACCCCCCGATATAAGTACATATAAAGCCAAAAAACAATTAAAAAACCAAATGATTTTTCAATAAAAAAAAATCAAGTAGTATTCTAAACTGCTGACAATTTCAAGGCAATGGCCGTCAGTATAAAAATTTAGTAATTGGTAGTGTGGAATGAGAATTCAATAACAGAGTAACTCATTTTATTAAGTACGCATTGTTGTTGGTTTAATTAAAAAACAAAAAAGAAAAAAAAAGGAAAATAATACCAATGAATTAAAAGGAAAGAGAGAATAATAAAATCTGTGACAGTTTATTTGTTTGAAATGGAAGTCAGTAATTTTGTTGTCGATTTCTATTATTCCATCTCTTTTTCCACTTTGAATTTTGTTTTGTATTAAAAAGAACGTACACACACAAACACACACACAGAAACAATATTTCATTTCAATTCATTCAGAAATCATTTCCATACCACTTGATTTTTATTTTCATTATTACTTTCATTTTATTTATATCCGATTTTTTTTTTTCTTTTTTCTTTTTTGCCAACTCAAGTACGGTCCGGTATCTTATGAAAATAATAAAAATCTATTCAAATCTCCTCAATTCCATGTGGCATTTGTGGTCTGTTGTATAGAAAACCTGTAAATGAAAATGAATTCTCTAACAAAACCTGTTACAAAAATATCCTCTTCATTTTAATGTGGCAGCCACTATGGTTAGGGACGTGCTAGCTGATTTGGGCTCTTGTATGAGTGTGAGGGTGTGAAAAAAATTAAAATTTGTCTACTTTGGCGGAGACACTTATTGTAACAGATTTCAATAGGAATTTTTAAAATATATTTCATAGACTTTGATTACCCACATAAAAATATTTCAAATACAAATACAAGTATACGTATCACTTAAAATACGTACATACAATACAATCTATATACAGTAGCATGTCAGTATTTTATATTCTTCTTCTGTTCATTTTATTACATTTCACAATTTTTTTTCCGGACAGGAAAATGGACAATTTGTGTTTGTGGCGGCAATTGATTGGCAAATATTGTCTCTGCTCAGGGTTGATGATGAGCGAGCCAGTGAATGAATCTTAAGATATACGTATACAAATTCAAATTGTGAACTTTATAAAAGAAATACTGGAAAAAAGGGATAGAATTTTGATTAATATTTACAGTGCGAGCTCGATTTTCGCAACCCCCGATTAACGCAACACCGCGATTAGCGCAACAGGCAAATTTTTTACATTACAGTCTTTATAAGTGCAACGATTTTCAAAAATGAGTCTCAATAAGTGCAACACAATTTTTTTTTAAACATATTTACGATGATTTCTGTTTGTATTTCTTGTTCAGAAACGTAGTTTTATAAAATTAATCACATTTAATCAAAGAATCATCCCATTTCAATAGCATTTCTCCTACGTTAGTGCTGTCCCAACACGTTTTAAAACACAAATACAAACGCATCGGTTTTCGTATGTATGTTTACACAGATGCGTAGGCTAACATATTTGTATAATTTCACTTTACAAAACAAAAAATTGCTCGCTACGCCAATGTTTCAACAAAAAGACTGTTTTTAACAGTTAGTTTTTTGTTTTTTTAATTAAAAATTGTTTTTTACAAATAATTTGTTTCTTTTTAATAAAAATGGGGTATTTTCAGGCACAATAAAAAGTGGTCGATAATTGCAACCTTTTCGGTAATTGCAACAGGCCAGATTTTTTCAAGTTGCGAAAATCGAGCTCGCACTGTATTTGAGTTTATTAAAAGAAAAGTGAGCGTAAAGGTTAAAAGTATTTTTTGTTCTTTTTTTTTTGCTCGTAACAATCCTTTTTTATAAATAATTTAAAATTAACAAAATAAAGTCAATGACTTATTGAAAAATGTACAATATGGGTTTCCAAATTTAAATATTAAAAAAAAACACTGAATAATTTTATTTATTTATTTAGAAAAAGAAAAAAATTCTATGGCTAGTTTAAAACTACAAAATCCACACACATTTTGTAACAGACTGTTGTAATGTTATACTTGAAAGTTTTCAAAACAGAAACCTAAAACAGCCTTTAAGCTATATTTACACTACCTAAGTTTCTCATCTGAGTTTTATATCAGAAGCGCATTCAGATAGGCCCAAATAGTTTAATTACAAATCTAAGTAGTTTAATTTTTATTGTTTTTGCCTGAGCTCAGTTAAAAATATAAAATTTTCTGTTTTCAAAATTATTGCCATCTCAGTTGTAACTGTTATAATCTGTTCTAATCAGATGAGAAACTTAAGTAGTGTAAATATAGCTCTCTTTTACTCGTACAGAATAACGTAAAAACAAAAGGTATTATTCCAAATAATAATTTAAAAAAAGTATTATTATGTGGAATAATTTATTTTGTAGATTTTATTTATTTATTACGTTACCAGCAACCAAAATATCGTTGCCTAAGTAATTTGGTGGGTTGAATTTGAATCTGTAACTGGTTCGTCATTATCACTTTAGGTTTTTGAGACACAAAAGAAAATGTTTTTATTAGTTTTTTACATAAAAAAATCATTAATTTATTTAAAAATCAATAAATTTTCAAAAGTCAATGGCGTTATTTGAACATCGTTTGCATTTTATTGGCTCGGTTTCATGTATCAGAGTCCAGCAATAGACTCCCAGCATGTTTTTGTTCTAAAATCCTTTACTGCATATACTTTTTGCCAACCAAACATTCAGCTTGAAAACCTGACATGCTTAAACGCTACTGAAACTGACCGTTAAAACTATACATGAGTGGTCGGCTTTAGCAGTCATCTGGCAAAAGATCTGAAAGTATCTTTTTGCTATGAACAAGGTTCTCAAGTCTGTTGTTCATAGTCCCGGTACTCATGGATAAAATTTGACGCACTCAATAGGGATGGTATGATAAACTACATAGGTCGTAACTCTGTAATAGCCAATTAGGTATGTACACAGAAAAAAAAAATTCATAAAATACATGAATATTTTATGAATATTTGCCCATGTACGATTTTCATGGAATTTATGAACAAATTCATAAATTTGTAGCAAAAATACGGGGAAAATTAGTTCTGCAGTCATTATGATCAAATACATAATATTTATGAAAAAAATCCTAACATTTTATGAAAATTTTCATAAAAAATTTTCCAATGTACGAATTCCTAAAATTTATGAACATTGTTCATAAAAATTAAAATACCGGGTTTTTTTATGAATGTGTTCATAAATTTCAAAATGCGTTCATAATATAAATGAAAATGCAAACTATTTTTATGAAAGGATTCATAGCTTTTATGAATTTCTTTTATTTATTACATAAATTATGTGTTTATATGCATAAATTTTTATGAATATATTAATAAAACTAAGTATTTTATTCTCAGATATTATGCAACTTTTCATAAAATTTTAATCATTTGTATATCCCCGATTACCAAAATCCGCGGCTGTAAGAATTCCTTTGTGGCCCTCAAATGGCGCGGCTTGTCTTCTACTTACTCGTTCGTTTTTCCGAAAACTGCAAAGCTCCTTCTGAATCTTCAATACTAAATTTTCTCGACTGTTTCCCACCACATTTATTAAAAACGAAACTGGTGAAGATTTATCAGCAGTATAATGTCTCGAGTATCTAAATAGTAAAATTATACAAAAAAATTAATTTTAGCACATTGAAAATTTTTGATGTACTTACTTTCTCTTGTCTCTTCGTCTATAGAATATAAATTAATTAATTAATAAAGCCTTTGAGTTGATACCGTTAGTTTCGGTTAAATTCAGAATTTATAAAAATATTTGCTATAAATAATATTCGTTATTATGTTTATTCAATAAAGTTTAAAGTGAAAGTAAAAGTACAAATTATTTTTTATAAGCAACTGACATTTTACAAAAGCTTATGTGATTTAAAAACACAAAGTATAATTTTAGCAAGTGTTTTATAATTCATATAATTTAACAATATTCCTAATTTAAAAGATAACGTTCATACAATTACACTCTTTACACCCACCCTCAAAACCGTTTTTCAAATATTATGAACAAAAATTATATTTTAAATGAAAGGTTTACAAGAATTTATGAAATATTTCATAAAATATTCTTGCCATCATATTGTCTAAAAACTTGATTATTTTTTAGGAAAAAATTCATAGAATAAAAAAACCTGTACATAAAATATACACAAAAAAATTCATAAATTGAATGAAATTTTTCATAAAAATCAAAAACTTTGTGATATTTTTAAAAATTTATTATTTATGAACCCATTCATAAAATATATGATCAATTTCATTCTATATATGTACCAAGTTGTAAAAAAAAATAGGGAAATTATAGTCAAAAATGCTAAATATGAAAGAAGTCATAATATTTATGAATTTTTACATTCCACTTATGAAAATTTTTTATATAAACGAAATTCATAATATTTATGAACAAATTTATAAACAAATACCGGGAACTCAAAAAAAGTTCTTAAATATTATGATGTGGTACATATACATTATGATCAATTCATATGTATTATGAACCCCAAAAAATATGAACAGAATTCATATATTTTAGGAATATTATTTTTTTGTGTGTATGACACCATAGCACCCCAATAGTATGCAAGTGAAAGAAATAAAAAAAAATATAAATCCAGAGTTATGAAATAAGAAAAAAAAAACGCCACTTTTATAGCAACAATAGCGTATAGAGCAGAGTATAATACTAAAAAGTTAGCAGCACTGTGGTATTTTAAGTTCTAAATGTCAATTTCAATGTAAAAAAATTTTTTTTACAGATTTTACTTTTTTTGTTTTATAGATAACATCAGTAAATATTTTGATCCGTTCTACCTCAGACACCCAGCAGAAATTAGTGCTTACCAGTAAGCTATTTTGTAAGGGAGAGATCGTGAACAATCACTTACTCGTGCGCATCAATAATTCATGATTTTTATATGAAATGAGCCTCTAAAATGCAATAGAAGTGAAAATTTAGTGCAACCAGTAAGCAAATAGTACAACAAACTAAAAATAATACCTTATCCTGTCGCATATTTGGAAGCTTTAATGTATAAAAAACAATATAATGCTTCCATTATTGCTTACAATTTTATTTATTGCTTCCAAATCTTAAAAATTTTCTGCTGGGCAATTGATTTGCTGTCTTGCAAATTTAATAATTATAGTTAACGTTTATAGTTATACTTACAAAATAAACTAGTTTTATATAAAATTTTAATTTAGTTATTATCAAAAGTTTGTGTTAAGTTTTAAGTTTGTATCATATAATTATTTTCATGCCTTGATAATACATCCAAATATTTTGTAATAAATACTGTATAGACTTACAAGTACATTTGTATTGATAGCTGAGTAAAAAAAGTAAGAAGAACTTTTATGAATTAAATACATGCATATATGTATGTATGTATAAAAAAAAATTATGAGAAAAAATATATACAACTTTAATAAAATTTCTCAAAATATATTCAAAAACGGTAAACAAAAATAAAATTTATTATTTACAAATAATTTATTATTCCTTCCTAAAGCAATAAAAGAAAATAGAGCGAAAAAAAAACAATCAATGAACAGATTATTTTTTATTATTTAGAAGATTTTATGTAAATTTTTTTTTGTTCTCGCTCTATCTCTCTCCTCTCGTTGTTTCCTTTGTTTTATACATTCTTCTCCATTGCTCACATTAACATATTAAAATTTAAATTTCCGCACACATACACATGAATCCATAAGCATAAATACACATTCAATTGTCACATCATTCGATTGGAAATTGTAACGTTTTTATTTGTTTACTGCTGTCATGTGTATATCATCGCACAATTCCCTAGACTCATATTAAAATACTGAGTGACAATAACAATTGGGTCGACAAATCAGCATAACCATAAGAAATGTTCACTTCTAAAGAAACAGAAAATGTGAAGCAATTTTATTAAACCTGTTAGCACTTAAGCTACTGAGAGGTGATATGTAGTTTTCGCCTGCCGTTGACATTGTGAGTTGGCTTTGTTTGTGTGGTGTTTTTTTTCACTCATGACTGTGATTATCACACACACTCTCATGTTTACACGCACGTCTATGTAAATTTGTCATAAAAACTGACAACATTTAGTTATTGTTGCTGTCACAATTATAATCTATGTCGTTGTTCTTAACGTTTTGTTTTGTTTATAAATAAAAAAGGATTCGAAAAGAAGTAAAATAATCATAAAAATTCTATAAACAACCATAGAATCCTGAATTGAATTTTTATTTTTATTATAATCGTAGCAATATAGTAGCTTTTTTCAAATACATATTGGCTTACATTTTCTTTTGTTATAAATTCTTAAATAAAGAAGAGCTGTAGGTAAAACACGTAATATAATTTCATATTTCAAGGCAAGCCATGGACTTGAAAATGTCGACTAAGGAACGGTCAGAGAGAAATAGTTAAATTAGCTCAAAACGGTGACAAATGCTCATTTGAATGTTATTAGATCATAACTAACTAGTATCAATAGTAAACTCTAAAAACGTTGGAAAACATACGTTAGAAAATACAAGCTACTGGTATGTTGCATTAAAGAACACGTTTAAAAACTTGACCGTAATAGTTACATAAAACCAGAAGATCTGCTACACTGAAAAATTGGAAATCCAAAACTTAAAAACTGCTAGAAAGAAGTATTCTACTTCTGTAATTCATGAGCGAACACGGTGCCCAATGATGGCAATATTGAACCGTGTTATGTTCCGTGTAGACATGATTTCATTGAAGACGGCAAACATGTTTTCTTTGTGGGCTTCAGATTTGATTCCTCAAGGAATTATTATAAACTGTACATGTAGTAAATTACTAGAAAATTAGGAGAATAATTGTGTAAAGCTCTCATTTCTTTAATTTCGTAGGGACTAGGCGGTTAATTTATTTTTATTATTTTTTTAATTAATGCAAAATGACAAAGTGCTGCCTTTAAGGCACATGTACCCTTTTAGTAACTTTATGTCGTTGAAATGAGCACAAACAGTCAATGATAGAGTCAAAAGTAAGCCAAAGAATGAGCTACAAACGGTTTAAGTAAATTCGCTACGCCTTTGAATCCCTTTAAAGTAATCTCAAAATATATTTTTATTTAATAACAAAAATAAACCGTAAATCATTGTTTTATTTTATCTTTTATTCACACATTTCTTAACTTGTCCATTTTATAACCGTCACTCACACCTTGAATTCTTAATTCAGTAAAAAGTCATATAAAATATTGGTTACTAAAATATTAAGTTACTATAGCATTTAAGCGGATTTTAGCCAACTATTTGAAAGTTTTTTTTTTAATAAAAAATATATTTTATTGTTTCCTTTTTTTAAATCCTGCATGTTTGTTTAGCATTGATAACCACACACATGAGCTTTACTAACAACAACTTTAACTTTATTTTATTATAACTAAAGGACACTACAACTACAATAACAACAAAAACGAAAACAAGAACACTAACACTAAACGCAAATGAAATGAAACATTTATTTAAAATATATAAAAATTTTAGTTGCCAACATTTATGTACATCCTTAGCATGAGTGAAAATGAAAATACTAAATCATATTTAAACTTCTTTTAGTACTCACTCGCTTTCGCTCGTTATGAATAAACAGAGAAAGAGATATAATGAATGGTATGAAGATACTATTGTTTGTTGTTTTAAAAAACCGTTTTACTTGATTTAATTAAAAACTGTTTGTTTTGTTTTAAGGGTTTTCCTTCTGAAAAGGAGAGAAAGAGCGGAGAAGAGAGAAAGAGAAAAAGCTATAGCCTCTTAATAACTGTTTAAAAAACAGAGTGTTTAGTTCTTAAATAAAATCTGTTGAAAATTAAATAAAAGCCTAATAAGTGAATGGAATTAAAATTATAAATTATTTGTTTAAATGTTTTTTAAATACTTGCCACTTAAAAGCCATACACTCATACAAGGAAGAAATTATTTTTATACGAGTAAGAAAGTAAAAAGTTATGTACAAGCTAACAGAAAATAAAACTTTTTTAAAATTTTTGGTTTACCTTCTTAAGAATTTTCATATGCATACAGTTTTCTTTTCTTCAGTTTAAGTATTTTTACGGTTTAGGGTATAATTTGTTGTTGGTGTTATTCAAGAGATCTGGCCGTATATCAAGTGTTTTATGGTAATATGTTGAAATATTTTTGTTTTCTTTGTATTGAATAGCTGCTGTAATTTCATTTTATAAAATTTGCCTATGCATACATAGACACATAAATCAAATAATAAGTACTCTTTATTATTACTCGTATAACGAGTAGTACATACATAGTATTATGATTATTATTATTATTACTTTTTTCACATCATTATTATGATTACTATTGCGTTTATTTGCACATTATTCTCGTACAGCATTCATAGTATGAAAGAAAATTTAAAAAAGAATAAAAAAATGAATTTCTTGAATAAGCAAAAGTTTGCCTATTTTTATTCTTCTGGTAAACTGCCTAAAAAAGGGATACCAACTACAGCACGACAATGCGTATACGTTATGGCTGAATAAGAAGAAAGAAAAAAAAATATGCATACGTTTAGTGGAACTCAAACTCTTGTTCGTGTTTTTCTCTGGATTGCTTGTTGTTGCTTTATTGAAAAGTATGTACATGAAACTAAACAATCTAATTTGCATAAAATTGACGTTAAAGGTTACATTATGAAATATAACTAACATTCATTTAAGACCTTTAACTTCTCTACCTCTGGCTCTCTCTCTCTCTCTCTCTCACTCTCACTAGCTATCTCTTTGTTTTTCCATTCATTTTATGCAATTGTAAGACACAAAAATAAAAGGAAATGTATGTTTGTATATATGTATGTATGTATGTCTGCCCTTTTTCGTTATTCCATTATAACTGTTTTTTTTTTCTCTCATTTTTAAATAAGTAAACAAATATTTATTTATTACAGAAAAAAATTCAAAACCAAATTGAAATTATAATTTTTGCTTTATTCATGAAAATATGTGAGTGAGTATGTGAGAGAGAATGGTTGTTACTCTTGGCATTAACATTAAATCAATGTAATTGCATGTTTATTTCAAATACATTCGCATCTCATTAAAAAAAACGTGTTGTTTACACTTAGAACACATTTTGTATTAAAGCAAATGTATGTGAGTTTATTTAAAAAATTTCAAAAAATAATTAGAAAAAAAAAAAACGGAATTGATAACATTTTACTTTTATATTTACCACAGTGCCTTTAATTATGGCCTCCATTATTTCTATTTTTCGTAGTTAAAGAATTTAAGAAATTCCAATTATAGGTTTTTTTGAATTACTATTTGATTGTTATTCATTTTTAAACTTTGTTTTGGTGTGCTATATAAAAATATATAACATTTTTTCTCTATTTTCTAAGATAAATAAAATAATTTTCCTAAAAAAAAAAATAAACTTGAAAAACCATTAAAACAATTTAAAATTGAAGTATATGGGGGGTATAAAAGGGAGTTTCTTTTAATGTTTGTTAACACGTAAAATAATATGAAAACTTTAACCATTTAACAAAATGATTGTAAATCGCTGATTTTATTATTTTGGTATTTTTTTCTTTTTTCAGAGCAAAACAAAAATATAACTCCCTAAGGATACCGAATAAAACCAAACAACTTTGGCGAAGAAACCAAAAACCACAACTTGAAACCAATTCAAGGCAATTTCAAGATAATTTGGCTAAAAATACAAAAATAAAAAGAAAGAAATTAAAAGGCAAATAAAAAGAGAATAAATGAAATGTATTAAAGCTTTAAAAACTCAGTCTTAGAAGTTAAAGAATTTGATTTTTATGTTAATAATAACGGGCAATAATATAACATTTTTAAACACTATTATTGCTGTTGTTGTTCTCTCAAAGTGATTATTCTGATGAACAAAAATAAATAAAAAAAGAGTATATACATATAAACAGAAACAATTGCTTTTTAAGGCATGCCGTGTTAAAAATGGGAGTTCTTACCACCAACCTTTGCAAAACTTAATTTTCTCCTGTGAATTCACACCCATTGACTTCATTCTCTGCTTAACACTTTCTTACCTCTTAAAGTAAAAAGCTAAGTTTGAATGTTTGAGGAATAAGGGGTGACTGATTTTGTGGCTAGATAAAACTAGTGAGAGTGAGAGTTATTTCATAGCATTAAAAATTAAACTATGTATAAAAACCTGAAAAACTGTTTGGAAAAAATAAAATGAAATACAAAACGTAAGAGCTGAGCGCTTAACGTTTAGCGAATATACTCAGTTATAGGCATTTTAAAACTCCATAGCTCGATGTCTACCTATCTATCGGTAGATAGATAGAGACCTCTCAATTCGTGTTTAAAAATACCCCTTTAAAAGGTTTACTTATGGGCTTTGTTATGCTTTAAAAGTTATTCTTTACCTTCTCTAAAAAATGTAAGTTTGAGTTGGAATTTAAATGATTTGAAATTTATGGATTTTTTGCACTTAAAATGTTAATTGCTGTTGCTATCAGCCTGTTGTAATAAAAACATATATGATAAATACATTTTATTTTAAATTTAAAAAATTAGCATTTAAAATTTTGAACTTGAAATGGATTTATTAGTAACTTTATAGCGTTCCTTTTTGAGTCTATTCTGAAACGTTTAAAAAAGAATTTTAAAGAAATTTAATATCCATGATTACACTCTAAACTTTCTGGTACTTGCTGTAGGGTATATCCCCTTTTCATGTTTGACTGATCGTTACACTTTCTTCTGTTTTTGTGGTATGGAATTGCTTAAACAAAAATATTTTCATTGTTGAGCTAATTAAAGTAAACGTTGTTGTTATTACAGTTTTTGGATTTTTTTTTTTTTTTTTTGCTTTCTGAAAAGTTAAAATTATTTGCGTTGTTTAGCTAAAATTATAAAACAAAGCAGCAAAGAAAGTTTTTATTAAAAGCAAAAACCTACAGTTTGTCTAAGAAATGTTTTAATGTTTTTTTCATCGTTTATTGCCTGTGGTTATTTGCCAAGTACTATGACAGCGACTGCGACTACATAACGTTGAATGGCCATCAGCATAATAATTTTATGATTTTTACCATGATTTTTAAGTGTGAAATTTTTGTACCACAATTACTGTTTGCGGTTACTGTTTATTGGTGGCTGGTATTAAAAAAAAAAATCACGGTTTTACCATCACACAGATAAAATGGTAATAATTTTCCTATTTTGTTGTGATGGCATTTTTCTAAAAGAAATAAGTGGAGAGAAGAAACTGTTGGTGGAAATTTAAATTTTGTAAAAGGATTTAAACTGTTAAAATTATTATTTTAACGAGTCATAGTTTTGCTGGCGCCTAAAGTTCTTAATACTCATACAATAACAATAACAATTTTATTAAAAAACATTTAACTTTTTTATGAGTTTTTCAATTTTTTATTTCTCACCGCACAGTTTTAAGGAGAGTGCTAGAGAGAATGAGTAGCTAAGTGTTGGGAGGGTGGTGCGGGATGGAAAAAGAAAAACACAACGGTAAGAGAAACAGCAAAAGTAAATTGTGTTGCCCGCATTTGTACGATTCGTTAAACAAAGGACATGTTTTAACATTGTTTTTTAAACATTTTATTTCATTCTTTCCCTGTTTTTCCTTTTTTTATCCTTAAAAATAATTCTCATACTCTTCTTATCGCCACTCAAACTTCAGTTGCATTTATTCGCCAAATTTACTTAAATTTTCTACATTTGAATGATTTTTATATGAAGTTGCTCTCCTCGTATTATTCATGTATCCATACTGACACCCATTTAGCCAACCATACATCCATTTTTTTAACGCTTCATATATGTATGTACGAGTATGTATGGGCTCTTGTAAACAGGACAGCAACAGCAGCAGTAGCACACACAACATATTTTCGAGTTGTTTGCACAATTTTTTTGTGTCTGTTTATTTTGGAACATTTTTTTCATATAGATTTCATATGTTTATTTTTATTGGAGTGGACAATTGCCGCACAGTGTGTTGAATTATTAAAAAATATTGTGAAAAAAACTATTATGGAAAAAAAGTAAACTTGAATAAAACTAAAAAAACTTTAATCAAAATTTTATTTACATATAACTGATCAATATTTGTCTAACTTTAATGCAATCTGCAGGGTCTGGTGTGTATTGGCTCATGTCCCTAGAGGCAATCCCGTAAAGCAAAAATAGGTCTCATCGCACAAACTACAAGAACACCAAGTAATATAAATTAATTACTTAATTTCAAAGTAAATTCATGACTTTTGGCCAGGGTATAACCTATAAACTAATACATGAAGAAAAACCTATGAACCTTTCTCATGGCAATCAATTACTGTCAGAGCTTTTGACAAAAGACTGCTGATTAATTAATGCAATTAATTAGACAAAACAAAAAGGAGAATTCCAATACTTATATACTCGAAAAAGCCATATTCTATAGCAATGTTCTTTTTCTTTCTTAGAAAAAGTTCAAGTTTCCATATGAAATAATTTCTGAATGTGAACCGCCTCTGAGTTATACAAAATAGTTTATTTTGAATAAAAATTGTGTTGAAAAAAAATTATTTAAGAATTCTCTTGGTATCGATCTAAGCAGGCAATACGTTTATCTTTGATTTTAGATATAGCATTTGACAAATGAAAGCTTTAATGAAACTTAAACTTAAAGTCAGTTATCATATACATTTATTCACAGTTAAGCTTGTCGTATGTTCTATCGGCTTGAAAATATACTCAATTTCGGGATAATTCTTTCGAAGCTAGTACATATACAGAGTCGAGTTTAAATGAATCACAGATCTTAAGCTAGAAATTAAGTGTAGATATAATTATTAAAAAAATATGTATATAAAAAATAAATATTACACCTGTACAAGGTTTAAAAAAAGTATTTAACCACTATTATTCATTAAAAATATCAAAATGACTCTGATTATTCGAAAGCGTCAATATGAGTTTAATACTCGTATAGAAATGCAGACTTACATGGGACTCATATTATGACTTTTTTTCATGGGTCAAACATAGGAGTTTTTTGTACGTTGGCAAAAGGGAGCAGAAAAGGGAGACTTTGGAGAACTTCACTCTAACTCGATGTCTTTCTATCTATCATAAACTTATGTTAGATGAATAAGAAAATAAAGAAGTTTAAAAAAGTAATAAAGAAGAGACAGTGAAATAACAAAGAAAAACGCTAAAAGATTTTGGAAAATTCTTTTAAAGAAAATTACTAAAAGTCGTGGGTTTTTGTGACGTAATGTAAATCGTAGGTTACAAAATGTATGTGCTTTTTAAACTCTTTTTAAATACACACAGCCTTACATACAAACGTATGTATATCTGGTATACCGTTAAACCCACTGTTCTATTATTTTATATCATTTTCCATAGATGTTGTTTTTCTTTCTCATTTCGAGAACTCGAGACAAAAGTGACGAAAAATGTAAAATTGTTGGTAAATATTGAATTTGCAACATACTCGCTGGTTCGTCATCTGTACTTGTCAAACAACAACAAAACAAAAAAACAAAAAAAGAGGACATGTTTACTTAGATTCTACTGCTGTGTTTTTATATCCTTTCTCTTCATATACATATGTGTGGGTGTTCATAAGTACCTTTATATCGGCTACCTACCGTTTAAAAATAAACGTGTATTGTATTATTTTTTGCTTTCTCATTTTGTTGCTGCTATTATTATTGTTTTATTAAATTTATTACAACAAAATAACAATCCGAAATAAAGAAAAAGAAATAAAATTAAAAGAATTTTTCTTTTATTTTTTTAAGCGGGTAAGGGGCTATTTTTCAGTGCACCATATGTTGTCAACACATAAAAGGTATATTTTTTTAAATAATAGAAAAAATGAAAATTGAAACATTAACCAAATAATCTTGCAAACATTTACACACACACAGTACAAGCAGTCACACACATGCAATATACACAATTATTAATAATATAGAACCGTTATTCCATGCAAGTTTAGAATTAAAATTGTTTAGATTTATTGTTGGTCATAATATACAACGGACCAAAGAGAAAATGAAAAGAGAGAGAGAGAGAAAGTTAAATCATATATAGGTATTTTTAAGAAATTCTTCTTATCTTTCTTCATACGTATGTATTACTTAAGCTGTTATTAAATATAAGCATGTGTTGTACATATGATTGTGTTGTGCGGATAGATGGTGCTCATATGTGTATGTGTTTTAAGATCCTTTTTATTTTATTAACCTCATATTTTATCGTATACGTATGCATGCATGCATACATACATACGTACATATTTATATGGATAATTTAATTTTTCTTAGAAGCTAATATAATAGTGAATGTTCTTTTATATATTTATCCTTTGAAACAATTTGTTGGTCATAAACATTAAAATTTTCTACTGCTACCAACTCAGCTACTCTATCAAAAATAGGAGTTTCTCTCTCTCTCTCTCTCAGAGTATGTATAACTTTTTTGTCTTAGTTTTTTAGCAAATAACCATATTTAAAGCGATAAAAGGTCTTAACTTTTTATCTTTCTGTGTGTGTGTGTTTTTGTTTTCCTTTACAAAAAAAGAGTAGGAGAAAAAAGGCAAAAAATACACACAATATTGTACAATAGCTACAACAACAAATGACACAATAAGTTATTGAATGTCTTAAGGATTCGATTCAGTTTTATGACGATACCCCCTCCCCCCCTACATGTTATAACATACAAACACAAAATCTCACAGAAATATTATGAAATTATTTACATACAGAGCTGTAAAGTATGAATTATTTCAAATCTTGTTTCTCACTAGCAGAAAAAAATGGAATACAAGCTATAGATAGTATGTGAACTACATGAAACGAGATTTAAAACTTGTTAATAAACTTTTTGTATCTTTCTCGTCGTGGTCTAGTGGTTAGTGTGTTGGCTTACTAAGACAAGAGCGCCGGCTTCAAATCTCAGGTCTGACATCTTAAAAAAAAAGAAATATAAAAAAATTATTTCTCTCGGCGACTACCTCTCAGCAGTCTTCTGGCAAAAGCTCTGGGAGTAATTGATTGCCATGAAAAAGCTTCTCAAATCTGTCGTTCGGAGTCGACTTTAAACTGTAGGTCCCACACACAACATGACTGCTGCAAGAAGCTAGGATGTAACTCTGAAACAAGGTGGTAATGACCAGTTAGGTATATATGTATGTATTTTTCTCTCCCATGAGTTTAATTGATCCAATTTATTTACGGTAGTTTGCTGTACAAAATTGATTACATCAAAAAAAAAATGATCAAAGACACGCGTAGTAGACAGAGGGTTAATAAAATCCTATACTTGTTGTAGAAACATTTGCATAAAGCATTAGAAAATAATGATTTGTATTCCTTTAAAACTCTGCATAAAATTATTACTCTTTCATATATAAGTATATGTAGTATTTTATAGTTATTGTTGTTTTTGTTTTCTACTCTATTGACATTTGATCTTTATGTTCTTATAAGAGTATGTTTTTTAAGCTCAAATCTTTGATTCCATTTGTCTTCCAAAGTTTACTTTCATATTTCGTCGTTGTTATTGTTTTTTTTTTCAAAATCCATCTTTTAACTCTGCCGCATTGTTTGTCTTACGGCATCTTTTTATGACTCAAGAGTGTTTGTCTTTTGGCTTTTTATGTTTTAACAATAAAAATTCATACACAAGACATAAATGTGTCTGTCTTCTATCATACTTACACACACTCATACACAGAAAAATATTTGCAAAACAAAATATTGGCAAATATGTACAACAGGATTCAACAAATTCAATTCAATGCTTTTTTTCTTATTGAAAAGTAACAACAACAACAACAACAAAACCAATTTAAATTGTTTGAACAGTTTTAGATTTTAGCGTTACATTAAAGAGATGAGGTCATCGTTTACTACAGTCTTTGACTAAATAACTAAAAACTAAGAACGGTATTGAGAGAACAATGTAATTTGTTTTTTTTATACTTTAAACAAATAATAGAGTAAGCATTGCAAGAAGTGGATTTTAACTTAATCACTTTGAAAGGAGAATTCTATTGAGAAAAGAGAAAATGTGGAACCTGCCAATGTTATGTTTATATTTAGTCTGCCTTTTTTCTTATGTCTTGTCCATATCTTATGCGTTTCTCTTTATTTGCTGCAGTCGTAAAATCATAAAAATTAAATTTTATTATTTGCCTTATTTAGCCGTGATAATTGGTCTGACCAAAAATGGGAATTGTCCCAAAAGAAATTAGAATTTTTCTCCTAATTAAAGTTAAGCCCTTAATGCTGTCCACTTTACAAGAAAAAATGCTTCAGAATAGCAGTTATTATGTGTAACAAGAAGTTATTTTATCTGCAAATGCTTGACGCAATGTGTTCTCATTGTATTTTGTGATTTCTGTTGTGGTATTTCGAGGCGTTTATTTCTCAGTTTCTTTTTGCGCTCCATTAGAATTAAATCTTTTGTATATTTTTTTGGTTACCATTTTATTCCAAGGTAATTATAATTTTATTGTCAACATAATTATGTAAATTTCTCTGTCTGTCTGTCTGGCCTGGCCGTTCGTCATCAGTATACTTGAGTGTATTTCTGTTGAAAATTCCTTTTGAAGAAACATTTTGTCATGTTTCTAAATAATTAATGCCCGTAATTAAGAACTAATTTTGTTAGAGTCATAAAAGGATAAATTTTATTTGTGAAATATTTTGTAGCATTTATTTTCAAATTAAGTCAGGAACAACATTTTGTTTCATTATTACGTTTAGAATAATTAAATAATTTCATTTTGTTAAATAATAAAGATGTTGAAGATGTTGGTTGGTGTTGATGGTGTTGGTGTTGGTGGTTTTAGGCCAAATTAAGACGTATTTTTGCGGTATTATTCGTTATAAACTTAAGAACTAAAAATATGAAAGAGATAATGGTTTAAAGATGTTTTGTGGTTGGTAAAAGATTATATTTTGGTTGAAATAAAACAAAATTTGTAACATTTAAAAGACGAATAAGTAGAAATGGTTTTGTTTTAACATAATTGATGGGAAATGTGACATGTTTATTTAAATATTCATAACTGTTGTATAAAAACTTCAACGATACATATGTACATAGGTCTTGAAAGACCTTAAATTTTAGTTAGAATAGAATGATGTTGAAGTTATAAACCCATGTACACATAAGAGTATACATACCCATACATATACATAAAAATAAACTAATTAAACCCTCCTATCGGCTGCTGTCAATTGCTAAAACTGGTTGCTGGTTGCTGTTGTTTGTTAACAGGATGTCTTTGTTTAACAATGTGTGTGTGCTTAGATAAGTTTGTTTTTTTAACCCATTATGTACACGAAAGGTACAATATCAAATAGAGAATAAGAATTTGGTAAAAAGTCAATCCAAAATAATTAAAACTTTATTTTAAGCTATAGGTCTCTTATAATTTTTTATATTTAATTTCAATATTTTCCTACTTCCTTGCCTAGCTTCGTCTGGAATTATTTTCTTGTATGAAATACAAACTTAACAGAAAAACTTTATTTATACAAAGAAACTGTCAAACTGAGGACTTCATAGCTATTGTAAGGTGACGTTTAAAATAATATTAATTTGTTTGCGAATTTGTATACTCTTAACGTGATATTTTTGTTTTTGAATATTTTAAATTTGTTGTCTCCATAATATTAATTTGTGACGTTTTCTGTACTTTGGAAATCGGCGCGAACAACTCAGTGTTCTTTTTTCCCTTTTTTACAATTATATTGAAATTGTAATTTTGCATTTTAATTCCTAAAAATGTTTCAAGGATATTTTATTTTATAAATATTTAAAATAAATTGCTTAAAAGAAATTTAAATTATTTATTATATATTTTTTTTCAAGGTGTCAGAGCTGGGGTTTGGACCCTGGGCTCATGTTTTAGTAAGCCAACATACTAACAACTAGACCACGGCCACTACTAATTGATTAGGATTAGAAATAATCGTAATTTTTGTTGTTGTTGATTTTTTTAAATATTTGGCCTTCAAACTTTAACTAATTCTTAACTATTAATGGGTTAACTATGCAGAAGTAGTTTTCAATATACATGCATGAGAATATCTCTTAATATATTTCATAACATACATGTACGAGTATAACGGATATAAAAACTTAATATCCTTTTATGCTTCTTATATAAAAGAATCCGTATACTTGCATATAACTACCAGAGTTGTAAACGAATCATTCATTTTTGAATTAATTCGTGAATCATTCATGCAATGAATTGGAAAAATTTTGAATTAATTCTTTTCTCCAAAAAACGAATTGAATTAAATTTGAATCAATTCATTTGAATTAAGCGAACATGAATTGCAATTCATTTTCAATTCAAATGAATTGGTAAAAAGAATTGCAATTCATTTCCAATTCATTTGAATTGAATTGATTTTGAATTAATATAAATGAGTTAGAAAAAATGAATTGCAATTCATTCCCAATTCATTTGAATTGATTTTGAATTAATTCAAATGAGTTAAAATATGAATTGCAATTCATTTTACCAATTCATTTGAATTAACTCGAAAAATGATTTTGTTATACATTTCCAATTTACTTGAATTGAATTGATTCTGAAAAAAAGACTGTAATACAAAAGCATCACCCTTTTTCCAAGTACTTCTATTCTGTACTTTATAATAAAAATATATCCATATGAAAGTGAACGATGCATTCTGATTTAATCTAATTAGCATTTATTTTATAATTAAAATAATAGAAAAATTAGTTGATGCCAATAACTCTTCCTAATTTCATCTTTATTTGTAAAATATTACATATTGTTAAATAAATATTACTTAAATATTAAACAAATATTACATACATAAGTATTACTAAAGTGTTTGTCCTTTAATGTTCGTGGGTTACAAAATTTCATAAATTATTAATAGGTTTTAAATACTGAATGTCTTGTTATTCAGCGTATATCAAAAGCGACATAAGTAGTACTTGAAGGACCAAACTCCAAACACCAAGTTTACTTCAATTGAATGCAATTCATTTTTGATTTGATAAATTTGAATTACAAGTTACTTTTCTAATTCATTTGAATTAATTCCAAATCCTTTTAATTCAAATGAATTAGAAATGAATTGCGATTCTTTTTACCAATTCTTTTGAATTAAAAAATGAATTGCAATTCATTTTGCCTAATTCAAATGAATTGCAACTCATTTTGCCCAATTCATTTGAATTGGAAATGAATTGCAATTCATGTTCTCTAAATTCAAATGAATTGATTCAAATTTAATTCAATTCTTTTTTTTGTTGAAAAGAATTAATTCAAAATTTAGCTAATTCAAATGAATTGAAATCAAAAATGAATGATTCATTTACAACTCTGATAACTACATATGTATATAAATATATATACATACATACATATATTAGTTTTAATAGTTTTATAAGCTTCATTTAAGATTCGCTGACACATGTTCTATGAAGTCAAGTCAAGTGGCAATTGCCCAATTTAGATGAACAACACTGAAAAGGTATATGTATGATGTCGTTGTATGTTCTTCTTGAATTGATTTAAACACACACTTTTATACACAAATATTCGAATTAAATATTTAACAGGACCATTTATACACATATTAGTGGAGGATGAGTTCTTTTGGTAGCATGTTTATAGCATAATAGACAACAACGAGAACAATAGTAACAGCAAAAGACTTGTATAAATTATTAAATCTCTACAAAAAGAAAACTATCAACAGCATTTAAAACTACAACAAAAAAGATTAGAACTGAAATTTATCTTTTAAAACTATTATTTAATTAAAATCATACATTCCCTTACATGCAAAATGATAAGTGAGGCAATGTTTTCCAACATTCAGAACCTAAAAAGGACATTCATTCCTACTACAAAATAACAAAAACTAGTGTTTTTGTTTGTATTTTATTCATAAACATGTAGTTTAAAAATTATGTGGGCAGATAAATTGTTTGGTTGGCTTTTATAAAAATAACATTGAATTTTAAGATTTACAACAGCAACCTATTTTTAAAATAGAGATATTTGATGGCATGACATATACAAACAGAATCTAAGATAATAATTTAGGAACAAAACGTCTTTTTTTAAGGAATGGTATATTTTTCATATATACTGCTATTTTTTTATTAAATACATTAATAAAGGTTTTGAATGTAAACATTTTAAATGCTCGCACATCGAATACAGGTATGGAGAAAACAATTACATACTCGTATATATGTACATATACTTTTTCAGAGTTACGGACTGGCTTCTCACAACACCCATATTGTGTTTGCCAATTTTTATCGCTGAGCTTTTGCTAGAAGATTGCTAAGAGGTGGTCTTTCAATATGTCAAAGATGGGGTTTGAACCCGGAGCTCTCGCCTAGGAATCCAACACACTATAAGTACATACTAGACTATGGCGAACACATTGAAAACAATTATATCGTACTTTTAAGAACAAAATAAATAAGTATCTATATATAAAATTTCGTTGTTTGTCCGGATGCTTGTCCAATTCTCTTTCCGCAGCTTTTTGAAGCCGTCTGACGACGCCGAAAGCTGAAATTTTTCATACTTAAAGTCATTTGCTCCAAATGTGCAAGAAAGAGCCAGATTTTTGATTTTTCGACTGTGGCCGGCTAGTATTTAATACTTTCTTTTATACAATACCTTATTAAAAGTTTTTTCAATGACATATTTTGTTTTCTATCGTGATTATAATCATTTATAAATTTGAAGATCGCATAGAGCTTGTGCAGTCTCAAAGTCTACATGTCTGAATATACTTATACATACAGAAATAAGAAGATTAAGGTTTATGGAAACATTTGTTTCTCTCCACGAATGAATATTCTCTTCTTAAAAAAAATTCGCACATTTTAATTCGTTCTCAAAAAGAACTTATATTTTTGTCACATCCATTTATCGCTGTTAATTGCTTATGGCTTTTTACTAATTTTTTACAAAATTGCCGAGTATGAGGACTCGTTCGCCTGCCTCGTCATTGAATCAGCACATATCATTCAAACGTCCATTAAATATGCAGTAATTGGTTAAGAGTTCTGTTAACATCCTAAGATTATCCCTAGAGAATCTAATGTATTAATCTTGTAATCATAGCTACCGAATAAAAAGTTTGGAAAGTCTATGACCAGTCGGGCTCAAGAAGAGTAATCATTTATATTACTCGTAATTGTTATGACCTTCTACATATGTACATATGTTAGCTATCTTCCTTCAAAAGGGAATATTTTCGTCATATTTTGCTTTATTATTTTTGTATTTTACTTAAAGAAAGGCAATACCGAAGTAGGTTTGAAAAATTCCGTTCTTGAGATTTTTCGATAATAAGTTAGTTTCCAAACCCATTACATAATACCTCCTGAAAGAGGCCTTCAAATTTAGAAAAGTGTTTTTTTTTTATTATTTAAATACATATATAGGAAAACTTCTTTTAAAAGACACACGCATATATACGTGCATATATGTATTTGAAATAAATTTTCTATTATTTTCTTTTAATTTCAATATTTTATTAAAAGTTCTTCTAATTCATGTTTAATAAAGATTTGTGTGATGATAAAATTTATATATTTTTTTTTTTGTTTCTAGTTTTGCTCAGGAAAAGCAAAAATTTTTCAATTAATAACAAATCATGCATTAAAATTGCATTAGACGAACATAAACAAAATCCAAAACAAACGAATCTAATTGAAGAAAACATCCCCCATTCGAATACTTTTAAAATTAAATGAAAGAAAGCGTGTTTTCTTTTAAGAAAACTTTTGCCAATTACTTGCACAACAAATGGAAAACAATTCGAACACAATATGTTTTACTCCAACCACATAATAGCAAATGAATTGGGAAATTCTATAAAACTAAGAAAATGCCAAGATTTGCAAAATTTTGAAAAGCAGAAGTTGATATCTAAAGGTGGAGGAATTTATTTTCTATTTTTTCAGTCGCATATTAAATGTGTGCTAATTTAGAAATTCTAGCCGAAAGGGTTTTAGACAACAAACAACGAATACTCTGTGCCGATATATACATACATACTCGTACATATAGTGTTTTGGCAACTTTAAGAATACGAGTATTTTTGTTAATACAGCAGCTATTGGATTGTTAGTTTTCCCCTTAAAAAGTAAAGAATAAAAAGCAACAAAGAAAAATAGAAATATATTCATTAGTGAAAGTAACAGGCTCAATGTCATAGTAAACTCTAGATAATGGGGAAGAGTCATCCATATTTTACACGGTTAAATTTAAGAAAAATCTTTTTTTTCCTGTCCCACAATCTCCCATCATATTCAAATTATACCGTTGGTTGCCACAAAACTTTTGTCAGTTTTCACTTTTTGCCATTAAGTTTTAAACCAAAACTTCGTACATTGGCGTATGAATCATAATCTGGAGTAATGAATAATAGTTGGTGTGGGTATGTAAACTGGTAGTTTATGCGCTGGGTTACAGGCTTTTAACCTGCATCACCATAATTTTAAAAACATTACGAACGGGTTACGAAAAACATAAAATGTCTTGTTTTAGTTGGAAGGCACAACAATATCTACAACAAAAAGAAACAAACAAACAATGAATTTTACGACATCGTTACCCACAGCAACAGCAACAATGGGAATATTTTTATCATCGAATACGCGACGATTTTAGAATCTCAGTTGTTGTATCTTCAGGATATTATGGCAACAACAACAGTAACATCAGCCCCAAATATCGCCGTTTACTTTATTTTATTTTTTTTCACTCTAGTAGTTGTTGTTATTCCGTTTCTGTTATGAATAATTAAATATTTGTTTAAGTTTGACATTTGATTATGATATTTTATGGTAACTTCTACATGCTTTAACCCTTTTGGTACAGAAAGTTTTGTTTATATAAAAAAAAATATTTTCTTCAATTTTAATTTTAATAATGTACATAATCCAACTTTTTCTTATGTTAAGAAACACTTTTTCTTTTTATTAAGGTTTCTTAAAGGGTTAAAATTAAAAGCACATGCTTTTATGTACTTCTTATAACACAACTTGAGAATATTGTTTGAATAAAGTCTAGAAGTCATAGGGTATAAAATAAATTGTTTATTTAACGTTTTTCTTCTATTGTCTAATAGTATAAACACGGTAATTATTAACCATAATAGAGTAGAGTATTCCATTCTTTAGCAAACACACAGTGATTTTAATTGAAATTAAGAAAAAAAATATATATGTACATATTCACATCCATAACAATATAAAAAATTTATACATATATACATAAAAGTAATTTTCTTGGAGATGCGGGGCATCGATCCCCGTACCTCTCACATGCTAAGCGAGCGCTCTACCATCTGAGCTACATCCCCATTATCAGCGCTGTAGAACATATCTGTTTTCTTAATCAGCATTTTAAAATCCACATATTCCTATTTATTATGTTTAAACTCCTGTATTATTTTATCAATAATAATAATATTGTTCGTCCTAAAAGTTTTGTATCTAAATAATCTAAAAATAATTGCTTGACTGCTCATTAAGAATATTGATAAATTCAACTTTGTGCGGCTCAATGGTCTAGGGGTATGATTCTCGCTTTGGGTGCGAGAGGTCCCGGGTTCAAATCCCGGTTGAGCCCTTTAATTTTGATTTTTTTACCATAAATATTCCCTTTCGTTAGTTAGTTTGCTTTTTTAATAATTATATTAACTTCTTCGTTGTTTAGGGCCTTTAATGAAAAACAATATTAAAAATTCAGAAACCACTAAACCTTCACATGTCATACATATTGTATATGCATGTATCGAATCACTTCTTCATATGAAATAAAATACCACTATTACAACATATTTTTAATACTAAAGCTGAAATCACACGATTGGTCAAATGTAAAGATTTCAGCCAAATTTTATCTGCACAATTTTGTGCAAAAAAACATTTGTTCAATTATATTATACAATTATAAAATTGAAATTCTATTATAACGTTAGTTGAAGTAGTAATAAAATCAATTAAAAAAAAATAAATAAATAAATATTTAGAAAAAATTAATTGGAGATGCGGGGCATCGATCCCCGTACCTCTCACATGCTAAGCGAGCGCTCTACCATCTGAGCTACATCCCCGTTATTGAGAAATCGACAAATGTTTTTTAAAAGCATTAATGCACTTCAATAGTTTTTCACAAATATTTATATGACAATTTTACGAGTTTCATTTTTTATAGTCTCTCTTTTGTTTTATGTTCGTGGTAACAAATAAATTCGCTTACATTGGCCCAATTCACACCAGATGAATATTTTTCTGCATTAAATGTGTACGTCTACGTATGTATGTTGTAGAATTGAAAGAAAGAAACAACAAATGCTAGAAAGACTGGAATATAAAAAATGTACACAAAATATTTTGTTTTGTTTTTGTTTTATATTTATTTCAATATTGATACTTTTTATTTTGTAAAAAAACGCTATCTTGAAGGCAAAAATACCGTAAAGTCGCTTAATTGTAGAATAGCACTATAAAGTTAGCAACACTATAGTATTTTAAATTCTAAATGTCAATTTCAATGTAGAATATTTTAATTTGATTTTGATAACATTTCTAAATATTTTCACAATTCTGTACTGTTGTGAATATAGTTGGACTCTTTACATCCGTATGACTTTCTTATTATGCTATATTTGCATTGTTCTATAAATCTATATCAATACGAAAAAAATGTAGTGTCATATGGGCTTTATTAATTTTGTTTTATGTGATTGCACGCAAGAAATGAAAAAGTGCATGTTATTCTTAAATGTTAACGTTACAAAGAACGAGGAACGACTAAAAAATGCATATGTATTACCGTAGTTGCCGTAGTCTAGTTGTTAGAGTGTTGGCTTACTAGATGAGTGCTCCGTGTTCAAACTATATCCTTGACATCTTAAAAAAATATAAAAAAATAATTCTTTCGGCCACTATATCTATGTAATCTGCTGGCCTAATCTCTGAGAGTAACTAAATGCCGTGATCAATCTCCTTAAGTCTGCGTTCGGAATCGATTGTTTATGAAATATTAGCTGTTTTGTTGTTTGCTCCTTAAAAATTTTTTATGGCTACACTAAGACAAAAAAATAATTGAGGTTTTTCGCCAAATATTTGCGAAATATGACCGTACATCAACGCATACAAAGCTGTGTACATAGTGGTGTTTTTTTCGAAACCTATAGCCGTTTAGATAAACTGCTTCGAAAAAAACGACATAAGTGCTTAAGAAATTAAATTGGGCATTACTCACAATTTTTATAAAAAAAAATATGTAATTATTTTTTTAAAAACAAGTTAAACACTATAAAAATAATAACATTCCTTCACCTCAGCCATATTTACAATGTTTATCCTTTTTTTATTTATGAAATATCATAGAATTTTAAAAAGATAACGTCAAGATAAAAAAAATCAACTTGGTAGCATTTTTATATATGCTTAATTTTTAAGCAGTTTTAAAATTAACTGCTTATATAAGCGGATATTAACAAAAATTTGTATGAAATATTTATATTCGTTTCGAAAAAAACACCACTTATGTATACGTTTAATGTAAAAAAATGTTTGTTGAATAATTCATCTGGTGTGTATTGGCCCATTGACTAACCACTAAAGTTAAATGTCAATTTGCAATAAATGTCAAAAGAAAAATAATCTACTAAAGGAGAATAGAAAAAACAGCTGACTGCACGAGAATTGTGCGTAAATTCCTATTAAATTTCCGAATTAATTTTGTTTATCTCCTGTTTTATATATTTATTTATATACAATTTTTATATATTTTGAGTTTAATTGTAAATAAATGTAAAATTAAACATTAAATGCAGCGACAAACAGTGTAAATAATGTAAAATAAATAAAAGTGTATAGAAACGGTTGTCCAGTTGTTAGTGTTCTTCGGCACAATATAATTAAAACAAAATAAAAAGTGTATTTTATATAAAGTTTGCATTAAATTAAATTAATTTATTGTTAATTATTGAATTAATTGGAAACATGTTTACCGATACACCAAAATTGCAACCAATCACCACAAGTAAACCCAACGATAAGAAAGTGCCTTCAAATAGTTGCAGCAACAACAACAATAACAGCGGTAGTAATAATAATAGCAATAATACGTCAAAAACATCAATTTCCCGAGGCAGCAACAACAGTGGAAATGGAAGTGCTAAAAATGAAGGTGGTATTTCAAGAACAGCGTCCGATTCCAATTCATATGATTCAAAAGAGTGAGTTTTTTTTACAAATTATTTGTTTACGTTTTTCTAAATGGATATCTAGAACCTTATTTTTTAATCAATTATCTTATGTGTTGAACGGGTCAATATGCATATACTAAAATTATACTGAATAGTTCCTTCTATGGTGGATAGTACGGCCACTGAAATTACATAAATTGTGTGAGTCTCAAATGTTTAATGCCATTAATCGGATAAATCGATTGTCACAATTGTACACCGCCAACTAAAGAGTCTTTAAGCACTTTAAAAATTAATGCTGTACCTGTATTGGGATCGAAGATAAAAATTTTTACGGGATTCTTTTAATGTCGGAAATATTTTGCGTACCTTAGTGGTATGTTATTAACCTTAACCTGTGTCAATTTTTGTTTTAGTAATGAAGTGCACACATTTGTTCATGGGATTGTTAGAATAAAATCTTTTCTATCAATTTGCAATATGGTTAAAAAAATGCATAGTCCTCAATACCTAAAGTTCCTATATAATGTGTATCATAATTTGAACATTCATTATTTGCTAAAATCACAATTTTTTTTACATAAAAACTACTAAAGTGCCCGATTTAGGAACGTGTATTAATACAAAAAGAAAAAAAAATAAATTCATAATATAGTAGAATAGATTTTTACTTTAGATACTTGCTAGCTAGTTAGTCGTGCAAAAGTCTTTAAAGAATAGCCCTTAAAATTCAAATCATAATACAACTGTACATTAGAATTATAAATTAAAGCAAATCAGTTTTAAAACATAAGATGTCTATGGAATTAACACTCTATTTTACTACTGACGTTTTCATAAAAGATATTGTAGGTTTATTTGGAGTTTATTTGACAAGAATTACATAGACATTTTTTTATTTAAGTCCTTAACAAATGTATTTTATTTTATATAAATAAGGGGGTTATTTTTTAACATAATTTTAAATTTAAAGAAAAAAAAATATATACAGTGAAAGCTCCACTGGCGGACAGCTCTAATAGGCGGACATATCCGATAGACGGACGATTAAATATTTTTTACTATGTATTTTTAGAACAAATTCATCCCCCCTGGACGGACATCTCCCGTAGGCGGACAGAAATGCTTCGACGGTCGGTGTCCGCCTATGGGAGCTTTCACTGTATATGTACATATGTATAGATATTGTATATCGAAACCTATCAAAAGTGTATAATACTTTAATTACTAGATTAAAATCTATGAGTAAACCCAAAACCAGCTCCAAAATCATTTTTGCCTTTAAAAGGACCACGTAGGTGTTGGGAAGCATTAGCATTTAAATCAAAAGATGAGGCGTTACTAGAAGAAGTCCACAGATTTGCTTTGGCAGCAGCATTAACGGTAGTCATGTCAAATTTAGGAATATGATTAACACCCACTGAGGCGCTATGACCAGAAGCACTGTTCCAAGCGGTATTTGCACCAACTGTATCAAATTTTAAGCCCTGCTGCAGCTTTGTTTGGGCATGAAAGGCATTAACATCTAAGGAATGGTTATCGTTTTTCAAAACATTTAGGCGGACATTTTCCGATAGACTTTTGCTAACGCCATGTGTGTTAGCATGTTGTATAGAAACTCCATGACCGTTGCTAAAAGTTAAAATAATTTATAATTGTATAATGTTAATAATGCTAAATTAAAAACTCACGCATTTATCTCTCCAAACGCTCCAGTTGTTATAGGTCCCATTTTATCATTGCCACTTGCAAATACTCCTGCAGCCGCATTAAGTGTTTCATTGCCAATGCTTTTACTAGCATGGACATTAATGTCATTACCACCTTTGGGATTAGTAGATAAAATTCCTGCAATATTAGCCATTTTCCTTGCGATCGCTGTTTTTTTATATATCTTTAAAATTAAAAGATTATTGTGAGACTGTTATGCTATGACTATTGTTTATGCATTTTATAGTCATTGGTCTTTTATTAAAATTTAAGTATGTGTGTCCATTGTTATCATTTCGGTACTTTACTAATATTACTAATATAATTAATATGTATCTTAAATTTTAAAATAAATCAGAAAAAACTTAAAATAATATGAAATAATAAAATGTATTTCCCCGTTTATATTTGTTGCTTGTGAAATGTGAAAATTAATAATTATGTACATAGTATATGCTTACTTACATAAATACATGCATGTATGTATAAATTTGGTTTTATGTTCATATGAGACTGTGTGTATATGAATATTCTGAATAATGTTTGTTATTTATGTTTCACAGTTATTTTTAGAAAAAAATTTAAATGATTTTTATTAAAACGAAAACAAACAAATTTCAAAAAATTAATATTGTACGTAAAAGACTTTAAGGCCCATTATTACAACTTGCCGATAGTTAAAGGCAGGATTTTATCAGACCGATAAATTGCTCTTTGTTATTACTAGTAAACTTTAACCTAAAGGTAAGGCACTCTTCCCAATAAATTTATCGGTCACTTTAGGTTAAAATTTATTTGAAATAACAAAAAGCGATTTATCTCTGTGATAAAATCCTGCCTTTAACTAACGGCAAGTTGTAATAATGGGCCTAAGTCTGTGATGATGACCACTTTATAAAAAAACATAATTTTTATACATAATGTAGTTCATTTTATGCATAGATTTTAGAACAGTTAATTAAAAATTTTTTTAATTCCGAAATGACTCAATAAAATCAATCAATCTGTGGGAATTTAAATTTTTAATGTATGTATTATGAAAATATCAGCGGTAATCACTCTTTGTATTAAACGTCCTTGAATGCCATGCAAACATAGCAAAATATGTCAAACAATAGCAAAACCTAGGCATATGTATGTATGTACAGTCCAAATCGGTTATAAGAAAATGTTAAAAAAACAACATTTGTATTTCTTTTAAGCGGAATTTTTCTTTAAAAGGACTTCGAATAAACTTTTAAAATATTATTGAATTAAAAATAAAACAATCAATATTTTCTAAATAAATTTAAATTCTAGTAAATACAAAGTTAACAAACAAATTATATACAATTTCAGCAATAAATCCATATTGTTGCAATAAAAAGTAATGCACAAAATGTAAGTATGCACAAAAAAGAAGTGAGCCGGTGCTAAAATTTTTCTTCATCGAAGTTTTTTTTTTAATTATATGCTTTTTAACGTAAAATTTGTTTTTTTAAGTGATATTTTTTTAAACGGATTTATTAAACGAAGTTAAAAACCTTTGAATTTAATAGAAATCAAAAGTAAATACATCCGAATTCGACTGTATATGCTACAATTGCTAAGTTTGAAAGACTTGAAAGACCGTTTCGAATGAAGAGCAATTACCGGCAATATTTAAATATTTCTTTTGACAACAGCCAAGTTATTCAATGTTGATAGTTTTGAAAAATTCAATACTTAAAATTTTGATATAAATATAACAAAATAATAATAAATCTCTTTTTTCGAGCTTAAGGTCTTAAGATATATTATTATTATTTATAAAAAGAGGTCAATAAAGTTATTATATTATAAAGAAAATATATACATACATATTACACCGTACCTCAAAAAAAGTTTCCCTTCACCGTCTCTAGAATAATGTATTTTTGCAAGGTGGCTTCGAAAAATTTTTTTTAAATTTTTGCCGAATGAAGGGTTCCCCATTTTAGTTTTTTTGTTATATCTTAGGCATTTACAGTCCGATCTTAAATTATGATATATCAATGTTTTTGTTCCTAAGAGGTCATTGACCTAAAGTATATCGTTCTAGTACTTATCCACCAGATCTTTGTTTGTATTACCCCAATGTACCACCCTATGGGCAGAAAATATAAGCCCGCAAGAAACTATGAAACTTCTGCTGGGGAAGCAATTTGATAATTCCAACAGAAACCCTTATAAATTTTATTAGAAAATAAAAGCTCCCTAAAAATCATTACAGTTTTATTAAGGAAGAATTACTATTATTACTAAAATTACTATTATTAAAATTACCTCTCTTACTTCTCTAACCCGTTCGCTTCTAAACAAAAGCAAATATCTAAACTGTCTAAAATTTTTAACTATACATCACACGAAATTAAAAATTGTGGAATGATAATAACATTTTAGTTTTAATTGCAATTCACTACAAGTTAGAAAAATTTATTTATAGCCTGTTTCTATATTACAATCCTTTCGACAGACAAACAATCCATACACAAACAATTACGTAAGAAATTGGGTTTTTATAACACAATTGTCTGACTTACGTTTGTTTACGTTATTTTCTCAATTTTTCTCTTTGAGCCCAAATTCTATGATTGCCAGAGTATATAATTTTCAGTTTTGCTCAATTTTTCTAATATAAAAAAATAATTTTTACATATAAAAATGGCAACCCTATTTTTTGTTTACAAAATAAATTCAATTAGAGAAAATATAATTTTTGTTGTAGAGAAAAAAAAAATATTTCCTATTAATAAATTTTTCATTACAGGCCTGTTCTGAAAATCGCTTTTTGTAAAAAAATTACGAAATTTATGAAATAATGATTTTTATATATAAAATGTATGATATTAAAAATAAAAAAAAATGAAACAATTACATGAAAGGCCTTTTTTTAAGAAAGTGGTATTTGCCTTTATGTTTTTCGGACTTTAATTTGTTCTCAATTGTACCAACAAAGTTATTGATCTTTGTATTCAGTTCTTATTTGGATCAAAATACAAATAATTTTACAATTTAAAAGTAAGATATCAGCTAAATATGAAATATTATACATTTCCTTGTAATTTGCAACCAAGTGATTTGCAGAACAGGCCTGTATGATTTTGTCCGTACACAATTAAATTTTTTTGATTGTGTGTTTTTGACTTTTCTAACAAACGAAATTGTGATATAGAAACCACATAAAGAGACAATTTGAATACAGCTCTTACGTTTTTACTCAAAATTGTTTTATAAAAACCCAAATGAAATTTTTATACACAAACAAACGAAAATTGTGTATCAATTGTAATATGGAAACAGGCCCTTAAACTTGATTGTAAAGGCCTCGTTACTCAAACGTAAACGTTGCGGATACGTAAACGTTGCGGCCGAGTTCAGCGAATGGTAGTTACTGGTTCACAATTTTTAAACAGCCGATACATAAAAACGAAGAAAAATTTTAAATTTATTGGATTCGCCCGCAACGCAACGTTACGATTACGTAAGAGTAATCATTTACACATAGGCTTGATAAGCAAAACTGAACAGCTGTTCCGCAACTTTTACGTTTACGTTTGAGTAACGAGGCCTTAAGAATGAAAATTATTTTAATAACGATGAAAATTTTGAACAAAATATACATGTAGAGTGTGATATAGGAATTTAAAAATAAGAAAGAAACTACATGTAGTTTTAAATTATTAATTTTATTTTATTAAATTTCTTTATTTGATTTGTAAATTTTTTAAAACTATAATACATGTTAGGCAAAAATTAATAAAAAAAATACTTTTAAAATCTATGATTAACACTAAAACCATAATTGTTACTTTTATAACCAGTCATTGGTCCACTAACATGCTTTGAAGTGCTAGCATGGGCATTTAAAGAAGTTGCCTTGTTTTGAGAAGTCCATAAATTTGCAGTGGCACCAGCTTCAACGGTGGTCATATTAAATTTGGGTGTATGTGTTACGCCTAAGGATACGCCATGGCCGTTACTTTAAAAATAAAAAGAAAAATATTGTAAATATATTCCTACTGAAACATATTTTTAACTTATACTTACGTATTTGCATTAGCAAAAGCTCCTACAGAACCCATCTTTGGCCCACGATGATCATTTGCTGCTACAAATCCACCTACAGTAGCATTTTGTCTTTCATCACCTCCAGTTCTAGTGATATTTAAAAGGACATCATTGCTGCCATTTTTAGCATTTTGATTTTCATTTCCACCAATATTTGTTGTCATTTTCGTGATATATATTTTTTATTTCTATCTTGCTTTCCTCTACTATATTGCTTTCAATATAAAAGTTGTTTGCTGTATGATTTTTATCAGTTCATACGTATGCATTTTATACTCTTCAAATGCTAAAAGAAAAAGACTTTTATTTGCCGCAACAATGCGGTACTTTCCCTTATGTATTGTATTAAGAATTTTGATAAGATAAATACGTATTTTATTGCTTTAATTTGTGTATTATTAAATATCTTGTGAACCCCCTCTCTTCAGATAAATATATAAGTATATGTATGTAGAATACCGTGATTTCCGGTGAGAATTTGATTTAAAAAAAATGTTAAATAAATAATGCCTTTTTTATTTAATGCAAACATTTAAAAAAATGTTTTATAAAGAATGCAAAATATTGTGTTGCAAAATTAAGTGTTTGATCTGGTTTCGAAAATCATTTTGAAATGCTGAGTAATCACTTAAACTTGATTAATTACTAATAATACACAATATATAGATATGTATGTATGTATGTATGTATATGTATGTCCACAAGTATAATATGTAAATCATTTTAATGTAAATTATTTAAAACATAGCGCTTGACGACAATAGGTGATAATATTTTTTAAATTTCGTTTTCATGTGCAAAAAGAATGGCATAAAAATTGCCTTTTTTCCTTGACGTTGTAATAAAATCACATTCATCTATTCATAATAAGCCATAATTTTATTAAAAAAGTTCAACATTAGCAAACATTTTTGAAATATTCAAAACTGTCGCTTTTAAAATATTTCTTTTTGTCTCTGTTCAACAGCAAAAATAAAACAAAACAAAACCCCGACCTGTTTAAAATGTTTCGCTTTATGTTTTTTTTTTATTGGTTATATTTTTAATATGATAATGAGACGCTATCAACACCAACAATGTTAAGTGGGAGTAAGAATTCTATTCTACTCGTAGTATGTATCACCCATGTAAAGTGTTCCCTTCCAACCACACTAGCGCTACAAATTTTTTATTATTTTGCAGCAACCTTTAAAAAAATCTCATAATACGACACGCACTAGCCATAACATTAAAAAAGCAATTCCCAAATGTTTACAAGTTTTTAAGACGAATTTAAGGAGTATGTATTTATACATATTTGTAAATAAAAAATGTAGCTAGCTATAAACAAATGGAAAAAATTTAGCCACTCAGATATTAAAAGCATAAAAAAATTGTGGAAGTCATAGGTGTCTTACATGGCTCAATGGTTTCAATTTTAAATTATTACTGAAGTACACAAGATAGGTTTCATGAGTTTGCCTCCAACTACCCGCAAAAGTAACGGTGTGAATGATTGGTGTTATCAATCGCAATATGGCCGGCATTTTGAGGCCGACTTGTTAAGCTGAATCGTTGCTAAAGAAGGTTAAGATGTTTTCTTGTCCGCCAATGGAGCCATAGTAAACGTTTTATTTGTTAGGTGCGTGGAATTATCCACATAATCTACCTTTTAAATGTTAAAACAAAAAATTACGAATATTGTTGTAACTTTTTTTGTTGGCACACATGTACAGTTTCTCTATTCTTCGGATTTAGGCCGGAGTTACTATTTTTCTATTCTAAACTGGAAAAATAATAATTTTGTGAAACCAGATTTCACTCCAAAGATTAAATTACCTTATAAACAAATATAGGTTTTTACTTTCAAATTAACGATTTTTCGATACAAATTGAATTTTTTAAAAGTCAAACCCAATTTTTTTCAACACAAAATGAATTTTATTCGGAACAAATTAAACTTTTTTCAACACAAATTACATTTTTTTAACTTCAAATAAAGAAAATTTGGTATGATACAATATTCTCATATCAAAAAAGAAAGCTTTGCGAGCAGAAGCGTTTATTATTAAAATATTATGTAATTGCTGTAAATAATTTTCCCATTTTTGTAAATCTTGGTGCTGGACTCATTTCTAAGTGAATTAGGATATTACTTTATAGTCTTAAGTTCTCTCTCTCTCTGTTATTGTAATTATTTGTATATTTTTCTTTGTAATGAAAATTAAAAAAAGGCTCAATAAAATTTCAAACTTCAAATAAAATTTTTTTCATTTCAAATTAAATTTGTTTTTTTAATACTATTTTCTTATACTATAAAATTAAACTTGCTCTTTAAAATATTCACTGCATCGGCTAACGATAAATTCTAGTCATATCAAGACAATAGTTGTTTCAATTAGAAGGTGTTACTGATTCCACGGATTGTTTAATTAAGTTACAAAGTCCATATTACTCTCTGGATCAGCTAGAAAATTTCGAGCACAAAGTTTGGTTTTTGAAAATACTTTTTCAATTAAGTAGATTTAGCATTGGAGAGTATGGAGGAATATAAATTATGCACGGACTCCGTCATTTTATCGTTTACGTTTAGAGTTTTGTTTATCCTTACATTGTTAAATTAAAATATTTTAAAATAAACAGCATAAATAAAAAAATTATTTAATTTGAAATAAAAAAATTTAATTTGAAGTTAAAAAAATTTAATTCGTGTTGAGAAAACTTTAATTTGTACCGAATAAAATTCAATTTGTGTTGAAAAAAATTGCGTTTGACTTGAAAAAAATTTAATTTAATTAATTTTAATTTTTTTTTTAATAATTCGTTATTTTAAAATAAAAATCTATAAAAAACCTAATTTGATGACCTCAACAAATTGTTTGTACATAATTCTTAAATAATTGTAGTCTAACCTGAAAAACGTTTGGGAACCCCTCTGCCCTAAATGAAAAGACACTTATGAAGGGAATGTTGTGCAAGCGTTAAACGTTTTGCATACTTTCTCTGTGTATGTGTGTGTAATTCATATCATGTGTTTTTTTATAGAAATATGTTGTGTTTTCCCCTTAAGAAGGAAGAAAGGGTATGAGAGTGTTTATTATATGTCCTGAGATTTTTTTCTGAGTTCTTCTTTCATATTTTCCCCATTACTATAAAAGCTTACCTCAGCATTTTTTTCTTTTTCTTTTTTTTTTGTTCTCAGCATTAAAAGGGAATTTTTTATGATTTTTTTTTCAGCAGCTTGTATATGTTTTTTTTTTATACAACATTATTGTTATTCTTAAAATATGATGAAGTATTACCAAAAAACATTAGCTTTTTTTCATATATACGAGTACATACATTCTTGTATTTTTTGTGCTAAATGTCTATAAAATTTCTTGGCTTTCGACCTTTTTTTTCTCTTTTAACACTTTACAAAATTTGCTGTTTCTACATGTGTATGTTGGTATGGTTGTATTATAAATGGTAACAGCTGCTGGCTGGCTCGTTATAATATCAAAATAAAACAAAATATTTATTGATAAAATAGCAAATACGTGTCGATGGTTGTTTTAAAATCATTCCAAACTAATGGTTTCTTACTGACTTCGCCTCAACCTTGGAAATAATTTTAATACGAGTATCGATATCAGTTAATATGTGTTTGCAAATAAATATTCAAATGCCATTATTAACTGTTAGTTAAGTTAATGCTAAAACAACAAAATCAAAAACAAAAAGCTAAACAACATCTGCCTTCTTAGCATACATTTATACATACATATATGTATGTATGTATATATAGTAAAAAGTGTTGTCATATGTTGTTCTTCTTCCAATTAAGTGCATATTTATGTATGTCTAACGACAATATTATAGGGTGCGTTTTTGATTTTTTTTAAACTATTCAAAAATTGAATTTTTATTTGTTTTTGATTAAAAAAAAAGTGAAAATTGATTTAATTTTTTTTTGCTTTTTTTAATTGGATTTTTAACTTTTTTTAAATTTTCGGGTCTGTGTCTATATTTGGAGAGCCTTAAGCGTTTTTACTTCATCTTGCTATCATAACAAGCTAATATTTTTCTTTTCTTTTTTTTCTTATTGTCTTTTATTAAGACACTACTGCAGCAATTAACCAACTTCATTTAATTTTTTTTTGTTCAGAATTAAAACAAGCCGAACAACAAACTATTGTACATTAGAAGACACTTGCTATATGGCATGTAAATACTCGTATGTTGGTTTAGTTAACAGTGTCATACCGACTTATCTGTTGAGGAAAAAAATTATGTTATATAATATATTTATATAATTAGATCAAAGCTAAATTCTATTAATAATTTAGATTTTATTAATTTTTTTTTGCAATGACTTTTTGATAATAAAATGAAAAAATTATGTCCGTAAAGGAATCATACACAAGCTGAACTGAACATGTTTTCGACCTCAGCTACGGTAGTCTCATCAGAGTTCTAAAGCGTTTCTGGCAAAACAAAATTAATTGAAAAAATGATCACTCTTACTAGGATTCGAACTAGGATTTCCAGACCATATAACAAAAAAATTTTAGTTAATTGTAGAATAAGTATATACAGCAGTAACTCGATTCCTGCACATACTTGATACTTGCACACCTCGATTACATACAAATATTTTTCATTACGCACTCAGTGCTTGCGTCATACGAAAATTTTGAACTTGATACTTGCCACATTTTTATATTACTCTTGCGTGCTTCTTTATTACGTTTTCTTAGACTGAATATATTTCGGGAAATCCCCGTCGTTTTATGCTGCTGATGAAATGTAATTTAAATCAGTTTTAAGCTGAGTACCGAGAGGTTCGGTGTAATAATGGCAAAGAAAATATTTACGTTGCTGACAATTAAAGACAAAGCTGAGATAATAAATGCCGGAATTTCTACCAATTCCTTAGCAAAAAGTTTTCATGTGCATAGATCAACAATAATAATAATAATAAAAAGCGACTTTGTACAAAACAAATAAAAATTTTAAAATTTCCTTAATTCCACATAAAATATGTATCTACTGTTATACGAATGCGTTGAACTTAACTGTTTTGAATTGAAATATTAAACTTAGATTCTTAACAGATGTACTATGTACCTATTATTTTGTATGGGAAATGAATACTCGTTACTTACGACAACCTCGACAACAACCTTATATAATAAATGATTAAATAAAATTATCGCTAACTGCAAATTTTGCAATACCCCAAATACTGATTTTATTAGCTTTTAAATATGTCCTTACGTTCGCGACTTCAAAATGATTCTTGATTTTAGATTTCAAGTTTTATTACTCATCGACTGTCATATTTACTTTGCATAGGAGTAGGCAATGCCTGCATCATCTTTAGTAATTGCCACAAAATCTCTTTTAGAATTTTATATTTTTCCAAAGATCAATAATATTAAAATTGATTTTAGTCCCACTGTGTGGATGGTATCAATTAATTGTTACATTTCCGACCATTAGTAGACCCGGATGAAAATGTCTACAAAATTTGTTTGTTTTTTATTTTTTTTTTATTTTTCATTACTAAATGAGTCTACAATCCTTCAAGATAGATTTATTTTACTTCTTCCTTAGCATCAAACCAGAAACGTAAGGAAACCGTTATGTTTTCCTTCATATTGCGAAAAGTTAAACTTAAAAAAAAATCGGATAATGAAAAACGAAAAACCAAAATTGTTTTCATGTAACGACAATTGATTGGTTTTTTTTCTTGATTTGCTTTTATACTTCCCTTTCCCGTTTATTGTTAGTTGCCAATTTAAATACTTGTCCAGTGGCAATACATAATGGCTTGTTGTGGTGTTTGTGTGTTGTTTAAGTTCTTTATGGAAACCGTTTTTCGTTTTTGTTGTACTGTATGTAAGTAGTGCCCCTGAGAAGGATTCTCTTGCTATTGTCTCGTCATTTAGTCAATGTTTTCCTTTTTACATTTTTAGCCCCCCCCCCCCCCTCTAACAATATTGAGTAGTTTATCTCATCTTTACTCTTTGTTTCAAGTGCTTATGTTTTTACATCAGGTTGCTGATGGTTTTATTGTTTTTTCTTTGGCTACTTTTGCATGTTTCCAAATTACAAGAGTTCAATACACACATGTTTTATTTTTGTTTTTTATAATTGTTGTATGTATAAATTTAACACGTGGTTTTATGAGAAATAATTCATATTATTGTTTTCCAGCTCTTACACATAAAAAAGGTAATTTTTCACTTCTTGTTTTTTTTTTTTTTTTTTTTTTTTTTTTTTTTTTTGTTAAAGAAACTTTTTAATTTGTATTTTAATTTTTTTTCTACCTTTTTACCACAATAATTTTATACACCGGATTTTATTTTCAACCAATTCCTTAATTTTTTTTTTCTTTTTTTTAAATGAAATTAAATTTCATACTTTGTGCCATAGGGTTAAAAGAAAAAATATATTTTTAGCAATTTATTACAAAAAATTAATCATTTAACATTTTTTCTGATAGAAAATTAAATAACTTACATTTTTAATTTAAAATTAGAAAAAAGTAATACTTCACGTATATGTAACACAAAGTATTTAAAAAATGGTAAAGTAGACATTTTATTCTAATAATGCTGCAAGAAAAAGGGCAACATTTTATTTGCATTTGTATTAAAAGAAAGACATTTCTGAAGACAGTCAAATGCCTAAACCGATTAAAATAAATAACGTAATGGGCTAAAAACTTTAGTTACTCTGTAATATACATACATAAGTATATCCGATATACAATAATACAAAATTAAAAAAAAAAATACCTAGGAAGTAAAACAATTTTCAAGGCACTATCTTTTTGTATTTTGTTGTTGTTAGGAACCCAAATCTTTTAATTCATATATAACCTCCTGTTAAAATCACATTATCCATTTTATTGGCTCATTTTTTATATTTATTTCTTAATAAAACAATAATGATATCAGCGGTAGTGGCAGCTAAAAGAACGACAACCAAAAGGACTTCCATAAGAAGATTGACCTTTACCTTAAAATTTGTTGGTTTTAATGTTGGGCACTTGTATAAAGTCTTTCATTTCCGTTCATTTTTTTATATTTTTTATTTTCTTGGGCTATTCAAAAGAAAGGCAAAAAGAAGTGGAACTTCTTATTATTGTTGCCGCCTGTCTTCAGTAAATAATTTTACAATAAAAAGAAAATTTACGAACAATAAGAAAAAAAGCACAAAAACTGACTGCGTAAAATGGGCAACAAAATTAACACATAAAATATCCCGTCATGACCACTTGTCTTTTTTTATTCATTTTTTTACCTTTATAAGAAAGGAGACTATGTCAGCGGTTGGGGCAAGAAGTAGAGCTTCTACGGACGAAAAGGTAATATTTTTATTTTGTGTTTTTTCCTTTTTAATTTCGTTTGAATGAGTATAAATTTTCTCTGCTTTCATTTTCTCTTTTTCCCTTTTTTTCAATATACTATGTACGTATTTTGTTAGGCGTTTCCGTCCGATTGAATTCTGTCAAAGTTTTTCAATAGATCATTGTTTTGTTTTCATTTTTATTTTATTTCATGTTTTGTTTTTCTATTTAAAAAATTTTAGCATTCACGCTGTTATTCTATTTGGCTTTAAACTTTTTGGCCAATTGTCGTTAAAACGACATGAAGCCGGATACTAAACGCGTTGTCTGTGTCACTGATAACACCAATAGTACAAACGAACAACAGTTACTTATTTATCTGATATACGAATACTACTGATGCTTGTTATGAATTTTAGGTAGCCAATTCTAAATTTTGTGTGTGTGTGTGTGTGTGTGCTTTTTCTTTCTTTTTGTTATTTATTCTGTTATTTTTAAAATAAAACGAGTGTTACTGCCTAAAACGTAAATTAATTCAAGTTGTTGTCTAAATACTTTTAAAAATTTTATATAAAACTTCTTATTATTTTAATAGATATCTGCAAGTATGTATATACATAAGTATGTATATGTATATTTGAAAAAAAATATTTATCCATTCCCAAACTCCCTGAAGGCTGTGGCGGCGTAAATATTTTACTGTTTGCAACCGCATTCTCGCAAATTAAAAATAAACAAACAATGTTTTCTTTCCCATCTTGTAAATTTGACGTCGTCGTTTTCTTCCTTGTCTGTCCTTAATTTTTATTTTTTTTCTGGTTCCTGGGCAGGGGTTTTTACTAACAATTTGTATTCGTTCTCATAATTATATCACTGTAGACAATTGTTTATAAAATGCAAATACTAAAAGGCTATAAAGTAATGCATTCGTTTCACTCTTAAATCGTCATTATTCTCGAAATATTTTATTGTGTTTTCTAAGGCAATTATAAAACAATTAACAATCTAAAAATTGGCAAAAAAGGCAATATCCGTTAACCATGAATATTTACAGAAGTTTAATTTTTCTAATAAACGCCAGCTGGTCTTCATATAATGCATTATTTTCGCATTTCTTTGCTTAAGATTGAAATCATTGGCCAAAGCTCGGTTCTGTAGAAAAAAAAAATTCTGAGAGATTGTGTTAATAATTTGGAAGTATTCTATATTCTGAATATATTCTATATTCTGATTAAAGGGCTGCCATAGAAAACAATGCATTTGCAGGGTCAAATTATTTCTTACCAAAACTATGCTTAAGATTACAATAAGGCAAATTAAACAGTTATTCACATAAAATTGTTCCTTTAAATTCAGCCTAAATTTTGTATCATTTGTTGCTGTCCATCCCCCTCATTTATGCATTTGCAATTTACTAAAGCCTTCGACGTGATTTCTTTTTCTCATTCAATGTGCTCATCTTAGAAAATGAAAAATCACGGATATCCTTTTTCTTTAATTATGCTGCTAAATTAAAAATATTCAAAACCAAATGAGTTTCATTCTAAAACCCGTACAAAAGTGAGAGAGAAAGAGAAAAACGAAAAACTTAATGAAAAATGCGAATAAATAAAAAAAACAAGATTAAGAATAAAAGAATAATGTCAACATCTTGCATAAAAACTAACAAATATTTTTTTTAAGAAATACAGAAATAAATAGGAATAGAGAGATGATGGTAAGAGATTGAGTATGTATGTACGTATTTATGAAGGGCCAAAAAAGCCAATGCCAGTGTTAAAAATTTAAATAAATGCGTTATAAAATCAACTTCCGCTAGACGTTAAATAATAACAATGAAGAAAATACGAATTTAAAAGTAAGAAAAAAAAATATTTGAAATCAGTACAAGTATGAGAATCTTAAAGAAATAGACAAACGTCTCTTGATGTGGTATAATTTTATTTTTTTTTTATTGTTTTTCTCATATTCGTTGTTTTTTTTTTTTTTTCTATGCAAACAGAGCAGTTGTCAAAATTTATTATTTACTTTCCATTTTATATCTGGTACTGGTATTTTATTAACAAAAAAATCCTGGACTGCATTCACAACTGCCAGTGCATCCGCTAAGAAATCTGAAATAAGAGTTGGAAAATACAAATAAAAGACATCATTTTGAATTACAAAAAATTTACACAATTTCTGCAGATCCACAAAAGTTTTACCTTCTTTTTGGCTTGGCAGTCACGGTAAGGTTTGATTTTGAAGAAATGGCGATATTTAAATAAAAAAAAAACACTGATTTATTTTTTCTTTATTTTTCTTTTATTTTCCGTATTTAAATACATTTGGGGCCGCATTATTAACACATGAATACGTAGAAAAAATATTATTTTCAGATATGTCGTCTTTTGTTTTGTGCTGATCCCTTATTTCGTTCTTTAAGAATTTTGGTTGTGAAAGGCCATAATGAATTTCAATTAGGAACAGTAGTGATGACCAACAAATACAAATTAATTTTTTTTAAGCTTTGAGAAAGCAAGTGAGTATAATTAAAGGCATTTATTAAACGTTGTAAGTCAAAAAATTTATTAAAAAAATTGATGTTTTTAATTTTAAACATTGAAGTCCTCGTAATTATGCAAATCATTTTTTTAACCTTACTTACTTACTTACTTAGCTGGTTTCGGCACTAGTCTCCAGGCGCTTCTGCTTAGCAAGCGCCTTCTTCAGTTGGTCACCCAAATCGATGACAGGGCTTCATCAACCTGGTCCTTCCAACATAAACAGGATCGTCCTTTACGCCGACGTCCAGTGACCTTCGCAGCTCCTGGCATTTTGATTCATAACTTATATTTTTTAAGAAAAATGTAAAATGGGATTATGTTAACAAAATCAAAGTATGTTAAAACCTTATAGGAACTTCGGGTATTGTGGACTATGTGTCTAGTTTGGACTAGGACGTTTTTTAAAAACCAAAATAGATATGACAAGACTGACTAAGTGAATATTTTTCAAGTAATAAAAACTAATATCACATACAATTTTTCAAATGTAATTGCAATGTTGAGTCTTTTTTATGTGCGTTTTTACCACTTTGTTTGAGCAAGTGCCGGGTAACTTTTTATTGATATATTTTATTGGTAAATATTTTTTTTAACAAAAATATCGAATCACAAAAAACTACGAATTTGAGAACACCAATTTTGGAATTATGGGGATTCAAAAAATTTTACGTTTAATAAACGAATCGAAATCTGATATGTTTTGAAACGTTTTCATTCGCTCAAACCCATGTCATAAAAACCCATGCTATAAAAACATTTATGAAATTGTTTCAAAATTGAGTATAATTGAGTATATATAAACGCATAAGGTTTTGAAACCTTTATGAAAATCAGCTGTAAAGAATATTCCATCAAATTCGATGGGGTTGCCAATTTCTTCCATTGGTTGTTTTTATTATTCTATGTGCATTATTGTAGAAAATATGAAAAAATTAGAATTATAATTATTTAGAATCAGCTCTTAATTAAAACAGTTTTAAAATTGTTTCGAATCAAAACATAGGCATAAACGCATTGGAGTTATCATTATTTGTGAAATCGTTTTGTGTCGAACTGGTTTCAAAACAGGCATAAACTAAGTAATACTCATATATTCGAGTTTAGAATTATTTTTATTTAAAAATTTAAAATTTTTTTTAACTTAAAAATTTTAATGGTTTTTGCTGAGAAAGCTATCGGCCGACCTAGCAATTTTCACAAGATATTTACTAAATTACAAAACGTAATAAAAGGCATTGATTTTATTTAATTTATTTTATAACAATCACGTCTGAATCTCTTCAGAATGTAGTTCTTACAAAAAAGTAAAAAAATAAAGGCGGTAAGACATTTCTTGACAATAAAATTTATGGGGTTTTCTTTTCTACCAAAAAAATTTGCTTCTTGAATTTTGTTTCTCTCTAGCCTTGCCAAAAATATTGCCTTTTTTTAGAATTATCCTTTATAGGGTCAGTTAAAAATGTAAATTACGAATAAACGAGTTTAAAAAAGAATATACAATACATACTATTTTTATATAATATACTTATACCTAGAGTAAAGTGCAACACATTTTTGCAAAAAAGAAAACGTCGTCATTTAAATAAAATCCTGGTGATTTTGAGAGTCGCGTTAAAAGTTGTTTATTTTGGGAGAAGACAAAAAGGTTTAATAAAAGTACCTAATTAGATTTGCTGTATATGAGGCGATCCTAATTCGATATAAAAAAATCACAACAATTTGTGTCACGACAACAAACGCTAAAAATGCAATTGATATAGTGAGTTACTACGCGTATGAGTAATATTAAATACAATACATACTAACACTCATACGCTATGAAATACATATTTGTTTTATATATTTAATAATTTATTTACTAAATTACAATACAATATTATATTATATTTTAATTAATTATATCAGAGTTGGGTTTATTGCATTAGATTTAATTTTCCACTAAATTTAGTGGTAGTGGTAAAAATAGTGCATTATCGCCTCTTATATTTAGTGGTAGTGGAAATTTAATGCATTAAATAAAACGAATTTAGTGGTAGTGGAAATTTAGTGCATTGAATAAAATAAATTTAGTGGTAGTGGAAATTTATTGCATTAAAAAAAACAAATTTAGTGGTAGTGGAAATTTATTGCATTAAAAAAAAAAATTTTGTGGTAGTGGAAATTTATTGCATTAAAAAAAACGAATTTAGTGGTAGTGGAAATTTATTGCATTAAAAAAAACGAATTTAGTGGTAGTGGAAATTTATTGCATTAAAAAAAACAAATTTAGTGGTAGTGGAAATTTATTGCATTAAAAAAAAAATTTAGTGGTAGTGGAAATTTATTGCATTAAAAAAAAAAATTTAGTGGTAGTGGAAATTTAGTGCATTAAATATAAAAATTTTAGTGGTAATGGAAATTTAGTGCATTAAATATATCGATTTTAGTGGTAGTGGAAATTTAGTGCACTAATTTTGAATAATTAATGGTAATGGAATATAACTCCATTGGCACTATAGTGGAATGGAAATTTAGTTCCACTACCTCAGTTACACTATCGTTTTAATATACCTTCATATATGAATATAAAATTAATATATGCATACATAGCTTAAGTCAATGTCAAAATAAATTGTAGTGAATGTTATTTTCTTAATTTACTAAGTCCGCCTGTATAAAGTAAATAATTGTTGTTATTGTTTTAATAAGAATTTTAGTACTTTCAAATGTAATATATTATTCAGTTCACCATAGGTAAGATTTTAATGGCGCGGACTGTCAATATTGCCAGCCGCTAATCATTCAGAATTAGTGCACTAAATTTCCATTACCACTAAAATCGATTCATTTAGTGCACTAAATTTCCACTACCACTAAATTTGTTTTATTCAATGCACTAAATTTCCATTACCACTAAATTTGTTTTTTTTAATGCAATAAATTTCCACTACCACTAAATATGTTTTTTTTAATGCAATAAATTTCCACTACCACTAAAATTTTTTTTTTTAATGCAATAAATTTCCACTACCACTAAATTAATTTTTTTTAATGCAATAAATTTCCACTACCACTAAATTTGTTTTTTTTAATGCAATAAATTTCCACTACCACTAAATTTGTTTTTTTTAATGCAATAAATTTCCACTACCACTAAATTTGTTTTTTTTAATGCAATAAATTTCCACTACCACTAAATTTGTTTTTTTTAATGCAATAAATTTCCACTACCACTAAATTTGTTTTTTTTAATGCAATAAATTTCCACTACCACTAAATTTATTTTATTCAATGCACTAAATTTCCACTACCACTAAATTCGTTTTATTTAATGCATTAAATTTCCACTACCACTAAAATGGTTTTATTTAGTGGTTAATTATTTTCATCAGCATTTAGTGGTGGCTGGAATATTGCTGCATTAATACTAAGTCGTTTAGTGGTAGTGGAAGCGATAATGCATTATAAATTCAATGCAATAAACCCAACTCTGAATTATATGAAGCAGAGTGAAAAATATCATAACCTCGTTGTATTGTCGCAGACCAAGGGCTTTGGTAGGAATCGAGGGAAATATGTATGTACATATTTGCACTTGTTATTATACATGATCGATTACGGCCCCTATTATTGTTTACAACATCTAAATGTTGTCAAAGAATATGGTACAACGCATAGGTGTTGTAAACCATAATCGCAATTTTAAAAATACAATATCAAATTTATAACTTTTGTGAACCATAATCGGGGCATACATTTTATTACTAGACATATACATATGTATATGCTCATATTCATAAAAAAATTAAAATAGTTTTGAAATTTATTTTAGAAAAAAATTGTATGGAAAATTTGACTAAAAACTCATTTAAAAATTACTTTATTTTTAAACAATATTTTATGATCTGGGGCCTATTTCTCTAAACTACAATTCTACAAGTTTACAAGTTACAATTACAAGTCTTTTTTTACAAGTGATAATGAATTGTGTTTCATTAAAATTTTTATAACAATTGTAGATTTTTGTACTTGTAAACTATATGCTCATATTCATAAAAAAATTAAAATAGTTTTGAAATTTATTTTAGAAAAAAATTGTATGGAAAATTTGACTAAAAACTCATTTAAAAATTACTTTATTTTTAAACAATATTTTATGATCTGGGGCCTATTTCTCTAAACTACAATTCTACAAGTTTACAAGTTACAATTACAAGTCTTTTTTTACAAGTGATAATGAATTGTGTTTCATTAAAATTTTTATAACAATTGTAGATTTTTGTACTTGTAAACTACAATTTCTACAATTACAAGTTCTTTTGTATATATTGGATATTAATTATTAAATTCTTATTTATTATTACTCAAATGGCTAAAATATCCTATAAAAATGCAATGTAACACATTTTAATAATATTTCGCAAATTTTTTAAATAAAATAAAATATTTTTACAAAGTTATTTTGATAAATTAAGCATCTCAGAAGGACTCAAGCAGATTGAGGTCAGGCTATTCTGGTGACCATTATATTACTTTCAGTTCGCTATCATTTAAAAACTTTTGAGTTATTTTGGCGGTGAATTTCAAATTATTGTATTGCTGGAAAACTAATTTAATTTTGGTTTAGTCCGGCAATAGGACCATCTTCCAATCCTCCATAATCTAATTTAATTCAATTTAAGTGCGTCCGATCAAAATCCAGGCGAAGCTTTAGATGGCGTTTTGTGGTCAGTGGTTTCTTTACTTTTGATCGACCACCCTGACCAGCAGAATGCAATGAATTTCTAACTGACAGACAGATTAAAATTGTCAAATAAGATAAAATTTTTATAAATTTGCACTGCAGTCTCTACTTTCTGCTGGCTAAAGGTTTCGTTTCATTTACTTGCACAAATAGGTAGTGGAAAATCACATTTTAGTGCAATTATATAACGACTCTTTTACTGAACTCGATAATTGCTGCTTTTGCACGACAGCTTATACCTTAAAAACTATAATATTCTTCGGCCAAAAACGTATCATTGTTGTCTTTAGAAATAATTAATGTATTAAAATTTCTTAAAAGAGGGTTAGAGATTTTCTTAACAACTCCAACATATTCTTAATGTTTTTCTTAGTTATTCCTTCTGATTTCACGTCTAACTGCTTTTGGTGATGTAGAAAAATTTAACATAAAGAATTAACAATGTGCACTTTTTCTAATTATCTGAATCCATTTAAAAGAAAACACAATAACAAAGCAAATGAGTGCTCCATAAACAAGATCGGAGAAATAGTTCTGACGTTGTAAGCATTTGAACATAGGAATACTTTTAATAGTTTTACAATAATGGGTACTTTAATATCGATAATTTGTAATAAGCAAACAAAGTGATATAGTTTTTTTTATTACATATAATCACTTACATAAAAAAAAAATAATTAAAAATAAACAAAATAATTTAATTAATGGTAATTAATATTAAAATTGTTTGATTTTGTGTTTATTTGAACTAATTTTTATTAAAAAATAGTTAAAAATCAAATTTTAATTCAATTTATCATTCACTTGTAACTTGTAAATTTCTTTGAGAGTCTCTGTCGACCCTAAGCTTTTTTTCTACAATTCTACAAGTGTACAAGTGAAAATTTAGTTTTATGAAACAAAACGACTTGTAGAAGTATGACTTGTAGACTTGTAAATTGTAAAAATCACTTCTAGCTACAAACTTGTAATTGTATTTTTATGAAACACAATAATTTACAAATTTACAATTTTACGGCAAAAACACTTGTAATTGTAGACTTGTAGCTTGGTGAAATAGGCCCCTGGTGTTACGCCAGAATATTTGATAGAATTTAAGATGATGTATCTGATATAGGCATAAGTATGTTATCTGTCTGCCTTGAGACTTCATTAATATTAATTTACAATTTTCGGAAATATTTGTCAACTGAAGACAAATCTCCCACGACAGATAAGCGAACTATATTTACATACACCCTTAGAGAATTAAAGTCTAATGCCCGTGTGCAAAAAAAAAATAATAATAAAGTAGATTTTAATTCAAAATCTGTATGGAAAATAAAGACTTCAAGTCTATTTTATTTTTTTTTGCATATGGCCGTTAAAGTCTAATTGTATATAAAATTGTGATAGATTGTCGGGTGAAGACCAGAAGCCTATGACATTTTCTAAGGGACAAAAATCTTTTTTCATTTTATGGACTTTATAAACAATATCAGCATGTCACATAGTGTCAATTGCACTTTAAATGTCCAGAAATTAAACCCCCGTGAAGTACCGTATCCATTTATTGTATCCTCTCTTTTAAACTACTCTTTTGAGCTGATGATCTGTAGGGTAAGTTGGTCTGACATTGCCAATTATGGATGAGTTAATTTTCACCTACATGTAACTTTAACCTCGCAACAAAACAATTTATCAATTAATTTAAGAATTAAGTTTAGTAAATCTTTTAGGATTAAAATTAATTATTTTTTTTTTTTTTTTTTTTGTTTTTATTTTTTCTTTTTTTCTTAAGGGGTGAAACATACTCATTCTGTATATATTATATTTTGAATAAAGTTTATTATATTTCAGTATATTTTTATTGAAATAATTTTAGATAACAGAAATATTTTCTATTTTGACACATTTTTAAAATAGTTTTATCTTTTTTGTTAAAGTTTAAAGTATAAACTGAATTCCGACGCTTTAATGAGTCAAATTATAGTACAAATTAAATCTCGCCACCAAAGGTTAGGAAAACAAAGATCCCCAAAATGTAGTAAGAAACTTTATCATTTTTTTCTAAGTGTTAAAATATCTTCGCAAGAATTAAAGAACGCTGTAACTGACAAAACCGTAAATGTTCACCAGAGCCAAAAAACCTTTATAAAAGTAGAACAAATACACTGGCATTTTTCAAAACGCAGACGGCGTAAGTGAATTTCTTTTCATCATAATAACTGGAACCGGGACCAATCGCTTATTTTTTTTTTTTCTAAAAATGATGCAGAAAACGTATTTTCGATTTTTTTTTTCAGTTACAGCGTTCTTTAATTCTCGCGACGATATGTGAGTATATACGGAAACTTGCTTAATACAATATTTCAAAAATGGAATTGAAAATATTTGAAGTATTATAACATTTATCATGCTAATAAACAAGAGCAAAAGCACAAGTTTAAACTAATATTATGGTTTTGATCAATATTTTTTGAAGTTCTTGGTACAAAAAAATTTGCGCTTAATGAACACTACTGAACCTTAAACGGAAGAGATGTAAAAATATAAAGATGATTTGCAAATATTAATAATAAAAACACTGCATCTCCGAAATAGCTTAAATTTTCATGTTGATGTTCAATTTATGAACTTTTAGAGATAGAGACTTACGGAATAGAGACCCGGAAGTTTGTATTTCAGGTGCTTTGAAAAAAAAAACGATATTCTAAGTTTGTTTTATATTTGGTGAAAATAATTGTAAAAAATTATATTGCAATTGCCCGCTTTTTGCTTATTCCGACGGATGCAGCATAATGTGATGAGTTACCGCTTCATTTTTACGGAACAAAAAAGTACATTCAGTAAGTTTTCTTGTATGTTGTCCAATTACAAACTATAAATATATTTGGCCGTACGTCCATTCTTCATAAAAAATAAAATAGATATCAAATGTAGTTTAAGTAAAATTTTCCATTAAAAATAGTTTTTTTTTTAATTTTCAATCTATTTAAATTTTTTATGACCGTAATAAATTCCAACGCTTTCAAAAAAGTATTAGACCTTAATAGGCCTCATATCTGTATATGTATTTATGTTCTAAGCGGGAGTTAATTGGTAAAAAAGCTAAAAAGGAAAATTATAAAATTTTCTTCCGGTATCCTTCCAATTTTTTAATTTCTTTGTTGTAAATATTAAAAAAATGCAAATATGTACATATGTATGTATAAGAATTAAATTTTTGTTTTATTTTTTATTATAATATTGTATACAATTATTTAGCACAAATTTGTTTTATCAGTTAATAATAAATTTATCCGTATAAATCAGGCACTTGTCGTAAAATTTGTCTCAAGCAGCTTTCAATAAAGTACACCTGCTTTCTTAACGTTTCAACTCAAACTAAATTGAAATTTTTACAATTTCCACAAACACTTACAAAGTTGACTTGCGCATTTTAACGTTACTGGTGACTATTTTGGCGCCAAAAACAAATAATGATTCACAAATACACACACACTCTTGCTGTATTAGTTAAATGTGTTGCAACAGCACGTGCTACCAACATCAACACGAATTTGATTGCATTAACAAGTTACACACTGGTTTAATTGGATCAACACCACGTGCTGCTTGCTGTTTATAAAATGCTCACAAAAAAATAAAAAAAAATATAACACAAAGAGAAAACAAAAATACAAAACAATAACACAAGTGCATTTTAACCGTTGTTTTAACGGATTTTTTTTTTATTCTCATAGTTGTAGTCGTTTTTATAACACAACACAAGCTCAGAGCATCGTTAGCTCAGCGTCATCGTCGTCGTGTATATCGTTAATAAAAAGCACCCACCCACCAAATCATTGTTTAGTTTTATTTTGCATTGTTTTGAATTTGTTGTTGTTTTTGTTTTTCATGATTGTTTTTCTCTGTTTCTGTTTTTATTTACATTTAAAAAGAAGTGGGCTGGATGGATGAGTATGATGTGTTTCTCTTTTTAGTTTACATGAAATAGCAAAGATGTTGTAGTGTTAGTAATTATATGTATGAAGTTTATCAATGATAACAATTATTCAGAAATGTCAAGAAAAGAAAGCGCACTCTTTTTCAGAAACTGTTATTAATATTTAAAAACGTACAGTTTTCAAAACACATATACATATATTTTTAAAATTGTTAGAATTTTATTTAGCTTAATTAAGGTTTTTAGTAGATAATAATTTATCGATATTTCGCTATATACTTTGAAGATGCAGATCAACAAAAATAAGTTATTAAAAAAATCTTCACAGTATAAGATTTCGAAAGAATTTTTCAGAAAGTGTATTTAACGATCACTATTCATAATTTTGTTAGAAAAAAATTTTTAGACGATTGCCAGATCTTGCAATATTGTCAACATACTGTTGAACAAGTAAAGATTTAAATAAACAAATTTTCTTTTAATGTTGCTTAGAGTAGAGAACTGTCAAAAATACGAAAACTTAAAGTGTAAAAACAAAAAACAATATGTAGCAGTTATATTTTTAAGGAAAAGAGAATAAAAAAATTTAGAAAATATACAGTTCTTTACAATTCGACAAAACAAATAGCGTAGATGATATTTAAAATGCTACTTGTCATTAAAGAGCCATGATTGTCAGTTTACACAATTTTCAGAATAACTGTGTGGATTCGGGAGAAGACTCAAAGCACCCTGACTTTTTTGATTTTCTTTAAAAGAATATTTCAAAATCTTCTTGCATTCGCATTATATATTCTTCAATCATGTATTCTTTATCTCTTCTATACTACTTCTTTAATCTTAATTTTTTTTTATAGTCTAAAGCAAGTGCAAGTGAGTTTGAAAGGCAAATAGGAAAAGAGAGGCATAATAAAGCCACAAAAAACTAACACGTAAAAGCCATCTGAATACAGGGATAGTCTGACAATGAAATGATTTTTACAGGATTGTCAGATGTCTGGCAATGTTGTTGTCAAATGATTGTCTGACAATAATTTTTCTGTCAAAGTTCTCTGTTAAAAACTGTCAGTTCAAAAGTTTTTAAGATATTTTAACCAAATTTTACTGACAATATCGTTAGATTTTATTACATGCCATTGTGAATATAAGAATTTTTAATATAATATTAATAATATAATAATAATATAACTTTTTTAATATAACTTTCCATACGAAATATTAAAAACGCTTTGTTGTTAACACTGTAAAGAGTAGTTGCTTGCCTGCTTGTAGAGACTATACAATGTGATGGTATGAGTTAACTGACTATAATATTGTGGTGTTTCGTTGTGTTGTGTATGTATTTGTATTTATGTATGGATTTCTTATTGTTGCTGTTACTGTTATTTCTGTTTATATTGTTTTCGGTATTGTTGTTGGTTGATTGTGCACAAAGTTTGTTGTTGGTGTTAATGTTGCTACTACTGTTGTTATTATTGTGTGTTGTATATGCGATGATTATTATTTTTTTTATATACGAACAGCAGCAAAATTCTTCCATCTCATCCGTATGTTTATATATGTTGATGTGCATGTAACTTGGGCTGGAACTGGGACTGTCCATGGATTTTACTGCCTGTTTTATTTCTACAAACGATTTTTTTTAGCTATTATATACTGTTCTATGCTTAAGCAGTATTATTTAGTCCTGTTCTTGTAGCGTTAAAAGGTCTGACCAGCGTTTGAAATTTTTTAAACTGGCATTTCAACGAAAAACAGCTCCCAAATCGGTTGTGTTGGGCTTTCCGTAAACCAGAAAAATAAAAACAAAACAAGGACACACACAGAAACTCAGCAATAAATTGTTGTTTCAACATTCAACAGCAGTGTGTTGTTTGCCACTAAAAGATAAACAAGTGTTTACGGCAAAACAGTAACGTTAAAAGTTAAAAAAATACTTGTGCGGCAAATTGTATTGTTTTCCCAAAGATTCTGTAAAATGGTTAAAAAAAAAGAGCCCAGCGTAATAATGTGATTGTGTTTTAATCATCCTTGACATCGGCTGTGTGATACGCCAATTTGACACACACACAAACCCACACTGTTATACCATATCATATTTAATTGACTGTTCCAGTAAAGGAAAAGAAAATCACAAAAAAATGTGAAATAAAACCCAACACGCACGGCTTGTCACATGTAAAGTGTGAATGTTTTGAAACGATGTGTGATTTCTTTCACTTCTCAAACCAAAAAGTTTGCTGCCCTATGTGGCTAACAAGTACCTTTAATAACTACACAAAACAGTACATTTACCGTTACTGACTGTCTAACAGTCAGTAGACTGTTTGTCAGTATTTTGCTGGTTAATAGCCATTTAAGTGGGTGTTAATTTACCAACTTTTTTTTTGGTTTTTCAATGTGTACAACAGCACATCAAAAGTGAATGCTTGCACAATGTGTGGAAAAATAATGTGACTCTGAGCCTATATTTATTTGAGTGGAATGACCACCACCATAAAATAATCTGTTAATCTTAAACACATGCCAGTTTTTCGCCACGGTGCCGTGCACTATAATAACAACTACAACAACACCATTTTAGGTGTGTGTGTGTGTGTCATAAATAATTATATAAAATTGATGTGACTTTACTAATGTGACAACACATTTATTATTTGAAAAAAAAGAAAAAAAAATGAAATGATTTAAAACGAATAATTTAACTCAAACTCTCTTTCTGTGTTTAAAATGAAACGAAATGTGGACTGATTTTTTAAGGTGTCTTTTTGATTAATAAATATTAATAAATAAAACCAAAAACAAAAAACTAAAATATAATTTAAAATAAGTGTGTAGTAAGCTTTTACGATTTGTGATAAGTTTCGGATTTTTGTTTTTTTTAATTATTCAATCAATTGGCAATTAAATTGCTTTAAAATTAAAAAAAAATTATACAATAATTTAAAATTCCCACTCCTAATTAGACTGATTTAAAGTATGAAAAAAGTATGTAATATTTTACGGTTTAACCAATAAATAAGAAACAGTTTAAATTCTGTGATAAGATTATACGAACAAACTAACTTTATAAATTAAAGTAAAAAAAAAAAAACTTTAAGAAAAAACTTTATCAACATAAACGAATGTTTTGCAAAGGAAAGGGGTAAGAAATTATTTAAAATTTAAATGTTAAAAAAAGTAAATTTTTGATGAAATATAATACACATTAACTATGTTATTCTCTCTTGCATTAACAAAAAATGTTGAATTTTTTTAAAAATATTTAGAGGTCTCTCCCGTTGCCGAAATTCGACCGTATACTGAATTTTACATTTGAAAACTTAACTAAAAAGATAAGCGTAAAATATTTATTTTTTTTTTATTTATTTATTAAATAAAAAAATATTCTTCCGTATGCGAAATGTGCAAATTTTTTCCTTCATATACGAATAAATATAAACCAGTAGTACCTATTCGGGAATATTCACTATTCGATATGTTTTTAACGCTTTGGAAAAATTTCATTTGTTTATAATTTTCTCATTTTTTCATCTTAATAATTGTCAAAATTAAAAATTATTTCAAAAGTCAAGTTCTAAAAATAGTGAATAGTGAACTGAGTTTTCCCGAATGCCTACCTACTACATACATACATACATACATATTTCATAGTTGGAGGTATTGCACTCAAAATTACTTACTAATTGCGATTTTAATATAGTTACAATCATTTTTTTGGATTTTGATTTAAACATAACTGAGATTAAATTAAAAAATTTCTGTCAAAATAAAATCATTCCATTTTTTCTTTGATTGAAACTTTCTTCCAGAGATTAAGAAATCAAAATTAAATAATATTTCATATAAATAATTTTGACGTTTGATTATTGGTAACAAATTTTACAATCAATTCCTCTTTGCAACTTGTGATTGGAAAAAACTTTTAAAGCAATCACTATCAAATTTTTTTATAACTGATTGCAATCTTATGTTTTTGCAATAAATTGGACAAAAATATTAAATTGATTTCAAAGGCACATATTTATAGATGATCACTGAAAGTTAACTTATTTAACATACGTTGCTCGAAAACACGCGTAAACAAAATCCATATAAAAAGAGAGCATTTGTTCCACGTAAAAAAATCTCTAGCAAAATAAGAAAAATATACATATAACAAAATAATTTTTAGTACTTCCAGCACTTATTTAATTAAACAAAAAACAATAAAAAAGTAATTATACAGGCCTGTCATCTAAATCCATTCCGATCGAAAGTGGAATTCAACCACTTTTAGTTTCCTATCAAGTCAAGTCCACTGATATTTTCAGTGACTTAAACTTTAAAAAATTAATTAAAACCACTTTCAATTGGAAATAAATATTGTTTTTGATTTATTATGTTAAAAATAAACACATTTTTGTTATTATTTCTGAAAGAAGCCATTTTTAAAACCACAAATTTTTTTTCAAACTAAAATTAAAATCAAATCAAAAAGTTTATATTCTGGCAATATGAACATCAAAACCGAAATAAAAACACAATATTTATATTCCAGGCTTTTTACTTTTATTATTAACTTTTTTAATGTTTACTATTTAATTTTGTAATGTTTATTATTTAATTTAATTCACTTTCTTACAATTTTTTCAATTTTTTTCTCTTATTCGCTTAAAACACATCATTTTTGTTTTGGTATACATTATGTTGCTATATTTGAAAAAACAGAAAAAATTGGAATTTGCTAAATCGATCGGAATCAGAAGAGAAGCTAAAAAACATTCCGATCGGAAAGCCCTTTAAAAATTTTAAATCACGATGAAATTTAGCGATTTTTTCTAAATTAGGATGAAATTTACGAAAATTATTACTCAATTTAGCTACATTTTAGAGATTTCCTGTAACAAAAAATATTTTTCGCCATATAGGCAAATACATTTAATATATATAATATATGAAATGTATTGCTTTGGGGATAAGCATGTCTCTATGGCCATTTCGTCTCTGCTTAAGAGACTCGTCAGGAGACTTTTTCCCAAAGGTGGTAACCAAAAATACAAATACTTATGTTCAAATAGTTATAAACTAAATGCGAATCACATTTAGTTTATAAAAACCAAACAAAAGTATTTACAAAGCAATACATTTCTGTCTTAAAAAATTGAAATTCTATTCTTCCTGTTCACCACAGGAACTATCACGCAACTCACATCATGATTTTTTAGAAGCATAACTATGTTTTATACTTCTTTGAAAAATCTTCCAAAATATTCTGGTGTTCACATCCTGCTTTTTTAAGCATGCATCTTTTTTTTAATTTTTTTTCATATTAAAAAAGCACAATTGACACTTCAAAAAAATACAAAAATTAAAAAAAAATTGGAAATACAGAAACATGCAAGAAAAATAGAATTCGTGATTCTTTTTCAGCCCCTCTGACTTTTCTACACCTCTCGAAAAAAACATGCAAGAAAAACAGAATTCATGATTCTTTTTCAGGCCCTCTGCCTTTTCTACACCTCTCGCCCACAAAAAAAGTTTTTTAAATGGTTTGTTATATTTGCGACACTTGCAAGTGTCATGCAACTGAAGCATGAAAAAAATCATGATGCGAATTGAGTGTATGTCATAAGCTCATAATCATATGATATGATTTCCCTTGATATGCTGTCGGAATACTAAACCGAGGCCGCCATTTTTAAGGCAATTTGGAACGGGAAATTTTTATTTTTATTGTGGTAAATTTTCATACCACACGATTTGCAGTGTCACCAACTATTAATTTATTAAATTTAACAAAAACATATAAACTCTTCTGGTCAAAATATATAAATTTTTAGTCTGCGTTATAGCAAATCAAATCGCGTATAAAGAGATCGAAGCGTGCTTTTAAAATCGCGTTAAATAAAATTTAAATACACTATTTTAAACAAAAACGGTCTTGAGGGAATACTCACAATACAAAAAAATTAGATGACTTTACACTTAAAAGATATCCCCCGATAGGTTTCACAAACGTTTGAATGCAATTATGTTGCCTTTTTTATATAAAATAAATTCCCTTAAAATATTTTTTTTAGAAGCTTATTTGTCTTATCAAAATTATAGCGGCTATTACTATTCATTGCAAATGCCCCTGCAAAAAAGCAATCCTAGCATATACACCTGCATTTTGTTATTGTTTTAAATGATTTGCTATGTTTGCAACACTTGCCAGGGTGTTTGCACTTACAGTCACATCTGGCTTTTATAATATTCGCTTTTTACTTTTTTTATAAGAAAAAAAATTTCGGCTTTCAATTTTACTATATTTCGTTGGTCATTACTTAACAGAAACGCAAAATTTAATTTATAAAGTACACTTAGGAAATTAAGGTCATCTGAGGGCAGGTCAGAAAATTTGAAATAAGTAATGCAGGCAAATTAATGCCACACTATTAGAAGCACTACAACTAAAGAAAAGGCAACCAGTTAAAAAATGTGTGGTATTCTATAAACAGCAGTTTAAGATTTAAAAATAAAAGTCAAATCACTTTATTCAGTGCAGTTCTGTATTCGAACTCGGAATATTCTGCATTTTTTACACAGAAAAAACTCAAGAACTGATTTCAATTGTCCATTTTGGAATATTTTTTGTCTAACATTATGTAGGAAAATGTTGGTGGATTCAAATAAATGGATTATAATAAATCAACTTTGAAGTGTTAAAACTTTAATTGTAATCCTTAATTGGATTAAATTGGATTCTTTAATTTTTTATATTACTTACGCAAGTCTTCGATTCTAGATTTCCAGATTTCCATTTTAAATTTGTTTTATTTTTTTTTTAAATACGGGCATATGAAATTAAAATTTGATTATAAGTTTAAAAAAAAACATATTTCGGAATTTTTTTTCTAATATTTATTGAAAAGCATTATAAAACAGAGACAAAATTAGCCATCAAAACTTTTATTACTTTCTTAAAGAAGTTATTATTTTTTACTTAATCCTCTTACGCTTTCTTTAAGCTGCCGCCAATTACTGGCACAATAATAGAAAAAGCACAACAAAAATTAATAAAGTGTGGAAATTTTCATTTTTTAATTAAATTAAAAATAAAAAACAAACACTTGATGCCTTTAATGTTACTCTACACATCTGCAGATAAAAATAAAATAAATAAACTTCTCTAATATAATAATACAGGTTTAAGTGCCAAACACTTCTTCCAACCACCTCAATTATTCTTCTGCATAGATAATTTTAATAATAAAAAAAAGAAACAATTCATAAATAACTTGCTCTTGTTGCAAAAGAATTTTTGTCAATTTATGACAATTTTTTCAATTCTATTTTGTTCATTATTGAGCATTATGACAGCTTATGAAAATGAAAAACAGCAGACGGCAATTTCGAAGGATATTTTTAAGTCCGCCTAGATAAGAAAAAATATGAATCAATAGGGTCACACAGACATTAGGAGGAGGCAACAGCAACAATCAATTGTTTTTTGTTTTGTTTATTTAAAAAAAAACAGTATTTTTAATATTTTTAATATTAATTCCCAGCATTTGCTCTCCCTCTCTCTCTGGAATACGTTTCCTAAACGATTTAATAAAGAGATATTTACTAAATACTGGCAATACTAATATTTTACAACTTTTTTTTTGTTTTCTTTTTCCTCATACTGTTGATGAAAATGACGGTGCATGATTGTGCCAAAATATGTATACGGTGGGAGATTCAGCAGCATATTATTTAAACTTTAAACTTTGGAAAGTATAAAAAAAAAACACAGAAATGAACGTAAATATTCCAAACAATGAATGAAGCACAAAAAAATAGAAGGAAAAAGTCTTGAAAGTAATTTTACGTCTGACTAAACATTAATGTGCCAATATTTTATTGTTTATTTGAAAAAAAAAAAAACAAAACAAAACGACAAACAATAAAGAAATTTGCTTCTCTTTCCCATCTGATTTTTTATAAAATAATGTCTTGATTATGGCGGTTTTTTTCCTTCTTACAGAGCATTTACATACATATATAAGTATATTTGTAACAAATCTATACAAATCCAGAGAAATTATTAAATGTCTCAGTAATTGCATATGTATGTATGTCGTACTACAAAAAAAATTATTTAAAATAAAGCAAAAGAAATTCAAAGGTTTTAAAACTATTTTTTATTATTAAGGGAATAATAGCTTTCAGAATAACTAAAAAATAATACAGTTTTCTTGTTAAAAGTATTAAGAATGTTTGGAATTATTTGTCTGGTTTCTAAAACTTTACGCCAATTAGTGACTACCATCCTAACGATATTTATTTTTAACAAAATTTAATTTGTTTAAATATATTTTAATAAAACATAAAAATAATTGGTTTATAGCTGTACTGAGGCCTTATTCTGTAACTCTCCTAAGCTAAAACTCTATCGCTAAAAATGCATAAACTTGATTCAGGACTTTTTGGCTACGAATACAATTCTTGAACGCTTATTCTAATTTAAAAGCTTCATAGCTATTACCTCTAAACTTTTTATTTTTATATATTCTAACGGCCAGCCTGTTTCAAAAACCCAAAATTTTAGTATTTTAGCTTAAAAGAATTACAGAATAGGTCCCTTGGTTTTCTTTTAATAAATTTTGTTTTGATTCGGCTTGAACACTTGGCTAATTACACGGTGCTACAAATGAGCAACTTTTTTTTATACTTGGAAAGTGACCTAGTGTACGTTGTAGGCCTTATTGAGTAGATCATAAATCAATTTTTAAAAGTTCGGAAACACCCCCAAATTTCGGAGTTATTCCGAAAAAACTATTTTCGGGTAGGTTTGAGTACTTATGAACATGTAACTCAGTTGATTTTAATCCGATTTTAAATTTTTAAACGGTCTCAGAAAGAAGAAATATGTGCCTTTTTAAATATGTACATATTTTTGTATATATATTAATTTTTTGCAGTGTTATTTTTAATTATATCTGATTTTAATTTTATTTTTTCTAAATTTTTTAACTTTGGCGCCATTTTTTTAAATTAGATTGTTTAGAAACATACCCTTATGTATATATTTAATTAAAGCTAATTTAGTTCTGAGTTAAACAAGCTTCTAATAAATAAAATCGAGTAAAAAATAAAAAAGTTATTAAGGTTTTTCGAAAGTTAAAAATTTTGCTTTTACAAATATGTACTGATCACGATACTACATTTTCTTTATTTTTTTTGTATTTTAATGATATGATTATATAAATATTTTAAAATAACAGTATTCAAATTATTCTATTTAGAAATTTTTAATATTTGATTAAAAGTGCTTGCTAGACCTCTTTCGCTTGTACATCAAATCGTCTGTTTCTTGCTTAAGTGACCAGCAGTAATTTGAAATCATTCATTGAAATCTAATTGTGCATGCAGAAAATGAACTTCAATGAAATAAGAATAATTTGAATACTGTTATTTTAAAATATTTATATAATCATATCATTAAAATACAAAAAAAATAAAGAAAATGTAGTATCTTGCTCAATACATATTTGTAAAAGCAAAATTTTTAACTTTCAAAAAACCTTAATAACTTTTTTATTTTTTACTCGATTTTATTTATTAGAAGCTTGTTTAACTCAAAACTAAATTAGCTTTAATCAAATATATACATAAGGGTATGTTTCTAAACAATCTAATTTAAAAAAATGGCGCCAAAGTTAAAAAATTTAGAAAAAATAAAATTAAAATCAGATATAATTAAAAATAACACTGCAAAAAATTAATATATATACAAAAATATGTACATATTTAAAAAGGCACATATTTCTTCTTTCTGACACCGTTTAAAAATTTAAAATCGGATTAAAATCAACTGAGTTACGTGTTCATAAGTACTCGAACCTACCCGAAAATAGTTTTTTCGGAATAACTCCGAAATTTGAGGGTGTTTCCGGACTTTTAAAAATTGATTTATGATCTACTTAATAAGGCCTACAACGTACACTAGGTCACTTTCCAAGTATATTTTCACTGTAGCACCGTGTTATTAAACTTACATATTACTTAGCTTTTGTAAAAAAGATTTTTTGAAAAAAAATTCTTATGTTAACCAATTTCAGTTATTGACCAAAGTAAACCTAATTTGATAAACCATTTAACACAAAATTAGAGAGCGTTCAGTCGTTACAATTGGATTATAATTTAGTTTGAAGTGTAAGAGCTGGAATAAATGTGTCATAAGTATGATCGTAGTTTTTTTTTTTTCTTATTACACAGTGTGACAAAAAAAATCTGCTGACAGCCTGATCATAGAAGACGAATGGTTTGTAACATTCATTTTCATCAGGTATGGTGTTCGTATGTACAACAGTTTTAGAGTTTTTTTGGAAACTAGCATTGCAAAAAAAATGCATAAGAAATTTCAAAATGTTTGCTCTTTTGAAGTTCGAATTAATGGGGGGGGGCAAAATTAAACACACCCATTACAAGAAAACTCGGAAATCGCAATTTAGCTCAGCACATCAAATCCTCTATGTTTTTACAACTTTTATTCTTGTGACGCATACTGTAGACCAGCTTTATTAATTAATAATAAACAATTTTTTGTTCAAAAATATATATACACAGAGGGGTAAAAAGCGTTCTAAAATTGTTAACTAATGGCATTAAAATAATAACGAATCGTGAACAATATTTCGATAACTTTCGGTATCAAATCAAGCTTAATGCTTTATCAAAATAAGAACAAACGGCACAAAACACCATAAGTTAATAAATTAAGAACGACCTTTTATTACATTAGAAACGACCTGTTATCGAATCATGAACGATATGGTATCAAATACATATATGCATACATAATTAGCCATTACAACCCTGTGTCAGGGTTACGGCCTAGCTTCTCGCAGCACTCATGTTGTGTGTGTTAATTTTTATCCATGAGTACCGGGATCTACAGTTTAAAGTCGACTCCGAACGACATATTTGAGAAGCTTTTTCATGGCAATCAATTTCCCCCAGATCTTTTGCCAGAAGACTGCTGAGGGGTAGTCGCCGAAAGAAATAATTTTTTCATATTTCTTTTTTTCAGAGCTAAGATTTGAACCCGAAGCTATGGTGTTAGTAAACAAACACACTAACCACTAGACCACGGCGACTACATGGTATCAAATAAAGAACAAAACTGATACAATTATGGTTACGGTATCAAAGTAAAAAAAGGGCGTTAGTAAAATAAGAATAATTGGCTACAAGAAGGAAATAGTATGCTATCAAAACAGAAACGGTTATCAATAAAGTGATACCTACTTGTTAGTGAAATAATTATACCAACCGTTAACGAAGTAAGCACAAACGGACTTCAATACCAAATGGTATCAATGTCGCTAGTTTTCTATCGCTTTTTTCCCTGAATGTATTTTTAATGTTTCTCTACAAAGTCTCTTTTCCACGTTTTTCGTTTGTCCTTGTTCACCTGTATAAGAAAAATTTATATAAAATGTTCGGATTTAAAGTGACAAATTTTATATTTCATATGTGAATACATTTTGTATTTTATATGTACTCATTGGGTGAAAACTTTGTAATTTTCTTTAACTTTAAATATATGCATAAATATGTGATGTTAAAAAACCGCCAAGATTTGGTTTAAAAAGTTTACAAAAATCAACATAAACCGGAAGAATAAAAATGTGTTTTCATAAACAACACATCATGTATCATTTTATAACCAAATCTTTCATCCCCTTTTGTTTCTTATTCTTCCACATTGGTGATAATCAACTGAAACCATCAGGGGATTTCAACTCCCAAACAATGATTATGACAACAATACGAGATCATGTTAAAGAAGCAAAGGAAAAAACAGCAAAACCAAATACATCCTTTTAATATTTTATAATGTCTGTTGTCGTTATTGTTGCTGTGTAGCTTGTTTGATTGTTTAATTGTTTTAGAGTCAGTTTGGGAATGTGTGATGTTATTTGTGGGAGCAGCATATATTTCACAACAACAATAATAATATAAAAACAAAAACAACAAAAACATCTAAATTTAAGAAGCAAGCAAACAATGTCAACAACAAAAGAAACATCAACAAGACAAAACATATTCAACCCATAAACGTTTCAAATATTGTGCTGATTAATGCTGTTAACAAGCAGTAGGCAAACGAAGGATGTTCTACCACCATTTTGGTTTTAAATAAAAAGAAAAATTAAAAAAGTGAATGATGATAAAAATAATCACTTGATTTTATTAAAATACCCTATAACTGCATAATGGAATTAAACAATAATCCTCATATACATTTTCTTTTCTCTGCTTTTCTACTACTTGTGTTAAGTGTAGAGTATTAAAAATTTCGACTTTATAGCTAGCTGGTACTTTATCAAGTACTTTAATTTGACATAAGTACACAGAAAAAACTAGATTGTAAATACAACAAATTTTTTTGTATATACAATTAAAATATTATTCAATTTTGCGCTAACAATGGTTTTTGTAAATACAAATACGACAATTGTAGGTTTCCTTAAGAAAAGAAAAAAAAAATGCAACGGTACCATGTTTTTTCAATTATTGTGGTTAACAAACTATTTGTTGAAAAGATTACAAGACTTTCAGTAAATGTTTTTGTTGCACTATTTTATCAATCTTTTTTTTAAATTAAATCGTCTTCATTTTCTCCTTTGCTGGGATTTGAACCTGGGCTGTTGTGTGTTGTATGCAAGCGCTCTAACCATTATACCATCACTCCTAATTTTTATAATGTTGTTTTTGTACTAAATATGCGCAACTAACCTAAAGCAAAGAATTCAACAAAAAATTTATTTAATCGTTTTTATTGAAAATGTATGGTACCGTAATAATTTATTTTATTTTTTTTTGTCAAAGTTTACTTTGAAAAAAGAAAAAAATGTAACGGTACCATCTTTTTTCAACAATTGTGGTTAACAACCCAATTGTTGGAAAAATTTCAATACTTTCAATAAATATTTTTGTTAAACTTCCCTATAAATCTCATATGTTTTTGTTGTTTTTTTATAACTAAGTCTTCTTGTTTTTGAAAATATTGCTTAAATAATAACAACAATTTTAATTAGCATAATTTGTTGAAAATAAATCCTAATATTTGTAATATCAAAAAAATATTTGATTGTATTTATAAAACACATATTAAAAATAAAATTTTACATTAACAACCCACTTTGTTGATTGAATTTTGGTGATATTTTTTTCTGTGTATGTGTGAGTACACAGTATGAGCAATAATTTTTAAGCAGGAATTTAAATGAATATTCATTAGATTAATGCTAGACTGCCGCTTTTTGTAATCGCATTTTGAAACGCTGTTTTCTTTTAATGCAAATATGTATCAACTACACAAAAGTGTACAGATATTTATTTTACCTGACTTTAATAAAAGGAACGACAAATAATTATCATTGATGTTTAATTTCACAAATAGACAATTCATTTTTTATGTTTTTCTAAATACTACTATACCCAGTATTTTATTAATGAAGTCTTTAACATATAATTTAACGTTTTTAAAAGAAGTTTGATAATATGCAGTTGCAATGCAATACTCGTAACTAGGAAATTATTTGAGCTTCCGTTGTATTCTTTATGTAGACTCTAAGCAAGTCATATAAGTAGGAGTGTGCTATCACATTCAGATTCTCTATTTTAGGCTACATAATCCATCATTTTTCACTGGTAATTGATTGCAGTGTACTTTCTGAAGCCTTTAATATGAGTTGTTATCATCCTAGAAACAAAGAGCAACCGGTAGTTCACATTTTTACTCAGTAATTTTAAATTCAAATAATTACCTAGATATAAAATAGCTTTCCCAACACACGCAATAGTGTAGCAACTATACGGGAGTATTTGACGTTGTTTAACCTCAATATCAATATTGTGCAAGTTTGTTAACGCGATTGCAACGGGTTAATCAATTAAGTCATTTTGAAATAATTCAAAATGGTAAATATATAAATAAATGGGCAAATTATTAAGTCTAACATATTTAACGCATTTGACTGAAAAAAATATACATGTTCAGTTTTCTTTACAAAACTTCATGAATTTTTGCATAATTTCCTTTCTAAAACGCTCTGCTTTCCGGATGTAGCTGCGAGTGATTATTTTTTATTTTCAAACCTGAAGAAATTGTTAAACGGAAATAGATTTCATGAGAAAAGGATAAATAATCTTCTCATAAATACTTATTTTGTATAGCCTAGACAGATTTATTATTTTTAAAGCATAAACAAATTGAAGAAACTTTGGACATGGTAGACTATTTAGAAAAATAAAATCATTTCTTATCAAAATCCTGGTTTCATATAAAATAGGGATCTGTTGACCATTATATCTGTGGCAATAAACAATAATGGCTTAAGTCGAAATTTTGTGTTTTAAGATAATAAGGGTTTTGTCTAAAATAAATTGTGTTTGGATATGTTTAAGTTAAAATATAAATACGTGTCATTAATATTTTATACTTGAAACTTAGCTGAATGATAGATATTGAAAAAAAAAATTAGAATATGCAATAAAATTAAAAAGCATTATTATTTGCTGCCACAAAAACTTATACATTTAATATTAATCTGATATTTTATTGAAAAGTTTAAATATTTGATCGACGACAATTTTAAATAATATTAAATTTGTACAATAACTCATGTACATATGTATATATCCGTTATAAACTTTTCTTTCATCTATGTATATCTGTGAATTTTTATAAAATACTAGTTCACCCTAGTTGCTCTAGGAAACATTTTTTTAGTTCAAATATATTTGATACTCTTCACCGAACTGCAAAAGTCAACATTGATATGAGTAATCAATGCCTGCGTGACTAATAATTTTAACAAATGATTATCCGCCATTTTAGGTACTTCAGTTTGGTACCGTACTGAGTACTTCTTAAAAAAACGTAAACCATATTTGTTCTACGGTATGCAGATATACATATCTAGTTTAAAATTTCATCGACGTCGGTACGTTATTTAGGCGAGGCATAAATTTCCCCTTGGGGCGGGTACCTTAACATTTAGGAGTATGAAAAGTAGTAGTGAAAATTTATATTTGTTAATCTAAAGTTATGTTAAGACACCAACAAAATATAATTAAAATCATTTTGTTAGTTGGGGATAGGGAGATATAGCCCTTGCACCGCCCCCTCTGAGTGCTTTAAAAAAAAACGTAAACCATATATGGTCTACGGTACATGGATCTATCTAGTTTAAAATTTTATCGAAGTCGGTACGTTATTTAGATGAGGCATAAATTTTCCCTTAGCGCGGGTCACCTTAACATTTAGGGATATAAAAAATAGATGTTGACCGATTCTCAGACCTACTCAAAATGCACACACAATTTCGTGAAAATCGGTGGAGCCATTTCGGAAGAGTTTGGCAACAAACACCGCGACACGAGCATTTTATATATTAGATTTTTTTATATGAATGTACAATATTTAAAACTTTCTGAGGAACACAAACAACACATATTGTTTTTAATTTCATTATTTATTTATGTAATTTAAAATCCCCACTTAAAAAATTTTTAACATTAAAACGAGTGTATTTAAATAAATATTTTAAAATTAAAACATATGTTGTTGTTGTTTTTTTTTATTATTGTATTATAAAACAACCTCAAGCTGTTGCACAAATTATTTTTAATTACAACCAATATACATACAAGTACATATCTACATACATATGTATCTATGTTTATGGAAGTATAAATTGTTTGTTTGTGTATGTACATTTATATGCATGTGAATGTATTAAATTGTGGTATTGTTGCTATAATTGTTGTATCATGTTCAACTCCCTAAAAGTATGCTTGTTTTGATTACAAATTAAACGCACATTTCATATTGTTACAACAACAATTAACTATTATTTACAATACGAGAAATTAAAAAGAAAACATTTCATTGTTCAAAACGAAACAAAAACTGTAAGAGAATGAAATAATGAAATACATAGGATAAAATAAACAGCGAATACAAAACTGCTGTCGGTTTAAGTAGAAATATTTTTCTTATTTTTTCTATGGGAACACTCAGATGTTCTCAAATAAAATTTAAAAATTTAATATTGTCATTAATTTTTAATATTCTTTTAAACCAGACTTACCTTAAATAACACAGTGAGACAAATAAAATGAAGTAAAACACTCTGTTTTTGGAATTTTAAAAGCACCCCCAAAATCTTGAGTTAGGGATAAAAAACCGGTTTTCATACCCGTGTGCACTTATCACCATGTAACCAATCGATTTCAAATTTCTACCAATGAATAATTTTTAATTTCGATCGAAAATGTTTGATTGACATGTTGCAGCCCACTTCATCATAAGTTTTTTAAAATTCATTAACAACCATGACATAATTATAATAAAAAACATGTGTGTGAGACAAAAATTGCGGATGTATTAAATATGTTTTAAAAAGAAATAAATTTGTTGGTCAAACACTGAGAAGTTGTACTTATTCATGTTTATATTTCTTATACCTACATTTCAATTTGTTTACAAATTAATTTAAAACAATTTATTTTATGAATAATTTTAATAAATTACTTTAAATTTTAAAATTTGCTGTTTTTTCAAAAGAAGATTTTCACTAATTTCATTCAAGTTTTGAAAAACAGCACAAACAAAAAAAAAACAATCACCAACCACTGATTGAGCACTCTTATACCAATATAATTAATAACAATTTTTGTAAGTTAATGGAGTATTTTCAAAGTACGCTATTATATAGTTATAGTAATAAAGGTTTGATTTTTTTTATTAATAAGAAAAAAATATAAAAAACACTGTATGACAATATGACTTAACAGCATATCTTGTGAATGCCCCTAACATAAAATATTTGCATATAATATATAGCACTTACATACTACATATACATATATATTATTAAAGTCTTAGCATATCATATCTATTATTATTTTATACAAAATTTAAGAAACTCTGCATTTTGTACAAAAATATTTCCCTCTTTTTATTCTGGCTCACTTACAATAGTGAAAGGTGGTGGTGGTTAAAGAGTTAAACGTTTTCATTGTATTTACGAGCGTAATAAAACTCAATGATACAACAAATTAATGTCAAAACAAGTCTTAGCATATCATATCTATTATTATTTTATACAAAATTTAAGAAACTCTGCATTTTGTACAAAAATATTTCCCTCTTTTTATTCTGGCTCACTTACAATAGTGAAAGGTGGTGGTGGTTAAAGAGTTAAACGTTTTCATTGTATTTACGAGCGTAATAAAACTCAATGATACAACAAATTAATGTCAAAACAAGTGTGTAAGTGCTGTTAGAACTTTTTTGTGGCAGGTAGAAAAGTACTTGAACCACCCTTTTTACTTATACTTCCCTCCCACCTTTGTTTATACATATCTTTTTTTAATGTCATCTTGTTAAAGAGTAAGAGTATTATTTGAAAGTTTTTTGTATAGAAATTAAAAAAAAATAAACAAATTTCTTGTTATACAAGTTAAGATTTTAATTTTTGTGACAAAAAATTCTTTTAGCATTTTGACTTTAATTATTTAGTAACTCACATACCTGATATACACGTTGTTCCTCTCTTTTTCTTTTGTTTAGATTGTTGGAATAATATTTGTTAAGCTTTTTTAATTTGAGGTTATAAAAATAACTTAAAAAGTTTCATTGTGTGACATTTCTGTTTTTATTTTTTTTTTATTTTTAATAATTTTTGCAGTCACGTATTTTTCTTTGAGACTTTTTTAATTGACTTCTTTGGCATTTGGAGATAGTCAACAAAACAAGCAAGTAATGGAAGAAAGAAAAGGGACTTTAGAAAATTTATTTCTCTTTTTATTAAAATCAGTAACAGAAGAAAAACGCACGGGTTCATTAGAAGTGGCTTATCAATGGCTTTTTAGTACTCTAAAAATAAAAAAAATATCTTTCAAATATACCTATGTATGTGTGTATGTAAATAAGTATATACATATATATTTTTTCTAGTTTTTATATTTTAACTTTGGTTAAAAGCAATTCTCATGTGCTTATCCATTCATTCGTTTAGTCAGTATTTTCTTTATTTACTTTGACACTTTGTTGAATGAGTGAATCTTACGTGTTTCCTTAAGCAAATTGTCATGATTTTTTCATTTTATTTTTTTTGTATATATTATTACAAAAAAAAGAGAATATGTACCTACATTTTATTTAGTAAGAGACAATCCTTTTTCACTCAACACTTCAATAATTTCAAAAGTTTTTCCACAACGTTGCTTTGCATATTAATTTTTTTTGTCGTATAAAACCTTGTATGAGCGTTGTGATGGCCATAAAATATTATCTTTTAAATGTTTAGCAAAAAAAAAAGAACGAATAATCTAGACCTACGATTATTTAAATACCTTTCTGTTGATTTTCTGTCTTCTTTAGTTCAAGACAGATTCACAACAAAATTGGCTACAATTTTTTTACCCGAATTTATTTCAGTAATTGAATTTACATTTACCTCTATCGCGCACCTACATTTTCTTTTTGTTAGTGATTTATATCATGTCCCCCTCAAACAAAGTTATTAATTTCTAACAAAATATTGTTACAGGTTAGAGATTTTCACCAGCATAATACCGTAAGCGGCGAATTATCTTTATACCCCATATTTTCTATATTATTTCAAATATATAATGAATTTTTATATAAAAAACACATAATGTGTATAAAGCAAAGGCCTTAAATAATTGTTATTAATTAAAAATTAAACTGAAAAAATCATTGTGTTAGAGTTGACTTACACATGCAGTGTTATACATACACTTACATACACCAAACGATTCGTATTACAGTGATCTTACTGAATCTGTTGTGATGTTGAAAAATGATCATTAATGAAATTTTAACTGTTATTGTCCAACCAAAACATAAAAAGTGAGATATAATCGTTAAAACACAGTTTTATTTTTTAAAATAAAACTCAAAATATGAAATAGAACTCACTTTTATATAAAAGGAGAAAAAAAGACGATAGCGCCGGTTTCAAATCACATCTCTGACATTTTGAAAAAAAAGAGATATGAAAAAATTATTTCTTTCGGCGAGTACCTCTCAGCAGTCTTCTGCCATAAGCTCTGAGGGAAGCTAATTGCCATGAACAAGCTTCTCAAGTTTGTCGTTCGGAGTCGACATCCGAAAAAAAAAAATTCGAAACGAAACTTAGTTGAAATTTTTTTTAGCAATTTTAGAAAATATCTCAATAAAATATTCCTTAATAATTTTTTTATTTTAATACAATTTGTAGCTCTTTCATAAAGCAGCATATTTAATTTTTAATTAGTTTATGTACGAGTATAAAATATAAAATAAAAGACAACGTCGAAAACAACAGAACTCTTGTGGTTAAATTAACATTTTGTTACTGCCATTGTTGTTGTTTTCTTTTCATGATTAAAATATTTATTGTGTTTAATATTAATTTCATTTTTTTCTCCTTTTTTTTTGTACACATATTTTAGGTGGGTTAAGATTTATACAAAAATTTGCTAAAGAAAAGAAGAATACGGCACTAAATTTTTCAGCATTAATAATTTGCACCTTTAGGCAGTTAGTAATTTAAGTGCTGTTGTTGTTGTTTTCTGCTTAGTCAAGCAGTCACCCTAGCCATACAACAACAATAATATTACAGTTATAAATTTTAAATAATTTTTCGAATTTATTCGAAACATACGCATAAGATGAGACTGAGTTATGAGAAAATAATTTTTTTTTCTTGGGTTGAAAATTGGGCGAAGGTTGAAGAAGGTTAGTGTGAAAGAAAAATATGTTTTTTTTTAGAATTTAATGCTGCCTCTTGGCACGTTGTTCATCTTTCTTTTCCTAAAATGCAATAATTATTCTCATGCTTCTAAAACAAACAAAAAAGTGTGTTTGTGTGTGTTAAGTCTCAGGAAATGAAAATTGTAGTTGGAGGGATCAGAATTTTAATCATGATTGCTAATGAGTTTTACTAGAGGTCAAGTGTTTGGAAAACAAAAGCAAAAAATAAAACTTTTAAACTTTTGTGTTTTTCTTTTTTGTGTGAAAAAAGAAATATACATGAATTATTTAAAAATATTAAGAATAGAAATTTCTTAAGCCAAAGTGACAGGTGAGATTTACTTGTTCTTTATTTGTTTTTTCCTTTGGTTTTGTTTTCAAATTCTTTAAATCACGTCCGTTTGAGTATGATGACTGCCTGACTGCCTGGCTATTCTCAAGAGTTTTCTGATAAGTGTGACAAACATTTTTAAATAATTGCTTAAAAATTGTGATTAATTGAAGTATCCATTAAAATTTTCTCTTAAAATTTACAACAAGAAATATAAATTGAGTTTCTTTTAATAATCTATTTTCAGCAATCGCTACAATTATGGTTCATATCGAGGCAACAACAACTATCAGAATCAGAAATATTCTCAAAATTATGTAAGTACTCGTTAAATAAATGAAATTCAAAATAATTTACTCTAACAAAAACAAAAAAAAAAAAAAACAGAATTTAAAGAATTTTTAAAGTATAATATTTGTTTTTATATACACTCGTTTTATAGTTTACGTTTTTTCTACGCCAAAGGTCACATTAAACTAACAAATAGAATCGGGGTTGCTCTAGAATCCGAGTTCACTCGAAAGTGGATTACTTTAGCATTTTTGTCCTTCTACATTTTACATGGTTTTTAGTTAGAAGTGTTCTTCATTCAATTTAATAAAGAAAAACTTCTTTCACCCAAATATTAACTTCCCAAAAGTTTTACTCTACATCACATGTGTAAAAACAAAAATTCCAATACATGCAAAGCATCAGTAAGGGTTTTAAGAGTTTTATCTCAATTAAAAAACAATTGCAGAATAGAAAAATTGTAGTTTTTACTTGTAATTGAAGCATAAACATTGTAAATACTCATGTTTAGTTAAAAAAAAATTCATTATTTTTAATTACATATATGCAAAACGACACAGCAGCTCTTAACATTTGCTATACAGTAGAATTCGCTTATAAGAAAATGTAAAAAAACAGCATTTGTTTTTCTTATAATAGGAATTTTCCTTTAAAAGGACTTCGGATAAGTACAAAATTATTTCATTTAAACGAACTCTTAAAATATTATTGAATTAAAAATAGAACAAAGTGATATGGTTTAGAAAAATTCAAATTCTGACAAAGTTAACAGACAAATTATAAACAATTTCAGTAATAAATGAACATTCATTCCATAAAAAAATACTTCTGTAAATGTAGGTATGTATGCACAAAATAAAAAAGAAATGAGTCGGTGCTAATAATTTTTTGTGGTCGATAAATAAGTATATATGAATATCTTAAGCCAATAAATAATTGGCAAATACGAATGCAAAACTTTGGTACATCTCCAGATTTTAGAGCCACGTATCTCCATCTTATAGCTTATAGCCAGCCCTTGGAATCAGCATTATATTTGTAGAAAATTTAATGTTTTTTTTTTTTTTTTTTTTTTTTTTAATCGGGTGTGTTTTTTAAAACGAATTTGGAGAAAATTAAAATCGAATCAATTTACAATAAACGTGAAAAATGTTTGATTCCTTCTTTTATTTATTGCTTAATCAAAGCGTTAACATAACCTCTTTGAATATCAAATATATAAAATAATTTGCTCAATTAAGGTTTATTTGTTTTTGAAAAACGCTCGATTTTAATTTTACTCGAATTCGTTTTCCAGAACATGCTCGTATATTTTTTTTATTTATCATATAAAATTTTTATAATTACTTATAAATATCTGAACTATTCTGTATTTTTTTCCATAGAAAAATCGTGAATTTAATGATTATAAAACAAATAAATTTTCACAATCCAATAATTTTTATTCATATAAACGTTGGTATAATTGGGAAAATCCAAATTCTTCGTCCTATAACAACAATAACAATTTAAATTATAATCGTTGGAATACAAATTCGACTTATAACCGTCAGAATTATCGCAACGCGAGTTCGTTAAACTCCAATGAAAATAATTGCCAACAAGTTGAATCAACATCGTATGCTGACGACTTATTTCAATATAACAGTTTTAATAACGAAGTTAATGAAATTAGTGCATCTGATCGATTTCAGAAAACTACTGTAAATAAAGAAAAAAATAATAAATTTATAGGTAAGAAAAATAAAAGTAAGACTAATAAAACTTTTAAGAATAAAAAAGTAATAAAAGATACAAAAAAATTACAAAAAACTTTACGGAACGAAAAAAATCTTGACAAAATCAATAAGCGAGATGTATTAGAAAATAAAAAATTTAAAAAACAACAGCTATCTTCAGAGGATACACCTTCAGCAGAGTTGACTAATTTAAATTCAAACGATTTAACAAATACAAATATTGAACAGGAATCTGAAAATATAAATTTAGAAATACACCAGGAATCTTTAACTTCAAAGGAAGTCCAATTAGAGAATGAAACAAGTTTAAGTGCCATTTTATTGAGTGCAAACGTTGTAGAACAGCAGAGCGAAGATTTTTCAAATTCTTGCATATCAATTGATTTAAATTCAAAACCAATTGCTGATACTCCAGACGAAATATTTGTGCCCAACGAAGCATCTATTCAACCAGAACCTGACTTAACAGTATTAGAAAGTTTATCGCCGAACTCTTTTAAAGAATTTTCAAGTCCCCAGCCCACAAACAGAAGTGAAAACGAACAGTTTGAATTTCATACACCCAAAATATCTCTTATACCCCTTTCACGTTTGATTGCCGCTGAGTTTTGTGAAAGCACTAACCAGGATAATTCCCTAACGGACAACTCAAGCAAAGCTAGCCCATCTACTGCTTTAAACACTGTCCAGCAAAAAGTTCAGTACAAACCGAACTTGATTAAACGAAAACGTAACGTTTCGACTTGCAGCAACTCTTCGACTAATAGTCAAAGCAATAATACCACTGATCGCATAGTTGAGAAACTTGTGACCATGAATAAAATTAATATTAAAAATATTATCAATAGCAGTGACACCAAATACGATGAAGCCCTTAAAGTGCAGGCTAGGAAACGACTAAGGGATGAAATACGCCGGCAACTGAAGAGCATGAACATTGAACCTCCGAAAGATCCTATTTGTTCAGACTTTGTTCCTGATGAAATTGTTGATTCTTTCGATATACCCGAAGTAGTATTTGAAGAGATACGTAAAGCTTTGGGTTTAGAACTATTACACTCATATAAAAGTGATCAAAATGTCGGGACTATGAACGAGATTTCTGGAGATAAAACAAATGCGATTGCTTCGTTAATTGAAGAAGAAATTAATTCAGTTAACAGTATACCATTACTACCTGTACTAGAAACATCAAGTCAGGAAACAAACTCTTCCCAATCGACAACTTTAAATCATGTGTTACAACAGCAGACATCTCCGACCCACCTTCCTTCTTCGACAGCCAATGTGAAATGTGAAATTAAGCCTGAAGTAGTATCGTCTAATAAACATACATTTGACAAAACTGAATCTGAAAAACGTAATGAAACCAAAAAACTCACAAAGCACAAAGAGTCTCGTAAAGCAAAAAAACATCGAAACAGGAAAAAACCTAAAGAAGATGTAGTTGTACTTATTTCTTCCTCATCCTCCTCAGAATCATCTTCAACATCATCCAACTCCTCGTCGTCATCATCTTCATCGTCATCTTCATCCTCTTCCTCCTCAAGTGACTCAGAAACTGATGTATCGGGAAAGAGTTCTGCCTCAACGGCTAAAAGAAAACGTCAAAAGTTAAAAGTAGACGCCGAAAATGTGGTCGATAGTTTCGAAAAACTGATCTTGTCCAGTCTGAGCGATAGTTTAAGAGAACGTTATCGTACCAAATATTCCGCATCCATTAACACGAAATTGCATTTTATATCATGCATTTGTACCAGCGACTACAACAGTGGAAAGTTTTCAAAAATGCAAATCGCAAAAATTCAAAAAAATCTCAAATCATCTGATAATTCAATGTCTTTGGAATTTCTAATGAAGGAAATTGTCAATGTTTTTCATAAGCAAAAACAAGTTGCTAAATTAGAAGATGGTATTCGAAGATTGGTAAGTAATAGCCCTGCAAAAGATTCTTCAAATAGAATAATTGGTAAAACCTCAACAAAGTCACAATCAAAGTCATCTGCTACAACTTCATTAAATGAGTCATCAATAATAACAGCAAAAAGTAGTAAATCAGCTATAGATGAAAATAATTCTGCAACCAACAAAACCACCACTAACACCAACTCAAACCAAATTATTTCCAATGGTGAGAATCATATTCAACAATGTGTGAGCAAAGTTTTGTCTCTTTACCGACAGGAAATGAAAGCAGCAATGCAAGCGAAGGAAACGAATAATAATCAAAATGACACAAATAAACCTGCAGCAACAGTTTCCAATCAACTTCAATCAAATGTTGCTGCTTCTCAGTCATCACAACAACAGCAGACATTCCTAATGTCTACGACATCATCAAATAATGAAGATAAAAATGCTGGCAATGCAAAATCAAAACCAACTGAAGACAACCATGAACATAAAGGAGAGAATCGCCAAGAAAAAGAGCAGGAGACAACGCATTTATCAAATCCAATAAATGGTATTAATCCACAGCAGCCACAACATCAAACGACTCAACAACAAAATCTCTCTACAAACCACGATAATGAGCCTAAGCAGCTGCAACAATATTCATCACAAACTTTACAATATAACAGTGAAACACTAAGGGAAAAATTATCACACCAAATCATACCAATTCATAATTTTTGTTCATCCTCTACCACTTCTGACTACAGCACATCCGTTTTAAATGGTCATTTAAATACAAGCATTTTAGACATTACTTCGTCAGGTTTGAATCAACAACCGCCATTTCCTATAGTCGATCTAGATGAGTTGAGAAAGAAAAGTCCAATTGGCGAAGTAGTGGTCAATAATCTGCGTGAAATCGATGTAAAACTAATGGAGTTACACAAAAGAAAAATGTATTTAGAGGAGATGATATTGAAATTACAGAAAGATAAAATGGAAGCCGATCTTCTTACCATAAAACTGCAAAATGAAAAGTTTATACTGCTTAACACAGCCATGACAGCTAATGTAACTTCAACTGCCATTAACAACAACCAGCAACTCCAGAATATGTCACAATTGGATGGCGCTTTTGCCCATTTCAAAAGCATTAAAACTGAAGCCTCTACATCAAATGATAAAAAATCACAACAAAATGAGGAAAAAACTCAGAAGAAAAATACAAAGCCACGAACGATTAGTAAAACTACTTCAGGGAAAAGGTGCACTATTTTAACATCTAAGCGTAAACTAACACCAAGTGCTTCTTCCAATAGTACTGCAGAAATAAATTCGGCTACAGAAACTATTCCAAAGAAGCGTGCAAAACAATTGAAATCGACAACCAAACAAAGAGTATCTAATAGAAGTAAATCTAAAGCTGAAATGGTTTCCAAAACCAATTCCAAAGAAAAAAAATCTTCCAATTCTAATACAGAAAATAATTGCAAATCAACAACCTCAGATTCTTTAACATCTTCAAAACAAATAGAAAATGTATCTACCATTTCCATTCCACCAACACCAGCTGCTCCACCTCCACCGCCTGCTAGCGATCCGCCACCACCTCCTCCACCAGCCCCTCCTATGAAAACGCAAGAAGAGACAACGGAAATCAGTTCAACTAACACAAATACAAATGAAACGAACATCTCTTCAAACTCATTATACAAAAACATGCCGACAGGTAGTTTTGAAGGAATACGCAATCCAATCACACAAATTCGCATATTTGAGGATATCATAGTGGCCTCATCGGAAGATGGAAAACTTTACAAGTTTGATGTGAATACCCTCAAGTTAATAAATCAATTCGCGAAGCATAGCGAAGCTATAACTCAGATGTACTTATGCGCTGACAGAAAAGTTATTTATACAACTTCATTGGATGGATATCTTAAGAAATCTTCGTTAGAGGTAAGTTCAATGGCATTTCTATTTAACACTTCTAATGCTACATTTCAATTTAAATAAGTTTTTAAGTCAAATAAAGCATAATACATAAAAAAATTTTTTTTTATTTCTAGAATTTTGCATTGGACATAAAATCTGTATATTTGCAAGAACCTCTACAATCTATCGATATACAATGGGATATTGCATATATTGGCAGTAGATGGGGAAATATTTATACCTACAACGTTGCTGTAAGTTAAATTAAATTTATGTATTACTTAAATCTATTTCATAATTCTGAATCAATTGCGTCCAAGGCATATCCACATTTTGAAGCTTTTCAAAAAAAGAAAAAAAAAAACGACGATCAGTCAGTGTACAAATATATGACCTATCAAAGCTAGAGCTGTGCCAAATCGATCGGTCAGTTCTTCTGCTTTCAATTCAAAATCTCTCTGTGAATAATGCGCAAAATGTAGAAAAATTAAGCAACTCAGATTGAAATATGTATTTAAATGTTCAGAAATTTACTTTTGCCAGGATTAATAGCAAAATATCGATAATAAAAACTAATCAAATTTGTACGGGAAATGAAAAAATTACTCTCTTAATTGCACAAAAATTGTGTAGCTTTGTGTAAGTTTAGACTGTTTCGTCATGCATGTGGAACAGACCTTATATTAGTAACACTTATAATAATCATTACATTATAATGAATATAAAAAATTAATAGGTAAGTTCATTAATTGCGATAAGATCCCCTTGTCCTAGTTAGAATGCTGTGGAAACTAAGTAAATAAGTATGTAGTTTAAATTTAGAATAGGATTGGTCACGTTAATTCTTAAGAACTGAAGTTTAATTGATTTTACCTACAGCCGATTAAAAAAAATACATACTCGCTTTTTTAGCCTGGCTTAGAATCTAATTATTTTCATTTTATTGTGTAAAAGGGGAGTTATTACAATTTTTAAAAATAAACAGACGATTTTGTATAAAACAACACTTAACAGGGAAGTTTTGGAATTATACTACATATGCATGTATGTATGTATATATGTATATGCATGCTTATTTATATACTACTAGCTGAACCCGGTGTGCTTCGCCACCCCCTCGTTATATAGTAAAATTAACGGCGGTGACGTGGTTCATAGTTATATGATGACGTTAACAGTATTAAGAGCAATAGACTACCAAATAAAAAAAATCCGTTGGAAGGAACAAATTTATACAGAGAACAAAAAGTTTAAAACTTTCAAATAAAATTCAACGTGAAAGGGGGCGTGGCGTAAGAAATGTTTATTTATACCTCGCCTGGAGTATAATGTGTATACAATTTGAAGTAAATCTGTTAAAAACTATATGGGAGCAATTACATAATTTTGAAAAAGTGGGCGTAAAAGTAGGCGTGGTCGAAAAAAAAGTACCCTATTAATCATATCAGAGTCTCAGTTAAATTCTGTGAAAATTTCAATAAGATCGGTCTAGAGGTTTGGTCTTCTATAAGGTACAAACAAACAAACAAACAAACAATCAAACAAATAAACAAACACACATTCAATTTTATATATTTATATACTATATATGTAAGTATAGTTTTATTTATATAAATTTTTATAGGTAGAAGGATATGTACAAAGCATGTGCATATACATATGTATATATGTATCTTTAAGCGTTTATGATGTTTTCTTAAATGCATATAAATACATAGCCATAATATTTTTGAAAGGATCTAAGCATTAGATACTTTCGCAAGCAATTTAAACCTCTTTCTTTTCTCTCTTTCCTTTTCGCATTTCTTATGAAACTCTGTTGTGTCATTTTAGGCTTGGCTATTTATATATATACATACATGATATATATTTTTGTTTTTCTCTGTAAACAGGGTTGTCAGATGATTTTCAATTTTTATCCCCAATTTCGAAATTTATATCCCCAAAAATCCCCAAAACCTTGATTAGTTCATCCCCAAAAATCCCCACACAAAGTGCATCAATAATTTTGCATTTATGTATGTATATATGTTTTATTTGATATGTAGATTTTAAATTTGGAGATTGTGCAGATCAACTTAAAATCTTGACGACATTCTTTTTAAACCAACCTCTTGCTCGCTTCGATGTGTGTTTCGGGTCGTTATTTTGTTGAAATACTGATCGCTGTGCCATTTCATATTCAGCATAAGACATCATGATGTTGAAATATTTGTATAGTATACATCATCTATTTTACCTCAATTCTAAATAAATGTCCTGTGCCATATTACGGAAAACATAAAGTATAAGTGGAGAAGTAATTGTGGTCGGTCGAAACCTAAATTAGTTTGTTTATCTACGAAAGAAGTAGTTTAGCTGTAAAAAGATCCTCTAATACTGAATTCCTCCTCAATAAAAACATTAAAAAAGGTGGCGGAAGCATAATAATATGGGGATGTTATTATATATATGAGAAAATAAATCAAAGAGCACACATTGCAAAAATTTTATATGAAAGTATAAGTTTTGAACTAGTTTATAATCAAGGTTTGAAAATTAAAATTCTATTAAAATTCTTTCATCGTGTTAATAATATATAATTAAGCAAGCGAACAAATTTTAAAAATCACCAAAAACTTGTCGATCATCCCCAAAAAAATCCCCATCCCCAAATGAATTTTTTTATCCCCATTTCAGAAAAAAAATCCCCAATTTGGGGATAAATCCCCTAATCTGACAACACTGTCTGTAAACTATTATTGCAAAAACTATTGCATTTTATATATCCATGTCTGTACATGTAGTTTGTACTGACATGTATGCGAGAGTGTGGCATACCAACAAAGGGTTGGTTGTAAATAAATAAATAAACAAATATGGCTTTAGTATACCAACGTTGTTGTATCTATAAAATAAACCAGTTGCTGCGCAAAGATTTTCCGTAATGCTATTGTATTTTCATTGCATTTTAGACGCTTGTTAGAAGACACCTCCTTTTAAGGTGGAGTTGTTGCACCATATTGCTATTAGAAACTCAAATTGTATACACTTACACAAATAGTAGTTTGTATATATTTTAGATCTAACAAATAAAAAGCAATATAAAATAAATACCTACAACGAAAATAAAAACATAAACATAAATACGAGTAGGTACCTACCATTTACATTTTACTACTACAAAAATCAAAGCGGTGAATGTATTTTAAACAACAATATTGCTACCGAAGAAGAAAAACTTGTTAAGTTTTTTTCATTTCTGCATGCATATAAACTAAATTGTTTCTTATATACATACGAGTATGTACATACGAATGTGTATCTAGAATAAATAAACTAGTGAATGATTTTACTTTTTATTTATTCGGAATTAATTTCTTAAAATGTACAAGAATTTTGATATAACGATCAATAATCGTGAATATTTTTTCCTCGAAATATTTTATCATTTCTTAAAATTTCAATCATAAATAATTTTTCCGAAGAAATGTACTTCCTTTTTCTTACCATTCTATGGAAAATGATATGCAATCAATAGCAATTACGCCTTTTCTTGAACCAGTTTTTCAAAGCTATTTTTCCCCTCTTTAGTAGGGTTAGGTATTAATAATAATTTTTTTGGTCGAAATCTACCTATAAATGAAGTGCAAAGAAACAGCCTTGTCTATAAAATTAATTTCGCTTTTGCTGTATCTTTTCGTCTTTCAGTAAAACCATGGCATTCTCACTACTTAAACACACATATCGACTACGCTTTAACATACAGTATGTATAGTACTTATAATATGCAATTGACTGAGGGTATCTTGAAATAGTATTATATAAATATTTTTTCGAGACATTTTCAGGGCTATCGGGTTTAACATTAGCAATTAATACCTACATACATATGTACATACTATATATGTATTTAAAACTTAAATTTGATTAATTTTTATATTATGCATATGTAGGTACTTGTATAATACTGCGGTTCTACTCACTTGTTTTGCGGTGTTAACCAGCGTTTTGCAACCTATTTTGTCATATATTTTTCAAGTTCTAGCGTTGCTCCAAAACTTGTTGACAAATGGCTGTACAACACTGCATAGCTTCTATGAACACAAATGCAAATCTAGGTCTTCTATTCATGTTAATTGACAAATTCAAAAAATTCAATTCTTTTCTTTAGTATTATTATTATTTAGAACAGGGATGAGCAACACGCGGCCCGCCAAACAAATGTTGCTGCTTCTCAAAAATACACATAATATATAGACACATTAATCAACGAATTTCAATTACGAAGAAACTGAGAAGAGAGCAGTTTCCATGAAAATGTTTTCCTAACCATTAATTATCGATGTGGATACAGTTCCTGAAGACTTTCAAAGGGAAGTGATGGACATGCAGAATAATACTGATGTAAAAAATGTATTTCTCTCAGTAAACATCGAGAATGTTTATAAATCCGACCACCGACCAATTACCACCGATCAAGACTGTGTAATGCACGATTAGAAACTTGTGTATGTGTACCTACCTCATCAATTCCGGCTGATATTGATCAGGTTGTATCGAAAAAACAGTGCCAAATTTCTCATTAAAAATTTCAAGCAAATACTTTTTTTTTTTTGGCATTAAATTTTATATTTTTTTATTCTAATTTTTATTATAAATAGAGTTTTGTAAATTATTAGTATTTATGTTCGGCCCGCCAAAAAATTTTAAAATTTAAAGTGGCCCGTTGATTAAAAAGGTTGCTCACGCCTGATTTAGAGTATTATTTAAATAAATTAATTAACCCTTAAATGCATGAATTTTTATTTCTCAACTAAAGTGTCAATGAAGAATTTTGTCGATAATAATAAAACTAGCTGCCACAGGCCCTAGATATGTATAACAACGATAAATCCCCTTTTTTTTATTCAAAAAAAAAACCAAAAACACTTTATAAAAGTTTCTTCATTGCAAAATACGAGCGATTCAAAATACGATGTAGATCTACATCACAATGCATTTAAGGGTTAAATTTTCATTTTTTTCAACTAAAGCTACGGTCACATTGGGAAAATATTTGACGAAAAAAACGTAACCACTATTTTATTAAAATATTTATGTTTTAATTTTTCATTTCTTAAAGTTTAGTTAATTATATATCCAAATATTTTTTCTTATAAAATATCGATTTTAAAAAATTTTTGAAGAAATGTTTACATAAAAAGAAATATTTTCATAATATATTTAAAAAAAATTGTGATTACGTTTTTTTCGTCAAATATTTTCCCAATGTGACCGTAGCTTAATTTTAAAACAAAAATGTTTATTGAACAAAAATATTTCTTGTTTATTAAAAATTTATTTTATTTACTGAACAACCTATAAAAACGGCCATATTCCGAAACTTTAGCTTTAACCGTTCTCAAGATACATACATACATTCATATGTACTAAAATCAGTGTTTAGTTTGTATGGGAAGTAGAGTGCCCACTGTTACAATTCCGCCCACTTTCTGTTGGATGATTTGCCTTGGCCTTGAAATCTGTAACCTTAGCTTTAATTGTTCCCAAGATAGGTATACAAAAATAATTCATTAGTTTGTACCACGCCCAGGTGCAATTTTGAAAAAAAGCATACCCATCAGGGATGGAAAATCCAGTACTTTAGAATTTTTTTTTCAGTACTTTTTAAGTCCAAAAAATACTGCAGTACTTCCGCGACAAATTTAATACTTTACTTTTAATACTACGCTTGGAAAAAAAATTAAATGAGCATTAGAAACATTGCGTTTTAAAATAAAAATATGTAAAGTTCTGATTGTACACCAATTATAAAATTTTAAGTTTATCAATATCAATGCGATCTCCAAACGCATGCTTTGTTTTTGACATTTTCAACCAAAACAGGTAATGCGTTAATGCAATTTTTGCAAGTAATTTAATTGAAAATAAAAACCTAACATGGAAGCCAAAAATAGTTAGTAAATTTATTACAATCATGTAATAAGTAAGTGATATTTAAGATTTTTAAATTACTGTTAGAAAAAAAACGTCGCCGGGAAGGAAAAACTCACATGGCTACAGAATACTAAAAATGGCAAGAAATGTAATATATAGGGCAACCAAAAACATGCTCTATAAAATTAGTTTTAAGCGCCTAAAATATGCATTAAAAAAACAGTTTTAAGCGTTAAAAATATGCTTTATAAAACTTATAATACATAAATATGTTGACGTAAATTACGTTAATTTTTTTTATTTTATTTTTATCTCTCATTCCACTGAGTGGAGACCAGAAGTGTCTTGCACTTTTCAGTTTGGCTAAATTAAAATGTTTAAATACATTTATCTCAGAATCGCTTTTTGGATTAAGCCACTATTCTCGATAATGAGCCATAGATTTATTTCAATTTCAAAATTAACAAAAAAATAAAAAAATGTCAAAAAATTCAGACAGATCAGAATACAAAATAAAAGAGTAAAAAATTAATTTAATTATTTTTGCAATAAATAACAATCATATTGCTCAAATTTTTAAACATAAAGCTTTGTCGTAAAACGCTCTTGTACATCGAGAAACTTACTTCGACATCACAGAAGTAATTGATGCAAATTTGAAAGCAAACGTTTCCTATCATAATTTCTTGCGTTGAGCTTAATATGTTTTTGACTTCTAAAGTGTTGTTTTATGGTAAATATTTTCTTTGCTGACACTGGTTTATTGCATACTTTATAAAACAGAATATTCCTATTAGTTTTAAAATCTCGGTATTCGCTAATATATTATTTAGTCTGTTTGACACAAATTGTTGATTTTCCGCATATTCTTACGAAAATTTAATTAATTTAAAAATCAACTTTTAATTTAATTTTTTATATCATGCAATTATGTATGACAATTTTTCTCCAATACGTACAACGTTGAAAAATACGTAATTTTTAAATGAGAAATAATTATTAAGCAATTTAAACGCTAATTTCCATAAATGTATGTAAAATTGCTTTGTATTTAATATGTTTTGTGCTTTGACGTTTCTATCAAAATGATATTAACTATTGCACAGTAGTTTAAGAAGGAGCTTCATGAACCATTCCCGCGAATTTCCCCAATTTCACAGTTTAATTTTAAGCGTTGTCATGAGTACCCTTATTATTTAATAGATTATACTTAAGTAATGTGTCAGCATATGGTCATTATTTTGAAAAATAAAATTTGGTTATACACGTAAATTCTTCTAACATATATAAAAATTTGTAAAATATGCCTTATAAATATGAAAAAATTCGAAAAATGCAAAAGTATGCATTTATGACGAAATATGCAAAAATATGCCGTAACAAATAGGGGTTAAAGGTCGTAGTTTCTTCTAAAATGAATTAATATTTTGGTTGTTTTGTCAATAACATTCAGAAAAAAAAGATGCTAATGCATATTTTTGGTTGCCCTAGTAATATATATATATGCAACATTCCCATTGTGGGGAACATAAGCCATATAAAATGCCACGCATTACGAGAATCCGACATTAAAAAAAAGGAAATTGCAAAAAATACTCCAAAAATAATTGCCTTAATGGAAAAACCCATTCACTGTGCATATCCGGATTTGGCCAAAAAATTGAAAATATCACTATGATTATTTGTGGCCGTGAACAATTTGCATAAACAACATTATCAAAAATTGTGTTTCAGTTTCTCAAATGACAAAAAAAATTATATGAATCGGCAACAAAGGTCAAACAATTTCAAACAAATATAAAAGTTTGCAGTTAAAATTATTATTCATTGTTTATCGATGAAAGCACGGATTGATCAATGTAAAAAAATTTTTTTGTTATTCTTATAAGAACTTTTAATAGTGCTTTCCGAAATCGTTTTTTTTTGTAATTAAAAGAACAAGAAGATTCAACCGCTTCAGGTATAACAAACAAAATTACCAAATTTTTCGAGATAAACAATATTAAAAAAAAATATGGTGGGATTTACCGCAGACAACTGTGCAGTGATGGTGATTTAATAAATCAAATAAAAACAATTGTACCATTAAGTCCGAAAAGTTACCATTTTTGCCAGGCTTTAATACCATTTCAAAATTTAAAATTTTTCATCCATACATATATACATACATATATTCCAAATTTCAATAATATATACATTGGTATAAGGATATCCCAATACCACTACAATGTAAATATCCATATGTATATGTATGTGGTCGCCGTAGTCTAGTATGTGGTATGTCGGGTTCAAATACCATTTCTGACATTTTGAAAGAAAGATATGTATGTATATGAAAAAATATTTCTTTCGGCGACAATCTCTTATCAGTCTTGTGGCAAAAGCTCTGAAAGTAACTGATTGACATGAACAAGCTTCTCAAGTCTGTTGTTCGGTTTCGACGCTAAACTGTAGGTCCTGATCCTCACAGTTAAAAATAGACGCACAAAATATGGGTGCTGTGAGAAGCTAGGCCGTAACTCTGAAAAAGTTTTCTAATGGCCAATTATATACATACTCGTATGTACGCTTATTTATTTTTAAGAGAATTGCAATAATCTAACTCCTTTTTTTATAGGTGGAGTCATATCATACATTGTAGTTGTTGTAAATCTAAAATTTAGTTGTGTTTTATTGATTACTGTTTACATATGTATGTATGGATAAATATGTATACCTATGTTTTGTTTTAAACAAAATAAATATCAGCATTATTCCCAACAACAACAATATTAAACTGCTTCACATCATTCGTAGATATACAATTATACAATAATTTCTACCACTCTCAACTCTCGTATTCTCTTAATATTTCTTTCTTTCTCTATCTTATTATTGGTGTGCAATAGTTTTATACCACTTTTGTATACAATTTGTATTTATTTTTAAGTTTACAACACTAACACAGTCTTGTTATTGCATTTACTCCTATTCTACGCCAAGCAAACTTGCATACACAGTACGTATATATCTATGCATAAACATATGCATGGATGTGGTATGTCAGTAAACAAAAGCTCAACAATAACTTGCAAGAGGATAATTCTCCCAACACCCACCTTACTTAACGACTTTATTATTATTATTATTTTTTTGTTGATAAAATATCACCCACAAAACTGCATTTTTTGGACTTGGATTTGATGTTTTATGCGCATGCTCTCGTCTACATATGTACTTGCATAGTGACTGCATTCAAAAAACTTTTGTTTGTAATAGTGTTAGTGATAGGTAGTCGAAGTAGTTTTCTTGTGCTTTCTTTTAAAGGACTTGTAATCATTTTTTAGCAGTTTGCATGGTTTTGTGTGTATTTTTTTTTTTTTTTTTAGATCTACTAACAAGACATTATTTGTATTTTTGTTTTTATTTTCAATAAAAGTTTTGTTGTTGGTGTTGCTTTGTTTTTTAGCAGCAGTAGGTAACTAAAATGACACGTTATCTATCAATAATAACTTATGTACGTATGTTTGTATGAGAGCGTGTAAGTTGCATTGGGGTTTTCCTTTAAGTTTTTGGTTAGTCTATCTCTCTTTTTCTCATCTTTTACTTGTTAGCCAGCCTGTCTGACTGTTATTAAAAGTGTTTTTTTACATTGTTTTTGTTTTTATATTGTTTTGTTGTTTCTCATTTTGTAGGCGTTCTTTTTATTCGGCAACAACTCTACTTCTTATTGGTTGTTTTATTTCTATTACGATACTAAATGTTACAGTATTTGGTTTCTTATTGCAGCTGTTGTGTTGTTATTTGCAGGAGTAGCAAAATAATAATAATAATTGCACTACAAGTATTGCAATTTTTATTGAACGCATGTATATGTGTTGTGTACGCCATTGTTGTATTAGAATTGTATTGTATTGTATTAAGTAAATAACTTTAAATAAATATTAGAATAGAAACTAAAATAGAGAAAGAGAGAGAAATACAGAGACAAAGGAAGGAAAACTAAAACAGAAACCTAAAATGGGTGCGACTGTTTTCTAAAGATATTATTTTTAAAATGCAATAACAATTTGGGGTTTATTTCCTTGCTATTATTGTTGAACTGTTGTTTTGCACAAGACTTTAAAAATGGCATTCTATTTACATATCGTGTATAGATACCTAGGTAGAGTTAAAAAGTTGCACAAGAAATTGGTTAAAAAAATGAAGCACAAAAAGGAGATTTTTCATTAAAAAAATGACGTACATTAGAAATACAAGCATCAATATCGTTATAGGTATGAAATCATTAAAGCCCTTAGTAACATTGAAAAAAATTTTGTATGAGAAGCCAACAATGTAGAACCAAACAGCTGTACAATAAAAAAGATTTCATTTTTCTCAAAAAATACTTGGTTAATCAGTAATTTATATTTTGTCGCCTTCAAAGTATTCCCTCTTAGACACATAACTATCTATTATACATTTGTGTCAGCGGTTTTTCCAATCCTAGAAATGTTTCATGTGTCTTTTCAGTTTAGGAAAGAAGAGAAAGTCCCAGGGAGTCAAATCTATTTAATACTGCGGCTGAGGCATGATATACTTTTTACCAAAAAATTTCCATTGCATTATTTTGCTTTGGTAGCACAATTTTTTCGTATTGCTTCTCGCAATCGGTGCATAACTTTAAGATAATACTTGTTATTAAGCGTACCTATAAAGATGTGGCAGGAACTCGTGATAAACTACGCCATCGTAATCAAAGTTAACAGTGAGCAAAACCTTGACATTTGATCAAACATGGCGTGGTTCTTTGTCTAGGCTTTATGAACCTTTTAACCAAATTTGAATCAACGTTAACGTCATTCAAAATTTTTTGTGCGATTCCCATGTGCCACCTTCTTTTGTTTAAAATTAACAATTTTTGAACGAACTTCATCTCCGAATTCACTAATAGTGATTCGACGATTTTCCATAATAATTTTCTTCGGTTGCTAAACATTTTCACGTTGGTTTTTGATGTGATGGACCTTTTAGAGCGAGCCTCTTAATTCACATCTTCTTGACCTTCCTTGTACACATTTTTCTAACTCAGAGTACAACCACCATATTCCGCTCTCAACGTTTGAAGTGCTTCTAAGAACTTAACTGCATTTTTGCACACAATTTGATTTGAATACTTTTTGTGTCGAACCTTTGTGAATTGGCTGTTTGAAAAACTGAACGAAAACAACCCATCTTTCAAAAAAACCATCTTTATTGGTGAGGCCCATTTTCAGTTAGGCGGTTATGTAAGCAAAAAATCCACCAACAGTCCTCGACAAACCATTACATCTAAAGAAAGTAACCGTGCGGTTGTGGTTAGGCGGCATCATCAGCATGTATTTTTTCGAAAATTAGCAAGGAAACGCCGTCACACAGCGGGCCAAACAATTCAGCTATTGCATGAGATATTTCCATTATTAATTCCCATATTTCTACACTACGTTGGTATCAATAAAACTAAATTTTTCAACAAAAAAATGTATTTATAAGCCAATTTAATTACTAAACTAAAATTTGCTCACCCTTTACCACTGTAATAAAACTTTTAATGCAATTTTTAATAAAACTTGTATTAAACATGTTGCTTTGAAATTTTATGGATTTTTTTAAGTTTTTTCCTTTCCTCTCCTTCATTATAAAGTAGCAAAAATTCGAGTTACACCCTCTCTATTTTAAGCCCTTTTACATATGCATACTATGTATGTATGTATAAAGATAATTTTTTTTGTTGTTGTTTCTTCTTTTTTCAGACAAATATATTATCCGAAAAAACTTTATGTGCAACCGATTCATCAATCATATCAATAAAAGCTACAAAGGAAGGTGTTCGAAAAATTTTGATTATATCCTCGAAAGGAAATCTAATACATTTAAGAGATGCCATAACAGGATTACTGCTCCGTACATTCGATGTGCCACAATCAATTAACATCTATAGCATTCTGTTAAATGATGGTATCATCTACTGTGGCACCCAAAAGAAAGAAATAAGAAAATATGATTTTGTAGTGAGTAATAAAATAAATGTACATACATAATTAACCCTTTATATATTACTCTAATACGTTCTCCTTTTGATAAAATATTAGAGCGGTCAATATTTGGGCTTAATGACATGTGGCAATGGTGCAGTAAGCATGCAAATATACAAGAACAAATACATATTTGTAGGTTGCTACGATGGTTTTATTTATGTATTGGACAAAATATCGGGAAAACAAATTGATCGCTTATCTGGTTCTGGGAAAATGATATTAACATTGGAAATACTAGAGGATAAGGTAAAGGAATTTAAAACAATAGTACAATCTTATTATTATTAAACATCTCATTTACAGATCATCACCTCAGCAAAAGACAACACAATGAAAGTAATCGATATACCAAGTTACTGTATGAAACAATAAAATGGGTTTATTTTGTATTATTAGTTTCAAGCAAAAATAATCATTTTTGATCATTTTATGATTAACACCTGATTTTTTCTTTGCTTTGTCATAAAAAAAAAAAAAAATTCTATTAAAGAGTCTCCAATTTTATTTTTTTTTAATTTCATGTATTCTTTTCATATACATACATGCATATGTATGTATATAAAAATTCTATTCTATAAAAAAACTAAATTTATTTTCGCAATATATTTTAAGATTTAAAGTAAAGTAGCTGATAATGTAAGTAAGTGGTTTGAAATTGATTTTAACTTATATGATCGGGTTTAATTTAAAAATTTCAAAATTATTTGGGTTCAGAACATATTTTCCTGTGATTTGAAAACACTTTCACAAAAAGTGAATTTCAAAAAATGTTGCAAAATAATATATATTTGAAGAATGTTAAAACTAATTTAAAAATTCGAAAATGTATTTTTTTTTTTTTTTCATTCATTTCATATCATTTTTTTGGGTATGCCCAAATAAATGTAAATTTCTTTAACATATTGTATTGTATTGAATACGAGTACATACATATTTATATGAATTTACGTAAGTACCCTATAAGACAATTCAGCTAACGTTAAATGCACTTTTAGCAAACTTTTTTTCGAAACTAGCTGATACTAAGATTATTTTTTATAGATTAGATTTAAATTGACTATACCAAATTATAATACTGGTATGTGAAGGAAATCTATTACGACCGAAATTGAAATCGACTAAAGTTTCAAGTTGCTATAACTTAAAAAACTAATAATTTAAGACTTGTACTCATGCCACTATTTCCTTAATTATTACAATTTTTAAATAATTAAAATAGATAAGTTTTATTTGACTTTGAACATATGTAAGATTTTAATTTTAAACAAAATTCTTTCATCATAATTTTCGCTAGTTTACCATTAGTAATCTTAAATATTATATACTCATATTCCTGGTTGCGTAATTTCTCGATTTGGCAATGTCAATTGGCGCCTAGTTCTTGTGATTTAACACAGCTGGATTATTTTCGCTGTTCCACTTTTCTTTGTAACTAGTTAGATAATAAAAATTAACTAAAAGTGTTGACTATAGAATAGCTTACAGGGCAATAACTTTAAAAAGCATAACAGATTTTGTAACAATTAGATAATTAGTTTATAGAAGGGTTAACCATTTTCATTTTCAATAAAATTACTTATTACATATTTGATTTTGTATATTTTATAATTTAATTAACAGAAATTTAATTATTGAATAAAGTTGTATAAATTTAAAAAGAAAAATTATTTTATGTAAAATCAAATTCTATCAAATAAGCTTACTCACCCAGTTGGCTCTGTCTTTGACATCCTCGAAGATGGGTGCAGAACAATACACTATCCTACACGACGCATAGATGACAGCCAGAATAATTCGTCAACGACTATACAAGCGTATCGTCAATATTACGTTTATTAGCGAAAATTTTAGGGAAATATATCACAAAATATCGTTCACCAGCATCTCTACGATGATGTCGACAATCATTAGTAATGTTTTAAAAACATACTTTACGACAATGTCGTGCACGACGATTGTGTCAACTGACCAGTAATGCATATGTACATACTCGTACATACATTTTTTACCAATATTAAGAACAACCAACTTTACTTTGTATTACAAGGCAAGAGCGAAGAAAAATTGAAAAAATTTCTATATTGCCTTTCAGTTTCTACATTGTAAATAATGACTTAGTTTGAAATTAACTTCTTTTTAAAAAATCTCATTTTAATAACAACCTATCGGGAATATCTATAGTGACGACAGTAAAGGAAATAGCATAAATAACAACCAAAAAGTTTGAGAATAATGCTTAACTTCTCTATGCCTCTATAATTATTAATGGCATTAATAAACCAATTAAGACAATAATACCCTGATTAACAAAGGGACACAAAAACGGATATTTACAAAGATAATTGAAAACAACACAAATTCAAAAATTAATTAACGATGAAAAGTCAATAGGGTTGCAAGAACAAAAAACACACCGCCTAAAAACTAAGGCTGGAATTCCAGATGAAGCGCAAATGTAAAAGGGATAAATAGAGGAATAATTAAAATACTGCACAAAAAGCAGAAGTACATGCCATTTGATATACAAGATGGATCATATACAAAGTCCTCACTTTTGGATCGTATCATGGACAAAACAAAACATATCTAGTAAAGATTAATATTAACTCATTTAATACCCATATACGTACTAGACCTCTTAAGTAATTATTAGTAATTGTATTGATTAAGATTATTTTCAGTTTTTCATAATTACTAATTGATTACGATTACAAATAATCGAAATTACTTTGGATTACAAAAAAATAATCAAAAAATTAATTCTTTGATTACTTTCAATTATGTATTTTCAAAATTCCTATTAAAAAAACATAAGCAAAGGCTTACTAGAGTCAGTATAAATTATATCGGTCCATTGAGCAGATGCAAATCCATTTATAACAAAGTAAGAAATCTAAAGTAAATTAAACACAGTAGAATAACCTTTATGAAATCCATGCTGAGAAGGTACAATAATTGAGGAAGCCTGAAATAGCACCGGTAGCAAGTTGTTGAAAAATTTTCGGAATTAAACTTTAGTTATTGACTAAATTACCGGATTTATAGAAAAGAATTTGAAAAATTGAGAATTATACACAAACTTTAATCATAACACTATGGCAAAACAAAGGATAGGACCAACAGAGTGTTAGGCTAGCAAAGGCTAGATGTACTGATGAAATATCCCAATAAGGAACACTAAAGTTCCAACCAAAAATAAGGAAGGGGTAAGTAGATGAAGAATCAAACTGCTGAACAGAGTCTGTGGAAGCGAAGAAATTAGCAAAACATTAGTACTCAAAACGTTCAATTCATCTAATCAACTTCAAAATTTGTCTATACACTTGTTGTCAGTAAATGACACTTTATACTATAATAGTTTTTTCATACAAAAATTCATTAATTAAACTGAAATAAATAAATAAATTATTAACAACACCTAAAAATACGCTCATTTTTGCCTAATTGGTAAAAACATATATAAAATAATTTTTTTTTTTATTGTCCATGTATAGCTTGTTTTACGTATTTCAGTTTCTGAATATTATAATATAAAAATAGTTTTGATTTATAATCATACGACATCTTATTAAACAAATTTAGTATGAAAGTTCGTCTTACAAGCCCGTTATAAATCTATAAAATTATTTAGATAAAAAAAGGTTACACATGTGCATGGAAAATAAAAATTCAAATCATTTATTACGTCTATATTTATAAGAATAGTTTTGATTTACATACAGGAAAAATAGAATTTCAATTTTTAAAAAACAGAAATGTATTGCTTTGTAAATACTTTTGTTTGGTTTTCATATACTAAATGTGATTCGCATTTAGTTTATAACACTTTGAACATAAGTATTTGTATTTTTGCTTACCACCTTTGGGAAAAAGCCTCCTGACGAGTCTCTTAAGTAGAGACGAAATGGCCATAGAGACATGCTTATCCCCAAAGCAATACATTTCATATATTATGTATATACATATAAAAGTCTTATTGAACAAATTTTGTATGAAAGTTCGTATTATAAGCCTGTTATAAATCAACAACAGTTTTATAAATATAGCCTTTAAAACACAATTTTTAATAACAGTACAATATCGTTTATTTGATATATATTATTTAATGTGATGCTATACGAGCATTTAATTGCATCTGATGCAATTTCTGGTTTAACTTCTGATTATGATCTTTAAGATAAGCAATGAGATCGGCCTGAAAACGATATTATTTTAAATGAAGAAAATTAGTTGGCAAAATTGCAATGTTACCTGTTTTTCTAACAGATCAGCTACATTTCCGCCCGGTTGCATTAAACCTAAAGAACCAGCTACCAGGTTTGTGCCAGCCAAAGCGTCCGGGCATAATGCTGTTTTGTTAAATTGATAAACTTTAACTACAAATTTAAAACATACTTTTAATTAACATTAAGTTCTCATATTGACAATTCTTTAAATAACTTACTTATATAAGTACTGTGTGTTGTGATTAGAACAAACGTTTCGGAAATTTGAAAAATTGCTATACAGGTTATAGGTGTCAACCAAGAGTACCAATGCTGTGTTCCATAGTAATTATGTAATAGTGCCTGCACCATAAGTAGTAACGTATTCCAGGCAGAAACAACATTCAGAGATATGCCATTTTGTCTGATCATACTGCGGTGGAAATTGTGATATCCATTAAAACGTAAATCATTATGCCGTTTTCTTATCAAATTATCGAACAACTAAAGAAATTATAAAATTTAATTCAATTTTATTGAGACTTAACAAGTTAGATCGTAAAAGAAAAAAAAAAAAAAAATAACAGGGAAGTAAAACTTAAAACTATAACGAATTATTCTAATGAGTGTAATAAAAAAGGAAGTAAACGTCATAACAAGAAACGATAGAAATTAAAATTATATTACTCAAAATATAAAGTTTACAAAACATAAAATAAGAACAGGTTCAAGAGCAATAATCAATTCAATCAAGGTTTGAACAGTTTTTACAGCAAATACAATATACTGAAACACATTTTGACACTTTCAACAGCACCTTATAATCAATTCGTCTTGAACAGATTTTAAAAAGAAAAAGTGATTAGTTTTAAAATGTGAAAGAAAAAATCTAGAAATAAGTCACATTCGGCCTTATTATATTTATTACCGACTGAAGTTGGGTTGCCAGTTGCCCAAATGGTATTACAGATGGCAACAGGAAACTGAAAACTGGCAACTAAATTTGCTAAATGGTGAATATATTGGCTACTGCATATTTGTGGTTGCTGTGTAAGTATTTTATGTCATAAGGCGTCAAAAACTAAAAAGTAAGTATATTTTTTATTTCATTTATGAAATTAAACCACAGACGACCACAGTCTTTGGCTTTTACCACAGTCTTATGCTTATTATTACAACTTGCCGATAGTTCAAGGTGCGATTTTATCATATAGATAGATTGCTTTTTGTTATTACATACAAGTAAACTTTATCCTAAATATAAGGCAATCTTCCCAATAACTTTATCGAACTGTAAACTGTGCTTGTAAATAAACAGTAATACCCAGTTGGTTCTATATTCAAGACATCCTCGAAGATGGGTGCATTATTTAATAATATTTCTTTAAATTTTGATTATTCCTCTTGAACCTGTTCTTATTTTATGTTTTGTAAACTTTATATTTTGAGTAATATAATTTTAATTTCTATCGTTTCTTGTTATGACATTTACTTCCTTTTTTATTACACTATTATTATTACAAATGTCGTAAAAATCGTAGACGACTGGCTAAACGACAATGTCACTGAGGTTGTCGTCAACCGCACATTGTATGAACTATGCAGACATGTCGTCATTTTTCTGTTTATTGTCGACAACTTCAAGGAAATAGACCACTTAATATCGTGCACGAACATTTCCGCAATGTTGTCGACAACCGTTAGTGACATGTCTTAAAGTCATTCTTGACGACAATGTCGTGTACGACTATTGTGCAACTGGGTAATATCTAATATATGTATTATTTCAAGTAAAATTTGGAATTTTTTAAATTAAATAAAAGCATAAGTCATATTTCTCATATACACTAAAGGCCGTATTCATAGCAAATTAAATGTGTTTTCAGCCGGCAATTTGCATTCAAATTCTTTTTTAACATAGGTATGTATGTATGTGCTCTTAAAATATTTTCATAATTTTTTATCAATATGGAAATAACATTTTGAATTCAATGTGCGCTAATTGTTTTCCCACATTTTAATATGTAGATGGAGTATCATATCCTTTAAACTTTTTCAAATTGAATGAAAATATGTTATGTATCGTCTATGATTCCCTTATATTAAATATATGTTAATAAGCAAAAAAAAAACAAGATAATTTGTCTTACTTACAAATGTCATCAACCAGAAGACAACGCGTAGGCATGTCATAATGAAATAAGCATCATCCCGTTTTTCATCCGGATACTCAGTAGCAAGTACAAAGCCAACTAATGATATTATTACAGACATAGACAAGTGCACACTAAAAATAAATAATTGTTAAAATCTAACATTTAATGATTTTGTTTCTCTCTAGGCAAACCTATACGCTGTTATAGTATTTAATTTTTTAAAATTACTGTAGCCAGTAGTGGATAAAATAGGTTCGATATCACTGGCCATATTATGAGAAACTGCCGACGAATCCCCCAAGACTTCGTCCATATATTGTGCACCCTTAAGTGTATAAAAAACTAAATACGCATTTCCACTTTCTATTGTTTTTCTTATACTCACTGTGTTCATATTTAACCTGTTCGGGCTCAAACTGACCATAATATAATAAAATCAATTTCCAATTTCAAGCTAGCCGGTTGTTATATGTATACTCAGTTTACTTTTCGTATTTCAAATCTTAATTTACCCTATTTATTTATCTTGTGATGCTTTATAAATGACACGGTTTTTATTGCAATTTCATCCAATCAAAACAAAGAAATGCAACTAATTAGTAATAGAAATTTATTATGGTTGCCAAATCACTCTAAAATAAAAAAGGGATTTCTTATAATTTACGAACATTGTATGCAGGTCTACTAAAAAATTCTAAACAACGTGATCATTATTAAAATTTTCGATTTATCCTTAAAATTTAATATCGGAAATAAATTTTTTTTATATGCACACATTATTACAAAAATGTATTTAAATCCCAAATTACAATTCAATTATTGCCATATGGTAACGCTCTTTAGTAAAAATTATATGGCTACACGAAATACTATGAACTATTTTTTCATGGTTTGTATTAACTATATGTACTGCAAATTATAAATTTAGTTAATTTTCTAAAAAGAATGGATAAAAATACAAAAGATTGTTTAGAATGTCGTTTAATAAGTGGATTTGGATTGATCGGTGTCGGTGTATACATTTACTATCAATCAAAACAACGAAAGAAATGGGAAAACTATACAATGAAAACTATATCAGCTGGTTCGTTTTATGATTGTATTTACATTTATGAATAACACTATAAACTAACGAATTATATTTCCAGGAGTATTTATGTTAGGTGGCGTACGTTTATTTAATCTTCCATTTCTGAAGTCTGCTAGAGAATAATTAAGGTTTTAAAAACACGTATTATTTATTAATAAAAAATATATACAATTTGTACATCCAATGGTTTAACTTTCATCGCTACTTTTTTCTTCGCTATCTTCCTCTTCGTCCCAGTGTTTATTTTTTTTATTTGTCATAAAATCATCGCGTAGAACACTCCACTCTGACTTTTTTTTTCCATCGTTAGCTTCTTCATCACTATCGTCACTTTCGCCTTTGATGTCCTCATCCTTTACGGGATTGTCCACTTGCTCAGATTTTGCTCTTTTTCCGCTCATTAAAACATCTAGAAATTTACGTTTGTTTATATTATTTAAAACAGCCTCTTTACGGCTATCTAACGGTCCTGCTTCTTCTAACTGATGTTGTAAGTCTTTCTGTTGTATGCGTACGGCATTAAATAGTTGTACCACACCCTTAGTGGCAATCTTTCGCAAAGCTCTCTCACGCTCAATATCCTTCCAAGTAGGTTTGACACGTAATTCGAGTTTTTGGTTTTTCACTTGTTTAAAATTTGCTTCCAATTCTTCTTCTGTTGGCTTTTCTTCTTTAACTTCTCCATCTACTTCAAATCCATAGTCAGGCTGAGTTTTGTCCTTATTAATTGGTTTTATTTTTTTGGCCCGGGACAATACTAATGTTTTCTTTGTTTTTGGTTTAGTGGTACTTAAAACTTTTGCTATAGAATTAGCCCAACCAGCATTCCCTTGCTCCTCCTCCTCTTCCGAGCTTTCTCCAGCAGAGTAATTCTCTTCTGAATCTGTTTCCTGTTTGCTTAAAACTTAATAAGTTTTTAATATATAACTCTTTAATAAATTAAAAAATATAATTACCTTTAATTTTGGATTGTTTTTCTAAAGTAGCCAAAGCCATTTCAAAAACTGTATTGGCTAAAATTTCTTCAATGTAATGTATCAATTAATGTAATTTATGTTTATTGATAAATAAAGAAACACTGCACGTGCATTTAGTTAGTGGTGCGTACAATCTACGAAACTAAAGCGTTTTTAAAAGCGTTAAAATTATACATAAATATACTATCAATGGGTTCACATTCTAAATAATTGTATATGAAGATACGATTCACACCATGACTTTTTCGATATTTTTTTCGCTCGCAAATGCTTGGGTTTTCAGCACAGTGCATACCACGACACTTATCATATAATAACAAAACCAACGTGGCTCTTTGATGTTGGTCAGGGTAAATGACTGTCAAAAAACCACAGCAAAAAGTATTAAAACAAAAACAATTTATATAAAACAAAGAAAATATTGACAACTCTCTTCACAAATTGTCTTAGAAAAAAGTTGCTCAGCTTATAATCAATATAATTGCACCAAATAATCAAATGCAACTTATAATCAACTGGAGCTACCATGGTGCATACAGTGATGAAAGAAATGTCAGGTTCAAAGGCAAATATTTGCTGTTATTAATTTTATTATCATTAAAAACAGAAATTGTATGTATTTTTGTTAATATTAGCTATCTCTTTCACTTTGAATGGTAGTAAAACTGTGTTCCTGTTGTTCTTCAAGGTAGAACATAATATGCGTTGTAGAAATTATGTTTCGCACGTCTGTCAAAAAGAAATTAAAATATGGAATTTTTATAAAACAATTTATTGGCAATACATCTAATGTACAGAAGTTGAAAAATTTTAACTTTTAGATGAGTTAACAGTTGTACAGATGGCTTACATCTTGTATATTGTAACCGTGTGTTAGTGAAGAGTGTGGAAAATACCCACAAATTCGATTTTAAAAAAATTTAATTCAGGGTGTTATCACCTCAGACAAAAATCAGAAGACAATTTGGATGTGAAATTTGAAATATAATACATAAAATAAAAATAAGCAACAAGGCAGAATTTGGAAAATCAAAAAAAAAAGAAAACAAATATCCCGTACAGGCAAATTGAATATAACACGGGGTCTACGGCAGAGAAAATAAAATATTATTTTCATATTTCTTTTCATATCCAACAACAGGAACACGATGATATTGCATTATTATAACATTTTATTTCTTTTTGAAAGCAAATAAGAGAAATTAAATTCTATTAAAAATAGACAGTTCATATCATCATATTGTTTTTATAATATATATTATGATATCGATATAATGATAGCAGATTTGCAGTCTACACGTAACAAAATTATATCGGATATTGAATTTAACGTTCACAGATATAAAAAATTTTGTTTATTCTAGTGTAAATGCAGACTTTCAAATTGTAAAAGATTGCTCACATAATAGAGAACCCTGGTAACCATACATTTTTAATGACAATCAGTGCTGCCGTCTTGGTAATTTTTAGCCTTTTTTTTTTTTCTTCAATATATTATTTTATTATTATTCACGCCCGAATATGTATGTATATAACTTAGAAAAAGGTTCACTTTTACAAAAAATCGGTTAGAATATCAGGCCTTCCATATTTTTTAACTTTATTTAGCCTACACAGATCAAGAACAGTATCTCATTGTTACAATTTTCAAGTTTCAAAACAGTATTTTACCACTATTAGGAGTTTTTTTAGAATAACACCCTATTTTGGATTGTTATATCGATCTACATATTATGGTTTTTGGCCAATGCAGTGTTTAGAAACTTTCTTTTGACGTCTAAAATTTGGTTATTTCTAACCCAATTGGGTTATTTGTTTTACTAAAATTTGGTTGAAAATAATTCAAAGCCTTGGCAACATTGGTAAGAATGCAAAATTTCTATTGGCATTACTACGGCCGGTTTTCTTTTATAGAGTGGAAGACGGTAGAAAATTATAAGCAGAAATGCTGAGAATTAAGTTGGAAGCATTAGAACATCCAACTCCGGATAAACTGGATTATAATGGTAATATAAGTCAGAAGTAATCTGAATTTTTTGGAACTACTTATTTACTTTTTGAATACAGATCGGAAAGTGTTTGCCAGCACAATTTTATGGTTGGAGGATCAAAAGATACGTACTTACAAAATTGAAGATCGGGAAAATCTGCGCAGAGTTGATAACGTGCAGGCTTGGGAAGAAGCTTATATACAATATAAAAATGATTTAGGTATGCCCCAGTTTGAAACACCTCTTGAAGAGCTTTCATGGCTTTTGAGCTATGCTATACGCTTAGAGTTTCTTGATGCACCTGATGAATATAAGGAACTAAGCTCCGCAGAGGTTGCACAAAATATTAATAAATCAATAAAACCAAGCATACAAAATGAAAACTTCTTTGACAATATGGACTGTAAGTTTTCAAATTTTAGTACTTTATAAACGTTTGATATATTTTTTGATGCAGTTAATCATAAGGATTTTGTGGCTGGCATAAGAGCTTTGGCCTCTAAATTAAAAGTGCCTCATCATCCGAATCATTTAATACAACTAGAAGCTATTGCCCGTATTGTAAGAGAACGTTTATCACCAGCTGCTAAAAATCGTGAACCAATTGTTGGTACACCATTTCCTTTTGAAAAAGGCGACGACGTTGTGTTTAAAGATGACCCACATTTGGATTATCCAGTTCGAATTTTACGCTTGTTACAAATTCAAAGTTTGCGTGAATTACAAACTCGCATTAATGAGACCATTGTAGCCGTTCAAAATCTAACAGCAAACCCAAAAACAGATACAAAACTTGGCAAAGTTGGACGTTAATAATACTCTTATATGCCTGTTGTAATAACAGGTTGTAATTTAATATTTATTCAAATTGAAACGATCGATCAGATTAAATAAAACCTAAACTATACCTTAATATCTATTTTTATTTCAACAAAAGTTGTAGAATTTTGTTTTTCAATTTTTATATACGAATTTTAGTAAACCGTATTTGGGTAATAATAGTAATCTATTATTTTCAGATGAATTTAATTTAAAAATTTGTTGCCATTTGTATTCAGCGTCTATTAGATGTTCATTTTAAAGTCATGATTTCACTACGTACACGTGTAATAACTTTTTTGTCATATTTGAAACACGCATTTTTAAAATATTGTAGTTTACTAAAATTTTTTAAATTTTTGGCAATTGTAATAGGTAAAAACTCAAGCGAATATTAAACACCATCTAAATTCAATATTTTCTTGTCTACTGTTAATTGACAAATTGGTTTAATATTGATTTAGTAGGAAAATTCTCATATGTACTAGTTTGAACGTCTAATAACGGCTTTATAGATACTAATTAGAATTTTATTTTTTTTTTTTCTGGAAACTAGATTTTTTTTATATATGTATGTAGATATTTTTACTTATTTACTATGCATAAATTTTCTTATTCATAAAATCTTTACTTAATTAAAAGTGTATGGCCTTGAGATGGCGCGTAAATCTGCAAAGGATTGGCTGAATAAATTGTTATCGGTAAATTCCACACCATCGTTTCAACAGGTACTTCACTGGGTGCCTGAAGTTCTCCTTCTTTTGGGTTTGGTGCATCAAAATCCATTAAAGTGCTTGTTACGAACTCAAAATGTAAACGCCATCTCACATCTACCAATTCAGTATGGAACGACGGGGTAATGTGCAATGGAATCGGTACAACAACTTGTGTCTGTAGCACAGCATAGCATACTTCATGATTAACAGCATGGGTTGTTACTTTTCCTACAGATTCGATATTATTTGATTTTTCTTTTAAAGGTAGCAAGGTATTCGTTTTATACATAAAATCAGAAGCGACACCACTTGTTACACTTGCCATATCTAAAGAATGTACTGATGAAGTATCATTAAAATCTGCCGATTCATTTCTAATTATAGAGTTATTGATTAATATTTCTTGGGACTGTAGTTTCACCGAGAATTGTATGCAACGTACTTTGCAGTCTGCAAAATCTAAACTCCCAACGATATCTTCACCAATTTTAAATGAGGGTTTAAATAAACAAAATCGGCCCACAAAACCGCGTTTATTTGATATACGAAAAAATTTGGGCGCACGTCGTGCAGTAACATTCTGATAGAATTTAAAATATGTTTAAAAAAAACTCTTTTACTCTTTCATTATTCCTTATTACCTTCAGATGGTGCCAAGACAATTCCAATTCTGTTATATGCTTCTTTTCCAAAAAAGGATTAGTTGGGGCCAATTCATCATTTGTTTCCTCTGTAATCGGCATTTCATCCGGTCGCACAATTGGGGGTATTGGCAAAACCCTTAACGGCACTGTAAGTGTTTGAACCTTAGATTTAACCCTTTGTGTGGCAATCGTTAATTTATAAAAATATTTTATATCATGCCCCCTATAAGTCGGAGGACCGTTACGCGGAACCACTTCATTAAAAAAATCTATTTAAAGTAAGACATTTTAATTGGTTTACATATCCTCATGCATATATGTTATTAATTGTACTCACAAATTTTTGATTCATTTGGATGCAATTTTAAATCACAGAACAAAATTTTTGGTTTAGTTGCTATTACAACATCGCCAGGAGCCTGAGTTACAGCATCCAATGCTGTTTTGCCGATCATTTCAGTCAAATCTAAATTTTTATCTAAATTAACCAAGTTTACATTTGTTTTGCGATAGCAATGCAACTGAACTGATGCCCAGGCAAGGCATTCAATGTTATTGTTGCTTCCAATTGCCGATGTCTCACTAAAGTCTTTGTTTATAAATTCAATCAAGCATTCCACCCGCTCACCCGTAGCATAAATGGCTGCATCAGCTCGAACCAATTTTGCCTTTATCTCAATCATTTTCTATTTTCCCAACTTCTAACTTTGATTCGTTAAGCACTTTTTTCATTACAATAAAAATAGTGATAAACAAATTAATGGAGGTGCCATATTAAAATAATAATTATATTTGATAACGCTGTATGTGCAATAACACTACGTCTATATGAGACATCGAATTAGTATGTTTTAAACAAAACAATACAAATGAAATGAATAAATAAATAAAATGTACGCGGTGGAAGTATCAACCTAAGTATAATAAATATTTAAGATAAACCAAGTAATATAGAAAGATAGTAAGTATTTGCACAAATACATATAGTTTTGGTTTTAAAGTGATAGCAAAATTATTAACTGCTAATTTTTCTTTTGAAGCTGTCATTTGTCTCATTATAGTATACACTGTGGCGATGGCTAGCATAGATGTAGTTTGAAATGCAACTTTGTAAAAGTACAGTAAAAGACATCACTGTATACAAATCAACTGCGTTCGGGTGCCAACATCTCTGTACTCATGAGTGAAATTTTTTTCTTGTGCTGCAGTTAGTGAAAATTTTTTGTCCGAGTTTATTTTGTGTATTTTTCTTAGAAGCATTTTCGTGACAATTATTTTAACTTCAAATAAATATATTTATTAGGAATCAAAATTGTAAGTAAAGGATACATTTTAAATAAAGTCTTTTAAGTGGAAGTTGTTTGAAGATTGTGAAAAATGCAAAATTGCTTTTAGTATTTTACAAGATGTTATTTGCCGACGTTAATAGTTGCAACGAACAATGGCGGAGAAGGCAGCGCTGCCACTATTGTGTTGTGCTGCCCTTGTCGTCATCCATGCCGCTAATAATAACCACAGCTAAGAGAAAAGAAAAACTATATGAAGAAAGCAATGTGTAGGAATTAAAAAGAAAATGTTTTAAGAAATGGAAAACATTTAATTTATTACAAGATTTTCGTATCATTATATTTTTGCAAATATAGCATGAAATCAGTAGTCGACTGCTTTGCGTACGTCGCCCTTTTCCCGATGTGTTCAAATAAGCTGTGTAATCTACATACATATAAGTATGTACATATTGTTTCTTTGTGTGTGCAAACAATTATGTCTGTTAACCCTTTATAACACAAAAACAATGAACCATTAAATTGATTTTAAACGTATACTATATAAATTTCTAATATTGTTTATTGTGGTATTAGTTTTTGTAAATTAACAATAAATCCGATGAGCTTTAATATTTGGAATAATTTTATACATTTTAATTAAATCTTATATTAAATATGTATTATTAGATTTTTTTTGTTATCTAAAAATTATTTTCTTATTGAAAGCAAAAATGATGTGAACAATTTTATAAACACACAATACAGTCATACATACTATATGCATATTTCAGTTGATTACTATGACATTATCAACGTGGCAGACTTGCAAAATTTATTTTCTTGTATAAATTCTTCAAATGCAAGTGTATTTGTTGATGTCAATCAATTTTATTACTTGTTTATAAAATGAAAAATTTGGAAAAAAAAAACAAAAGATGTTGAATCTTTAATTAAAAATTTCCCAGTCTCTGGGTATTCAAAAGTGGTTTTATTTATATTGATTTTTTGCATTAGGTGCACATACATATGCAAAACTATGCTTATTGTATGCTTATAAATATTTATTATTCCATTGTCGTCTTAGTCACAATTACCAAAAAAAAAAAATATTAAATCACACACAAATTTATGGGCATATGCATATGTAGGTACCATTACTTTAATGTATTAGAAATCAATAAACCGACATACAGACATACATAAATATTTATTAAGCAAACCTTGATCATATCAATTATAAATCTTTAAAAGCTCAAAAGCCTTAAAATGTTAAAAAAAATTAACAATAATTCTTGGTTGAAACGTTTTATATTTACAGATTTGATTTTTTAATTGATAAAGTTATGACCGCATTAGGTAAAATATTTAAGAAATAAAATAAACAATGTTTTGTGGAAGTATTTTGAGTTATGTAAACATTTTTTTAAAAAGAAATATTAAATATTATTAAACGTTTGTGTAAAATAGTTGTTACCATTTTTTCAAATATTTTCCTATGTAATATTTAGTATAGCAATCACTAGACTTTTTTTTTTATTAAATTCTTTCATTTATATAAAATTAGTATTGGGTATTAATATGCATTATAACTAATAGTTATTATATTCATTTCCAAATTAATTTCGTGTTTTTCTTGTTCTGTCCCTTTGTTTTCGGTTCCACGTTAGCGCTGAGTGTGACGGTCCATTAAAGGTGCTTTTACACTATTCTACAAGTCTTAAGATTTTCATTGGATTTTGTCGAAACAAAATCTAATGGTTTTTGGTCTGACTGTCAAAAAATCAAACGTAAAATGTTTTTATTACATTTTGCTTTTACACTATCACATTTCAAATAAAATGGAAACAACAGCTGTTTGTGTTTTTTCTTTCTCCAACGATGGACATGTTGATGCGGCAATATTTGTTTTATTAATATTTCATAATATAAGTCATATTTAATTATTTTTTACAACAAATATTTGTAATTTATTTTATGTTAAAGGGAAAGAACTTGAAATCTTAATTATATTTTGTATTTTAGTAGTTATTTAATAAAAAAAAGGAATAAGCAAAATTATGGTGAATAATTTCCAGTTTTCCAACCCTGATTTTTTCTTATATTTGTATAAAAAAGCAACTCTGATAAAATGAAAAATCTAATGGTTTAGAAAAATTTCTAAAAATGATGAGAGCCATACGACTGTCAAATTTCTATCCGTATTTTTTGACAATTCATTACATATTGTTTTCACACTATTATACTTTTTCATTTTATTTGAGTTTTTGACGTGTCGTTATACTCAGTAGGATAGTGTAAAACCACCTTAAGAAATATTGGCGACTTTTACATAAAACTGTCCAGTTTGCTTCCAAATTGCCATTATATTTTGCAAGCAGTGAATGAAGAAAATTTATATGTATAATAATTTTTGTTTTCGCTGTACAAGCTGTTGTTGTTTGCTAGTCATATATTTCGTAATATTTAGAAAAATTTCCTTTCCTATTTGAATTCTGCCCATAAGTTTATGTATCAATTAACACAACTGCGTTGATAACTTTGACGCAATTAGATTTAGTTTTTCTTATACTTATTTTAAGATCGACCAATTGAGTAAGTGGTGGACAGTATATGTATACACTACATCTTCTAGTCTCGAAGATGAAATCAATACTATACGATAAAAAGCGAAATTTTGCCTTTAATATTGTGTAATCTATTTTTTTTTTTTTTTTTTTTTTTTTTTTTTTTTTTTTTTTTTTTTTTTTTTTTTTTTTTTTTTTTTTGTTGTTAAAAAGTTTTCAGGCAATCCTATTATTTACACTATGAATTTAGCAAATAAATTCATAAATTCTTTTATTAATATCATAGGCAGACATGCATTTTGCAATGCAACATTTTTGTCAACACTGCTTTGTTAAATAATGCAATGGCATTTCAGTATATTTACGAACACTTAAAAGTTTTGTCAATTGAGACAATTTTCGAAAATTATAAAAACTGTATACTGTTATAAAACTGTCATAAATATACATTACAAATAAAATCAATGCACAAATTTAAGAGATGTTTCCCATTGATAATGTGTTTATAAACACTATACGCTATTACCGATTTGGGCGTAAGCTAGAAATTTGCCTGCTTAGTTTTGCGTCTGAATATACGGAACATTTAACATTGTTAAAAGTTTTAGTCAAGTAATTCACACCAATTGTTTCTCGCAGAAAGATGACTTTCTTTGGCATGTTCACTATGATAATTTCTATCTATATCTATATCTAACAAGAGAATATTATTTATGCATTCGATATTAGCAATAAACGATCCACTGTAACGTAATCCATGCCAGAAAATTTAATGCGACCTTGTACGTATATGGGCCTATTACAGTGCTAGCCAAAGGCAGAAGGAACGAAAGATAGATCTCTATTTTATATCTATATCTCAGATTTCTACGTATATTTCAAGCTTAGCAAGTCAAAATTGGAGTGCATTCCATTTTAGAATTAAATTATATATCTATTTAAATAACTCAGAGATGTACATATATATCTATAAACCAAATTTTTAATTCTATATTGTTGTTCAAGGCGAACACAAAAATCCTTCAAAATAAAAACAATTCTACTAAAATACAATATTAGTCATACATACATCAGTTAACGATAGAATGTTAAAAAAGCTTGTTTAAATGCATATGTATAAGTATGTATATACGAATTTTTCGCCGGCCGGCAACTTTGCGCTCTCTTTACGTGTATGAGAACCAATTGATGATGGTGTTATATGTACATACATGCATACATATTTTATTTTATATTTTTGTGTCATAAACAAGCTTAAAAAAAATTTCTACAACACAGCAGTGTGTTGAATTATTTAAACTGCTCTGATCAAGAATTGTTTAAATAAAAAAGAAAGCCGGAGAGAAAGAGATTATAAGAAAAATAAAGAATCTTAACACGTCATCATAATTGTATTTTGTGTTATACTACTGGAGCTGTTTACAAATTCCAAGTTTGTAAATTTTAACTTTATTTAGTGTGAACTCTGATGGTAAAATCTAAATATAAAAAAACAAGTTAAAAAAATGACTGGGAATATATGTATACATACATAGTATATATACATGCTCTTATATACATATGTATATATTTTTAATTCGTATTGAATGAATGGTTTTGTTTCTTCACATATTGCTGTGTTTTATTAATTTTTTTAAAGGCTCAATGAATTTAATTAAAATTAAGCTATTCATTGAATTAAAATTGAATTTTTATATCCGAAACACAATTAATAACATGGGTATGAAAGTGAAATACAATACAAAAAACTTATCTATTTTTTTAAATGTGTGTATACCATTGGACACAATCGAAACAATAAAGAAATATAACTCTCCGTCTGTAAAGGCAGTGTATTTTCTGAATTCAATCAGAATCAATTCCGTAACATAGATATTATAGTTTACTTTTCAAAACTTGTTAATTTTTTTTTTTTTGCGTTAACAATTTTGGACGTTTTAAATCGAGCTCCTCAAGTTAAATTTAAATTCGAGGCTACACGCAAGGCTCAGCTCTAAATGGGCCGCTGTTTCAAAGTCAATTTTACGACTTCTCGAAAGCGTACATCCTTTGTAGTTGATTATTCAGTTGATCACAAAATGTATTACAGAAAAATATTCACTAGACACATGGTTCATTTATACTCTGTAGTAGTAGTAGTAATAAAAACTAATATTTTAGCTAAAAAAAATAAAATTATTTTTATTTTTGTTCCAGATCACATCTTCTTAAATATATTATGCAATAATGGATTTACATATTTTGATTGTAATTGCCTGCGTATTTTTGGCTTCCCTCGGCTCACTTTTATTTATTAATAAATTTTTACGTCGTAAAACTTTTGAAGAAATTGTAGCGGAAAAGAAAGCTCTTACCGAAAAGATATATGGAAAAGATAAGGGTACATTTAAAAAGCCCAGGAAACAATCTTTAAAAAAAGAATTAAAACGAGAGAAAAAGCAAAGGCAACGTGAACAAGTGACAACTACTGAACAAGAAGATTCTGACATTTATTCGGAACAAGCCTCGGTTGATGACGAACCACACGGTTTGTCAAAAACTCATGTTGAATTCGAACCAGATCCAGAAGTTGTTACATATAATCATCAAACTTCGAGACGCTCTAGCAATGCTGAAAAGGAAAATATTAATAAACAGATTAAGGGTAAAAAAGAGAAAAAAATCGGTACAAAGTCGGGTATATTAGTTCATAAAAATGAACAGAATATTGTTAAGGATATGGGAGCAGTAATAATGGATCCTTTACCGCAATCTAATCATTTTGAAACAAAAATTCCAAAGGATGCAGTAGAATTGAAAAAGGCAGAGAAGAAAGATGAAAAATTACAGCAGCAAAACAAAAAAGACAAAACTGTTAAAAAATTTGATAATCGTCAAGTTAATGATAAAACAGCGAATTTCGACAACAATGCACAAACAGTGTGTGAAATGGTTGCAGCACCAGTTATTATTAAGGAAGTGAAGCAGACTGACGAGAAGATTCGTCAAAGCTCACCTAAAAATACACAACATAAAAGTAAACAGCAAAATAAAAAACAGAAAGATTTAAAAGATACTGTAATTGGTCTTGAAAAGCTTTCTGAATCAGACACGGTTGGAGTTTCGCTTTTAATGAATTTATTCCGTCGTGCTGAATTAAATCGATCTGAAATTCAAATTCTCATTGACTACTTATTGAATCGTCAACAAGATATGCCATCAACACATTCTGAATGGTCTGACGATATTTGCCAAAAACTTAAACGTCAGTTAGAGGAAAAAGAGAAGTTGTTGGCTGAAGAACAAGAGGCATCCATAGGCATTCAAGCCAAACTTCGTGAATTACGTACAGAAATAAATACGGAAAGAGCTTCGATGAGTAACACTATAAAGTCATATGTTGATAAAATTCAAGCTAAAGACCAAGATATTGCATTATTGGAACAGAAAATCAAAACTCTTAACGACAATCTGTCTCTAGAACGCCAACAGTTCCAAGCTAAACTAATACATGAAAAACAATCGGGTTCTCAAGATCTCTTGGCTCAATTGCAAATAATGCAAAACGAAATAGCTCACAAAGACAAGTGTATCGCAGAGCTCACATGTATTGTAAATGCTTCTCGTCAAGCTGTTGAAGAATCCCAGCAAAAGAACGAAATTATTCAAAATCAAGCTCAACAAATACGTACCTTAGAACAGCAACGCGAGGAATTAGAACAAGTATCGAATAACAGAATTTTTGAGTTGGAAAGGGCTAAGCAGATAGAAAGTGAACTCAATGATGCTCAGATTGAAACACGTAATTTACAAAATGCTATTGAATCTTCTAGATCTGAAATTAATCAAAAATCAATGGAAATTGAAAGTTTAAAAAATGAATTGAATTTGGTACGTAACAAGGCTATTGTGGAAAAACAGCAGGAAGTAACATCCTTGCAGAATAAAATTTCGGAACTAACCCAACAACTTTTAAGCGTTTCCAATCAAAATCAAGAACAATTTAAAGAGCAGTCTGGCTTACAGTCCCAAGTTGATTCTCTACTAAAACAATTGGCTGAAAAAGAAGTTCAATTAACTGAATCGCAAAACATAAAATCTCAAATCCAACAACAGTTATCTTCACTAGAAGCTGTTTCAAAGCAAAAGACTACAGAGCTAGTTGAATTGGAAAAATTAGTTGAAACTCTCAAAAACGACGTGTCTTTGAAAACTGAAAAATTACAGAACTCTGAAAAGCAAATCGAAAGCCAACAAGAACTTGAAAAATTAGTCGAGGTTTTAAAAGCAGATATTAAGGAAAAAGACCAACAATTGCAATACAGTATAGAATTAAGACAGAAACAAGAAGACTTGCAAAAATTGATAGATTCTCTAAAAGCAGACATTTGCAAAAAGAATCAACAATTCGAAAATGTTGCAAAGGAAGCAGATAAATTAAATAATCGCGAAAAGGAATTATTACATCAACTACAAGAACAAAAAGAAAAAAACAATGTAAGTATAGCTATTTTAAACTTTTTATATGTACACTAAAATTCATTTAATCGTAAATGTTAGCTATCATGTTAAATCTGTATATGTGTGTGTATGTTCATTTAACCAAATTCTTCCAGTTTTCATTGCTATTTAAAACATTTTTGTTTTCTTCAAAACTAATATATTATATGTTTTAATTTAGGATTTGCGCACTAAAAACTGGAAGTTGGTTGAGGCTTTGCAAAATGCAGAAGCTAAAGTTAGCAAACAAAGCACTAATGCAATTTTGATTGTAAGTGCATGAGGTTATATGTATTTGTTTTAAATTTATTTTTATCGAAATAAAATTATTTTTATCTTTTATTGCATGATAAGTTATATTATTTTATTTATGAAATAATTGAAAAATTTGAGTTTACTTAGTGTTAGTTTAGTCAAGGCAAATTATCCACTAAAGAATTATATTATATATATTACTTTATAACATTTTGACCATTTACCTCTAAAGTAATAAATAATTTGTTTGTTTCGCTTTTAAAATTTTAATACTCGTATTATTATAAATTGTTGTTGTATTCTATTACTGAAGAATGTATGTATGTACAAATGTAGCAATTGCTAGTAAATGTAAATATTTTTTTGATATTTTAGCAACAGGAAAAATTGTTAGCAGCAAACACGAAGCAATCGCCTGGAAATGCTGGGGATGAAAAGCACATGCGAGATTTATTACAACGTTTATGTCCAGAGGCCGTAAAAGTTTGTGCTGGTACAGCACTATCGCTATCATTTAATCAGTGGGTGGAACAAGTTCTAACCACACATGCTAAACAGCAGCAGCAGGAGAAAATCAGCAGTAGTCACAAATCTACACAGTCCAACAATTTGCAAAGCCCTTCCGCACCACAAAACTCACACAATAACTCAAATTCGGCTAATGGAAGTCGAAGAAGCAGTTCTAGTGCTAGTAATACACCATATGGTGAAAGTACAGTGTCTAGTATTACAGACAATGAATTACTCAAAGAGAATTCTATCCTGCGCATTCGTATTGATGAGTTAACTAGACTGGCAAGAAAAACTGTAAGTCTATAAAACATTGATTAAGCTAAAACATTAATTGTTAAATTTTTAAAGGAAAACACATTGACCGACCTGATAAAACAAGCTGAAGAGCAAGACGAACATTGGCGTAATTTAATGCATTCAAAAGATGAACAAATTAGGGCACTACAGCACTTAAACGGTCAAGACGTAAGTTTTATAAAGACCAAATTTAATTGATATAGCTGTAATGATTAAAATGTTTTTATTTTAGGATATTTAATGTCTGTTCCAGTTTTATATGGCAGATAACATCGTATAAATTTAAGCGCTAAAGTAGTATGCAATAAAGATACATTAATAATGCAATTATATTATAATATAATAAAATTAAACATAAACATAACCAAAACTAAAATTAACTTTTCTAAATTCATAGTAGTAAATTAATTAGGGGAGTCATAGTATCCGATGTTGTTGGAATTGGAATTGAAAACGACTTGAAAAAGCATACTTCGATGTCACTAAATCCAATGTTAGCCGAAATTATCAATTAAAATTTTATTTTCGAAAAAAAAAAATTTTAGGCGAGAGAAAAAAGTCGGTTTAACGGTTTTATATATTATGGGATGATTTTATTTTTAATTATAAAACATAATCTATACTAAACTTAATTTTTCTTAACTTATCAGATACATTTAATTAGATGGTAGCATTAGATTTTTAATTGGTATAATCATACTAAACGGATACTTCAACAAATCGGCACATGATGGGCGTTGTTTTGGATTATGTTGTAAGCAATTTTTCACCATCTGTAAATAACAATATTTTAATAAGTCCAATAAAAAAGTGAAGTTTAAATGATAATGACATGAATCAGCATAGCAGGATAATAAGGTGGCAGTGGTCCATACTCAATTGCTTGCGTAGGGCTACAAATTGCAGATATTTTTGTGTAAAGGTTTTTAATATGGCCAAATGGAGTTTTTTGATATAAAAGTAAATATAATATACAGCCTAATGACCAGACATCTGATTTCGTTGATATCTGTAATACAAAATAATGTTAATATATTAAAGTTAATTTCTTGTGCACATACTTTGATTTTAGGTTGATTACTTCTCACTGGGCTGCTACCGGTCGATGTATCGGTCAGTGCTTCAGGACTAATGTAGTTAAAAGTTCCGGCCTGTGAAAATTTTATTATACTAGTAGAATCGATGGCTATATTGCTTGCAATTCCAAAATCAATTAGTTTCAATCTGCCATTTACCATTAAAAAATTGGCAGGTTTTAAATCAGAATGTATAACACCATTTTGATGAATATAGTTAACCGCTTGCAACATTTGATATAAAAAATTTGCTAGCACATACAAAGGTAGGTTAGTTGTATAGCTTTGTAGAATCTTATTTAAATCGGAATCTCCTTTCTCCATAACTAGAAAAAGTTTAGACTCCTTTTGCAACAATTGGCTAAAATAACAGCGATTTAGTTTTGGAATATAAATGTAATTGTATATTCGTTTTTTATACATACTATTCATATAGAGAAACAACGCATACATTGCCTTGAAGCTTAGCCAACAACTTTGTTTCATTTAAATATCCTTCCACAACGGCTGGATCACCTTGCAAATCGACAACCTTTTTAATAATAATTTATAATTAATATGTACAACAAATTACTGAAGTGCTTGTAGTAACAATTATATAGATTTTGTGTGAAAGCTTATAATTTATGTATTTTATGATTAAAAAACAAACACATTTTCAGTAAATAAAACAGATTAGTTTTTTTCCTTCAAACTCTCCAAGTTTTTCATAAGTTTTTTTATATATGTTGATAAGGTCAAATAATAATATAAAGAAAAGCAGATTAGTGTTTACAACTTTTTGACAAAAATAGTATACGGCTTTAATATTTGAAACAATTATTTTATTATAGAGGGTAGTCTTTAAGCTCGATAGAGCTCCTTGGCTTTTTTAGTGCTTACTTTTATGACTACTGTCAAAAGTGAAAGTAAATATAATAATCAGCATATTATTTTTAAACTTGCAAAGTAAAAATTAAAATAAATCTTTTTTTTGTCGTAATTCAAAGTAAAGTTGTAGGACAATTTTTTTCAATATTATTAATATACAAACTTACTTTGAGAGCGCATTCTTTGCCAGTGTCTTCTCTTTTGGCCAAATACACAGAACTGGATCCTCCACATCCAAGCTTTTGAATAATAATATAACTTGCATTGTTTATAAGAACTTTTGTTGTTTTATCCTTGGTTTTTATAGCCGACTTTTCCGAAGCTTCATCTTTTGATTTCTCTTGTTCTTTGGTTACTTCAACAAAAGCACCCTCCAATGATTTCTTCGAACGAACCTTGCCATGCATTTTTTTGTCATTTACATATTGTGGAGTTTTCTCTGAAGTTGATGGCGTGCCGCCTTCATTTATGGTATCACAAAGTGATAAAGAAATACTATCATTTTCCATTATTGGTGCTCGCGATATGGCCATTGGAGTTTGGAATAATACTTTTTGGGAACGAAATTCATTAAAAATTGCAGATTTTGTTTTTTGTGAATTAGTAGAACATAATTCACGTGGTCTTCTTTGAACAGAGAATGATCTGATCTGTGGGGTTGCAAATTGGGTATCATTAGTTGAAATCTTTTTTGTATTTGAAGCTAATTGACTTTTTTCATCTTCTTTTGGTTTGTCCTTTACACTGTCAGTAGATTCCTGTAATTGTAATTGCCTAAAAGGTTGTAGTTTTTCTTTTATGGGGCTTTTTAATTCCATTTTATTAAAATGATCCAAGAGAGAAGTTTCATTTGTTGTATTTATTTTAACTACAGAGGATTCCTTAGAACTACCTTCTTCTCTATCACTTTTATAGGGGCTTATTAGAAACGAATCATTGAGAATAGCACAATTTAGGTTATCCTTTTTTACAAGATCTTCTTCTTCGGAATCCGATTCCAAAGAAGGTAATTCAGCTCTTCGTTTAGGACTAAAAAAATTTACAAGTTCAAAAAATTATTTCATATGGAATGGATATTATTATACATACATCATCCGCAAACCTTTAGATAATTTAGACCTATCATGATCATTAGCAGGATTTTCTTTGTCAGAAACACTTTCTCTAAAAATAAAAACATTTATTCTCTAAAAAATTTTAAAATAATATGAAGTGTACTTCTCCTCAGAACACGTATTTGTAATATTTTTTGATTTACATGGTGTAACAAATTCATCTTCAGAGTCAAATTCTAATTTCGGCAAATCTTTGACACGCCTCGGAAAGTGATAAGACATTTATTTTCGTTATTAAAATATATAAAATCTAAAAATTAGAAAACTTTGTATATTTTAAAAACAAATTTTAATATGTAGTAGTCATTTATTAATTTTGCGGTTGATATATTGAAGTTAGCTGTAGTTTGAGATTGTTAAAATAACAGAGTTGTATTTGCGTTTGCAAAATACATGGGGCCGTGGTGAAATTACTTACAAGGTGGTGTTGCCAACCCAGCTTCTATTTTTTCTGGTCATACCGCTTCTGTCAAAAGTTTTGTTTATATTTTGCTTTGTGTGCTTTCGTGTTTTTGTTTTGGTGTAGAGCATGGTGAAATTACTTACAAGGTGGTGGCAGGTGAATATAGTACAAAAACAACGGAATTTGTTTTTGTTTTTTCCGCTCTTTAATGTCAAAAGCAGGTATGGTGAATTAAAAAAGCACATGTGAGAAGTGTGTGTGTGTATTGTTAACAACATACATGTCTCTACACCAAAACAAAAACACGAATACACACAAAGCAAAATGTAAACAAAACATAAATATAAACAAAACTTTTGACTGGACCGGTATGACCAAAAAAAAAACCAAGTTGGGTTGGCAGCACCACCTTGTAAGTAATTCCACCATGCCGCTGCTGTCAAAAGTTTTGTTTATATTTTGCTTTCGTGTTTTTGTTTTGGTGTAGAGCATGGTGGAATTACTTACAAGGTGGTGTTGCCAAACCAGCTGGGTTTTTTTTTTGGTCATACCGCTCCTGTCAAAAGTTTTGTTTATATATATGTTTTGTTTACATTTTGCTTTGTGTGTATTCGTGTTTTTGTTTTGGTGTAGAGACACACATGTTGTTAAAAATACACACACACACTTCGGACATGTGCTTTTTTAATTCACCATACCTCCTTTTGACATTAAAGAGCTGAAAAAACAAAAACAAATTCCCTGTTGTTTTTGTACTATATTCACCTGCCACCACCTTGTAAGCAATTTCACCATGGGTGTAGAGCATATGTGTTGTTAAAAATACACACACAGCTTATACATTTACAACAGAAATAAACAACAGGACAAATTTATCGTTATTTCTTTTCACAGAGTCAGCTAAATTTAAAGTTCATTTTTAGAATAGTGTATAAATCATGTAAAAAATTATCGAAAAATACTTTGTGCGTTGCTTTCCTAACCACTATATATTGATCTATCTTAAGGGGTCAGTGGAATTTTCATCGAATTTTCACTATAAAAATCAAAAGTATAGCAATATCCCGTGGAACACTCTGATACCCAGGTTTTAAAGCCAATCCTTACCGGCTTTCCTCTGACAAACTGTATAACGGGATAGTGACCAAAATATTGGAATATATGGAGGAATTTTTACATAATAGTATCAGCTAACGGGCGAATTTTAAACATTTATCCTTTTTTATAAAGTGGGTATTTTTTGTCTCTATTCTCTTGTCTCGGTATTGATTTTGGTATCAGATCAATCCCTAGATCTTTCATCGTAAAACCAGTACAAATCCTCTCTGGGTAATTTGTGATGCACAGACAATATCAATATTAAAGTTCTGCATATAGGTACTTTAATGAACCGACTCTTATAATATAAATTAAAAACTACTCATTCGCACTGATCTATAAAATATTATGTACGTCGCCAACTTCGAATTATTTTTATATTGGAAAATACTTGAAATGTTTACACATGCAAATTAATATTTTAATTAAAACAGTTTCAATAATTTTTTGTATAAAATATTGATTTAAGACATTGCTAACCTCTGTTTTATTTAGATTAACTGGCTTAAATATAACTTCTATATTGGCTGAAGCCTCTCACTTTTATTTCTGTTTCGTTGCAATAAAAAAATAGTTATATCATTTAAAAAACCAAATTCTTTTCAGTCCAACAATATTATAGTCTCAATTCAAATTCTTTCTTTGTTCATTACATCTTAATGATGAGCTACTCATAAAGCTTCAAATTTGAAGCCTGACGTTTGTCTAAAATTACCTTAATATGTATTAATTTTAAAGCACTAAAACAAAAAAAGTAAGCTTGTAATTTATAAAAATTCTAAAATATAGCGCTATAAAGAAGAAAATCATCAAATCTGGCTGTGACAGATACTACCATACTTCGTGTATTCTCTTTGAATGTTTTCATAACAGCCAATGGTTTGATTGTATTCGATCCATAGTACTTGTTTCAGTTCTTCAATACAAAAGTGCCTATTTTAAAATATTTAAATTCAAAGTAAATATGAATATCTAACTTTCGTGAAAGAAAAAGAACTTGTTTATTTATATATCGAATACTTTTTTACATTACATTATTTGCATAGGGCTGTAATAAATCATACTTGATTTTATAATATTAATATTTAAAAATAATACACAAGGATCAACAAATGTAATCAAAAGGATTAACAAAAACAAATTACAATTGATTGATAAAAAAATCTTTTGAAAACTTATATTGCGTTAGGAGTTGATGCTGATTTTAGTGCAACACAAGTTTCACAAAAGATTTTATTATTATTTTTAAAAAGAAACTTAAAATATCTAGGCCAATTATTATTTATATGATTACTTTCATTTATGATATAGAAGAAAGTATTTTACTGCGTAAGTGTAATCGTCTTCACATACACACACACACACACATTTATTTTAATATTTATTTTAAACTTTTGGTTTAGTTTTCTTCTTTTTTTTGGCTTTGCCTTATATATTTTGATGGAATGGCTTAAGAAATTATCTTAGCTAGTACTGCAAAATCGCTGTAACAAATAAAATTTGTATGTGCATTAAATTACTTTTATGCACATTGTATTTTGAAACGCAAACCGCTCTAATTAAAATTTTCATAAAACTAGTGCAAAATAATTTTAAATATTAAGTTTTTAATCTTTTTTCTTCACAAATATGTGCAAAAATATACAAGAGTTTTAATATTGTTAAAACTTGATGTATGTAGTTTTGAATTGAAGCAGTTTACGTTTTAGACAAGTGTTATTACGTGAAATTTTAAATGGTACATACTGTTTTTGCTTACGGCTAATAAGTTGTGAAGAATTACTCCTTGTCACCCATTTTCACTTTAGATGTCATGTATATACCTACAATCAGCCCAAAGAGACCAATAGCTGAACCGAAAATCTCCACGATGAGAATCTTGACAAACAATGCAGAGTTTGCAGCATCGGCCAAAGCAGCACCAGAACCAACCACACCAACCGCAATACCGCAGAACAAGTTGACTAGACCGACAGCCAATCCAGCACCAAACATAACATAGCCTGCAGTCCAATTATTGTTCATTACTGTTTGATTGGCCAAGGCAGTATCCATTTTAAATGATTCTAGCAATCCAGATAAGACAATGGCAGTGATTAAGCCATAAATGGCAACAGCTTCACAGAAAATTACTGAAATTAAATTTTTAGTCTTGATGCGAGGAGCCTTGACACCACCACCAACAATACTGGTGCCAGTTGTGTGAATGCCAAGAGCAGCTCCAACAACAGATAAAGCCACAGCTAACCCGATACCCAAACATGCCCACATATAAGGTGAAGATGCTGATAAGAACCAACCGACACTTACACGTTCACCCTTTCCTGTGAATACATGGTAAAATATAAGTACAGTGCACACGGCTACAAAGAGCCCACCGAAAGTTTGTCCTACAACAGTACGTAATTGGGTAGCCATTGTTCAGCTCAGCTATTGTTTTTGTGTGCAAAAGTTTTTCAACAAAAACCTGCGAATATGTAAACGAATACAATTATTTGAATCAAAATTAAACAATTCGCGATAAAAAAATAAAATAATTTTTTTCCAATAAAAACTATAAAAATTACGTTTTAAAAATATAAATAGCTCACAATATTTCTCAGATTATTTTCTGTGACAGGTGACTACTTCACGAAAAACTTTCTGCCCTCATCACATGATCAAGTGCTGCACTCTAGCGTACGAAAAGTAAAATACTTTTTCTCTATATGAAAAAAATTTCAGAGTTACAATTAAAAGTATTTTTATAGTAAACAATTTGTCAAATGAAACGTACTACCGAATATTCGGTTTTTTTTTTGTGGAAGAAATATTCTTATTTATATTTACCCCCCGTCTATAAATTCAATAATTATTTACAAACATAAGAACCAACGTCGGCAGAGTAACAGTAAAAAATTGTTTATATATTTATGTTTTTAGGTAGAGAACACGTATTGTAATAAAAATAAATAAATGAAATACCTAAAAATATCAAAAAATATACATTATTTATTATTTTTTTCATAGAACAGCTAAAAATCTCTTTGCAAATAATTTGGCGTAGGCACAAATAAACGTAGTCGCCGTGGTCTAGTCGTTAGTGTGTTGGCTTACTAAGGCGATAGCTCTGGGTTAAAATCTCAGCTCTGACATCTTGAAAAAAAGAAATATATAAAAATTATTTTTTTCGGCGACTACCTCTGAGCAGTCTTCTGCCAAAAGTTCTGGGTAATTGTTTGCCATGAAAAAGCATCTCAAATCTGTCGTTCGGAGTCGACCTTAAACTGTAGGTCCCGGTACTCATGGATAAGAATTGAAACACACGACATGAGTGCTGCGAGAAGCTAGGCCGTAACCCTGATACAGGGTTGTAATGGCCAATTATGTATGTAGGTATAAATGAGAGAAATTTATTTTTCTTATGAAATTTATCTGAAAAATAAACAACATAAAATCGGTTTGGAAGTAATCAACTGAGTATATATAGAAATAATATTTTGTATACACTTTGTCTTATCCTACTAGTAATGAAAACGCTTTTAAACATCGCATCATAGCTCTTCAATACCTTTTATACGTTTCTGGACACAAACTGGGGAATCGATTAACAAATTTCCCATCTGTTTATATGAACAAAAAATTAACATAAATATTTATATGGGTATGTAATGTTGTGCAGAAATAATGCTGTCGGAGTTACTAGCAAAATATAAAAATAAAATTAATAACTGCCAACTATTACGACAACGTTTTGTTGACGAATCTCCCAGTGACTTGTTAAAATTTGCTTGTTGAGCCCTCAGATAGATTAGTGCGATTATCTCTTATTGTTCCTGTAGCACGGTAACCTAACGTAAATCATTCAGCAAGTCGCAACTTGTAAAAGAGTTATCAAAATAGACTTTGTGATTGGCGGGATTAGTCGATAATTTATCAAGCAGCATTTTGATAACTCTAGTACCCAAAGGATCAGAAATACAGTTAGTTGATCTGCCACAGTAAATGTCAAAAGAGTAGCACTATCCACGCAAGTTGCAAAAAATTTTTACAAAACATAAAAGTTCCTAAACACATAATTGAAATTTATGTTCCTTTCTGTGTTGCAAATCAGTTTAATGAGTAATAGCTGTCAAAACCACTCATTAATTTTATATGCAAACTGATGCACTCATATGGCGGAGAAAATATTTTTTCTAAACTAATAAATTATACAGTGCACTCGCGATAACGTGAACACCGTCTAACGTGATCATCGCTTAACGTGAACAAGCTTTTGTTTACATTGACTACTCTGTAATGTGCACAATCTCAGAAAGCTCTATAACGTGAATAAATTTTTTATTGCATATGACTCTGATATCACAATTAAAGCATTGTTTCACTAACTTTTATAGTGTGCTTAGCTTGCTAATGTTTCTTATGTTGATGGTACCACTGAAATTTGGCAAAATGATCTCGTTTTGTTTTATATTTTAATAATCTAAATAACAAAATAATTCCACTTTGAAGCCTGTAAAACACAGGTTTATATTCTAAAATTTTATACTTTTGTCATGAAATTCGACAATCGCTAAAGTGAACAATTTCGCTAACATGCACTCCCTTGTTTTTAATTAGTTCACGTTACCGCGAGTGCACTGTATTCTAATTTTTTATGTTTTAATAAATCAATACTGTCTCAAGAATTAGACTAATGGCGTTTTCGTTTCTACAAAAATGTGTAACATTTTATTATTATATTATATAAAAATGGGATGTTATACATTATTTTTTGATCTCGTTTTATTTCAATCGAAATTTTTAATTGTTGCTCTAAAGGATAGTTTTTTTAAAAAGGAATATTTTGTCAAGATGAGGGAGAAAAATTTATGAAAGGCAACATTTTTTGGTAGAAACGAAAACGCCATAAGAAACCCTCAGCACTGGCCAATAAATATAAAAAATTACTCTTTTTCACGTCCATATTTGTACAAATTTCTTTTTGTGAATTAAGAGCAGATGTTTATGGTAAACATATATTTTATGTATGAGTCCGTAGATACATTCCTTAATGTAGTTTTTATACAAAACATTTATCTGCAATGCAATGTTGCTAAAACATACTTCGCATTGCACATACATGTTTTCAAATTAGGCCTTGCAACTCGCGTTTAGGAAGTCGGCCAGATCCATTTAACTTATTATGATTAACAGCCATAGACTACTGCTAAATCAGTTTTCGCATATCATCTGTAAAAACAAAACTTCACAGCCAACAACATCGACATAATAAATGTAAACATCAAGAAATAAACAAATAACGAAGTACAGAACCATATTTTGTCTCATTTTAACCATTTCGAGATATATCTGTGACATGTTAGTACAAAAACTAATTAAATTAAAACTGAACTTTCCGCTGTTTATATTTAATTGCAAAACCCCTATTTCTATAAATCCTGGGTGGTTACTTTGTACTTCGATTCGAAAATTCTTCCGAAAGAAATTACCCATTCGAAAAATCAATAATAATGAATACAAACATTTTTCGAAAATTCGTAAGATTTTCGATTCGAAATACAAAGTGACCCTGCTCTAAAATAAACGCTTGAATGCCCTAACCGTAATTTTTATCTTTCGAGTAAGTTATGATTCATCTACAATCTTTTAGTCAAAATATCATCACTTTAAAATTAAACACTTCCTTATTTATAACAAATTACATGTTAGTATAACAAATTCAAAATAGGTAAATGAAAATGTAAAATTTTTCATTGTAAACCTTGCATTGCATATCATTTTCCTTTTTGCACTAAACTTCAGCAATTATATTCTTCAAAAATAAAACACGAAAGTTTTTACCTTAAATTCATTTTAATACAAAAACAAAATTTGTAATTTACATACACCTTGAAAAGGTAAATTTAGGCATCATCGCCCTTGGTAGCACGTGTATAAATTACTTGTGAGGCGTGTTGCACGACTTGTTTAATCAAGCCTGTAAATAAAGAAGTAAATTATTATATTTTGTTTTATTGTAAACCGTATATTTTTGCCTTACCCTTTTCGCGCAATTCAATTAAAGCACGCTTAGCCAAGGATCCACGAATCTTCAAACGTTCCGACACAACCGAAGGAGTGATCAGTTTATACTGTGGAACTTCTTTGTACAATTTTTCGTATGTAGCCTTATCAAACAAAACTTGGTTGTTTAACTTGTCCCTAACTTTGCCTTTAGACCACTTCTTCTTCTTGGCTTTGCCACCACTGCCTCCTTCTTTCTTCTTTTGTGTTTTTTGTGGCTGTTTAGCTGACGATTTTGTATCTTTTTTTGGAGGCTAAAAGAAAAAATATTTTAGGTTATAACTCGCACAAAATTATTGTTTATATTTAGTGAATGAGAAAACTGTTCATGTATTTTATGCACTACTGTTTTCATACTTCTTGTTTTTTTTTCACAAATTTTTGTATTATATTTCCATGTTTATATTTTTTATATACGAAAAACACTTGAACACGCAACTTACCATGGTTGAATTTTTTATTCAAAAGATGGAGGACGGAAATTGTCAGTGCTACCATACAAGAAATGTCTCAATATTATTTAGAAAGTGTTCGTAATAGAAAAAATAAATTTATGTTTTACAGTCTCGGCCAATTAATTTAATACACGCCGTCTACACGTACAACAATTATGTCCAAACATAAGAACTAGCGACGGCAGTGTAACAGTAAAATATTGTCTAAATTCATGTTGAACACCTGTTAGACTGTGTTTACACGTAGAGATTCTTATTTTTAAGATTGCACGTTTATAGGCGAAGGCGGCGAAGGGTAAAGAGATGAGTACACTCTGTCTTGTACTGGCAATACGCTTTACTCTCTCAGTCGTAATTGCACACATGCATACACACTATTGTAAATAACATACGTGACGTCAAAAATAAGAATTGTATTGTCTGAACGCCGAAGATAGTTCAAAGAAGAATAAAGCAAAATCTTAAAAATAAGAATCTCTCAATAATTGACTTTCTCTTTAAATACCATTTTAAAATGAAAAAAATTTTTTCAGTAGAAGTTGTAAAATATTTAAATTAAAACTTAAATGATGATTCTTCTACACTTAAGTTTCATATAAATTTTACATATAAACACATATTCTCGCCCTCTTGTTTTAATGTTTTGCAAATAAAAATAAAACAATCAACAATGTTTTTAATTTTTTTTTATAAAAAAATGGGCATATTATGAATAAAACTCGTCTTTAAATAATCAAATTAATATACAATAATTATGTTTATTGTTATTAATTGATGTTTATCAATAGTAATTTTATTTTATTTTTTGTGTTTTATTTTGTCGCAGCCAATCACTGCTGTTTCTGAAAAAAATTCTGCAGTTTGTTTATATTTGGTGGTGCTACCGTATTTTTGTCACAATTATATACAAACTTAAATATATGACTAAAAAATGAACCGGTATTTAAATGCCATTTATAAGTTTATATGAAAATTAGCTAATTTCACATTTAAATATGATGTTAAAAACTGGGCAATGAATTAAATTACCAATCTTGAATCAACCCTAAATACAATTAGAAGATAAAATTATATCTTGACAGACTAATCAAAGTACTTTACATTATATCGCAAAAAATGTTATATTTATAATTGATTAAAGATAATTTTCTTAGTTGTTTCTATCAGAATTAAATTTAAAAAATTTCATTATTCTCATTATATTTTGGTTACATTTTTGCTGAAATTTGGATAAAAAAATTTAAATTCTTACTCTTCTTCTTTTTTGTGAAAAATCTTCTTTTGTAAACGATTTGCATTTTATATAGAGAAGAAAAATAAAAACTAAATTTGTTTTGGTTTTATACACAAATTTTCAAGCGTTCTGAAAATTTATGTAACCGGGGAAATGTAACCGGAATATATAAATCTCATTTGATCAACAATAAAATATTAACTCCAAAATTATGAAATTTCACTTCACAATTAACAACATCGATATCTAACTACTGTAAAAATTTTAACGTATTCCGATCACAATACAAAAGTTGAAATAAAAATTTATCATATATTTTCATAAAAAAATTATTTTTTTAGCCTTTTAAATAATAAAATTTTTTTATCTAGATTTGTTGATAAAATAATACAAAAGTAGTATTGAGATATATCAGAAAAATGGTATTAACTCGGAAAATATGTTTTTTTCTGCAGAAATTTAAAAAAAAAATAAAGGAAAAACAATATATCTATTAAATGTAATAGCACGTGGCCACGATATCGAAAATCACATTTTAAAAAGCGTTTTCGTTTTTATATATCTATTTTGCAAGCCTATTTTTTAAAAAATGGCTTAACCGATTTTAGTCGGATAAAATCTTTGGAATCTAGACACTACTCACTTTCCTGCCATATATAATAATTACTTGAAAGTTTCAAAAAATAAAAAATAAGTAATTTAAGCTATTGAATATTTTTAAATCCTCTTTTGTTTCTTTTTAGTGTTTTGTTGCTAAATAAAATGAATTTTATTACTTGGTATCTACTACTTCCACTGTATATATACTTAATTTTGTTATACATTGTAAATATACATTTCATTTTAGCTCATTTACATATATCTACTTGTAATATTTTTTGTATTGGCCACTGGTCTACATATTTTACATACTAAAATAAATAAATAAAATAAAAATAAATAAATGCAATTTTCATAGAATAATTTGGCGTTTTCGTATTTATTTTCTAAAATATATTTTCCCAAAAATGGTACGAACGATTTTACTTGGGTGAAATGTTTTGGAATCTTCACATTCTCCAGTTTCTATTCATATATATATATATGTCACTTGCTAGAGTGCTCCTCCGAAAAAAGTCATTGACAATTCCAAAATCTACTAATATTTGCTGTTTCAAAAGTAATTAATTTTGGGAAAAATGGTTTTTATTGATTATTGCGTTTTCGTTGCTATCTTTACAGATTTTAAAAATCAACCCTTAATATTTTCAACTTCTATCAGCTGATTAACGTGTATTTGTTTTTGTTATACACTAATAATTATAAAAATGATATAACGCGAATTTGTTTTGTTTATAAAAAACAACGTATTTACTTTCTGATTATTAAAAAGCCTGCGTATATAAACAATGGTCTTAACGAAACGTTATAATTTTTTAATACGCAAGGCTATTAGTTTGGGAACTCCTCGAAAACAAAACATATTCAGCGGCAGCATAGTGTTCAGCGCTAACTATTACGAGGCATTGGGCATAACGAAGAATTCAACCCAAAGTGAGATAAAAGCAGCGTACTATAGGCTCTCAATGTTATATCATCCAGATAAGAATCAAGGAAGTGAGAGTGCTGCTATAAAATTTAGGGAAATAACACAGGCCTACGAAGTATTGGGCAATTTTAAATTGCGGAGATTATATGATAAGGGTTAGAGAATAAATAACATTTATTTATAAATCAGTAATAATTAAATAATTAAAGGCATTATACACACGGCGGGTCCACAACATGCGCAGAAAACTGAAGAGTCTGTAAGAGATGATGAGGAAGACGATGCATCCACAAAATTCTATAAATCCCGCTTTACAAAGTCTACAGTTTCTGATAGCCAAGGTAGAACACCTATTTATGATTTTGACGAATGGTCAAAAGCACACTACGGTAAATCATTTGAACGCCGAAAAGCAGCTAAAGCAAAATTTGATCGTGGTCATACTCAAAATAAACAAAATACTTTAGTAGGACAAAATGAAATATTGCTATTTGGTACAGCTCTTGTCTGTATTCTCGTTTACTTAAATTTTATGGCAGAGTCTTCATACGATACCCCACAACCGAAGGCTTTAAAATCTGATGAGAAGAAGCAAAATGATTCAACAGTTTAGCCAAGTTTTATAATTTTAGTTAATTTGTAAATAAATAAATAAATACAATACATATATTATTGTTGAAGTGTACTATACGATGTAGTATTTATTAATCACTAGAAATAACCAATATAAGGAAAAGCAAAAGTACTAAAAACGACCACTTCGTTTACGGCCTGTGTATTTGGTATCTGGTCTTGTATCTATGCCTCGCCTTCTTCTGCGCTCTTTCTTCGCTAAAATCCAATCTCTAGATTTTTTAAGAGGTTTTCCTCTGGCTTCTTTGCACATCTCTCTTTTTTTTATATAACTAATGCGTTTTTCATCTTCTTCATTACCTATTTAATAGAAAAAAGATATAAGATAAAATTACACTACTAAATATCTTCTAAATTCTCACCCAAAGCTTTTGGCATAGGTGCTGCGCCACCAGTCATTAGAACTAAGAAATACTTCTTAGCTTTTGTCGAATTGGGAAAATCTACAACAATACCGCCGTAGAAACCAGCTTTCATCGCCTGAGATGTAACCATTTCAATTTGATCTGCATTTTCTGGGTAAAATTGAAATACTGCGCGTGCAGTCCTGGTGAGACAAGCAAATAGAGTTGTGAAGAATTTATACAAACGTTTATGAGGATTGTGTGAACTTTTGTCTGCATTACAAAGCCACTGCAATGCTGATATAGAAATTGCTCCATCAAATGTACCAGGTTTAAAAGGCATACCTTGTCCCATATCCCCCAATATCACATCACCGCTGACTTCCCTTTCTACTGCAATATCTAACATAGATTTTGAAATGTCTATGCCAATCCATATGTGATCATTTTCTTCCAACACACTGCCAGAAAGACCAGAGCCACATCCAATATCAAGTATTAAACTTGACTCATCTCCATTAAGAGCTAGTAGTTCAAGAGCTCTTTCTGCCATTTCTACTTGAATTTCAATAATGCGAGTGCTATAAAATTTCAAAAATTATCCGTTAGAGAATACAAGGGTAATGATAATAATAATTTACTTGTTTGAATATTTCTTGGCTTCGTCATCATTGTAGAACTAGAAACATACAAGAAAATAATTATTCAAGCGACCCATACATTAATTAGAATTAAATAACTTACGATTTCTGGTGGTGCCGAATGTTCAGGTCTCCGAGCCATTTTCTATTGTCAGTAAATATAAATAAATATTTGGTTTCCTTTCTGCACGTGTGCTTAAAATTCCTTTTGTTTACTTATAAAATTGAAAAGACAAATTTCGTGTTGCCTGAATCAAATTATTATTATTTGTCATGGGGCTGCCATATTCCTACATATATTAGTCCAAGTTCGCACGCATAAAATTTACAAATAAAATAAAAAAATAATCGATAAATTTTTGTTAGTTTTTCTTAAGGGCCGTATCTGAATTAAAGTGTACGACAAATAAAAAGTATTACCGAAATACGCAATAAATAAACTAAAGAAAAAAATAAAGAAAAACAAAAATATTGTTTTGTCAAGTTTTTACTTTTGTTTGTATTAAAAATCAATTTCAAACAAATATTATTATTTTTTATAAATTTTTTCTTTGTACGCACTGTCGAACTTGGATTTTTGAAATCCATAATATACATACGCGACGTATTTCGGTAGCTGTTATACAAAATGTATGGGCATGAAACAATTTTGACAAAAGAGTTTACGCCGTACGTTTTAATTTTTTTACGACCCTGAGAACCAGGCATATAAAGTATCATGACTTTTATTAATTTTTAATAATTTTTTGTTCTAACGTTCAAATTTTGTGTCTCAAATCGTTCGTTTTTATCTCTTCCTTATTATCTTTTAAATATTATTTTTCATCTAAAGCGTGTTTTTTCTAACGTTTGTTGCTGTTGAAAGAAAGCCACGATTTCTGTTGATTATTAAAGGAAAAAATGAATTGGGGATTTAATCGTACTCACAAGGTTGATTTGTTCTTCATTTGCAGCAGTAAATCAGGAATTACAATAAAAAATTGAAAGGAAGACATTTTTCCATTCTCTTTTGCTTTTGACTGAAACTTTTACAATATAGAACTTAGAAGACAAACAGAATAAGCAAAAATTACGAAAAGTAGAATGAAAAATATACGGTAAAAACATTCGTGTATTACTATTAACAAACTTTAAAAGAAATATTGCAAGAATTTGCAATAGAAAACTTTCTCTATGTGTGACCAGTGAAGTAAATTTATATTCCAGTACTTAAATTGTTATAGACCATTATTTGTAGATATTGGCGATAGTTACAAATTTTGTGGAATGTATATCATATGCTTTCTGTTTTGATTCTTATATGTATTAAACACAAATCATGATGAAATATTATTTACTATAATTGCATAAAACCTTATTCCTTGCATAAAATGTTATAAATCAGATAAATTAATAAAAATGTCTTTGTTACGAAATATTGTGAAGCCTATGTCTAGAACGTAAGTTTAGTATATAATAAAATAAATTGAGTATTTATATATATATATATAATTTTCTTTAAAAATGTATATTCTTAGGCTCCTGACATTTGCGTCCAGTAACAAATTAGGATCTTACAGTTCATTAAAATTTGCAAGTAGTAAAACAGATATATTGAACAATGAAAATAAACTTCTAGTAAGCGATTCTTGTATAAAAAGATTAAGAGAAATTTGTCAGGATGGAAGTTTCTTAAGAATTACTGTAGAAGGCGGCGGATGTTCCGGTTTTCAGTATAAATTCGATTTGGATAATAAAATTAATAAAGATGATTTGGAATTTGGAGACGGAAATGCCAAAGTAGTTATAGATAACGTTTCTTTAGAATATTGTAAAGGTGCGACAGTCGATTACCACACTGAACTTATACGTTCAGGTTTTCGGATGTTAGCAAATCCCTTGGCAGAGCAAGGCTGCTCATGCGGTGCTTCTTTTGCTATAAAGTTAGACTAAATTAAAAATATTACTTTAATTTTATCACCAAAAACAAATTGCTTAAATAAAGTTATATAATTTATCCATTTTATGTACAATTAATTATTTTATTACATTTTTAAGTCTATTGTACTAAGTATACAAACAGCAATTACAATAGAATTTCATAATTTGTATGTTAGCCCGGCTTCACATACCAGCTTATAATTTACTTGCAGGCAGCTAGCTGTTCACTAAGACTAATGACTTGTTCAGTCAATACACTAATTTGTTCATCGTAATTTTCCCGTGTTGTAGTCTGCGGAATGAGAATAATGTTGTAATGTATATACAAAAACAAAACGCATGTATTTTTTTACCAAATCTTCTTCAAGTAAATGCAAAGCCTGATTAATACTCTCCAACTGTTCGTCTTTACTCTTGAGTTCGTATGTGGCATTTTCTAAGCAATTTTGTAAATTTTCTGATTCTGTTAAATAACTGTTTAGACGAGATTCTGCTATAAGTTTTTCCCTTAGAAGATCTTCAAATTTTCTGCCAAGATTGTTAAAAAGTAACAGTTCTTTAGAGGTTGGTATGTTTTCGTCTGTTTTTAAATCCGGTGCACTGTAATATAAAAAAATAAAATAATTATATAACTCCACGATCATTCCAAAATTTACCTTTCTCCATCTGCAAGTGAAGGAAAAGAACAAAGTCCTGCAGCTGCCGTTGTAGAATTGCAGTTCAATAACTTTCCGGATAAATTATTCATAATTGCATCGTCTTTAGATTTTAAATATATCGTGTCTTTGTATACTTTATTCAGTTCATATTGAGATCTCCAATGCGATACCTCTTTTTCTAAATTTGATATACGGTATTCCGACATCGTCGCTTGCTGCGACGTTTGTTGTATTTGGTTACTGTTACTGTGGTAAGGCGCATAGTCACTACCTGATGCGCTCAATGCGTCTTCACTACCCAGCTAAAGAGAAAGTATTTTATTCTATTGTTTATAATAATAATCATATTTTCTAACTCACCATGCTAGCAGCTTCCACAAGTTTAGTTTCTAATTCTTGGTTTCGGTTTTGTAAAATTTCCAACTCTTTTCGGAGGCGTTTTTCTACATCAGCATGTTCAATGTTACGTTTTTCTATTATCAGTTCCATATTTTTAATATGCTCCGAATGCATATGTAAACTTCTCTCTTTGTCATATATCTACAGGGTCAAAAGGTTATATACATACATATAATCAATTTGACTTAAAAGAAATATAGAATTACCAGAGAGGTCAGCTCAGCGTTTTCCATAATTTTTTTTTGTAATTCTTCAAATATTAATGAGTCCTGGGAAATGTCTCTACCATCTTCAGGCCCACTCTTTAAATTCACTTGTTGCATATCTTTTTTATCGCTATTTGTTTTTCGTTTGCTATCTTTCTCCTTTTTACTTGATCCACTAGTGGCCAACTCATCTTGCAAAGAAGCTACACGCAATTCTAATTGTTTATTTCGAAAACCTAGGGAATCAATCTCTTGTTCTGCTCTTCTCAATGTGGTTTCTTTCTGTCTAACCTGATCTCTTAATGTAGAACTTTTAGCCTGCTCTTCTAATAGAGCTTTTCTAAGGACTGATGCCTGAGCTCTAAGCTTTAATATTATTACAAAAAATAATACATTTTTATTAGTTCCTTGGTTTATACTTTTAAATGGGCGTTTACAGCAATCTTATTTATTAATAATTATATTTTTTATTTTGTCGTATTTTCATCATAACATACCTTAGCGTATTCGCTTGCCAGTTTTTGATACTTATCTTCGGGTACAAAACCTTCCATTATTTTATTTTTATTCAAAGTAAATATAAATTTATATAAAAATTATTTGCATTTTATCACAGTAAAACTTTAAATACATAAATATATGATAATAAGACTTTATACAGTTATGTGAAAAATAAAAAACAAAATTTATCCTAAATATGTATTTTTCTCTGCTCTTTCTCTGTTCGGTCTAATAACAACTCTGTTTCCAACAATCTTGACCAAGGCGAATTGATTATAGTGAATTCGCTTTGGTCTTGACAAGAGAAAAAAAACATTTTTATTGCCAACCTCTTTTCTAGTAACATGAAAACAACATAAATAAGCTTTCCTGACAAAAAGAAATAAAGGCTGCGTTTTTGTGACTTCATTGGAGTAAACAAATAGATATTTCTAAAATATTATTTTATTAATTTAAAATGTCTAGTAGTTCAATAGACTTAAGTTCATATCGTGATCAACATTTTAAGGTAACAATACAATTTTTAACAATACAAATATTAAATTTAATACTTTCAGGGTTCCCGTTCAGAACAAGAACGCTCACTAAAGGAATCATGCACTTTGTATGTAGGTAATTTATCATTTTATACAACCGAGGAACAAATCCATGAATTGTTTTCAAGATGTGGTGAGGTAAGACGTATCATAATGGGACTAGACAAATATAAAAAAACGCCATGTGGATTCTGTTTTGTAGAATATTACCAAAGAAATGAAGCCGAAATGGCAATGAGGTTAAATTTCGATTAAATATTTTATACGAACATAAAACTAAAGGTAACTATTTTTAGATATGTAAACGGAACCCGTTTGGATGACCGGCTTATTCGTGTAGATTGGGATGCAGGATTTATCGAAGGGCGCCAATATGGTCGCGGAAAAACTGGAGGCCAAGTACGTGATGAATACCGTACTGATTATGACGCCGGACGAGGAGGTTATGGCAAATTGTTGTCGCAAAAACTTGCACCAAATACTGATAACCGATGATTTTATACCCTTTACATATTAAAAAATATATTTTAATTTTACATACAAATGGCTTTTATAAACTTTTTCGTGAGTTATTTATGAAAATATGTTAGTAGACCATAAAAAACAAGTGATTAATTAATTATAAAACTTTTTATATACGAGTCAGAAAAAGAAGAAACTTCTGCAAAATTAAAAAAAAAACATTAAAGCAAAAAATATTTTTTTTTAGATCAATTCAAATTATCATCCTAAAATTTTATTTATGTGTTATTTATGGTTTTAAAAATTTCTTTTATATTGAAAGAAATACAACTTAGTTCTTGCCAATATTATTGGCCAAAGAGCAACTTAATCCAGTTCCATCTGGCTCAACATTTAGTTCCTTTACTGCTCCATTTTCTACTATCATAGAAAATCGTTTGGCACGAATACCACCTAAAGGAGGTAAGTCAATAGTAAGGTCTAAAGCTTTAGCAAATGCGGCTGCAGGGTCAGCCAACATACGAATTTTACCACCAGCATTGTGTTCTTTGCCCCAGGCGGACATAACAAACGGATCATTAACAGAAACACAAACAATTTCATCTACCTTCTGTTGCGATTTCAAGCTATCCGCAGATGAAACATAACCAGGCAAATGAGTCTATAAATAAACACACGTATATAAAATATATATAGTAAACATAGTAGTCATACATGCCTTTGAACATCCTGGAGTGAAAGCGCCAGGAACACCAAATATTATAACTTTTTTATTTGATGTCAAGTCACCAGTATTGATTTTGTTAGCTGGCGAATCTTCAAACAAATCAACAGAAGGGATTTTATCACCCACCTTTAAGAAAATAAATTAACAACATTGGTAGGTATATGCTTAACATCGAATGGAAAAATGTATCAAAATACATACATACATACATTTATGAGATATTTTTAGTTAAACCAAATTTATTTGTGATTACATATGTAGTATATACAATTTCGAAAGAAAAGACGTATCATGTACTAAAGGATTAAAAATATTTTATTTATGCCGCTTTATTTTAATTGTAAATGTATATATGTATTTTCAAAATGTATATTAAAAGCTATTATACCTATATGTATATGGACGTATCTTACAGTTTAATAAATAAAATTACATAATTTAAAAACCTTTTCATAAGGGTCTATTGATCTATTGCAACATCCGTTTACATTACCTTTATAGGAGCCATAGCAAGAATTGATGTGGATATCTGACGAATAATATATTTCTTTAATAAGGAATTCACGAATACGTTGCGAACTATTTGCATTTTTGCACCTTCTGCTGATATTAAAAATTGAATCAGTAATCAATGGTATTAAAAAAAAAACTTGAAAATATGCGAATGTAAGTGAAAGAAAGACAGTAATAAGAAGTGTTGCCAACCCATGCAGTATCTGCATGTTTTTTTTAGTTTTTCTTTTATTTGCAAACATTACAGAACAATAAATTGTGGTTTTCATGCATGTGAGAATAATTGTTTAAAGTATATTTTCTGCTATACGTTCTATGTCATCTAAACTAAGATCCTTTAACTTGTCTTCGAAGTCGGCCATAAATCTGCGAGTAAAAATTTCAGATTGATTTTCATTGTAAAATTTGCGAAAGGACCGATATATTATATCTCGAAGTCCTTCTTGTTTCATAATTATTAAATTCAGTTTTGTACCATCTTTTACATTGGGATATGTAGACAATTTTTGTTCATCGCTTAAGGCTCTGCCTAATAATAAGAGCTTTTGCGAAGCAATAGGAATATTTAAAACTTCTTCAATTTGTTGTTTAATTTGGTGAATGCTTGTGGACGGAGACACCTGTAAAATGTTGCATACCAGTTTAGTAGTGCAATAAATATGTCACAAAAATACTTACATCCAAAGTACAGTCCTGCCCTTTTAGAACTTTTATTATTATTTTCATATTTAAAGGTATTTAATATTTCTTAAAAATTAAGAAATTGTTATACATCTATGTGGTGCAAGAGATAAACTGTTAATTAAACAGATGTTTACAGGATTGCCAAGTTAAGGTTTAAAATTTTACACCTGTTAGAAACAATTATGTGTTTTTTCTAATATGTATTTTACTTTCTTTTTTAATTACTTGGTAGTAAAATTATTGTGTTGTTTTTGTTTTTGTTGTTGGAGTTTCTTCGCCGTATACACTGTGTATGTGGTTTATACACATTAGCGTGTGTCCTCACAAGGAGAGTTTAGTTGGGCAATTCTTTATGGCCGCATTTAGACTATGTTACTTGTAACATGACTCTTTTCTTATTTTGTTTTAAAGTAACTTTCAAAAACTTGAAGCATTTATACTATGTTACTTCAAACTTGTCTCTTTTTTTATTTTTTGCTTTGGTTTCGTTCTTTATTCTTCTTCTTGAATGTTTTGATTGTCATTATAATGGCATATTTTTGTGTACATATGTATATATTACAGACTAGTAATATAAATTAATAAATTTGATAAAAATTTAAAATTATAAATTAACAAAAGTGGTGTTTTTTTCGAAACGAATATAAATATTACATACAAATTTTTGTTTATATCCGCTTATATAAGCGGTTAATTTTAAAACTGCTTAAAAATTAAGCACATATAAAAATGCTACCAAGTTGGATTTTTTTTTATCTTGACGTTATCTTTTTAAAATTCTATGACATTTCATAAATAAAAAAAGAATAAACATTGTAAATATGGCTGAGGTGAAGGAATGTAATTATTTGTATAGTGTTTGAATTGTTTTTAAAAAAATAATTAGACATTTTTTTATAAAAATTGTGAGTAATGCCCAATTTAATTTCTTAAGCACTTATGCCGTTTTTTTCGAAGCAGTTTATCTAAGCGGCTATACGTATCGAAAAAAACACCACTAAAATATGTTATAATTTTTTTATTTATTTTTTTTTTATTTATTTTGTTAATTTATAATATATTTCGTTAATGTATAATATATTTTCGTAATTTGTGATATATGTTATTAATCAATTTTATAAAGTATTGCTAATACTTATAATAAATAAATAAATAAAAATTTTCAATTCTTTTCTTCTTTTTTCTATATATATGTAAATGTATTTTTTTGTTCATTAATTTTTTTTAATATTTCAATTTAATTTGTTGCGGGTTAAAATAAATGAAACCACCCATGAGGAAAAATACAAGGCCAGGACGAAAAAAAAAATTTTTCGTGGCGGATACCTACATGAAAGCATCGGGTAGAGGCCAAATATAAACCCAGACTATCTCTAAAGCCTCTAATCCCTCATAATAAAGCCCTAAGTGTTAGTTCTACTGTTAGTAATTATGTCAGGAATTGTTTTTGGTTTGTTAGTTGTTAGTAATTTGTATAAAATTCATGTTTTCAATTTTAGTGTTTTGTACATGATTTTTGTTATGCTTTATTTAAAGCATTATTTTGTTGGTAGTTTTTAAGTTTTTTTGTAGAGCAGTGTACATATGTAGTTAAAGACCTGAAATGAGAAGAAAAATAATTATTAGAAAGAGTTAGGAACCTTTCCATGGACCGATACATTCATACCCTTTTGTTGAAACGTCCATCCATTTTATTTTCTGAAAAGAAAACTGAAAACTTGAGTAGAAGAAAATTTAATCATACTTACATGTACCTTGCAGCTGATGGAATGCACATGCGTAGCTTTTTCAGAACCCTTCCTAAACAAGTGAGATGCGTTTAGTGAGTATAGAGAAGAAAAATAACAGGGTGTATCTGTACTAGGAAACTGTTACTTTTCAAAATGCGTATATAGGAAATTACGAATTATGGGTAAAATAGGTGCAATTAAATCCGAAATTTAGCAAATTTAAAAGTAATTCCACCTCAGAAAAGTTAGAATGATAATAGTGTAGTTGTCCTTTAATTTAGCTTCCTTTAGTAGAATTTTGTTATTCTTCGTTTTGATCCCATATACAGAATGGTTAATAAAACAACAACAACACGCATTAAATTACATAACAAGACAACATGAGAAAGGAAGAAGTGTAGGTAATGTAATTTAGAATAGTGAAACTCATGAACATCAAATATAGCATTTACTATGTAAAAATATCTTACGAGTCCGTTACGGAATAAATAAGTGAATGACGTCATGCATATTCAAACGAAAGTATGACTCATCATTCACCTTTACACAAATAAAAAGATAAAGCAAACGAAAGTATGACTCATCATTCACCGTTACACAAATAAAAAGTTTAGGCAAACGAAAGTATGACTCATCTTTCACCGTTGCATGAAAAATTTTTGCAATTTAGCTTTGGAATGTAGTAACGGAAAATATTTTTTTTTAAATTTAAACCATTCAATAGGCGAGGATATATAAGTTCATGCTAAGGAAGGCTCAAAGATTATTAAGTGAAAAGATACTAAGCTGTGTAGTGCTGGAGAAAAATTTTAGTGAGTTGTAAAATCAGTGAAAAGTTTAAGAGCGAGTGGTCCAAATGGTGTGAACAGTGAAACACTTTTTTTGTTTTGAACCCATAAGAAAAATAAATAGTGTATATAAAATAAGAAAAAACCTGGCTATTTGCGTGTGGAAGAATATTGGAAATCCTCTGACCACTCGATGAGGAAACGAAATAGCCAGGTAACAACTATTACTTTAATTTTATAAAAATATTGCCAGCACCAAATTATAAATAGAGAGCAGAAGTCAGTTAAAGAAAATAGTAAGAGATATAATTTGATCAACAATACTTAAATACCAAAAAAAAAAAAAAAAATATATATATATATAGAAACCTAATTTTGAAGTTAAATTCACACCCCTTAGTAACCAGATTCACTTATTGAAAGAAAAAGAAAACTAAAATAGGAGAAAAGAATAAAATTTTTGTCCGTGAAGAAACACCTTGAATTTTTATAACAAATCTTAGTTTTAAGTATTTTCTTTTAGTATATTTTTTTTTGTATATTTCCTTTTTTTTTTAATTATTTGAAAAATCTCTATTTTTTTGTGTGACATATATATCTCATAGTGCGTATCCAGTGCTTAGGTATATCGCGATAAAGTAAAACCCAAGAATAAGTAAAAAAATTAGATTGCAAATACAACTCAGGGAGCTCCTTTAGCTGTAGGTATTGAGTATATTTTCGAAACTAAATTCCGGTTTTAAGGAATAAAGAACTTAAGCCCTGTAGATCATAATTTTATTTATATAACAATTTTTTTTTCATTATAAGATATATATGTGTTTTTTTTTTTGTTTGTAAAATTTCGAAACGTATTCATTTTTGATTGTATAATTTTAATTTCCCATCAATTTTTTTTAATTAAATTCAATAAATTATGTATTAACAATTAGTATAAATTTTAAATATGTTGGCTTAATTTATTAAAGGGCAAAGGCAATGATAGACAGGTAAGTGGGCATGAGGTCAGGTGGAAATAGGGTCGTCGCATAAATACATATTGGATCTTCTCGACGACAAGGTTGGGTGGGCAATTTTTGGAGCTTAACACCTGCTTCCAAACAAAGACTTTTTATGTGGTCCCGTAGAGTTAGATTTTAAACGTTTTGTTTTTTTTGTGTTCAATTTTTTTTGTGTTCGGATACGCGTCTGGCGGGAAGGGTTGGAACCACCTGAGATGTCAATGAGCTAGACGGAAACCTCGCCAGTGCAACCGGTCCGTAACAAATTTTTTGATTAATTAAGAGATCATTCCTGTTGTAGATACGAAAAAAAATAAAGGAAAATAGTAGAAAAACGAAAACGTCAAAAGAGAAACGTCAGAAAGTAACATGAAAAACAGAAATCGTGTTACTTTTGTAACGTCTCTGCCTTTTCTACTCCCTTCGCCTACAAATACGTGAAACATGTTACAGTAACATGTTACAAGTAACATAGTCTAAATGCGGCCTATCAATTTTCTTTTGAACTTGACTTCGTGTCATCAAACGAAGTTTTTAGTCATGGTACAATTATTATAAGGTCGTCGCACATCTACAACACAAAAGACAACTGGTAATTTTTAATGATGTTGATTGTAGTTTCTGTCAAACAACAGTTGGCTGTAGAAAAAAAAAACAAAAAATAGTGAACCTACATAAGGTCTGTTTGACTACTTTTCTAGTGAAATCCACTAAAAATTACTCCGTAAGACATTTACAGAAAATTAAATAAAATTTACTCTCAAAAATAAAAAATAATATAGTAAAAATAGCTGATTGTGAATATAAAAATAAACAAATAAATGAAGTTAAAATATAAAAGTGCGAATTATCTTCCATTAATAATTTTTGGAATATTGTTTTGATCATATTGTTAAATTGTTTAATAAATTTAAAAATCAAAAGGTAACATGTAACAGGGGAAGAAATTTACGATTAAATATTCTTTTCTTAAATTAGCGATCCACAACAGCCCAATATGAAAATCGATCAATATAATAACCAAATTTCCAGGTATGTACTTATATTTTCATAAATGTTTTGTTTTTCATATAGTATATACATACGTACCTCTATCAATTATTTTTTATTTAACTTGCAAATTATAAACTTAAAAATTTTTCAAGTAAAAACTAGAAACTTCTGTTTTTTTTCTCTATTTATATTAACAAACACGGTCCAATAAAAACTTTTGTAAATAAAAAAAATGTTTAAGTACGCTAATGTTTCTTAGAAAAAAAAATATAGAATCATACATTTTTAACACCAAAAACTTTTGCTTTTTCTATTCTGCCTAACAATTTCTACTTTGTAAAAGCGGACTTATTATTTAATTTTGTACGAATAATAATATTGAAAGGTGGCACCACTCACAGTTCAGTCATTTGGCTCGTTGCAACGTTGCGGTAGTTTCGCACAAGAAAAAAACGAAAGAAAATATTTGCAATTAACTTTTCATAAAAATTACCTAATTGTTAAAACATTATCAGGAAGTGATTTAATTCTAAATAATTTATCAAGTGGTTTGTGCTCACTAAACAAAAGCTGCTTGTAGAAAATTCTATGGCTTTATGTTTCTCTTTAAAATTTAAGGGTGATTAAAAAAGTACAAAAAAAAAAAAGATTCACAACCCGTAATTATCTACTAATTGTAATAAAATACATAAAAAAAGAATGCAAGAGTTAAATAAATAATTCCTAAAAAAGAAATAAGAGAAATCTTAAAAAGGTTGACAAACGCGTTTCTGAATGCGTGTGTCGTGTTTTTTTTCAAACGCTTCACGATCCCCAACTATAATAATAATAATTGTTATCATTATACACCTAGAGTTTTACTACAATAACTAGAATATTTATCTTCTGGTGCTGTGCTGTTATGAATAATTTAACTGCAACAACTTGAGCCATAGAATACGGAAAATTGTATTTTAATGTTTTCAAGTTTGCATAGGAGCAAAGAAAAATTTCATAAAATATTTCATCGGTTAGGGGTGCGTATTATTACTTATGTATTTTTTTTATCTGTTTTATATATTGTTTTAGACATTTTCTAAAGTGCGTCGGCTATAAATGACTTTTTATATCATAAACAAATTAAAGTTTTATATAAAAGAAAACATCATCATTTGTGATGATTTCTACGTATACAAACACACGTACATAAACACATACTTGTTGCCTATTTATGTCCGCCATTTGTTTTGATTAAAATAGCTACCAGTGATGCCATTTTTTTCAATCAAAACAAAATATAATTTTAGAATCAACTTACATTAAAATTTTCAATTAAAAGAGTGATTGGATTTGTAAAATACAATTTTTTTATTTTATTTTTTATACAATATCAATAATCTGGAGATCATCGTAGTGTATAAACAGGATGTCTTGAAATACAGAAGTGGTCTTATTAAATTTATTTTGGTATTTACTTTTATGTTGTAATTCAAATCGAAATTCGTGAAAGATATGCTAAATTAGTCAATAAATGTGTATAGGAAGCGGTATTGATGCCGCTAAGAAATTTTAGATTTTCTTGAAACAGTTTTTGCTGGAATGAGGCAGTATAGACATGCCAATATTTCGAAGATAAAATTTTTAGGTACATATGTATATACTAGTTCATATTTATTTATTTGACGGAGTACATGGCTAGGGTATGTGGGTTTAGAGGATGCTCTCGTTGGCATTTCCCGGTATTGGATGGTTCATGAATAGTTGAGATTGTAGGCACACAATCTTATATTCAAAATACTTATCAAAATCGGATGAAGAGATCAAGTTACAATAAATTTTATTACAATTATGATGGATGATATCTTGTGTTAAAATTGTTTTTTCTAATACAATTTCATTGATTATGCTGTAACAAGAATTATAAAAGGTTTTTTAAGAATTCTTAAAAATTTCAAATGTAATACAGTCGAATTCGGTTATAAGAAAATTTATGTATGTATGCATAGTATATCTTTATTAGCATTAAAAATACTTTACAAAACAAATTATGATTGTATTACAAAATAGATACATACATACATACATACATAATTGGCCATTACAACCCTGTGTCAGGATTACGGCCTAGCTTCTCGCAGCACTCATGTTGTGTGTGTTAATTTTTTCCCATGAGTACCGGGACCTACAGTTTAAAGTCGACTCCGAACGACAGATTTGGGAAGCTCTTTCATGGCAATTAATTACTCTCAGAGCTTTTGCCAGAAGACTGCTGAGAGGTAGTCGCCGAAAGAAATATTTTTTTCATATTTCTTTTTTCAAGATGTCGGTGCTGAGATTTGAACCCGGCACTATCGTCTTAGTAAGCCAACACACTAACCACTAGACCACGGCGACCACAAAATAGATATGCTTTTTAAATATGGTAATATTGCGTTCCAACTTCACATAATTTGGGAGTGAGTTGTAGGGCTTTATAGAAAAGGTTGCATTGCAGTTGTTAGTACCCTTTCTATTCTAAAATTGTCCATATTACTCATTTGGTATGGTTGAGAATTTCTTACTTAATGAATTTACTCTATTAAATATTCTGGCGCTTCAACTGTCCTAATTAACGGAACAATACTATAATTTTGAAGTCGAGATTATTGGGCAATCTATGGGTTCGCATTTTTCTGGCAGTCAGACGTTTAAAGATTTTTGGGTTGTCTTTTGACAATTGCTTGACGCAGTGCGAGAGCATGGACCCCTCGTTTCACATTTAATCTAGCTACCAGAGTTGTAAATGAATCATTCTTTTTTGATTTCAATTCATTTGAATTAGCTAAATTTTGAATCAATTCTTTTCAACAAAAAAAAAGAATTGAATTAAATTTGAATCAATTCATTTGAATTTAGAGAACAATTCCAACAACAATTCCAATTCAAATGAATTGGGCAAAATGAGTTGCAATTCATTTGAATTAGGCAAAATGAATTGCAATTCATTTTTTAATTCAAAAGAATTGGTAAAAAGAATCGCAATTCATTTCTAATTCATTTGAATTAAAATGATTTGGAATTAATTCAAATGAATTAGAAAAGTAACTTGTAATTCAAATTTATCAAATCAAAAATGAATTGCATTCAATTGAAGTAAACTGGGTGTTTGGAGTTTGGTCCTTCAAGTACTACTTATGAAATAAATGTAACAAAGAGAATTATTATAAATAAGTAATAAATATTTGGATTAAAATAGACATAGATAAAGTACAGAATAGAAATACTTGGAAAAAGGGTGATGCTTTTGCATTATTGCAATTGGAAATGTATAACAAATTCATTTTTCGAGTTAATTCAAATGAATTGGTAAAATGAATTGCAATTCATATTTTAACTCATTTGAATTAATTCAAAATCAATTCAAATGAATTGGAAATGAATTGCAATTCATTTGTTCTAACTCATTTATATTAATTCTAAATCAATTCAATTCAAATGAATTGGAAATGAATTGCAATTCTTTTTACCAATTCATTTGAATTGAAAATGAATTGCAATTCATGTTCGCTTAATTCAAATGAATTGATTCAAATTTAATTCAATTCGTTTTTTGGAGAAAAGAATTAATTCAAAATTTTTCCAATTCATTGCATGAATGATTCACGAATTAATTCAAAAATGAATGATTCGTTTACAACTCTGCTAGCTACCTACATATATACATATGTATGTATATTAATAATAGCAGTAATATATATATTTTTTTCAAATTTAAAACAAAAATAATAGCCATTGTTCTTCTAGTGTATAAGTATCATTTAAGATCCTAAAACAGATATTCTTTTAATGAGATTTAACATCAATTAATGAATATGTATAACACGGATCTTAACTAGTTTACAACTCCACTACGCCTTTATTTGTTGATGAAACAAGTTGCTGGTAATTTGTCCACTCAGGAGCCAGTGTTATACCTTCACCCTCAAATGATCAAACAGCAATGGCCTCATCTGTCGGTGGATGTTTACATGTGAATGGTGAGCGTCTTCAGTAGATTAGTTGTTATCTTCCCAGAAGGTGGCGCTGTACTCCTGATCATTGGTTTCTGGTGGAATAGATTAGAAATGTCAGGGGACGGTATCTTGCAGATGGTCTTGCTGGAGAGGGGGGGGGGAAACCTCTTATTTTATTTAAATTTAATTTTTAATTTAAATTGTAATTTTAGAAAACCGCAAATATTTATTTTTATAATTTTGTCCTTCGCTGGAATTGAACCTTGGTCGTGTGAGTTTCTGTGCAAGCGCTCTACCAGTATGCCAAGACCAATTTTCAAGACAATTAAATTTGTGTCAAAATGCAAAACATAAAAAAGAGATTTTTTGTCAGGGACATAGTAAATATATGAAACATAATAGTAGGGGTATTCGATTAATCTTATATATTTCTATTGCTGAATTAATTTAAATATAGGGTGTTTTTTTATTGAGGTATAGAACTTTAAGTTGGCATCACTTTTTTAACTGGCGGCCATTTTGTCAGCTGTCAAGTGATTAATATTTAGTTTGGTTTGCCATTTCATCATGAACAGGTTGAAAAAAGAACAACGCTTGCAAATCGTGCAAATTTATTTCGAAAATAATGGTTCAGTTCGCGAAGTTTACCGCAAGCTCCGTCCATTTTATGGTCGACATAATCGTCCATCAGAGCAATTAATTCGGTTAACCATTGATCGTTTTCGCACTACGTTTACTCTATGTGATAATACGCATCCGCAGAGACGTCGAACAGTGTGCACCGAAGAAACAATTGCCGCTGTAGAGCAAAGTGTTGAAGAGAACCCGAATGAATCGATTCGCCACCGTGCACAGCAATTGGAGCTTTGTCCATCAACTTTATGGAAGATTTTGCGCAAAGATCTTGGCTTGCGACCTTACAAGATCCAGCTTGTGCAAGAATTAAAGCCGCGAGACCATGCAATGCGTCGTGATTTTGGTGTATGGGCCGAAAATGAGATTGATCTCGATGCTGATTTTCATCGCAAAATTTTGGTTGAATGGCTACGTCAACAAGCAAAATTGCCGCATTTGGAGTGAAGAGAATCCACATGAGACCCTTGAGATGCCATTACATCCACAAAAACTGACTGTTTGGTGTGCTCTATGGGCTGGTGGAGTCATTGGGCCATACTTCTTCCGAAATAATGCTGGAGAGTCAGTTACCGTTAATGGAGACCGGTATAGAGCCATGATAACCGACTATTTTGTTCCCGAATTGGATGGCATGAATGTGGATGAGTTGTGGTTCCAACAAGACGGCGCTACATGCCACACAGCGCACGTCACAATCGATTTATTGAAGGAAACATTCGATGAGCGCATAATTTCGCGGAATGGACCTGTCAATTGGCCACCAAGGTCGTGTGATTTGACACCATTGGATTATTTTCTTTGGGGATATGTGAAGTCGCTCGTCTACGCCAACAAACCAGAAACGTTAGGGGACTTGGAAGCCAAAATTCGTGGCGTTATTGCCAACATACGGCCCCATATGCTCGAAAAAGTGGTTGAAAATTGGACCTGTGGAATTGGCTTTATTCGAGCTAGCCGCGGCGGCTACATTATTATTATTATTATCTGGTTTAGACCCAGCACAAATGCAAGACACTGCGACCTATAAGATCTATTGTGTCCCTTTGAGTCTACTGTTTGTTTAACAGACCAACTGCCTTCCTTACGAACACCAGCAGGTCCGAAACTTTAGTGGTGGATATATCCGTCAGTGAGACCATATGTCTCCCTAAATACATCCATCTGAATCTATCAAGAGCCACACATTCACACAATATGTGCTCTGCTGTCTCTGATGCTTGTGAGCATAGTCTACAAACATCTACATTTGTGATCGCCATTCTCATCAAATGCGCTCTCACACTACAGTGACCCGTAAGAAAATCCGTTAGGATTTTCAGGTCTGGCCTTCTATACTTTAGAACATCAGACTCACCCCCAAATCGCGGACGAATCACAGCCTTGGCGTGCCTAAGACCCGACTGGGCATTCCAATGTTCCAAACATTTGCCAGTTTCCCATTCACTAATTTGACTAAGAATAGTAGAAAGCGGTGCTGCACAGCAGGGCTCCGGACCAATATAAGGCGTCGCAGATCCCCTCCTAGCCAATGCATCCGCTTCCTCGTTCCCGCTTATACCACAGTGTCCAGGTACCCAGAACAGCTGCACCCTGTTTCTAAGCGATAATTTTTGCAACGTGTCGTAGCAATATTTGACAAGCCTAGATGTCATACGATGAGAGTCAAGCGCCTTTAAGGCAGCCTGACTATCTGAAAATATATTAATTGTCTTGCCCTTGAGCCCGATATCCAGGTTATTCTCAGCACATGCGGTTATGGCCAGGATTTCAGCCTGAAAAACACTCAATGACTTCCCTAGTGGAATTGACAGGTTTCGATTGGGTCCATAGACGCCAGCCCCTACTCCACTGTCCATTTTGGAACCATCAGTATACCAGTTTAGATCAGACTCACTCCGAGCCAAACACCCAGTAGACCAACATTCCCGGTCCGGTACCTCCACCTTAAATCTCCTGCCAAAGCAAAGTTCCAAAGGCATGGTATCCAAGACCGAAATTGGATTCCTGACCACCTTGTGAAGAATGGCCAGGTTCCTTGATTCATTTCGAGGCGGCGGCTACATGCCCGAAATCATATTTAAACATTAATGGCATAAAATTATCCTTCCAATAAAGCCAAATTGAAGGACATTAAAACGATTTTCTTGTGTTTTATTTCAATTCGAAGTTCTATACCTCTAAAAAAATACCCTGTATTATATATTATTTTACATATTTTGATTCCTTTTCCAAACAATTTTAAAACTAACTGCTTTTATAAACATACATATGTATGTATATGTATATACAAATGTTGCAAAGCGAAACGGTTTTATATTTAAAAACTTTAAATGATAGGTAATATTACCACAAGTATTTTAATAATATATGTGAGCAGGGACTGAAACCGAACTCATCCATTTTTATGGAATCTGGCTAAGTTTTAAATTAGAGTTGACAAAAGATTACCAAACAAAACATTATCCAAAGTGTTATATTCGAATATTATTAAAAGAGAAAACAACTTTATTAATAATCCACTTTTGATTGCAGCAGTATTTCTAGACAGCAGATTTAGATTAATGCTAAGTTCCGAAGATATATGCAATGCTAAGAAGCAAATTTTAAAAACTATAAAAATTTTCAAAAATTTACAAATGGAGAGAGTAGAAGAAAATTTTATAAAAACAGAAATTTCTAGTTCTTCAGGAGAAAATGAGGATATTCTTGAACAAGTTTTAAACAAGAAAGAAAAGTTTTCTCAAATTAATTCGTCAAATATAAATGCTACATCTTCAATTGATAGTTCAGTTAAAAATGAGATGAAAATATACGAAAATTATCCAAGGCTGGCAAAAGAAAAAAATGTTTTAGGATTTTGGGAGCAACATAAAATGGAAATACCAGTTCCTGCAACGCAAGTGAGCGTAGAAAGGGCTTTTTCAGCTTTAAAATTTATTTTATCACCACAAAGATCAAATTTAAAAGAAGAAAAGTTAAAAAATATTTTAATTATTAAATTAAATGGAAATTTTTTAAAAAATAAATAAATGATATTGTACTTTTTTTTCAAAATTTCGAACCCGAACCTGAACCCTGGACCGAACCTGAACCCAAACTTTTTATTTTGATTAACCCGAACCTGAACCCGAACCCGAACCCAATTTTTTCAGGGTTTCAGTCCCTGTATGTGAGTGGTGTTTTTATGAGTATGGTTGGGTCATAATACACGTATTTGTCGTAAGTTTTAATTAGATGTACATGCATATATATTGTATTTTTTGTATTTTGATTTTGTATGACACAGTAATTAATAAAATTAAAACATTGAATTGAAATATGTAGTATGTTCATTTAAAAATAATTTGACTCAGAAGCTAAAATCAAACAATGTTCTTAGGTTTTGCCCAATACTGTTCACACATAATTGGCCATTACCACCTTGTTTCAGAGTTACTGTCTAGCTTCTCGCAGCACTCATGTTGTGTGTGTTAATTTTTATCCAGGAGTATCGGGACCTACAGTTTGAAGTCAACTCTGAACGACAGACTTGAGAAGCTTTTTCATGGCAAATAATTACACTGCTAAGAGGTAGTCGTCGAAAGAAATATTTTTGTAAATTTCTTTTTTTCAAGAAGTTAGACTGAGGTACATAATTGGTTAAATTTTTGCTGTGATAAATGTTTTTGGCGAAGCTCTACATAATGGTATCGAAATATCGATAAATTGGTTATAGTTATTTAAAGATCTTAAGCAAATAAATTTGCTAAAAATTGAATAAGAAATTTATATTATCATTTCCAACCATAATATATATGATTAATGCTATACAAATACCGATATGTTGTTTATTTTAAGTTGACAGAAAAATAATGTTAAAACATCAAGGTATTTTAATTATGTTAATATTAAAACGACATTAAAATAACCAACTTATGAACTTAAAGTAAATATCCTACTTTTGCGTTTCATTGTTTTTTAGTTCATCCGTTGTTTGCTTTGTTGTATGAATTGGTCAGTCTCTGTGTTTTAACGGTAATTTTATGTCTAAAAATTGATAACATAATCATAGTGCAAGTTTTTAATCATTTGCTTCTAAAAGTTGTGCTTAGAAATAAATACAAAAGAAAAAAAACGTATAACTAAAAGGAGTTGCAACGTTCAACAGTTATGGATAATAAGGCAGCACCTACATTACAAACTGTACCAGGCTCTAAAACAGCGGACACAGTTTCGATTGTTAACAATAACAATATTAGCAATAAAATTACCGCTACTAATGGTATAAAGGAAAGCAATAGTAATAGCATTACAACAGCCACGATATCAACAACTTCAAACGCATCATCTGGATACGATAGTAGTGGCGACTTAGAAGCATCTACGCCCTTATTAGGTGGACATTTAGAGGTAAGATTTATGTTTACTGTCTCATTTCATATCAATAGTTTTTTTTTTTTTGTTAATGTTATACTGAATGTTCATTTCTACAGATTTGTTTCAGAATTTAGATTTTTTTTATTTAAATAAAAAATGAAAATTCAGCAGTAATTTAAGCATTTGAAAAAAAAATCTTAACTAATCTACGAACAGATATCACAATACGACTGAATTTTTTTTACACATAAATAAGTATTAGACTAAATGCAACATGTATTTTACAGATAAATTATTGTTCGCTTTTAATTTTCGGTTAATTATTACTTTCGACTACTGTTTAAATGGATCTTCGATAAATTTAAATAAAAATAAAGGTTTTATATATTTATTAAGAACATTACATAAATAATTTTAAGTTTAATATTTAAAAGGATTTTTTTATTATTATGTTCCAATAGGCCAACAAAGAAAACAAAAGAACACCACCTCCTGTCTCACCAATAACGAAGGGCATAGATATAACAAGTACACCTCTTATTAAAAAAGAAAAACGGCAAAGCAGTTCACGTTATAATGTATCGAAAAATTGCGAACTAACACCATTGCCTCCTTTAAATGAGAGTAAGTAAAATTTTTTATTGTTAAAATTGATATTGCTTATTTGACTGATTTTTTGTTTATATTTTATGTTAATTCACTAATTCTTAAATTTATTAAAAAAACCTTTTTGATATTTATATATATTTTTTATGTGTTAGGTTGAGGAATATGTAAAAGAAATCCTCTGCTTTATTATTTTTTTATGCGTACAAGAACATAATAGAAGTTGTTTCCTTTGGACTAGAAAATTTAAAACACATACATATTTTAATAAGTTTAATGAATATTAAGGTAATGCCGGTTGAAAAGTGTCTCTAATTTAAGAGTTTTCATTAAATTTTAAAGACACAACTGCGCAGTTTCAAAAACAATCTTTTGGTATTTGCTTTAATAAAAGTATGTATATACATATATGCATACATATGTACATATTTATAAAAAAAAACCTTTTGTTAGTTAAACTGTCAAAATTATATTGATTTTTCTCATGTGACGTTTCTTTAATTCAGTCCTTGCTACAAAATAATTTAGTATAGTAAAAGGATTAGTGAATTTACAGTACAATAAAAATTAAATATTGTAAATAGATGAAATTTATGTGAAACAAAAAATGTAATCCATAAAAAGTTAACATTTATTTATTATTATATTAAAGTGTTCTATAGTTTTAACATCTCTATGAGAATAAGGTAAAAAAACAAGCCCATAAAACACCGGTCAAGAAGAAAATCAAATTAATTTTTAATAGTATAAATTATAAAAGAAGACATACACGTTTACACATTAAACAAGAATTTTTAGCTTTAGTGATACATTTAAAAAAGAAAACTGTTTTTGGTTTGACATTATAAAGTTGTTCAATTTAAATATATACATATATAAACACATATACATATACTTATATTGACAAATTTCTGTGGCATAGTCGTCAAATAAACCTTTAATAATTTAAAATATTTTTATGAATACAGCAACTATTATTATTTTCAATATTTTACATTATTTATTAAGAAATAATAATTTGAGAATTTCTAGTGGAGTGAAAGGAAGAAAATTCATAAGAAAGCTTAAAAGGTAGGCTGATCTTTAGAACTATATAAAATAACAATATAATAATAATAACAACAAGAAGCTCCAAAGGCACATTCCGGAATGTCTTTAACATATTAAAAATTCGTTTACTTACCTTTCTGCTTAGCTGTATTACGTAGCGAAATAATTAGTGCTTCGCAAAATAATTTTTTTTATTGGGCAGTATTGTCTTAGGGAAATTCGTAATTATAAATTATGAAAGAACAATTAGAGGAAGCCTTTAAGCCATTAATTAATGTTAGCTTCTTGCGCCTCTACACAGTCTCCATAAACCCTAAATAAAAGGACTACATCATCTGCAAAGAAGAGATCTACATAAATGATTGTCGATAAACTTAGTAAGGCGAATTACTTCAGAAAACAAAATTTCAGAATATACACTACAAAATCAACAAAATTATTTCTCCTTGACAAATACGAATAAATTAATTTTTAGGCAGATTTAAAAAATTAAAAAGTCCCTTACTTACAAACTAAATAAGAGTAAGAAATATAATTAAATGTCTTAAGCTACGGTAACATAGTAAATCGTAAATTTTTACGAATTCATAAAAGATTTTCGATTCCAATCGAAATACAAAGTAACTCCCCTGAGTAATATTTTTGTTTTTAAATATTTGGAATACAGTCGAACTCCCCTATATTGAATTTCAAAAGGGAAACAAAACTATTTCACTATATAGAAACAGAAATATATTTTGTTTGTTTTTTATTTATTAAAATAATCAGGTATTTTTGTATGAACTACATTTTTCTATTTTTCTCTATCAATAAAAGCTTCAATTACATTAAGACTTTTAAATACATTTGTCGGAACGTTGCTCTCCATCTCCAAAAAAGTTCGTATTACATCAACTGAAGAGGAAATGTGTTCTAAGGTAGGTGACGTTTTATCAATATTTGACATTACTTCACCGCCCAGTTCCTCTTTATCGTCAACTGATTTAATCTGCTGTAATCCACGACTTTTTAAAACACTGCTTAGAATATCTTCACCGGATGGAATGCCCATGGTTTGCACATCAATATCTACACTGACACAGTCTTCAAATGATGCACCGATGTTAGTTTCAGTCGATAACGAATGCAGTAATTTGCCCCCTGTTTTTTTAGTCAATCCATAGAGAGGTGAGAGTTGTCTAAACTTCTTTAATTCTTGTGTTTGTTGCAAAATTCTGTGCACCTTGTAATCAATTTGCCTTGGGTTGGTTTTTTTCATTTCGTTTTTACTATTTGTGGAAACAATTACTTAACAAACGAAAAATTTTATTATTAATATGGTTTAAACGAAAAAGAGCTTTGCCGAAATAAAATTTGGTCTAAAAATTTCACAGTTTTGATAAAAACAACAAAATAGAGGCTTTAGCAACAATGTTACAAAATGAAGTCAGATTTCCAGCACAAATTATGTGGAATAACAGACCTTTAAGAGCTGTAATTAAAATAAAAAAAACATGAAACACTCTAGCAATTGGTAAATCGGAAAAACATGAAATAGAATGATTATGAATTTCCCAAAATAACCTACAACATTCTGTAATAGTTTGAAAAAAAAAAAAAATGGACGATATTATGAATTCTTATCAGAACTAAAGCGCTCGAATAATTAATAAATCCAATGCCAATGGGGCTGGCAAATAGCACAGCTTAAACATTTTTAAGTTCGAAATTAGCAACCACAAGTCAAAAGTATTTTATATTTGTCACAACAATTGAAAATATTATGAAATAGAGTTAAAAAAAATAAAAAATAGCTTAAGCACATTCTATATTTCCGAAATAATACACATTATACAAAAATCTTTTCAATATATGACTTAATACTGGCTAAGGCTAGTATTCGTTAAAATGAATTGTTCATAATGTATAAGAAAAAATTTTGCAATGCGGTTTAAAAATGCTCATTTTCAGTTGATTAAAAAAACCCAATTCACAATATCTATCGTGTGTTTTTATGTTGTAAAACAAAAATTTTATAAATGAAAACAAAATATGTACATACATACATATGTACTTAAAAGCTTTACATCATACAAACATACAATATATGTATGCTGTAAATTGGACCATCGTCAACAAAATTAAAATTTTATAACTTTATTGATTTGTTTTACAGATGTATCCTTGCTTGAATGAATTTACTTTTGTTAAATAACATTTTAACTATAAAAATACCACAATTAGATCAAACAAAATTTATAAGCATACTGAAAATAATATACATATAAAGAAGGTAAAGTGTTTTAAAATTTCTTTTTGAAATTTGTTTTTAAATGTCATGGTCTTTAGTGATATGTTATTTGAAAAGAGTACCAATGTTAACATTAATATCGAGCAAGTTGATCAAAATCCGAATCCAAAAGAAAATCAAAGAGAACATAATAATTCAACTAGTTCATCAATTAATTATTATTCAGCTTTTAATGACCAAGAAATAAGTAATAGCTTAAAAGAACGATTAATTGCCAGCAATAATAATCTTGCGAAAAACAATCTGACAAAAAATATACCTAGCCAACCATTCGTGGGGAGTGGTTATTTTGGATTAGGTATACCAAAATCCCCATCATTTCATAGTGGCCTTGATTTATTAGCCGATGATCAGGATAATGAAAAAATTTCTTTAAAAGAGCAAACCAAAGCTACGAAATTTGAAAATATTAATGCTGGCAGCGGTATTGGTTCTAAATTTAAATTTACTAATATTGAAGAAATAAAAGCAAAGTTATCTAATAGTTCCTTTTCTACAATAAGTACAGTTAAGAAAGAGTATATCAATCAAATGCCAGCATTTCAACCCCAAGAAGTAAACCAATTGACTGATCAATCAATATCATCAAATTCATCTGCAATATCAGTAACATCATCTTCACCCTTACCACAACAGCAACTTCCATCTTCATATGTAATTAATACTAGTGGTGCAGCATTTAATACCACAACATCAAAAGATATGTCAGTCACCACTTCAACATCTCGAGAAGTAGGAACTCCATCGACTGTAAAACCCATTTCAGCAACAACTTCATCTATAGTTTCAACATTGGCTCAACATTTTAATGCCGCAACATCAGCAACACAGCTTTTAACTACAGCTTCTTCAACTCTTGGTTCAAATAATAAGGTTTGATAAGATATTTTCTACTTATTTTCACAACCGTCTATTTTTTGTTTGTTTTGATTTTCGATAATTAATTTACAATCGATACAATACTCAAAAATGTATAATTAAATAAAATTTATTTTTAATTCATATTGCAGTTCAGTTTATGTACACAATTCTTTTATGTCTAAAACAAAAAATCTTATGATTATGAACACCTTTTTTCATTCTATTTTAATTTTATACACTGTAACTATAACGCTCAAAATTACGTTAAGCAGTCTCCAGTAAGTGCAGCTACAGCGATCAAAAATATTCTTAATGCTACTAAGAGTGTGGGCGGCAGTGCATTTAATAATACTTCTACAATAAATTACAACACAAACAGCATATATAATACAGCTGAATCTACTACAACAACAACAGTAGCATCACTATCAACATCAAATTCATCCACGACACAACATGTAACTACATCAAATATTAATTCCAGTTCTGTTACCCAAAGTATTGTGAGTGGTATAAGCATTTCCTTAGGTTTAGGAAACACGTCGAATAATGTTAATAAATCAGCACGAAACACTAATAATTGCTCGAACGTTGCATCCATCAAATTACAAATCAATGCCAATGGTTGTGGAGGAACTCTTACTGTGCCATATCAAAATGGAAGTGAAAATAGCAATGATAATAGAGACGAAAATAGCGCTGGTATCAACATGTCAGAAGAGGGCGGAAGTAATTGCTCTGGAGAATTAATGTCTCAAACTTTGCAGCAAATCACTGGAAGTCCAGGACGGGCAAGAGATAGAAATGTTTTTCATACTCCGACGGCAGCAGTTCAGTTACCACTACTACGAGGTTTTTGAAAATCAATTCATACATTTAATTTTTCGTTTGTATTAGTTCTTATTTAATTTTTCCTCGCGATTTATTTTCATTTATTTTTTCTTTTTGATTCTACTTGGTTGGCACAATAATTTTGTAAATTATTGTAGGTAAAATTAGTTATGAAAATTACTTTAACCGTATATTTAAAAAAAAGCTTTTACATATATCACCAAAAACAAGCAATGAAAGGACGATTAGGAAAGGATTGATAATTTCGTCCATATGTAAATGTGAATATGAATAACAACTACTTGTGAATAGAAATAAAAATTAAAAGGGAAAAGTTTCTGTATTAGCTATTAATTTATATCAAATACAAGTAATTGAAAAGCCTTTCTAGACCGATTAATATTATTATCTTAATATATATCCTATGAATCATTGTCAGAAGAAAATAATGAGAGAAAAGTTTGAGGAACACATAATTCTTATATTTCCATCCTTAAAAATTTTTAATAAACAGACTTTAAATATAAAAACTTTTCACGCAAAAAAAGTCCACAAGAAAAAACACATTATAAGCAGCAAATCAGTCAAATAAAATCGTATTTATTTTAGTTATAGAAATGTTCTATTATAAATGTTGTGTTTTTTTTAGTTACATTTATAATAAATACTGTGTATATAGAATATATATATAATTAACAATTATTGTATGCCTTTGTAACAGAAACCTCGGACAATGAGCGTGAAGAGTTGTTTATACAAAAAATAAGACAATGTTGTACACTCTTCGATTTTTCCGAGCCATTAAGCGACCTAAAATGGAAAGAAGTGAAAAGGGCGGCACTTCATGAAATGGTTGAATATTTATCTAACCAAAATAATGTTATTACGGAAGCTATTTATCCAGAAGCAATTAATATGGTAGAGTACAATTTAGGCAATTTGCAGAAGTATATTTAAGTTTAATCGATTCTTATTTTTATAAACTAGTTTGCTGTTAACTTATTTCGTACTCTGCCTCCGTCATCAAATCCAAATGGTGCTGAATTTGATCCGGAAGAAGATGAACCAACATTGGAGTCTTCTTGGCCCCACCTGCAGTTTGTTTACGAATTGTTTTTGCGTTTCCTAGAATCGCCTGATTTTCAACCAAACATTGCTAAACGTTTCATAGATCACCATTTTGTTTTGCAATTGTTGGAATTATTTGACTCTGAGGATCCTCGAGAACGTGATTTTTTAAAGACTGTTTTACATCGTATATATGGAAAATTTTTGGGCTTGAGAGCATTTATACGAAAACAAATAAATAATGTTTTCTATAGGTAAGTTACCAAATGTACTGTTTGAATAATATGTAATTGAGTTCATAATTTTTTGCAAATAATTAGATTTATTTACGAAACTGAGCATCATAATGGTATTGCTGAACTTTTGGAAATTTTGGGTAGTATAATAAATGGATTCGCTTTGCCTCTTAAGGAGGAGCATAAACAATTTTTGCTTAAAGTTTTATTGCCACTGCATAAAGCTAAAAGCCTTTCTGTTTATCACCCGCAATTAACCTATTGTGTTGTGCAATTTTTGGAAAAGGATCCAAGTCTAGCTGAACCAGTAATAAAGTATGTTAAAAAATAAGTTGAATTATATTTAGAATGTATATAAAAGTCTTTATTTAAAATTACAAGGAGCCTTCTAAAATTCTGGCCAAAAACTCACAGTCCAAAAGAAGTTATGTTTTTAAATGAACTGGAAGAATTATTGGATGTTATAGAACCAGCAGAGTTTCAAAAAGTGATGGTTCCACTGTTCCGTCAAATTGCTAAATGCGTATCTTCTCCACACTTTCAAGTAGCCGAGCGAGCGTTGTATTACTGGAATAATGAGTATATAATGTCTTTAATATCAGACAATTCTCAAGTAATTTTACCGATCATGTTTCCTGCCTTAAATCGAAATTCAAAAACACACTGGAATAAAACGATACATGGTCTCATTTACAATGCTTTAAAATTATTTATGGAAATGAATCAACGTTTATTTGATGAATGTAGTAAAAATTACAGACAAGAGAAACAGCTGTAAGTTATATACATATATATAGTATATTTTTACACATATTTAAAATATAAATTATAGAGAGGAAACAAAAAAATGGAACATTTTTTAGTTATTTTTTTACTGCTTCATTTATTTTTTATCTAAAGGGAGCGTGAAAAGTTTGCTCAACGAGAGGGGCTATGGCAACAGGTGGAAAATATGGCAAAAACAAATCCAGAATGGTGTAAAATTGCTGGTCAAATGGATACATTAAGTATTTCTAGCAGTCAAAATGAATTCGATCAAGATAATGACAATTGCGATCTAACTTATGATAAATTAGATTATGAAGACAGACAACAACAATCAGCACAAGTTCATAGTTCTATTCAAGAGAATCGTGAGGTATGTCTGTCAATATTTTTAGAAAAATAAACGGTTGTACCGTGAGTATTATACATAGTTACTTGCATCTCTGTAATAAATGTATACAAATATAGCACATTCATGTAAATTAATTAACAAATTTAGGTAACAACATATTCATTTCTATAACACTTAAATTATTCTAAATTAATTTATTAATATATTTTTTATCATCTAAATCCTTTTCTTCTGGTGTAAAAATATGCTATAAATCTTATGTAGTCTAAAATACTAACAACGCAAATAGAGATTAACATAATCAACTTGTAAATATTTCATCCTAATTTAAATATATATTTTTTTAATAAATATAAAATGTAAAATACTATGGGTAATATTCATACAAATTATTTTTGATTTATGGCAGATTTATAAAATGAATTTTCATACAAAAAAATTTTTTTTTTAAATCTTTCGAAATCAAATGTAGTTTTATAAGTAAGAATGTATTGTAAATGTGCTTTAATTTTATATAAACATTTTATGTCCTGATAAACATACAAACATATGCATTAATTTTGTACATATTAATTGAACATATTTATTACTTGGTGTAAATTTCAATTCTCAGAAATCGCCACGTAATAAGGGTAAGCCGTTGCTTAGGAGAAAATCCGATTTGCCAGCAGACAGTGGCACTGTGCGTGCCTTAATTGAGCATAAACGGCCTGATGATTATTTGAAAACGCCACCAGATGCAAACATGTGTTAAGACCATTTTGCACCAATCAATAAAATCATAATTTTATGACTAACAATTTAAACATATAATGAAATAACGTTTTATATAAAAATCTATACACATTAATGAACCGATCTTTGAGCTACAACGCTGATTAAATTGTGCTGATTTAAAAATTAATGCTTGCAAGATTTTGAAGAAAAAAAATATAAGTTAAAGAAAATATACGTGCAAATATATACATACTTATCGCCGCCTAAAATGTAAAATAACGAGATTTTAACTGTATATTACAAACAAAAAAAAAATATGGAACCGCTTTATTAGTACATTTTATGCCAAATGTCTTGATTTGCTTTGTTTAAAACCCCCATTTGTTTGAAGGTAAATTATTTTGAATTAAATTGTCTATAACTTTTTAAAGAAGAAAAATCACATATGATGTGGTATGTCGTCTAAAAAACTATTTTCGGGTTTTTTTATTGTATCGTTATTTTGCATTTTAAGTAACGATATGATTTGGTTAAATGTACCCTCTGAATTTATATATAATTTTTTGTTCTTGTCAATCGAATAGATCATGTAAAGATTCTAAGTATCGTTAACATATATTTTTTTATCAATAAAAATTGCAATATTTAAATTTTAAAACTAAAAACAAATCTCATTTTCTATTCAAGAAGAAGAAATATTATTTATGTACATATATACATATGTACATATCGCACTTGATCAACAAGAGGGTATTAACTCAAAAGTTTTTAAATTTTAGTAGAGGCCAAAAAACTGTTTGTGGTTACATTTTAAGAGAATTTGAAAATCTGAATATTGCGGAAAAAACCTATTTTCTGAGTTAATACAATATCTATCAAATATCTCGATATTATTTTTGTATTATTTTATCAGAAAACAGTATCAACTCACAATACAACCAAATTTAAATAAAAAAAATTGATAACTTTTAACTTGAACAAATGCCTAAGCTATATTTACACCACCTAAGTTCTCATCTGAGTTTTATAGCAGAAGCGCACTCAGATAGACTCTGACAGTTTAATTACAAATCTAATTTAATTTTATTGTTTTTGCCTGAGCTGAGTTGAAAATAGAACATTTACTATTTTCCAAATTATTGCCATCTGAGTTGTAACTGTTATAATCTGTTATAATCAGATGAGAAATTAGGTGGTGTAAATATAGTTTTAAAGCAAAATAAGATCTTTTTTATGAAAATATACGATACATATTTATTCCAACTTTTGTATTAATTCAAAATAATACCTTTTTGTAGATAGAAAGGTAGTTAATACATTATCACGAAAATGGTGTTATATGAGGTTTTAGCGATGACAGACTAATCGGAATACGTTGAAATTTTTACAGTAGATAAATATCGATGTTGTAAGTTTATTTCTTGCAAAAAGTGAAATTTAAAAAATTTTGAGTTGATACCCTATTGTTGATCAAGTGCGCTATATGAAATATATATAAATTTCAAAAACAGAAAAATTAATAAAGGTCGAAAAACCAGAATTAAATTTTTTTTCTATTTTAGTAAGTTGCATAATGTGTTGGACATTGATGCTGTTCGATATCGTTTCTGAAAATTGCCTCTAATATTTATAGATAGTTTAGTGAATATGGATATGGGGGGATCTATTTATTTTAAAATAAGAGCGTCGTGGGTATATGTGTAATAGGAAAGTAGTCTTAGCACCTGGCATACATAGTTAAATTTTGAATTTGAAATAGTAAGATAAGATAAGAACTACTAAAGTGGAGAAGTGGTTTTCGATTTTAGCAGGGCAGTTTATTATTTTTTTAATTAAAACATTCCTTTAAATTATTTAGGAATTTCGTGATTTAAAGTAGTAGTTGTTTTTTTTTTTAAACCCAAAACTAATTTATACTTATTCATTAATCAAAAGATATTTAATTTATTGGACAAAAACTCGAAAGATTTTGTAATTTGAAATTACTTTCACACATTTCGTGTGTAAGAACTTGGTTGAAATATTAGAGATTTTTATTCTCGGTAGAAAATTACTCTTGAACACATTGTAAATATTGTACATAGAATATTATAAACCCCACAACAACAAAATGTACTAAGCCTATATATACTAAGCTGTTGTAAAAACGCTCCGCTCCACAAAAAGCAAAAACATGTTTGTTTTACAGCAGTAACATAGATTTGCTTTGTTATGTTTTGAGTTAAAAAAAATTATTGATTTATTATCAAAGTACGTAATAATTATAACAAAAAAATTTTTTTTTATGAAATTATACAAAAAAAAAAATATATAATACTGATAAAAGATTAACTGATCATGAAATTAAACAACTACTAGAATATTTGCAATAGGGAAAATAAAAATAAAATTGCTATAAATTGTAGTAAATAAGTCAGGGCTTCGACTTACTACCAAGAATGAAAACTCCAATTATTTTTATTTAAAATTTGTCAAAAAATATGTAAAACGTATTATTTTAACATATTCCGGTATGTGATGAAAAACGATTTCGATCGAAATTAAAGTCGATTGTATTTCTAAAGTCATTAAAATTTATCTGGTTTAATTTTTTTTAAGTTATAATAGTGGAAACAGTCAGTAAGGTAACGAGTAAAAAAGGAATTCCAAATATGGAAGGATTTGGAAATAATAGCAACTTGAAATTTCATTCGATTTCAATCGAAATCGATTTCCATCACATGCCTGCCAGATTATTTAACTTATAACTGAAAATCATTTAATTTTGTAAAAATCTTAATACAGTGCGAGCTCGATTTTCGCAACCCCCGATTAACGCAACACCCCGATTAGCGCAACAGGCAAATTTTTTACATTAGAGTCTTTATAAGTGCAACGATTTTCAAAAATGAGTTTCAATAAGTGCAACAGTATTTTTTTACTAAATATATTTGCAGTGATTTCTGTTCGTATTTCTTGTTCAGAAACGTAGTTTTATAAAAGTAATCATATTTAATCAAAGAATCCCATTTCAATAGTATCCCACGTTAGTGTTGTCCCAAAGACGTTTAAAAACACAAATAGAAACGCATCAGTTTTCTGTTTTGCAGCATATGTATGTTTACACAGATGCGTAGGCTAACATATTCGTATAATTTCACTTTTTAAAACAAAAAATTGCTCGCTACGCCAATGTTTCAACAAGAAGACTGTGTTTTAACAGTTAGTTTTTTGTTTTTTAATAAAAAAATTGTTTTTTTTACAAATAATTTGTTTCTTTTTATTAAAAATGGGGTATTTTCAGGTACAATAAAAAGTGGTCGATAATTGCAACTTTTTCGGTAATTGCAACAGGCCAGATTTTTTCAAGTTGCGAAAATCGAGCTCGCACTGTAAATAGTTTTTCAGAAAAGTTATTAAAATGAATGCATGTTCCCTGATTCCATGACATTTATTTTGCATGGGTAAAATTTAACTCAAAAATATTTTTAATTCACATTAAAAAAAATTTTTGTAATCACTAAGTTTACTGGTATGCTATTATGATAAATTAATTTGAATTTAGGAATGCTAAGTACAGTAGCGAAAAAAAAATGCAACTCTGTGCTACATAATATTCAATCGAAACTCGAAACATATAACGGTATTCAAGTCCGCTATTTTTTTGTTAACTTTTAGATTTTATTAATGAGCACCACCAGTAAGCGTTGTTTGCTTTTTTGTCTATTTAATTTTTTTATATTTATAAAAAGTGTGAACAAATTTAGCGAGAAAAAAATGCAACGAAATTTGTTAAAAATAAAAGTAAGTCAACTAGAGTTATAAAAATAAAATTTTAGTTAAAAATTTACAAGCTGTGAATTATATGATAGAAACAGCTGTCAGCAGATAGCAAACTTGCGATTATCAGGGCTTTAGAGGACGGCAAATCAATGATTGAAGTTGCCCGTCAATTTAATATTAATAAATCAACGGTTTGTCGGATTGCATCAAGATATCGTCGAAGAAATAACGTCGGAAGAAAGCCAGGAAATCTACTGCTTGCCAAGACCGTCAAATGGCAAAAATTGTAAAAATTGGTCCTCGGAAAACGGCAGTAGATGTTACTAATTATGCAAACGAGCACTTAGGGGTTTTTATTGGCGTCCACACAGCCAGAAACCAATTAAAAGAGGCAAATTTATTAGCTAAAAGACCAGCAAAGAAGATACTTATAAGTAAGGTAAATAAGAAAAAATGGCTTGACTTTGCGAGACGGTATCTACATTGGTCAAAGCAGCAGTGAGCCAAAGTGTTGTGGAGCGACGAATCAAAATTTAACTTATTTGACTCTGATGGATTAAATTATATTCATCGGCCCCTCTCAGCAGTCTTCTGGCAAAAGCTCTGAGAGTAACTAATTGCCATGAAGAAGCTTCTCAAGTCTGTCGTTCGGAGTCGACATTAAACTGTAGGTGCCGGTACTCATGGATAAAAATTTACACACACAACATGAGTGCTGCGAGAAGCTAGGCTGTAATCCTGACACAGGGTTGTAAAGGCCAGTTATGTATGTATGTATGTATACATCGACCCCAAAACAATGATATTCGCCTTGATATCAGTTGCCAACAGTTAAACATGTCGGGGGTCCAAAAATGGTGTTGAACATAATATGGCATCGAGTTGCATTTTTTTCTAGCTACTGTATATACGTACATATGTATATTATTTAATTTTAAATTCGTTAAAATTATAATCTTCTTAAACCACATTAATTATTTTGCGAGTTCCTTTTCTACATACATATATAGCATGAACTTCAGTTTAAATATAACAAAGCATTTTGTTTAAAAATTGAATTATGTTAGTCTATGGAATCTTAAAATACATTATTTGAATTGTAATGTCCAACAAACCATTTCTATTCTAGTTATGTATTTCACAATCATCATTTTAAATTGTTTTTCTTTTTTTCTTTTACAGTGAAACAAGAATAGGAGAATAATTTAATTTATGGATTTATAGCTATGAAATTAGTTTATTTGATACATACTTACATATATGTATGTATTTCTTGTATATGTGTAAGACATCAAATGAGAAGAATAATTATTATTAATTACAAAAAAAAAAGAAAAATATATAAATAATTTAAACTAACAATGCAACAAGAAACATGCGTATAAAATATATTTATAAAAAATACAATAATTATAATTATGTCTAAACTGCAAAAAGGCAGTCTTAAAAAATTAAATATGAATTAATTAAACACAAACAGAAATTATATATCAACATTGTTGTAAATGCTTTTTTATAAAATTATATTGATAAAAATATAGATATACATATATATATGTGTATATATAAATATTATTATTAAAAAAAATTATTGTAGTTTTGTTTATTTCAAACTTTTCAATACCTTTTTTTACTAGCTGGTTTACTATCAAACAGTACTAACTCGAAACTATAGATTTTTTTACATTGCCAACGATAGTTTGAAAAACCCTGTCAAAATACATATATCGTCGTAAGAATTAAAGAAAAAAAATACGCCTCGATTGGTCCCGGTCCCAGATTTCTACGATGAAAATAAATTCACTTACGCCGTCTGCGTTTTGAAAAATACCAGTGCCTTTGTTATACTTGCATGCAGTTTTTTTTGGCTCTGGTGAACATTTAAGGTTTTGTCAGTTACAGCGTTCTTTAATTCCATCGATGATATGTTTATGTTTGGGTAAATTGAATTTCAAAATTCTGATTCGAGTTCATATTGGGTTCAAATTTCAAAAAAGAACAAGTGTTTTATTGATATCGAATTAATTTATTTTTCAAAACAATTTTCGTTTAGTAGTACAGTCGAATTCGGATATAAGCACACCGTTTAAAAGAAAAAATCGGATAATTGCAAAACAAATGCATTTACTTTTGTTATTTATTAAATTCAAAGGTATTTAACTCCGTTCCAAAGAAAATCGTTTTAATGAAAAACCGCTTAAAAGAAACAGATTTTGCGTTAAAAGCATAAAATTGTATAAAAAGAACTCCTCTTAATTGCAAGTACGAGTATTAAGAATTTATCGACGACAAACAAAATTTATATACATATGTGGTCTCTTATCGGGCTATCGAACGCTTTCATGGGTCTTCTCCAGTATTTGGCACAGTGTGAATATCTGGTCTATGGTGGACTTACCAGGTCTGAAGGCGCACTGATAAGGTCCAATCAGTGAGATGGCGAATGGCTTCAGTCGTTCACGCAATACACTTGTAAGAACCTTATATGCGATACGGAGAAGGATAGGATAGACTACAAAAATTACAAAACAAGGGTATGAGATGTATTCTACGATGTAATAGGTTAACTCATATAAATGATATGCTTCAATGGCTTACAGTAAATCAGAGAATGGCGATGAACGTTTTAATCTTCATATTTAAAATGATAAATGGAATGCTGCCAAATTACTTGCAAAAACAACTGGTGTACGTTGCTGATGTTCAGCCCTATTATTTGAGAAACGTTTCAGACTTTAGGCCAAATTTTAGCAGAACAACTTTTTATCAAAACGTCTTAAATTACTATATAATCATAATCCATTTGAATTAAAAACTGAAAATAACTTTTTTATATTTAAACGCAAAATTATTAATTATGTCAAACAGTTTCATTAATTTTGAAAACAAAAAAATTCAAAAATGTATCAATATTACAATTTTTATATTAATGGCAATATTGCTAAATAAATAAATAAAAAAAAAAAATATCGTGGGGTCTCCCTTTTTCAAGATGGGAAAGAGGGCACCAGTCATATTTTGCAAATGAGTTGATACATGAAACTAACCAGCTCATCGCCTCCATACTTAAAAAGCTCAGTTGGCAGGCGGTCCGGCCCAGCCCCTTTGTTGCTTCTCAATCGCTGTATGGCAATCTTGATCTCTTCATAGCTGGACGACAGGATGTCAACGTCGTCATCACGGATTGTGACCGGCACAGCACCTCTAGAGGAGAAATTTTTTTCATCATCGCCTTGCAGTAGATTAGAGAAATGCTGTCTCCATAATCTCAGTGTCCCTTGTGCATCTGTAACCAGATTACCATGTTCGTCTCTGCAGAAGATTGCTCGGGTTTTAAAACCAGTAGTAAGACGCCTTATCAGTCCGAGTCGGCATTTGAACATCTAAATGTGCGCACATGTAGAATAGTGGAAACATGCCTTTCATCAAGCACAATGAGATCGATCGGGTTGTTGGTAGATCGATCAGGTGAGAGCCAGATGGCCATATGGATATCGAGATGCTGGAACCTGGTGCTAAAACTACCATATTTCGCGCCGCGGCGAAATCGATCAGTTTCAAGCCGTTCGGCTAGGTGGAATTATGGAAACTGAACTGTTCGACAGTGGAGCTAAAGATACCCTCACGTCCAACTTTCGCATTGAAATTGCCGAGGACAATTTTGGCGTCATGTGCCGGACACCTATCGTAAACATCCTCGAGCTTTGCGTAGAAAGCATCTTTGACCGCATCATCCTTCTCTTCCGTCGAGGCGTGCACGCAAATAAGGCTGATATTATAAAACGTTGACTTCATCCGGATCGTAGCAATCCTTTCGCTCACAGGGGTGAACTCTGAGACAAGATGGCGAAGTCTCTAACTACGAATCGACAACCAAATTCGCGTCTGTTATCATGGCAGCTGTAGTAGATGTCACATGTTGCTTGCCTTGTACAACCCTGTCCTATTCATCGCATTTCCTGGATGGCAGTGATGTCAGCCCTACATTTCGTGAGAGCATCCGCCATTTGGAAACAGGCACCTTCCCTATAAAGGGTTCTCACATTCCAGGTGCCTATTCCTAAATCATAGTCGTTAAAACGTTTGCCAAGTTTGTCAACATAAGAGAGGGTCCGTTTAGAGGCTATTGCATTGGTTTTCATTGAATGATGTTTCTACGTGGTGGGTTTCAAGCCCTACGCACAACCCAAATTTAAAGTCCATTTGATTGAACAACGCCGCATACGTTAGTTAACACGCTAACACATTCTGAATTAAAATTGACTAATCTAAATTATAATTGACGCTTTCTGAATTATAATTGATGCTTTCTGAATTACAAGTGGAAAAGGTGTAGTAAGCATTCCACGACACTTTACGAGATAAGTTAAAATACTATAGCAATAAAATTATGTAGGTTCCTCCAAATTTCTTTAACAACTGTTTTGCTAAAAGTGGATGGAGATAAAGGTTTTATTTGAATTGTAAAGGATTGTGTTATAATTGCCTTCATCATTTAAATGGATATTTTAACTTACCCATTAAAAATTATATTTCTATTAATGCTTTTTATTTGGACAGAATTAAATATTTAGTTTATTTTGTTTATATTTGACACATTTATGATTTTAAAAGAGCGATTAAGAGGAAAAAGATACATATTTATAAATACGTTTAAAAATATGTATGTATTCTATAATTATTTGACACTTATTATTAAAAAAAAGTTATACGTACACATAATTATTTATCACATTTTATAGAAGCTACACATAATTTAAACAAAAATCGCAGATAATAGGGGTTTCCTCTTGGAAGATATAATTAAATATAAATAATCGACAATACAGTTTGTAGTGTTTAAAGTATGTATATGTATTTGCATATATGTATAGTATATTACTACTGTGGATAGGCGCAAACACTTTATATGTAAATTATAAGCACTTCATAATATGTCACATCTTAATTAGATTAAAGAAAAGTCGCTGTAGAAAGTTAAGAACGTATTAAACAAGATTTAAAAAGTCTACTTAATAATTATAATTCAATTTCGTTCAATGTGAACTAATAGTTTATTGAAATTTATCCGTGAGGCCGCGAGCTTTTATGGCAAATTCAATAAGATGTTGTTGCAACAGCCGTTTGTTGACTTTTTCCCTATAACATGTAAAACATTTTTACGTTAATATACATAATTTAAACAAGTTCTTAAAAGTGTATGATTTACCTTAAAACTTGTGTGATAAATCTTGATTTTTCGGTTTCATCCACTAATTGTGTTTGAAAGTTAGCTGTATGTATTATATTTTTAAGCCACACAGCCATTTCTGCTGGATATTTTTTGTTAATGGCTAGAAATATGTCAGCAAATTTTTCTATTTGTTGCCGAGGCGTAACACATGCAACACATACAATTGCAGTACGTAAAATATCTTCCCCAGCAGCTAAAACCGCATTGGTCATTTCTACATAACTACGCGATTGCATAATGAAATGTGAAAGAAATTGCACACTTGTGCGTATAGGGCCATTTTCTGGTAATGTCATTGCTTTTAAAGCATAAAAGATTAATCGGTCGTATGAAATAGCCTTATCATCTAAGGATTGAGGTATTTTCTTAATAATTTGCATAAGACAACCGTAAAACATTTCAATTGTTTCAGCAATATTGGAAAAGCCGTTTTCAGGAGTTGCCTTAAAAAAATATATATACAAAGAAAAATGCTATGTTTGTTCACTTTTTCAACACAAATGTATTATGTATTTATTTACCTCAAATAATTTAAAACTGTGCATTACAAATTCCACTAGTAGTTGTTGCATTAGGGATTTACAGTCATCATCTTTATAAAAAATAACGATAGCCTATAATAAATGAACACATACATATATAAAAAACAATAAAAATTATATTTTTTAGAAATTATTTAAATTTTGAGCTTAAGTTTAGATCTTTAAAAAAATTTTGCAATAGCAATCGTATTCCTTTTGTAATAAAAGTCACATGATAACAGTTATTTTTTAAAAACATATAAAAATAGTAGTATTATAATTTAGTTGACTTTTTTGCTAGTTCAGTTCTTAGTCCCCTATGATCTGTAAATCGAAAACAGGTGAAATTGAGATAAAAGATTATTTTCATAACCAAATACAAATTTAAACGTATTTTATTATTATTTTAAGGTTTTGATTACCAACTAAATTACGTTAATGGTCGTTAAGCGAATAAAAAAGAAATGCAAAATAAATTTAAAAATTACAGCAATTTGAAATTTCATTCGATTTGGATTTTTAGAACATAGAGGATTGAGAACTTAAGCTTCCTTCTTTTATTTAAATTCAACTACCATTCAACTAAGAAAAGACCTTACCACTACACAACAGATAAAGACAATTGCTGTTGATCATTTTAAGGGTGAAGGTATAACACTGACATTTGAGTGATCAACTGACAGCAACTAGTTACATTATCATATGCATGAGGCTTAAATGGAACTATATCTTCAAACATTCCAATACAATACACAGAAGGAGTAAACCCCCGAGTATTGGTCTTAAAAAATATATATTTAATTTATGTCACTTACTGTTTTGGAAATTTCCAAGGTAGGAGCACAACACCGTGTTTGAAAACTTGCTACTATGAAATAGCACAAGTCTTGCAGCATTGGTTTAAAACTGGATTGTAAATTAACAATAGCATGCTTCAGAGCTGAGCAAGCTGTCTAAAAAAAACGATATAAAAAAATTTATTCCTTTTGCATAACTTTTCTGTATGAACCTAAATTCAAAATATTATATTTTATGAAATTATTCCAATAAATAAGATAATCAAAAACAATTTAGGGTTTTAAATGATATACTATATAATACTTTTTTGTGTTCTTACAAGCTTATTTCCCAATTTTTAGTTAAGTTTTCTATATGTTTAGATAAATACCTCTAAAACATCTAATTCTTCTACCCACAGTTCGGCTATCTGTCGAAAAATTGGCATGGTCTTTTGCATTACTATTAAAACCGGTTGCACGTTTTGAAGTTCCTCTATTGTGTCATCATCATCGAGATCAGTATTTAGAGATGAAAATAATGTTGATACCATATTTAACCGAAATATTGTGCGTATACGTGCCTGAGGAGTTTTCTAAAAAAAAAAATTATAATATGAAATGTATGCTTTTAGGGATAAGCATGTCTCTATGGCCATTTCGTCTCTGCTTAAGAGACACGTAAGAAGACTTTTTCCTAAAGATGGTATTTAAAACTTGAAATACTTATGTTAAAATAGTTATAGACTAAATGCGAATCATTTTAGTATAAAAAACCAATCAAAGGCATTTACAAAGCAATACATTTCTGTTTTTCAAAAAATTCAAATTATATTTCTCTTAAGCAGAGACGAAATGGCCATAGAGACATTCTTATCCCTAAAAGCATACATTTCATATTATTATTAAATGTATGTGCCAATAAGGCGAAAAAATATTGTTTTAAAAAAAATATATTAAAACTTGTATATTTAATGCTGTATTCATGAAAAATTTTATTAGCCAATAAGGCGAAAAAATATTGTTTTAAAAAAAATATATTAAAACTTGTATATTTAATGCTGTATTCATGAAAAATTTTATTGGTTTATTTATGAAAGGCTTACTTGACAATATTCAATATGTGTCAGATAAACCCGTAATAAACCTATATTTTTATGAATAGAGCCGTTAATGTATTGTTACTTACGGCTGCACTTTGACATATATTAGATAGTTCTTCAAAGCACGGACTAACAATTACATCTAAATAATTAGGAATCTTGTCAGGAGTTAGCAGACTCATTAGTTTACCAATGCTAAACATTAAACGCACACAATCCGGATTTTTCATTTGACCACATGCTAAACTAGCTTGGCATGCATTTAATAGGGGTTCGGCGTAAGGTTTCATTTGCAGTTGGCAATCACGGCAAAGTTCTTTAAGGCCTAATGTAGCTTGAGCTGACATATTTGAGTTAAGACCACGTACTAAAAGTTCTATTGCGGAAGGTATATAAGCCGGATTGGCCTTAAGCCATTGGCAGAAAGATCCAACGGTTTCCAGTGCTGTTCCAAGTAGTTTTTCATTCATTTTTTCATACGGGATCTCGTTAAGTATTCTCATTAATTTCGGTATTTGTTTTGTTTCTTCATCATCATACTGCTCCGCGACTGATTGAAATGAATAAATGCAAGCCTCTAGTTTAGTCCACTGGGAAGGGTTTGTTTGCAGCTGAGTAATTGTTTCATCTAACATAGCTGCGAGTATATCAAGAATGTGATCAATTAAAACATCATAACAATACATCTGAAACAAGAGGTTACAATGAGATAAGTTTCAAGTTTCAAATCTATTTTACAAATACAAAACAACTTTTTTAATGTACTACTAACTAGTTGTTTGGTAATTGAAAATACAATTGTCTATTTTTAAATTTTATAACTTTTATACTTACAAATGTATCAGAAATGTCTTGACGATAACAGCGAAAGCTTTCCAAATCATCTGAACTCCATTTATCTATAGAATTTTCATCGGGTTGTTCGGATTTTCGCACTAAAATACGTGTTAAATGTGCGTATAATGGCTTAATATATTCCCAACATTTAAGACGTTCTTCTTCATTATTCATAGAAAATACTTCATCTTGCAGAAGATACCAAAAACCTAAAGCCATACTACTACAAGATTCTTCTACAGGATATATTCCAGGTTTATCTGTACATTGAAGTATCTCGTGAACCAAGCGACTGTATAAACTTGAAAGTTCTGGATCAGTTGATGTTATACCACTTAAAAGTAGTTGGGAATGGCGCTCCACTGCAGAAACAAATAAAGTGTATATGTATGAAACAATATCTTCGTTATTATTATCCGGTTTCCATTCCATTTTCGTAATATCACATAGTGAATCTAAAAACATTTTTATTAATACAAATGCAGTTTTAGGATACAGATGACAGTCGGGTTGTATAATTATGTTTACGAGCGTCTTTAGACAAGTTTCTGCTAAATCATTTTCATCAGCGGACATGCATCCATCACCATCAGGATCTTGTGTACATGGCCAATAGCATTTGTTCACCATTTTAAGAATAATACTAGTTATATTCACACAATTTTCAATGGAAAATCCAATGTTTCTGCGAATTTAAGAAAAACTTTATTTACTCAAGACACAACACATATGTATATATAGAGAGCACTATCCACTCATTCTTTTTCCTATATTTTCCTCAATTTTATACCATGTGTACTTTTGTAGCTTAAAAAATGACAAACATTTGTTAAAGTATTAACAGAATTAATTACGTTATACATTGGATTTGATATCTATTGTTCATTTGTGGCAACGTTATCAAATCTCAAACACGAATTAAAATTTTTTAAGTATTGAGTACTTTATTTTTTTGAATAATTTAAAAAACAACCGGAATTATCCGTAAAAATAGTGAATTCCCTTCTATCTAAAGTATCATGGCCACAAATTAGTTTCATTAAATTGATATATTTTTTAATACTTTTGGTTTTATATGTAACGTAAAATAATAAATTTAAAAATATAGAAATACTTATATGCTAAACGAAACAAAGCGTTAATAAAAAATTTTAACCTTTGTATTTGTATGCATTTGTTGTAGAAACTTCTACAAATTGGAAAGAATTATTTTATTAAAAAATTTACTATCGACTCAAAACATTTAAAAAAAAGTTATTAGCTTTAGTTCTTAAAAAAAATATATCGTTACACATATGTATGTACATACATATGCTTAAAATCATCAATCTACAAGAGTAGCGACATATTGAGAATAAACAAAAACATTACAACTTAATTAACCAATAAATATTTGTAGCAAACAAAGAAAGTTAAAAACAATTCATTTAATTTTACGATTGATAATGATTTTACGGTTGAGGATGTTCTTAATAAAGTTAAAGTAATCAAAAATTCCTATTTTATGATGTGAATAAAAGGCAGATACAATTTTAAAATTGGAGAAACTTACTTAACCCACGTTCCTACACACTTAACCGCTCTGGTCATGTTGTTAAATGCTTCTGTATCCCACTGTCGCTCTAACTGAATTTGAAGATATGTTTCAGTAGTTTCAATAACAAGAGGAGCTCTTTTCGCTACTTCAGCCCGCAATGTACTTCTATTTACAGATGAATAAATCGCTTGCATCTGAAAATTAGAATTAAAAAAAATAATTCTTTGCTTTTCAGGAAATGTTTGAATAAATGTGTACTTCTTCTGGGATCGCTTGCAGTATTTCTAACATTATCCATAATTGGGTTTCATTGTTAACGTTGGGGATTTTTTGATTTTGAAAAGTGTTAATTACATCCTCTATAGCAGTTGGCCACTCCCCCAACATATGAACAATATACGCACTTAGCTATCACATAAAACAAAAATTACTATTTATTTTATTTTTACTCACATATTAAAATGTTTCTTTTACTCTATTAAGAGTCGAAAACTTACCGCAATACATAAACGGTTAAGAACCAATTTTGGTCCACCGGCAAATTGTATAATTTTTTCTAAAATTTTTTGTTTCAGTTCATCTCTATTTTCGTGTGGAACTTCATGCCAGAATTTCATAAGTTTGGAGTGTAATGTAATGGCACCAAAGAATTGAACCTCTTGACTCTATACAAATCGTTTTTGGATAGAATTTTTTGAAAGGACTCGTATATTACTAGATATAATTTTTTAAATAAATTTCATCCGTACCTTTCCAATTTGCATAAGTTGCCAGGAAAATTGCCACGCCTGTGTGCTAATCTGAGCCTTTGTAAGCCATTCATGTAATTGAGCCTGTTCCAGAGACGTTGAACGGTAAAATAAAACAACAGCCTCTTCCAGGCTGGCTATATCAATTGTGTCCATAATATTTAAAGTAATTAACAAGTTCCTTGCAAATTCAAGATTATAAATTAAATGTATGTTTCTTAATATGTATTAGTTAGTTAAATAATTTTAATTCCCACTTTTCACTTGATAATATTATTTCAGCAAATTTTCTAAATTAACTTTTTCAAGAAAACACTGCAAATAAAGTCTTTCATTAGCAAACTATTATCGAAAATAGTAGTAGATATATATTCCTATATTTTAATACTATTTCTATAAACAGTTCCAAAATGATTTTCGTACCATTATATGCAGCTCTATACTTAAAGAAACTCTGTTATTAAAAAAATGTGATTTCTCTATTTGTCTCTTTTATACGACCGGTTAAAAATAGTTGTCAAAGAGACGCGTTGAATTAGAGGAAAAAGAATATTGATGAAGATAATTCCAAATTGTAATTATAAATTATAATTTAATTTTCTCGAAAAATATTTGCAAATATATCAACTACAATAATCAAGTAATAAAACATCAAGGGAAATAATGTAAGTAATAATTTTTAGTGTAAGGTTCAAGCGAAATTATATTAAAAGTAATGTCTACAACAGGGCACGGGATCTATCACCTTCAGATACAGCGGAAAAAAATAAAGAAGCTAAAGATAGTAAAGAAAATGTTAAGGGTAGTAATAATAAGGTAAGTTCTTCGTCTAATTCTAATCGTGGAAGAGAAAGAGATCGCAGGAGACGAGGAAGTGCTTCTTCAAGCAGCGAGTCAAGTGACAGGTAAATTGGCCATATATAAAGTAGCAATAAGGGGTTTTTTTGTATTGACTTCTTAATAAATATATTAATTTTCAGTTCTTCTGATAGTAGTTCGTCTCGTAGCAGTTCAGGATCCAGATCAAGTTCATCTAGTTCAAGTAGCTCATCATCTTCGTCGTCGTCCTCTTCGACACGTAAGAGTGGTTCACGTTCTCGTAGTCCACCACCAAAACGTCGTGATCGTTCTCGCAGTCTACCATCCAAACGTCGGGACCGCTCACGTAGTCCACCATTAAAGGCAAGGGAGCGCAGTCGCACACGGTCTCGCAGTCCACCTACAAAGACCCGTGATCGTACAAGGTCTCGATCACGATCAGCTCCTCCAAAACGCCGAGAACGTACACGCAGTCCTATTACTAAGACTCGTGAACATACCCGTTCTCGTTCACGTAGCCCAGTTGGTAAGGCAAGAGAACGTTCGCCAACACCCAAACCTACTCGAATACACATTGGTCGATTAACTCGTAATGTTACGAAAGAACACGTTATTGAAATATTTAGCTGTTTTGGTGAAGTAAAAAATGTTGAATTTCCAACAGATCGTTATCATCCAAATTTTGGACGAGGCATTGCATATGTTGAGTATGCAACACACGAAGAATGTGAGAATGCCATTAAACAAATGGATGGTGGGCAAATTGATGGGCAGGAAGTTAATGTGTCTCCAGTTTTAAATCCAAAGATAAGGCTGCCGCAACGTCGTCCATCTCCTATGAACCGCAGACCTAATGAACGTTGGCGTTCTCCACCACGCTTTAATCGTTTTAATCGTAATAATCGGAACCGCTCACCCCCAAGAGGTGGAAGACGTTCGCCACGCAGGCGTTCACGCTCACCAATACGCAGACGAAGACGTAGTAACAGTTCTGATAGTTCTCGCTAAAAAAATTCATTAACTAACACGAGTTTCACAGAGAAATATTTTTCTTTCATTTTAACCTTTTTATGCATTTCTTCTTTGCGTAGAAATAAAATATAATGTTTATACTAGTAATAAATGTTCTTAAAAAATTACAATAAAATTTTAAAAGGTGTATTTATTTCAATTTATCTTTTAATGTATAAAAGTGCATTCGCTGTCTGCCAAAGGACAACCTTGTGGATGATTATGCTTAAAAAAACATATCCTCTTCTTCACTGTCTGGGGCTTATTTGAATTATTTGTTTTAATTTGTGGCTTGCGAATAAGAACATAGTCGGGCTTTTGAAACTCAAAAATTTCATGTTTATTCCGCAATAAAGTCTTTAAACCACCACATTCTGATTTTATATGTTTCAAGTCGTCTTTATCTAAAGCTTCAGCTATTTCCGATAATAATAGACGACCTCCTCTTTGCCAGCTACTTTCTTCATTACTTTTTTTTCTTAAAAGCAAATAAAAAATTTTTTCTACTAATTTTTCGATTACAGATTTTTCAATCTGCGTGCAATTTCTTACAGCTTCCGTTTTTTCTCTCAGTTTTATTTCCTCTGGCGAACAATTTGATTGTTGAAGTTGTTCATTTCTAATAAACTCTTTAATGTTTTTAATGGTATCCGAACGACCATGCATAGTGTTGATGTAATTTAGACCTATCAATGCAATTCGTTTCGTACTAGGTATTTTTAGACGATCTTTTATTGTTTTAAAACCACAAATGTTTGAAATTTTTTCGGCATAATCACAAAAATCCTTGTATGTAGATATTGAAGAATTTCTGCGTTGGTATTTTCTACCCGAAAATTCAAAGGCACAACAGGGCAAAAGGAAATAATTCACATTTTCACGACAAATTACTGCAAGTACCGGAAGCCATGGAGATAATTCATCAGAATGATTTCCTATTAGCCAATCAACATCACTAGGAAAATTGAAATTGTTTGGCTCAATCGCTTCTTCGTATAAATACATCGAAACATTATTCGGGTATAGAGACCAAAGCTTTCGCCTGCGTACATCATAGCCATACCCTCGAAAGCCTTCTTGAATTAATACGTATACCAGTAAGCCATTACCACACCCTAAATCAGCAAAGGCGGTTGGTGGTTGTTTAACAAAATTGCTTTGCCATAAGGTTATCAAATATGACGCAATTGCCAGGTCTTCATAAATAAACTTTAAAGGGTCGGTTGATTCCTTAGCCTCATTCCATAACTAAAATTGAAGAAACTACATATTTATACAAGACAAGTAAAGATTTAATACTATTTTCTATACTTTACCTTAATAGCACATTCGCTGTATTTTTTCTTCAATTTATTATAAAGTCGATTATATTTCTCATTATCTATTAAATGTAAAGATTGCTTTTCGTTGCTACCGATATATTTCTGTTCTTTATTCTGGCACCATTTTAAAAACTTTGGTTTTAATACAAACTCTAACCATCTTATATTATCTGCCTTTTTCAAATCTAACTGCGATTCATTTGCAACGACTATATTAATATCATTATTTAAAAGCTGTATTTCAAAGTCTATTATCGCATCGTTTTCAAAAGACATTCTAAATTTTTCATTTTTAAAATCTTAAAAAATAGAATTAAATATTTTTTTTACTTTTCTCTAATTAGTAGAATACATACCCAGTACACCCATTGCGTTACTACTGGATCCTGCCTTTTTTGGAATACATTTAAAATGAACAACAAACCCCTCGATTTGATTTTTGCAATTATCGTCATTTGCAATTTTCTGGAGGGAAGATATGAAAATGTCTTTTTCAATATTTTCCTTGTGATGATCTGAACAAATTTGAACAACTTCAGTTATTTCACAAGCAAATAAGTTGCGATTAATAGCATGATAATTATTTAATAATATTATAATGCCTCTCCAAAATTGCTGTTTATTTATAGTCATCTTTTCTAAAATAACAGTTCATGTGTAAAAACCTATATATATTCTATTAAGGGAAAAATTTAAGCAACAGAATAATATTAGTCTGTGATTGAAACTACCGCATGATGGTAAAAAAATTTACACAATGTCTACACAAGCCACCGATTTGTTCCTTGATAAGCAAAGTTCTGTCATATGGCTTCAATCAACTGGTTTGAATTTTTTCCTTTCATGTGTTTTGTATTGTTAGAAAATGATATTGGCAATGCTGTTATTGACTTGTGGACTTTCTATAGTATCTATGTAGAAGAATATACATATATTGTATATATATTTAATATTTACAGTTAAATTTTATCAAAATATTAACTCAATTATGCATATCTATTTGTTATTTTAATTATAATAAAATCTGATTTATATACTTCCGAACCCTGAGCCAACTGTCAAGTAGAATGTTGACAAAACTTACATAATTTTTTTGCTATTGCGGTGAGGTGTTTTTTGGCACGATCATTTTTTAGTTTCCTTACTTTAATTTGCAAGTTTATTTCAAAATTTTACAACACTTTAACACCTTATTAACATAAAAATATGCCTTTTATACGACAATCTAAAAATTTATTCAGGTGTGTTTCACGTTACTCAAAAATTCAAGGTCAAATTGCTAAGGTAATTAATTGTACACATACGATATGATAAACGATTTTTCGAATAAATAACCATTTTTACAGAATGTAGCAGTGAATTCCCACGCTCGTCATTATAGCTATGAAAATATTTCCCAACCGTCATCGTTTCCAGGTGCCAAGGCTCCATTTGTAGAAAAGCCTAGCTTTACTATGCCAAATGATTATTCTCCTATACCCATTTATCGTGTTATGGATCGCGATGGCAACATCAAAGACAATTCACAAGATCCTCAATTGGATAAAGAAACTGTGCAAAAAATGTTTCGCGATATGGTTCTTCTTAATACAATGGACAAGATTTTGTATGAATCACAGAGACAGGGTCGCATATCTTTCTATATGACAAACTTTGGAGAAGAAGCTAGTCACATAGGCAGTGCCGCCGCCCTACAAATGAACGATGTAGTATATGGCCAATACCGCGAAGCAGGTGTTTTAGTTTGGAGAGGATTTAGAATCGATCAGTTTATTAATCAATGTTATGGTAATGAATTAGATTTGGGCAGAGGAAAACAAATGCCGGTACATTATGGTTCAAAAGAATTAAATTTCATAACCATATCTAGTCCTCTATGTAAGTAATTACAATGCACTTCACACTTTTACCAAATCATTTAAATAAATTCCTATCTAAAGCTACTCAAATGCCTCAAGCCGTTGGAGCTGCCTATGCTATGAAACGACGCCCCAATAATGATAGTTGTGTTGTGTGCTATTTCGGTGAAGGTGCGGCTTCTGAAGGTGATGCTCATGCAGCTTTCAATTTTGCTGCCACTTTAGATTGTCCGGTTATTATGTTCTGGTAAGAATTTTAATAAAGTTTACGTATAATTTTATATAATAATTTCATATACCTATGTGTTTAGCCGTAACAATGGTTTTGCAATTTCAACTCCTTCTCATGAGCAATATAAGGGTGATGGTATAGCTGCAAGAGGTCCTGCTTATGGCATTGCTACAATACGTGTGGACGGTACTGATGTTTTTGCTGTTTACAATGCCATGAAAATGGCACGAGAATATACACTTCGTGAAAATAAACCTGTTATTTTTGAAGCCATGGCATATCGGTAACTATTCAAATTTAATTCATATAGAAACATGTACGTTTAACGAAAAAGAAAACTTTTGCAGTGTTGGTCATCACTCAACTTCGGATGATTCAACTGCTTATCGTTCTGCAGAGGAAATTGAAATTTGGAATTCAGTAGAACACCCTATTTCTAAATTGAAAAACTATATGATTAAGAAAGGTTGGTTCAATGAAGAGGAAGAAAATGTATTTGTTAAAGATGTCCGCAAGCAAGTTTTAAAGCAAATTTCCGTATCTGAAAAAAAATTAAAGCCCAACTGGAAGGAAATGTTTGAAGGTGTTTATGCCGAAATGCCGGAACATTTAAAAGAACAATTAAAAGAATTGGAGCAACATGTTGCTGCACATAAGGATTACTATCCAGTTAAAGATTTTAAAGTCTAAATGAAAAAACAATATAGGTTGTAAAAAGTAAAGTTTAAAACTGATATTCTTTTCCAACATAATAAAATCGAACTATAGAGACTTGTTTAAAGTGCATTTATTAGTTTAGGTAGTATAATTTATATGTAAAATAATCTTAAACAATTATTGAAAATGTATGTTTTTTAAAACGATATTGATTTATTGTAATTTGCCAAAAGTTAAAAATACATATTATCTACGTTATATGAAAATGAAACAACTTATGCTTTATTTATTTGAAACTTTAATGTAACGTTGATATATGTATAAGAGCGTACACTTTTTTTTTTAAGTATTACTAAAGTTTGAAAAAATTTAAAGAGTGAATAGAATATTAATACTTTTTTTAGTACAAAAAGGACAAAACCCTCTAGCATTTATTTAAAACTGAACATATAAAAAAATATAACGGAAATAAAACCAATTTAATTCGTACGCAATTGATAGTCACCATTTTGAGTGATGTAGCGTACCCATGGCAATGCTTGATAACCACTCTTTTCAATAATTTTCAAGTAACGTACTTGTATACCAGATGTAGTGAAGTAAGGAATTTCAAAGCGTACTTGTATAGGTGGTTTGCCTTCCAAACTATCCTCACTTTTTACACTGGGTAAACCAAAATGAGCGCGCATTAAATATTCTTTTCCACCCGGAAATGATTTAATTGTCCATATAACCGCATTTTGCTCAGGTGCATACTTGCAATTACCAATGGTGGTTTTAAATTTCGGTGAGTCTGCGTCGGCTGGAACTGGAATAATAATTTCCACATTATTTGCTGTCGAACGACGCTTGAACTGCGATTTTGCCTTGATCATATACTCAACACGGGAATGTTCGTGTCTCTCTATAACAGATTCAATCCATATCAATGGTTTAACCTTTAAAAGTATTTGTTTTAACTTTCTTTTTGGAATATGTATATATTTTTAGAAATTCTTCTACTTACATGTGTATTAAGCCTGTACGACATTAATTCAAATTCGCCATCAGGTGGTATAAAGGATATGGTGCGATCATTTTCAAATCTAGACAAACGGACGCACTGATGAAATTTGACATCTTCTAGTTCAACTGATTTTGACTTTCCTCGTCCAGTGCTCTCAAATAGTACCTTATCATTTAAACCCAATCTTAATTCGGGCATACCAGATAGATAGACGCGCATTTTAATAGCACCGACTATTTCACTGCGTAAGACGTTACCATTTGCATTAGCCAATAAATTTACTGATTCAATAACATCCAAAAAAACTTCATTTTTACGATATTTAATACCCTCCGAACGCCATGACACAGCATTTGTAACAGCTATTGGTATACGCGGCTGAATTTCCAGTTTATGGCCTTCCTGTGTAATATATTCTTGCAAAATCTTTGAATCCGTAGTTTGAGGATAACCGAAATCTATTAACTCATCTAATAATTCATATATTATAATAAAGTTGTCACGTATTGATTCTTCTTCCAACTCCTTGAAATACTCAATAAATACTTGAGCTATTTTATGTAAAAATACAAATACTAGGGCAATATTGACATTTTTATTTCGCGGTGTTGTGGACACAATATACAAATTGTTTGTTTTTATATAGGCAAACGTACACTCCGCTGTCTGCAGTATGGGAGTTATCATACCCTCCTCTTCTTTTTCCATTAGCATTGGCATGAATTTGTCTATTACAGCTAAATCCATATTATCGCCTCGGTAATTGCGCGATATTAATACTTTGCCTTTTACATCTAATACATAAATAGCGGAAGACGACATCTTTGCAGCCCCAATTTGGTAAGCAAGTATTAAATCGTGGCAACAAATATGTCTATCTTAAGACCAATACAGAAAAAAGGTGACTCAATACCTTGTAGTGGAGTTACAGGCTCTAAACTTGCTTTTTAACGAAAATATGTGTTATACATACAAGATGTATCTGCTGGAAGGATTTTTTTAAACTGATTACAGTAAAATTAAGTACATTATTTTCCTAATTTCCAATAAAATGTTTTAATTTTCACGAAAAAGAACATAAAATAAAAATCTTACGTCAACTTGTCAATTACACATATATGTATATGACAGGTGTGAAATGTAACTGTGATGCCAGACCTCCAAATATTTGGCATTTACGCACAGTAATATAAAGATAGCCGAAAAAATATTTCGTCGTGCAATATGTAAATTTAATTTTAAAATAATAACAGCAAAGAAGTTATATAAAGAATCGATAAACTTAATGTGGAAAATTCAATGTTTAATTTAAGAGATCTAATTTACTGAAGATAATACACATTTAAGCACGGTTATATACATATTTCAAACTTACAAGAAAATTTTAAAACAATTTCTACTTTCGTTCCTTATTGCACAAACTTTAAAATGTAAGTTGTGAAATATGATGGCATAATAATGATTGGATAATTTATCGGGAATAACAAGAAAACTCTGAAACTCTATGTTTAGGCAAAATCGTACATATCATTGCACCATTATATGTTTTATTTCTTTACATTAAATAAAAAAAAAAACTAACGGGTATTTAAAATTGATTTTCGTCCATATGTAAAAACAACAACATTATATTACAACTGATATATTCATAAGAATTATTAAAGATTTATAAAGAGATTATTTGATAAATTCTATGTAGTAGATACTTGTCAAATAAGCTTTTAAATACCTTTAATATTTTTTAAGAATACATAAGGTAGTCTGTGGTATAAACAAGTTTATATTAATTTTAAAATATAGAATAATTTAGCAATGTTTATTAAAATTAAATTAGAGCCACAAAGCATAAAGGCTCTATCACCATTAAAGGTAAAAACATACATACCTATGTACATATATATCGTATGTAATTCTGTGGTAATATGCAATAAAAGCTTGAGTTGATATAAGACGATAGTAAAGTTTAAAATTTTTGGACCATTATAAAAGTCAGGGCAGAACCATAAAGTAAAGTATTATAGTGTACATTTGTTATGTAATAAGCCTGTTCTCAATAAGTTAAACTACGGATTTTTCGCATTTAATAATAAAATTAAAATTTACACAAATTTGAGAATATTTAAAAATTTATTTTTTTGACTTAAGTTGTTATTGCTTATAGACATAGAATTGTCTTCTTAAACTTTGCATTTATAATTTGCTTATTAATTCCTTTAGGCAATTTCATATTTTTCTATTGAGGATGATGCTACTATTACAAATCTTAAGAATAAAATCGAAAAATTTGTCGATGTACCTACAGAACGTCAAGAAATTCGTACCTTATCAAAAGTTTTTGAAAACAATTTGTTAGTGAAAGAAGTATGCGATGTAAGAGGTTCGTCAATAATGCTTTACTCATATAATGATGAGTATGAAAACCCTCAATTTGTATGCTTTCTACAAGTCTATACAGATGAATTAGCTGTTCAACAGCAAGAATTTGAGCAACTCTCAAAGCAAACAGCGAAAAACAAATCAACAACACTAACGAGTTCCTCTACAACGTCTGTTATACTTATTGCTGACTCAGATATAGAAGACTCAGCTGCTTCTGATGCTGAAATAGCTTCCAATAATAGTTATAGCAGCGAATCAGAAAGTGACAGTAGCACAGATAATTCCAGTTCAACTTGTCGTAATAGAAAACGCTTTAAGTCTCATAACCAAATTGTACAAAATAAAAAGTAAGTATTGATTGTGATCAATATGTAATTTATTAATTGATTTTGTATATCTATCCAATTTGATAGAATAAAAATAAAAGCTTCATCCCAAGACAAACAGTACCCAGAAACACTATGTCAGTATTTGGATGAATTTCCAAAATCTTCGAATCCTTCAGATTCCATCAAAAACCAATTTGAAAACAAATCTTTACAAACAACTGCAAATATCTATCAAATTAGTAAGTCCACTCCAAATGAATCAAATAAAAACGATAACAAGGGTAGTAGTATTGAAGATAAAATTGAAAGTTATAATTCTCTGAAAACATCATCAACTAGAAATTCATTAGGTGCTGTGACTAATATTCAATCGGATCTAGTCACATCAACAAATATCAACTCTCAAAATAGAGATCCTATTAAGCACCCTTGTTATTCAATTAATCCCGAAATAAGAGATTATTTAGCCATTATTTCCCCAGCGAAAGATAAAACGGATATAAGTGATATTGAATGTAAAGAAATATTAAATTGGTTTTTTGATCGATTTCGTTCATGTGAAACATCAAATCAACTACAATTTGATAGTAAATTCGCTATAACACTGTATGAAGGTAAAATTTGGATAGCATGTATGGACGTGAACACATTTGAATGGATTTCAGAAAATGTTTCCAAATATACTTTGAAATCATATAGGATTTCCCCCTTAAACGAAAAGAAATACATGTGTGAGGTTGTAGTACCAATTGCATCATCTAGGGAAAATATATTGGAAATATTCGATTTGTTCGAAAAACAAAACAAAGGTGTAGTAACTGTCAAGTGGTCCTTACAAAAACGTGTATTGTTAACTAAAGATACGCAATTTGATAAAAGAGCCATTTCATTATTTTGTACGAATGAACTGTTTCATCTTACTGTGGATAAGGCTAGTAAAGAAAATTTGGAAAGGCGAGATTTTAAATTAAAATACTGTTTCTGGAATATCAATTTTAAATTTACTTAATACTTCTTTGCCTTCTAAATATATAGTACATATGATAATTTTTTTTATACTTGTACTTGTATAACATACATACTTATTATTTATATTTGAATTTTACTAATTTAACAATACATATTTGTTCTTATATTATAGTTAAAGTAATGATGGATTTAAACTGTAAAACGAAAATAAACTTTTAATGCTCTGAAGTTATCAAAAATAATACATTTATTAGTTTTGTGATAACTACTCAAAACTTCAAATTGCATATACTAATAACTAACAATTACAACAACAATTATTTTACGAATTGGATCAATCAAATACGAACATTTAGTTTGAATAAATATTTAGTTTTATTTTCTTTTATAATTATTTGCTAAAATCAGTCGAAACGTTACTACCGTGCGGTTAAGAACATTATTCGTGTCTGTAAATTTAAAATTAAGGCAATACAAAAGAAACTTACTTATTTATTACATATATTAACAAGCAAGGGCGGTATAATTACAGATAGCTTTTGCACAACCTTTTTAAGAAAGTAAACTATTTTTAAGACATACACATAACACTATATTTTATCATTTAATTAATGGATGAAATACATTAAATAGTTTTTATTAATATGTATGTATATACCATACGTACATATACATATGCTATTAGAATTAATGTGTGAATTAAAAAAAAAAATTAATAAATAATGCTACGATATCGGGTCATTGTAACATAATAGACTCATTATTACTATTGTAATGAACAGTATTTCATTTGCTGTGTATGACAATGAAATAGGTTTTAGTGCAACGAGCATTATACTCGTATGTACATACATACATAAAATATATATGTACATATTTTTAATTTCAATGAAGCAAGAATACTGAAAAAGTTAAGATATATACATACATACATGTGTACATAGATAAGTTTATTTTCAAAGAAGAAGTGAGTTTTGTTTAATTTATGATATTTGGGTACCAGCTTTTCTTTAAAAAAATATAATTTTTTGAAAGTGAAACATTTCTTTGCTGCCACAAAAAGTTTTATAAAATTCTATAAAAAAATTAAACATTCTTATCTTTACGTAAAGGGTCTGAGGCAGTAAAGGGTTAAATTAAAAAAAACACATGTACATATATGTACATATGTATGTATGCATTTCTGTATGTGTATACATGTCTGTATTTCAAACTAAATCTGTATTGCCTGCTAGCAGAATACTATTGAGCTTGCGTTCGCTTGCACTCAAAGCGAACTGAGTTGCAAGATTTTGTTAGCGATCACTTATAAAAGTTATCAAAGCATCCACTTCCTTTAACAGAAGCAAAGTTGCCGACAATTTGAGTATTACACAATGCAACACGAAAAAAATAGCCATTTACGGACATCACTACTTGATTAAAGAAGACCCGTGCATCCCAGTTTTGCCCAAAGTCATGAAATTTCTTTTATGGGCCCTCAAACATTTTAGGATCATTTTCTCAGGCTAATATCTTGCATATTTTTTGTCTTGAGAAGACTAATGTTTTACCCTAAAGGGCTATTTTTTTATTGAGACCAATACCCTTGAGGTAAACTCCTACTAAATGCTGTGCATTGTATTGGAATATTTGAGGAAAGAACAGTACATTACAACAACAGAAGATATATATATTTTTTTTATATTATTAAGCGCCTTAGGTGTTCTCGAAAATAGACCGGCTAAAAAAATGATTTTGCAAAAATACTTTATATTATATTCCTTGTAAGGTGGTACGCTCTAATGTGAATACACATTTCTATAAAATAAAAAAAACAATTTTTTTTCTGGCTTAAATTTGATAACTACTTAATATTTGATTTTTTTTATTATTTTTGCTTCGTACTGATAAACTATTATCGCCATTATTAGTGTTAGAATAATAAAATATATTTATGTACATATGCACATATTTATGTACTATATATGTACATACATACATTGCTATATATAATTTTTAGGTCAAATGAACTCAACCCCACGTATGTGTTTAAATTAATCAATTTATTCACTTCATTATAATGTTTGATCAAAAGGGTCAAGTTTAATTATTAAATACATAAAACTTTTATGTACTTATACATACCTACATAGAATTTTTTTTATTAATATATGCATATATTTAAATATTGGTGCACGAGCCATGAAATTCGAATAAAATATACAATATAGGTAGATTTTGGACTTGGATTTTTAATATTTAATATACTTTTTTATATCTTTATAAAATAACCTTATCTGAAACAATTGTATTTTTTAGTTAAAAAAAACACAATTAGTTCAGTTCTGCCGGCTGTACGAAAATAATCATAGTTTTGAATTAAAAAACAAAAAAGTCTATTGTGTCTGTACATAACTTAAAGAAAAAATGGAAGATATAGGAGAATCGGCTGCCTCTATATCAAAAGAACCAATATGGCTCAATAATGAATATGTAGAAAAAATTATGCAAAAATATTGCAAAACTGACAAAGTAATTGTAAGAAATTTCACCAAAGTTCCAGCTACTTCTAAAGGAGAAAATTATTTTAGTGCTTTATATTTGCTAACAGTTGATTACAGCGTCAAAGCAAAAAAGGATGACTTACAAAATGTATCGTTCATATTAAAAACACGTTTAGAAAATGATTTTATGTTACAGCTGGAGGAGGACTTTGATGTTTTTGCTCGTGAGGTTCAGTATTATACAGTCATAAGTGCAGAATCTGAAAAGTTATTAGAGACCGTTAAAGATAGCACAAAATTTGGACCAAGGTAGGTGATATTTGTTATATAAACCAGAGTAGGAAAATAAACAAAACAAAATGTTTGATCTCATTTTGTTTTGTTCTTTACAATGAGTAAAACAAAAACAAAACAAAAACAGTGGGAGCGATTGTCCCGTTTAGTTTTGTATATTGTTTTTGTTTTGAGCACTACAAATACACTAACTCAAATGTGCGTAGGTACAAGAAAAAATGAATGAGAAGAAAAAGAAAAGGAGAAGAGAAAAAAGAGCAAATTATACGAATGTAACGGAATAGCAAACCAAGCACAAGAGCGAAAAGCGAATTGTTTTGTTTGCGCTCTTTCTCATTTAGAAAGTATTTGTTTTAATCGTGTACGGTACGATTAAACTAAATTTGAAAAGCTTATGAATTTGTGGTAACGTTTGCGAAATGTTTTGTTTGTTTGCCCACTCTGATATAAACTGCTAAAATTTATTTTTTAAGAAGCAAATCAAAAAAAAAAAAAAACTATTTTAGAGCTATTTTTGTAGATGAACGCATAATTGTAATGGAGAACTTAAAATTAAAAGGATTCGATATAAATGATGTCAAACAGGGTTTTAATCTGAATCAGTGTCATTTGACCTTACAAAAATTAGCTAAATTTCATGCCGTTAGTATGGTTTTGTATAAAAAGGCAAGTTTAACTTTTGAATCTTACACGCTAAGAGTTTAGAGTTAATTATTATTTCTATTTTCTTAGAATCCCGATGTGTTTCGTTATCATTTGTCAGGCAATATTTCAGAACATCCCTCTCCTATACACGAAATATATTTAAATGCCATTAAATCGACCATCGAGTATTGCAATAGCGAAAATGATTTAAAGTCATATGTACCGAAATTGGAAAATTTTAGCAACACAATCATTGCTAAAATGATAAATGTTTATAGTCGCCATCTATCAGATCGATTTCATGTTCTTAATCATGGCGATTTGTGGGTGAATAATTTAATGTTTGAAAAACCAAAAGATGAAGAAGTACTATTTGTAAGTTTTTAAATTTTATTTATATTTTTTTTGTTATACTCGTAATAAACCATATTTTTTAAATTAAATTACATTTTATTTATGTAGATTGATTTCCAAGAGGGCTTTTATGGTTCGCCGGGTATTGATTGGAATTACCTAATATTTACCTCATGGCAGCCAGATGTTTTTAAAAACCATTTCGATGACTTAATCATGGTTTACCATGAATCATTGTCGGATACTTTACATAAACTAAATTATCAACAACGTATACCGACCATAGATGATGTAAAGAAGGAAATAATTAATAAAGCTTTTCATGGTATGTTTTTATTAACATTATTTTATAATTATAATAATTAATAATTTTATAATTATATGTATTTCATTAAATTAGGTTTAGCTACTGCGACTTGCTTACTGCCAATTTTAATAAACGAACATACTGAATTGGCTGATCCTGAAAATTTTGTTTTAGGAACTGAAGAAGCTTTACAGAATAGACGCATCATTTTTCATAATAAGAAATTTGGAGAGCGGTTAAAAGTATTTTTGCGTTACTTAGATGATATTAAGATTTTGTAAATATTTTATTCATATATCATAATATAATTGAAGGATTTTCAAGGTGTGCCATTATGTTATAGTACGTTTTTTTGTTACTAAAAAAAAGTTACACATCTTTTAAATACTCCAAATATTTACAAACCTTAATTTCCAACAGTATTAATGTAAACTTTGCAATTAAAACCACTATTGTAAGCGGAAAGCTACATACATAAATAAAAATTTTGTATTTAAAAAAATGAAATACTTAATTCGTTTGTATATGAAGTTTTAATGTTCGTTAAAAACAATTAATCTATACTCTATTAATGATTAAAACAGACATTTAATACACAATTTTGAAAAAATTACAATTTGCCTTCCTTACACGTATAAAGTACATATGTAAATCTGAATCGAAAGAGCAATCTGTAATGTTTGAGTTGAAAGAAGAGTTTATTTATATCGTCCTGTAAATTAAAAAGCCCTCTCTAACGAGTTTAAACTTTATCGTTAGCGTGTTCACTTGATACATTATTTCATAAAAAAAAAATAATTAATGAAAATTCGACAAACTTTCAATTATAAATTTGTATATTTTACTATTGTGTATTTATTGATATACTATTGGGGTATTCACAATGTGTTCTATTATATTATACTGTCATAAAGTTGAAACTATTAGTTGAAACTATTACTATTAGTAATAAAAATACTAAAAAAAACACCCCAAATTTATGATAATATGATATAATAAAACACTTTGTGAATACTCTATATGTATGTATTTGTAAATGTATTTTTTATTAAGTCTATAGAATTCTTTTTTTTAAATTTCGCATTTAAAAATTAATAATTAATTTCCGGTTTCTATTAAATACAACTCTGTGCACTTATTATAAATAACCATTCACAATAGTCGTCCACTAAAGTGTGGTGTATTGTTGGACTATATTAAACCAATTTTAGTTCGTATCTGTCAGACGTTTTTGGGACTCAGGTGTGTTAAGAAGGTAACCACTAAATGATATTTATTTTGTTTATTTATTTTTCCACAAAATCATTTAATATAATACATACATATGTATATGTATATATACTTACAAATATCTTTATATAGTTAAATGCTGTAGTAATTGTGCAAGAAAAATAAACAAAAGAAGTAAAAAAAAACAATAAAAATTTTAACTCGTTTGCGCGAATTAATTATTATTTATTATAATTATATTAATAACAATGACGAATATGAAATCATCGAAATCAGTATTGTAAAGTTCTTTTGTTCATGAATAATGTGTCTAAAAAAGAAAGAGAAAAAAGTGAAAAAAGTGTATTAGTGTCTATGTATGTATATAAATTATGTAAAGAATGTGTATTGGTTGATAAACTGGCTGATTTGTATGTAAATAAAAAAAAAAAAAAAAAATAAAAGAAACAAAAAATTCGATACGAATACTAAAGTCTGATAATTTTCCTTAAATGTATAATATTAAATAAATAATTTTAAAGACAATAAAATAAATTTATGTATATATATATGTACGTACATACATACATACATACCCATATATACGTATATATGCATACATGCATACATGCATACATATGTATGGCTGTAGTCACATAATAAAATAGAAATTAAAACAAGTAAAAAACAAAAATCAATTAAATCAAGTCGTCTTCATCTTCAGAGTATTAAAAGTGAAAAATCTTAAAATTCCTAAAAAATGATTACATCAATGATTACATTAACATTTATGTACATAAATGTACATACAAACAAACAAATCATGTATAATATTATAGTTGATAAAGTATGGGAGAATATGTATACATACATCAAAACGCCTGCTTGTAGGTACATACATGTATGGCTTTAAAGGAAGTGAAGTGCTATGTGAATAAACATCCATATGTATGTGTGTATGTATCTATAATATATGTATGCGTGTGTGTTTAAATACTCCAAAAGCCAAACCAAAAAATCGTAGTAAAAAGCGACAGATGCATGTATCCAAATACAGAGCCTTAATGAAATCGATTCTTTGTAATTATATTTAATTATTGACAGAAAGGAACGCTATATATGTATATGTATATGAAAAAACGACATACATACAAAATAAATAAAAAACTGTTCTTTATTGATCTTAAAATTTGTATTTAACAAATCAAAACTTGAGTTTTGATGTATGTATGTATGTATGTATATATTCCCTGATTTGAGTGTTAACTGATTCAAGTAGAACTTTTAATTTAATATGAACAAAAAAGTAATATTTGGTACAATGTTAAAGAAACACATAATTTATTTAAATTTAATTTATTTTATTAACTGCCATGTTATTTACTACCACAATCTTCTGTTTCGTTAAACACATAATAATGTTTTTTTAATATATGAGTGCTGTACTGTTTTCCAAATCCGCATCAGAATAATCCACATTTCTTGGCTGTTCTATATATCATTTCCGAAAAATTTTTTTCTCTATATTTAATATCTTTAATTAGACAAGAACTTACTAAAATTCGAACTTGGAACCTTATTATTAAAAAAATTTTATTTGAATAAATTTGTTAGTGGAAAATGTTAATGGAATCAAACTGAATCAAGTTTTTTTTTTAAATAAAACATCGATTGTAAGGTTGTATTTGAAAAGTTTATACATTTTAACAAAGATAAATTTCCGAATTTTTTGTTTCCGAGTACATAATTTCATAATAATAATAATAATTTCATAATATCCTCTTGGATTGTTTCCACTTTGAATACAGAGCAGAGGCGTACATACATATATCTTCCTGCGGGAGTTTATGTGCTCTATACGCCATTTTATATATCTCGAGTTAATGATGCCACTTTAGGTTTTTGGCACCAAAATTTTAAAATCTGCAATCCGTTTTCTGCTATTTATCTCCGAAACTGGACAAGATATCCGAAAACGGATTGCAGACTTGAAAAATTTTGGGTTTAAAACCTAAAGTGCATTATTAACTCGAGATATATAAAAATATGAAATGACGGATAGAGCACGATATGTACTCTTATTGTGTTGCTTTGCGAAATTTCTGATGAGCAAATGAATGGCGATATAGAATCTTCATAGAGAAATGATCGCTTAGTATACTAAAGATAAAATTTCTTTTTTTTATGAACGACAACAACATTTAATTTTTTATGAGTGTATTCCTTTAGAGGTAGCAGTTTTTTAAATATACGTATGGTTACGTTTTGTTTTTGTTGTTGATATTTTTATATTTGCGCTTTAGTCAAAATACGGGTGCGGCGGTGGTTATAGCTATGAAAATTTTTGATTTTTACATATTTTAAGTTTTTTTTTTTGTTCTGTTGAGAATTACTGAAAATTGTCCCTTATATTTATTTAAATAATAACTTTTCGATAATTTAAATAGAATGCTTTTATTTTCTTGTTTACAATACTTTATTGAATGATTTTTTTATGTTTACATTATATTTTTTATTGAGTGCTTTTGGTGTTTCCTTTTTTTTGAGAATAGTATGTATAGTGCTGTACTGTATTCATTTAGTTTTCACTTAAGGGGCATATTTGTATTGATGGCTTCAAATTCACCACTGCACGGTGGTCCAATTTTAAACAATTATGTTAACTTGTTTGCCATTATTTAAATACTTTTAATAATGTAGCGTGTAATGATAATACAAAACCTAATGCAAAATTAATGTTTCTTTATATTTTTTATATTTATGCTTTTACTTAACAGAAATAAAATGTTTTATTTGCATGGCAAAATTTCATTCACAATAATGTTTAGTTCTCTGCTTGTCCATCCATACCCATAGATACGATTCAATAGCTAGCTATTTTATAAGCAACAACCATGTTAAAATTCACCACATTGTGTTTTTAATTTTCTTCCTGTGTGGTTGGTTGGCTCTTAAAGTCGACATAAATTTTGTTAGTGAGAAAGAAAGCAATATTAGATTTGTGTTATAAAAATTAATTATGAAACAGTACGATAATATTTAATATATTTTTTTTTTGTAAAATCTACCTAAAGAACTACATAAATGCGTGCTTGCTTGAACAAAAGAAATACAAAAAATATATAAAAACAAATTAAACAAAAGATAACAGTCTCATTTGAACATACACATACATGCTCAGCAGCATTATGAAAACAAAGGCCAAAAAGCACAGAAATACTAAATACGAAATTAAATAAACCAAGTAAAACAAACGAACAAAGTCTAACACTAATGACAGGGAGTGAGAGAGACAAAGAGACTGTCTTTAGATGAAAACGAAAACACAAAGGAAAAATAAAACGGAAGTAAAATGAATAATTTGTATAGAAAAAGATAAATTCAAAATAAAAGATAATCAAAAAGTAGAATTTTTAATTAAACTTTGTGAAGATTAATTTAAAGAAATGAATAAAAGATTTTTAATAGTAAATTTATAAAGTGTTTGTGAAAATTTGTCTTCTTAAAAAGTGTTGACATAGTGACCAGTGTTGCTTTAGAAGTTTTGAAAATTATATATGTATGTATGTACATATGTGCATACATACCTACCTACTATACAGTAAAAACAAAATGCAAGATTGAAAAATAAAATAAAAGGAAATTAAAATTCAACTGCGATAAAAAATGTTATAATATCTACAAACAGAAAAGGATGAAAGTAATTTTTTTATTAAAAAAGGTACTTATAACATTCATAATGTTCATAAAGGTGCAAAGTTTACATTTCAACTTTTTTTTTTGTTAAAAATGTTAAAACCTAAATTCACTGTACACCTACATTAACATCATCTAGATAATGGCACCTAATGATAATTATTTGAGCATGTTTTAGGGATATCACAAGTATTGAAAAAAGATAGTTCATATTATAAACTACATTCATTAGTTAAGCTACAAATGGACTATATTTAATTTCTCCACAATGTCGCAAGTTTGATAATATAAAATGTTAAATCGATGTAAACGTGTGTAATTTTTTAATTAATATAATGTAGTTATACTAAAAAATAAAAATACTAATTTTCTCCCTTATACCTATACAAATTTAATTGATTCAAACAAATTTCATACTCCTTCGCATCCGTGTATTACTCTTCACGTATTATTAAATAGATACCTTCTCAGAATTTTTTAAATAACGCGTTAATTAACTAACTTGAATTTATAATCTTCTTTGTCTATTTTCAAATAAATGTAATATTTGTCTTTCCATTGTTGTTGTGAAGCATTTACATTATATAGTTTCCTCATTATAAATTTGACATATTTTCTAGCAAATTTCTGTTTGAAATTGGATTTCAAAGAAATGAAATTGTTAAAAAATTATTTTACGGTGAAGATTTATCTATTTTATGAATTAATTTTGTCTAACCTAAAAGTGCGTGCTACACATACACTATATCTAAAAAAGTTTGCTTACATAACTTAATAACTATCTGTAGTTTAATTTTGTAAAGGTGAAATAGTAAGAGATATTTATTTTAAATTTATTAATATAAAAATACGAGTATAAAAAATTTAAGCTTTACTCAAATATTAGTTCTTATGGAAATTTTAAATGTCTGTATGGTAGTTTCAGATGTAACACTTGTTCTCTTTCAAGTTGCAGTTAAAGAAAGGCTTTAACATATTTTTTTGTTACAGAAAGTTTGAAAAGTTGGACAAGTGATTATAATTTCTTAACCCATTCTGTTAAAAAAAGCAAGTTTTGTTTGGTTTGTGTGTCATTATGTTTCAAAGCATATTTTGTACTTCACTGTATATTTTTTTATTTAAAAAATTTTTTAATAATAGCAGTAATCACATTTTGTTGCATACTCCCTTGCAAGTGTTGCAAAGGTAGCAAACCATAGCTAACAATAACAATATGTAGGCATAATGCTACATTTGCTTGTTTGCAAGGTTTGCAAGGGCGTTTACCGTATACAACGAAGAGTGATTACCTACCTCTATTATTAAATATATGTATATCGATATTTGTAAATAATAATCTTTTATGTATATTTCAAAACACCTTAAGCTTAAAAAATTAACATTAAATTAAAATATAGTTCAATTCCCTTATAGCTAATATAACTTGTCGTGAAAATAAAAATCAGTTTCATTTTTAACAGAATGGATTGAGAAAAAGGAGTTCGTTTTCAATTTATTTTTTATCTCTTGTAGATAAAAATACTTACAATTTTTAGCATTGTTATGTATAGGTAGTATGTCTAAGCCTTATTAAAAATTATTTTTGGTTTTTGATTCTTCTTCTCCAGTATTTTAGTTGGTATTTACTTATTTATGCTTACAAGTATAAAAAGGATTTCGTGCAAAAAAGAAAAAACCCACAGTTTCTTAGTTTTTTTTTTAAACTACCCCACAAAAAATGTATGTAATTGCATATTGTACCGAATTGAAAAATATTCACATAAAATGTTTTCAAAATATGCAATATAAAAAAGAAAAATGAGAAAGAAACAAAAGCAGAAGAAAACAATTTGGTTTTTTCCTTTTTTTGTATTTATAACGAATAAAAGGCTGACTTAAGCGACAGTTTTGGCATTGTGTATTGTGCATTGTATATTTGTAGATTTATGTTGTTGAAAAGGGAACGGCAGGAATACGATATTTTAAGTATACTTGCTTGCTTGCACACGTAACATAGCAGACATAAAGAGTAAGTGGAGTTATTGTAAACACTATATTTAAACGTAATCCTTTTTTAAAATTGCTTACTGTATGTATACTTACATACACACATGTACATATAGTATGTACAGTAGATGTCCAAAAATTAGAACTCTCAGTAATTTAAATTTCTAGATACTCGTATTATAATCAGTAATAATTTAAATACATTATAATATATAATATATTTTTCCTACTAATGATTTTTATTAACTACGAAATCAATCACATAAAATTCAGTTACTTTAGCTTCAGCATTTCTCAAGAAATAAAGAAATCAATATTTAACTTGTATTGGGGTATCACACTCACTTGTCCAATTCCGACAAGTTTCTGATTGATGATTTCCCTTGACCGTGAAGTGTTCAGACCAAATTTAGAATCTTTAGCTTTATCCGTTCTTAAGATATACAAAAATCAGTATTTGTTTATGTGGGAGGTACCACGCCCAGGTCCGATTTGAAAAAAACATACTCTATTAGGCTTTCGTTGGATGAAGCAATCTATGTCACAAGTTAAAACAAAATCGGTTCATCGGTTTAGGCGTGATTGACCGACAAACAAACAGCCTTACAAAGATATTTATATATACACATATGTATGTATATGTATGTATATATGTATGTACATATATATATATATGGAATAATATTCATTTTCATTTGAATTTGTGGAAAATAATAATTTGGAGTTAATCCAAAATATTTTTGATCGCAAAAAATTATTGTATTATTATATGCCAAATAGTGCACTAATCCCACGTATGCTTTATTAAAAAAAATAAAATAAAATATTCAATAGTAACTGCCAAAATATTAGATTCCCTTACTTCAGCAACACAACTATTATATTTTATGTGAGAAAAAGTTACGAGTATTAAACAGAAGGTAAAAATAAAATTTGTTTATCGGTAAACCAACTAACTAAAATTTTTTTTTAAATTCAAATTTTATTAAATTATACTTTTTATTTTTGTTTATAACATCGTTGTCTGTTGTTATAAAATATTAAACATTTTTTGAAATATAAGTATGCATACTCGTATGTATATAAATATTTTTTAGTATGTACCGCATCTTTATTAAAAACAAAACCGATGATGAATGCTCCTTGTTCTCTGTTGCTTACTGACCTGTTGCAATAATGATAGAAAGACAAAATTTTCTACTTGAGTTTAGTGTTATATCTATAAAAAAAAAATAATTTTTAATGGGCACCCTAACGTATGTAAATATGAAGTATTATATCCTTTTCCCCCTTGCAATATCTATTTTCCTAGACCGGCACATTGTCTCAATGAAAAAGGAGGACGAATTTGTTAAAATATATTTTTTAAATATTTTTTTTTTGAACAAAAAATATTTCTTAGAATTTGAAGTTTTTGAAAAACAGAAATGTTTTGCGTTGTATATTTTTTTGTTTGATTTTTATATACTAAATGGGATATGATTCTCATTTAGTTTTAACTATTTGAGTATAAGAATTTACAGTTTTCATTACCATCTTTGGGACAAAGTGTTCTGACGAGTTTCTTAAGCAGAGACGAAATGGCCATAGAGTCATGATTATCCCCATTAGCATTTCATTCCATATTAAAAATATATTTTTATATCTCTACAAAAAAAGTAAGACTTTATTATTTCTGTAATTTTTTTATATACATATATACTGAGGTCTTAGTAGTTATACGTACATATGTACATATACCCTTATAAGCTTCTTGAGCGATAACACAATATTGATTTATTGCTCTTATTGTGATATTTATAAAATAAATTTATATTCAAGTAAGTTACTTATATAAAGTCAGTGACATTCTTATTTATTGTTGTAATTTTATGTACGAGTGCAATGTTATTTTGTATAGCTTATAAATGTTATTCTACTGATAATGTTTGTTTAAACGATTTTTGATAAATTCTTTTGTTTACACCAGAGTTGGGTTTATTGCATTCGATTTCATATTTCACAAATTTTAGTGATAGTGGAAAAATAGTGCATTATCGCTTCTAATATTTGAAATTTAGAGCACTAAATGAAACGATTTTAGTTTTAACTTTACTGGGTAGTGACAAAAGTTTTCAGTTTTATTATTTTTATTATATCGGGTAAAACGAAATTGCGTGAAGTTAAGATCGAGTGTTTTTTCAAATCGTGCCAAAGCCAAAGGATAAAAAAATGTATCAAAACATTGTCACATTTTTTTAATGAGACCATCACTAAGGGGATTACTGCTACTCATACAGTACATTGTGCTGGTCTAGGAAAATATGGGGGGAAAGGAGAAAAAGAGTCTATGACTGGCCTGGCTAAATCACCAACAGTATAGTGTAAAAGTTGCTTGCAACATTATTGTCAATATATTATTATAACAATATAATAAATTTATTGACCTCTTTTTTATAAATAATAATAAATCTCTTTTTTCGAGCTTAAGGTCCTTTTATATTAATATTAAATATTTATTTATTTTCAATATTTCGCTGCCCCTTCGTGTAGCGTCTTCAGGAATTATTATTTTAACAAATAATAATTATATTATTGATTGATTGAAAAAAAAAAAACTTCTCAAATCTGTCGTTCGGAGTCGACTTTAAACTGTAGGTCCCGCTGCGAGAAGCTAGGGCGTAACCATGACACAGTATTGTAATGGCCAATTATGTATGTATGTATGTAATTTTCGACTTTTTTTTAATTATTTCAAAGAAAATACATACATTTGAAAATTAAGTTTTTGAGCATAAAATACTTTTAATAAATACATAAAGTATATACAAACATATATGTATACATACATACATATATCCGTATACATTTTTGTCATCTTTATATTTAGTATTTTGTAGGAGTTTTAAAACTTTTCATAAATTCAGATATACTCCACTTATAACAAAGTGTGAAATATAATACCGACATCTTTAATACGAGTACATACATACATAAAATACTTATAATGCTTATGTCTGTTTCAGTTTTTAGCATCTGTAACAAGTGCCTGTAAATGTTGCGTGCATATGCAGACAAGTGTCTTTTTGTGTGTAAAATTAAAAATATATATTTAAATATGTATATATATGTACGATATTATACAATAACATATGGTGATATGATGATTTATTCTTACAAACATACATACTTACATAATAAATATCAGCAAGAGTCCTGTTTCGAAATATCACTTGGTGAAAAGAATAAAAAAGTATAGAACAAAAATGTTCAGTATTTTACCCCCTAAAGTCCTAAAAAATTTATCAACTATGTATACGTAATAAAGAAATTGAAAAAAGTCTGTAATTTTTAAGTACTTCTTTCAATACTGTAGACTTTTTCGTTTTGCGTTTCGTGATGTAGAAGAGATTTTTTTTATTTATAGGAACATATGAAAATATCAATTTTTATGCAAATTAAAAATGTTTACTCATATTAAATTCTAGTGGTTGGGTCCTATTTCAAAATGCAAATACATAAAACTGTTAATTTTTAGTTATTTTTTAATTAACTTCATTAACTTAGTTGTTGAGGAAATTTCGCATTTTAAGCTGTTTACGCTTTAAACCTGTAAATATTTGACGAAAAGTATGTATGTAACCTATAAGTACATTATGAAAACGTTTTTTTTTTATTTTCCATTGCTTCCCGTCTGATTAATTAAATACCGCAATATTTTTTGTTATTAAAATTTGTTGTTTAATAACTTTTATAGAAATTTTACATAAAACGAATGTTTTCATAAAATATTTCCAAAAAAATAGTGGTTACGCTTTTTTCATCAAATATTTGCCTAATGTGACCGTAGCTTAAGTATTCAGCATGTATTCAAATATATGTACAAATAAACATTTTTAAAAAGTCTAAAGCCCATTATTACAAATTGCCAATAGTTAAAGATAGGATTTTATCAGACAGATACCTTGTTTTTGTGTTTTTGTTACTCGTATTACAAGTAAACTTTAACGTAAAGATAAGGCTATCTTCCAAACAATTTATCTGTCTGATAAAATCCGACCTTTACCTATCCTCAAGTTGTAATAATGAGCCTAAAAAAGTAATTTGAACCTATAAGTATTATGTATGTACTGTAAGAAATAAACAATTTTACCGCTGTTATTGTAGGGTATTTATTTTATTCGTATTCATTTTTTATTATGAAATCTCTGGGTGGATGGGCCTTAAAAGACGACCTTCATTATACTCGTATTGTTTAACAAAAAAATATTGAACAACTTCAATATGAATGTTTTGTTTCATTATATCGTTGAAATGCTTTTGTAAGAGCATTATATTTTATTTTCGCGATTATTATTATAAAACTAAACAATACCTCAGCATTACTGTTGTAAAAAAGGTAATATTTGTGCCAAGTACTCGTACATACATACCTTTTTAAAGTAACTTCGTTTACTTTACGTTTATTTGTATTTATTCTACATTTAAGTATGTATAGGTATATGATGACACTCTTTTTCTATTTATAAGTTCTCTGTTTATTAGCAGATTATCAGCACAACGAGTTTTGGTGTCATTATTTTTATAATTATCATTATTATGAAAATGTTGGTCATCATCTTCTTCGCTTAGTTAAATGTTAACCAGCTTTAAAATGTTTAAAAATTATAACTAATTAATTAAAAAAAAATAAATAAATTAAATTTAATTTGTTGTTGTTGCATTTTCCTATATTGTATATATGCAATATTAAGTTATTATATAAAAATTTAATTAAAAAATTGCTTTTGACATACAGTAATATTTAGTATTAACCCTGAATTAGTATTTTAATGCTTAAATTAAAAAAATCCAATTTATTTATGATAATTGCTATTTAATTAAAATGTTTCGGTTTTACACGCATACGAGTACATACATATGTATTTGCTTTCGAAATTCTGATTTTATTTGTTAAAGGTGTAACTTTTAGCTGACTTAAGGTTTTCAACAATTATTCATTTTTGAGCTAAATTACATACTTGTTACATATGCAAATACATATGTATATAAGTTAATCTTCATTAACATAAATTTCACTTTTATTTTTGTGCTTGCCAAAAAAAAAAACTTGACGAAATCATTAACAGAAAACCACTAAAAATGCTATAACTCAGGCACACAATCATAAGACGACTGCTAAAAAATTTAAGGTAATTTTAGCCAAAGAAAAAATACTCTTAAAAAAAAACAATTCCAGTTCGAAATTAATGTTATTCTTAAAGTTTTTAAAAACTTTTAAAATGAAAAAAAGGAAAAAAAAGAAAATGGCTTCATAAAAAATAAATAAATAAATAAAGTTACAAAACTTTCGCTTCTTAGTAGTAGTACATATATTTACATACATACATATACATATATACATATGTACAAAAAATATTTCTGTTTCATTGAAGTATTTTTTCGTTTGCTCTTTTAAAAAAAGTTCGTCACACATGATACGGCACCCGATAAGGTAGAAAACACAGAAATAAGAAAGAAGTAACACTTGTCAAGCAATCTTTTAAAATAACACAAGCATTGATAAACGTCTTACTTATATTTTTTTACTTTTTTTGATTATTATAAGAAATAATAATTTTTTAGAAAATAGCTTAGTTTTCAAATAACAATTTTACTTTATACATACTCGTATCATATTTATTTCAAAAAAATTTGTTTGATTTAAATTTCAAAGTATATTTTATATAAAAGAATAGTGGTGTCACAAAGTTATTTTGGTTAAATTTATAATATTACTAGCTGAACCCGGTGTGCTTCGCTACCCCCTCGTTATATACATATTACAAAAAAAGTATTTTGTATAGCAAACATTATTAGTGGTGTAAGTAAGTATCTGAACTAAAAGAGAAGGGGCGGTGAAGTGGGCGTGGTTCATAGTTATATGACGACGTTAACATTATTAAGAGAAATATATTACCAAATAAAAAAAATACAAATTTCTACATAGAACAAAAAGTTTTGAACTTTCAAACAAAATTTGGCGTGAAAAGGGGCGTGAAAGAGGACGTGGAGTAATATATTATTATTTATACTTCGCCTGGAGTATAATGTGTATACAATTTGAAGTAAATCTTTTAAAAACTATATGGGGGCAACTACATAATTTAAAAAAAGTGGGCGTAAAAGTAGGCGTGGTCGAAAAAAAAGTACCCTATTAATCATGTCAGGATCCCAGTTAAATGCTGTGAAAATTTCAGGAAGATCGGTCCAGAGGTTTGGTCTCCTATAAGGTACAAACAAACAAACAAACAAACAAACAAACAAATAAACAAACACACATTCAATTTTATATATTTAGATGTTAAGGTCTCTTTGGAACCAATTTAGAAACTTCTGGTACTACCGTTCTCAGGATATAAAAAAGTCAGTATTTTGTTTGTATGGGCGTTGTTATGCCCATTAATCCGATTCTGCTCAGTTTTTGTCTGATCATTTGTATTGACTGAAACACTTCATACCGAATTCAAAAGCATTCGTTTTAAAAGTTCTTAAGACATAAGGAGAATAAATATTTACTTTGTATGGCAGTTACTATGACCACTTAACCGATTCCGTACACTTTTTGTCTGTGAAGTCTTTCACACAGAATTCAGAGACGTTAGCTTGAACCATTCTCGAGATATAAATAGAATAAATAGTTACTTTGTCGTCGCCGAAGTCTAATGGTTAGTGTGTTGGCTTACTAGACAAGAGCTCCGGGTTCAAACCCCAGCTCTGACATCTTGAATGAAAAAATTTTGAAAAAGTATTTCTTTCGGCGACTACCTCTTAGTAGTCTTCTGGCAAAAGCTCTGAGCGTAACTGATTGACATAAACAGGCTTCTGTAGGTCTCGGTACTCATGCATAAAATTTACGCACACAATACGGATGCTGTGAGAAGTTGGGACGTAACTCTCAAAAAGGGTTGTAAAGGCCTGTTATGTATGTATATGTATGTATGCCCACATTTCACTGATGTCTTGTACAGACATCATATGAAGCTATTTGAACCAAATTTACAACCTCTTACTGTTACCATTTTGAAAATATAGAGAAAAAATATTTGATATATATAAGCGTGGCACTGCCCAGTTCCAGGCATATAGAGAGTTACTTTAGAACTTTCAAGAAAATCGGTTAGTCCTTCTATAGACTAAAAAAAATAAATAAACATTCATTCATATTTGTTTGATTTGATAAGATTAACACTCTTATTCATAAAAGATATTTTGGCTTTGTAAAAGATTTATAAACAAATTTTGAAATACAAGCATATGTACATATGTATGTATGCGTCATATAAAAGAGATAAAGTAAAAAAAAACTCACACAAATAAATTTAAATATAAAAAAATTTAAAATCTACCGCATTTCTTCGGAGAATTTTAAAAGACAACCGCTTGATATTACTATGGAATTTTAGTAACCAGCTTACATATTCAAACATGTTTTTTCGGCTAAATATGTTAAAAAATAATTACGTTATTACTACAAATATTTAATTTGTTACTTTATTTAATTAACAAAAACTTATTTGGGGAAAAGTAACATATTTTTTTCTAATTTTTTTAAGTTTAATAATAATGAAACCATATAATAATTAATTCTACGCAAACGAGTTATATAAAAAAAACGTACGAGTAATAATAAATCGTTTCTGTATAGAGTAATTAATATTGCTTAATATTTTTACTATACTTTTTTGTTTTCAAATATAATTAAATCTTTATTCATCAGTATTTTATAAGCATCATCAATTCTTTGTTTTGTCCTTTTTGATCTATCTTTCTTTCCTTTTATTTATTTTTATCTAATTTTAGATTGTTTTCTTTTTTTTGTTATATATTTTAGTTGGTGGTTTTGGTAAATGTTTTCTTTTGCAACGTGCAGCATAATCTTTAATCTTTAAGTATTCTTGCATTTATTATAATAAACAATAAAACTAAATTAGAAATAAAACTTGATAATAAAAATCATTTTTAAACAAAGCTGATCTAATGTTGTATCTCGTTTAAATGTCTGCTTTATATACAAACATAATACACTTACATATGTAGTTATAGAGAACAATCTTATTTGTTCTGGACTATGACAAGGAACACTCAGCGAAATTGTTTTAAAAATATTAATAAATATTCACTAATAAACAAAAAAATGTATAAAATTTTAAAATTGTTCAAAAACATTAAAATACATTCGACGTATATTTTTTATATTTATTTTTATAATTTTAAGACCCATTATTACAACTTGAAGTTAGTTAAAGGTAGGATTTTATCAAACCGATAAATTGCTTTTTGTTATTACAAATTAACATTATTATTCATTTCTACGACATCTTCAGGGCTTATTGAGTGCCATAATTCTGTATTTTAACCCACTAACAGAATATTGTGGGTCATTCCACAATTTTCTTTTCTTGACGATGGTCACTCCAAGACCTCAACTTCAATCCTTTATATCTATTTTTTTGTTCTTGGTGTTGAAATGTACATATATTCACCACGGGCTGCTAGTTTTTGTACAGGATGGAAGAAGATTTTCTTCCAATATATTAACAAATATTTCCAATTTATTATCCCATTGTAAGTAAAGCTGACCAACTCCATACTTGCTGGGAATTTTAAAGGAAATTCTGTTTGGAGAAAATATATTTGAGGTAATTAAGCGAATGATGCAATTAAGCGAAAGTTAATTAACCGTGGAATTTTATCAGAATATGGTAAGAAAAAGTATGGGGATTTAGAAACTGAGGTAAATAAGCGTGAAAGGCAATTAAGCGTGGGGCAATTATCCGGGGAATACTGTATATAGGCTTAAATATTAAAATTGTCTCAAGGCCAACTAGAATATCTTATTAAAAGTCCACATATTCTATATGTGAACTTTAAAGAAAAAATTACAAAATTAATATTTATATGGTGTATTTTTTTCTACAAAAAGTGAAGCATTTTATTATATAAGTAAAAATATGATAGGATAGGATAGGAGGAAGTGGCAGCCTCGTAATGACAAGGCATACTTGAGCACGCATGGCGGCCCGTTGTGATACCACATGATGCAGGGAACCCTGATAGTCAGGGCTCCACACAAGAAGCACTACTTCCCCAGAAAATTATACTGGAAACAAGCCAGAGAGCCTAATAAATTTGGCAATTGATCCAATGTCTAGGATCGATAGGTCAGTCAAGCCATCGAGAAAAGGAGATCCCAATGTAAGAAATCTACGTTGAGCCAGAGATGGGCACTGGCAAATATAGTGAACCACAGTCTCCTCTTCCTCAGCCGACCCACAGCCACGACAGAAGTCATTTGCGGACAAGCGAAGTCTTTCTGCATGCCTGCCCATCACGCAGTGACCCGTGAGGACAGACACAACGGAAGAGATATCCCTGCGGTCTAGTTTAAAGAGTTGATTGGTACGCTTCAAGTCCAGCCTAGGCCAGGTGAGTCTAGAAATTCGACAAGACTCCTCCCGCGACCAGGCTAGGTCCGCGTCCAATAAATGTCTCCTTCTAATAAGGAGCCTAACGGAGGAAAGGGGTATACCCACTTCCACATGAGGATCAACGTCCGGCAGAGTCGTGCCCGCCCTAGCCAATTCATCTGCAGTACAATTACCCGTAATGTTCCTGTGACCAGGAACCCAAATCAGATTAACGACGTACTGCCTCGAGAGTGCCACAAGGGTATCGCGACAGTCGCCGACAATTCTAGAGTTTGTGGTCAAACTCGACAGGGATCTGACCGCTGCCTGGCTGTCAGATAATATGGTGATACTGGTAGTGGGAGTGTCACCCTGCAGAATCACCTTTGCAGCGTGATATATGGCCATTATTTCGGCCTGAAAGACGCTACAATAATCAGGGAGGCGAAGGGATATGGAGAGGGCGAGCATCTCCGAATAGACCCAAACGCCACTTTATCTCCAATCCTGGAACCGTCAGTATAGACTTCCACCGATCCACTGGAGATGACCCCGCCAGAGGCCCAGTCATCCCTACTTGGGATTACCGCGTGGAAATCTCTGTGTAGTTTCAGGCTCGGTGAGATGTAATCAATATTGTCCCGTATCCGAGGTTCCTCTAAGACAGTGGTTCTTAACCTTTTTAGCTACCGGCACCCCTAAAATTTTCAAACAATATTCTCGCACCCCTTACTAGAAATTATTGAGTTATATAAATTAAAAAACAAACATTATGCAAAACATATTTTTTATTAATTTTATGTGCGTAACAAATTTTTTATAAATTTTAATTGTTAGCTGAAATAATCAATTATAAATTATCAAAGTTTTTATTAATGGCTTTTTTGTTGTTGCTTTTCCTCAATTATTTTTGAAAACCGGGGGATCTTTTTTGAAATAGCTACACGCATATCATTACTAACATTAAGTCTATTTCTAGCTTTTGTTTTTATATGCACAAGTGACGAAAATCCCATCTCACACAAATATGTTGTGGCAAATGGAACAAGATGCTGAAGCGCTATTTTAGCTAATCGTGGATATGACATTACTTGAGCACACCAGAAATTTTCCAAATTCTCTGCTTCAAATTCCATTTGATTATGTCCATTTGTCCGTAGTTCAACAAGGTCATCTTTCAATAAATTACTGTCATCCATTGAGTCCAGATTATAAATAAATGGATCTAATATCCATTTTTCTGATATATCTATATCTCCAGTAGCAAAATATCCCTCAAAAGATTCGCTCAACTTTTGCAAATGATCTTTAATTTCGGTGGTAATATTGTTTCTTTCATCATCTGAAACAAGAACTTCTTCAAGCAAAGGAAAGTTAGCATAATTTATCTTGTCAACACGGTTAATCCAAATTGAAAGTTTTCGACTAAACGCAGTCAACTTCTCTTTCGCTGTTATAGTGTTCACTCCAAATCCTTGGATTGAAATATTTAATTCATTAAGGTGCGTGAATATGTCTGCCAAATACGCTAGCTGAATTATAGCATCTCTATTGCTGAATTCATCAGCTAAACTACTGCCTTGATTATTAAGAAACTGCATTATTTCACTTCGCAATTCGTACACACGATTTAGCATACGTCCACGCGATAGCCATCTTACTTCTGTGTGAAATAAAAGGACAGTATGCTCGGCACCAAGTTCTTCGCATAAAGCACGGAAGAGACGATGATTTAAAGCTCGACCTCTGATAAAATTTACAACTTTGACTGAAGTGATTAATGTTTTCTTTAATTTTTCAGGCAATGTCTTTGTAGCTAGCGCATGTCTATGTAAAATACAATGGGTAATTGTAACGTGAGGCACTTCCTTTTTTACATACGCTACAAATCCAGAATTTTTGCCTAACATGGAAGGAGCTCCATCAGTACAAATTGATCCTATTTTGTTCATCGGTATCTCATATTGTAATAAAAAGTCTTTGACTTTATTAAATATATCAATTCCTTTTGTAGTCAATTCTAATGGTTCACAAAACAAAAATTCTTCAACAATTTCTTTTTCTTTTACATATCGTACAAACACCATCAGCTGAGAACAATTTTCAACATCTGTAGATTCATCCAATTGAATACCCACTGGGACATTACTAGCTTTAATATCTTCAATTACTTGTTGTAAGATGTCTTTACTTATATCAGAAATTCTAGTACGGATTACGTCATCTGACAAAGGAATTTGTTGAAGCTTTTGTTGTGCTTCAGTACCCAACACTATTTTTGCCATTTCTAATGCACAAGGCTTTACAAGTTCTTCAGCTATTGTATGTGGTTTCTTCTTCTTGGCACAGATATATGCAACTTGATAAGACGCTTGCAACAGCGGCTTTTCGTGTGATATAAATCCAAAAGTTGTGATAGTTCCACTTTTATCAAATCGAACTCGTTTAGATTTCAAACTTTCAAAATCATAGCCAGCATCTACACCACCATGCTGTTTGGTAAAATGCTCATTTAGTTTCGACGGCTTGAGATTGGCGTTTGAAAATTTATTGCAGCACAGAATACATTGTGGTCGCTGCGTTCCATCCTTCTCCGTTGTAAATGTAAAACCATAACGAACATAATCGTCATTCCAACATCGTTTCTTTGACATGGCGTAAACTAAATTAAATTTTTTAATAAAACACTAAAAAAATATTAAACTTCTATCTATTATTGCTATATTTTAGCTTACGTTTTGAATTTGACTTTAATGTACCAAATTATATTCTAATAATTAGAATATAAATATTCAACTAAACTTGTAAAATTAACTTGTATTAATTATTTTATTATTAATATTTAACTTTTAATATTCAACACGAAAATTCAAACTTGTAATAGTCGACACTAAAATTCAATTATTTTTAAATTTTTATTCAATGTAATGTGCGCATCAACAGTATTTATATTTCTAAGAATAATCGCAACAATCAACTGAAATTTCGAGGAAATATAAAAATTAGTATAGAAACTAGAAACGCATTTGAATTTTTGTAATTGTAGAAAAAATACAAAAATTAATTTGTCTCGATGGTTTATAATTTACAAACATATTTAAAAAATGTTTAGGGAATAAAAAATTTACTAACCAAAATGAATTTTTAAGATTAGTTTTTTATTTTGCTAGCTACACGTGAATTTGTAAAATTACAATTTCGCACCCCAAAATATTCAAGCTCGCACCCCTAAGGGGTGCGTGCACCACCGGTTAAGAACCACTGCTCTAAGAGAATAGAGGAGTGCCCCGAGGGAACAATATTCCACCGTGTTAGTGCATTGAGTCTTACCGCCACCAGTTTAGAAAAAAAAAATATGATAAGTAATGTACATAAGTAATTATATTTGATCTCATTATATTTCATTTTTTATAACGGATACTACAAAGAGGCATTATTTTATCAAAATGAGAGAGAACAAATAAAAAGGGGCCAAATTTTTTGGCAGAAAAGAAAACGCTATTAATTTGTATGATCGATTTATTAATTCGAAATTGTAATCATTTTAAAAGTTTTTAAATAAATTTCGCTGAGGGTTGATTTGCCTTTGTTTTATTTAACATTTCCCTTTAAATAAATGTTATCAAAATTTTTAGAATAAAAGGGTTATAATATATACATACATATGAATATTTGTATATAGAAATCACACATTCTATTGCATCTCATAGCTAAGTATTGATTTGAATATATACATTATTATGTATGTTAACCAAAAAGAAATTGTATTTTGTTTTAGTAATTATAAGATTTAAACGTACTCCTCTTATCACTACTACAGCTATAACAACTACTACTACTACTACATATACCACTACTACTACTACTTTTTATCACCACCACAACCACCTGTAGTAACTACATATCTAAAACTATTTTATATACTTGTATTGTTTTATTATTAAATTAAATAACTTATTATTGTTTTGACCTTATCTGTAAAAAAAACCATGTACATGTTATTTATTATTTATTTAAAATAATTAACCTAAACATATAAGTTTTCAAATTAAACAACAATAATTTAAATAAAATACATCAAAACTTATTAATGAAAAACTTTGTTTATACTACCATATTCATAAAAATTATTAAAGGTTTAGAAAGGATTTTGACTCTGACAAATTTTTATGAAATATGTACATGTCAAATAAACCCTTTATAAACCTTCAATATTTTTTATGAATACAGAAGACAATATTTTATTTAATGGCTCTCATTATTATGCACAATTATTTTAGAAGTTCGACATTAAAAAATGTAATATTTACACTTTAAGAAAATTTTTGACATGTCATTGTTTTAGTTCTTTTGAAAACTTTATTTCATTAATAATAATATTAATTGGAATATAGAATTAAAAAAAAATCGTTCGAAAAAACTTGAGCGTTTTTTTTATCGATTTTTTCTTTAAGTGTAAATATTATTAGCACTTTTTTTGTTAATATATTTTTAATTGTTAAATATTTATTAATTGTTTCCTTTTTTATCAAAACTAAATTCAAACGATTAACAAATATATATTATGTTATAGATATAAAATATATTTATTTCCATTTAACAAATTTGCTATTTAATATAAACGTAAACATATCATGTATTTTATACCTTTATCACTGGCTGAGCATAAAAGAAATAAAACAAAATTTATATTCACCACTAAAATGTATGTTGTTTCTTACAAATTTTTTTTAAGTGTAAAACATATCTATGCATACTGTTAAAATAACAATAACAAGACAATATTTATGTGTGAAAAGATTAGAAAAATAGAAAAATACAAGGCAAATCTCTTAATTGTAAATGTAAATTTGATACCATATTTGAACTGTGGTTGTATAATTAATACCTACATATATACAATGTTAAAAAAAACACATATTTTTTCAGTAACTGTAGTTCTAAAAAGAAGAAAACTAATTAAGTTAGTAAGTAGTATAAAATAAAATGGGTCCTTCTTTGTAATAAAAACTATTATGTTACACCATAAATATTAATTAATTAGCTTAATTTTTATTAACCATTTATTTATTAATCTGTGATATTTAAATACGCTTTTTTTACATGATTAATTAAAAATAATGAACAACATTTTCAACATTCATAACGTAATACTTTTCTCTTATTATATACCTCTAATGATGTCCCATATACACACAAACTATTATTTATCCTTTATATAACAAAAGTAAAAAACCGAAAGCAAACAAATTTATTAACTATTTAATTAAAGAAGATTTCAGTAGAGTTTTAAATCACAACTATATTTTGGTAATGCTTTTAGCAGTGGATAAACGAAATATAATATGGCAACTCTTTTTTAAACACTAAAACGGAAGTACTATTTTTTTGTGTGTGTTTTGTTTGCTTTTGCTTTTGAATTTTAATCATACATATGTATGTATATGTATAATAGCTAGAAAATGTGTATTTGTTTGTCTTATTATTTACCAGTTTTATTGCCATTTTTACTTCATTTTATTTATTAAGCTTATTGTTAAATAAAAAACTAAATATACATATATAAATATAAATAAATATATAGTACATACATACCTACATAAGACATTATTAATGGTTGAGAAAAATATATTTTAAATAAAATAAAAAAAATGAAAATCATAAATTGTTTTGTTGTTTTTATTTTCTTTTACGAATGTTGTTGCTTTTCTCTCTCTCTCTCTTTCTTTATATTTATATATAAATATATATACTACATACAATATATGTGCAAAATTGCTCCTCAGTTCCAAGTTTTAATTTTACAATACTTTTTTTTCAAGGTCATTTGTGTAATAATTTTTGCTGCTTTTAAGAAAAATAAAATCCTTTTTTTTAAATACATACATTATGCATTATTATCACATTTCAATTTCATTTGTTTTTTCTTTTATTTTATACTCTGATTTTGTTCTCTTGTAACTTTATGTCCTGGTGGTATATATTAAAAAGAAAAAAAAAAAAGAAAAAAGAATTAAAATATAATAATTATTTCTCTTGTTTTATTATTTTAATATTAAAATTGCACGCAATTTATTAAAAACCTCATTAGTTTCCATTTTTATTTTATATTAGTTTTATGGTTTAATAAAAGCAACTTGAACAATGTAAGTATAATTTACTTATACATATAACTGTGATGACAACTCGCTTTATTATTTTGCATGACCACATAAACATACGAAAGAACTACATACTATGAAAAATCTATTGGTTGGCTATACATATAACTAACTATTCACTATTCAATGTGCTGGACTCTGTATGACAAATGAACTCTTTGAAAAATATTATCAATTTATTATCACAATATACTTATAAACAATTTTCTCTGCTTTAGATTTAGCTGTAGGCCAATTTCAAAATTTCAAAACTGTTTTTTTGGCTGTTTATGCCATGGGTTTGAGCGAATGAAAACGCTTTCAAAACGGGCATAAACATGAAATATGTAATGTATTGTATAAGTATTTAAATAGAATTTGAATTTTTGAAAAACACAAATGTATTACTTTATAAATTCTTTTGTTTTTTTTAAATAATGGGACATGATTCTCATTTAGTTTATTATTTTTTGAACATAAGAGCTTATAGTTTGAGAAAAAGTCTCCTGACGTATTTATATATACAATACAATACATTTAATATATATTAATAAGGAAAGACGCAGAAAGTAATAAACAAAATATGTACATGTTTTAATAATGTAGTAATCATGTTTTTTACGTCAAATATTAGACAAATGTGTATAACGTACCTTATGCTTTTTAATGGGTTAAATTGGGTTGAGATATTTTACAAATTTGTAATTTGTAATTTCTATACCAATAACAATCTATGTATGTATATTACAACAACTTTTTTTTAATTAAATTTCAACTTCTTATTGATATTACAGTTTTAAACACTCCCAAAAACTTACCTCAAAATAAAACAATATTTAAGCAAATCTTACAAAACGACTAAAAAGACAACAAACACAATTTTGTAATAATTCAAGAGAGAAGAATTTGAGAGGAATCATAAAAAACTACAAACTAAACTTTTCATAAAATCAACACAGTCATTAACATCGATCGCTAGCGGTTGTCGAAAAAAAATCATGATAAATTCGAATAATACGGGTACTACCCGTAGACCATTTTCACGAAATGGACCCTCATCTTCAAGGAATCATCGGGGACGTATGCTTTTTTCACCACACCACAATCATGCCTATCAACAGCAACAACAGCAGCAGCATAATAGCAACAGCAGTAATAATAACAACAACCACTATTCCATGTCAATGCGTTCCAACAACAACCATGGCAACAATAACAATTTAAATAGTTCGATTAATGGCAATAATTCAGGTGCTTCCTGGTATAACAATAAGGATAATGCAATACATAATAATAATATGGACTCTTGGAGTTCACTTGGGTAAGATATTTTATTTTAAAATATATAAATATACATTATATGTATATTTTTAAATTTAAATTATATATATTCTTAACGACTATAATATTAAGTATACATTATATTACTTGAACCACAAGTATAAAACCATAAAATCCTTCTATAAATCCTATTTTATCCCTAAATAACAAAAAAAAAATCCAAAATAATAAAAATTTCTACGTCCTAAAAATTTCTCTGTCAAATTAATCCATACTGTAGGTTAAAGGGTGAATTTTGTAATAATAATAATACAACATATCTTTCTTTAACATTTAACTTTAACTAAATGTGTTGTGCTACCAACTACACCATTTCCAATTTTAATGCTGAAAACTGCAAAACCTTGCTACTACTTAGTTATGACAATATTTCATAATATTTTTGCATTTTAATTTTAAACAAGATTTTTTAAAATTATATTTGCCAAATTCACAAGCTTCTGTATCATTGTATACTGTATTGAAAACAGTTTTGGTGAACACCTTGTGTATCATTGTATTCATGTACGTTGTATCGAAGACATTAAAAATCAAATAAGAAGAAGAAAATCACTATTCGTAAATAAAGAAATGTGTTTTTAATTTATATTCGTACCACTTTATCAACATCAATTAAATTTCTATATTTGTGTACTTTCTTATCTTTACATTTTAATATAATTTGAAATGTATGCTTTTGGGGATAAGCATGTCTCTATGGCCATTTCGTCTCTGCTCAAGAGACTCGTCAGGAGCAGAGACGAAATGGCCATAGAGACATGCTTATCCCCAAAAGCATACATTTCAAATTATATTGAATGTATTTTACCAATAAGGCGAAAAATATTTTTTGTTTTTTTTTTGTTTTTTACATTTTAATTTTTATTCTTCTTTTCAATAATAGGCATTCACTTTACATTAATGGCATAGAAACGAATACAACTCTTTTTAAAAACACATGAAAACAATTGTATGAGTGCATCGAATTTTTTCATAAAAATTATCAACAACAAACTCACACTGTTGTAGTCTAAAACAACTATACAAGGGTTTTGTGAATTCGGCAATTTCTTTTGTGTATATTTCTTGTACTTATGTTTTGAAATATGTAAATAATTTTTATTTTTTCTTTAATATTTGAGTACATGTACGAATAGATTATGTATATACTACATATACACATATACCATACTTGTGTATGTAAAACAAATAACAGTTTTAAATACTTTTGAAGCAAAATACATATATATACTGCTTTGAATGTCGAGAATATGGAATGGTTTTTCTTAAGTATTTAACTATTATTTTTCATGTGCTTAACAACTGCAATTAATTAACAACTTACTGAACTTAAAATATCATTACTTTGTAATTTTATGGTTCGACTATGGAAGGCAACCGAACTTGAATTTGCAACTGTCAACTGAAAGTTGCTAAATACTTATGCCCGTATTCATAAAAAATAAAACAGGTTTATTAATTGCTTATTTGACAATTACTCCACAGAAATATATAAACCAATTTTATTTTTTATGAATACGGGCATTAATATTTTGGCAACTGCATATTTGTGGTTGCCGTTGGTTGGTTTGGCGACTACCTCTCATCAGTATTATTCAAACTGTAGGTCCCTGTACTCATGGATAAAAATTAACACACACAATATGAGTGCTGCGAGAAACTAGGCCGTAACCCTGATACAGGGTTGTAATGGCCAATTATGTATGTATGTGAATGTATTTTAAGTCATGAGGCGTCAAAAACTAAAAATTCAGTAGAAATTTTCTTTAATTAAAACATCTGAAATTCTCTTTTGTTTTTTCTTCCGCGTTCACACAGACGAACACTTCGTCGGCAGCTTTCCGCTATTATTGTAATTATTCAATGCTTGTCTTATGTATGCAATATGTTAAAATATAGAGAAGAATGTCATGCTTCAAAACTAGTTGTTTTCCTCGAAAAAAAAAATATAATTTCCAATTTCAATAAAATGCACTGAATAAGTAGGTGTGGGGTGAAAACCCTTGAGTATTGGTTATAACAAAAAAAGTTTCCTCGTCTAACTACGGACTTACAGTGCAGGCAGTAATTCTAGTGGATTAGAATAATCACTTAAATGCCTCCTAATGGAAGCTATCTTTATTTCATCTTCGTTATCACCGAAAATTAGATTCACCGGGCTCGTCATATTAATTGTTTATTTATATTTTAATTTTCCAAATTTTCATAGCACAAAAATCAACGCATTTGTTTACTTTTTCATACTTGCCTCTATATCAAAGTGGCAACTGAAAACAATTGCCATACATAATATGATTTTTAAGTCAGTTGCGTTGTCAGCTGACAATGCAATTTAAGTTGAGTTGCCATCCATAATCGACTTATTAGTTTCCTATAATTTATTCAAAAAACAAAATTAAACTTTAAAAAGTGTTTTTTTTAATTACAAATCTATTTTAGCATTTCAATGTTTAAAATTGGAAATGAGGCTGTAGTTGCTTTAGTAAAGCAAAAATTAAAAAACTCAATTTTATGAAAACAAAAAAATCAAATACCAAATACCAATTATTAGTAACTAATAATGTACAAAACTTTTGCTTCATTTTCACTCGAATTTTTCTCACTAAAATTCATTGCAAATATTCACATTATTATGTTTTTCTCTTTTCCACATTAAGTAAATTGTTTAATATTTTTAATTTTTCTTTTTTATATTAAACTTTACTACGTTGTTGTTTAAATTAATTGGCAGTTAAATTTTCTGTATTATACGTTTTCATCATTAACAAAAAAAAAAAATTAAATTAATAAAACCTAAAAATAAAGAAAACACCAATTTTTTTATTGTTGTACACTTTAAAGTAATTAATGTTAACGAAATTGAAAATAAAACCATTTAAAATTAATAAAAAAAAACATTTAAGAAGAAATTTTACCCTTTTATTTTATTTGTAGTATTTCTGAACAATACATGTCGTAGTAACAGAAGAAAAAAATTTAATTAAAAAAAAAAAAAATTGCATGAAAAGCACAAATAAAAATTAAACATTTCTTTTTTACTTCTAAATTTCATTTATTTTTTCATTTTTACTGTAGTCAATATTATGTTTTGTTGAATTTAAAAATACAAAAAAAAAAAAAAAATTAATATACATATATTTTATATAGTACATACAATAATACATACATACTAAAATAATATAACTACTGTACTAACTCCTGTTTAAAAATATATGTTTTAGTATTAAGTCAATTAGATTTCTTATGACAAAATGTGCTGTTAAATATTGCAACTCTTAAATTAAATTTAATTTGAGGATAAGAAGTACTTGTACAATAAACAAATAACACATTTTATAAAAATTTTATTTTTTACTTTTTCTTTAATTTCAAACGCTTTCTATATAAAGCATGTTGCGGTTTCTTTAAAACTTCTTAATTTTTTTAAATTACTGAAAGACTTTTTACGTTTATACTGCTTAGTGAGGTCTTAACAATAAAAAACAAAAATTCAAATAAAAAATATAATATTAGAAAATACATTTGGGGCATTCACAAAGTGTGTTATTAAATCATATTGTCATAAAGTTGTAATTTTTTTATTACTTTAATTATTTACAGCTAATAATAAAAATACCATTTTGTGACAGCACACGTTGTAAATTCCCATTGTGAAGTATATGTAACATAATAGTGCATTTGTTTTAAGCAATTATAAATTTATAGGTAGTTTATCGCCTCTGTCCCGTCATTCTCAACTTTTTGAATACGAATGAATAATACCCATGAATTTGATATTTGGTGTTTGCAAATACCCATTATTTATTTTTTTTTTTCGGATATGTTTTAATTTTGTTAAAAATAAAACATCAAAATTTATATTAAAATAGGCTTTATTGTGTATTCGTTTTATTATATTTATTATTTAGATATTAAAAGAATAAATTACCATTCGTATTTCTTTTCATAAGGTTGTTCTAGAGGAAAGATATACGAATAAAGTTTTCATATATGGATTTTATTGTAGGATAGCAAAAAATTAGTATTAAATTCACAATTATGTGGGGTTATAAAATAATCCCCTTAAAAAATATAAAATAAATTTTTGGGTTCCATTTTTTATTTTATTTTCTTGTTTTAATTTATGTGTGAATCGCAATATTGCCATTTTAAAAATTATATACTTTTTGGACTCTTAAATTTGAAATTTAGTATTAATTTTCATTTACACACAAAAACGAACAGCAAATTTGACAACCCATATTAAAGTATTAAAATTAAAACGTCTCAATATAAAAACGCTTATTAAGATACCATTGCGAACATCGTTTGTAAAAAAAAAAACTATTTGATAATTTTATTTAATAATATGTAAAAGTGTAAAATTTAGTAGGTCTTTTTTTGACAAGTAATAAATAGATAATTGCTGAAACAAATGCACTTTAAATATAACAAAGAATAGTAAAGCAATTCCATAAAACATTAAGTTCTTAGAAGATCATAGTGACTGTTGTATAATAAGAGGACTCAGAGTGCTTTTCTTGCATTTTTTTTATTATTTTTTTACTTATATAGCTAAACACAGTTTGTAACACTAACAAAATATGTGAAATATATTAGAACAATTTATTATGTTTGTATTGTTTTGAAAACTACGCTTAATAGTAAAATTAAAAAATAAAAAAATAAAAAATTTATTAAATTTTCGAATATAAAAAATTTTCCATTCTTTGTTTCATTGTTTTTGAAAAAATGGTGCTTTTTTTAATCGTTTCATTTTTATACACTTCTTTTTTATTTTAATTTTTATATTTTTATTCCTTAATCGTAGTTAAAAAAATTGTTTTAGAGGAGCCTAATTTGTGTGTGCTTTTATTCTACTCGTATATATTGTACATGTATGTATATGTATTTAGAATTAAATTCGCATTGATATGTATGGGTTTCTTTACTAATACATTACGAAAACATGTTGTTGTTCCTTCATTTTTTCACAGGATATTTCTATAATCCGCTTTTTACAAACATTTAATAAATATTGTATTTTTGCAAATTAACCCGTAAGATATAGTACTCGTATGTAATTATATACAAACATAAATTTTAAGTTATTCTTTTTAATACGTACATACATACTACAGATATATTATTGGGAAACTATTAAATGCATGTTGTAAATAGAGATTCTCATATCAAACCATGCCTAAAGTTAGTCAGTTCAATTGTACATACTGTGGGGAGCAAATATGGTTATAAGCTTAACCTGGTAAGGCAAAGTCCCAGTTTTCTTGTTAAAAATTGCAATACAATTCATAATTATTAACCGCTGTATTTATAAAAAATTTAACAAGTATTACTTTGAAATTTGACAATTAAAAATTCCAAGTTAAAGTCTTCTTAGTATTAGCTTTTAAACCGGGGTTAACTTTTTACGCTTGGTTTAATATAGCTTAAAGCTAAAAAAGTTAAAATAAATAAAAAATAAAAATAAAAATGGTTATGTAACCAATCACCGTTCGAAATGGCTTCAATATTAGGGATTTACCACTGGATAATGCTTCGAGTAAGAAATATTTGCAATAAAATCTGTTATTTGTGAAAGAAGCAGATGTATTAGAGTGCTTACCAAAGTTAATATTGTCACAGTTTCCATTTTTCATTTGTAACCATGTGTAAGTAGTAAGAAAAAAAAATATTTTATTTTAAAAAATTTTTTCTGTTATATTAAAAAGCATGAAAACTTTAACAAAATTTCAAAATTTTTTAAATTCCAAATTTTTCAATACTACAGAGTTGTTTGAAAGGCCCTGATGATAATGCATGGTAACCTCTATATAACAATTGGCATAGAAACAAAGAAATTGCGAAAAATAATACATAAATAACGCGAATATATTATCCTTATTTTATAAAATAAATATGATATAAAATGTATGCTTTTGGGCAGGGATGAGCAACACGCGGCCCGCGGGCCGCTTGCGGCTCTTTCAACCTATTTATGCGGCCCGCCAAACAAATGTTGCTGCTTCTCAAAAATACACATAATATATAGACACATTAATCAACGAATTTCAATAACGAAGAAACTGGGAAGAGAGCAGTTTCCATGAAAATGTTTTCCTAACCATTAATTATCGATGTGGATACAGTTCCCGAAGACTTTCAAAGGGAAGTGATGGACATGCAGAAAAATACTGATGTAAAAAGTGTATTTCTCTCAGTAAACATCGAGAATGTTTATAAATCCGACCACCGACCAATTACCACCGATCAAGACTGAGTAATGCACGATTAGAAACTTGTGTATGTGTACCTACTTCATCAATTCCGTCTGATATCGATCAGGTTGTATCGAAAAAACAGTGCCAAATTTCTCATTAAAAATTTCAAGCAAATACTTTTTTTTTTTTTTTTGGCATTAAATTTTATATTTTTTTATTCTAATTTTTATTATAAATAGAGTTTTGTAAATTATTAGTATTTATGTGCGGCCCGCCAATATATTTTAAAATTTATAAGTGGCCCGTTGATTAAAAAGGTTGCTCACCCCTGCTTTTGGGGATAAGCATGTCTCTATGGCAGTGATGTCCACAATTCTCTTTCCCTATCACGCGTGATAGGAAAACAAATTCTGCTTGCGTCGAAGTCAAACACGTACAGAATAAAAAGAAATATTGTTACTCTTGCTCTTTTAATATTTTAGCTTCTCTCCAACATAGTGCAGGGTTGGATAGTGCATATTTTTTGTATCAGTTTTATTTAACTGAAATAATTATTCATTATTTCCTCCAAATTTATGGGACCTCTGTACTCCTTTATTCTTAATAGATCGGTCACATGTCTATCGGACAATCGATTACGTACTTTACTCAGAATTATGAAGAAAAATTTATGAAGTTATAAACAGAAAGTAATTCGAACATTCCCATTTCTGGTAGAAGTAAGCAGAGTCTTTTCTCTGCTTCATACACAAGCGCAAGTGTGTTTATGTAGTAGTGGACATCACTGCTCTATGGCCATTTCGTGTCTGCCAATAAGGTGAAAAGTATTTTTTTTTATTTTATAAAGAAAATTTCGAATTATTTTTAAAACTAATTGCCGTATTCGTAAAAAATACTGTTAGTTTATAAAAAAATTATTTCACAAATTTCATGCAATACCCAGTATTATAGTACTAAAATATTTTAAATAATCCCATAAACCAAGTTATGAAACTTATTATCATATAATATATTTAAAATAAAACTTCACTTTTGGCTTTAACACGGGATTCAGATTATGACTTTTTTTTAAAACCTACATAAAACAGCATATGATTTTACAAAATTCCTATATTAGAAAAAGTTAAGAATTTACTTTTTGATTGATTATAATGAACCGTATCAAAATACATGTTCCTTAAAATTTTACACTTCTGCAATAAAAAATTTCGACTTTATGACAAAAGTGGTGATTTATTTTCTTGTTTATTGTAAAGTGTTTTGTTTCTTCTGAAACATTTTTTAAATGTAGCTAAGTGGTATTAAAATTGTTATATTATTATTACTGTTCGTGTTTCCTCACTCTATACACTGTGGCGTTTACTGTGTATTAAGCATATTAAGAGCATACAAACGAGTATAGTACTCAGATAGCTTTATAAAATTGCTTTCCTTCAAACTATAAAGTATTAAAGACACTGTTCTTTTGGAATTCTGAAAAAGCCCAAAAGTAAAAGAAACTATAATGGTATAGACCAGGGATGAGCAAAAAGCGGCCCGCTTGCGGCTCTTTCAACCTATTTATGCGGCCCGCCAAACAAATGTTGCTGCTTCTCAAAAATACACATAATGTATAGACACATTAATGAATGTTTATAAATCCGACCACCGACCAATTACCACTGATCAAGACTGAGTAATGCACGATTAGAAACTTGTGTATGTGTACCTATCTCATCAATTCCGGCTGATATTGATCAGGTTGTATCGAACAAAAAGTGCCAAATCTCTCATTAAAAATTTCAAGCAAATATTTTTTTTTGTTTTTTGGCATTAAATTTTATATTTTTTTATTCTAATTTTTATTATAAATAGAGGTTTGTAAATTATTAGTATTTATGTGCGGCCCGCCAAAAAATTTTAAAATTTATAAGTGGCCCGTTGATTAAAAAGGTTGGTCACCCCTGGTATAGACTATACACTCGCATGTTTGGGTCTGCTTTTTATGGAGTCATTTCGTCCTTTATTTTTTTAGTAAATTTTATATTTTTGAATTTTATTTTTTTTACTAAGAATTCTATTAAATATTTTTAACAAGAAAACTGCAGTGTAGAGAAAAATATTCTAGTAAAACTTAAAAGTAGTTATAAACTAGTAATTAATAGGGTTTAGTTTTCTACTAAAAAATGTAGCTGATTGTCTGTTGTGTTTCCTTCAATGCGAAAGCATAAAGATCTTTTGGAAAAACTTGTGGCTGTGACGCAAAACCGTTAGAGTAACAGATTATAATAAAACGAAATCTAAATAGAATACAAAACATATTAGATTTATGCATATACTTATAATAAAATCCTACTTATTTTTGTATAAAATAATAACCGATTAATTGGACATCAAACAAATCTCCCTCGATTCTTAAAATACTCCTTTTTAAAAATTAAGAAACATTTTTCAGAAACATAATACAAGCATTTTTTATAATATTTGGTCTCATAATTTTTGTCTACCATATGTAAAATTCTATACTAATACTAATGAATTAAGGCAAGTGCACAAACTGTGATTGTCCCTAATATTTTATACATAAAAATTTAAATGTGTGTAAAATGTTGTGTTTTTATTGAATAATTTGAATAATAAGACTAAACTACAAGGCTGCCTTGCTGTGTCTTCGTTAGAACTTGGCTTAAAATCAATAACAAATCAGGAATTTTTTTAATATTTTTTATCATGGAAACTCATAAATCTTAAATACATATGAATATATATGTATGTATATTGCATTGTATATAAGAATTCTAAAATTTTAAAACTTACATTTTTGAGTTTATTTCACTCTATAGAAGAAAGTAAAAAACGAAAGCAGATATATAAATATTTTAATTTCCTTTAAGTCACACATATTAGAGCTCCATAAAAGTTTATGAGTAGAGTATAAGTACATACATACATATGTATGTTGTTTTTTCTTTTCATCATTTAATGTCTTTTGTTTTTTTTATCCATAAATAAATATTTTGATTTTGTTTCCTTAATGTAAATGCTCAAGTTAAAACGCATTTTGAATTTTGTTTTGTTTTCAACACAAAATAACAAAAATTAAACATATAGTACTGTGGTTAATTTATCAAAAATAAAATTTACAAAATTTTCTCTTTATCCATATAGATTTTATTTAAAAACTTTATAATATTAGTAATGTATTATTTTTAGATGTATTAAATTTTATTAAGTGCAAATACAAACATACAGTTAAAAATTAAAAAATTTGAAATTGATTTCCTCCTTAAAGCTATTTTGAAGAGGAGAATAAGAATAAAAAAAAAACAAATTAAAATGTAAACGGATTTATTTCTGTTGCTTTAGTTTTGTGTCTTGTTTTGAATGATGAAAAAAAATTTCAATATTGTTGTATTTGTGTTTGCTGAATACCTTTTATGCTCTCTTATACTGATCACATTAAAGTTTTCTTTCTATTCTATCAATAAAAAAAAAAAATAATAATACTCGTAATTCTGCATTTTAATAATATTGTAATTTGATCATTTAGATCCAGCTTTATTATGATTTTTAATTACATGTTAATAATTTTTTTTTATTTATTTATTTGAACATATTTTGCACAGTGGGCCTTATTGTATACAAATGTGTTTTATTCTTTGTTTTTTGTTTAATGTCTTTTAAATGTAATGGTAAAAAACATTTCGAATAACAAATTTGTTGAACAAGTTATAAATTATCTCAAGCTTGACGTCTCTATGTAATATTTTCTACAGAGAGCAGATTTTTGAGATTTAAAAAGTTGCTCATAGATAAACTCAGGGGTGCCAGAAACTTGTGAAAGGTATGAAAATGGGAGGTCGCGGATTGCCACATCATTTAACAGTAAAAGTAATAAATAATGATTTTGTCTGTCAAGTTTTTTTTTACCTATAAATATAAACAATAAACAAGACAAGCTATAGCATATGTAACAGATTTGCAAAGTAATTTAATACATGCATACTATACCTACAATTTACATCAGTTACAGAACTTATTTTACTTTTTCAAACATTAATATTTCAAAATATTTGTACAAAGACTGGTAAAAAAAACGTATAGAACTTCAATAACCCATCCTGGGGCTCTATTCTGTAATTTTTTTAGACTAAAATGCTAAAATTTTGTGATTTTAGAACAGGCTGGGCATTAGAATACATAATATTAAAAATTTCAGAGATGATAGGCATGAAGCTTATAAATTACAATACGCGTGTAAGAATTGTATTCCTAGCCAAAAAGTGCTATATCAGGTGATAGGCATGAAGCTTATAAATACAATACGCGTTTAAGAATTGTATTCCTAGCCAAAAAGTGCTATATCAAGTTTATAAATTTTTAGCGATAGAGTTTTTGCTTAGGAGAGCTACAGATTAAGGCACCTGGCTTTGTTATTAATTTTTAAAACTGCTCTTAAAATCCTTAATTTTTGATTTAAGCTTGTTTTTAACTGAGATCATTAAACTCAATAAATGCTCTAGTCTAGCGTTCGAAAACGGTAAAACTTTTCTCAAACTTGTTTTGAATTAGTTGGAGCCTCTATAAGTGTTAAAAAAGCACAAAAAATATTAACGGCCTGTTTCCAGAAGACGAATGTTTTAAGACTTTTGTCTTGTTTTCTTTATCTAGCACAATGTAATCCAAATCTTTTATTTTCTGTACACGATTGTGCTACAGACTCATTTAATTTATTAAGAGTTTTGGTTAACTATGATCTAGCACTAAAAATGCTAAAACGGCACCTCTGAGTCAACGTTTTTTTTATATATTTATTCTAAATTTTTTTTCTTTACTCATAATTTTTACTTCCGATTTATATATTTACGGCCTAGCTTCTCGCGATACCCATCTTGTGTGTGTTAATTTTTATCCATGAGCAATTTTTATTCATGTTATGTTGCCCTGTAAGACTTATTCTCAAAAATATATTTTTTCATTGCTTAAAAAATTTTACAATGAATTCAGTTCCTTTCTCAAATTCCTATTTGGAATCACTTCTTGGATCTTTATTATTTGAATCTATTTATAATTATTATATGGGTGTAATTTCTCGTTGCTCGATGTTTTAATGGTTACACTGAAAAATAAGTTGAATTTACAAATACCAACACATGGGTGTAAATAAAAGTAACTCAACACAAAAATAATGGTGAGAATTTTCATTGGAAAGAGTCAAAATGTAATGTAAAAAATGAATATGTACAACACAAAGAACTCCGATGAAACCTTCGTAGCGGGGGCCGAAAACTAGTTTACTTCCGCTAGTATTTATACATATTCCTTAACGGATGTTAATTCTTATTAAGAAACCACTTTTAGAATCTCAAGACGCATATAATAATTAAAATAGATGAATTCAATTCCTTTATCTTATACATTTAATAAGATATGAAATATTTTTTTCTGCGTGAAGTACTTCTTTTATTCCAAAGAGTAAGAATGTAGTTTTGCATTTTCTATTTTCTAATTTGACATTTCTTTTTAATTAATTAATGTACAAAGATCATGAAAGGTAGTGCTGTCTTGGGTAAAAATTATTCTAAATGACTCATAATAGTGAAGATAAGACTTCAGCGTCTCAGGTTGGATTCAATTTGCAGAACGTGAAAACTAATTAGCTTTGAAAAATAAGCGGCATCATAATGTAAAATAAAATATATTAAAAATATGTATATGCATTATAGTTAGTAGTGCTTCTATTCATCATTACGATTACAAAAAATTAAATAGAAAACATTTTTTTTATTTTTCAATATTTTTTTCTACTATACTTTCTTATCATTTCATTTAGGATATTAAAGTAGTTTCGCGGTTTAACGAATCTATATATTATTGTCAGGTTATTTTGAACATCCGCGCTTGGTTAGATTTCTTTAAAAATATAAGAGGTATAATATTTTAATAATTTATTTTATTAAAAAATAATTTTTGCATATATGCATTCAAAGCTATAATTAAAACAAAAAGAAACAATTCATATCACTTTGGCATGTAAAACTAACAAATTAAAAAATAAGTTAATAGCTTTTCTGTTTCGTGATCCAAAATTTGTATCTTTGATACTTTTTAAAAGGGTTTCCTTTGACTTTAAAATGGTAGACACAGTGGATTTATTCAATTCATATTTCTTGCATGGATCTTTTACTCGTAAAACATTCCGGTGGTCATCGATGATTTTTATTTTGTCTTTCAAAAATAATCTTTTTCTTCTGCTTACTTTACTGTTTACATGACAATTTAATACCACAACTAACTATATATAGTAAGTTGAAGAAAAAACATAGGAAAAGAGCTGAAAATAATTTTAAATTTGTTTCTACTCTCGATCGTTTTTGCTACTGTTGTTCTACCAATATGTAAAATTCGTTTTTTTTTAATATAAAATTTTTGTTTTATTTGTTCGTTAAACCGAATACAAAAATTATTTTTTGTTCGCTATATAAAGTACTCAATAGAAAAAATTAAATTGTTCGTTAAACAGCGAAACTACTGTATATTTTTTTAGAATTTTTTTTTTTAATTACTTACAAAGAAATTTTGTTAAGGCTTTTTATTCTGTTCTTAAATATGTAAATGGTAATCCGTAGTGTGCATTATATGCAAAATGAAAATAAATAAACATTTTAACATTCAACAAAAAACAATCATAATATTTAATGATAAAAATAATTAACAGAAATAGTAATGAAACACTAACTTAATTTGTTTAAAGCAAAATGTATTTGTAATTGTTTAATTGTATGTCTGTATAAATATTTTTTATAAACGTATTAAATAATTATAACCTTTAAAATAATTTAAATATTGCATTTTGGCATTTATATATATTTTATATTATTTTCTTTTTTCGTTTTTTCTTTCTTCTTCATATATTTATTAAATCAAAAACTAAAACTAAAAAAAAAACAAATCAAATCTATTCAACTCAAAAATATAATAAAAATTTCTGTATGTGTCGCAAAAAAAAAAAAAAAAATGCAAAATAATAAAAAAACCAAAATAATATTAACAAAATATATTTATTATATATACATAAAAAACCTATATACTACATACATATACATATATACATATGTATAATCAATCAATCAATCGTTAATGTTAATGCATAACTATAATAAAATAAATAATTGTTATTGGGTTGTGTGTTTGTTTATATTGTATTTGTATACATATTTCCTTTTCTTCTTTTAATTAAATTGAAAAAAAAATCTACTACTACCACCCATTCTTTATCACTGCATTAAACAAAACAAAAAATAATATTCTTCTTTTTATATATATATATATTACAACCTAAAACAATGAGTTAAAAATTAATGTTTTTAATACTTTTCAATAATTTAAAATTGCTATTACTAAACCAAAATATATATATATATATAAATATACATACATATATATGTATATATTGATAAAAAAAAAAATTAAAAATGATCAGCGATGTACAAACAAATAATAATGGAAGTTGTTCTACTAATAGCAAAGAAAATCACTACAATAACAGTTCTCATAAAAATAATTCCCATTCGAATCATGCTAACAATTATCACCAACATCTTAACAATAATTCTCAAAACCATTACAACAAATACAAAAATCACCATCACATCCATCAAACCAATAGTTGCATTAATAATAATAATAATAGTAAATTGAATAATAGTAATAAATGTACCATTGCTTCTGGTCAACACCAACACAAGCAATATATGTCCTCCTTAAAATCTTCGACAGTGGCTGCTGTATCTTCACCAAATTCAAATACTTCACAGCGCTGTTCTAGTCCTTTAGTTTCCTATAATCAAATTACTCAACCAAGCTTAGGTAACTTGGCTAATTTAGCAAATTCACAATCCACTTCAATTGGCGCAATTGTAAACTCAAACAAGACAAATAGTTTAAAAATTTCTACCCTATTATCTTCTCCGGAAATGCGTTTGACTTTAAGAACTTTATCACCAAATACTACAGTTAGACATTCTAATACAAATCGTTTACTAATGTCCCCCCAATGTTTAAGTCAAACAAATATGAATATCCCCCCAAATATTCCACCTATTTCCCAGCACAAGTTCCAATCCAATAGTCATAACCATCACCAGCAACACCAACAGCAACAGGAATCGCATCAAAACCGTAGTAATTGTAGTAATTCTTTTTCTAACACTAACAATAATAGTGAATTAAATAATAATAATCATAATAATAACAATAATAATCATTATATACAACAACACTACCAACAACAAAATACCTCTTTCTCCTCTTCCCATACACATACATCACATAATCGCACACAACACCTCCAAATCCATCATAATCACCTCTCCAACTGTAAAAATAACAACACTCCACATAATGTTTACCAATATTCAATCCACCATCATAACCACAATCACAATCTATTGTCACCACCATCATCATCATTAACATTCTCTTCATCATCATCATCTTCATCAACCAATCATAACCAATCCCTTCCGCTAAAAAAATCAACAACAACTTCAAATTTACATACAACCAATACAACAACAAATAGTAATTATACTGATGATGTGAATGTAAATTCTTGTAATGACATGATTCCTCAACACGCACTACAACACCACCTACAACAACAACCAATTTATCACCATCAACGATCTCGTGGACCGATAACTAAACCAATTATGATACCTTCGCCATCATCATCACCAATAACAACAATGCATATCGATGACGATAACAATATGAACAATGTCGACGAAAATGTTGGCAATAACAATCGACAAAATTATGTACATTATCACCATCAACGATCTCGTGGACCGATAACTAAACCAATTTTGATACCTTCGCCATCATCATCACCAATAACAACAATGCATATCGATGACGATAACAATATGAACAATGTCGACGAAAATGTTGACAATAACAATCGACAAAATTATGTACGTTATCACCATCAACGATCTCGTGGACCGATAACTAAACCAATTATGATACCTTCGCCATCATCATCACCAATAACAACAATGCATATCGATGACGATAACAATATGAACAATGTCGACGAAAATGTTGACAATAACAATCGACAAAAATATGTACGTTATCACCATCAACGATCTCGTGGACCGATAACTAAACCAATTATGATACCTTCGCCATCATCATCACCAATAACAACAATGCATATCGATGACGATAACAATATGAACAATGTCGACGAAAATGTTGACAATAACAATCGACAAAATTGTGGACGTTCAACAACAACAACCACCGCTACTTTAAAAACCAACTTATCCATAACAACAACCACAACGAATATAAAAACATGTACCGTCTCAACCTCAACAAATGCCAAAAATCAAAATACCCCACCATTACAACGTAACGATTACGCCAGCAGTAATAGCCCACATCACCACCATCATCAACAACAACCACAAACAGGTGCAGGTGGTGGTAATGGTTCCCAAACGTTGCATCAGCAACAATTTCATGGACCACATTATTATAATGGTCGTAGAGGTGTTAATTTGCATGCAAGCAATGATTTTAATAATTTCAATAGACGAGGGGGCAGCTCAAATAACAATGGTACCACAGTAATGATGCCACATCGTAGTGGTGGAGAATTTAATCAATTCAATAACAACAACAACAACAACAATGATCGCTATAGTCACAATCGAAATTTTAATGGCATTAATAGTAACAACAACAATAATGCCATAAACTCAGGACTTGCTGAAAGAAATGTTCAAGGCAACTTTACTAATAACTTGGTAAGTACATTACATATCGTATGTGAGAATCAAAATTTATTTCAATTCACAGATTATTAAAATTTGTGGTACCCGAGAGGGTGCGAGGGTTGTGGGGGGTGGGGCACCGACACCGAGCACTCCGCTCGTGGCAATAATTATGACATTTTTTTTTTAGAGGTATAGAACTTCGAATTGAAATAAAACACAAGAAAATCGTTTTAATGTCCATCATTGGCTTTATTGGAAGGATAATTTTATACCATTAATGTTTAAATATGATTTCGGGCATGTGGCCGCCGCGGCTAGCTCGAATAAAGCCAATTCTACAGGTCCAATTTTCAACCACTTTTTCGAGCATATGGGGCCGTATGTTGGCACTAACGCCACGAATGTTGGCTTCCAAGTCCCCTAACGTTTCTGATTTGTTGGCGTAGACGAGCGACTTCACATATCCCCAAAGAAAATAATCCAATGGTGTCAAATCACACGATCTTGGTGGCCAACTGACAGGTCCATTCCGCGAAATTATGCGCTCATCGAATGTTTCCTTCAATAAATCGATTGTGACGTGCGCTGTGTGGCATGTAGCGCCGTCTTGTTGGAACCACAACTCATCCACATTCATGCCATTCAATTCCGGAACAAAATAGTCGGTTATCATGGCTCTATACCGGTCTCCATTAACGGTAACTGACTCTCCAGCATTATTTCGGAAGAAGTATGGCCCAATGACTCCACCAGCCCATAGAGCACACCAAACAGTCAGTTTTTGTGGATGTAATGGCGTCTCAAGGGTCTCATGTGGATTCTCTTCACTCCAAATGCGGCAATTTTGCTTGTTGACGTAGCCATTCAACCAAAAATGAGCCTCATCATTGAACAAAATTTTGCGATGAAAATCAGCATCGAGATCAATCTCATTTTCGGCCAATACACCAAAATCATGACGCATTGCATGGTCTCGCGGCTTTAATTCTTGCACAAGCTGGATCTTGTAAGGTCGCAAGCCAAGATCTTTGTGCAAAATCTTCCATAAAGTTGATGGACAAAGCTCCAATTGCTGTGCACGGTGGCGAATCGATTCATTCGGGTTCTCTTCAACACTTTGCTCTACAGCAGCAATTTTTTCTTCGGTGCGCACTGTTCGACGTCTCTGCGGATGCGTATTATCACATAGAGTAAACGTAGTGCGAAAACGATCCATGGTTAACCGAATTAATTGCTCTGAAGGACGATTATGTCGACCATAAAATGGACGGAGCTTGCGGTAAACTTCGCGAACTGAACCATTATTTTCGAAATAAATTTGCACGATTTGCAAGCGTTGTTCTTTTGTCAACCTGTTCATGATGAAATGGCAAACCAAACTAAATATTAATCACTTGACACTTGATGCCAACTTAAAGTTCTATAGCTCAATAAAAAACACCCTGTAGAATATAAATAATTTAATATCGTATTGTAATTTAGTAAATAATAACTAAAATTTGTAATAACTTATTATGTGATTTTTTTATTTGCAGCACATGGATGGTTATGGAACAGGTAGTAGTAATTTTCGTATATCTGATAATACTGAGGGCAATTCAAATTTTTTCTTGGGAGGCATCCATGTTAATAACAACAATAATAATGGCAACAATCGTAACATTAATGGAAATAATAATTCATATAATCGTTCACAATACTATCACAGTAATGGAAATCAATTTAATAGCGGACCGTCAACATCTGCAACCGCATTAGCCGGTCCTATAACTTTATTGGATGGACCTTCTTCTAGTTCAGGGGCAATAGGACCAATTTCAGGTTCCACATGTTCTTTAAACAGTACCAATATTTTGAAATCTGATAGTCCATCAAGGAAACGTAGGCGTTTATCGGGTCGTATGCCTAGCCAATCACCACCAGCTATTTGGGAGCAAAGACGTTCTCCACGGACCTTGGTAAATAGAGAGCATATTTGTGATAACTAAAAAATGATTCACTTTTGTATTCATTACACACACTTTCAGTTACAGCAAGGAAGCCCACCAATACGACGACCACGTCTCAGGGATACGAATACAGTTGCACAAAATTCAAACTATTTTAATAATGGTTATCATAATTCACATCAGACACAGCAGCAACAGCAACAGCAACAACAGCAACAACAACAACAACAACAAAATAATCATCAGCAACAACTACAACAACAACAACATACAAATCATATTAATCAACAATTTATACAACAACAGCAACATCAACAGCAACAGCAACAACAGTCAGCCCAACATCGCTCTACTTGGGAATTAGCAGCTGCAGCTGCAGCAGCAGTAGCAACGAACACAAATACTGGGCCCTCCGTCGCACTTATTCATACACCACCGCCGCCACCACCCGCTCATCATCATCAACAAACACAAAGTCCAACAACATTGCAACCTCCACCTCTTATGGTTGACTTAAATCAAGTTCCTGTCAGCTTATCACTTCGTCATGCGGAACCGATATGGGCTTCAATTTGCACGTATCAGGCACAACCACCACAACCTCGTTTAGCTCCCTGTCACCTTCACAGCATATATACACAGCCTTTTACAGCTCATGCAGCCTGTAACTCACATCCTCATGCACAGTTTCCTTCAAATACTGGTGGATTTTCGACAGCCACTAGTACACCTTTACAAGTAGCTCAGGCTCCACAACATTTAGCTGCGGCTAATGCAGCTGCGGCTCAACATCAACAACATCAGTCGCAACAAGCAGCGGCTTTAGTAGCTGCTGCCACAGTCGCTGCTGCTAATTACCCCAATTCTTCCCATCTAGCACAACAGCAACGTTCAGATGCAGCTGCAGCTGCCGTTGCTAGCTTATCCTTAGATCCAACAAGCGGTCATCATCATCATCATCATCATGCTCAGAATGTCACAACTGTGCCACAACTACAAGCAACGCCTATACATTTGACAACGATGCAGGCTGCAGCCGCCGCTCATCATTCACATTCCATTGCAGCAGCAGCTGCTGCTGCTGCACAAGTCTCACAACTTTCAGCTACACCGCAGCAAATTATTATCTCTACTGAAGTGAGTTAAAATACAATGTTATTAACCTTGTGATTCTCAATTGATTTTGAATATTTATAGAGACGTACATTCCCTACTCATCGTCGAATTACCCGCTTTTGGCCAGCCAACCACCCTCATGGACCTCACAGGCATGTGTTGCAACCACAAGCTTTGGGTCCTCATCAAGCCACGCCAGTACAAATTCAAACGACTGGTATTATAAATCCAGGATTTTTGCTCAATTTCTTGTAAGTATAAACACAATAAATCTACAGAAATACGTACATATATAAAATCGTTGCTGTAATTATTTCCTATTCGCAGCGAAAATATTTGGGTTACAATTTTTAATTAAAATTTTAATTGATATTTAATTTTCTCAATTAATTTTTTTAGTTAAAGGAATTATTTTTTTTTTATTTAACCATTTAAATAATTTAAATTTTATTTTGCTGCATTTTTTTTTGCATACAAATAAAATTTTAATTGACTAGAATTTCGTTGCAAAACTTGAAATTACTAATCAGTTAATTGATAATATGTATTAGGGGTAACACTCGAAATTAGTTGGAGTAGTAAACATTTTTTATTGAAATCAATTCTCAATTTTTTCTGTGTTGTTACTTTAATAGGGCAATGTTCCCCTTATCGCCATACAATCAACATGAGCTCAGTTCATCCGATTCCAGTGAAACCGAAAACTATGAAGCCTTATTAAGTTTAGCTGAGCGCTTGGGCGAAGCTAAGCCTCGAGGTTTGGCTCGCAATGAAATTGAACAATTGCCGAATTATAAATTCAATCCAGATAGCCACAACGGTATGTTTATTAATTATGAAGTAAACCATAGTCTTTATTTAAATGTGTTTTTTTTTTTTTGCGTAAATATATATATACATATATATACTATATATTATATACAGGTGATCAAACATCGTGTGTTATATGCATGTGCGATTTTGAATTACGTCAAATTCTACGAGTTTTGCCATGTTCACATGAGTTTCATGCTAAATGTGTTGACAAATGGTTAAGGGTAAGTAAATTTACTAGTACCTCGGCTTTGTTCAGACGATTATCAAATCTGGCAGTATATATACTAATGAACTAAGAAAATTATGAGAAAAATATACAATTCGTTTTCAGATGACTGTCAGATAAGCATTTGTGCAAACTGCACGATTGTCAGAATTCTTATAAAGTAAAAATTGACGGCTTAGTTGTAAAAAAAGCAAAAAATTAGAAAGTAAATGCAAAATATTAAATGATTTTCTTTTTCTACTTTAAGCTTTTTATTTTTGTAAACTTTTAAGTTTTAGGGTTTAAATTTATAAATTCTCTTTCATATATTTAAAATAACATGAAGAAATATCTGACAGTTTTGAAAATTTTATTATATAAATCTGACAATGTCTGGCAATATTCTGACTACGGCTGCGAAAGTTGTTTACTTGATTGCCAAATGTCTTGCTATATTGTCTGGGGTAATGATATTAAGCTAACATTTTCAGTTCACCTGATTGTGAAGTATTTTAAGGAAATTTTACTGACAACATTGTTAGATCTGGCAAATGTCTGAACAAAGCTTTATAGTATCTTGGTGTTTGCAAATAAATATTTTTCTTATTAATTATTATTCCTTATCATCATAGTCAAACCGAACTTGCCCCATATGCCGTGGAAATGCCTCAGATTATTTTGATAATCCAGAACGTCAACAGCAAACCAATCAAATAACTGCGGCAACCGGAAATAGTAATAATAACAACAATGCTATAAATAATAATAACAATAATTCAACAGTTAATAACAACATAAACGTAACAACTTCTACAACAACTGCATCAGTCCATCCAAATAGCCAAACAACACAAGCACACTGAAAAGGATTTAATTAATAACTAACACAACGAAATTAAATGTTATTCATTTCTTTCATTGTTTTTCTATATACTATATATACATACATATTTATATATAAATCGTATTAAATATGAAATTAATCAGACTTTCTCATCCCCTTGCACAGCACTTCCGTATATTAGGCCCAATATATTTACTTACATATGTATGTGTATGTATGTACATATAAACAAAAAAGACGATAAATACTTATAAAAACAACAGTTATGCCACCAAGTTTTCTAATTATATTAAGAAAACCAAGTTAATTATTGTGCCCTTTCTTCACTTTACAATTAGATAAAAATTAGAAATTAATAAAAACCAAACTATTACTATTACTACTACTACTTTTATTACTTTATAATTACAACTGTATACTAAATATTGTATTAAAAACAAAAAGCAACTTATTTAATTTTTAAAGTTTCACCTTTTATACTAAATATTAACAAATAAAAGAAATATATTATTATTATTATTATTTTAATTTTTAAATGTTTAAGAACTGCTGCTAACCCATAAACAACTATTGCTCTGTCTTCGTTTTATTATACATTTTAATGTATGCATGTACGTATTTATAATTTAGCCCATAGAGTGTGTTCAAATAAAATATGCCCACTTATATGTATGTAATGTAATCTATTTTAAATTAACACCAACATTTTCTATGTTCTAAAAATGCAAAAATGCTTAAATATAAAAATATAAATATATGATAATCGTAAAAGAACACAAAAAAAAAAAAAAATTATCAAACAAATATGAAAAAAAAAAATAAAATCTTTTAATTTTATTAACCAAATGTAGTTCATTTATTAAGAATACTATAATATTCTTCTTAGTATTTTTTTTAAATAATGGCATACCAAGTTACCTTGATGTAGAGCTAGCAAATTATCGATAATATTGCTCTCTCATTCATTCGCGGCCAGGTCTTAGTGGGAGCCATCTTGTTTCAGTTTCAATCTTATTGCAAATTTCTATGCAATACTTGTCAAATAAAACCTTAATAAGCTACAATAAAAAAATGTTTATGAATACGGAAGTAAAAATAAAAATACCATTTCTTTTAGACTTAAGCGTAAAAATTTTAAATCGCGATTATCGCGAATACCAGCGCTAACTTCTAAAAACGGCTAATGCCATTGAACTCACCGTACTCGAATTAGCTTTACCAGTAGGGTGCCCCCCAGCTTGTTAAAAATAGTGTCAAATGCGAGCACAGTGTAATTATATGTGATTTTTGAAATAATCCCCTTTAAAAATAAAAACTTAATTTTTAGCTTTAATTTTTTAACTTTTCTTTTTTCCTTTTTGAATTTTTGTGTCAGTCGCAATATTTCCAAATTAAACTTGATATACTTTTTCGACACTTAAATCTGGAATTTAATATTAATTTTCATTTGCACACAAAAAGGAACAGCAAACTTGACAACCCATAGTAAAGTATTATAATTAAAACGTCTCAATGTTTTCAGATCCCATTGGGAACACTCTTAATATTATATTAATGGCTTATTTGACAAATTTCAATTCTAATTTTATTCATAAAAGTTAAAAGCTTATATTCGTCTACATATACATACATATGTATACGTAATTGGCCATTACAGCTCTATTTAGGGTTATATACTTAGTTATAAGGTTAGCTACACGCAGAATCCATGTTGTGAGCGTCAATTTTTATCTATGAGTATGGGGACCTACAGTTTAACGTCGACTCCGAACGAACGATTGAGTAGTTTGTTCATGGCAATTAGTTACTCTCAGAGCTTTTGTAATAAGACTGCTAAGAGGTAGTCGCCGTAAGAAATATACTATTTTTATTCTAAGTCAGCATAATTGCTGAACAGAAAAAATAAAGAAAAAACATAAATGAACTTTATTTTTATGCTGAAAATTTGATTTTACACAATGCACCGTACAAAATTTTAAAATATTTCACTCATTACTACTGTTTTTCTATCTTTACTAATTTAATTTAAATAATTATATGAGTTCCAGGTTTTTGTGTAGCTTCGTTAGAAAATATGTTCTTTATAAAAAAAGTAAAAAAAAATATTTTGAAAATATTAATACATATACTTACATACATACATATGTATGTATGTATAAATTGAAAAATTTTAAACTTTATTTTGTGCTTTATATATATAATAATAATAATATTACATAATACAAAAATATTAAAGATTTTTATTTGAAAAAGAGCTATAATTTATATATGTATGTAATTAGATAAAATTAAATTTATTGTGAATATTTTACTTTTAATTTTACATGTACTTACTGCTTTGTTCATAAAAAGTTTGAAAGGTTTATAAAAGGCTTATTTGACAAGTATTGTATAGAAATTTACCAAATAACTGCCGCATTCATAAAAAATATTGTTCGCTTGTTATAAGCTTATTTGACAAATTTCAAGCAATACTTGTCAAATAATAAAAGTATATTTTATGAAATCGTTTGTAAACTTATTTTATGTTAATGAATACAGCAGTTACATAGGTTTTATTAAAAACGTCTTCTAATTCTGGTTTTTCTACAACTCGAAAAATGGAAACATAAAATAAAAATATAAATATATAAGCATAAATAATTAAATAAATCAATAAATGTATAATAAATATTTAAGATAAATTTATAGAGTTTCATTTTTTGAATTTAACGAATTACATACGAGTATAACAATAACAATTTGTAAACGTAGAAGCAATCTTTTTCCCCCAAAATGAATATAATTGTAGATTTTTTAATTAAATATATGTATATTAAAGATATATAGGTACAACACATAGGAAATCAGAACCTATTTTACAAAAAAAAAAAAAAAAAATAAATAAACAGAAAAAAAGAGAAAAAAGGAAACAAACTACATGGCTTTTTATTAAATTCAAAACGTTTTTTACAAAAACCATTTTAAGCTAACTTTCAGCAAATTCTTTATAAAAATAACCAATTGATAAGCAAATGTTTTTAGGCCACGCATTGAAGAAAATAAAAATACATATGTATGTACATTGTACATCTCTTAATTACTACTTTTTCTATTTAATAAAGACGAAATCTTATTTTTAGAAGAATAATACAAAAACTTATTACTTTTCAAATAAAATATAGACCAACATATGCCCAATTCACAAGCAGTATTGTATCCAATGCATTAATGTAAGTGTGACGTAATTTTATTTAACTATACCTACAGTGTAATATCTCTCAACGCAAACTCTGAGCGCTACTCGTCGTTTATGGCAACCAATGAATTTTTTGCCTTGTTGAGCCAGTCAACATAACCTTTAAGAAATGTTTCTCAGTTTTCGCAACATTTTCCTCATAATATTTAATTTAATTTATTTTTATTAACATATTTCTTATGGTAATTTTAATTAATTTTCATTGCCTCCAGATAGTTCAATCAAGTATTAAAATATTATTTCTTATAATTATTCGTTTTTGAACAATCTTTAAAGAAATGCTTATGGTCAAAGAAATATTTGACATAAAATATTTCCATAAGTTATGCTTTTTTGATCAAATAATTGTCTAATTTACCGTGTTGCACTAAAAATAAAAAAAAAATATATACATAAATAATCAAAAACATAGTGGCAACGATTTTTTTTAAGAAATATTTGACAAATGTAAACATGTGCGGGAGTTTATGTGCTCTATCCTATCTATTTAGGTTTTTGACAACAAAATTTTAAAAATCTGCAAGATACTATCTGGACAAGATATCCGAAAACGCATTCCAGACTTTAAAAATTTGGGGTCTAAAAAATTTAGTGGCATAATTAACTCGAGATATATAAAAAATATGACAAGGCGTATAGAGCACATAAACTTGATAGGGGCAAATAAATAAATGCTAATTTTAATAGAATTACTGAAATCGTTTTAAAATGAGACATTTAAATTAAATTTGTTAAGTTTCTTTTTTTTGAACAAATTGCCTAATTTACAAACTGCATACATAGTATTATTGTATTGATGTACATATAAATGTACATACATATGTTGTAAAAATTTCAAATATATTTGTTTTTGCTTTTAAAACTTTACATGAAAATATATTTTTGTTTTAAAACTTACTTACAATACTTAGAATGTTGTGAATTCGGCTAATATTTATATGTACATATATTATGTTCTATATTTATAAAAGTTCTTAAAATATGATCACATTAGGCGAAAAATAGTTGTGTTACGCTTTTTTCGTCAAATATTTGCCTAATGTGACCGCAGGTTTTGAGAAAAATAACAAATAAAATATATATATTAAATTGAAAACACAAATATATGTGTAAATTTTACATACATACATATATTTTTTCTCTTTTTTAAAACTAAAAAAAAACTACATATGCACATATGCATGGATTGACGTATGTAAGTGTGCGTACCTCCCTATGTTGTATGTATATTTAAAACAGATATTTGTGACTTGTAGTAGAAATTTTATAACAATTAATTAAATAAATAATAAAAAAAAATATAAGAGATCTTAATGTTTAAAACTTAATGCTAACAAAAACAAAAAAAAAATAAAAAAACAACAGAATAAGCTTTAAATAAAACGCAAATGTATGTATGTATGTATATGTTACATACACTTACATATAATTAAAAATTAATTTTAAGACAGAAAAACAAAAAAAAAAAAACAAAAATACAACACAACAAGAACAACAAATAATTATGAAAATGATTCCTGCCCTCCATTTGCAACTAGTATTTATATATCTAAAAGTCTTATTATTATAAATAATTATATATATACATATAATATATATGAACATTTAAATGTATTTAATATTACTATATATTAATTATTAAATAAAAACAGGAAGAAAATAAAATAGTTTTCAAATATATAAAATAAAAAAAAAATTATTATATTAGCATACATACATACATATATACAAACACACGTAAACATATATAAGCAAAATTTAAACTTAAATTGTTTGCTTGTTATGCTAAAGCATTATTTAATATAAATTTTAATTAAAATTTAAGTAAAAACAATGAACTCATTTCATAGACTTTTCCGTTAAAAAAAAATTATCGCAAATTTATTATTTTTAAATTAAAATAAATTTGTTGTAATTTTTACTCAGCAAAAACTTGAAAAAAAAAACAATAAAACTAAACATAAAAGATGTGGTAACCTATAGACTAAACAGAAAAATCTTACGAAATCAACGTTTTGTTCTTAAACATAATTTTTGAATTCACTTTCAATGCATATATGTATGTACATTATAATAAAGTACTGCAAAACGGCACATTTTGTCAATGTCATGACATGTCATGCAAAGTCATCATAGTATTTTAGCACGTTATTGCAAACCAGCTTAGCTCCTGTAGCTCGTTATGCTGAATACCATGCTTACTTACTTACTTAGCTGGCCATAACAACCCGTTAACGGGTTTCGGCCTGCCTCAACACTAGTCTCCAGGCGTCTCTGCTAAGCGCACGCCTTCTCCAGTTGGTCACACCAATTGATGACAGGGCTCCATCTACCTGGTCTTTCCAACGTTAACATGGACGTCCTCTACGCCGACTGAATACCATGTTTACGAATGTTTTTTTCTCGCTTCATCACTCGGTGTTACTATGTATACAATATATTATAAAATGTTTGTTTAATAACAGAGCAAATATAAATGTTCCATTGGTCTGTTATTCATATTTTACAATAATATATTATTTATAGTATTTACAAGTATTTATAGTATCGTTGTTTCATGTATTGAGAACAATTTTTGCTTGTGAACACCTATTGTATGTATATGAATGTATTTTGTGTGTTAAATGTTAAAAAAAAAACAAAATTCTCTTTAATTTAATTTGCTGCTGACAATAAAAATAACTTTTTGAAAACTCATGAAAAAGAGTATATGAGTTGTATAAAATTTGTATATGAAAATTATCAATAACAATTGAATGAAAACAAGGATTTTGTGAATTCGGCAAATATTTATTTTAATTAGAAAAAAAAAATTAATATGAAAAATTTCTAATTTTTATAGATATGATCAGAATTTATCATTAAGAACAGACACATGTCGTATATGTTAACATGTTAACTTTCCATGTTGATATATACAAAATGAGTATAAAACCAATTCATGGGTTTGACATACTCGTATTTTACATTGTCTTAATATGCCATTGTCAAATGTGTTTGAACGGCATGGCATGGCATGTCAATTGCATAATATGACATTTGTTACTGTATGTTGTATAGATCAACATTTGCAGGGCGTTAATACATATAAAGTATAGGCATTACTTGTGTCTAAAGTTTCAAAACTTTTAAAGGAAATTGAACACTTTTATGGTGGAGCATACCGCAGATGCTCAACCAGCTTATTAAGAGACTTTTTCCATACTTTTAATAATTAAATAAACTTTAAGATACTTACATATATTTTAAATTCTAACTACTAAATGATAATAGTTTTGTTAAGCGGCTTTACAACTGTTTCCAAAACGGTTTCTTAGTAAACTTTGCCCGATGTTTTCACACCTTGTTCACAGAAACGCAAGTCAGTAATCCTATCGTAAGAGACAACCCACCAAACCGTGTCTGCAGCTGGATGATGACCCTTTTCGACCAGTGGAATGAGTTCTGATGCTTCTTTATATGACCGGACATAAACCCTTTCATTTTCTTTTGTTAAACTTTTCCTATATGATAAAAATTGTTTCATCCGTAAACAAGATTTTACTATGCAAGTTCTTCACCAAAAGACGTTTGGATTTTTCTATCCTATTTTTTTAAAGCTGAAGTCAACAAATGTCCTATACGCCGTTTGAAAGCTCCAAGACCCAAGTCTTTTATAATAATACGACTCATAGACGTTTGTGGCATTTTTATCTCACTGGCCATTATTTTCTGTTTGAGGAGAGAATTCCTTGAATTCTTGCTTTGACGACTTTGATTGCATTATATTTCCTTATTGGACAAAATAATCTAATTGCTAATGATTAAGATTACTAATCATTATTTAACAGATCTGAAAAAATTCAAATTTATTTATTCGGGTATGTTCTGTTAACAGAAAACGAATGAAATTGAAATCGAATAAAATTTCAAATCTTCATAATTTTAAAATAAGACAAATTATTAATATAATTTTTTAATCATTTCCTTAATAACCATTAACATACTTCTATGATCATCAAAACTTTGAAATAATCGACACAATTAAGCTTTAATTGTCTTTGAAAAAATAATGAATTTTTATTATATATTTTGTTTTATTTATTTATTTTTTATTTATTTTGAAAAACGCCTAAAAAATTTAATAGTTTGGAGTAGTTTATTTCCCTGAAAACACCTTGGTTAACTTTTACAAAATTCTACTTTATTAAGAAGCTATAAAATTTTAAAATTATTATGCATGTATAAACATATTTTATAACTTTTTCAGACCTTAAAAGATTTCAAGCAGAGAGTCTTATTACACTCCTATTTCTCTTTTTGTTTTTTTTTTAATTAAAAATATGTATGGTGGAAACATATAGGTTTGGGCCTCATTTGGAATAGCTTTCTTTTATATATTTATACAAATACATATATAACCACTATTAATTCATACATTAACACCAACAAATTTGAACTGTTTATTTTTTACTTTTCAAATCCGTTTAAAAATATTTAAATTTGGATTTATTAAATTAATTTTATGTACAAGTATAAGAAGTAAATATTTTTTTAAATAAAATATTTTTTTAAATCTAGCTTACAAAAAAACATTGCGTTTAATATCCAACCAAGTATTATTATGCTACTTTAAAATAAAATTAACAAATTAAAACAAATAACGTTAATAAAAACAAATAACAAAAAAAAAAAAAAAATTATAATAATAATAAAAATAAAAACTAGATTAAAAATGGTTTTTTCAAAAGACCATTTGTAAACGTGTTGTGCTTTTTTAGATTTTAACAATTACAATTCATACATTAATAAAATACTATATACATATGTATGTACTAATTAAAAAAAAAACTAATCAAAATATTACATTTTTTAAATAAATGGTATTATTTTATGAAAAAACAAATATGTATAAAAAAATTTAATAAAAAAAAAATAAAACTTATATACATACATAGTATACATACTTATATATATACAAAAAAAGGTAATTTTTTATACGTGCACTAATAATTATTTACATATGTTTAGATTTACATATATATATGTATATTATATATTAAATGATATCTACTTATATTACATTTATCCAAATTAAATTGTATGTATTTTATAGAAGAAGAACAAAATTTCAATGTATTTCTCCCTCCTCTACCCTCCACTCCACCCTTTTCAAAATAGTAGTTTATGTTTTACTTTAATTTCCTTTCCTTATAAAATTTATTTTAAAAACTTGAAATATGTAGTTATAGAACTTTTGATTTTTTATTTTTAAATCTTCTCTACTTAAAAATTCGCTCTTTTTAGATTGTAAACAATATTGATAATGAAAAATTAAAACAATATATAAATTTTTGCTGTGATGTATGTTAAATTAAAAAAAAATATATATATATACATATATATAAAAAATTAACAAATAAAAAAAATTATATTCTAATAACAAATAATAAAATAAATAGAAAAACAAAAAAACAACAAATTATAATAAAAAACGTATGCAATTAATTCTATTTTTGAAATAGTATATTCACCTAAAAGATTTTTCTTCCTTTCAAATGAATGAGAATACATGTTCTTAAATACAAAAAGTCAAATAAATGCATATTAAATACAATTAACACTTAATGTCTTGAGTTTCGTTCACATTAGGCAAAATATTTGACAAAAAACAGTGACAGATTTATTCGTGGAACTTTATGTGCTTTATCCACCGTTTCATTTTTTTTATATACCTCGAGTTAATCATGCCTAAAGGGTTTTTGACACCAACATTTTTAAAATCTGCAATGTATTTTCGGCTATTTATCTCCAAAACTCTACGAGATATTCGAAAACGGATTGAAAAAAAAAGTTTGCGGTCGAAAACCTAAAGTGGCATCATTAACTCGAGAAATATAAAAAATATGAAATGGCGGATAGAGCACGACGATTTATATTTCAATTATTCTTTTCTTTACGTTTAATTAATTAAATATCAAAATATGTTAAAAAAAACAAAAACTAGCAGTTATGCTTTTTTCCTCAAATATTTGTCTAGTGTTATCGTAGCTTTACTTTTTGTTTTATGTATATCTACAACAAAAACACAAAACAATTCTTTAAATATTTAGTACAAATATTGATCATATAATATAAAAAGTATATATTGGTTAATAATTTTCACATTTTATTTAGATTTCATAGTTACTTAATACATACATACTTGCATATATGTAACACAAGCTAGTTTAGTTTAAAATACTCGTGCAATTATTCAGTTATACAGTTTCTTTGATTTTAAACAAATTTTAAACTAAAGCATTTTTAGAGGTTGTATGTCTATATGTTTGAACCAAAGTTATTAAATAAAAATTTCAAAAACTAAATTTTTGTCTATGGGAGAGTTTTTGGTATTATTTTTTTTTTAGATGTAAAATGCTATTTTGAAAACTATTCATAAAAATACTTTTAATTTATAAAGGATTTAAAAAAAAATTTTTTTTTTCATAAATAAAATATATGTATGTACTTTGTTTTCAGGAATATAGGCCTTATTTTTTAAATAAAATGAATATTTTAACTGTAGTATTCATAAAAAATAAAATAGGCTTATTACGGATTTATTTGAAAATTTTCAATGCAATACTTGTCTAATAAGTCCTAAATTTGTATGAAAACAACAGTAATTATTTAATTTTCTATAAAATTTCTATTTTTAAATTTGAAAAATTATTTTAATTTTTTTTATATGTATTTTGAAATCTTTCCAAATATATTTTATTCCAAATGTAAACTCCTCAATAAGACAAAAAACAAAAAAATAAAAATAAAAAATGGAATATTAATAATTTTCTCAATTAACTATTACACCTAATTAATTAATTGTGAATTAAAAAAATAAAAACTATATGTTAGCATCAAAGCAAAACAATGCATATATGGTAACATTTTAAATAAAATTTATTCAATGAAAATAATGAATACAAAAAAAAAATATGTAAAACATTTAAACATAAAATAAAAAAAAAAAAAATAAAAACAACAAAAAAAAAAACAAGTTTTTTATTAAATATATTTTTATATACCTACATATAGAACATATCGTCATATAAATTCATAAAAGCTCTAACATTGAAACAGTTTTAGAGGAAAGCAAAAAACTTTTAAATTAGTAATGCTTTTATGTGTACTCGCTGTGGTCTAGTGGTTAGTGGTTCAAACCTTAGCTCTGACAACTTGAAAAAAAGAAATAAAAAAATATTTCTTTCGGCGATCTGAGAGTATCTGATTGCCATGAAAAGCTTCTTAAGTCTTTCGTTCCGAATCGACGTTAAACTGTAAGCCCTCGTACTAATGGATAAAAATTGGCACACACAAGATGCATGCTGCGAGAAGATAGGCCGTAATCCTGAAACAGGTTTGTAATGGCCAATTATGTATGTATGCATGCAATTTAGTCATTTGGTGGTGGTCGTTAATATCGCTGTATCTTTTTCAATTTCTTTTATATACATATATTTCGGAACTGGATCAAATATCTCATCTCATCAGGTAATTTTTCTTCAGGTGCTGTTAGTTTTCATTTTGGTACACTAAACTCTATTGCTGCGGTTATGCTTTTGGTAAAAGTATAGATTTGATAATCAATGAAGGGGGATTTTGTTTAATGAATCTAGCAAATTTAGATCAGTTTGCTTTATTAAAATTGTATGAGTACTTTTCAATTTGATTTCGGAGTGCGTTTATAGTTCCCAGTACTAAGAGCTGGTCAGAAATTACGTCATTAACCACCTTTATTGAGGATATAATTTGTGCATTGTTTGTTGTGAAGAAATCTAGCGTAGTCTTCTTGTGTCAGAGGGTATATAAGTACTGTCAAAGGGATAGAGAAATTCTAAACGATTTGACCGGACATTACCCCAGTTGCTTTTTGTACAGCCCCAAAATTGCTTTCTGCAAATGAAATCTCCTCCTAGAATATATTTGCTAGTTGAATTTGTTATCAGACGAAGGTCAGAACTAAACATTTGTTTAGTGTTTAAGTTTGAGCTTAGATCTCCAGGAAAATAGCATGAGTTGAGAGAATCATTTCCCAAATGTAATTTTATACCAACATACTCAATAAGTTTCGTATTTTTAACTGGTAATAACCCATGTGGTGTATTTTTCGTAACTAGCAAGGCTACACCCCCACATCTACCTTGTTTACTTACGGTAGAGAATTTTTCATTTAACCAAGTTCCACACGGAAGACAGACATCGATTTTATTTGCATGCTCAGCTGGTATGTCAAATGCATCTTATAATCAATACGACATGATGCATTCCATGCGTTTTGCTGTTTAACCTGTCACATACAATTAAGCTCATACATTCTACTTTTTTGTCAGATGCATAAAAAGGACAGACGCATAAAGGCATTTAGCTTTATTTAATTTTGAACGGAAAACTCAAAGTTGCATTTAAAAAAGTGAAAAAATGGCATTTAAATATGAGATTTTCTTTTCAACCTGCAGCGTTTTCACACCCTAATTTTTTGATTTATCAGTTTTCTTTGCCTTTAATTTTTTATATGACGGATAAGAAAACAAAATAAAAAATATATTTGATGCTATGGCCAAGTTTGTACCCCATTCCATTCTGTATTCACTCGTAGTACAATACCAAGACTTGAAGTCATAATTGATATGTGTGAATTGGGACTAAGTCATTTTGATGTCATTTTGCCATTTACCAACTCTGTTTTAACATTATATTAGAAACAGTGACTCTCCAACTATATTATGGCAGCAGTAATTCCAAAAATGGCAAATAACAGAGACAAACATAAGATTAACACCAGTATATGCTATCTCTTATTGTTTAATGCTTTTGATGTTTTGTTAAATCGGGTACTTTTTTTAATAAAACTGGGTGCTTCGTCATTTCGTTTTTAAGTTTATTCGAAAGAGTCATGTTATAAGGTTCGGAGAAGGCGTTTTATACGCGATACACACTATTTTGAAAAATCTAAAAAAAAAATTGCAAAAATATAAAAGTGAAAAATTGATCTGGAATACAACAACATATTATTGTAATTTATCTGTTATAATTATTATTAATTAAATCTAATTTTTAATAAGTGATAACAAATCAAATTAACAAATTTATACAAAAAGAAGTTATCTAGATATCTACTTATATGTATATAGCCATTTACAATTTATATACTACGTAGTTACGTACATATTGTATGCATATATGTAGACAATTTAAAAATAGAAAACGAGTGAAGCTAAAAAACATTAAGAAAATAATTAAATTTAAAACAAATTGTTAACAACGTTGAATAATTTTCAATAAAACAAAAAGTTTTCTGTAAGAGTGAGTTTTGCTCGTTTCAACGCGGAAACGTTGGTAAAGCGGAAATTGAAAGTTATAGTTAAAAAATAAAGATTAACACCCAACACTCATACCCATATATATGTATGTATGTAACTTTGTAAACAAGAAAAAGAAAATTGGTTTTTCAAGAAAAAAAGTGAAACAATAAGGTGTGAATTTAATTTTCTTCGTTCCTTTAGTTTTATTGGACAAATTGAGGTTGCTGATAAAAATCATCTTTAAAAAGTGTAGTTATAGTTTAAAGAAAGTGTTTAAACGTCATCGCAGGGAGAATCAGCATTTGATATATAGAAAACACCTTCTAAAGCAAAAGATAATTTAAATTTTGTGAATTCTTTGTGATATTTAAAAAATTTTCAAACTACGTAATAACGAAGGTGATTTCTTTTAATTCATTTAATTGTATTTGTTTTTTTTATCGTGTATTTTAACGCAACAGCAAAATCACAATAATAATAAATAAAAAAAAGCTCTAGCCATCTTATTTTTCTCAACACTGCTCTGGGAATTTTATTACAAATTTACAAGATAAGTGCGTGAGAAAGAGACAGCAACATTATTCGTTACGTTTTTTTAAAAATAAAACGATATAGCAAATAAAACAACACCAAAAACCACAAATTAAACAACGACGAAAATCTATATGGTTGACAAAATCCAAAGTAAGTACTATATTTTGTATTGTATTCTTACTTATGAAAAAAAAAACGGTGATTACTTATAATTGAAAAAAAAAAAACATGTTTGATAAAGTTTAGGTACATACAAATCGATTTTTGTTTTGTTTTCTTTTTTTGCAAACCAAGTTGCACTCTACAAAGTTTCTTATTTTGTATAGAAATCACGTTTTTAATAAGACAAAAAGTGGCAACGTTGCTTACACATATACAGCAAGATTAAATACATTTGTAAATAAAATTCGCGACGTTGCCAATTTTCTCTGTATATCAATTTTTATTTATACATATATGAGGTCGAACTTTTTGCAATATGTATGTATCCATTGTTTATTTACTACAATACGGGTCCATACAGGTTCCAGTAGTGTAAAAATATAAACTATTAAACAATTTGGACAAAAAATGTGATTATACATATGTACTAGATTGTAAAGTAGAAAAATAAGGCAAAAAAACTCAAAAATAATTAATTTATTATTTAAAAGTTTTAAAATAAATCAAAGGCTTTGTATAATATAAATTGAATTTGATAAATAAAAAATAAAACTGTTTTTTTAGTCCATTAAATAAAGTATTAGATATTACCTGCAAATTGAATTGATTTTTTATACTTAGGACCTCTCGGTTTAATCCGAATTTTATATAAGAAAGCATTAGACTTATTAGGCCTTATTCCACTTGGCGACGTCGTCATCGTTGTAATCGAATAAAGATATAAATGTTCTCTTGCCTTTAATCTATTAGAAAATTGCCGTTAGACGACAACGACGACGTCGCCAATTGGAATAAGACCTAATGAGGTTTAATACTTATAACATATTAATAATGTGTAATTTAAGACCCTATTATTTAAACCGCTTCACCATTGAAAAAAAACGAAACAATTTCCTTAATCGTAATAAAATAATAAAATAAAATAATATCACTAGGTTTTGACTTTTCTAGCGTGAATAAGCAAACATTTTATATTTTCTACATCATTTATAATTTTACCGAAAATTTCGACCAGTGTGAAAAGATTCAAAATGTATACCTTCATTCTTGTAAAAACATTCGTTTATAAACGTCCTGAAATTTATTTCGAAAAAAAAAAAAACAGTGCAACAGTGAAAAAAATGCACGGAATCCACAGTATAGGCTCAATTGTAGTACCAAAAGTTAGTAAAATCCTGTACTCGGTTATGTCAGATTGACTACCATTTTTTTTATGGACCTAAAAAGATTTTGAAAATCACTGCATCACTCAAAAAAAGGTGTCCTCAAACTTAAAGATACTGCTTAACTATCGCCACTTGTGGTTATTTCTTCCTCCGTGAATGGAAGCATGACGTATAGAAATTGTTCCTGTACAGATTGGTCAATAGTGCTATTTATTATATGAAGTGAATTGATACCATGCACAGAAAAATATCCCCAGACCACTACTTTGTTCTACTGTATCTGCGTATTTTAGTTTAAGGCGCCGTCTGTTTTCCCTTCGTACTAGCTTTATTTCACCAGAATCTTTTAGATAAATTTTTTATTCATCAGAGAAAGACACAGATTTTCACTGAGGTAGTTCGATAAATGTGCGCTTTTGCGAATTCAATCTTAGATTCTCTACAACAACAACAAATCTTTCCTTTTTAATTTTTAAAAGTAAACTGGGTACCTGAAGCCTTATTCTGTAACTCTCCTAAGCTAAAATTCTCTCGCTAAAAATTTATTAATATGATTTATGACTTTTTGGCTTCGAATACAATTCTTGAACGTTTATTGTAATTTAAAAGCTGCATGCCTATTACCTCTAAACTTTTTAATTTTATATATTCTAACGCCCAGCGTGTTTCAAGAACCCAAAATTTTAGTATTTAAGCTTAAGAGAATTACAGAATAGAGACCCTGTTCTAAATAATATACCAATATTTGTTATGATATGAGCCATTATATTCATTCTATTATACTCGTATAGTAAATATATTAAACCTCATTTTGAATACTGCTCGACAATATTATTTGTGGAAAGCAGCAAGTGAAGGACAGACTAAAAAATTGCATAATAAAGAAATGGAATGCATTCTTAAATGTGATAAAATGACACAAACAAGAGATATGTTAGATAAACTAGATGGCTATCTATCAACCACAGCGCCTGGTTATGAATGTTTTACTATTTATATTTAAAATACGCAAAGGAATGCTACCGACGACATACATTCCTATTTATTTAATTAATGCAGCTGACCACCAACCATAGAGTTTCATTTATAGACTTTTTTGCCTCTACCAGTGATACTCGTAACCAGAATACATATGTTATTTTATAAAGGTCTCAAACTCTTTAACGAAATAACACTGGATCTAAAGTAGGAGAATAGTTTTTATATTTTTAAACGTAGAATAATTCAATATGTTAAAAGGAAAAAATTTAAAATTGTAAAAATTTGTTTTTGATTTGCATACATATTTATCATATATTTGTGATATATTTATTAATGAGTTTATAAAGTATTGCTAATACTAATAATAAATAAATTTATCATTATAAACCATATTATCAAAAATAGCAAAAGAATTTAGCCCAAATAAAGAAATTTAAATATAGTAAAATAATCATGTAGGAATCCATGCTTTAGTTTGTCCCATACTGTATATGTAATTATTATCAGTGGCTAATGTTCGCTAACTCGATACATTTTATTATTTTATATGTATAATTAATATACTTATGTATGTATACGTGTAAGTAAATAATTACTAAGTTCTTTTTTTTTTTGTTTCTTTTCTTCCATTTTCATTTTGTATTCAATCTGGTAAAAGGACCAAAATTTAATGCGCAATAAAAAACAAACAACAACAATCCATTATTAGAATAAAAAGCGAAAAGTTAAAAAATAATAAGGACATCTTATCGCAGCAACCGCCACTGACGACGGTACAAAAAAAAAGAAAAAAAAAAAAAACTTTGGGGCTAAGGATAAATAAATACAACAAAAAATAAACACATCAACAGACTGATTAAATTAATAATAATAATAAAAGAAAGATAAAATAATTTATATACTAAACACAAACATATACATATATATGTATCTGTATATGATTATTAGAATAATATATAACAAATCTTATGTATGTACATGCAGAAGTATTGTAATTCAAAACTCATTAAAGAAGTGTGAAGGGGAATCTTTTAAAGTTGTTTAAGAGAGGATCAGCGCAATCATCATTAGCAGTCGTAGCAGAGAAAGAAACAGGACTCTAAAATAAATAAGAAAATCTAAACCCACTAATTTAAAACAAGTGTTGATTTTATTGTGTGTGATATTAAAATATTAAGAAGTAAAAAAACCATAAACTAAATAAAATAAATAAGAAGAATAAACCCAACAAATAATAAAAACAAATAAAAAAAAAATATATTAAAAAAAAGAAAAAGAAAAAACAAAAAAAATTGTTTTAAACCATATTCAAAAAATAAATCTTAAACCAGCAAGAATTACAATTTTACAATGACATACTCGCACAATAGCGTTAGTAAAAATATAAGAATGACAACAGCAGCTGCAGCAGCAGCTGCGGCAACAACAATACGTACGAAAAATGGAGGAGGAGGAACCGTCAAAACTAACGGCAGCGGTAATTCACCACCATCAACACCACCACTTAGTGTACATTCCAACAGTATTGCTAACAACAGTACAAATTATCATCAATATAATCATCATCAACCGTTGCTAAGCAGCTCTCCCCCTGGCAACAGTATGTCTTCTGCCATATCCACGAGCTCGAATTGCAGTGTCTCCAGTGTATCATCGGTAGGTTCTAATAGCAATGGCAGCAGTAGTAGCTATTTTGCGTCAATTCGTAAGCAACAACGGCAACAGCAGCAGCAGCAGCAGAGACGTTCGCCTCAGCAACACCAACAGCAACAGCAACTTAATGATAGTGGCAGCTATTTTAACAATAATCACAACTATCATTATCAATTTCAAACGCAACAACAACCACAACAGCAACAACCTGGTAGTTCAAGCAAACGATATGGTGTTAGCAATGGTTCTGGAAGTTCCCAAAAGTATCGCGATGGGCAGCGTTCACCGCAAAACCATCAAACAACACGCCAATCACCAGCATCAATTTTAGGTGGTGGCCTTAGTACGTCTCCTATTATAAGTACATGTGGGGGAAATAATTCAGCTCGTAAGTCACGCTCTAAACACTCAAGTCCATTGATGTGTGTCGGTGGAGGTAAGATCTCACCTACCCATCCTCTCATTCCCACCGCCCTCACTCATTTTGCCGGCAGTAAGTGTTTTGATGCCCCAGCACCCACAGCATTGCCTAAGCCACCTGAACATTGGACTGGAAGTAAAAGCTCTGATAAAGTTGCCAGCAGTGCTGGACCAGGGCTTCAAAGTGTTTTAAGTGCCGCTCCCACCAGAACCTATCACAATCATCATCATAATCATCATCATGATAAACACAGTTATGGCGGCCATGTGGTTAAGTCTTCAAAACGTAATTTGCTCGATGATTTCGATACGCACAATTTGAAATTGTTGCTAAACGTCCAATCGTAACCGCATTGCGTTTCCAACTGCAAATGAATCTAAAACGCCAATACAACTGTAAACAAAATAAAACAATAAAATAAAGTTCTTAAAACCTTTTTTTTTCTATTAATTGAGCAACAATTTAATCCGTCAGTAAAATAAATTCATAAATATATATTTATATATATACATATGTATGTATATAGTATATTTATATACATATATTAAAAAAAGAAAAGAAAAACGCCGAATCATCACTTAATGCTGTGCATGGTTTTGTCAAAACGATAATAAAAGTTGGCTTAGAAAATAATATTCCGGCTCCAGCGATGTGAAATTGTATTTTAATCGTGTGACACTTCCTTGCCAGGCAAGTGCTTGTGATCTCAAGTATATTACAAAGCAACTAAAAATAAAAATATATATTTTAAACCTTTAAAAACTATAAGAAAAATAAAAAAAAATGACGTTAAACATACAACAAACAAATAATTTTCATTAATAACCACACAACAAAAATTAAATGCCAAAAAATGCAAAATTCATAATCATCGTATCTAAATATATAACAAAAAGAAAAACTTGAAAAAAAAAAAATTAAAACAACTGTGAACTGTTATATAAATCAATTATTTTATTTAAATTAGTTTAAAATGCAAAAAGGAACTCATTAAAATTTACTAAACAAAAAATATGCAAAAGAAAAAACAATACAATAAACAATAGTTTGGGTTAAATATTTGCAACAGTAATAATAAATAAAATTCTCAAAATTCTCAGAATTTCAAAACAAAATTACTTCTATACCCCCCTCATTAAGCAATAAATATTAAAACTGAGTTTTAAAGTGATATTCATAATTAATAGACTTGATGTATTAAAAACAAACAAAAAATAAATAAAAAAATAACATACATTTTCACTTTAAAATAAAAAATAAAATCCGAAAAATAAACACTTGTTTTAAAATACAACAACACCTATTTTACATTTTAAAAAGCCCACCAAATACAAACAACACCTATTGAAATTAAAAAGAACCATGAGATCATTTTATAAAAATCTAAAGACTAAAAAAAAACAACAAGAATAATAACAACAACAACAGCAAGAAGAAAGGCCTTTTCGATAAATGAAATCTAATTTAACAAAACTGTAATGAAAAGGAAGAAAAAAAATCAAAAAAGTCTAAAATAGAAGAATTAGCCGCCACAATGAAGCTTTGAAGCGACAATTTTATGAACAACATTGAAAAATGCCTTAAAATCCAACAACACCTATGAAGCTGCAGCTTAAAAGCTACACTATACATGTACATACATTTAGTACATTTGTACTATGTGTACATTGTACATGTTCATGTAAAACACATTAGCAGGAGTAAATTTAGCAGCATCTTATAAAGCACGCGCGTATCTAGTATATGTATTTCAACTTTAAGTATGTACATGCAAGACAAATTTTAAACTTTTTTATAAATACAATTAAAATTTGATTAAAAAGAAAAGAAAAACAAAAACAAAACAAAACAAAAAAACAGAAAAGTTGCCTATCCGAACAACGCGCCCTGTTCCCCTATAATTGCTAACTAACGAATAGGTTTTTAAAGAAAGTAATAAGAAGACAATGTTAATAAAAGCCAAACTACCTATATTTTTTTATATAAGATTTTTTAATTATATATTTGTTTTTACTAATTTGCTTTAATTAATCAACAAAATTCCCTCTAAAATTGTAATTGCACTCTTATTTTCGTAATTATTTTTATTATTATTATAAATTTTTTATTTTATTTTTATTCTCCATTTTCTATTTGCAATATTGCCACACAAAAAAAAAATAGTTTTACTATTTCTATTTATTTAAATGTATATTTTATTTTTTTTCTACTATATACATATGTACATACATACCTACATTGTATATCTATCATTAATCTTTTAAAATGTTCTTCTTTCTAAAGGCTCTTGTGCACGTAAGAGAGTAAAGATTTGACTGACGGTGCGCGACTAAATAAAGTTTTATCACAAATTTTATTGTGATGAGTGAAATCAACTAAAAAAAATGGATTGAATTTTAAACACCTAATGCTACGGTTATATTAGACAAACATTTGACAAGAAAAAAGCGTAACCACTGTTTTTGTTTTTTTTTTTTTTTTCTTTTAAAAATATTTTATGCAAATATTATGTTTTATGTTAATATTTCTTCAATAATTATTTGAAAACAATGTTAATAAAAAAAATATTTTAATATTTAATTAATTATATGTGAAGGAATAAAAAATTTAAAAAAATAATTGTTTTCATAAAATAGTGGTTACGTTTTTTGTGTGTGTGTCAAATATTTGCCTAATATAAAACACAAGCTTTGCCACTTAGTAAACATACATACGTATGTACGTTTATCTTTTTTTAATATTTACAAACATTTAAAATTTCCATACTTCGCCTCATATTCATTTTTGTCAAGTTGTAATCACTATCTGTGATATTTTTTGCATTAAATTTGTCATAAAGTTTTTATTTCTTTGTTCAACTCTTGTAAAAATCGACGTAACTATATTACAACAATCTCTTGCGTTCATCTGAGCCTTTTTTGTTTTTATCATATTAATACTTAACTATAAAATTATAATTTTTTTAAATTAATTTAAAACTAGAAAAAAAAACAAACTAAAACAAAACAGCTTTAAAACTTGAGCTTTTTTATTGTTTTAATTTGAAAAAATTATACAAAAAGCTCAGGTTAAGTGATTTTAAATATAAATCTTAATTATTTATAATGTTTTTAAAACATCATGTACATATACATACATACATATTGTAATTAATTCAATATAGTAAGTAATACTACTGTAATAATTTTTTGTAAAAATTATTAATCACTACTCAAAAGCAAAACCAACCAGTCCATTTTTTTTCTTGTTTCATGTTAAGACTTTTAGGCAAAACATTTGGATTTCTTTTTTTAATTTTATAAAAAATACAAGAAATAATATATACATACATATATGAGAAAAAAAACTATAAATTAAAACGAATGTGCAAAATTTGCTTAAGTAGTAAATTAAACTTAATTGTAAAGAAATCTAGCATAAAAGTTAAACAAAGAAAGACGAGTGCTTGGCAAAAAACAACAAATATTTACAATAATTTTTACTAAAATAATCAGTTTTGGTAAATTATTATTATTGTGTAGACTTAAAAAAACTAAATAAATTATTATTTATACATTGAAAGCTATAAAATTATTATACATAAATTGTTTTGTTACAATGCAAATACTGATTCTTTGTTATTGCTTTTATACTAAATTTCTTTAATAGTTATAAGAAATTTTAGTTTTTTAATACCACTTGAAATCAATCTGTATATCATATTTTTTATATTTTATTTTATTTTTTTTTTTTTTATTTTATTTTTCAATTTAAGGGATATATTGTGTGATTTATTGATTTTCATTTTTTTTTTGCTTTCTTTACTACATCTATGTAACTAATATTTACGTAATATAAAAGAAAAAACAAAACAAAACAATATAATGATCTATATATTAGATATGTATTAATTTTATTTGATTCTCGTAGTGTATCTTACAACCAAATCTAAAGAAAACATTTACAAAACTTAAACCCAGTACCTTGTTTTTTGTTAGCATTTAATAATTTAAATTATATAATAAGAATAATAAGAAAATAATAATAATAATGATACAAAAATTAATTTAAAAAATGTAAAAAAAATCTGTATAAAGAATCGAAATAAAAGTTGAAAAAATAACAAATTACTATATATATATATATATATATGTACATCCATATGTACATATGTATGTATATACAACGTAAAATTTAAATAGTCTTTAAATTGCATTAAAAAAAACTAATTGACTTAAAGTAACGATGTCAAAAACCAACAAACAACAAATACATATATTAATGAAATACTAGAATAACTGCTAATGTATAAAAGAAAAGATTTTAAGGTTAAAAAAATCAGTTGAAAAAATTAAAAAAAATAACGCTCTTTTTTCAAAAGTCAAATTTTAAAATTCAACAATGAATTGAATCGAAAGAAATTACAATAATTTGCACTTCATTTTGTACAAATTTTAGATTTATACTAAAATTTTTTAATAAGAAGACAACTATTTAAAAAAAAATTATATTGTTGATATATAAACTTATCTCCAGTTATTATTTTTTCTCCTTTCTTTTTTGTTTATTTTTATTTTTTTGTTTTGTAAATTTTAAAGTTTTTCTTTGAATAGGAATTTTAAATTAATTAAATGAAATTATTTAAACGTGATATTTGTATGCAATCTAAATAAGTTAAACTCAAATAGAGCAGTGCTCTTTTTTTTATATATTTTAATAAAAAGAATTTTGCATTTTAATTTAATAAGCAGCCAATTAAATTGTATCTCTACTTCCTTCACTTGTAAAACATAATTTTAATTTTTTTCCATTTAATATTCAAATACCTTTTTAAATTTTTCATGTTTTTGATAAAAAAAAAAATAAAAAAAGTAAAAAAAAACAACAAAGAAATTAATATAAAACAAACTAAATTTTCTTTTACTCTTAAACACCAAAAAGTACAAAATTCTATAAAAAGAAAATTTTTTTTTAATTAAGAGCAGAAAGTAAATGAATTAAAAAAAAACATGAAATTATTTAAAGAGGAAATTGACTAAATAATTAAATACGTATGTATTAATAAAATATGTTTTGGAATGCAATAAATCTTTAGTCGTTAATCTTTCAAATAAAAAAAAAAAAAATGAAAAATAGAAATATTTGTTCATTATATAGCCTTCAAAAAAATTATATTTTATTTTGCTTCATTTCAAAACTATTAACAATTACTTGTAGGTGAATAAATACACTTACATTTCTATAGAAATTTTCAAATCCCAAAAACAAGAAATTAAAAATCCTTGTGATTTTTATATAAAAAATAATAATACATGGTAAACAAAAGTTTTTTCTTTTTTTATGTATAGAAATTGAAAACAATTTAGAGCAAACAAACATCTTACAGTCAAAGAACGCTCAAATGGATTGTAAATTTTTGTTTACTAAAATGGCAGTATATTAATTAACATATAGAAACAACAAAAATCTGCTAAAAAAAATTTAAATAAATCAAAAGTGTAAAAAAATTAATATTGTCCACCCAAAAAGTTTGTATAATATTAATGTGTAATTTATATTCTAAAAACAAATTCAAAATAAAACTACTAAATCGTTTCTTTGATAAAATTCATACACAACACAATTGAAATCAAAATTTTGTACACCGAAGAAATTCTAATTTAGACACAGAAATTACGAAAAATTGTGCATTTATACTGAAACATATGAGAAAACTCGTAATAAAACGTTTTTTATGCCTAAAAATTCAACTTTCAAAGGTTTTGCATTTAAAACGGACATGCGTATTAAAATCTGCCATGTGTTTGAATTATTAACCGACGGTGTGGGCTTAAAAAATTTCTCGAATAGTATGGAAGTTGACAAAAAGCACAAAAGAAAATAGAAAGAGTATGAGTGAACATTTTGGTTGCCAAACTGCAATACGTACGCCCCCCTCAAAACAAATCTGTTTAAACATAGAAATCTTCTTCGTCAGAACAACTGCAAACAACTCTGTTGAAGAGTAATATTGCAGGAACATTATATCACCTTTGCCAATTACTTCAAATAATACAGCTTCAACTTGGTCGATATTAATCTCTGTAAAACTTAGAGCTACAGTTGCCTGTTTCTTGGTCTTGCAGAAGTCAAGATCAGGGAGTATTTACCTCTTCCTCCTGCAGTCATGCACTGTTAAGCCCAACGTAAAATATTGTTCATACGTATGTCATACCATGTCTGTCTTTCTTCATCTGCCATTTTCAATTGTAATTATTTTCTTATAAAAGTAGTGTATTAATGCCCGTGACTTTAAAAATTTCTCCACGCTTCACCCAATGATGTTCATACAATATTTAGCTTAATCCAAGTACGTTTTACACTTAATATTTTTATTAATGTGTATGATGGCTAGAGTTATTTAATGATGGGAAGTAATTCTTGTAGTTTCCTTTGCTACCTTGTTATCCTCTACCTTCACTAAACATTTTACTATCCTATTAGATATAAACCCACTATACACCAAACAGTTTGCATATGCATGGCCTATGAATTATAACTCCCACTATCAACTTTCTCGATTTGATAAAGCCAAATCACATGTTTTTAAAATTTGTTCTTATAAATCATAAACTTACGGCCGTATGCAAAAAAAATGGATTCCATGTTTATTTTGAATTTGTTAGCATATGGGGGATTTAACTTTTTTCCATTTTTGGTTTATTTATTATTTGTTTAATATTCTAAAATAAATAAAAACTATAATAAATTATAAATACATACATAATATGTACATGAGGTATATGAGGTTAAAATAAGAAAACATAAACCAGTAATAAAACATCAACTGCCGCATTCATAATAAATACCGTATTTTTATTAAAGGCTTATTTGACAAAATTCTTAGCAATACTTGTCAAATAAACCCTTAATAAACCCTTACATATGTATAGTTATGAATACAGCATTAATACATGTATGTACTTGATGAAATGACTACTTTTAAAATAGCAGCTCAGACAGGAAAATAGAATATTATTAAAAAATATATATATATCAAAAATACGAATATGTATTAAAAAAAAAAAATACTTTTTTTGTAACGAATGCAATTTTAAGAAACGATTATTCTGTTCAAACGAATTATAAAGTTACGTTCACATTTATCAAATATTTTTTATGAAAAAAGCGTAATCACTATTTGATGGAAACATTTTATACAAAAATTTTACTTTTTTTTAATTTTTAAAACCATATAAACACAGGAAAAAAATTACATTTTTATTTAATTAAATTTGAAGCAACACACATTCAACAAAATAAATGTTTCAATAAAATATTGGTTACGCTTTTTTAAACAAATATTTGACACATGTGAACATATCTTTAGAAAGGTATTAAAAAAAAATTGTAAAACTTAAAAATTTTAACTTCAACAACTACAAAACTCTTTTTTTAATTTTTATATTTAAACACAAACTGGACAAAAATGAGAAATATCACATAAAACTAAAAATTTATTATTTATTTCTAATTTTGTTTGTTCTTCAAGCCAAAAAATATAAAATTAAAAAAAATATATTTTTACAAAAAATGTAATATTAAGTATCAAAACTGTGCATTATACTGTACTTGTATTGTGTAATGAAATCAAACTCATATTTTTAAATTACCGAAATGTCATAACTACATAAAATTGAAAAAAACTCAAATATAAACAATAATTAAACAAAAAAATATCATAAAAAAAAAATAATTGGAACATTCAAATAAATGATTGTAGTGCAGATCTTTTGTAAAGGTTTGTGCTCAATTAAACCAAACAAGCAAAAATCTTGTCTTTTTATTTATTTTTATTTTTTTCGTTTTCTTTTACTTTTTTATACATATGTAGGTAACATACACATGTATGTACATTAGAACGTACCAACTTACAAGGAAAAGAGTTTCCCTTCATCGCCTCTAATGTAATGTATTTTTGCATGGTGGCTTCGAAATTTTTTTCCCCCAATGTAGAGTTCCCCATTTTAGTTTTTTTTTTTGCTATATCTTAGGCATTTACAGTCCGATCTTAACCCTCTGCGACTGACGTGATATAGTTCTTAAAATTCTAATGACGTGGTAGTCTACCAGACACCATTTCCATGGCTTATATTTTCCAAAGTTCCGATTTGTAAAACTAATAAAACCAATTTTTTTATTGTTTATGAGTATAAGGTATTATTTATATAATTAGTTTTCTAATTTATAGCGAAAATTCGTGTTTATTGTAAATAATCGGCATGGTATGCATTTTCCAAATACTATTTTGTGTTTGTTGGTGTCTGATAGACTACCACATCAGTCGCAGAGGGTTAAAGTATAATATATCATATATGTACATATGTATGTTTTTGTCTCGAGAAGACCAATTTTCTGACATTAGGGTCGTGCATTAGGATGGTACAAACACAGATCTGGTGGATAATACCAGAACGATATACTTGAGATCAATGACCTCAAAGGAATATAGGGTTCCCACATTCGGAAAAAATTTTTTTTTCGAAGTCACCTTGCAAAGATACATTTACATAATATTTATTAGATTCGGTGAAGGGAAACTTTTTTTTGAGGTACGGTCTAATATGTATGTATGTATATACAGTTAAACCTCGATTATTCGGCTCTCGTGGGACTGGCACCAGCACGGGTAATCGAAATACACGGCTAATAGAGGTTATATTAAAATATACAGAAATTGATTTTTTTTATTTATTTTTATTTAAACATTCGATTTATGTAACTACAGATTCAAATATACCACATATTTTTATACAAAACCTACAAATCGTAATAGAGAATGCAAAATAAAAAAAGGGGAACCATCGGATTTAGGTTTACATAATGAAAGACATATGCGGCAAGGGTAATAGATGTAAAGCACGGGTAATAGAGATTAAATACGGATAATACGAGGCAAAGAACCGCATGCCGATTAATAGATGTATCCGATTAATAGAGGCCCGGTTAATCGAGGTTTAACTGTATGTATATTGTGTATTGCTTATTTAAGTCTGTTTTTATTTTTGTTTTTGTTTTGTCAAAATGATCCTAAAAACTGGCAGCTTTTATATTTTTCCTTTACATATGTACAAGCATGCAATTTAAAGTAAAAGTAATTCTCTAAAACGAAACTGAGTGAAATTAAGCCAATTAGGAGATTGTCTGACCTTAAGTGAATGCATAGTATATCAAAACCTTATCACATTTTAAAATTAAAGAAATTTTAAGTTTCATTTGATTTAAATTTGTCTCCTTTTCGCTTTTCAAAAACAAAAAAACTCGGATGCAAATGGATTGCCGTAGTTCCTTGAAATCTTTCTTTTGATTTTTTTTACAACACTATACGTGCAGTAAAAAAATGTCAATCATTTTGAATTTGCTAAAAAATTTGATATTTGCTTCCAAATTGATTTACCATTAAAAAATACCATTTATACGCCATCTAATTATTACCAAAACAAACAAATTGCAGAAATAACATCAACAAAAATTTAAACAAAATCTTAACTTTTTCGAATATTGATTTTTTTTGTTTATGTTCGAAACAAGGCAATAAATACCAAGACGATTTCATGACATCAAATTATATTAAAATTTTGATTCTGATAAATGACAAATCTGTTTTGAATTCTTTTATTGAATTGCAACAGTTATTTACACAAAATACTAAAAGTATACAGTTAGTTATATACTCGTATGTATGACATGTATATGATGGGCCAACCATTATTTTAGAGATTTGTTCTTTTTTAATCTTATTAACCCGCTATAAAATAAAAACTTTTTTTTTTTTTGCATAAAACATGCAATTCTTTAGCATTTGTTTTCCTTAAAAATTTTTTAACTTTTTGATTATAATGGAGGCTGATGAATATTTGTTGATATTTTTCATTTTGTTTAGAAAAGAAAAAAATCTGTTTTGTTTCATACTGTATACATGTATGTATGTATGTACATATAAATAGTACAAAGAAAAAATAAAAACTTGTGTTGTCTGCTTATCTGACGTAACACAAGCGTAATAGCGTAAATAATGAAATTCTTTTTTATTTTCATTTAAAAGTTGTATTTCTTTTTTTTTTTTTATTTTAGCATTAGAATTTTAGAATTTTGTTTGTTTTTTTTTAATTGTTTTTGGTATGAAAGCCAGTCGTTGACTTCATTTGTGATTTTTTTTATATTTCATTATTATGATAGTTTTTTGTTTTGTTTGGTTGCTTAGCAAAATAATTTTTGTGTCACTGTTGGTCATGTTGGAAAATTTTAAAATTGGCATATTGCCCGTGTTTTATGAAAATGTATTTGTCTCTCTTTTTTATTTCGTTCTAATAATTAACATGCACAAAAACACAACAAAAAATCAATACTTAATTTATGTAATCGCTTAAAAAAAAATACAAAAAAATACATATCGTCATATGATTACAAAAAAAACAAATAGTTACAAAAATTCCATATCTAGTCTTTGATTGTTAATAATTTTACTTTAGAATTCGTTTTATATCCAACAGTCATTTATTTGTAAATATTCGCCACAGGCAATTGAATTGATCATTCTCGCATCTTTAGTTTTTAATGTGCGGATCTAATATTTATGTCAATGCATTATCAATTTTATAGCGTTTAATTTCACTGATGAGCTTGGATCACCACAAGACCGCTTAGGATCCGACATTTCTGTACCGCTAAGGTTATTTAACCTCCTCTTTATTGTTAAACTTGGTTCCTGTATTTGCGCATTATCACTTACAGCTGTGTTTGGTGTTTCTGGAGCAGTGCTTGTACTCGCTATTGTTTTCTTGATTTGTTAATAATTTATTCTAATATGTTTTATATATGCTTATGATTTAAAGAAAGAAGAATTTATTAGCAAACTAAGAAAAACTACATGTTTCTGTAAAATTATATACTCCTGCGATGAAATATGACAACTTTATAAAAAAAGTTGTATTGCATTGCTTTATGTCGCTTCAGTAAACTTAGAGCTGTATGTAATTTCTGTATAGTATGTATATAGAAAATTTAAAAAAATATCAAGTTGGTTTCATATGTGTATTATTTTTAGTTCTTAAAATCGACATATTTTATAAAATGAAGTGCATCAATTAAATATTTAACCAATTAAGCTCAAATTTGGTTTTGCAAACTAAATTTCTGCAATGACTAAAACAACAGAAAATTACTCTTTCGAATAAAACTTATAGTTCTAATAAAAGAACAAGAAAACAGAATTGTTTTAATTGAATTAAAGCAAAGAGTCATAAGGTTTCTTGACTTATTACACAAACATACATTTTTTTTTCGTTATACCAACTAATTAAGGCCACATTGGTAAATATGTATATGTATATAGTATGTAAATATAAACATATTTCATAACAAAAGAGGTAAAAAAGAACCATTAATAAATTATATGTGTTTAACTGGAAATATATGTAATATCTGTGTTACATTCTTCTTAATAAGGATGGTTAATTTATTACAAACATTTTTTCATATCAAATTCGAAATATTCTTCTATCATTTCAAAATCATCAAAACTTATCAAAACATCAGCTGATATCAAAACATCTGTCGATACATATTTTAATTCAACTTAATTATTTTCGACAACTTTAAGCACAAAATGATAACTAATATCAATATGTTTTGATAATAATAAAAAACAATAAATTTTAAAATAATGGGATTTCATTAATATTTAAACTCAGTTATAACGAAACTATTCCCCTAAAAAGAAAATTGAAGTTTCTGATTGATTTAAATAAATAAACTTTCTGTTGAAGAAAACACATTTAGGGCCATTAGTACAAGATACTGATAGTAAAACAGGCAGGCATATTCTGAAAATCAAAAAATTATAATTTGATTCCCAAATTTGCACATTTTCAAACACATTACAATTTTCATAAATTTTTTTGGTTTGGCTTTTAGAGTTGCCAGACTAACAAACTTTTCATATATTGTGCGTCATTTGACTAAATTTTTCAATTACAAATTTGCTATTAAAAGCAAAAATTGAATATATTGTAAAATATTTAACACAGATTGGTTAATTTTTGAAATATAAATGTGCGATTTTAATAAAATTGGAAGCAATGAATCTGGCAGCTCTATAAACGAAACAAAAAAACTTTTAAGTTTGTGATTTAGGACAATGAAAATCACTTGTAAAAGCTAAAAAGCTTGTGATTTTCAGAACATCAAAAAATCTCTGGAGTGGTTTCAAAATCATATGTGATTTGAAATCACGTGATTTTCAGAACATGCCTGAAAATTAGGATTTTATTGGACAGATAAATTCCTTTTTTTTATTACAAGTAAATTTTAACATTTAAGTTATTCTTCTAATTTTTAACGTGAGGGTTAAATTAAAGTTCACTTTTACTATTCGACACCTTTTATAAATATTGTAATAATGGTCCTTAAAATATATGTATTTTTCTATAAATGTACTGACGTATTCATAAAAAAATATAATTTTATAAAAAGCTTAATAAACGAACTTACATATTATTTTTAATACACTATCAACAAATTAATGTTTTTCTTTTACAACAAGTTTGCTCTTCCAATCAAAGCTTTTAAGAGACAGTATTAACGCAATGGCGTTTTTTATAAAAATGTAGCATTTTTTATTATTATATTATATAAATGGAATATATGTTTTTATCTGATACTATAATAATTGAAAAATTCAATATTTTGCTAAGATGAGAGAGATAGAAAACACAATGCAAAAGGCAACATATTTATATAGCAAAGAAAACGCCGTAAGATATTCGTATTATACCTATAAAGTAAAAACGTTCATATTTTTCAAACAGTGAGTGCTGTTTGTAAACTAACATTACCAAAAAGCAACGCTAATTAAAACAGGTAACTGGGCTAAAACGTTCTTTTAAAAATAAACCGTTGATATTAAATTAAAATTTAACAAAAGAAATACAAAAGAAGAAAAAAAAAAAAAAAAAAAACAAAGAAAAAAACATAAAACTCAATTTGCTTTAACTTTGTGAAAATAATCTAAAATTTTTGTTAAAGTAAAAAACTTTAATAACATTTCTTAAAATTGTATATGAAATCTAACTGAGCAAAAACGTTCTTTTAAAAAATATGTAAACCGTTGATATTAAATTAAAATTAAAAAACAAAAGGAAAACAAAAAAATGGGTGACTCAGTGCAAACTAAAATATGTATAGTTAAAATGGAGAATCGACTGATTGTTGATCATTATTGATCACTTAAATTTGTTAGTGTTTTTCATATAACAAGACGAATGTCAAAAACCATTCGTCTTCTATTACCAGGCTGTAAATCTCTGAGGTAGGCTATAATTGTGTTTCTGTTTGACTTAACTGAGAGGTCGTTGTTTTATGTTGTTTGTTTAAAAGAACTTAATAATTGTATAAAAAAATAATTTTTTTCTTTTTTCAAAATGTATAAACAAAATCAAAGCTGTACTAAATGGATTAAAAAAAAATTGAAAAAAAATACTTTGAGAAAAATTACAGATACTCATTTTTAGGGAACCATTTATTGGACAAACAAACAACACCAAAGAATATATCCGATATCATAAATCGTCGTGCACGAGAAGGTTAGTTGGATCACCACTCTTTCCAAATTCCACAACATTAGCGCCTTTGAATGTACCATGTGCTATGTCCCAAGCTGTTAGGACAATGCTCCTAAGGACGTTCGTCATCAAGCTTTATTCATTCTATTCTTAAACTATTCTTAATAAAAAACTCAACAACTAAAAACTGAGTTTACATACCCAGTTATTTATAAATACATCTACAATTGTTGTCGCTCCTTGGTTGGGTATGGCATACACCTCTGGCCACTTGCTGAAATAATCCATCACGACGAGAACATATTTGTTACTCTTGTTGCTGACAGGAAAAGGACTAACTATGTACATCCATTGCTATTTGCTCAAACGGTTTGCCTGTTAACGTTTCTATTTGTTCTACAAAAGCGTAGATCACCTAGAATTCTTAGAATCGCCGTACATTCCTATTTAGATCCTGCAATAGATTTAGCTATATCAGAAGCATTAGGTAATAACTTAAAACAGTTTACAAAGGTCTGTTTCCAAGTTCTCTAGTAAGTAGTTTCTATCTGATTGCGTAGCCATTTATATCAATCGTCATGGGTCCCAAATACTGTTTCATACTACATACTTTGTAAATAGCTGCATTACTGCCAGAAATTAAAGGCGTGCTCCAGAGAAATCAATGTTTGCTATCTGTGTACTAATCATTTTTTTTGCTATTACAGTGTTTGGGGTTTCTTGTTTAGAAAAAATCCAGTATATCTTTCATTCTTTCATGCTACAGCTGTTAACAAAGAGACAGGGCCCACAGTAACCTTTTGGATGGAAAGATCCATGGCGTTCGTAAATTCCCGACTCATCACCTCAACACAATTATCTAACTCAAAGCTAGACAATTCTGCCACATAAATATTATGTATTAAAGGATACCAAATTAATTTTTTTTATTGGGTTTGTAACGAGCAAATAAGAACTCACATAATAATTTAAATTTTCAAAATTAGACAAGAAGAAATAAATACTTGTTTTAATAATTTTCATCCACCTTGGGCTGCTTGCTGGGATGGAGATTTCACGAGACTTCTTTTAACTCATTTGAGTCCATTAGACCTGAAGTTAATGATCCGAGATCCAGATGGTTTCATACTTTCCATATAGAGTCTCTTCTACCATCTCCATGAATACGGGTCACGTTCATAATCTGTGTTATGTTTATAGCGTGAGGTGTGTATAGTGTGATTAAAATAAAACACTTTAGAGGTCTATTTATATTGATATATCAAACCTCTTAAAACAAAGATAATATAAATTATAAATAATTGAAAAATTAAATAAATTAATATAAAAAATATAAAACTATAATCATATAATTCTCTGTGATTTTTGTATTTACATAAATTTATTGAAATTGAAGAAACAAAAAATTAAATAAAATTTATAAAAAGAAAAAAGGTCCGAATAGGATCACTTTTATTACATACTCTCTATGCATATTTTGTTAATCTTCATTTATTTTTAATATATGTAATACACAATAATAACTCACGTAAGTGTAACTCTAAATTTAAATACAATTTCAATTATTTTAATTTCGGATAAAATAAATAAAATAAAAAATTATTCCAAATTAAAACAAACAAATGAAATGCCATAATCATTACATGATTGTACAAATTAAGTTAAACAATTAAAAAAAAACAACAATAAAATAAATAAATACAAAATATAATTAAAAGATGAATACGTTTAATTGAAACAATTTTTAATGTACGTATTAAAACAAATACCAAAAATATAAATTAAAATCAGACAAACAAAAACAAAAAAAAAAATGAAAAGAAATATATGTATATATATAAAATATAAAATAAAATTTAATGTATTAAATGTAATTTCCATAAATTAACAAAAATATATAAAAAATTAATATAGAGGATCAATATTTAAAAAAAATTTTGCAAAATGTTGAAAGAAAAAATAAAAATAAAAATAGGTAAAATTGTTTAACAACCAAAAGACATCGTCTCGCATAAAAATGAGGTCAATTCATATTCAGATCACTTTAAATCTGTACAAACTAGGCCAGATAATGTGAAAACTTGTAACTCATAGCTTTATTTTTATGGATTTAAAGTGAAAAGAATTTTTCAAAACTCACCAAAATCTATATTGGTGTGTTTGCTTTTGCCGTAATTAAAAAAAAGAAAAGCCTGGTTTCTGCAAAACATAAAAATTATGTGGTTGTGAAACATTTTTAACAAAACTAAAACATTTAAATAAATAAATAAGAAAAATTAAAACAAAATAAAAAAATCCTTCCAAATAAAGAAATTTAATATAAATACTACATATTAAATAAAAAATATATGTATATGTAAATAAATATAGTGAACAAATAAAACTTTAAAAAAATCATCAATCATGTAGGATTTACTTAACGGTTTGCCTTATAGTGTAGAAATGTTTTAATAATAATAAAATCAAATCAAGAAATGAATTTTAAAAACATATGTAATTACATTATATGAGATGCTTTAACTTTAAAACAAGACTTCATAAATAAAATAAAACGAACGATTTTCATTATGAAATATGCAAGGCGAGATTGGAATTTCTCCTAAAAAGAATTTTTTTTTCAAATAATAATCTTGAAACCTTAAGGCTTTTCAATATTAATAATGTTGTCATTAAAAAGGACCTTAAGAAGAGTAAACTCTTCAAATGTTAAACAATTTTGCCTTTTTTTTTCTAAATATAAACTTATAAGAAAACAAACAAAAAACAAACAACATATAAAGGAATATGCTATTAATTTAAGGGAAATATAATAATAATAAAAAAAAACTAATGGTGTTAAATTTAACTTTATATACAATGAATTAAAACGAATTGTGTGCGTTTGGTGTGCCATTATAAATTAAAATTAATTGCAAATACAAAGAACAAGAAAATAAAAAAAAACACAAAAACAATATTAATTATAAAATATGTCTTATACCTATTAAGTAAAAAAAGTTTTAATCAATAATCTCATAAAATTATAAAATTAAAATCTTAAACTTACCATACCAATAACTTAATAATACAAAATTATAAAAAAAAGATTTTATATTTTCTTTTTTATTTTTTCAAAAAGTATATAGTAAAAAAAATAATGATTATTACAATAAGAAAAAACAAAATATGCAAATACATACATACATATGTATGTATGTGTGCATGTTTGCATAATACATACATACATACATACATACATACGTATGTATATAAACTCTAATGAAAAATATCATACCTAAAATCTAAAAACCTTCTATTTATGTGATGAAATAAAATTAAAAAAAAAACCAGAACTATTTAACTTTGAAAAACTAAATTCAATTAAAATTGTGTTTCTTAACAAACAGTTCTCATCAATTGATCACAACCAAAAAGAAAAAAAAAAACAAAAAATTGAAATTAAACATGAAAAGATTTTATAGCATTTAGTCTTAAGTTCTTGCATATTCATACATAAAGCCATACTACTAATATACATACTTACAACATACATATACAATATAACTTGAATCCAAGCTCAAAAGTCCAAAAATCTGATGAGCTAGCTCTTAAGTAGCTACAAATATAATATACTATATATTACATAGTAGTACAGGTGTAGTCGCCGTGGTCTAGTGGTTAGTGTGTTGGCTTACTAAGACAAGGGTCCTGGGTTCGACTCCAGGCTCTGACATCTTAAAAAAAAAGAAATATGAAAAAAATATTTCTTTCGGCGACTACCTCTCAGCAGTCTTCTGGCAAAAGCTCTGAGAGTAACTAATTGCCATGAACAAGCTTCTCAAGTCTGTCGTTCGGAGTCGACATTAAACTGTAGGTCCCGGTACTCATGGATAGAAATTTACACACACAACATGAGTGCTGCGAGAAGCTAGGCCGTAATCCTGACACAGGGTTGTAAAGGCCAGTTATGTATGTATGTATATATATTACATATGTATGTATGTATGTATATACACATTTATAGGTATAGATAAATAAATATCTTTAATAATAACCATCATCTTGCCCTACAACTTAAAAACTTAAAAAAACAACACCCACAAATGTTGTAAATGCATTTATGAAAAAGAAAATTATAAAACAAAATATTGAATAAAAAACCAAAAAGAATACAAAACAAAACTAAACAACAATATATGTATGTATGTATGTACATACATGTAAATTGTAAGAATTAAAAACAAAAATTCTCATGATAATAAATAATAATTATTTAAAGAAAAAAAGAAAAATACACACACATTCTCAACAAAAAAAATGTTACTAAACTCAACCAAACCCCTTCCCCCGCCTCCCGCTCCCCACACAAACAAATATTTTAAAATAATAGAGTAAAAATAATAAAGCAAAATAATTTATATAGAAGAAATAATAATACACTATAATTTGGACTATAAGTGATTATCAGCGACTGTATGATGTCTTGCTTTAATAACCCGTCCTTATATCAAAATTTTAATTAAACATTTGCAGCAGGAAAAGAAAATTCCAAATCCCAAATTGTTGGTCCATTTATGTCATTCTAAAAGTGATAGCTGAGTGTATGGGAGGGAGTCTTACTTATATGGCAGAGTAAATTTGTAGTATTTCAATATCTGACACATACAGTTTTAGTAATCATACACATATTAGAGATCTGCATGAATGTCAATAAATCGCAAAACTGTGCATTCACATTTAAATGAATTATTCTTGTCTCTATATGTGTTAAAAAGTGAGTATATCTCCTTGTTAAACTCTCTTTTCATTGTTCTTTGCATTCAGTTATATGTGTGCAGTAAATCATTAGCATAGCAAATCAAAACAGCAATGAATATTCATACTTAACAGAATGCATTCACAGTGTTGTAACAGCTTATTTACATTTTTTGTACGTGTATTTAAAGCAATATTAAATGCATGTGATTGGTATCGTGCAATATTTAGAAACACACATAATTGCTATGAAAATGTGTTACTATGTGTTGCTTTTGAACAGTACATTATAAGTATTTTGTGTGTGTATTTTGTGAACTCTTTTTAATGAATACACTGTTTTTTTAAAGAATCTATGTTTTGGTTCACTATACACAGTTTTTTGATTGCTATACTGTATAGGGGTCAGTTATTTTTATATATGTACGTCTGCAAGTGATGTTTAGCAGAATGCAACATTTTTGATTCGTGTTTTTGGTGTATGTTGTGCAGTAAATTACATCACAGTGTTAAGTTGAATTCATTATGTATGAAAGAAATGAATACAGAAATGCAGGCAGGCCTCTAGCACATATCCACCTAATATTGTTTTAAAATATATGTACATATATTGGTGCGGACAAGTCTCCTTAACATTTTCACGCCATTCGCAGATTCATTCAATTGCTTATAGTCCACATTGTATTTCATTTTCTTAACAAAAATGTCTTTCTTATATGTAATAATGGACTCATAAAATTACAACTTTGAAAACCTAAAAATTAAGAAAAATACGTATAAGTATATAATTATATATATATATATACATACATACGTATATAAACAAATACATACAAGTATATTAAAAAAATCAACAACAACAACAACAACAAACAACTCAAAAATTCCTTTTAAGTCTTTCCTATAAAATATAAATTAAGCGAATAAGAATGATTAAGAAAATAACATTAAATTATATATAGAAAATAATAATTAACGAAAATCAAGTTATATATAAAATGCCTTAAGTATTTTTAAACAAAGAAAAATAAACCAACAACAACAACATTGTACCAAAATTAAAAACAAAAAAAAACATGATTAAATATTGAGCAATCTTTATATGTTAAAATACAAAAAAATAAAAACATAAAGAAAATACAATTATAAATATATATAAAAAAAGATACCCACCTTTGATTAAAAAAAGAAAGAATTGTATATCATTCCCTACTTCCCTTTCCTACTCTTCTCATGTCTAGTTCTAAAATTTTTCCTGCATACAATATAATACAGTTGAAATGAACATCGATACAAATCAATAAATAGAATATGTTTAAATAAAAAGAAAATAACAAACCCCCTCTTTGCTCCCTCCCCTAATTAAATGTAAAGTAATTAAAAAGGTTTTAGACATTATCCGCCCATTTGAGACAAAATGAGTAAGAAAATTAAAAAAAAAAAAAACAAAAAAACACTTTTAATTAAACTGAAAAGTTTTTAAATCAACTATCACCTACGCCCTATCCTAAAAACTCTGAAAACTCCACATTATAATTTATAATTTTCCCTTTCCCCTTTCCCAATCCCCTAAATAATTTTAAAAAGAGATTGAATAAATTGTTTCAAACCAAACAAAAACAATAAAAAAAGATGTCAATGGATAGTGAGAACAAACAAACATGGATGGATGGATGTCACATATACTTCTTATGTAAACAAATAAGTGGTAAGTTCAAAGGTAATAATTATATACATATATACATACTACATATACAGTGCTTAAACCTTTTCGCTTGACCTGAGATCCAAATAATGTGAACATTCTTAAAAGTAGACTGTAGCTACACTTTTTTTTTGGAAAAAAAAGTTTACTTTGAATGGAAGCAATATTTGGACCGTATTACCACAATTTAATTGTCTTTTGAAATATTGAAACCAATAACAAATTGACTGTAATAAAGGTAACAAAGTGAGCACAGTATAACGTTTCGTTTGACAGTTACCATATTGTTAGTACAGGGTGTTTTTTTAGAGGTATAGAACTTCGAATTGAAATAAAACACAAGAAAATCGTTTTAATGTCCATCAATTTGGCTTTATTGGAAGGATAATTTTATGCCATTAATATTTAAATATGATTTCGGGCATGTGGCCGCCGCGGCTAGCTCGAATAAAGCCAATTCTACAGGTCCAATTTTCAACCACTTTTTCGAGCATATGGGGCCGTATGTTGGTCCAAGTCCCCTAACGTTTCTGGTTTGTTGGCGTAGACGAGCGACTTCACATATCCCCAAAGAAAATAATCCAATGGTGTCAAATCACACGATCTTGGTGGCCAATTGACAGGTACATTCCGCGAAATTATTCGCTCATCGAATGTTTCCTTCAATAAATCGATTGTGACGTGCGCTGTGTGGCGTGTAGCGCCGTCTTGTTGGAACCACAACTCATCCACATTCATGCCATCCAATTCGGGAGCAAAATAGTCGGTTATCATGGCTCTATACCGGTCTCCATTAACAGTAACTGACTCTCCAGCATTATTTCGGAGGAAGTATGGCCCAATGACTCCACCAGCCCATAGAGCACACCAAACAGTCAGTTTTTGTGGATGTAATGGCGTCTCAAGGGTCTCATGTGGATTCTCTTCACTCCAAATGCGGCAATTTTGCTTGTTGACGTAGCCATTCAACCAAAAATGAGCCTCATCACTGAACAAAATTTTGCGATGAAAATCAGCATCGAGATCAATCTCATTTTCGGCCCATACACCAAGATCACGACGCATTGCATGGTCTCGCGGCTTTAATTCTTGCACAAGCTGGATCTTGTAAGGTCGCAAGCCAAGATCTTTGCGCAAAATCTTCCATAAAGTTGATGGACAAAGCTCCAATTGCTGTGCACGGTGGCGAATCGATTCATTCGGGTTCTCTTCAACACTTTGCTTTACAGCGGCAATTGTTTCTTCGGTGCGTACTGTTCGACGTCTCTGCGGATGCGTATTATCACATAGAGTAAACGTAGTGCGAAAACGATCCATGGTTAACCGAATTAATTGCTCTGATGAACGATTATGTCGACCATAAAATGGACGGAGCTTGCGGTAAACTTCGCGAACTGAACCATTATTTTCGAAATAAATTTGCACGATTTGCAAGCGATGTTCTTTTGTCAATCTGTTCATGATGAAATGGCAAACCAAACTAAATATTAATCACTTGACAGCTGACAAAATGGCCGACAGTTAAAAAAGTGATGCCAACTTAAAGTTCTATACCTCAATAAAAAACACCCTTTACTATGGGGCTTTAAAAACTTAAATTTAAATTTAAAAAAATGTAAAAATTTAAAGTGTCAATTTTTTTTATTAAAATAAATTTAGATAATATACGGATATGTTCTGAAAAACGAATTCGAATTAATTAAAATCTATCTTTTTCTAAGGCAAATGAAACTTAATTGATAGAGAAAGAAGTTACAGTCAGTAATAGTCGATAAGTGAATGAAAGTTATAAAAAATTTTGACTTTCTAAAATTATAGCAGTTTATAACATCGTTTACCCGATAGATATATGTAAATAAAATTTAGATATAATAATTTTCATTATTTGAAATATTTTATTTTAGACCAGCCATCAAACTCTCACGTAAAATATAAAGAAACGAAGGTATTTCTGTAAGTATACGAGCATATTTGGTAATTTCAGTTAAGAAATATTAATCATTCATTATGTTTCTTCATTATGAAGGTCTACTACCTGTTTTATATAATTTTTTTTTTTATTTTTTATTTTGCTTTTTGTAAAACTTTTGATGATTTCTTTGTTTGTTACCAACCAATTAAGTTGCTTCTAATTGTTGGTTTTTCTTTTATTTTTTTTTCTTTTTGTGATGAATAAATACTATTGTGTCAGGGCATATGTGCCAAATACAATTTTATACGTGAATTGTATTTTAGTGATTTGAAATTAAAATCAATATCCACATATATACTTTTTCACAGGTTTTTTTTTTTAATTTAAAAACAAAATTCTTTAAATGTAAAAAAAAGAAACAGAAGTGTTTATAAAATACATGTTTACAAATTTTATTCTTTAAATCATTATATATATTTTACATAGATATGTGTATAGGTATGTATATGCATGTATGCATTATTTTATTTGATCTTTTTATATTTAATGATATTTTAAATTATTTTGAGCTTAAAGTCTAATTTTTTTTGTAAAAAGAAATATTTCGCTACACGAAAATATAAAAATAAATTATTATTTACTACACTAAAGGCGGCCTGCTCGCTACACCTAGCACTACCATTTGCCAATAGTTACTTTGTGTGGAAGGAGGCACACTTCTTCTCATATAGAATACCAGTTTTAAGATCTTAAGACCGATATAATAATTATAAATATAATCATGTTTATTAAAAAATCAATGAATTTTCAAAAGTGCATGACGTGGTTTGAACGTCTTTTGTATTTTCTTGGTTCGGTTTCATGTATTAGCGTCCAGCAATAGTCTTTAATCTGTTTTTGTCCCGGAATCCTTAATAATTTGTTTAAATTTTCATTAAGTCTTGATGAGCACGCTCGCCATGTTCATCGCTTACTGCATCTAGATTTTGTGAAACAAATATAAATGCGAATGAAGAAAATTCGTGATAATTTTTCAATATTCAATAGCTTCCTGATCTGAGGGCCAACAAGGGTCTTCGTTGTAGTCCGAAAGTTAGTAATTTAAATTTAAGCCAGTAAAAGTACTTGATAGATTTTAATCTAAATTGATAGATTTTGATATAATTTGAAATGTATGCTTTTGGGGATAAGCTTGTCTCTATGGCCATTTCGTCATGCTTATCCCCAAAAGCATACATTTCAAATTATATTGAATGTATTTTGCCAATAAGGCGAAAAATATTTTTTGTTTTTTTGATAGATTTTGTTTTAAATTTATAGATTTTGATCTAATTTAATCTTTGTGAGACATTAATGTTTCTATTTTGGTTTCATAAATTGATAACGTTGAAATGTGTAGCTTGTATTTGCTAAAGATATTGAAAAAAAAATTGTGCCAGTGGGAAGAAAAAACGTGGTATTTAGTTAATAAAAAAAAGAAAAAAAAAAAAAACAAAAATATAAATATAAATAAATAAAATATAAACGTTCTAGATGGGGTCAGATAGAAACACGTGTATTCAAAAATCAGCATAGGAAGATGACTATAATCTACATAATTAGTTATTGAGATATTTTTTATTTTTAAATTCAAATTACATACAATATTTTAAACTAAAAAACATATTTCAGTGCGTACGAATAATCTTTATATGTATGTAGATATGTATGTACATATGTATAAAAAGTATAACTATCCGAGACAAGATTATTTTTAAAAATACAATTATGACATTATAGGAAATAATTTGTTATTTATATACGTACATAAATACAAGTACAAACACATACATATTTATTTACTTTACAGATTTCATATGTAATTGCGTAAAAATTATTGGTTGAAAACGTATCCACTGATAGATTGATTTTTTTTTCATTTCACTTATACATTTGTATCGTAATTTTTAATTTTATTTTTCTGTTTGACAAGAAATATACAAAATTATTATATTTTTTGACCTTGCGAGTGCTCTTGAAATTATTTTGATTTTTTTTTAATATTATTGTATAGTGTAGGTAAAGATAAAAAAAAATAATATAATACATAATATGTATGTAGGTACATTCAGACATACATATACGCAGGTTTATTTATACATATACATATTTATTTAAAGATGCTAAAAGTAAGACCCTAATAAAGCCCCTGCCAAATCCTTTTGGTAAAAACTATTTAAAGTAGATATTAACTGAATTATATTAATTGTTAACTAACTTTTTTTGATAACTAGTAATTTAATAATACGATTTAAAAACTGTAAGACAAATGGTCATACTGCGTTCACTTTTTGACATTTATAATCAGTATTTTATTGTTAATCATCATGAGTAGATTGACGCCTGAACAACTTTACTAATTTATTCAGATTAAAAAAAAGAAAACACATGGAATTAAAAAACATGTGTGTTAAACTGCGTATGATGACAATAAAAAATTGTATACTACAAATGTACATATACATACATACATACATACATACAAATGTATTTTAAAAAAATTTTATAAAAATAACAAAATTCACTTAAAGCCTATAAAGCACCCAGTAAATCAACAAGAGGAAATATGGTTAAGAATTTTTAACAATTAAGCAAAAGCACGAAAAAGTATGCAGCAGCTAAACTTATATACATATGTACATACATTATATACATATGTACATTTACTTATTATTTAATATACATACTTTAATTTCCTTTTTTTTTAAGAAATTACTATTGAATTTTTTAATGCGCGTCATATTTAATTAATTAATACGTCCGGGTTCAAACCCCATCTCTGACATCTGCAAACAAAATAAATATGAAAAATATTTCTTTCGGCAACCACCTTTTTGCAGTCTTCTGACAAAAGCTCTGAAAGTAACTGATTGCCATGAACAAGCTTTTCAAGCCTGTTATTTGGATTCGAGGTTAAACTGTAGGTACCGGTACTCATGGACAAAAATTGACGCACACAATATGGCTGCTGTGAGAAGCTAGACCGTAACTTAGAAAAAGGGTTGTAATAGCCAGTTAAGTATGTATTTAGCATAAATATAACGTCTGAGTTTAATACAAATTGGCCTTTGTAACCTATTTTACATGCCCAGACACATTCAGATTGTACTGATATGTTCACAAAAGTTGTTCAGGTTTATAATGGCTACAATTTTGTCATATATTGTTAGTGAAAAATTATGCATCTCTGTAAGTTATGTTGAAAAAAGTAAAAATTTTCTCCTATATTTTTTTTTTTCAAAAAAGTGCAAGAAAAAATAATTTTTTGCACAAAAAACATTTTAAAATTTGTTCAGTAGAGTTTTACTACATTATTGTCAAACATAGTTAAGCAATATCTTTAAGTTTGGGTTAGCTGTTGGCCAAAAACTGAAGACACCTTTTTTTGAGTGATGCAGTGATTTTTAAAATCTTTTGAGGTCCATAAAAAAATTGGTAGTCAATCTGATCAAACCGAGTACAGGGTTTTACTAACTTTTGGTAGTAAAATCAAACCTATACTGTGGAGTTCGTGCATTTTTCCAAAAGTCTTCATTTTTCGCATAGTATAATAAAGGAAGTAGAGGGAAGTAGAGTTATTAAGATGATGAGTAAAAAAGGAATTTGATATCTTTCCGAATTTGGAAATTATAGCAACTTTATATTTTAGGCGATTTCAATTTCGATCGAAATCGATTTCCATCACATACCAGACTGTTAACGATAATGTCCTTTTCACGATTGTTTGTGTGTTAAAATTTTCGTTTTTTTATTGTAAACTACATTACGAGTATTAATAAATTTTGTGTCTTTATCCCTACCAAGTCTGCAACAAATTATTAAATAAATTTGGTTGGTTGAAATCATTGTAACTTAATAGCATTACATTGGCTGAAATCACACTGCCATGTAAATTTCGTTGCAACTCTGCAGACCTATGTATGGTTGTATGTATGTATGTATGTATGTAAATACAAAACTCTATATGGTAACAATTCTGTTACATTCTATTAGTGTGACGTACTCGTATGTAGTTTTATAGTTATTAATTAACATAGAAAAATTATACTTTCACCCACTTCAAAATTAGTCATAAAGATTTTTATTTTATTTATATTGTAAGTAATTGAATTTTTATTTGCCTTTTATTAAAAAAAATAATACAAAATTCCACATGTAAGTTAAAAAATAAAAAATATATTTTTTTTCAACTCGGTTTCATTAATTTTTTATTCAATACACAGGGAGTTTGGTTGATAGTAAATTATATACATATGAATATAAGTATGTTGGTATGTTCTCTGTTTGTTTATTTGTTCTGATATGAAAAAGAAAATGCGCATTAAAAAAATACTTTTTTTATTGGCAAAAAATAAAAAAAAACATTTATTAAAATTGCCAAAAATAAAAAGTTATAAGAATAACCACAGTTGTGGTGTTTGTGTGTGATATGAGAAGTTAGCGATAAACAAAATCACGAGAAAGTCATTACGCACTGCTTTACGCATGAAACTAATGTTTTTATTGCTGATTCGGCTAGGGATGGCAATCATTATTGATTTTAAGAATTCCCGGGATTTTTAAAATGGTTTTGTTGTCTCATCACATTTTGTTTCATACATACACATATACTTATACGTACGAGTAAATATCGAAATTATAAAGACAGCGTTGTTTACATTTAAATTTTCTAATCTGTATATAATTTCTAAGTTTTAAGAAATTAGAAATAAAAACTTTTAAAGTTCATATACTGTGTATGTATGTATACAATGAATAATTAAATGGCATTATACTTAAGTATAATCGAAGCAAAAATGTTCAAATGCATTGTATGTGTAAACTTTCACAACCCTGCCAGCAAATTGGTAGTCGACTACAAATAAAGCTAACTTATAATTCACTTTTATGGGCTGACTATAAGCTAACTACATTGTAATCCAGAACTTACCAAAATCAAAGTGTTATAGCTAGCTACAAAAAGTTAACTTTAAGTTAACGGCTAGGTAACTAACTTTAAAGTTAATTGAAACTAATGCAGAGTCGGACAATAGACTACTTCCTAGGACATCGCAATGTTAAAATAGTGAGTTGTTTTCATATAAAAGTAATCCAAGTGTCAACCACCACTACTTGAGAAATAGTTAGTTTTAAATTAATTGAAAGTTAACTGAATTGCCTGCAGGGAAGATAATCAAATTGAATAAGTATACATATATTATATGTATGTAATTGTTAAAGGGAAAATATATGTAGTTAACAGCAGAAAATATAAACATATGTATGAATGTATATTTGAAATGAAATATGATTTGTTATAATAGTTATAAATGTATTAAATTTTAATTTAAAAATGAGAGTGTGGGAAATTATAACAAATTTCAATAAAAATCAGTAGAAAAGAAAATCAAATAAATTTGTTACGATTTAATTATTTCGTCGTGCGGGAGTTTATGTGCTCTATACGCCATTTCGTAAGTTACGTCACTTCACTGGCCTTTACAACCCTGTGTCAGGATTACGGCCTAACTTCTCGCAGCACTCATGTTGTGTGTGTTAATTTTTATCCATGAGTACTGGGACCTACAGTTTAATGTCGACTCCGAACGACAGACTTGAGAAGCTTGTTCATGACAATCAGTTACTCTCAGAGCTTTTGCCAGAAGTCTGCTAAGAGGTAGTCGCCGAAAGAAATACTTTTTGTTTATATTTATTTGCTTCAAGATGTCAGAGTCGGGGCTTGAACCGGTTTTCTCGTCTTAGTAAGCCAACACACTAACCACTAGACCATATTTTTTATATATCTCGAGTTAATGATGCCACTTAAGGCTTTCGACCCCAAATTTTTCAAGTCTGCAATCCGTTCTCGGATATCTCGCCCAGTTTTGGAGATAGAAAAATTGAAAATTGTCTGTCATTTAATTTTCCTAAGTGTAAATTTTACACGACCATTTTAATATCAAGCTAATCGACAATTGAAATGGCACGTGTATGCACATCAATAGAAGTGTGTTGTAATACTAATTAAAAACTAATTTAACAATTGAATTTTGACGCCCTAGGCCAGGACCTAACGGACCTAGGCGTAAATCCACCGCTGTTTACAGAGCAAATTATCATTTTAATAAATATGAAAAAAGTTTAAATATGTATGTAGCGTCATATTAAACGCAAACAGACATAACTACACTTTTTGTTTTTTACAGGAGGAGCAAAAAATCTTAAAATCAAAAAATTTGTAAATCCTGAAAAACATAATTTTCAGGATCGAGATATAAGGATCTATACACAACAAATGAGTTTGTATGTAAGGTTTTTTATATAAATATGTATTTGTAGGTACGTCTGTTTAAATTTCTTTAATAAAGTCGAAATTTTTGATCGTAGGAATCTAAAATTTTTCACGAACATGTATTTTGATAAAACGAACCATAATTTATAAAAAATTACGAAATTTTGTGTAGTTACGTCCGTTTGCATTTAATATGACGGAATGTATATGCTATAGAATGTAGTATATCACATTTTATTTCTATTTATATTGCGTATTCTAATGATTTATAAATTTATTACAACAAAGCAGAAGAAATGATCATTTTATGTTTATAAACCAAAAGTCTCACATTAAGCAACAACAAAAATAGAAAATATATTTATTTATACAAAAAAGTAATTCACGATTCATTTCTGGAATAATTACAATACAAAAACACAAAACGTGAAATAGTTGAATGGAAAATTTATATATATTTTTTTATATTTTTGCTTTTGTTTAGTCTTGAAAGATCTAAAGGTATTATGACTCATTATTTTTATAAAATATTAATATTTCCACAATTCACTTTTGAATTCTAAAATAAAATCGTTATTTACTAGCATTAACAAATGTTAATAAAGTTAAAAAAAAAATGATAAACATGAAACGTCATCACAGTGACGCATAATCATCACAACAAATGATTTCAAAATATTGCGTATATCACTGAAATCTTTTTCAAATGTTATCTGAAATAAGTAAAAAATTTCAACAAAAAAACTAAACAAAACAAAATCATTGGCCTAATCTTTATTGCTTTTTTTTAAATAGGAAATGAAGAAATAAAAAACAACCGTAGCGTGAAATCAAACAAAAACGGCATTTTACTACCCTACAAGACTATATTAAAAAATACATTTTTATGATGATAATCTGTCTTAAGATAAAAATATTGGTAAGCAATGCTCAAATACCCAATTACGCGACCGGGAAATTAAAAAACAATGATAATAGATTTTTTGTGGCCACAATTGGCTAATGTTGACATCAGTGATCTTTGGTTTTAGCAGGACGGCGGAAGTTTATGTGCTCTATCCGCCATTTTATATATCTCGAGTTAATGATGCCACTTTTGGTTTTCGACCTCAAATTTTTTAAGTCTGCAATCCGTTTTCGTAGATATATGACCAAAAACAGATTGTAGATTTTAACTCAAGATATAAAAAATGGCGGATAGAGCACATAAGCTCTCGCACGACGAATTCAGTTACTCCATACGAAATTTCCCTTTCGCGTAATTTCTCTATTTTGGTATGTCAATTGCCCGCCTCGTTCTTGTGATTTACCCCGCTGGATTGTTTTTTTAAGTTTATTTAAAAGACCGGGCATACGTAAACTAACCACAAACAACTGAGGCTCTGAAAGATGATATTTGGCGATGCATTAACGAGATAAGTGACGCTTCGTTGCAGAATGTGGTTCAAAATTTTGTAAAAAGAGCGGAAGTCTTCCGACTTTCTAGAAGTGGATATTTGTCAGACGTCATACTCCATTATTAATTACCATATTTACATTGGTATCAATTAAACTTAATTTGTCAAAAAAATGTGTTTTTAAGTCAATTTTCTTCTTAACCTCAAATTCGCCTACCATTCAATAAATTATGTTTTCCTACTTAATATTTATAGAAAGCAATAAAAATAGGACGAAATTTGTGTTTTTTTCCTGATATGGCGGACTCTGAACCCCACTAGGCACTAGTAGGCACGATAAAAAATTGAGATCGCCTTTATTACAACAAACCTCATATTTTAGACCATGCAAATTACCAATTAAAGAAAAACATTTCTTGCAACCAGTCGAATTTAAATGCATATGTATGTATATGTACATATATGAAATCATATACATACATATGTATGTACGTATGGATGTAGAGTTTTAAAGTCAATTTCGTTGAAATGCCTGATGTAGTTCACAATCAGCTTGTACGTATAATCAGTTTAAATTTTTGTGTTTAGAATTTATTATTATTTTTTACTGCTAAGTTTTGTATGGAATTTTTTTTTAAATTCATGGTATTATTATTGTTAACGTACTTACGAGTATTTTGTAAATTATACATACATATGTACATTGAGTCATAAAGTGTGTAAGTAAATTCTTATACACATGTACATATTGTATATAAGTATATAAAATATGTACAAGTGCTTGTATGTATTGGTTTCCCTTTTTCAAGGTTTTATTTTATTTCTGTTTTTTTTTTATCAATTAAAGGTCAAATTTAATCATTTTACACTTAAAAAAGCATTTAAATATAAGGAGAGTTCTATTAAGCCCAATAGAATTTATGATAGAGTTAAGTGTCAAACGAAGTGTCATACTGTACAATATTTTGAATAGATTAACGTTTCAGCAATGCTATAAAATATCCAGATTTTCTTTGAGAATTAAACATAAATGCACGCTACTTGTAGAAAAATTTGTGGTTGTACTCGTAATGGCACACATAATCTCCGATTAATTTTTGGTTGAAAAGTTCTGTTAAGAATTCAACTGAGATCATATGAATTGAAACCAATGCACAGAAGACATTATAGAATTCATTACTTGCTGTTGGCATCATTGGAGTTTATTTCTTCTAAATTAATGCCGAAATTCGTGTTACAGTCGTTACAGAAAAAAAAAAAAAAAATAAAAAAATCATAAATGATTTCGGTTTTGAACTATAGAGGATATTGATTAGAGCGAAATAGGTTTTCAGCAGTACGGCGTATTGGAATTATATTGTTGCGATAAGTTCATTTCATCTAATTGACATGTCCATTGATTTTTAAAGTCATGCTATTTGATTTCTTCAGAACTGAAGCCATAGTTTGCGTTACAGTCGTTATAAAAAAATGATCAATGATTTTGTTTTCAAAATTTGGATGATATTGGTAAGAGTATGGGAATTAAATGGTAGCAATTAGTTCATTTCTAGAAATGGACCAGTTCATTGATCTTTAAGGTCATGCTACTTGATACCTTCCGATTATATTCTGTGAGATCATATGAAATATATAAAATAGAAGGCCAACAACGACACATGGCTAGAAATGACCGAAAAATTGGCCTAAAACTGGATGACTAGAATACGCCCAAAATTATTTTTGAATGTTAATGTCATGTATTATTTTTTCGTAAAACATTGTTGTTGAATTAAAACATAATTATTTGGTTTTAAAGCTCTATCAGGTATAAAAACCATTACGATTTAAAACATGACATGCTCGTATGTACATACTTACATATCCATACATATTTGTCTACAAAAAAAAAAAAAAAAAAAATTTTGGCTGAATTTAACATCACTATGTGTTAAGTTTTATTAAAATTAACACATGATTATTTGTTTAGGCACTTTATTTATTTGTTATTTTTGTTGGCGTTATTGATTTTCAATTTATTTAAATTTAAATCATGTTCAATAATGCAACACTTTGTCTTTTAAACCTTTACTGTTTTTGTTTTAAAATTTATTTTATTTCTACATATGCATGTATGTACGTTCATATGTATATATATGGTTTAAAGCGACCTTTAATATATACACATACAACGCATAATTGTATATATACATATATATATAATTTAATAGCTCATATATCTAGTAATATAGCACATATTTGAGTATTTAAAAGTCAATTTGTAATAAAAACAATTACTATTGTTTTATTACCAGAGTGTTTAAATCATTCCAGAAGGTCAAGTAAAACCTCAATATTTTAGTATCCTTTACAACACAATAAAATCATTGGAAATTATGTGTTACAGATTGTGCTTTCAATTTAAAAGACCCAATAACTTTAAAGAAAAAAAAATAAACTAATTTGTTTCTAAAATTTTTATTTTCTAAATTAATAAAAAAGAAACTCAATTTAAATTTATTTTTGGAAAAGCTTTACACTATGTGACAAATGAAGAAAAAAATGTACGGAATCCATAGTATAGGTTCGATTGTATTACCAAAACTTAGTAAAACCCTGTACTCGGTTTGGTCAGATTGACTACCAATTTTTTTATGGACCTCAAAAGATTTTAAAAAACACTGCATCACTCAAAAAGAGGTGTCCTCTGTTCGGCAATAATGTAGTGAAGACTATACTGAACAAATTTTAAAATATTTTTTGTACGAAAAATAATTTTTCTTGCAATTTTTTGCAATAATGTACGAAAAAAATTTTACTTTTCTTACTTTTTCCAGCACAATTCAAAGGGACTCGTAATTTTTCACTAACAATATATGATAATATTGTAGCCATTGCAAATCTGAACAACTTTCGTGAACATATCAATACGATCTGAACGTGTCTAGACATCAAAAATAGCTTACAAAGACGAACTTGTACCCTAAAAATGTAATTTTTCACTATTTTTTAAAAATTAAAAAATTTTAAATAATATTAAAAAAAAAAATAAATTTTGTTTTAAAAAATAGTGAAAAATATCATTTTTAGGGTACAAATTTGTCTTTGTAAGCTATAACAAGCTTTCCACCCCTATCGTTTCCCAGTTCAACAGTCGTGATAAATTAAAACAGTTGCTAAAACTGAAAACCGAAGCCTTGAAACGCTGGTTACATTAATTTAAGTTTTATATAATTAATAATTAATTTAATCATTATCTTAATTTATTAGCTGGTAAATTTATTTTTTTTTATTTAATTGCATACTCGTAGATTTTAATTTTTAAACTAAACTATTGCGTTATACAAACTTTTTATCAACCAACCACCATCTCTCTCTGGTTTTGTTTTTCAAACAAATTTTATTTTTTAAAAAGTGTTTTGATAAATACCCACCACTATATAAAACAAATATTTATTTTTATATTAATATTATGCATTTCAAGTAGTCGTTTTATTGTTTTTAATTTAAATTTATAATTAAAGCGAGTGAAAAAAAAAATACTTTTAATAAAAATATTACAACAAACGCATATACATTCCCATAAATTGACGAGTCTTTTTAATTTGAAAGTATGAGGGAGTAAAAAAAACATGAAAAGAAATTACAAAAATGTGTCTACAGTGTTGGGCAAAATTAAAGTACAAATTGCCAAAAGAAATGAATTGAAAAAATATACAATATTTCTCGTTTTTAGTCTAAAAAGATGAGATTTCGTTTTAGTATTTTAAATCATAATAAAAGGTTAATCAAAATTGTGTTTATTACGGTTATTAAATATTTATAGGGTGGGCCATTTAAAAGTTTGAATTTAAAAATAAATAAATAATATGAAAATAAAAACGGTTTGAAATTTTTCCAATTTTTTTTTAGTTTTTAAGTACAATTGTTCTGGTTAGAAATGGAATATATAGCCGTGGCTGTTTAATTCTTGCGTGAAATATACTATTCTTAGAACAATGGCCAGCTCGAATTATTAGATTTTTAATAGAAATCGGTATATAATATTATTAGAAATAAAGTGTTGAAAATTTGTTTTAAACTTTTTTACATCAAAAGAAATTATGGAAAAAACTTAAGTTATCTGTATTGTGATTTGTTATTTATGTAAATCATAATTATTTTTATATTAATTATACATGAAATGTTACACAATTGTAATCATAACACTCAAGGTAGTATGAAAAGAGATGTAATTTTTCGTACTTTCCACTAAAAAATTTTTTCATTTCCTTTGACGTTGACAGTGAAAATTTTCAACTCTTTACCCTGATTCGTTTACACCTGGTTTATATATAATAAAAATGCAAATTTTGTTGAAAAAAATCAATTTCCAGGCTTTTCCATTTTTCCACAAACAAAAGATCTGAAAGGAATACTCTTAATGTAGAATGTTTCGTAAATATTTTTAGAAACAATAATTCTAATTGTTTGTTTTTACCTGAGGAATGAAACTACTTACTTATATATTGTACGTTATATGAATACACAATATACATATATATGTATGTACATGTAAACATATTATTTATTTATAATTTAAATTACAATACAATACTAGCAGTCTAGCACACTACCCATTAGACTACTGGGTAGGTACATCCTATAAATACATAAATATTTTTTGTAAAGATGTTTATAACAAAAAAATTTCTCCATTTTTTCCCATTTTGTTTTTATAAAATATTTTTTTTTACTTAAATATCAAATTTTGCTAAAAAAAATATACAACCTGTTAAATATAATTGATTTACCAGCAAAAAATTATTAAAATGGAGAGGCAAAAAAGAAAAGAGGAAATTGTTACTTGTACGATTTCTTTCCATATCAGTGCTAATATTTAATAAATGATTTCTTTAGTTTGAATTAATTTGATGCAATAGTGACGAAATGAAAATTCTCATCGAAAATAATTTTTTTAATGCAATGAAAATAATATTTCAATTTAATTTTCCACAAAAAAAAAAAAAAAAAAAAAACACCATCATATCAGAGAACATGCACTAGTTTTGCTTAATATTGTTACTGGAAAGTAATTTATCCATATTAAGCCAGTTTGTCATAAATTTAATCCATGATATCATTACATATACATATACTTATACATACATATGTGTATTTATGACATTTATAAAAAATGTTTAAAACAGGCCTCTAACATTAATGAATTATTGTTTTTTACAACTTAAGATCATTTTATTTATTATCTTTTAAAATTTTGTGTAGTACCTATTTTTAAAAGAAAAAATCCAAAAATGTGCAAATATTGGAATTTACTAATAAAAGAATAAAATTGCTTTTACTCGTAAACAAGGAAAAAGGGCATATTTTGGTGCAATCGAACCAAAACCACTGAGAAGTGCATTTAATAAAATGTTAAATAAAGAATTCAAACACCAATTAAAATTTTTAAAATTTCGTTTGTTTAGCATTAGACTGTACGCGTAACATATGTAAGTAAGTATATATTTATAGCGAAATTAAAATTACAATTGCTTGGCGACCAAATCATATATTTTTTGATCACGCAAAACAACAGTAAAACCAAAAACAGTGCTGATAATTATATTTTACAATTATGGCAAATAAAAATAAAAAAATCACAAATAATGAAATATTGTTAAAAAAAAATATTTACAAAATTGTTTCTTTTTTGCTTATACGAGTATATAGCATTTGCGTACTTTTTTACAATTTTTTTTTCTCCACAAATTAAATTCAAAAAAATTGTTTGTTTATTTTTTTGACTTGTGGTTTAAATTATTTTGCAAAATATTAAAGAAAAATTAACTACCATACATAAGCATATGTGTTTATGTATGCAAATGTTTATTAAATTGGAAAAACGAAAGAAAGAAAAAATTGATTTTGTTTTCTTCTTTATTTTTGGTATTAAACTAGTTTTTAATTTCATAGATTTACCCTACCGAATATATTTACGTACATACATGTGTTTATAGTGCTGTTCAAAACCGTAGCAAATAATACTAATACGGAAGTCAAAATGCTATATTTTATTTGATTTAAATTCAAACATTAAAAAAAACATATTATTTTTATCTATCGATTTAAATTTTATCTACCGATTACTTCAAATCAGGCTATTCTTATATCATTCTATTCTGACACATCCGCTGAACGCAATGAATCGGAACTTTATTTGCAAAACAAAGACAATTGTTCGAAAATTGCACAAAAATTAAAAACATAAAAATCATCTTTTCGGATGAAGCTCATTTTAATATTGGTGGGTAGGTTAATAAGCAAAATTGCCAAATTTTGGGCTCAGAAAACTCACACCGTAGTCTTACAGAATCCAATGCACCCATTACGAGTAACTGTTTTGTTCGCCTTGCGGAGCGGCCCATATTTCTTTGAGTTTCTTTAATTTTAGAATTTAAAAAAACATTTAAAATGAACTCAATTTCAAGTAGTGAAAATGAAAATTTACATACATATTAACTTATACAACGTTTTGAAAATATAACCCAAATAGACAACATTCGTCATTTCGCACTATGTTGTAAAACAATAATATTTTTCGAACAAAAATTCTAAAAAAAAAAAATATCTGTGTATCTATGCTTCAAAATTTTACGACATATTTTTTTATTGAGACCAATACTCAGGGGTAAACCCCTACTAAATGCTGTGTATTGTATTGGAATTTTTGTGGCAATAGAACATATATTTTGTTTTTCTTATATTATTAAGCCACTTCGGAATAAGACAAATTGCTGTGAATTGATCATTCATAGGCCAGTGTTATACCTTCACCCTTGAATGATCAACAGCAAGCGCCCCATCGTTGCATGTTGATTGCGGTGAGTGCCTTCCTTAAATAGGTTTTTAGCTGTTATCTGCTACTTACCAATAGGTTGCGCTGATCGTTCGTTTTTCGTTGTCAAAGGTGAAGATGGAATAAAGTAGTGGAATGTCAGGTAGCGGTTATTTTGTAAAAATTTACGTACATATTTACTTATACAATTGTTTGCAAATATTAGCCGATTAGATAACATTCGTCGTATCGAAATATGTACGTACATATGTTGTAAAACAATAAAATACATACATATATGGGCAATTTCAAAAATTTTCAACATTTGATGAAACTGAGTTCAGATGCTTATTATTTCTTCAGTTTTTCGAATTGACCAAAACGGTCAAAAGGGAATGATAGGCCACACTAGAAAACTGGGAAATTCAAAATTTCAGACCATCAGTTCTTTATCTCTAAAAGTTATGGGCACTCAAATATCGAAAAACTCAAAAAAAGGCTTGAAATTTACAAGAGTTTTTTCATATTTCATCACTTTTCTACTTTTAGTTTTAAACTTCCGATGCTCACTAATATAAAATAAAGTCACTAGACTTTGTAGATATTTACAGTATAAAAGTTATGCCAATACTACTATTTGGGAAAAAGTTGTACAGCGGTTCATTTTTGAAACCAAAATTTTCCGATTTTTCAATTTTCGCAGTTTTTTCTATAGCGTTTTTGCGCCGTTCAAGAAAATTGCATTTCGTCAACAGTATTTAATAGTCGGTGTAATTTGCTAAAATTTGCGTCATATCACGTCGGTGTCAGGCTGCTAGTTGCTGAGAACGATGAGCTCAAACTTTTATAGAATTGGCGTAAATTTTTCAAAAATGACAGTTTTTCGCGGCTGACATTTGCAATCTTATTTAAAACTGGTTTATGTATTGCGTGATCTAAACTTCTTAGTAAATGGCACCTCAACGTCAAGAAGGCGTTAAAATATTTTGAAACGCAAAAATTTTATAAAGAAAATAAAAATTTTGCGAAATTTCATGATTTTGTTTCGCGTTTTTTTTAGTTAATCAGTGGTTTACAATTAATGTAAAGTATTGGAAATGAAGTGCGGCGGTGAACTAAAGATAATATATAAATACGGTTGAATTCGGTCCATATTTAGCGGGTACAGCGGCATTTTTCTTCAAACACAGTTTGCTTTGTGACATCTGCAGTTATGTATAGATTCCGCCGCGATTGACACCAAATGAGAGGGTTTTTTAAGCTTGATAATAAAACCGAATAGGCATTAAAAAATTTTCATGATTTTAAATTTTACAGATCAAAAAAAAAATCCTAACCTCAAAAATAATTCTTATATAATTTTTTTATTTTTTAAATTTGCAAGTTAAAACATTGTTTTTCTGTAAATTAGTTATGCGTTATATAAACACGTATTATAACAATCGGTGAAACATTCACATTTTTGCAAAAATTCGCCTTTTTTAATGTTAAGGAATTTTAATTATAATTGATATTTTTATATATTTTTTTAGTGCATTGATGAATTTGGAATGCACTGATGAATTTGAAATGCATGCATCATGCACCCATACAACATTTATTAAAATAAACCAATAAATTTAACTTTAAATTTTTTTTAAAGAGATTTTAACTTAAAACCTCCATAACTTTCGCGCCGTTTGCAATAAATGATTAACGCGAACTGTTTTGGTATGCTAAAACATCACCCTTCACGTGACCAAAGCGTCGTTCGTGTCATCCAAAAAAAAAAAATTCGAAAAAAAAAATATCAAAATGTCGAAAATTTTTGAAATTGCCCATATGTATATTTTGAGAACAAAATTTCTAAAATAAGTAATTAAATTCCTATGTTTCTATATAGTATGTTTGTATAACGATACAATAGATACAATACACATATGAGTTAGACTATAGTTACTAAATTATCCCAATATAGTTTTATGGGTGTATGTACTTAATTGTATAATAACAAATACAATTTTTTTATACAAAAATTATCGAGAATTTATACATTCTTTTCAAATATGTACACACAAACCTACCACATACGAGAATATGTCTACAGCTTCAGCATTCTTTGATAAACAAAGAATTTAATGAAAACTGAATCTTAGAGGTCGAAAGAACTTCATTGCATCTCTGTGTGTAGTAAAAATATAGCATCGTATTTCTTTTTATAATTTTCTACTTTCTGTAGGGCATATGGAATTCGTTACAAATACAATTAAAAATACTTAAATCAGAGACTGGTTTTTGATACTCAATAATATTTTAAAGTAGATTTTCAGCTTGTCTTTATTTATTTGTTTTTTTTGTTATCAGGCTGGTATTGCTTTTGTTTTCATATATACATGCAGATATACATACATACATACATGTATATGAATAATAAATACGAGCTGTGTGGAACGTTTTCAACGCTTTAATTATTAATCGTAACCAAACTGGAACTGCAGCTTTTTATTGAAGTTGCCAACATTTTGTATTTTCTTTCTGTTATTTTTTTTACTTTTTTATATTTTGTTTATTCTGGTTTCATTTATTTTTTTATATATTTTTCGCTTTATTTTTACTTATAATATGGTTGATTTTTATTTTGTACGAGTAAGTTTTTTTCATATTGAAATATATACATAAATAATAAAAGAAATTAACGAAAATCCATCTGCTTATTTCTGTTCAATTCGTTCATAAGTGAACTAAGTTCTATCGGGGGTCAGGGTTATCACCGATTTTAATATTTTATATTGTATGTATATATGTATATGTATGTACATAAATACACAGTTAAAAGTAAAATGTTTAAAACCAAATATTTTTAGGTATCAAGGCGGATCTGAACCTTTTATTTCGTTATAGAATTGAATCACTAGAATACATTAAAATCGATTCTAAAAGATTAGCAACATACGGATAAATACAATATAAATAAAATATATTAATATGTACAGCAATGAACATACGGTTAGCGCTCCTCGTATATATTACAAATTCAAGAAAATCGGATCAGCGGTTTAGATTTTTATAGATAGCAAACAAACAAACCCACAAACGGAGTACATTCGATTTTTAATATAAGAATATGTGCCTCTATTTTCTAAATTTAAATACATACTTACATATGTAAGTATGTATGTTTACAACATATGTACATATACATATTTCTTGAATTGAATATAAAATATCATTTGTTTCATTTTTATATTTATATGCTATTCCTTAAATACACGGTATAAAAACTAGAATTTGAAAAACAGTTTGTAAAACGACTTTATGTGGGTGTTGCTTTTTCTTTAGTTAAAATTACGAATCAGAATTTCAGAAAAATTCCCAATACTTTTAATAATTCTAAAAAACACTTGCTTTTTTTTAATGCCGATAATCAGGGGTAAACCCCTACTCAATGTTGTGCATTGTACTGGAATTTTGCAAATAATTTTAGATTCTTTTTTATAGATATACATTAGGGGCCTTTTTGTTGATGAGAAAAGTTGCTGCCAGTTTGACCAGTCAAAGGCCAGTGTTCACTCTTCAACGACCAACAGCAATTGCCCCATCTGTCGGTGAATGTTGAATGTGTGTGGTGAGCGTCTTCGGTAGGTTAGCTCTTATATTCCCAGAAGGTGGCGCAGTACTCCTGATCATTCGTTTCTGTTGGAATGGACTGGAAATGTCAGGGAACGGTTTCTTGAATATAGACTTCCTGGAGGTGGGGGCACCTCTTATTTTTTAAAATTATAATTTAGAAAAACCGCAAATTTTTAATTAATAATTTTTGTCGTTCGCTGGGATTGAACCTCGGCCGTTTGAGTTTCTTTGAGAGAGCTATAATCACTGCACCAAGACCCCTCCCCCCATTCTGATAATGTTCTAATTTTTAATTTGTGGTAAATTCAACACAAAGTATATTCTCACTGTATTAGAGTTTTATCAAAATAAAAATAAATTCGGTGACTGTAATAAAAATAAATTTTGTTTAAAAGAAGTGATATTTTTAATTTTTTTTTCTGACGATTTCAATAAACGACTATTATGATTCATTTATGATTACGAGTTTTCTTTCTTCTGCCGAGTGCAATTTTATTTTACTTTTATTATTTTTAATGAGCTATGTGTCTTATCGTGTTTAGTTGTATTTCTTGTCGTGCTTCAACACTTTTGTTCAAGATTAAGGATATGTAATAATATTTTTCTTTAGTCTTTCTTACTCTCTTAGTAGGCTATAACAACCCGTTAACGGATTTTAGCCTTCGTCTACACTAGACTCCAGGCGCCTCTTCTTCACTTGGTCACATCAATTGATGACGGAGCTTCATTAATCTGGTCTTTCCAACTTAAGCATTGTCGTCTAATACGCCGACATTCAGTGACCTTTGCATCGAAAACTTGCTTTGCTGGAGCAGATTCTTCCAACCGAACAACAATATGCCAAACACGTTAAGAGTTATTAAATGAAATTATTTTTTTTAATATTCACATACATACATAACTGACCTTTACAACCCTGTGTCAGGATTACGGCCTAGCTTCTCGCAATTTTTAAATATTGAATTACATTAATATTCAATATGCATACATATAAAGTAAAAATGTATTAATTTTTTAAACAAACAAAATATAAAGTTTTTAGCCTAAAATGAACACGGAAATAAAAAGTAACGGGTATTTCGAAGAAGTGTTTATTTAATAAATTTTACAGTTTGTTTAAAGTCGATAAATTAAACTCAAAAAGAGAAGTAAAATTTAAATCGAACAACTGAAAATACGAGTACGTATAGTATAGTACGTGTAGAGTTACGAGTATTATTACATGTGCATGTTTAATCCACTGCATAGTATTAATCTACGTCAATAACTTTATGTATTATTATTTTCATTATACAATCTCTTAACAACAAATACAGTTATTGTGTAAATGTATTTGTTAAAAAACATTTTTGATTAGATAAGAATAATTTTACAATTTGATGTACGAAAGCAATTTTTACAAATACATATGTAAGCATGTACATATGCATATAAAAATAATCTAAGAATAATAGACACAAAGTATTAGCTTTTATGAAAGTATAAAAACATTGTATTAATTTAAAATGATAGTCACCAAGCAATTTTTCTATTGTAAGTGAAATGTAATATAATTTCTAGAAACACGATATTGAATGCCGAACAGGTTATGATGATCTATTTTTTATAAATTTTATTTCGTCTTAAAAACGCCTTAATTAGATTAGAAACTAAATTCTATTAAACATTTTAATTGTGTTTTTTTTAATGATTTTTCAAACAAAGAAAAAAAATGACACCCGTAAGGAAATTTTACACCAGCCGAACTGAACATGTTTTCGACTCCAGCTAAGTAAGTTTCATCATAGTTTTTTGTGTTCTGTACAAATTCAGGCAAGCCATCAACTAATTAACTTTCAATTTTTATAGGAATTATATATTGGCGTTATACGAGTATATTTCTACATACCCTGTTAAAATACGTTTATACTATAGAAATATTTGCATTAAGATACCAGCATATTATCGTAATACCCTTAAGTATAACAACTAAAAAGAGTCTTAAAGGAGCTTACATGCTTATAATTTAAAATATTAATAAAATGCTTATAATCACTCTAAATATTATTGAGTGATCTACATATAAAAAAAATTCTTTTCAACAGCCCTTAAAAGCCTATTTTCAAAAAAAGGGGCAAAAACCTAAAACTACTAAAAAAAAAAATAACGTATTTCATATTGTAGAATAAGGACAGATACATACATATATTAGAGAGGTAGGAGGCCTTTACTGAATTTAAGTACATACTATAGCAACGAATTAATATGCATATACAGACTTACATATAAACCAGACGACAGTGCCCATATAAAAATGTGAGAACTTAGTTTTTTATTTTCAATATTTTTTAATGGTTAAATCAACCCTTAAGTAAATGATAAAATACAAAAGAAAAGAGAAGAAAAGGTAAATATTGATTTTTATTTTTTCTAATTTTCTTAAACAAAATAGAAAAAATTTAAGAAAATTTTTCCGTTACACGTATAATGGTATTTTATGGAATAAAAATATTTTTAAATGTATTTATAAATTCAGTTTTTGTATACAATAGATAGATACAAAATGTACATTTAATTTATTATGTTTATATTAACATATGTACATATATATGTATGTATGTAATTTTCAACAGAAATTTAATTTTCCTTAATACAAGTATGTATATACATACATACGTATGTTAAAACTATGGTAGTAAATTTGAAAGGAAATTTAAAAGTTAGTACCTACATATGCATATTTTATGATAGGTTTTGCTATAAATTTTAAAGGAACTTTTCAATTAATGTTTACAAAAAGTCGTTAAAAGACTGCTTTTAATATATTTTAATTACGTTGCTTAGGTATTATTTTTACATACATTTATGTATGTTTTTAGTTAAAATACATAAGGGAGTAACTAACAAAAATAAAATAGGTATATGCATAACTTATGATTAACTAAAACTATGATCATACAACCTTATAAGGTAATCTCGCTTTGCCATGTCAGCAGCTATGTCAGCAGCATCGTTTTGTTTCTCCTCCCTATTTAGGCTTTAATTAAATTTGAATTTAGGAATTTTTTTCTTGGAAAAAGTGATATTGTCGGTTGCAGTTTAAAAAAAAAAAACATAATTTAGTAGTGAATTTTTTTAAGAGTGTAAAATACAAAGAAAAAAAATATATATACCATATACATATATTTGAAGACTTTTTCTTGCATAAAGTTAAAAAAGAACAGGAAGAATTTGTTTATAACAATCAATTTATTTGTTTAGAAGTGAAGGTGGCCAAAAGCATAATGTAGCATGATATATCAACTTCGTATGATTGTATTTATATTATGGCTAAAACTTATGCACCAACTCGTCAACCCCGACAGGGGTTATTCTCTTTGTGACGACTCCATACAATTTTAATACTGCAATATAATTTATAATTTTAAATATAATTTTTTTATTTTAAAATTCACGCATATAATTAGCGATTCAATGAAAAACATGTATTGTAAGTTAAAAATACAACTACAGTTCCAGTTTAGGCTCAAATAATATTTAAATTTTTTTGTCTACACATGAACCTATTACTGAAGTAACAGACACATTTTAATCAGCAATAAATAAAGATATTTTTTTTAAATCAAATATACAGTATAACCTGGTTTTATGCTGCTTTTTATTTGTGCAGTATATTAAAGTAATACAAATTTGACAAAGTTATTTCAATATAAGAATAACATGCCTATTTGTTGTCTTATAAATAAGTACATTGTTTTTCTGAAATTGTTCTTTAAGTAACAGAAGTAAATTGGGTATAATTGTTTAATATACATATTTAAAATTATTTACTACATGAAACTTTTTTTTATGAGATGCCTGTTGTCTAAAATTGTGTAAAAAATTATGTTTGAAAGATTCTTTTTTATAGTTGGTCTTAAAGTTTTGTACGCTTTTTATGTAATCACTTTCCAGTGCACAAAAAGAGGTTTGCCTGTAAATACATATCTGTGGAATTTTGAAAAAACGTCTTCTTTCGAAATAAGACAATTTTCCAAGATTTTTATAGTAAATATAGAATTTCCTTGTCCTTCTTTTGCTCTAATCCCCGTATTTCTACGACCTTTGGAAGGCAAGATATGCAGTTGACTTATCAACCTCTTTCAGACTTTCCCCCAATTTCAGTTTGACAAAACGACTTCTTTCAGAGAATTAAGAATAATTTAAAAAATTGAATGTCTATAAAAAATTGTATTTCATTTTTATTATTGTTTTTTAATTATCTGCATATTGAAGGGAAAAATAGAACCCAAATATATTTTCCAGATCAACTTCTTTCAACCTTTTTTTCATATTCCATTTTAACAAAACAACTTGTCTTGACTTAAGCGATTAAAATAATTTTCAAATTTAATCAAAAAAATTTTGACAAAACGACTTGTATGGTGGAAGCTAATTTTTTTGTTTAAAATTTAAACAAAAAAAATTTAACAAAAAGTCTTAAATTAATTTTTTGTCGTTTTAAAGAAAACTATTGCTTCTAGAGGAAAAAAAAAGTCGCATAATGTTCGTTAAGTGTTTGTGCATAATATCCAAGTTCAAAATTTCTTTAATTTTCTAAGCAATAACTTGTATTAGCCTTTTTAACTGTTTTTTGCTCTACTGAAAAGTTGTTGATTTTGAAAGAAGACGTTTTGTCAAATGTCCACAGATATAAATATTTTATTGTTTCACACATACATATAAAATACCTGTTATTACAGTTATTGATACAATAATTTTATGCAAACAAACTTTCGTGTCGAATAATATTTATTTTAATTATAAAATGTTTAAATTTGAATCAATCCCTGCAGTTTTATTCTGTCAATTGACCCATTTTTTGGTTATTTTTCTGACTCAACGTTGTCTTTCGCGATGTCAATTCACACTTTTCTGTCCCTTTGTTATCGAATAAGTATCAATTCACACTTTTCTGTCCCTTTGTTATCGAAGAGGTTTCAATTCACACTTTTCTGTCCCTTTGTTATCGAAGAGGTGTTAATTTGAAGTTATGCCTGTACTCAAAAGAATTTACTGTTACGACGGCATCAACCACGGGATTGATATTGTGGCACCGGTAAATAGACTGTCCCATAGTTATCTATAGGGGGGTCAATTGACTGTTTCTACGACTACCACATGTTAAAATCTCCGGTCGTTTTACCGGTAAAAAGACTAACAGTGTCCCTTAGTGATAGGTGAAAGTACCAATTTGGGACCGGTCCAGCGCACTGCAGGGATGTTATTTGATCATGGCTACCACGTCTACGAGTATTAATAAAAGTTTCAAATAATCATATTAAGAAATTAGAAAATAGTAAACAATTTAATCAAAACAATTTAATTGTGGAACTATCTTAGTTCTAACTCAGGTTTCGTTTCAGAAGATTTCTATATCTCTAGAAGAATTGTGTTTCCATCTTCTCTATAATAAGTCGCTGGCCCGGGTTCTATGATGTACCTAGAAAATAAGTACGGATGGCCATCACATAACACCGTTCAGGTAGTCACGAAAACATATTTCGGAGACATAGTAGCCTTAGATTTAGAGCAAGTAGACATCATTTCCGCCCGAAATACATTGCAGTGATATGGTAATTTATGAGAAATTCGTATGACAAAGTTAAGAGACAAGGAACTGTAACCCACCTTGTCATTAATATTTGAACTATGAAACCGTAAACCGGGTATTTCTCCTAGGAATATGAGTCACATATATGGTTGTAGCAGAAACGAAATTCTGTAATTCCTTTTGACAGGAATGCTCGGTATAACGTGAGATCTTACATCCACATACTCTCATCCAGTAGCAGTTATATAATACGTTATAATATCAGGTGGCCAAAAAAGGAAGAAATCAGTAAGATCCTATATAAGTGTCGTCCAGAATACCCCTTAGACACCAACCAGAGACAACAGCTGAACTTTCTTCAACATCGTCAGCACATAAACCTTTTCCACTGATATAGTAGATAAAGGTGAAAGTCCCCAATGATTATCAATCGGCAATCGCAGTTTTCCTGACTCGTTCCTCAATATTCTGTCTCCAGATTTTGGTGTTAAGATTTATAATAAGAGAAAATATAAAAACATATTTATGTATATACATATGTATGTATGCACATATGTTTTATGTATTATTTTTTTGAAAATCTGTTATTGTTGGTTGTTCGTCTTCTTCCGGCCAAATTAATTTTCATTTTTACTCAGCTGTTAAACAAAATTTTGATTACAAAAGAGAAAAAATAAATCGGTTTCATAAACTTTGCGACCCTTACTTGAATACTCAAAAAAGTTAATTGAAGCATAACAGCATTCTTAATTTTTTCTTTAGCATGTAAAAATTTACAAATAAAGGGGAAAAGGAAACAAAAGATCGGACGACTTTTATATAAAGTCGTGTTTTTAGTTTTATTTGTAATTTAATACTTTTAAAATGTAAAGAACAATGTTGCACAAGCAATTACATTCTTAAAGCCTGTTGCAAGTAGTAAATAGTAGTATGTATGTATGTATTTTCACACATACAAATGCATTTACACTGTGTTGTTTTAATGTTCAGGATCGTTTAAGATTAAAATTATAAGCAACAGAAACCTTTATATTTATGTGTATATACGACAAAAGGTACATATGTACATACATATGTATGTATGTATGTATGAATTTATATAAAAATAAAAGATGGTGTTATCAATTCAAAAAAGGAAACCAGAGGTAAGTGAATATACATTTTTTTCTTCAAAATAATTTTTGGATTTTGTTTAAAAAATATACAACATACAACATACAACAACATAATACAACATACACATGTTCAAACTCTGATTATAAAAACAAAAAATCAGTTAAATATAAGAGGTAATCATTCTTCGTAGCAAACACCCTTGCAAGTTTTGCAAACGTATCAAATCATGGCTAACAACAAAATAAAGGCAGACATGCTACGATTGCTATCTACGTTTGCAACACTAGCAAGGGCATTTGCAACGAAGAATGATTACGGCTAATAATAAATAAATCCAAGTTTACAATATTCTTAGTGTACGCTTTATTAAATTTATTATTATTATTATTACTATTAGTTAATCTGAAACTTAGATGACAAGTTGATATTAAATAAAAATAGTCTTCAACTAATTCTTAAATATATCTCCCCTTGATTTGCACATACATACACTTGGCGTCAAAAGTCTACGCTCTTTTTAAAATATACTTAGTCGTTGAGGTTATCCAACCAAATATTAAGTTTTGCTTTTTTTATTTTATTTTATTTCCGCCCTTACTGCAGCCATAGTTAAAGGTCTCCAAAGCGTAGCTAAATTAAGTGATAATTTTGGTAAATATTATTCTAATGTGGAAAAAGCTGCAACATTTCAACGTTATTTTAAATTTTTCATTACAGCGCTCAGGAGTAAAAAACCTACCAACCACAACTTAGCTAGGATCCTCACCACTTTACTAAAACTAAAATACATAGGTATTAATGAAATATAAATATTTGTTGTTTTTTTAATAATTTAATCACAAACATGATAAATGTATACTTTTGAGGCCTAGTGTATGTATGTATCTGTATGCACAAATTATTTAAACTATAAATATGTATATACATGAATGTATATATGCATATATAAAATAATGCCAGTTCATAATCTCCAGGGTGTCTTTTTAAATTTTATTGTTAATTTTTTTCTTTCTAAACGTATGGTTTCTGTTTTTTTATTTTTTCTTATGAATTCACATGTACTAGTGAGTATGTTGCACGTTATTTGTACAAAAAAAGCTTTATTATGCTGTTGTTTTTTTTAAATCAACTATAAGTCAAAATATAAGACTAAAACAAAACAAAAAAAAATATGTGAACAATTATGAAGAAGACCAACAGGAAGACAGTGAGTGCATGACTTCTTTTTTATATGTACATACATACGTATATACCTACATACGAGTATGTATGTATGCATTTATAAATGGCTGTTGGCTTCTGAATACAACTGATGCATATTAATAAAATCAAGTAGTACGAAGAAGTGTTGATATATGCAATGAAATACATAAGTATTTATGTATTAAAAAACCAGACTACAAAAAAATCGTAATTTTTTTTCAATTTTCTCTATATGTGGTTCACAAACATATAAATTCATTAATTAGGCTATAATAAACAAATAAAGAAAATTTGTAGAACACCTAAAAATATGTTGATTTTTTTGCAAACAATAACAAAAGTAAATAAAATAATTGTTCTGGAAAGCTACTGACTTTAAAAAATGTTTTATATAATTTGTTTGATAAATATATAAACAATTAAAATATCTTATTTAAAACACTAATAAGCAAATGCCAAATTTGTTTATATAAATCAACTGTCAAAAATGTTCAATTTCGAATCTGTCTTTAAAGAACTTTTATATAAAACCTATCGCCTAAACAAAAGAAGAAAATTGTACAATTTAACTAATAGTTTAACTGCCAAATTAGTCACGGCCTTAGTACGAGATATAGAATAAGTACAAAAATAAAGTAGGACCCAAAATTACGCTCTGAAGAATTATTAAAAAGTCAGATAAATTATAATAAAAAAAAAACAAAATACACAATATTTCGAGTTATAGTCATAAATATGGGAACAGAAGGTATTCTTTCTAGTCTGCTAGTATAAAGCTTGCAAGTTTGATTTTTACCAGAGACTCTGGTCTGTTTTCTCTATATGGAGCATCGTGATTAGGACATATTTTAACACTAAATTTTAATAGAAAAAGATATAAAAAATATATAATTATAAAATATAATTTTACTAGCTACCCCGGCAAACATTGTTTTGCCCTGATTTTCTGGAATTTTGAATTATTATTCTTTTACAAATTGCTTTAAGAAAATTTTTAATATATTGACAATTTTTTATTTTTGAATGCCCATAAAAGAAAAGGATACTTATGTATGTTAGTTTAATAAATATATTTTGTGAATTTGAGCCAAATCGTACCATAAGTAAAAAATTGAATAATTACGACAATAGCGCCACCTATTGTTGTTAAACTTAAGAGAAACCTGGCTCCTGACTAAACTTATATATTGTCCAAGTTTAGTGTCAATCGGTCCAGCAGTTCTTGAGTTTTTGTAACACGTATCCGACACAAACGTTTGTATATCTAATATATAAAATTTTCGTGTCGCGCTGTTTGTTGCCAAACTCCTCCCAAACGGCTCGACCGATTTTCATGAAATTTTGTGTGCATATAGGGTAGGTCTGACAATCGGTCAACATCTATTTTTCATACCTTTAAATGTTAAGGTGACCCGCCCCAAGGGAAAATTTATGCCTCACCTAAATAACGTACCGACGTTGATGAAATTTCAAGCTATATATGTACTGTAGAGCATGAATGGTTTACTTTTTGTTTTTAAGTAGTCAGAGGGGGCGGTACAAGGGTATTTCTTCCTATCCCCAACTAATTAACTGAATTTGATTAAATTTTGTTGGTGTCTTAACACAACTTTAGGTTAACAAAAGTCAATTTTCACATCTATTTTTCATCCCCTAAATGTTTAGGTACCCGCCCCAAGGGGAAATTTGTGCCTCACCTAAATAACGTACCGACATCGATGAAATTTAAAAATAGATATGTATATCTGGGTACTGTAGAACATATATGGTTTTGAGTTTTTTTAAGGAGTACTCAGAGGGGGCGATATAGGGGATATTTCTCCCTATCCCAACTATCAAACTGAAGTACCGAAAATGGCGGATAATCATGTATTAAAATTATTAGTAAAGCAGGCATTGATTGCTCATATCAATGTTAAGTTTTGCAGTTCGGTGAAGAGAAGAGAGTATATTTGAACTAAAAAAAATGTTTTCTAGAGCAAATTTATATGGCAAAACAACGTTTGCCGAGTTAACTAGTTTTAATATAAAATTTAAAAAACTTTTGATTTAGAGCGATAAAGAAAAAAAATTAAAAAATATGTAAATGCTTCCATAAAATAGTTGTTAAGTTTTTTCGTAAAATAGGTATTTAATTAATTATTTGTTCAATTACGTATTTGACTGTACTTTCAAAAAAAAAAATAATTATCTTTAGGACGGTTATCGACTATTTTTTGTTATTTTGTTAAATTATGAAAAAAACGTTGTGATAGTGAACGAGACGATTTGGCCTCTAGGATTACTTTTATTTTATTTTAGCATTTTTCACTATTACTCGTTTCTAGAAGCAATAAAATTATCAACCTTTGTTTTTTGAATATTGCCACGTTCAAACTTCAAATTTCCCCTATTTAAAATGATTCCTTCTCTATGAAAATTCATAAAACATAAGCAGAAATTTTAAACTTAAATTGAAGTGTTGCAAAAATCTTTTATAAATTGTATTCCCTTTTTTTCATACATTGTATATATACATACATATACATTTAAAATATATATATGTATGTATGTATGCATTATAAAATTTAAAGTAAAAAATCTTAAAGCAAATTACCAATTGATTAAAAAAATCTTACTTAAAGTATACATGAACAAATGTTGCCAAAATTCTTATTAGAGCTTTGGTAGGCCTTTTTTTGTTAGTAGCAGACAATTTTTGTAAAAAAAACAGAATATACAATATACATGTATGCATGCATATATATTTTTTAATACATAAATATGTATAATACACATGTATGTACATACATACCTATTCGTACCTATAAAATTTTGTTTTTATGGTGGAGTACAACAGTGACAAACAAATATGCCAACAAGCATAAAACTATATTTTTCTGTGGTTGAATTCCACAATATCGATGTGGAAGCATCTATAATTTTTTGACTGTTTAAATACGCTGCAGTAAATTATATTCTGATCTAATTAAGGCATTTTAAACGACGAAACAAAATTTTAAATATAATGAGAATACAGTTAGATTTTGAAAGCCATTTAAATCAGCTGATTTTGTTAATTTTTTTTCCAAAATAAACCAAAAGAATTAAAAAAAAAACTGTCATCTAAATGAAATAAATTGCTTGTTCTAATATTATAGGTAATCAAAAATAGGAACAGGCTATAAAACTTCTGAAATTATCTATCTATCGCAATATAAAAAGCCATAATGGCACAATTTAGATAAACCTACAATATAGTAGAAGAAAATAATTCTTGCAGTGGATGCTGCAAATGAATATTTGGCGGTGAAAGTGTTGTTGGGTATTTTGTAGATGTATGCCCATAAATGAAACCTACATACATACATATTTTCATAAAACAAGATGTTGTATAAGTAGATAAGGTAGTATGTATGCCGACAAATTAAAACATTTTTACAGTTTTTTTTATTTTATTAATTTTTGATCCAAATTTGTTATCCAAAAGTGATTTAAGCAAATAACCAGTTCTACATACATTAAGCGTGTAACATTTTATATTTTCTTATAAAAAAAATTGGACTCAATGCATCGAGATTTAACACTTTCTACAGATACGGCCTAGCTTCTTACAGCACCCATATTGTGTGCGTCAATTTTTATCCATCAGTACTGAGACCTACAGTTTAAAGTCGAAACCAAACGACATACTTGAGAAGCTGTTAGTAGGTTAATTTAAGTATTTAAAGGCTTTTACTGCTAAAAAAAATATATTTTTTATTTAAAAAGTAACGAAATAATTTAATTCACTACACGTACAAACAAAACAAAAAAAAATTTATTTTCTTTGAAATTCACACAAAAATTTTTTTGCTTGTCACTGTATGTATTACTTATGTATGTATGTCCATCGGTATATATCCAATACGAACTGGTATACATCTACTCAGTAGATACATCTTAAATATGAAAACATAAAATGGGTTTAAATATACAAACATTTAGGTATACTTATGAACACAAAAAAAAAAAAAAAATGAAACTGGTTGGTTTGTATACAGTGGTGAACATTATTATGTTTTTCTTCTTCTGATTATACTTATACATATAAATGAAGGAAAAATTTATGCCAATAACCGTTTTCTACTGAGTACTCAATATGTACTGCAATTTTGGGTATAATTCTGTTTTACTACTCGTAGTTTATCCACTCATAATTTCTAAGTAGTAATAAAGTTTTGTTTTATAAGCGGTTGATAAATTTTAAGAGCCGATGTTGATTTTAAATTAAATAAAAATTATTTAGGAAATTATTGTCATTTCTTTTTATTATGATAATTTGGTACAAAATATCGACCAAATGGCCGCGGCATGGTCCGATGGTCTAAATTTTAATTGACGCTGAGGCATAATTGAGGTTCTATGCCCTTAATGTACAGAATTATCTCATCCTTTAGCTCTTAAATTGTTGTTGGCTTATCGACGTACAACTTTTCTTTCAAAAACCCCAAAGAAAGAAGTCCAACGGTGTCAAATTACATGATCTTGGCGACCAATTGACATCGCCACCACATGAGATAACACAACCATTGAATTTGTCGCGCAAAATAACCATTGTTTCGTTAGCTGTGTGGCAAGTGGCACCCTCCTCTTGAAACCACATATTGTCCACATCATAATGTTTATTAACGACGAGCGTGAGAGGTACAATTGTTGGGCACGATGACTAGTTGCGTTGAACGGCTCTTCAGCCACACTATCGCTAACAGCAGCAATATTTTCTGCAGTACGAGCTGTACTAGTATGCACTTGTATTTTCACATCTCCTACAAACCCAGTTTGCTCAAATTTTTGCATGATTTTTCCGATTGTACGCGCCATTTGAACGATTAAATTGACTGAAAAAATCACAAAGTTCACGATATGCATTTTGATTTGAACGCCCATTTCCATAATAAGCCTGAATAATTTTAACGCATTGTTTGATTGTGTATCTTTCTTTCCATGGTTCTAATTGAGTTAGTCTGAAATTGAGAAATACCAAATGAAATGCAGAAAAAAACTTGACGTTTAGATGTGGTCCAAAAAAACACATAACACTTGTCAAACCTAGCAATTTTAGCGATTTTCTCACCAAACGTCAAAGGGGTCAAACGATTTTGATCAAAATTATGAAATTTATTTAATTTTAAATTAAAAAAGTTAAAAACAATTGTTTTTTTTTTTAAATATGCACTCTTTTTGTGGGTAGTCGCCGTGGTCTAGTGGTTAGTGTGTTGGCTTACTAAGACATGGGCCCTGGGTTCGACTCCAGGCTCTGATATATTAAAAAAAAAAAAAATATGAAAAAAATATTTCTTTCGGCGACTACCTCTCAGCGGTCTTCTGGAAAAAGCTCTGAGAGTAACTAATTGCCATGAACAAGCTTCTCAAGTCTGTCGTTCGGAGTCGACATTAAACTGCAGGTCCCGGTACTCATGGATAAAAATTGACACACACACAACATGAGTGCTGCGAGAAGCTAGGCCGTAATCCTGACACAGGGTTGTAAAGGCTTGTTATGTATGTACTCTTCTTGTGGATAAGAATAAATTTGTTTTATTTCTATTAAATTACTGGGGCTAAATTACGGCATTCAATATCGAACGAAATTTCTATGTAAATTCTTTTAAAATTATATGAAATTTCGCTCGATATCGAATGCCGTGATTCGCCCCTTGTCTAATCATATTTTAGAAGTGTTGTATTTGAAATCTAACAAATACCAAAAGGAAATATAGACTTGTTAGGTCTTATACTCCTTGAATAGAACGTTACCTTCTATAAGATTGAAATGATTAAAGTTATAAATATATTGGCAGTGCTAACTTAATGTTCACCACTGTTTGTATATGTAAGTTAATGCATTCAAACATATTGAGTACACAACCACAACTACTCTAACCTACCCAGAGTTTCTGTATCTACAGACTTTGCCATGGTTATTGTTGTTGTGTCTGGAAAAAGAAAACATATAGAATTAAAGGTAGTAAAGCAAGTCAGCGAGTGAGCGAGTGGTACATAGTGAAACCAAATAATCAAAGAAAAAACAGCACTAACGGCTTTAAAGTACCAATAATTCACAGATAAATAATAAAAAACGTATATCCTCTGATACGAATACAGATACAAAAAAATATATAAAAATTCAAAACGTATTACATTTACTATACATACATACATTATTTGTACATAAGTGTGTATGCATGTATATAAGATATTTAGTAGAAAAAATATCTACAACGTTTACTCGCTACTTTTTATGCACTTTAAATAAAATTTATATCTATCCAGTATATGGCATGTCGTCTGTTTCCAACATCGACAGATGTTTACATAAATATTGGCTGCTGTATACATACACATGAGTATATACATACATATGTAACGCACATCCCTTCATTAAACGTAGCAAACAAGAAGATAGACCTTTTTTTCATTCATTAAAAAATCTCGTAATGCAGCAACTAATTTCAGACTGTGGTGTTTCTTTTGTTGTTTCTATAGGGGTTCGTAATTTTATTCCATTGCTGGCTAAATAGATAATGAAAGACATTTTGTTTTCATGTCATTCGGCGGTGTACTACATCGAAAACACATATTGAAAGAGTCTTATATGCAAGTAAGAGTTTTTATAGGTGAGAAGGGGTATTTGATTACCATGTCCTTACCATCTTGCCAATAAACTCATAATTTCTTATATGAAACTGTAAACCATTGCTGACCAAATAGGGGATCAAGGTCCGAACTGTAAACACGGCTTTTCATATAATGGTATACAGCCGAATGAAAAAACAATCTTTCACTCTCTCTTTGTACTGCACTGATGTTTGTCCTGAAGAAAACATTTTACCGAAACATAATGAAGCATTAAAATTACTTGCATACGTTGCATACAACAGACTTGACAAATTTTTTGGCCGTAAGTTATGAGTTTGGAGATGTTTCGCATACTTATTATACTCGACAATATCTATCAGAAAAAAAGTATCACTTGCCCGTAACTTCTTTTAGCCACACCGTGTGTTCGATTAAAAACTAGTGAAGTTAATAAAGACAAAAATGGGAAATAATAAAAGCAGTCGAAATTGAATGAGATATTTTTACTACACTGTTAAAAATTTAAACAAGAAATTAGACATAAATTCATACACACACACATATTACAACCCTGTTTCTGGGTTACGGCCTTGCACCTCACAGCACCTATATTGACTGCATCAATTCAGGTATTTATTCATGAGTACAGGCACCTACACTTTAACATCGACTCCGAACTTTTGCCAGAAGATTGCTAAGAGGTGGTCGCAGAAAGAAATATTTTTAATATTTCTTTCCTTCAAGGTGGCAGAGCTGGGGTTTGAACCAAAGCTCTCACCCTACTAGACTACGGTGACTACCGAAAAAAAATCTCTAAAAAGATAACTTGAAATTAAAAAACCAACAGAAAAATTTAAGTCAATCCATTGGCAGGAAATTGGTTCTGTGTAATATAGAGTGATTCGAAAAAAATTATGCCAGCCATCCCCTAGGATTAAAGATAATGTAAAAACAATTCCAAAAATAATTGTTTTTTCTCATTTTAGTATTTTGTTCACTGTGTCGTTTGTGTACCGGTTTTCATGGCTCTGTAAGGGCTACATTTGAACGTTTATGAAAAGTTTCAGCTGAAAGCCGGTTTCATAAACAAAAAACAAAAACATCTTAGATGGTTAGATAGGAAACTATGTTTTAACCTTGAAATTAACACCAATTAAATATTAAAAATAAATAATTAACGAAAATTGGTATCTCACACTGATTAAACTTTAAACTTCTATATGTATATTGAAATTCTAACATTTGTTTAACTAATAAAGAATAATCATTTGAAAGCCTAAAATATAGAAACCTTGACGTAAACAAAAATATGAATTTAATTTGAATATATAATAATTTAAATATATATGCACATACAATAGTATATATATTATGTAGGTATATCAAGTTCTTATATTACAACCAATTATTTAAATTGAAAAAAAAAATAATAAAATAATACAATTCAGGAAGAAAGAAACATTTTATTAAAAATTTAAAGTTTTTTTTTTATTACTATGTACATATGTATGCAAATATAAGAAGCCCTAGACGGAAATGTTTTTTTTTCACTTTCGACGAAGAAAGATGTGTATCTACATATGCATATCTGCATACATATGCATAGGTATGTATGTTTTAAAAATCTCAAATGGTTTTTTTTACAGTTGAACGACTTTTTTTTAGTTGCACCTGTCGAAATTTTTGTAGGTATAATTATTAAAAATATACAGGATATGTATATGTATATGTGTAAATGCTTTGTATTTTAATGGATTAAAATATTGCTTTAAAATTAAAATTTTAAAAACCTTTAACAACATAAAACATTAACAAGTTTGTATCCATGGAATAATTTATATTATAAATTTTATAATGTAATTGCATAGCTGTTTGTACTTTTACGTTCAAACAGTAATCACATCGATTGATTGGTTTTTTGTATAAGTTTGCCATCAAGAAACGAACGATCAGGAGTACAGCGCCGTCTTCTGGGAAGATAACAGCTAACCTACTGAAGACGCTCACATTCAACATCCACCGACAGATGATGCAATTGCTGTTGATCATTCAAAGGTGACGGTACAACACTGGTCTTTGATTGATCAAATTGATAGCAATTTATCCCATTGACATAAGGCGCTCAACATCTTCAGATCTATCTATCTATATCTATATATTCAACATTTCAATACAATGCACTGCATTTAGTAGGGGTTTATCCCTGAGTATTTGTCTTAAATAAAAAAATTATTTTCTTTGCCTCTAGTTTGTAATTCAATTAATTTATGTGTCATCAAACTTAATTTCATACACATATAATCCAATGAATGTTCACCATCCTCTTCAAATCTTCTACCAACTTCATAAAGTCTTGCAAAATTACAAAACGTTGTTTTGCTGCATTATTCCTCCCAAGATTCCTGCTATTATCATCAGCATTAATATGATTTAAATAGCGTGTCATTAGCTTGACTTTTGTCGTTATGAAATCACTTCGACCTACAACAATTGAGATTTCATTTTTCAATTGCGATACAGCAATTTAGGTGGCTTGCAATTTATCGTTTGCTACAGTATTTAGTTGAGCTTGTTTAGACCAAATATGTGTTAAAATAGGTAACGATGTAGGGGCTACTCCAGATGTTTTTGTAGTTTTCAAAGTAGTTGTTGTAGCCTTATCATCATTCTCTATATTAAAAGTTGTTTTAAATGAATTTTTATTTAGATTGCTCGTAAAGCCAATATCAAAATCAAAACGAAATATTGTATTTGCTGATGTAGCCTGATTAATAAGTATACGTATTAAACAAATTATGCACAAAATTGTTAGAATTTAGACAAATTAAGGTAGAAATGAAATTAAATGAACGCAATTTAAATATAATTTTTTTCGGCGTCTACTTCTTAGCAGATTTCTGGCAAAAGCTCTGAGAGTAACTGATTGCCATAAACAAGCTTCTGAAATCTGTCGTTCGGAGTCGACTTTAAACTGTAGATCCCGGTACTCATGGATAAAAACTGACACACACAAAATGAGTGCTGCGAGAAGCTAGGCCGTAAACCTGACAAAGGCCGTAAACTTAACAAAAATGTATATTGCTTGGAGAACATTTTATAAATTTCTTTGTATAGGATTTAAATGTACTGAAAACTTAAAATACTTTTAAAAATGTTCAAACTTTAAAGATTTTTTGTTCTCAAATTATCAGGAATCACAAGGTTAAGACCACGCTTAACAGATAAAGTGTAAATGTTTGAAAGCCTAAGAGACGCCAAGTCAAATAAAATTTAGTTATAAAAAAATTTTAAATGTGTTGAAAATAATCACAATATTAATATCAATTTAGAAATAATAATGAAATCTGTCTAAAAAATCTATATAGGTACCTACTTATTTAAAATGATTTTTATCAAAAACAGCTGCAGGGTTTACCAGTTTAAAGTTTCATGCAAAATATGTATGTATGTACTTGTTCTTTTAAATTGCACCTGCCAAATTTTGGCTTTATATAAAATTAAAAATATAAAGGATGATGATGTTTCTACATAAATGTTTGTATATAAGCAGCTGTGATTTAGTAATGGAAACAACCATATGTTGTCTGCGTTTTTGTTTTTAATAAACTCCCTTTAAATTCAAGCTTTATTTTAGCCAAAGAAGGCACAAAATTATCTTAAAGAAAATTCAATAAACGCCAAATACATACCTGTAAGATTAAATTTAAAATACAAACTGGATTTAATAACGTTATTTTTTCAGTAACTGATTTTTTGTTTGTTTTCAGGCAAAGGAATAATAGTGTTGAAAAAAAACTGAATGTAAATACATACATACATATGTATATAAGTACCAGTATGTATGATTTTTTTTGGTTATATTATACTCGTATGTAAAGCAATGAAGCATACAAACTATGATTATTTACATACATTCATACATATCTATATACGAATATAGTATATATACGAGTACATACTTATGTATGTACATAAATTTATTTACTAATTGTTTAACATTTTCAATTTGAATCAAACAATGTTTAAAGGTTGAAACTTATTAAAGTTTATTCACCTTTCCTCTTGTACCTCATACATACGTATGTACATAATTGGCCATTACCACCCTGTTTCAGAGTTACTGCCTAGCTTCTTGCAGCACTCATGGTTGTGTGTGTTAATTTTTATCCATGAGTACCGGGACCTACAGTTTAAAGTCGACTTCGAACGACAGATTTGAGAAGCTTTTTCATGGCAATCAATTACTCCCAGAGCTTTTGCCAGAAGACTGCTGAGAGGTAGTCGCCGAAAGAAATATTTTTTTTCAAATTTCTTTTTTATTTCAAGATGTCAGAGCTGAGATTTGAAGCCGGTTCTATCGTCTAAGCAAGTTAACACACTAACCACTAGACCACAGCGACTCTAGTCAACAGCGGGAAACGCATCTTAACTCCGTCTGCCATCAATAATTGATACATAAATATAAAAAAAGTTTTAAGTTTGAAGTGTTAAGAGGAAAGTCTATCTTTTATACTAACTAAATGCAATATTATTGTTACGAGTATATGCTCTGGAAATCCGAGTATTGTTTTGGTTTCTGAAATATGTACGAAGTATTAGAGTTAAAAACGTTCACTTTATTCAATCTAATATATAAAATTCTCTTGTCGCGGTGTTTGTTGCCATACTCCTCCGAAATGGCTCGACCGATTTTCCTGAAATTTTGTGTGCATATCGGGTAGGTCTGAGAATCGGTCAACATCTATTTTTGATACCCCTAAACGTTAAGGTGTCCCGCCCCAAGCGAAAATTTATGCCTTACCTAAATAACGTACTGACTTCGATGAAATTTTAAAACTAGATAGATCTGAGTACCGTAGAGCATATATGGTTTACGCTTTTTTTTAAATACTCAGAGGAGGCGGTAAAAGGGCTATTTCTCCCTATCCCCAACTAATAAAGTGATTTTAATTAAATTTTGTTGATGTCTTAACACAACTTAAGATTAACAAATGTAAATTTTTACATCTATTTTTCATACCACTAAATGTTAAGGTACCCTCCCCAAGGGGAAATTTTAAACTAGATAGATCTGCGTACCGTAGAACACATATGGTTTAGGTTTTGTTTTATTAAGTACTACTCAGAGGGGCAAAACAGGGGATATTTCTCCCTATCGCCAACTATCAAACTGTAGTACCGAAAATGGCGGATAATCATTTATTAAAATTATTAGTTGCCTTTGGCAGTTCGGTGAATATTATCAAATATATTTGAATTAAGAAAATGTTTCCTAGAGCAAATTTATATGGCAAAACAACGTTTGCCGGTCAACTAGTTAATTTTATAAAAATTTTACAATGAACCTTCTTTAATAAATTTATATTTATGTATACATACTTATGTAAATATGAACATGCAATATATGTACATATATAGTATGTTTACTTGTAATAGACATCTGTGATCGTTTTACAAAAGAACTTATTTGAAAAACACAAAATTTAAAAAAGGGTGAAAAAATTATACAGCATATTTTGTATACATTTTTTGAGAAAAATTAAGTGCTTACATTGGAAAAGGGAGTTTATACCTGAATATTTTTTTTATAAGAATAAAAGGTTGTATTCTGTAAAACGAATTCGAGTGGAATTGAAAAAACGCACGATTTTAATTTCAATAGAATTTATTTTGCAGAATATAACAGAATAATAAGTTTTTTCTTTTCAAGAGCAAATTTTATAGAAAGGAATTAAATTATTCCGAAATACCAATATTTACTGAAATTTATTTTTATTTGAATTGTTATTGTTATTTTTGCTACATCAAGAGTAGTGATAAATTGAAAATAAAATTAAAAAAAGACCTCAAGCTGAATTAATTTCAATAAGTATTTGTACGAGCATAAAATAAAAAGGGTTGACAAAATTATTAATTTATTTCGATATGCTTATATCTATACAAAATGGATGTTTATACATATATACGTACATTGTAGACTGAATTAGAGGTTCCCTCTTTTAATTTAAAGTTTCTAGAAATATAGTATAGACTAAATATTTTTTGTATGTATGTATATCTAGTATGTATGTACATTCATATGTATCCACAGTTTATAGCTATTTGTATATACAGTATAAAATAATAATTCGTATCTTAACTTGTTACTCAGTGATGAAAATAAAAAATATCCCCTTCTTTAAACGCATGCGCAATACATGAATATAATATAGACGACAAAGTAGTTTTTGTATAATATATACATACATACATATACAATATCCGGGGTTTTTTTTTTTGGAAAAATTTATATTTTTCTATGTATGTATGGATAAGTATATTGAGCCGGGAAAATTACAAAAATAGGAATAACAAAAAGTTTAGGCAATTCTCCATTTAAGATATTCTAATCGAAAACTCAATACCCGCTTTGCTTTATTTTGGTACATTCAGCCACACCTTATTGTGGCACAGGCCTCTGCAAGCTTTATTTTTGTACCACACAAAACCAATTCCATCTATGTATGTTAGTTCATCCCTAAAATAACAGTAATGTGTAGGCGTATGAAAGTGTGTGATTTTTATAGGATAAAATATGGCTTTGAATGTACAAATTATATATGTATAGAATAATAGTAAATGCATACATACATACATAAATACTAAACAAAATACCCGTATGTACTTAATATAGGTACATATTTTATTTCAAATCATATAGTTTGTTTTTATCTGAGCTGTTTTTTCTATATTGCATATGTATATATATCCATATAGTATGTATATACAAATTTATGTAAATGTTTAAATAGCTTCTCAAGGACATGACCTTGAATAATGGCATCAAATTTTAAATATTATTTTAATAATATAATAAAGATATTGCGTAAAATCTATGACAATTTCAAGTAAATTATATTTTTAAATTACATATACTACATTTGTAATATAGACCCAAATATATCTGTGGCATTTTGGCAAAACACCTAAGCCGGGATAAGATAGCAAAAAGTTAAAAAAACAAAACTCGGGAAAATAATAATTTTAATTAAAAAATAAAATAAACCAAAATTAAAGAAAAATTTCTCCTATAATACAAAATTTTGAAAACGTACACAAAAATGTTTTTTGAATAAAAATTCGTATTATTAACAACATTTTTTTCAACTTTTTAAATTTGACTTAAGATGTTTTGTCAAAATGCCACAGATATATAAAAACAATCTGTCTATATATATAATTTCGTTGTTTGTCTGAATGTACGGCCAGTTCCCTTTCAGCAGCTTTTTGAAACCGTCTGACGTTGCAGAAAGCTGAAATTTTGCATACTTAAAGCTCATTTGCTCCACATGTGCAGGACGGAGCCAGATTTTTGAGTGTCCGACTGTGGTCGGTGGGTGTGGGTTTACGCCAGGCAGGGACAAGCTTTATGACTAGTAAATATATATATATATGTATGTATGATATAAGTGTATCATTTTACTATTATCCCAACTAGCATTTGAACGATTTTTCTTGATTATTCGTTTAAAAAGGAAGTTGAAAACGAGTGCCACTTACATTTAAAGGTTTTTAAAATACGACAACGAATTGTAAAATAATCGTCAATTGCTGGTATTTAAAATGTGTGTTTAATCCGTTTTTTTAATCACATTTGGCGTGTCTAGGAGTTTTTTATTAAAGAAAGAATCGTGCTCAATTTATTTTTGGTTGTAGTCACATTTTCAGCGAAACCTCTTATTTTTTAATTATAATTTTTGAAAAATAAGACTCAAAAACAAAAACAAAAATATTTTTCCAATACATTATTTAGAAAATGATTTATCGGATGGATGGGAAATCTCGGACGAATAAAAAGAAGATATTCCAGAATTTGTAAAAACTGCTACATAAATCTGTTAAAATCATAACAACTAACTTACCATAATTATCCTATAGACTAAAATATTTCGTTAGATTATGTAAAAAAAAAAACTTTAGTTTCTTGTTTAAATATTTTCTTTAATATTTATTAAAATGTGTCTGAATGTGTGTGTTTTTTTAATATTGTTACTTTGATACAATAGAAAAAGGACAGAAGCTTTTCTTAAATGACATGTATAAATGCGCTAGATGAGAATGCTGGAAACAAGTGATTTTCGATTCAATTTGTCGTTAAACATTGAAGCATGTTTTAAAAACAATTCAAATGAATTATAAAATTAACGAAAATTAATAAAATGAAAAAAAGCAAACATTAGTTTTGTAGCAGAGGTAAAATAGATTGATAATTATTATTGTCAGTTTTACATAGGTCTTCCCATGCCACGACCCATAGGAGCACCCGCCATTGGCATATCACCACCCGATTTAGGACTCTTAATAGTCTCATCTACTGAGAGAATCATACAGGCAGCTTCGGCGGCAGCAGTTAAAGCATTTATTTTGATAATTGATGGTTCCCAAACACATTCAAGGAAATTATCAGCAATATCTTCCCTAGTAATGTCTACACCATACCACTGGCCACCTAAAATAGATAATTTAATAACAATAGTTTATTATTATATTATATTAAATAAAAAAAACGAATTTGGATTAGTTACTTGGTTTACAATATTAAAATTGTTGTTATAGAGAACATATACGGGTTATGTTCTGTAAAACGTATTCGAGTGAAATTGAAATCGAAGCTATAATTTTAAAATGTGAAAGTTTTTTAATACCTTTTTTTTATTCATTCGCTTCGTCATCAACAATGTAATTTCTTTGAATATCGAAACTATAAAATAATAAATCGCGTAATTAAGTTTTGTCTTTGAAAAAATTTTTGATTCAAATTTCATTCGTATTCGTTTTTCAGAACATATTAGATAATAAATAATATTGTTTTTGTTTATTTTCTTGTGAACACCTAGTGTATCATTGTATTTATTCATGTAGGTTGTATCGAAAACGTCAAAAATCACATAAGAAGAAAGGCACTATTCACAAACAAATAAATGCGTCTTTAATTTATATTTTTATCACTTTATCAACTTTAATTTCATTTCTATATTTATATACTTCGTTATCTTTTTCTTCTAAATAAATTTGCTGCTGACAATAAATAATTTTTTTTTTTAATTTTTTTTTAATTAATACAACTTTTTAAAAACACATGAAAAACAATTGTATGAGTGTATAGAATTTTTTCATGAAAATTATCAACAACAAGCATACAATGTTGTAGTCTAAAACAACGATACAAGGGTCTTGTGAATTCGCCAATTGCAAAAAATAGTATTTTTGGGTATGTTCTTGTAAAACGAATTCGAGTGAAATTAGAAGCGATATATTAATAATAATAACTAAACCTTAAAATAATTTGCGCAATTAAGTTTTACTTGTATTTGAAAAAGCATTCGACTTTAATTTTACTCGAATTCGTTTTCCAGAACATACCTGTTTATTTTCTTTACAAATTAACAGTTTCAAACGTTTTATATATTAAAAAAAATGAGAAAAAATAATAATAAAAATATGATAACATAACACGTAAAAAATATTTATTTAAAGTAAATAATTTGAAGTAATTTTTTTAAGTTCCATTTAAATATTTAATTATTTATTTAGAGAAAAATTATCACGTTAAAAAGTAAATACCAGAGAAAAATGTGGTAATTTTTTAAATGATTTCATAATAAACCCTCCAATTTTTGTTTTTTTTTAATAAAATTGGCGATTTAAGTATAAAAATATATATAAATGTGCATATAAATAAGTAAAATTCTTTAGTTCTCTTAATGAATTTGCAATAATTTTGAAAATTTTTAATAGTTAATAGACAACAAAGAAAAATATTTATAGAATTAAAGAAAAAAATATTTTAATATGTGTTTTAATGATCTAAGAGATAATAAGGGCCAAATATCAAATTATGACGCGTTTGTTGAAAAATATAAAAATATTTTTTGTAGTATTTTTTCTTCTTATACGTACAGGAAAACACATATACAAAATAAAAAATATAAACATTTTTAATCTATTCGAAATAAATATGTATGTGTATGTATGAATCTTTTTTTATAATATAAACAAACAAAAAAAAGTTTTTTTTTTAAACAAAATATGCAAAAATTATCAACAACTATATATAGACAAAAAAATGTACATACGTATATGGCAAGACTGTATGTCTACGTGACTAAAATAATTTTTTTTTGGTTTTTTGTTAAAAACAAATATTTACTAACTGAAGAGTATACAAAATATGTTTGATTTTGAAATATTATTTTGTATAAAGAAGAAGGGCAAACGCTAACTGAAGGCAAAATTAAAAACAAATGCTAAATAAAATTTTCCATTTACAAAAATACAGGAAAATAAAAATCAATTTCATAACTTGAAATCTTATTTTATATGTATGTATACATACATATGTATTTTTAGTAGGTACGTTATGCACATATTCGAATATCATGCCTAACTTTTAAAATATCCAGTTTTAATTTTCTAACATTTAACGTGCATGTAGAAAAGAGGAAAATCTTATTGTCGTAATATAACCGTTAACGAGTATTTATGAGTTTTATTTCTTGGCAGCGCAAATGTGGGTGCCGCAATACATTTTTTTTCTTCTTCTCTTTTCTAACAATAACATAAAACATGTTTTTAATTTATAAAAAATATCAAGAGAAATCTTTTTTAAAAGATAAAATTAATTAAAGACACAAATAATATTTATATTTAACTTACCTTGAGCATGTTTCTGTCTGAGTTTGTTCAAAATGTTTGTGGCATCAAAACCAGCATTATCGCAAAGCTGACGAGGTATGACTTCCAAACCTTTTGCAATAGCAGCAATTAATAGTTGTTCTTTACCAGCAATAGTACGTGAATAATCTCTTAAGATTTTTGATAACTCCATTTCAATGGCACCGCCACCTTAAATAAAATATTAAGTAAAAAAAAAATCAGATATTTTCAAAGACGATTAAAAAGACTACTTCATAAAACTATAAAAGATACTAAATATTATAAATTTTTCGAATTCCAAATTCGAATCTTCATTGGATCTATATTACCAAATTTATTGTATAATTTTTATTAGTCTTAAGAACCTAATAAAAAAATGGTAAAAAATCAAACGAGTAATTAAAAAAATATGTGTAATTCCATTTACTTGAATGGTAATAATTAAACTGAAAAATATGTTGAAATTAAAAACTTCAACAAATGGTTGAGTTTTAAAATTTCCAATACAAAAACCTGGTGAAAATAACATCCGAATATAGTAACATAAAAATATAAATATATGTATATAACGCAAAGACCTTCGTAGCGGGGGTCGAAAACTAATTCAGTCCCGCTAAGGTTTTACATATTCCTTAACGGATGCTAATTCCCATAAGAATATCAGTATTCGGGTCTTAATAAAAATTATACTTATTATAATTTAATTAAATGTAATGAATTTTAAGTTAATTTGCCGTATTCAGTTGAATACTTACATACATTTAACATGTATTGCATAGAAATATGTCAAATAACTGCTGTATTCATAAGAAATATTTCAGGTTTATGAAAGTCTTATCTGACAAATTTCTATACAATACATACTTGTCAAATAAACCCTCAATGTATAATATTATTTATGAATACAGCTGTAAGTCTTTAATAAACGTATAAGATAGGGTAATATATAAGTACTACGAGGGCGAGTCAATAAGTCAGTAATACAGATAATTGTATAAAAAAAATTATTTTAAGTTTCAACATATTTTTTTTTAGCTTTCTGGACTTTATTTAACGTTTCTTTAATTTCCTATCCCTTGCAAAAAAAAAAAACTTTGTCGGGTCATCACGTATGCATATAATGAATATTAGTCATCGTATAGTCATTTGCAGAAAAATAAAATTAAAATCTATTTTTAATTTTTATATGTCTTTTACTCGCCAAAATTTATTTGCATTGTATATGTAAAATTTTTCATAAAAACAAACACATTTTTTGTCTATTCTTTTTTTGGCTATCCACACAGCAGTAGAAGAAAATTTTTGCAATTTTTTTTACATTTTTTTTTAAATCAAAATTTAAACAACTAAATAATAATGTTTACACGTATGAGCAATTTTAAAATTCAAAGCATAAATTTTCTTTTTGTTTTAGTGTTAAATTTTATTGATTTTTATTGTGGGTAATTGATTTTAATTTTACAATTATGAAAATCTAAAAGTCGTTGTTATTGTCGTAAATAAATTATGCAGATGCATGTATGTAAGACATACATATATCGTTAGTTAAAATGCAAAAAAACGTAACTAAAACAAAATCAAAGCTATGTTATGAAGGTCATTAAACTGCATATCTTGCCAAAATTTTACACTTTGCAATCAAATGCGACAAATGTAGTGCTTGTTGAGAACTTTCTGTTTCTTCTGTAAAATTATATTTTTGTTAGTTATGTGTTTTTGGATTTTCGCTAACGATATGTACATATATAGTAAATTTAATAAAAGCGTTAAAAAAGACCTTGGTTAGTTAAACGAAGTGAAATACTTAAATATTGGTTTCTTAAACTGCTAATAATTAGTCATTTGTTTGGTATTAGCAAAGGCGGCAGATCATAAAAACTTCAATTTTTATTTTAAAATATTTATTAAAATACATTTGAAAAACTAACAAATATATGTACGTACATATTTTGAAAATTTGTTAGTTTAAAACTGATATAAAAATGTAGGAATTAGTAGGATGTATTCTGTAGTTATGTGACGAAGAATGCATTTTCCTTTGTATAAATAAAAGGAATAGAAATTTACAAATTTATGTACATATCGTCGAAAGAATGCTGTAACTGACAAAAAATCGAGAATAGGTTTTTTGCGTCATTTTTATCAGAAGAAAATACGCGTCGATTAGTCCCGGTCCCAGATTTCTATGATGAAAAGAAATTCACTTACGCCGTCTGCGTTTTGAAAAATACCAGTGCCTTCTTTCTACTTTCATACAGGCTTTTTGGCTCTGGTGAACATTAAATCTTTTGTCAGTTACAGCGTTCTTTAATTCTTACAACGATATATATGTATGTACATATACATATATTGTATAGAAAATCGCTTCAAGTATAGACAACAAAAACTCATTGTAAAAAACTATTTTTCACCTTGTTATGTTCTATTGTGCTTCAGTTTGGTTCTCGTACGCGAAATGTCTTCTAAAAAAGCTCCAAATAACATTCTGAAAATCGTCCTTAATCTTCCATGGTACTATACTACTCGACGTCTTCATAATCTTGCTAGTATATAACTCGTACATGTTACAATAGCCAGACTAACCACTAACTTCAGTACTCCCACATTAATGAAATGATCTCATCGTGTATTATAAAATTTTATCTTAATAGCTTCAAATAGGTTTTTTCAAAATTTTTCCTTTTTATACAAAAATAATAAAAGTTTACTATAAATATTTACCCAATTCACAAAATGTTATATTGTTGTAGATTATAGTTAAATGTTGTAGATTATGGTTAAATAATTAAATAAATAAAAAAAAAAAAAAAAAAATTTCAAACTCTGGTGTATTGATACGACATTTCGGAAACATAGGAAAAATTGTCGTATATGTTGTAGTAGTTTTTGACATGGAAATTACCAACAACATTATGTACAATAGTTGTAGTTTGTCATAGTTTCTACCGATCTACGACAACTATAACATTTTGTGAATTGGGTAATTATAATTATATCAAAAAAATTGTATGAAGTAGAAATGGAACATAGTCTTTGATTTCTTTATACATATTTTGAAGCGAATGTAATTACAATTCATATTATTCGAAAAAAAGAATGAAATAAGTGTATGCAGTATATATGTAGGTATTTGATAAAAATCATATTGAGAATCTCTGCCTACATTTGCCGATCGATTGTAAACAACAAAACTATACATATGTATGTATGTACAATGAACGTCGCTATGCAATGCAATACTGCAATGCATTTAAAGTGTTCACTAGAGGGGTTCAATGAACTTGTCATGGATACAACCACAACATATAAAACACAATGCAAGTTTGTTTATAGATTTCTGCTGCAAATGCTAACAAAAAAAAAAAAAAAAAAAAAAAAAAAAAACAAAAGGAAGGTACTAAAACTATCAAATGTTAAGAAACTTAGTTATTACTTTTAGGGAAACTTGTATTTTAAAACAACATACATTTCGTAAAAGTATGTATATTAGAAATAAGAATTATTAAAATTGCTAAATATTGGAAGGTAATAATTCAGTTGTCTTTTTTTTCTTCTCACATACAAAACTTAAAATATACAAAATTAAGGTAAATATTAAACTTGAATAAGTTTAAATTTATTTGAAACTGAAAACCGTTTTATTTTCGTTTTTTATAAATTTCTTACATTAACATTCTGATTTTTCATTTATTCTTTTTATCTCAAGCGTTATAAATTAGTATTTTTATATATGTATGTATGTAATATGAATATACATGTATTTTTGTTTAAATATACATTTATTTATCCCTTACTTTACTCTTCTGAAATAGTTTTGAGAACAAACGGAATACAGATAATAAAATAAACCGTTTCCATTAATAATAAAAAAATTCGTATCTTTTGAGTATAAATATTGGCATTATTAATATCACTTTATTATTGCTACACCCTCTCCTCTCACTTCTGTATGGTGTATCATACAATAATAGAAAACCATTGTAAATATGTTTAAACATAAACAGCAAACAAAACTCTGACAATTGATGACTGCAACTATAATCGTAGTTTTTATTTAAGATAACAAGAAGCACGATTATGAGGCAGGTCGCGCCATTAGAAAATACAAAAATAAAATTAATTTTTGTCTTTTAAAATTTATGGTTTTCATTTTATTGCGAATTATACTTGTTTTAGACAAAAGAATAAGCGCATTGAGAAGTGAAGGAAAATATAAAAATAAAGAAAAATTTAAAACAATACTAAATACACGTAATTTCAAATGCTATTTGTTTTGAATGCTATTTGCTTGTGTGTGTCTCTCTCTCTCTACATTAGAAGCAACTCAATGTCATATTCATGGAAAAATTGCAAAGTCAATAAACTTTAAAACTAGAAACTATGTATGCATTTTCACATAAAAATAAGTACATATACATACGTTTATTTTTTTTTACATTAAAGGCCGTATTCATTTAAAATTAAATAGATTTAAAATATGTTTAAGTCAAATTTTCCATCGAATTTTATTGTATATTGTTATATGAATATGGGTATAAAGGTTTGAATTAAATTGTATTTCTTTCAAATTCTCCCTTTTTCTCTTCATCATCTTCAATGAAATCTAAATATTGCTGTACCATCATGTGAAAACCGTCAAGCACTTATTAAACTAGCAATACTTAAGAGCAGATGCACTTTTATGAACATTTCTTTCGTAAATAATTTATTAAGTGGTTCTATTGATTTTGAAACTCTTTTAAAGTTCCTAATCGCCCGACAAAATACTACATTCCCCTAAATTAAAATATATTCGTTCTATTTACGCTAATTTTACCACGTTCAGAAGAATCGTCCCTATCGTCAATAACATGGGAGAAATTTGTTCCCATCAAATTTTCATTCCCCATGAAGGGGGAAGAGGCATAATTTGACTATTACAATGTATATGTACACACATATGCTTAAAAAAATGTGTGGCGTTTAAGATAAAACTAAGTTTTTCAACGCTTTATAAGATGTCCAGCAGTAATAAGTTCTTCTAAAAGATATAAGAAACTCCAAAATTAGTCCACCACATTTTTGGTAACCTCTACAAAACCGCATGCAAGGAGTCGGTTGTTTTGTATCCTATTAAGTTCCTCAAATGACACAAAAAATATGGAAAGGTAAAATTGCTGTATAGCAACGGCTATTGAAGGAAAATTTGCCATATTTCTTCGTCCATTAAATTTAACAATACCGGAAGCATTTTTCTTTTAAAATTAAAACAATTCAGGGTAAAATAAAAAAGAAACGTTATATTAAATTCTAGAAAATTACACTAAAATTTCATTATAAAAATTCAAGCAACACAAAAAACAATAAAATAAAACAATTTAAAAAAATACATTTTTACCTACAAATTTATTATTTTACACACGGTAAATGAATACATTTAAAGTACTGTATTCATGTTGCGAGTTTGTTCGTTGATTCGTTTTTTTATTCTTTTTTATGTTTATAATTCTCATTTGCTTTATATTATTTTTGCTTTAAGTTGTTTGTTTTTCTCTTACACTTCCTTCCTTGTCATGGGGAGCATAATACTCAGTGAACGTTTAGTGAGAGTATTGATGCTGACACCATTGATAATATATACCCCCGTACGCTAAAATTTTTAAATAAATTTAAACGTACGGAATTTTTGGACATGGCCCTCTTACTTTATAGAGGGCTTATTTTAAAATTTTTTCAAATAAAAAATAATCGGTAAAAAAAATAGAATATTTTGTCAAATAAAAATACTACGCAATAAAAGTTTTCATTAAAATTTATTATATTGTTGGCTGTCAACAACAGTAATAGATATCTACTTTATAACGTTTTCTGTTGTGTAAATTCTTTTTTTATTTGAGTCAACGTGACTGGTATTATTTGATGAAACTTGTTATTTATTTTCGCTTCAAAAATTTTATTGTGCAAGTAAAAACAACTTATACAACCAAAGCTTATGCATAGATTGTGGCACATGCTTTAAAGTGCCTTAAATATTTTAAGGACTTATGTATAAGTATGTTTAATCATTTGAAGTATTAATATAGAACAAATTTGTAATACATTTGATTATTTGCTTTAAAAAACCTAATCAATACGAATATATTCTTGAAAGATATAATAAAACAAAACTTTTAAAAGTTTTGTATAAATTTAAATTTTAAAATTTGTTAATCAGTAGTGGTTGTCTTAAAAAAGGAGGGTTATTAGATTCTAAAAGCTGAGGTCATTGTAATAGATTTTATATCAATAACACTGTGCACTATAAAATAAATATTAAATACAATTTATTTATGCATTCAACATTTCAATCCAATGAATTTGTAAACGTTTCAAACCTACATGACCACCTATTTTGTTGTATAACAAAATCATGTTGCAGCAAAGAAAAAATCAACTGAATCTAAATACGTACGTAAACATTTGAAAAAATAAAATTGAATTATTTAGATCAAAGAATTTTTTAAAAGCTTTAACAGTAACGAATAAACAGATAAATAATTATACACATAAGGTCGAAATGATAGGTACACTTATATTTTTTTCTTCAAAATAACTTAAGATCTGATAATTAAATTATGTATTATTGTGTTGTTCAGGGAAATTTGTTTAGCGACGGCTGGCTTCAGGAAGCGATTCTATTTTACCGATTAACCAAAAGAATTCTTTTTTTTTTCCAAAAAAAAATTTGAACACGAAGTTGAGATTCGAAAACAACATCAATCCCAATCCATATCAAAAGCAAAAGGCATTTATATATAGTGATTATCGTCATAAGAGGGATATTTATTGTATATATTATGGTTTGGCCGACAACCTCTTAGTAGTTTTTCGGTAAAAGCTCTGAGAGTAACTGATTGCCATGAACAAGCTTCTCAAGTCCGTCGTTCGGAGTCGACATTAACATCTAGGTCTTGGTACTCATGGATAAAAACTGGTACACACAACATGGGTGTTGCGAGGACCTAGGCCGTGATCCTTACACAGGGTTGTAAAGGCCAATTATGTATATACATACATATGTATATATATATATAGTTTTTTGTGTTATTGATACTTTGACCCGATTTGAATATAAAAACATATGCACTAGAGACTAAAATGCTGCCAATAAATGGATGATTATTTCAGCAGAATATCGACCATAGTTCCATGCTAATAACATAACCACCAAAATAAAATGTGTTTCAAAAAGATTGTCATTTTTATAACTTCTAGATAATTATTTGCGTTCCATATTTCCTATAAAATCTTAATTTTTTATGTTATGAAAATTAGAATGATCATAAAATTAGTGTTTTGAGTTTACATTCAATGACTATGAATTAAAATTGTTTTCGTCAATTTTTAATTTTAAATGCGATCAATTTCTTTAACTAAACAAACGCATGACTTTCAATGACACGCTGATGCTATTATTATTCTGTATGTTTCATTTAAGTTGAACCACTTCATCATATATTAAACCCGTGGTCATTACCAACCAACTAAATAAAAAGGAAATGGTTTAAGAAGTATATAATTTTCATAATTTTTAATTCATTGCATTCCAATAAGTTTGTAATTTTTTAAGTTATAAAATTTCGAAAGCTCATATTATTCTAAAAAGTCTTCTGTTAAGTTTTTTTTTTCTGAAAATATCCGAAAGAGTATATTGTTGTGTTATGTTATTTGTGTACTTATTATTTTGACCATATGTGTATGTACATACATATGTATATATGTATATACATGCATACATATTTTTATGTATAGACAAATTTAAAAAACCTCCATGAACTCAAAAAAACATAAAGTAATAGGTAGCAATAATACAATAACACTGCAAGTTGCTTTTTAGTATCACAAAAAGCATACAACTTTGTAAAAAAAAAAAAAAACAACAACAACAATGACAGTAAAGGCAAAAATATAATTCTACCACTTAAACCCTAAAAACGAGGACAGACAACAAAATGCATAAAGAGAAATCTCAAACAATACATAAAAAAGTGAAGAAAAATGCATGGAAACTGTTTGTTTGCTCAATAAAATCAACTTAAATACAGTCTTGTTTCAAGACAAAGTGGGTGTGAGAGTAATCATAGATACATTTATAACAGTTAATCACAAAATTATAACCCAAAAAAAAAATACTGTATCTATAGAAATAGAATGTTACACAATTGGGGTATTCACAAAATGTTCTATTATTTCATATTGTCATAAAGTTCTAATTTTTTAATACGTAAGAATACGTGAATACCTTAAATTTGTTTAATTTGTATATTTTATTATTAAAAACTTCAATTAATCTAAAAATACAAGCAGGTGTGTATTTAAATTTGTTTTTAACTGTATTCAGGAGGTACTTCAGTATATAGTAAGAAAAAAAAAAATAGTGGCCCCGATTTAACAGCAAATGTAGCAAGATGTTGACGATAATATTTTGTTGCTATTGCTGTGGTAGTTTCGTTGTTTTTAAACATTTTTTTTTTCTTTTTTATATAAGAGTGTGGGGAAAGTAGGTTGCTTAGACGATGTAGAAAATAAAATAAAATGAACAAATTAAAAAAGAAGAAAACAATAGCTATCTATCTATGTGAATATAATTGTATTTTAAATACGCACACTTAAATAAAATAAAAATGCAATTCATTTCTATTTGTTATCAACAAAGGAAAAACACAACAGAAATTGCAAAATTATATAGAAACTGCAGGTTTTTAAAGAATAAAAACGTTGCAACTATTAACTTTTAAAATAAAGAAATAGCAAGATAAAGTTATGTGTTACATGTTTACTTTATTTTAAAGAACTGCTTTTGTATATTATACGACTATTCTTATCACTTTAATTGCAATTTTTTATTTAATATTTAACATGTTGATATTCTAAAAGGGTGCGATGTTAAAACAAATATTAAAAAAAAGTGAAAAATAACACAAAAATATTTTGCAATACAAAAAAAAAAATTACAATGATAAGAACTGCCACTAACATATTTATTTATTTAGCAATTATGGATTGTATTGTGAATAATTTAATAAAGTGTTTTTAATCACAACTAAATTATTTTTATTCTCGTAGGCCGGTCACTTAACAAAGTTCATTGAACGCTTAATACGAAAAAAAAAATAAAAAAAGGGGTAAAGAAATTGCAATATTTTTCAACTATTGTTGTTGCAATACTATTTCTTATCTGAAAAAAAAAATTCCATTATTCTAGAACTTTTTAATATTTTAAAGTATATTAAGTTTAATAGTATACTGAAGAATTTTTTTTATACAAAACTATTTTAATTCTTTTCAAACATAACACATTTTTTGACAACAAATGTCGGCTGTCATATTCCGACATATTTGTAGTACACTACTAAAGCAAAACTTTGTCGTTTTTTTAATCTAAAACAAGAAGCCGAAATATGGCAACTACTGTATTGAAGCCGAATATAAATACACAAATTGTCTCTGGAATGTCTCTGATTGGAATAAATCCGTACGGAATTATAAAATTGCTCAGAATAAAAAAAATCGAAAATATTTCTGGATTAACATTTATAAACAAATTTTAAATTTCATAATTTAGAGGTATTTTTGTTCAAAGAGTACAAAATATGAAAAATAAAAGCAAACTTTTTAAATTATTGATTGCAATTAGTGTTTTAAGACTTGAGGGAAGATTTATTTAAAAAAACATCCTTAATTTAAAAAAATTTAGTTTTGCTCTAATTAATTCGAACTCGAATTTTCAGATCATTTAACAATAAAAAACTTGATATGGTTTGATTTTGAAATTTAACATGAATTACAGAACAGGCAAGAAATCGGCAATTTTCGGATTTCGGAAGCAAGTTTTTTATAATTTAATAAATAAAAACCTATAGAAAGTTTATTCCAGCACTTGATCGGAAAATGGTAGATTTAAAAATATTTTATATAAATACAATTATGCCAAAAATAGTTGCCATTTGCAAATTTTTTTTCTGTGAATTTTTTGATTAAAACTTATTTTAATTATATTTCATCAAAATACATACATACATACGTATGTATATGTAGTATATACCATAAAATAAATTTTTTATAATGTAGAAAAGCTATTTTTTTAGATAAGACCAATATGCTAAGGGGTTTACACCCCTATACTCATGCTATGCCTTGTATTGGAATTTTTTAATGAATTAGAAATCAAGAGTTCGAATCCCAGTCAGATCTTTTTGGTTAATTTTTTTTGTTTTGTCATAAAACGCTTTAATTTGTTCATAACTTATTATATTAAATGAATTTAATATTATTTTTGCATTGATGTTCAGAATTCAGACTATGGCTCAAAACAGCTTGATTTTTTTTTTCATTAAAATATTCTTCTAAAATGTTCTAGCGTTTAAATTATGCGGTGCGGTTTTTATCTTTTTATATTTAATTTAAAGCACGTACAAAAAGTCACCCCTGCGTTTAATGCACAAAAAAGACATGAATTCACGGGTAGGCAATTTCCTTTTCTTGTTCGTATCGTATGTTTTATTCAAAAGTTAAAAACTTTCAGAATTTTTTTTTAAGAATTAGAACAAATTTTTAAAAATTTAAATTTATGACAATCTCAACGTTAAAAACAGTAAGTCTGTTATTTTGCATTTTGTTTAAATAAAAAAACGCACCGAAATCTGACAAATACAAATTAGCTTAAAAATGAAAAAAAAAGAAAAATAAAAAAAAAGATATGCATTTGTGTATGTATGCATATAAAAACACAATACAACAAAGAAACAATACAATTGTACATTTTGTAAATACAACTATAAAAAGTAAACAATTGAAAATAAATTTTACAATAGTGTACTTTGCTCTTTTTTGTATTGATACAGTAAAATGCCTTGTTTAGTTTGTTTATATATCTGCAACAACTATTAAATTCAGATTTTTAGTTGTTGTTATTGTCAAAAACACCCACTTAACATTTAATAGAAAGTGTGTATTGTAAATTTTAATCATTCAGCGGAAATCTTTTTGTCTTACCATCTTTTCTTTTTAGAGCTGCATATATAATAAAAAAAAGACAAAACTTTACATATATAAAGTTTGGTTTATATTGTACATAAATAAAATGCATTAAAGTAGTCTACTTTTTTTCAAATATATGTATGTGGTAATTCATTGAATAGAAAAAGTTGTTTTAAACTGCTTTTTCCTGTTGAGAAAAATTGTATGCAGTTGTGTAGAAAGCAATAAATAAAAATCATTTTAATTTGGAAATATTTGACAAAAATATTAACCCATTGCGGGAGAAAACTAAATTCAAACTCAAAAAAGGTTTTTCTTGAAATTTAAACATAAGATGATTATTATATGTAAGTAATGAACGCCAAAAATTTACGAAAAATGTATTGTAGAAAAATTTGTATATATGCAAATTTAAAATGTACCGTAATTTTAATCATAATTACAATACAGAACACAAGTAAACCACCAAATTTTCTATTTTATAATTATAATATCGGTCTTAAGATCCTAAAACTTGTTTGTATTCTTTATGAGAATTAACATCTACGTTACAAAGGTCTCATCAGAATTCTTTGTGTTGTGCATATACGTTTTTCTATGTATATTATCGATGTAAATCAACAACATCTATTGAAATTAGATTATGGGAATTACATTTATGTTTTTACCAGCGTTTTAAAACCTTGAAAAATTTGTTATTGCTTTTGCTTCTCATTTGCTAATGCTTCTAAAAAAAAATTAAGCAGTCACCGTTAAAGCAACAGCAAAAGCTCCAGCAAAAAACAAAAACAGTAAAACTTCAACTGCGCTGCATTTTTTTATTCTGCTGCAGTTTTTTTATTGCTTCTGCTTTAACTTCGAAATCAACTAGAAGTTAAAGTCAGACAAACAAAAATTTTCGAACATGTCGAATATTGAAATCTTTTGTTTTGCAGTTTAATTTTGATCAATGGAAAATGAAAAAGTTGCAGTAATTGAAAAACTTCAAGACTTTTGTTACTTTGATTGCAATTTTTTAATCACTGCTTTTTACTGTTTCGAATAACATTCTCAACATTTATTTTTTATTTTAGTTGTGTTACTTTTTATTTAATAATTATTAATTCTCATAAACAATGCTAGTTTTAGGACATTAGGACCGATATAATAATTATACAATAAATTTACAGAATAAAGATCCAATAAGTGATTCCAATTAGTAAACCGAAAATAAATAATTAAACAAAATCCATATGTATTTTCTATGAGAAAGATTCCCAAATATGGGAAGTTCGCGAGGAACCCAAAAAAGTTTTAATCATTTAATGATAATATTTAATAAAAACCTATTTATTAAGACAGATCGCACATTGGGAAAGATTTCTTTGCAAAGTCTTAAGTTTGTTTGTGAGAAAGGAAGAGTACAGACTTTTTCTTATTCGCAAAGTTACTTTGTTCTTCGTTAAGTGACACTAACAATTTATTTTTATATTATTTTTATATGTTTTATAAACAACGAACTACGTACAATATAAAAAGTATGAGAAATAATTGTATGATATTTAGAAGTAATTGATAAATATGTATAAATTTCTACGAAATTTTTAAAAAGTTATGTATTATTATAGTTAAAGTTATATAAATTTTATATATTATGTGTATCATCAAAATGTTAGTCTTAATTAAAATGTCTTCTGTACTACAAAAATGTGTAGTAATTATTATTATATAAAAATACATTTGTATTTTATATAATCATTTTACTTGATCATGTTTCATGGTAATCAGTTTTTAAACTGATTCTCGTACTATAAAGAATAATCTTAAAAAATGCAGAAAAAAAGAAAAAATACTAAAAAAAATACTAAATACTATTTTATATAAAATAGCGAACATTCGAAATCATCAGTCAGTTAATACAGTAATGAAAATATTATAGAACTACTGTACTTTAAGGCAACTTGATTACTAATTGTAAAACCTAATTTTAGTATTTGTTCTAAAATATTTTCTCTTCGTTCTTTAATAGCATAGTTCATGGTGGAAATCAAATCTACGATCCACACTCTGCCAACGAGTTTATTGGACACTCAGTAATAAATGGAAAAGAGATAAATTTATTGAAACGTAAGTTTTAACCAACAAAAAAAAAATATAGGTATTTTTTTATGTTTATATTAGAAAAATATGACTCTGTCTTATAAGAATTTATATCTGATAGAATCTTGCATTGTATTTCCAATGTCTCTAGTTTTTAAAATCTTCAATACAAAGGCCTACTTCTTTAAGCAGACACAAATTTTGTATTTATTGGTTTTATATTTCTACTGCTAAGTTTATTAATCTGAGAGGACTTACCAGCTACAACAGAATCATGTTTAATAGTACGACGAACAATCATAATTGCATCATGTAAAGAACGTTCCGTTTCCTCCAAGAATTGTTCAGCACCACCTCGCAAAATTAGGGTGCATGTTCTAGCATTAGGACAGCCTGAAACAATTATTTATTTAATTAAATAAACAGGACAATTAATTTATATTACAAGACAAATAATTCCTTATATGCTTATGTATTGATATTAAATAAATAAATAGTTAAGTTACCTTGGAAAAGATTGAAACGTTCACCTCCTATTTGACGTTCTTCAAAGTAATCACATTTACCAAGAACATTTGGATTTATATCATTAGCTGTGGTCATAACAGCGCCTCCACAGGCTTTCATTGTACGTTTAAGATCTTCTTCTGGCACACGACCAGCACAGAACATATTACGATCAGCAAAATACTGAGTAGCTACATCACCAATAGGCAATTTAGAAAGAACGACATTGGCACCAGACTCGTGAATTTTGGCTAATTTATTGTATAAAATTTGCCATTCCGCATCCACAACTTTTTGATATTCTTTAACATTGTCTACACGAATTTCGGCGTTGTCACGTTCAGCTTTTAATTCTAATTCAATATTAAGCAAAGCAATTTTGCAGTCCTTGTAATTCTTGGGAGCCATTTCGAAACCAGCATATGAAAAAGTTTTCTTAAAGGCCACACCCGATACCAATTGTGATTCTTCCAATGAACCTCCAGTAATTTTCTTAATACCAATCATATTTAAAGGCAACAATTCATCCAACGAGAGAACAGCATCTACAACCATTTTGGAAAAGAAGTCTTTCTGTTGGTGGATTAATTTAGAAGACATTGCTGTAGCGGCGCATTTAACCAATAAAGCTTTTTGTTCTTCCTTGGATTGTTTTTCAATATGCACGGCCATTTCATTAATTTTTTCCATACATAATTGCAATGATTTGCGAATGGCTTTAATAATGATGCGGGGGTGTACACCTTCTTCCACAAAAGGTTTAACTTGTTTGAGAATCTCACCAGCCAACAATACTACAGAAGTAGTACCATCACCAACCTTTAAAAAAAAGCAATGAAAACAATTAAGTATGTAAAAGTATTTGGTTAAACAATTTATTTTTAAATACCTCAGCATCTTGTGATTTGGCGATATCAACCAAGGTTTTAGCGGCGGGATGAATAATATCCAATAATTTCATTATGGTGGCACCATCATTTGATATTGTGGCTTTACCTTGAGAGTCAACAATTAATTTGTCCATACCACGAGGGCCCAAAGTGGTACGTACGGCATCCACAATTGATTGGCAGGCATTGATATTAGAAATCAATTGGGGCTTGCCCTGTGAAGTGTCAGTACCCTCCTTAAGTAACACAATTTGAGGTTGCTAGTCATGAAATATATAAAAAGTTAGTATGAGTCACTGAAAAGAATATCCAATTGGTAAACAAAATTCTACATGAGGCCGGCGAACAGCTGTCATTAACATAAAAGCACCATCTAAACGAGAAGCTTCTTTTTGAGGTTATGTCAGAGAAATACAGGCAAAATAAAATGCAAGTAATTTAAGAAATTTTGAAAGGTGCTTGTTTTTATTTGTAAAAATTTAGAAAACACAAAACTTTTTTATCATTTAAAACAAAAAATCACTTCTGTTTCTAAAAATTTTGCAGTTAATCTTAAAAACCATTCAATATTTGACCAGCTGATGGGTGTTGCTTTCATGCCTGTGTAATTTTTTAATTCTTTTTGTTGATTTTCATATTCAACACATTTATTTTCCTATTTTTTACTACAAATCTTACCATTTTAGATAATTATATCGTTGGTTAAGTTTTTATGTTAATAATAATTTATTAAATTTGCAACAGCGGTCCCTTCACGCGGCGTATATGTTGAACAAAAAAAATGTGTGACTTCACTTTTTGTTCTCACACGAAAACAATCAAGTATTTTGAGAGATGATTAATTGTCAAACTTCCAAACAGGGTTGTAGTAATAGTAACAAGTTTGATGGTAATAAGAATGTAATGGACAGGTGTGTGTCTATGATATTGGAATTTTGTTTATTGGTGAGAACTGTTTTACCCACATTACGTTTTGCTACGTTAATATAGCAGTGTTTATGGCCGTAATTACACCATAAACACATACTTACAGTGTTGCGTTCTTTTGTAATATGCTGTTATTTTTGAAAAAAAAGTTGTAGGGAAATATATTATAAACACCAAATTATTGGTCCCATAGCTTATGTATGGATTTGTAAATTGAATTCAATAAAAAATAATGCTATATTTATTATTATTTAAAATTAAAAACGATATATTTACAAGGCAGTCATAATATGTGCATATTCATATGGTATATGGTTCGTATAATTTTAAAAATACATACTACACATACTTATGTACATATATATTTTACTATCTTATGACTTTTTGTTTAAACTCCCGGTGGGAATTTCAATTACTAGCTTATATTTTATACTTTTAATATATTTACGTCACATATTGCGGCTGTTGGTTGGACTGTTGTTGCCGCATTGAATGTGTGCAACATGTTGTATGTGCAACTTTATTTTTAGAGAAAATATGTATACCCGTGCATAGCATGCCCGTCTGGCACGAGCACAAAATCTACACAAACAACAAGAGTAGTGGAAACTGTCTCTGCTTGCGGCCACAATGTGTCCAAGAACATTTTTTACAGCGACAGATGTTTTTAGTATCCTCTTATAATGCGTATCGTAAACACGTGCTACAAATGTAATTTCGACAATTTAATTTTACGAAATATTTTTAAAAATTCCGATAAAAATGACTTTAAATAAAATCTTTGAAAAAAAAAAACAAAGAACTTTTTAGAAAGATGGATGCTCTGTAGCAAATGAACATTTTGTGTTATACGTGTTCTATTAAAAGAGATGAAAATGAAAGAAAGTAAAATAGTTGAATATAAACTAAACGAACTCATGAAACTATTTCTAAATCTAGTTCTACTTAAATGGAATTGGAATTTCTAGATGCTAAAAGAAAATAAAATTAAATTTAAAAATATATGTATATGTACATACATACATATGTAAATAACTAACAATTAAATTACTTTAAGAGATTTTTTCAACGTACAAAAATCACTTTAAAGGCAATTGTTAACGAAACCAAATTAAATACAAAATAGTACAAATCGCGATGTTTTAAGGGGAAAGTCTAATAAAACACTATGTGAAAGAGTTACAAGTGTAAAGTTAAAACAGATAATACAATCAAGTAACGGTTATTGTAAAACGAGTTGCATTTAATAAATCAATAATACAACAACATTACTCATATTCAACAAATTAATCAACCCAACCAACATTTTGTTTTCTTTGCCATAAATTTTACATGCTGCATGTAAGTATAACGAAAGCATGAAAATGAATTTGATTGCGTTCTAATTTCTATAAAAATTTCTTATAATTAACGCGAATACCTAAGCTATTTTTGTTTAAGGCGACCGCAAAATGTCAGTTTGATAATTACGAAATATTTTACGGTTCAAAAAACAAAAAAGTGTTGTTAGAAAAAATTAAGACATCAAATTAATTAATCGATTAATTTTTTTTATATCTGTAGTGTATTGCCTCATTTTATTGCCCTCATTTTTTTTGTTTCAAATAAACATTAAGATTTATGCAACAACAATACAAAACAATTTTTTTTATAAACTAAACAAATAAATAAATGAATGTGCCAACACAACTGCGTGTTACCGTTTTGTTTAAGTACCTATCAAACAAAATTTGGTATTTTTTCTTTCCTGCGTAATGTCGTTGTAGTCTAGTGGTTTGTGTGTCCGCTTACTAGAAAAGAACTTCGGGTTTAAACCCCAGCTCTGACATCTTGAAAGACAGAAATATGAATAAATATTTCTTATTGCTACTACCACCTCTAAGCAGTCTTCTGGCAAAAGCTTTGAGAGTAACTGATTGCCATGAGCAGGCTTCTCAATTTTGTAGTTCGGAGTCGACGTTACACTGTAGGTTCCAGTACTCATGGATAAAAATTGACGAGAAGCTAGGCCGTAACTCTCCAACAGGGTTTATATTTATAACCAACTTTCGTTTACTTAAAAAGATTTTGTCGTTTTCTTTAAAGCTGTGGTACATACACATCGAGGGTACGCCTATCAGCAACGATACTACAAACGAAAATTTTAAACACAGATAACGTTCGTTCTTGCTGATAAAGTGTATGTAATTTAGTTTTACTATAACGGTTTATATTGTGAATTTTAATTTTTCCACCACGCAATATTCACCACAGTTTTTGCCACCTATCTTTAATTTATTTAAAATTCACATCACTGATACAATATGGAAAAAGAAAGAGCGAATTACAAAAACTGCCATTGGTGGGTGGTGGCTTGAACCAACAACTTTGTTTTCTATTCTTGCACATTCATTGCAAATTAAGTTATTGTTATAATTTAAAGTTCGTTAATGAAATGAAAAAGCTCGCTCTCTCTCTATATTTAATTTAGCGGTTTTTTTCTTGAATTTACTTTTCTCTCAATTCTTTTCTTTATATTTATTACTCATATCAGTGCTGATATAATCAGTACAATTGCACTTTTTGATACCTATCAGTCCCAAAAAGTACAGAAGTACATTAATAATTTTGATAAAAAATTATTCAAATTTAAGGTCTCTTAAATAACATATTTTTATATAAATTGATATTGCATACTTCTTTGTGTAACTGCATCAGTATAATTGATTCAAGGCCAGTTTACACTGCAAAAAATCAAAATAAAATAGAAAGTATAAAAAAAAACATACATATATAGTGAAACACATATAGAAATTTGACAGACATATGGATTTCAGAAAGTTTTTTAAGCAATTGATCAGAGTTGTAACTTTACAAAAGCACCACAAGACAATCAGGGATAAAAAATTTAATTTTTTTCACATATTTTGAACAAATATGGATTTTCCCTTTACTAAATCTAATGAAAAACTTATAAAGCCTTCTAGAAATAATAAATTTTGTTAATTATAAATATTATTTATTTTATAATAAACAACTATTTAATTTTAGAATAATTCTGAAATATAGCCAGGTTAATTTTTAAATGAACACACAAAGGTTTTGTTGGTACAAATTTGCAGTTTACAGCTGAAGCTGATGCTGAGTGTTATAATCTTTTAATAATTTTGAATACCACATAAAGGCAATTGTTGGAAATTCATTTGAAAATAAAAAAAGGAAACGAATTCCAAAACTGGCAACAATTTTATAGAGAATCCTTTCAGATTCACATTTATCAACAACTTATAATTTAACCCAAAGAAAAAAAATGGTAACAAAGAATTTATTGAAATTCGAAATTAAGTTTAAAATCTGTATGTACATACATACATTATTTTCTCTGTATACAGTGGTGGAAACTTGATTAGATGGTTGACCTTCTCAACATTCTATTCAAGAAATATAAAACATATGAATCATATTTGGAAAATACCAACTGAAAAATTTCTAATTTAAAACAACTCAAAACATGTTTCTGCTTTCAATCAAAATGAGTGGAAAAGCCCTGATTTTTAACGCAGGCTGTAAATCTTGAAGTAAATATACAATTTACCTGGGCAAAGTAAAGTTCTTTTTCACCACGAAATTTTGAAAACATATTAATCGTTTAATTAAACACACTTATTGACTCTGTACATCTTTTAAGGCAACATATGCAAAGTGTGCTAACTTAATGTCCACCACTATACATTGTATATATAGCCTATATACTTTCTGCCATATTTATAAAAATTTTATTACAGATTTATTAAAACTAACGAAAACAAAAAATTTAACTTAAAATATTTATAATACTGTCGGAAAAGTACAATTTTTAAAGTACCTGAAGAAATTTGTTAATTCTGAATTCCATCTCTGACTCATCATCACACATCTAGTATTAGTTAGCAAATAACAACAATAAGTTTTCTATATTAATTAGACTAGTGCGTTTAGCCGCTTGTTGTATTTTTTGTTATTGTTGCTATTACGAAATAGAATGATGATTTACATGTTGTTGTTTTTTTATATTTTGCTTATAGAAAAGTTTTTTTTATTTTTCTTTTCGTTGCGAACCGAAAGGCAAACAAAGCTTTGTTGGTCAAATTAGTCAATCGGTGTCCGGCCGAAACGAAAGATCTCGCTTTTCATTAAATAAAGAAATAAACAAAAAACAAGTAAAGGGAATATAAGTTGTATTTAATTAAATTTTGCAAATAATAATAATAATAAATCTTAAATTTGTACATTGTTTTTTAATTCAAACATAAACAAAAAATATTTAGAATTTAAGTAAAAAGTCAAAGAATTATAACGAATTTTAAACGAACAGAGTAAAAAAGCAACAAATAAATATTTCATTAAATAAATAAATACTCACCAATACATACAACGAACACAATTTTGTAAAGCAACGGTAATACTCCATAACGAAATCAAAATAGTTTTTTTTAAGTAAAGAAGAAGAAAGATAACCTTTAAAAGAAAAGGAATAGCATACGAGAAAAATATATAAAAAATAACCACACGTTTAACGGTAAATGAAAGAACAAGATAAATGCACACATACATATCTATTAATAATATAAATCAGGCCTACTTTATATTATAAATACTTATATTTAAATTATAAATACTATATAATCAGTAAAATTTTTATAATAAACACATTGAAAAGTGGCAGAGAAGAAAATCCCCTTTAACAAAAGAAAAGAACAAAAGTTATTAATTGAATAATAGTGACGTCATTTCCCGAAATATTTGTTATAATTTTTAATATATTAAATATAAAGAAAATACTCAAATTAAAGATAAAGAGAACATTTGCAAAAATATATATACAATATTCTATATACATATATATACATACCTTTATGTAAACATTCATAAATATATGAATAAATAAGAGAGAAAAAAGAAGAAAAACCTCTAAATAAATGAAAATAAAATTTTCTATAAAGAAGAGGAAGAATATAAACACAGTGTGTGCAAAAATAAAACCGACAAAAGTGCCATACATACACATATAAGGATATTAGACGCAGGATTAATTTAACCTAAGGATTCAAATAGTTTTGGTAGGTATTTAATAAATAATGTACACATGTACTCTATAAATTATATTAATTATATCTTGAGATTTTTCGGAAGTATGTATTGCCTTTATTGAGGTCCATGTTTGTCTTCCATAAAATTAATTTTATTTTCAAAACATGTTTGTTTTTAAAAAACGGGGCCCTAACCGCTATAGAAACAAAGCTAAAAAAAGAAATAATACCTTGAATTTAGAAATGAAAAAAGCCTCAAATGAATAAAAATAATATTAAAAATAAAGTGGAATAAGCGTCTCTGTGTAAAATGGTTTTTCTTATTAAAAATTCTTTGTTTTTTTCTTAGCACTTCTGTTTATATAGGTCTTGATATTGTAGATACGGTTTTTTGGGCTAAATTGTTTTATGCATGTATGTATGTATATACTAGCCGAAAGCCGGCGTGCTTCGCTACCATTTGTCCGCATTTTCGACTGATTATTTTTAGTGACTACGAAGCAATTCAGACAAAATTCAGAAAATTTAACTGTAACTAAGAAGACCCCCACGGGGGTGGTGTGATATGTCACACCAGGGGCCTGTACTCACCGGGGAATATTTATATATTGACGCTCTCAGGGACTGACCAGAGAAACCTATCTAATCGGGTACTACGGGTACCATCGGCCTGATGGTTTGAATGTAGCCAATAATAATAATACATACCTATTTAATGTAAAAGCTCAATTAAAATTAAGCCACATTGAGTTGAACGATTATAATATCAACAACAATTAAGTTTTAAATATAAAATGTCAATTGTGACGTACATACACTTAGGAAAATAGTAAAAATTAATTTCAATTAAAAAATTTGTAGTATCAATAAAATTTTTAATTGATTTCAGACCACAACTAAATTTATCATATCAATTAAAAAATGTTAATATACTAATAAAAATAATATAATAATAAAAAATTTGCAATTAAATTTTAAATAATATCAATTAAAATATTAAGTTGAACACAAAATCAAAACTTAATAATTTTTTTTTTTGACTATAAAAAGCGATTATGAAAAATAAAGCAGAGATTTGGGTGATTTGTTGCAATTGTCTTCATTCTTTCATTATATGTATCCGCATAATTCATTAAATATTTAATTGAATATTTAATTGAATATTTAATTTAGAATTTAGAATATTTAATTAAGAATTCCTTGAAATTGAAACTAAAATCAATTAAGTGTTTAATTGCAATCAAATATGAAATATTTTTTCTGTGTATATGTTGTAAGTATTTAAGTTCTTATGTGATTTGCTTCGTTCTATTGGTGATATTGTTGTTATTGTTTTTATTTTAAACTGTCAGTTGAAGTAACATATATAGGTTATTGTAGTTATTGATCCAGTTTTTTAACTTATTGTTGAAATTGACAATGTAAATTGATCTTGTTATAGAAGTGTTTATGTATGTATGTTTTTATGTTAAATCTTATGTTGTGTAAAAAGAAATATTAAATAAATAAAAATATTACTTCTTGTCTAAGGTACACACATACGTAGATACATGTGGACAGAAGGAAACCTATTGGCAATATTCCAAATTACTACAAACTCTTGTAAAAATATATTTATTTCTATAATTTTTTTGTGTGACCATTTTAATTATAGTATGGAATAGACACTAAAAATTAGTTTAATTTATAAATAATTCTAAGAAAATTTTATTATTGTGCTTAAATTACTTGAAAATACAAATTTTGTCTAGACAGCCATTGGCAGATCTTAAAATATTGTCAGGAAAATTATCTGAAAATGTTTCACTTAGGCGGTGATATTAGGAAAATATTTTATTAATAACGCGTAAACACTATTTCACGAAAACTCTAGCTAATATTTAAACATATTTTCTTATTTTTTAGTAGCTTTTAAATGAATTTTAACAACAAAATGTATTCCAGTCAATAATTAATTTTCTAAATTATTTATTAATTTTATTCTCCATATCAGTTATATACATACATACATACTTAGAAATAGCGAAATATTGAAATTAAAATTAACAAATATTTTATGTACATATTTATTTAGTAAAGAAAACTTGAAGCTGTACGAAACTATCGATTAAAAAAATAAATGTTTACTCAAAACAAAATACATACTCGTATTTGTATAAAATGTTTTCATAAGAAATATGTATTTATTTGTGTTATTTATTTGATTATAAATTTTGATTAACAAGTTATCGAAAATGAAAGTGAAAAATTGTCTTTAAAGGCCATTGGTCATAATAATTTTTCTAGGCCAGGCGGAAAGAATTAATAAAAATATCATTTAAGATTGCGTATGAGATTTTACATGGCGACATTTAAAAATACGTACGTATTTTGAAATATAGAGTGAATGATGAAAATAATTATAATAATAACATGAATATTTTTTTTTTAATTTTAACTATCTTGACTGTTGTTTTATTTTTAACTAAAAGAAAATATTTGGCGTTGAAAACAAAAAAAAAAATAAATAAATCAAAAACCATTAATCTCCCATGCATAATATGTTTTTTATCTCAAGCCGAACTTTTACAATTGCGCCTCATAGACTTTGTTCGCTGAATGACATAAAATGCCTCGTTTGAGCGCATCTTGCAGTAGTCTGTTATTTGGCACATATGTATATATGTATGTATGTATGTGTGATTTCAGAAACAAATTCTAACGGATTCAAATCGATTTTTATATCATGACATCTGGTTTTGATGAAACTAAAACTACGTGCTTCTTACATAATTCTACTAACCCAAAGTGGTTATCAATTAACATGGGTTTTGAAGAAAATATAAAATTAACACTCGGAGTACATGTCATGCCAGTGTTGTTTGCTGAAGTTTTAGAAAAAATGTTCCATATTTAGTTAAATTTAAAAAATGATTATTTTCATACAAATGCTCTTTAAATTCTGAGAATTGATACTGGATAAAGTCGTACAAATATTTCTCTTTACAATATAATAACACGTTTTTCAATATGCAATTGTCATGCCATGTCATGCAGTTAAAGCATGCATATTCGACAAAGACATATTAGAATAATGTAAAATATGTTGTAGTCAAACCAACTATGATGACTATACATGACATGGCATAACGCTGTGTTTGAGACGACTTGACAGAGCATAGCATGTTTTTATTTTTTTTTTTTTTTTGAAAAGCCATTTTTACAGAAAATGTAGCATTTGGCATTACTGGATAATTGATTTCAATTGTTTTTTAAGTTAAGAAATAGTTTAAATTTTTGTTTTCTCACAAGTAAATAATGAAGTGCATTTAAGCACCTGAGATCACTTACACTAACAATTTTATATCTTTGTTTTTATTAGATATGAATAACGATTTTCAAGTTGTTTTTTACTAACTCTGTTTTGTTAGAATCACCAAATTCAAATAGAGTTAAAATTGATTCTTTATTCTTTCTTTTTCTTATTCTTTTTCTTATTCTTTTCTTTCTTTTTTATTTTGCTTGCATGGCTACTCAATAAAGTGATTAGTTCAAGATATTTATTTAAATTTTGTTTTTCATATTAACCCATCTCCATTTACTTCATCATCTCTATTAAATCGTCATGTATAAAAGAAAAACTAATTAAAAGATTTTTAAGATATTTCGAGTACACAAAAATTACATATTGAATTGCTTAATATACAGACAAACAAATTAATATATTTATATATACTCGTATGTATGTATGTACATACATATATGTAAAATATTAAAATTGAATTCCTCTTGAGAGCAGAAAACGATCTTCACAACTAAATACATAATGATGATTTTATGACATTTGAATCATTTTTGGGGATTGGATATGAATGTAGTTTTAGTAATGATGTCATTTAGTAGTGCAGCTGTTATCATTATTGATGTTTTTTTTTTTTTTTGTTTTACTAAAACCTACTAATAATGATTATGATTGTGTAGTTTTACAAAATATGAAAATTGTTTTTTGGATAACTTGCAGTGCCTTTAATGCAAAGAAAAAAACCGTGAATAAAAAAAGTTTTTTATGAGTTTCACCTATAGGCTAAAGCACCAATTTAATAATTTTATCACTTTAAATGCATAAGTAACAAAAAAAAATTTACAGAAGTAGTAAAGCTTTCAATAAGCAATGCTTTTACAGTTTTGTCATATTTAATAGCAGGAGTGTAAATTTTGCAAGAACATGTATTTTGATACAGAGCATAGTTTTTAATTAGAAAAATATTTAAAATTTTTTCTGTGAGATAAACGCAAACTCGGGAGCCGCTTTCGTATTACTTCGAGGTGGCTTCCAATTGTGCGGCTCTCAACTTCGCCATTTCCGTTGTAGCCGGTGTCCCGTCCCGGCTTCTTCTTGCATCACATGTCATAATTATATATACCTATTGATTGCATTTTTTTACATGAACAAACATTTTTTGTTTTAGATATAAATATGGAAGGTATTTCTAATGGGAAAAGCATGTCTCTATGGCCATTTCGTCTCTACTTAAGAGAATTGTAAGGAAACTTTTTCCCAAAGGTGTTCTGAAAACTACAAGCTCATATGTTCTTTTGAGCTGATACGAAATGACCCTTGAGACATGCTTATCTCAACAAGCAATACATTTAACATTGAATGTATTGGCCTATATGGCAAAATATAATGTTTTTGACACAGCACTACTCTTTTATTTTACACAGCTGTAATTCATTTTAAATGTAACGAAAATTTGTTTTTAATTTTTTTGAAATATCGTATATATACAGATGTTCCATTGCTTCATAACAAATTCCAACATAAGCGTTCTAATTACGCAAATTATGGCAAAATTGAAAACTATTTCTTTATTTTCTTAATTTTTTATTTTTTTATTGTTCACAAATTAACACCGTTTTTATTTAACAACTTTAATGGGCTCGTTACAAATTGCAGAACCACTTACAAGTAATAAATAAACATACTATTTAATGAAAAAAAAAAATGTATAAAATTAAGAAAAATTAAAAATAGAATTTCTAAAGTGGAAAACTTTACACTTTAAAGAGTTAAAGAGTTAAAAACAAAAGGGGGAGAAAAAACAGACACACTTTTATTTCTTAGAATGGATTTATTATTCCAGTTGTTGTTTCTTGTTTTCCATTTATTCCGCATCAACTGAAAATTTGATAAATTTTATGCATTATTTTTAACAGATGGTTTTAAATATCTAAACAATTAATGCCTGATAAATCATGTGTAACAAAAAACATTTTAAGGTCATGTGCTGTGAAAAGCGAAAATAAGACAAATTGTTAATAGAAATCTCAAACAAACAAACGAAAAAAGTGTTGAAATAAATATTTAAGAATAAACTTAAGTTGTAAAAAAAATAAACTGTCTACCCAAGATACCCTTAAATGGTTGTAAGAAATTTTATAAACATTTTATATTTTAAAAATAACTTTTTAAAAATTTATTTGAAAGTATGCAGTAAAAGTCTGTACAATTTATTTCTGTGTTATTTTTGGACTTAGAAAAATAGCTTCTGATAAAGATAAAATGCTAAAAAAAAGAAAAAAAAATCGATTAACGAAATAAGTAATGAAAAAACTTAAAATTTTTAGCTGTTTTTAGTAAAATCTAAAATATTTATTCACTTAATTAAAAAGAACTATTTTTATGAAAAATGTTTTCAACTGAAAACATGATCTTTTTTAAATAAAAATTATCGTTAAAATAGCAGCCAATCAATTATTTAACATGAGCAAGGCAGGCATTACGAGGAAAACGATTTCAAACTTGCTTTTAGAAAATACGTTCCTTGCTTGCCTTGTAGTTTATTGAGAAGTTAAGATAACCCTAGAGGCTAGTTTTAATTTATTTATTTTAGATTCAATAGCATTAATTATCTGAATGTTTTTTCCCTCTAAATTTATAAATTCACTAACTAAACCCCGGCGTTATTCGAGTGATCAAAATGAACGATCTGAATAGCTTCTAATAAACGATTTTGTACAGTCTCAATCGATATAACTGTTGAAGATAAATTTATGTGTGTAGTGGTGATATTTTTTGGAAAATTTGTGGTAAATTTTACTACATTTTACACTAAAACTAAGTAATCTACGGCACGCTTTTGTTATCTTATTTGAATTAAATAAAAGTTTAATATACCTATACATGTGTAAGTATAGTATAAGTATATAAGAAAAGAGTGAGCCGTTTTTAATAATCTAACATCACCAATTTTTTTTGTTGATGATATATATTGGTAACAAAGTTGTTTCGAAACGTCTACTACTACCGTTCTCAAGATATCAAAAAACTAAGACTTACTTCATGTGAAAGTTACCATGCCCACTTGTCCAATGTCTTTTTGACTTTGTATTCACCAGGAAGTTATTTGGAACAAATTTAGAAACTTTCGCTTTAAGCGTTCTTAATATATACAAAAATCTATATTTACTTTGCATTGGATGTGCCATACCCACTTGTCCAAATCCTCTCATTTTTGAGCTTATAATTTGTACAAATCATTCAAATTTAGAAACTTCTGTTTTTAAAGTTTTTAATTAATTTAATTTAAATTTTTAAGATATTTTAAAGTCAATATTTATTTTGTATAAGACGTACCATGTCACCTTTTTTTCACGAGACCAGTACTTAGGGGTTGTCCCTTACTTTCTAGCGTTAAGAATATATGTTGTGACGAGGAGGAAAAATTGATTAGTGTTTGTGGACATTTGATTTGAATCATTCACTTTGTTTTTTTCTTCACGAGGAAAAAAAAAATCCAACCACTTTTTGATTGATGATTGAATATTGACCATGAAATCAGAACAAATTTGAAATGATTGATGATTTGTTTTCATATGAAGCCATTTGGACCAAATTTAAAAACTGTTACTGTTATCATTCAGAAGACATTGTGAAGCTAATATTTACTTTGTATGGGCGTGGCACTGCTCAGTTGGAATTTTTAGCACAGAGATATATCTCAAAAATTTCAAGAAATTCGATTTAGCCGTTTAGTTGTCTATAGAATAAAAAATCAAATAAAACCATATTCATTTTTATATGTATATAAGATTAGTTGGACAAATTTATCGGAGAGTTTTTAATTGCTTTTAATTAAACTTAATTTTGTAATTTCGTTTTTTTTTGTTCTATTGGTTAAGTAAACTATTCTATTACTTTTAATAATTTAATTATACATTTTTAATAATAGAATAAATTAAATGTTAAAAAAAAATTCAAAATTCATTTTGCCATTCGAATTTTTTGTTTTTTTTTACACATTCTACTCGTTTATGAACAACTGAACGCATTTATAGTCAGTCATACATACATATATGGCCAAAACAAGTGCCACTAGTGATTGGTTATGATGACGAGGATTTTAACAATTATTGTTATTGTTGAATCAATATAAAGTCTTAATATGTATGTATGTATGACTCCCAAAAATAATATATTTTATAAATATGTACATATCGTTACACATACATACGTTTCTAACATGCTCTCCTACACGTTTAAATTTATAGCGAGAAAAAAAAACATGTGAATATGAATATAAAAAAAGTCAATCAGTTGTGCACAGTGGTAGAGATGAAAGAAATAATTTTATTTATTAATAAATCATAATAATATATTTTACGTATAGAACACGTTTTTGCTACTTTTTAAATTTATTTTTATTGCATTAATAATACATTTAAATTTCAAGAACCAAAATTTTATTTAGAACAAACTAAACAAATTTTTTTGTAAGCAGTATGTAGTATAGTAGATGTCTTCATAAAAATGACTCATTTTAGATATTTGTTATGGAACGGCTCATTACGTTTTTAAAATGACAAGAGAAGCTGAAAAGAAAATCGTTTAAATTTGTCATGTAGAAGTTCCACTTACTCATACACATACTGAAATTCTTTTCTATTTAAAAATTTTATTTATTAATCTTAAGAGACTTTATGTACATGCGTTTGTACATACATTCCGATATTGGAAAAGCACAAAAAAAAAACCAGCGGCAAAAAGCTGAAGATGTAGATGAAATTTAAAAAAATTGGGTCATATCCCATTGTATCACAAGAATTTATGCATATAGTGTAGAGCAAAAAGATTTAAGATTTCTGACACTTAAAGCTAAATGTAATTTGTAAAACGAATTCTTGTTATTTATTATTGTTAGTTTTTAAATATTCCCTGAGTAGGAAATATGGGAATGGGAAAGGAGGGAGTATTGCTTGTGGGCATTTGATTAAAACTTATTAACATCGTATTTGACAGGAAGGACCTTTTGGGGGAAGGTTATTACATAAACAAACTGTGCGGTTTAAAGACGAATTTGCTCTATAGTGCCTTATGTATGTAATTAACTCATCAACATCGGAAGAATGTGCTCTAAGAGAGGTACGGGTAGTAGGTAAGAATATATGATTATTCGGAGTCCTTCTCCAGAAACCCAAGAGAATGATTTTTGTTTATGACTTCAGGTGTTCGATTTTCTTTACTTTAATTAGAAATTAATAGGTGAAATTAAAGAGCGATATGTTTTTTACTAACATAAGTATACGAAATTATTTATTATTAAAAGAAACGCAAAACCGAAACAAACAAACGATTTTCCGAATTGAATGCATTTAGACTTCTGAAAGAGTTCGTCTAACGAAAAGGAAACGAAACATATTCAAGATTGAGCAGAGAGATGAACGATATGAGCCATAACAGTTGTTAAACTAATTCCTTCAGTTTGTTCAATTGAGTGGTTCGATCCGTTCGTTCACAACCAACATAGCTCTAGTAACGTTTACAAAGTTCTTTGATCTTTTTCTTAAGCTGACTTGGGAAATAAAATAAACAATTTTAATTTGAAATCAATTTTTTGTTATACAATTGAAAGTTGATACATTTCTTGATGTAAAATTAATATTTAACATCCACATCTCCAAATGTTTAAAACAACTTTTCTGATAAGACCAATCCTAGAGTATGCATTAGTGGTCTGGGATCTTCAATATGTTATTCATATAAGTAACTAAAATTGAATCCGTCTAGAAACAATTTCTAATTTTTTGTGTTCGTCATCTTAATAGATTTGGTTTGCCTTATTATCATCTGAAAATCATCATGCATTTATTAAACTACCGATACTTAAGATCAGAAGTATCTTTATGAACGTTTCTTTCGTGTAGAATTTGTACGTGGTTCTATTTATTCTGCAACTTTTTTAAGTAAACTAGAACTTATAGTTCAAAATCCCCCGGAGAGATACTACATTCCACTTAAATCACAGTATTAGTTTTCTAGTTACGCTAATTTTGGTCAGTTTAAAAGAATGTGTGCCGATTTCAACCCCTATGTTCACCTCATTGACTACTCATTGGATTATGCGATGAGAAGAAGACGCTTAATTAAATTCTTAATTAATTAATGCTGAATATTTAATTATTATTAAAATGTTAATTTTGCAAAATAGTCTGTAAGAAAATATTGCATAGATTGAATAATAATAAACAAATAAAAAAAGACGCTATCATCGTTTCGACAATTATTTCTGGTTAAATTCTTAAAAAAAACTAAATATTAATATTTTACAACTGCCTGAAATTCTTTTGTAATACTGTATAATACTAAACGGAATACTCAACAATATTTGTTCATCATTGTTGTATCTCTTATACTTATATGAACATGTATTCTTTCGTATTTCGAGTATAGCAATTTATTTTATTTAATTTTATATTAACGAGAAATTTTTAGTTTAAAATAAATTGAATAAAAAAATAATTTTTATAATGTTTACGACTAGAAGCAAAAAACTTTTTTTTTTTAATTTTTAAGAAAACAAAATTGGTATTTCCCAATTCTACACTGATTTACACCCCATAAAAATGGAAAATTTATTTCGTTTTTTTTCTTTTGTTTTCTTACACATTTTTATTTCTTTTATATACAAACCTATAAGTAAATTTCAAAAATTATAATATTGTAAATAATTTATTGTGTTTATTTTTTTTTTTAAATTAACTTCCTTCTCTATTTTTATTATGATTTCAAAACCATATACAACATATTTATACTTTCATGCTTTTCAGTTTTATCACTTACATATGCATGTTTGTCTGCTTTGGATTTGTAATTTTGGGGGCGAGTTAATTATTTCTTCAAGAACTTTTTGATTGTTTAAAATATTTTCTATTTTATTTCTTTTGTAAATCATTATCTTTTATTATCTTCTTATTTTTTTAAGTGCCATATCGATAATTCGAATTTATGTTAATTGTAGAACATTTTACCATATTAGGTTTTATGTTCAATTTCTACAAAATTGAAACCAACCTTGGAAAAAAGCCTTAAGAATACATATTTTGGAACTAATTTTCATGTAAAATTAAACAAAATTACAAAGAGAGAGAATAAAAATAAAAATAATAATAGAGTCAGAAATAGAAAATATTTTATTTAGAGTTTCTAGAAATATTTGTTAAGAATAACATAAAACTTTATTTTTTTTAATTTAAAATAATTTATATACACAAATATATGATATAAGTTTACTTATCATTTTGAGGTCATAAACAAGGCTTGACTTAAGTGCAAATTTTTATTTTTATTTCCATTTAATGTGAATATTACAAACAAAAAATAAATAAATAAAATTAGATGACATGTGGTTAGTGATAAGTAGCATGGTGTTATATTATTTCTTCATGTATGTATGTATATATGCATATGAACAAGTAGAGCAATTTCTAATTAATTAAAATATCTTTTTAAAGGTATAAGATCTTTTTTCACTACGAATAGAATAATAAGTATGTTATTGCCTAGATATGTCTCAATTGTAAAGATAACGGTTATTAATTTATTTATTTACGTATTTCCTCTTTTACGCAATAAGACACATTCGTATACGAGTGAATACCTAACCTAACACACAAGTTATTGAAAGAAACGTATCAAAGTTGCTAATGATTCCACTCGGTTCCTACTAGGTATGAGGATCGGGATATCCCGAATCCCGAAATTCCGGGATTTTCGGGATTTTTAAAAACTTGTCCCGGGATATCCCGGGATTTCTTATATATCTTTTAAGAAACATACATACATATTTTAGTATTTTCATTTACAACTTTAAAAGCGTATTTTATATGATTTTCATTTAAATGTCATTAAAAAGTTTCCTTGCAGTCGCAGAGGCTTAGTTTATAGCATAGGGTTTCATTCTGTTTGAATTCTTATGCTAAACATACTACTAATTGTGCAAAATGATTAATAAAATTTGCTTCACATGACAAATTGACCTACTTTTTTATACCCAAATTGTATTTAATATAATTATGACAACGTCAAGGTGTTTCTACGGCATCTTGAGATAAATTTGAGTTTGAAATTTTATAAAAAAAGAACCAGTAACAGTAACTTTTTCCCACGCAATGTCAATCAATAAAAAAAATATATAACAAAAGATTATCCAAAACGTGTCATCACTTATAAAGTGGTTTAAGAGACTTATACAACCACCTACTTATAAACCTGATATATTTTTAAACAAACAAATCCATCACAGCCACAATTATGTGCAAAAAGTGCACGAATGACATAAATACAGAAAAAAGGAAGAACAGATAAAGCAAAATAGAAATGGGAGGAGATTTAAGTATCATTATAATTCAATTAAAATCAGACAAAAGCAACAACAACAATAATAATAATAATCAGTAATAATAAATCATTGAATGATGATATTCGTCGGTATACCGATAATGGCAAAATTGAAATGAAAGTTATACTTTGGACAGAGATAGTTAAGTGAGACTGTTGCATGCATACATTTCCAGTGGCAAATAAATTAGGAAACAGATAAATTAAAATTAATTTGTATTTAAAACTAAAATACATATAAAAATAAAGAGAAAGATAAAAAACACTGTAACACAAATAATACTTGTCATCATAAGTTCGTAAATATATGGAAAATGCTCATATTTGTAGTTTTAATATCATTTCGCTGATGACATTGATGACACCAAACTTATTCTATTGCACCACAAATGTGGGTTAAAAAAACACCTCTTTCTGTACAGTTCTAATAAAAAAAAAAATAAATTAATTTCCTACTCTTTTGTGTCTCTGTTTGTTGTTTTTTAAATTTACACGCAAAAATGCTTTAAAGATTCTTAAAAGGAATAATGAGATCATCAGCCATGAATAAAACTACAAAATTTATTACAATAGACGAGGAGTGTGTTCTTGTGGCTGTTTGTATCATTAAAGTTATTATTTGAAATTATTTTTAATTAAACTAAAAGCATTAAATTCTGCTGACATGGTTATGGCACAAGTTACTCTTTTAAATTTTTGATTTTAACAGAAAAAATGTTTAAATAAATTTGAAACCGAATTGAATTTGCAATTTTATAGCTGAGCACATACTTATATACATTATTATATATATATTGACTTAGGCTTGCATAATGAATGATCTACTAGGTTTGTTTCTAGCAATCTTTAGAGACATATCGTCCTGCGGGAGTACATATGATCTATTCCCCATTTCATATTTTTTATATATCTCGAGTTAATGATGCCACTTTAGGTTTTCAACCCCAAATTTATCAAGTCTGCAATCCGTTTTAGGATATATATTCCAGTTTCGGTTTTAGTTTTCGAAAACGGATTGCTGATTTTAAAAATTTTGGTATCAAAAACCTAAAGTGGTATCACTAACTCGAGATATATAAAATGGAGGATAGAGCACACGATGATATTCTTGTTAAACTCGTAAAAATTATGTATTAGAAAAAAAAGTATAATTTATCTGTTATTTAAAATTTCCTCTTTTTGTTGGTTATATTACAGCAAGTGAAAATATATATATATGTAAGTATAGAAAATAGGTTTTTGCTTTAAATATAAATTTTAAATTAATAATATTTTGCCGTTTTGATGCCAGTTGATTCCATTCTGGCTCTATCATCTAATATATACAACGAACTCAATTGACTTTTATTTTAAATAAACATTTTTTTTAAGATAAAATTAAAACCAAATATATGTACATACATATATAAATGTATACGAGTATATATATATATATTTCGTGGGTGTATCTGCAGCCTCAATCGATTTCTAAATCATTTCATTGCTATTGCGGGATTTTCAATTTATTTAATCTCTTCGAGGTCAAGAGCTTTTCAATGTATGTATCTGGAAAATTATACAGAATTAAGGAAAATTTAAATTTTAAAATAATTTTTTCTCATCAAAAATGCTCTCAGTTCTTCAAAGTAATTGCGTTACATTGAATTTTCTTAAAAAAAAAATAAGAAAAAATATACAAATTATTCTCAAAAATTTTTGAAACAAAAAAAAAATATAATTTTTGGAAAGCTTCGTATGAACATATTATTTAATTGAAAACAATTACTTGTATTGTTTTATTTGTGCAAAAAAATATATATTCTTTTTTACACGTCATATTCTTTCATATTCTTATTTAAAAATAAGCATGTATTCGATTTTTTCTCACAAAATAAATTTATTTTCTTTGTTCTTTCACTGCAAAACAATTTTTTTCAAGGAATTATTGCAAACACTTTTCATTTTCGATTTTAGTCTCAATTTAATACAGCGTTAAAATAGCCAATTATTTTATTGATATTTGTTTTTACAATATTTTTTATTTATAAAGAAAAATCTTGTTAAGAAAATATTTTTTATACTATTAAAAATAATCAAAAAATGTGTTCCATTATTTATCATTCCTTGAGATTACCTGTGTGCAATTCCATTGAAAATAAAAAATAGGAAAACAAACTTATGGGTGCGTGTTAAAACTACATTAAATTGCAAAACTAAAGAATATCAAAATGTATATGAAAAAGAAAAGATATTGTAAACAAACACTAAAAAATAAATTGACGTCATTGTAAAGCTTAATTTTGTTGAGTTTTAAAAACTAAAACACAAAAAATCAAGAATTTAAAATTTTGCACTTCTTTTTTATGTAGAAAAAAAAAATTTGAATAAAATGTTGGTTTGACTAGTGAACTTAGAGGCCTTTATATATCATACTTATCGTCATATGTAATCCAAAAAGCCCTTAGTTATAAACAAATCAAAATTGATTTTTTAATTGATTATGGCTCAGCGTGTCACCGTTTAAAATTGTGACAAACAAATAAACATAATCTGGAAAAATTAAAAAAAAAACTGTTTTCATTTTAGAAAGTTTTTGTTTGTTCTGTAAAATGTTTTCAATGTATGTAAGACCTCTTTTATTTGTATAAATGTAATAATAATAGGGCGTATATACCATTGTGGGACTTAAAGCATAATTTTTGTTCTCTGCTACAATGATAGGAATGCATACCTGCATAACTTCCCATTTGACACAAGCGTCGTGCCCGAAATTGTCTTCAAGAATGTCTTTAACAAATATCACCAACGATTGTTGACAATAACGCGAAGGTGTTCGTACACGATATTTTGTGATCTATTTTTTTGAAGTTGTCGATGATAAGCAGAATATTGATGACACGCCAGCATAGTTTTCACAATGTGCGGGCAACGTGAAGCACTTGAAATATGTACAGCCTGTTTCCAGAAGACGATTGATTTCAGACGATTGTCTTATTATATGTATGTAAAACAACAAAGAGTTTTGAGCGTTTTTCATAAAAAAGTCGATCGGCTGCAAACAACCATCTTTCAGAAACAAGCTGTAACAGCTTAAAAATATTAAATATTTTGTGACATATATTTGAAAATGTTGTTGACGAATTGTTCTGGCTGTTGTCGAAGCGTCGCACAGAGAGGCCCAAAATACTAATTTTGTTGAAGTATCAAGTATCGTGAAAACAGAATGTATCCTCTGAAAGAGCACAAAATTCTTCATCACCCGTGCAGATGTAATGTTAAGGCCACAAAAAAGGCCCATTAATGCATTTGTTCCACCCAACAATAATTTTGCTTTTGTTATTTAAACTAAACAATCAATATTTTGTACTTTTGTTACACTTCTTTATAGTTTTTTTTAGTATTTTGTTAAGTTTTTTATTTTGTTTTTGCTAATAAATAGATTATCGGGGGAGGAAACTACGCGGTTTTTGTTAGGTCCCTAAGAAGATGACATGTTTAAAACCATATGACGTAAAAAAAATATTCAAATAATACATACAAGCGAAAGGTCTTACATATGTATGTATGTATACCTATATCTGTTGAGACTTAATTTTCCCTATAAAAAATGTAACACACATAAGAACTGTAAATATTTTGGAAGCTATTATTAATTATTTATGTAGTGAAGTTATAAATAAAATTAATTTTTATTAAAATTTATGTTCATAGTGTACGAGTATATACCTATGTATAGTATAGTATTTATGGATGCATATGTTTGTCTCCCAGTTATTATGTTGTTAACAGCTTACTGTTTACACAACTTGTCAACATGAGTTATTCTGTAGGCTGTCTAATAAAGTAAATAAAGTCTACTTTTAGGCTTATATATTATCATGTTTCTAACAGCTGTAAAATTTTTGTTTTACAGTAATTTGTAAGCAGAGTTTCTCAAACTAGTTTTACTAAATTTTAGTAATTTTGCTGCCGAGAGTTTTGACCGAGAGTTCTGACCGAGAGTTCTTTATGCTGAATGTAGCTCGCTAACTGCAAATTTTAATACTAAATTTTAAGTGAATATTATTTGAAATCTGCACACAAACATGGAACGAGTAGCAGACGATTTTGTTAATGAAATCAATAAACACAAACTGCTATATTCATAAAAAATATTACAGGTTTTTAGGGTTTATTTGATAAATATTGCATAGAAATTTGTCAAATAAATTTGTAATATACGTACAATACTTTTTTTTTATTAATAGAGTAAAAACACTGCAGCGTATTATATTTTTAAAAATCCACACAGCATTGTGTAATTATTAATTGGAACTAATATTTCAATTGATTTTTCTTCTCATGTTCCACTGCGTTCAAGTTGTGCAGTTCTAATTTAGTTCTTTTTACTTTTTTACCTGTGAATCAACCTTTCTATATGAGGCTTTGATTATCATGAATAAATTTGTGTTCGCTCACATCTTTGGCTTGTGGCCAATACCTATATTCATGTTCTTGGCCGACCGTCGTCGTTGGAGATTCAAATTTTAGACCAATGATGTGCTACTATCAATCGTCAGTTGTTCAATTGGACGCATTTATTTTGCACACAGAATAGAAAAAATGGACTTGAGTAAACATTGAAAGTTATGAACATCAGTACGTACTACGTAGTTGCCACATATAAAACTTTGAATAAATATTTGACATTTGCACTGTCGGCGTTTTGTTTATGATATACCAAATCGATGGCTCATGCGGATGGGGTCTAAGTTCAGCAGTAAGCTGTTAATGAACTTTGATTTTTCCCTTCGTTCATAAACCCAAACAGTGACCATTTTTTTAAACAAATTTCTTGATTTCTTAAAAAACTACATACTATTTTATATTTTGTTTGATGATGTAATTTTAATTTGTTTTTTGTTTTTATTATTTAAAGGATTTAAAATGTTAAGTTACCCGATACAAACTTATTTAAAAAGAAAAACAATTTTAAACAAATTGTGTTAATTATTGATTTCACAGTGTTAAAGTACTTTTAGTTTGTTTTGTTAATATTTAAACACACAATTATACAGAATTTTTTCCCTCTATTTTTTGTCTTTTTTCAGTTAAACGCTTTAAGTGAATCCAACGAAGTGCCATACCGGAAATAGTAAATACTTAAGAAGAAAATAACAAAACAAAGAAAATAAAACTAGAAAAACAACAACAAAGAGAAATAAAGAGAATTATTAACATTTTACAACATTATTTATTTTAGAATATTTCAAGAAATAATACATTTTACAATATTACACAATAAAAGATTTTTGCTTTCTTTTCTACATTAAAGAAGAAATAGCAAAAAAATTAAAAAAAAAATAATAACTGTTCATAAAAGAATTTTTAAAAACGCTTAATTAAAAAAAAGCTCCCAAATGTTTAAAGCTTTTTACGTTTTATTGCACATTTTTACACACACGCACGAACTCTCATTTAATCAAAGTTAAAGAAAAATATAAATAAATAAAAGAAAAGTAGAGAACCTACTTTCGAGCTAAAAAACAAGGTCGGACCTATTTTTTTCCCTCACAGAAGGAGAAGAAAATTTACTACTGAAACGAAATTCTTACAAACGCTAAAGATTTTGTATGAATTATTTAAAAAATGGCAGATAAAATGACCAAAACGACCTCTAGTGTATCGTTAGAAGAACCTGTAAATATTTTAAAAGCTTCAGAGACTCTTATGCCCAATGGGAGCGAAGCACAAATTGTAACTAGACTAGCCGAGCATATAACTGAAAGTTATAGAATGGTTAAGCAAAAGCAACAAAAGTTTAATGATCTAACAAACCAAAACCTAAAGTTAGTAAAGCCTACTTTAAAAGCACCCACAGATGAATGGCAGGAAGTCTGTTCGTCTAAAAATAAACTCAAACGCAAAAAGACTCTGTCGGCTTCTTTGACCTCCGTTACCGATTCTGTGAATCAAGAGAAAAGGACTCGTATTGAAGGCATGCAGTTAAATTGCAGAGGTAGATTACAAATCAAAGAGAATGCTAATTCGAATGTAACTGCTTATAATACAAATGCCTCGCCAGTACCAGCAGCACAGAAAACTGAGAAGACTGTGGCTGGAAAGCCGCCAATACCTCCTTCTTCCAAACACTCAAACACAGAGTCCAGTATAGTTAAGACAATAGGGGTAAATCCACCACCCAGACTTAAACGTAAACTGCAAGAAAGTGTTCAGACTATACAAAAGTTGAATGCCCTCACAGAACAATTGCGTTTGGAAATAAATGAGCTTAAATTGAGTCTAAATACGGAAAAGGGAGCTGTACGAGTTTTGAGGTTAATTTTGGCTTACATTTTGTCTTTCTTCACAAAAATATAAACGTTTTAATTTTTTTTCTAGAGCCCAAAATGAATCAGAAGCTCGTAAGTGGAAAAATGAGGTGAAAAGGCTACAAAATGCTGTTGAGCTTTTGAAAAAAGCTGGCGCTAATAAGAAAATTGATTCAGCAACTACAAATACTGAAAACTTGTCACAGGGAGCCATGGGTGGCCTAGTCAATTATGAAATACAAAGACTGACTAATGAAATAAATACATTAAAAGAAGCTAATAAAGCTCTGGAAGAAAAGAAAGTGGTAAGTTTAATAGCAATACTTTTTTGTTTGTTTTGTGTTGGAAAAAATGCATGTTTGTTTATTTGAAAACTAAAGCTTAAGAGTTATTGTTAGTGCTGTTTAAAAAAGCATGCTGCTTAAAAGCTTTAATTTTAACAAAGTAACTCTTAGAGGCTTTTGTGTGGTTAAAACAATAATTTTTTTTTATAAAAGTTTCAAGAGTGAATAAAAGGGTTCTTATTATAAAAAAATTTATTATTGTTCAAATTCTTACGAGTATATTATTCTACTTTAAAAGCTTATTTGAACTTTGAAGTTGTGTAACCTATTCCTCATCTTTGGTGTATTTAATAATTCTCCTATAAAGCATAACATTGACAAAGTTAAACCGATAAACAAAAACGAGAAAACAGGCTGATAATGAGCCAATTTAAGAACCACTGGGTCATTCTCATCTCTTCTTCGACGACGGCCACGAGAAATACGAAAAGCGGCAGTCGTCAAATGATTCCAATAGTTAATAAAACCATATTCCTGAGCACAGCGCATGAGAATATTTATAAAACCCAAATATGGTGAACCGTAGGGCACAATATAAACAGCATGAAATGGCACAATACATTGTTCCATGATATGGAAAAGCGGATAGCCATATTTTGTATGATGGCGTGAATTTACATGAAATGAGGATATATAAAACTTTTGCAAATAAGCATATGACAAATTGTTTGTTTCCAACAAGTATTGAAATTGCCCATCCGGTATTTCAACCAGTTTCTCGAGTATCATGGCACTGTACTCATTTTTGGGATCTAAATAATTTTGCAAGTGTTTGGACTGACGTGGCAAAACAGCCAAAATATATGAAGACTTGGCTAAATCCTGTATAGTATTGATATCTGGGAGATATCTACGATCAACTAAATTAACGGTTAAATTACACTTAAAGGCAGCCGATATTAACATGCCATAGATTAACCAAAAGCATAAAAAGAAACGTAATGATGTGGGCTTTTGTAAATGTAAAAACGGCATAGAAATAATGCAACCATAAAGCTGTAATAAAAATTTACCATTCGAACAGATTTTACTATAATTAAATATGCAGAACCATCCAGCGAATATCAGAGTTATTAAGATCAGCAACCAAACACCCATATTGAATGAACGAAACAGATTCCAAAAGGTGGAGGCTATTTCTGTTTTCGGTACCATAACGCATAAATCATCTCTGCTATGAACTATAGTATGCTCGACTCTTTTATTAAATGTGGCCAATGAAAGAAATCTTAAATTAATGGCCACATCATCAATTCCTTCAACTATTTCTCGAAAACAAATATCATCAGTTATAGATATATTGCCGTATTTTTTTACTATATGAACGACACGTGTAGCATTTAAACGCTCTGCCAAATAGCTAGACATTAGACCATCACTTCCTAAAATACTATTTGTTTTATCGAATATCGTACGTATGCCATCATTATAAATACACATGCGCAATGGTTTTAGTCTCATATTTAAAACAGCTTTGGGAAATATATCGATTACAGTGAGATAATGATGACTTCCTGTTGTAATTTCGGGCAATAACTGCTGCAGAAATGGATCATAACGATAGATATGCAAATGATCCCTGTGATAGTAAATAATAGCCACATTTAATATCCACATATTCCAAAACCTTTCAAAAGTACTTAACAGCCATTGATCTGTTATTGATAAGGACTCCTCTATCATTAGAACTATATAAGTCAAATGTTTTGACGCCGATTTACGACGCAGAATATTTAAATTGACCGTTTGGAAAATATCTCGCAACACCATTATAAGATACATATCGATGCCATCGTCTCTCAGTATATCCAGTGGATGTCTTTTGAATTTGTTTCTAAAAATAAATAAATAAAAAAAAAATACATATGTAAATCTGTAGAGATTAATCAGATTAAATTTATAGAGCTTAAAGACGGTGTAAGATATATACTCTTATGTATAGCATTTGTGGTGCAATGGGTGATTTTATGGGGCATATTATTTGTAATCAAGGTTTCATTACATACATTACAACGTGTTTGGAGACGTAGACAAAATATTTCATACTTTATTTCAATTAATCAATTAATTGAATATAATTGTAATTTTGATTAATTGTTTTAATAGATTAGTTAAAGAAAGTATGAATTTAATTGAATCAATCTTCTTTTTAAATAAATTTTTTATTTGAAACAATTAAAATTCCAATTAAGTTTTGATTGTGTTTTCAATTGGGCTACTTACTTTGCTCAATTAAAGTTTTTAATTTTAATTGAAATTTGATTGTTAATGTCGATAAATAATTTTAATTAATATTATAAATTTGAATGTTGGTTCGAAATCGATTAAAAAGTTATTTGATACTACTAATATTTTAATTAAATTTAATTTTTATTTTTTTATGTGTACAACAAAAGTCAGAACAATACTGAGTCTCCTTTTAAATATTCAAGTAAACGGCTGTATTAAATTGAACTTATAGAACGTTTCTCGTATTGATTTTACCTTAACAAAAATTGTTTTTCTGAAGTTTTTGTGCATCAAAAATTTTGTACCTTTAAATGAAATTTTGAAAAAAATAAGTCTACTGGCAGGCTAGCGGAATGGCATCGAAATAAGATCAATTTCCTAACAACACTTTAATGGAATCAATCATAAATAATTTAATTATAAATGCTAGTACTCACAATAATTGTTTATTACTCCCACTTTATCTTTTAGTTTCCTATTTATATTCTTTACTGAAACAAACACGTTAATTAAAAAGAGAAAATGTTAGTAATTTTTATAGCACTTCGAAATTCGTATTCGGTATCTTGTATTATCAAAATTCCGAATTCTGACATTAATAGAGGATTGTACCATTTGTCATCCGTAACACATATGTGCTTATAAATATGCATAAAAGCTTTTAATAATATGCAAAAAATAAAAATTAATCATTAGCTTATCACTCTCATTCTCTTTACTTGGGAAATTTCCACTTAGGGATTGAATTTTCATACACATAGCACAACACTTACCTATAGGAAATATGCGATACACCACACTCATTAAGTACTTTTAATATTTCACCAGGATAGTTTAGCGATGTTTCATTTTCAAAATAAACATTTACAACTTTCACTCGAGAATTGCAAAATATACGACTTGTGTAGTCGATTAGTTTTAATTTATTTGTAAATTGAACGGGTAATAAAAGATCTTTGCCGGTTATGTGCTTGCTGCTGCTGCTGCTGCTGTTATCATCTGGTGCCGACAATACACAATTACAGTTGACAATGATAAGAAACAGACTGCTGAAGAGCCATGCTAAGCGCCACATATTTGCTATTACACAAAACGGTTACAACTGTTGGCCATTTTAAGATGTCCATAATATTTTATACTCCTTCTTAGCCGCAATAACAAATTAAAGGGATGTCAAGGCATTGGTAATGGCCAAACGTTATCAGTCAAAATATATAAAAACAATCATCACACAAAATGGTTATCACCAGTTGCCAATCATTAATTTTATTAATGAATTTACTTTTGTTCTTTTTTCGTTGGTCTTTGTTTTTATTGTTTTTACTGTTGGTAACAATTTTGCTTTCAATTTCATTTCATTTCATTCACTTTGCAACGGAGCTTTAAGTGACATTATCATCGCATACGAGTATTTATGTGTACGCTGTTGTGTATGTTTTATATTTATTTTAGGAATGGGAGTATTTTCTTTAATTCTAATTTGTATAGTATTTTCAAACTGTCACTATAACTAATATTATCCGTTATTAAATAGATTATAAGAACACAGTTTTTTTTTGGTTTTCAACTAATTTTGCATGTCTTCGTTTTGAAAATGTATATTCGTGTTATATTCGACCCCTTATCCCCCCTACAATAGTCAATTAATAGAAAATAAAAATTTTCGTTACTTAAAAATGAAAAACAAACGCAACTTTTTACAGATTAATTGCGACGCTGATAGACGTAAAGCAGCTGATATACGCGAATTAAAAGATTCTTATGAAATCCGATTGACTCAAGTACAGAAATCTGCCAAAACTGAAATATCACGATTGGTAAGTTTTATGTTTTTTTCATAGTTTTTTTAAATGGAAATAAATTAATGGATTACAGAATAAAAAAACACACATATTAAGTCATATGAAAGGTTTCTTTTACATAAAGAACAAATATTTTTAGTTTACAATTCATAACTCCGTAATCAAAAAAGCAGACTGTGAAAAGATAAATCTCAATTTGATTTATAATAATTTAATTAGTTTAATTAATAAATTAATTAGCAAATAAGAACTGTAACTACAGTAATAGACATTCGTTTATATGCACTTTATGTTTTCGTTTTTTACAAAAGAATAAATTTTTACATTTACATAAATAGGTCAAGCGAATATCGGGTAGATCAGATGGCTAGACAATAAAAAAGTCCAGCAAATACAACTAACAAAACTGTCTATAAAGAGGGATAAAACAAAGTAGTCCAACTCACGCCCTGAGCCAAGTCATTGCTAAAACGTCTGACTGCCAGACTTGGGCCATCACAAAGTAAATGACACTTTTAGAATTATAAGTATACTCCCAACTTCAGCAGTAAGGGTTAATCGACAATTTTAATTTTTAACGTTATAAAGATATTTGCCAAGGTAGATCCCAGTCAGTCCAGGATAATAAAAAAACCACGCAGAATCAATTTTCTTTTTGAATTTTTATTTATTAAACTAACCTTAAAATTAGTAACAAAAAATATTTTAGCAGCGATTCCCCGTACACGTTAACGCCTTGCGCTCAGAACCAGAAAAAAGACCTTATCAGAAAATACCCGACATTTTATAAAACCCGAAAGAGATATGGCAGTCTTTACCAGTATTTGGATACTCATATGAGGATATTATGATGGTTAGTGTGTTAGTCACCAATACACCTAGAATATATGGCACTCGGTACCAGTATATTTCCTGGATACTACTCACCTAGTACCAATACTAACCTGAGATCTATGGCTGTCTTTACCAGTAGAAACTCTGGTTACTACTACCACTACAGTCCTGGGATCTATGACCTACGAGATCAGTAGTTTCCCTCGGCACTAATACCTTGAGTTGAGAATGGATGTACCCCTTACACCAATATAATACTGAAGCCGTCTGTACTTGCAGTACCATCCGTATACTTGGACGATCCAAGCTCAACTAACTAAGTATTGATGACAACACAACCATCATACCGTTCTCAGATGTAATAAAATACAAGTCTGCTCTCACTCATACATTGTGATGATTATCACACATGTAAGTGTAAGCACAAACTGTTACTCTCTCTCATGTCACTCTTAGAACAACATAATTCTCTTAAATTAATTAAACTCTTTTAATAATAAAATAATAAGATTCTCTTATAATTACTAATATTCAATATTAAAATAAATGTATTATCCTTCCAATAATAATAATACAATAAATGCCATATAAAATACTAAACAATTCAATATACAAAATTATATGTAATGAAAAAAAAAACTTCATTACAACGTGCTTATCAATCTTCCTATTACACCTATAAACATCTTTGAAGAATAGTGAGGAAGGATTCCGAAAATGTTCAGAGTTGCTCTTGCCCGAGGCCAAAGAGTCTCAGGTCTACCGCTGGATGCAGATCTACCGCTGGATGTCCGTCAGAGGGTAACATATCGTCGTGCGGGAGTTTATGTGATCAATACGCCATTTCATATTTTTTATATATCTCGAGATAATGATGCCACTTTAGGTTTTCGACCCCAAATTTTTCAAGTCTGCAATCCGTCTTCGGATATCTCATCCAGTTACGGCAATAAATAGCCGAAGACGGATTGCACACTTAAAAAATTTGGGGTCGAAAACCTAAAGTGGCATTATTAACTCGAGATATATAAAATGGCGAAGAGAGAACATAAACTCCTGCATGACGGTATAGTAGAGTAGGAGGTAACAGACTAGCTTCCCGAAATGGCCAGCGTAATTATTTGTGAAATTAAAAAAAGCTTCAATAATATATCGTCGAAAGAATTAAAGAACGCTGTAACTGACAAAAAATCGAAAATACGTTTTTTGCATCATTTTATTCAGAAAAAAATAATGCGTCGATTGGTTCCAGTCTCAGATTTCTATGATGAAAAGAAATTCACCTACGCTGTCTTCGTTTTGAAAAATGTCTTTATTCTACTTTCGTACAGGTTTTTTGACCCCGGTGAACATTAAATATTTTGTCAGTTACAGTGTTCATTATATCTTGCGACGGTATTATAAAGTGGTAATAGTGCCAAAAGCAGTAATAAATGTAGTAATAATTTTAATAATTCTACAATTGTTTACATTCAAATCAGCCTCAGAATTACATAGACTCAAACATTTGTAAATGGAATTGAAATTTTTCAATTAAAAATTGTATTTTATTATTAAAAAAAATTATTCTTTCTTAGTATTCGTTTAGAATGTAATGTTAAAGGAAAAATGTTTTATAAAATATAAGTGTTTGTTTTTGTATGTAAAATGCGTGAGAAAATAGTCACAATTTGCATCCTTATCTTAATCTGTGACTCATTCATAAAGTTCTTGAATCACAGCTAAATCATAGGCTGCAAACGAATTGCTATCATTCATTCATAATATTTAAAAATCGGGTTTTACTTTAGCTTGAAAGAAAAAAAAAAGGAATAATAATGTTGGCAACGTTTCTTTTCAAAAATGTTTCAAAAGAAATATGCGTACACTGAAAGAATCAGAATGTCAAAGCGAATAATGCTGGCTGTGGGTAAGGTATTTTTAAAACTTCAGGATAACATTAATTTATGATTAAATTATTATAAGTTAGCATTAGTTTAGAATGGCATTAAACTCTGTCACTCTGTGTATTGCAAAAAAATTAAACATTGTTGTTGATAGTTGAAATCTAATGTCACATTTTTTCCTCTTATTTTGTATATTCTTTTTTACTGTATGATTACAAATAACGTGTTTGGCTTTATTTCATTTGCACAGAACAATATCACACTTTTTACTTTTCACAAGATAATATTTTAAATTAGTTAATATCGTGTTACCTTACTTGACGAGAGCTCCGGGTGCAAACCCCATCTTGAAAGAAAGAATAATGAAAAATATATTTCTTTCGGCGACCACCTCTTAGCTGATATCTGGCAAAAGTTTTGAGAGAAATAGACATATGGACGATCTGAGAAATAGACAGTCAGGTTAAAAATAAAATAGAACAAAGATTACTAACAAATGTTTTGTGCGATACTCGCTCAAACTATTTCTCTAAGTGTATGAAAAGTCTTCGATTGCAGTTATTTGGTAATTGCTGGGCTATATGAAATTTATGGTTAGAGGCTAAACAGTCTAACTGGCTGGCATGCAGACAAAGGGTATATTTTTTGTTTTAAAGGAATTTTGTTTGCCAGCAACAATGAGAAGGTGTAACAGGAAGCAGTCAAACGCAATTTGAAATAAAAAAAATGACAACAAACTTTAGATAAGTCATTAAACTTTAAAAATTCGTCTGTTCTTTCCTCTCTAATGTCGTCCATGAGTCTGTTTAGGCTTTATTTTCAATAACTTAAGCATGTCATTTGTTATATTAAATTTAGTCATAAATTTTAATTTGGTTTTAAACAAAATTATTTATCTCTCAATTTTTATGTTGACCAACATTTACTCGTATTTGTTTTTATTATTTATTTTTATTAATTATTTTAAGTCTTTGTCAGAAAACAAAGTCATAATATGTTTATAAAAAAAAAAAAAAAAAAACTGACTGCATGTGGTAGACTAAAGGCGAATGTTATGTTTGATCTGTAGTGGATTGTTTCGATATACATTTAAGCAGTGTTGTCGTTTTTCTCTAATTGGAGCAAAATAGGTAGTTTTAATTTTGAAATTTAATTTCAGGTTGCTTTGTTGAAAAAGTAAAATTTTTATGTAAAAATTAAAACTTATATAATTAATACATACATAAAAACAAAAGAAATTATTAGAAAAACTGTATGTAAATATATAGTCGGGCCTCGATTATCTGTCATCCGGTTAACCGGTAACAACGATTAACCATTATAGTCAACGATCAGTCTATTGTTGTTTTTGCAATGTCTGGTTATACATATGAATGAAATATTTATTATATAGTAGTAAATAATATATTTGATAAGAGTAAAATGATATACACTATCATCGCTTACTAGACGATAGTTCTGGGTTAAAATACCACCTCTGATATTTTGAAAGGAAAAATATGAAAAAATTATTTCTTTCGTCGACCATCTTTTAGCAGTCTTCTGGCAAAAGCTTTGAGAGTAATTGATTGCTATAAAAAAGCTGCTCAAGTCTGTGGGTCAGATTCGACGTTAGTTAATCTGTAGGTCCCGGTACTCATTGATAAAAATTGACGCACACAATATGGATGCTGAAAGAAGCTAGGCTGTAACTCAAAGATAAGATTGTAATGGCTTATTACGTATGTGTATACGTACGTAAAATGAAAATGCTACTGATGATCCTTTAAAAGAAAAAAAATTAAAAATTTGTCATATTTCTACCCAATATTCTTTCCAATATGGGCATATCCGAAAAAATGTCAACCAGCAAAAAATTTTTAAAGTTGATCAAAAATTATTCTTGATTATTTAGAGTAATAGACTATATTTGTACTCTTACAAATATCATCATAAAATATTTTTCTGGCAGTCCATTTTACGAAAATCAGGACTTAAGGTTCAGCAACCTTACATTTTTAATATTTGGCCAAAATATGCTTGTTTTTTGGCTGCTGTTAAACAAGCTTTATCCAAAACACGGCTGCTCCATCTTCGAAAAAGTGTTTTTTTAATTAATTTTCTGCAACTTTATGAAAGAAGCGCTTTAAATGTTCTATTGGAACATACTAAATAAAACAGAGTAAAGTTACGACCACGCTTTGTAACGTCCGCAACGGAAAATAAGGGTTTTTATATATAACGAAGAAACTAAAAATTTTTTTGACACCACATTAACATTCCAAACAAAACTAAAACTGTTCTTTAAAGTAAGAAAAAAAAAAATTCTAAAATATACAAAAGTATGTTTCATTTCTTAATATCAAATTTTGTAACGTCCGCAACGGTATCGATCTGTCCTAAAATCAAGTTCTGCTAAAAGTTGTTTTGTTTTCACAAATCTATAATTGAAATCACATACATCAATAATTATAATTATTATAATTATATTTATTATTCAAAAGCATCATTCAGTATCTAAAATCCGTGTTTTTTCCGATGGAGGCAGTAGTCAGTTTAAAAACAAATTTATTTTACGTAGCATTCCACAATTTAAGAATGAATTTGGTGTTAACCATTTTGAGTGGAATTTCTTTGCTACTTCTCATGGCAAAGGTGCAGTAGACGGAGTAGGCGCTATCGTGAAACGTAAAGATTGGCAGTTAGTAAGAGCTCAAAATCTTATTCTGAAGGATGCACACGATTTTTACAGACTGGCCAAAAGTAATATCGATGGGGTTAAACTAATATACGTTACAGAAAACGATATAAAAACCACAACTCAATATCTAGGTGAGAAATGGCTAAATATAAAAAATATTACAGGCATAAAATCTCATCATCACTTTTCCTCACTTAATGAAAATTTTATCGAAATGGCACGCACTGCAGCATCTCCTAAATATAAACTGCAAGTTTAAAAAGAAAAATAAAATCTATATTTTTTGAAAATAAACACAAAAATATTTTTTATTTATATGAGTAGGACAGTGGTTAAAAATGCAACGTCCACAACGTAACGTCCGCAACAAATATAAGACAAAATTGTGAATAAACTAACAATTATTTTTTAGCCTCGAAAGTGGGTTTGATATGCTTAAGCATTCCTCTTTCTTTAATGTATTTGGAGTTTTTTTGTTTATACTGTAAAATTCGCTAAAATTTATGAAAATTTGCATTGATCTCCACAACGACTTTCGTATTGTGTAACGTCCGCAACGGCAATTTAAGTACAATTATATCGTAACTGATAAAACTCAGAAAATATTTGTAACTGCCATTTGAAAGTACTCTCAAAGGCCAACGTACCAATGTAATGAATATAACGCTCAGAGCGCCAACGGTATTCAAAAGTATGCGTACGAACGTAACGTCCGCAACGCAGGATTAGCCCATATGTATCAGATATGATATTAAAAAACTTTACAATTTATCAAAAAAATTTAAAAAAAGGAGTCACTATTTTTTTAAATTTTTGGTAGAACCCATAATTTATATGTTTGGGCAACACTGGGTATACACAAGTGCGTTTATATGTGGCTTAGCGTTTGGCTGGTAAAAATAAAAACCAAAGGCACAAATATATATTCTCTTATACATACTTATTTAGTAACTTTAAATAGTCTGATATGTTTCATGAACAAAATTGTGCGTTGCATTTTGTTATATATTTTGTACTTATTTTATTTTTTTGTTACAATTTATTTTTTTCTCTAAGTCTCTATACACATTGAATGTGTGTTTTATGTGCATGGAGTGCGGTTTAAAACCTTTTAGCCAAATTGCATAAAAACTTCCCACGATTATGTGTGGTTTTCGTATTGCTAAAGTATGAATAGAAAAAATAAAACATGAAATATAATGAATGTTTGGTTTGCATTTACAAAGAAAAAAAATATATATATATTTTTCTGAGTAAGTAATATAACGTTTAATTAAATAACGTTAACAAAATAATTAATATTTTGATAGACACATAAATTTGGTTATTAAAGAATGAAAATTTAAAAGTTTTGTATGAATAACACGCAAAATATATATATTTTTGTGAATCGTAACGTGTGCTGTAGTTTTAAAATTAAATTATCATGCTTTAAGAATAATAACATAATAAATTAATTATTATTAATTGTAGATTAAATTATATAGAGGTCTCTTTTAATTAAATTGCTTTGAGGAGATGCTAACTGATACATATATTTCTTAAAAATAGTCTCTTAACTGGTTTCACACTTTAATTTTCCAATTAATTAAAACCATATTGCTACAGAAAGTGATCTAGTGGTTAGTGTGTTGGCTTACTAAGACGATAGCGCCGGGTTCAAATCTCAGCTCTGACACCTTAAAAAAAGAAATATGACAGAAATTAATTCTTTCGGCGACTACCTCTCAGTAGTCTTCTGGTAAAAGCTCTGGGAGTAATTGATTGCCATGAAAAAGCTTCTCAAATCTAACGTTCGCAGTCGACTCTAAACTCGAGGTTTCGATACTCATGGGTAAAAATTAACACACAATACATGAGTGCTGAGAGAAGCTAGGCCATAACCCTGACACAGGGTTGTAATGGCCAATTATGTATGTATGTATGTACATATATTGCTACAGAATTTATCACTATTTAGGTTTTTGTTAAAAAAAAAACATACAAACGGCATAACTTTAACTTTGGCATGTTTTGGTTTACATATATTGGGACTTTATAACTGTCAATGTTCTCCATCTTTTAATTAAGAATTAATTAATTTATTTAGTTATTCAAGTAATATTTTTAAGTACAAACCACTTGTTTTTTAAATAAACTTTTAAGACGTTAAGATTTTATCGTTTTCTATAAAAATAGATACAAGTTTTTAAAAGTCAGTCAAGTCAAAAGTCAACATTTTTCAATAAACCTTTATGATCTTTTACATATAAACTACTACTGGGGGGGCTACCCCAGACCTTAAAGGTTTTTTTTCTTTTAATTATTTGATTTTATTTTAAATAATTTATATATTTCTTTCTTTCTTTGTGTTTACAGCTAGAGGAAATCAAAACTAAGGAACGTAATATTGGGCAATTGAAAAAGGATTTACAAATTTTACAAAATTCAAAAAATTCAAGCAGAAATGCAACGACTAATAACAATGTTACTAATCAAACGAACAAAACGACGACTTTAAATGCAAAAACACAAAATAATAAAAAACCAAAGAGTAGCATTTTAAAAACGAATGCTGCCAAAAAACAAAATGAAGAATCTTCCAAAGAAACGACAAAAAACAAGGAATTTACTAAAATTTCAGACAATTCTAATGAGGTAAGTTATCCAACACTTGTTTATTATTTTTTTTGCTTTACATTTTAAAATTTTATTTTCTACGTTTAAAAATAGAGATGTGATTGTCAAGAAGTATTTTTGTTATCTTTTGTTGATACTCGTAAATTATATAAAACACCTATAAAAGAGTATTTCTGTACTTTGAGGACTCTTGATACTTTTGATTTTTATGTTAAAAGTTATTTTTATGACTTTTTTACATTTCTCTTAATAATGTAACATTATTATTATATAATTAAAAGAATCATTGCACTATTTTGGTGATTGACAAAAAACAAAGGTTTAGATATCCAACTCTATTGATATGGCTTTATATTCTTATTCCTTTTGACGACTACCTCTTAGCAGTCGTCTGGCAAAAATTCTGAGAGTAACTGATTCCCATGTAAAGACTTCTCAAGTCTGGCGTACGGAATCGACATACATAATATTGATCTTAGGTCGTAACTGTGAAAAAGGGTTGAAATGGCCAGCTATATATGTCGGTATGTATGAATTTTGATAATAATAAAAATGAGAAAAAATAAAATAAATTTTAACTATTAAAATATGTATGTTACACTTTCAACCATCAATTCTAAACAAATTTAAACTTTATAGTGAACATTTACTTAAAATTTAGTATCCTTGAACCATATTTAACTTGGAAATTTAATTACACTCCATCCCTTAATAACAAATATGTATATATGTATGTATACATACATATGTATATGCAATATTCTATATATGTACGTACATATATAATTTTCTCAGAGTCAAGTGTGTAATCGAATACTATTACCAATATCGACCTTTAGATTCCACACTTAATGGGATCATATTTTTGTGGTTTATTTTTCTTCAGCAGACGCATACTTAATGTGTGTGTATGTTTCTGTTTTAATATTTACCTTTCATTACATGAAACACTTTTTTTATTCGTTTACAACTTTTTTTCACCTGCTTTTTTAACCACCATCACCACATAGCAATAGTGCAACTTGATTCTTGTTGTATCATACGTGTTCGCAACGAACCATAATGCCGGTTTTCTTAAACAAACGTGTGTTTACAACTAAATAGCGGGAATTTCAGCAGCTGTTTGTTGATGTTTCTTTGAAGCGCTCAGTTGGATTTGTGAAATGTTCAGGTGCGCAGGCGTGACGCGTGAAATATTTTAGCCGCAAATATTTTTTTAAAACTTCATAAACACCGAATTTTTGTTTATTGCACTAAAAATTTAATAAAAAAGTGAAAATTTATTAATTATAATAAAAAATATATAAACGAAGGCAGTAATAATAAATTAAAACAAAAAAAAAAAAAAATACTTTAACCTTGAAATAATTTATTGTACAAAAGTATTTACAAATTTATATTTGAAAATAATAGGTAATAATTAAAAAAAAATCATTGTTTTGTTAAAAAAGTGTAGAAGAAAAGAATCAATATTAAAAAGAATATTAAAAAATAAAAAAATCAACAAAAAAAAGTTTTGAATTTTTGTGAAATTGTATACCAGTAAGACAAGTTTTCTTTCGTTTGTGTTATATTGTTATCGCTGTTGTTGTTATATTTTTGTTTATAAAAAAACCAAAAAGAGATGAGATTCTCTAAAAAACGAAAAAAAAAGAAAAATCACAAATTCATGAAAACAAAAGAAACGAATTCATACAAGTTCACAAAAGTGCATTTTTACCATAAAAAAATTAATCAAAACTCAGTGAAAATAAATTTGAATTTAATTTTAATACTCAAGATAATAATCATTTATTTGTATTGTTATTCTGTAGTTTTGTAAAGTAAAATTTTTATTTATTAGAATTTGAATTTCAATAGAAAGTTATTAAACGATGTAATGAATATAAATGCGTTTCGACTTAAATGAAGTCCATTAAAAGAATGTTTACAGTAAATGTAATGTAATGAATAAATATGGAGATAATCCAATATAGTTATATAAGAATATGTAAATATAATAACTCAATGATTATCAGAATTAAATATACGTTGTTACCGTTGGGATACGCTGTCTCTTTTTTGGTCTATTTTTATTGTTGTTAATTTACACTGTAGTATTTTCTAATAGCTCAGCTAGCAATTAGTTTAAGTTAAGACTTTTAGTTTCCATCCTAATGAGAAGTATGAACATGATCTAAAATAAAAGAAGACGCTGGATTAAAGAAAATCTAAAAAAATTTAAAATCAAGATATACCAAAATTTATATTTAATTTGTATGCAAGGTACCACGCCTACTTGTAAAATTTTACCCACTTTCTTATTGCTTATTTGCCTTTACCATAACATCATTTAGACCACATTCAGTAACTTTAACCATTCATAAGATATACAAAAATCAGTATTTAGTTTGCATGGGAAGTACCATGCCCACTTATCTAAATCCACCCAATTTCTGACAAAATCCTTCCTGGGGATACACTCAAAAATTTATACGGTTTCTTAATTAATTTCAAAAATTCAAATTGCCTTTCCATTTTCTTTAAAGTTTTTCGACATATTGTACAGTGTAAACAGGACTTGGACGTAAATATGGTTTAATAAAGTGAAGTGTAATTTACAATATTTAAATTTATTTATATTTAAATGATTATTCATTTTTTGTTTTCTGTTATTCCAAAATTAATTTTTTTTTAATTGAAAACAAGTAGACACTTTTTAACCCTTAAATTCCTTCTTTGAGACAATTTTTGTAAAATTTATTAATGTAATGCTATTCATCGCTTATGTCATTGATCACGTATGCACATATGTATGTACATATAATAGGCTGAAGAGTGTAGGGAGAAAAAAATTTTAATGTTGCCAGGATTTATGTTTTCCTGTATGCCATCAGTGGAATGAATAAAAACGTGCAAAACATTTTTGAAAACCTGCTTGCAGGTGTTTCACAAATTAAAAAAAACACAAGACAAAGAGTCATTATGTCTGTTAAAGTAACGAGTAATATAATACAATAGAATAAATAATTATTAAAGATAACATGCAGTAACAAATAATTATGAAAATTAGTCACTTGAGTGAAATATACAAAACGGCTGTTTATTAATTTTTTTAACTCAGCTGAAAAAAATAAGAAGATGAAGAAATGATTCATTTTTAACACCTCAATCTAATAAAATCGTTTAGCACCAAGAACAAAAATTGGTATTAAAAAAAAAGCTTTTCGGTGCAGGTTTTTTCTTGAGTTTACTAGTAAAGAAAATATGTTCGTATGTGAAACTGAAGTACATATTACCATTTAAAACATATATTTATGCTTATGAATCCTTAAAGCTGCAAGTATGTTTCATATATAATGTTCTTGTTCTAGACTCTTGGTTTTTAATTTGAAGTTACATGCAACTACGCTTTGATACTCACTTTTTGCCTGTGCCGAGCAAATTTTTGTATCATAAAAATAAAAAAAAAAAAAAAGGGAAATTGCTTCGCTACACCTACCACTACTTATTTGACTATTGCCTATTTAGTGACTATGAAATTAATCACACCACATGCAAAAACTTTTAGCTTCAACACTTCTCGTGATATAAAGAAATTAATATTTAACTTGTATGAGTGGTACCACGCCCATTCCTCCAATTCCGCTAACTTTCTGACTGATGATTTACCTTGGCTTGAAGTCATTCGGAACAAATTCCGAAACTTTAGCTTTACCGTTCTCATGATATACAAAAATGAGTAGTATATATGAGAGGTGCCACGCCTACCTGCCCAAAATATACAAAAATCAGTATTTAGTTTCTATGGGAGGTGCCATGCCCAGGTCCATTTAAGCAAAAACAAAACCCTATTGCACTTTCGCTTAATCTATCTATGGTCCAAATTTCAACAAAATCGTTTAGGCGTGATTGACCGACAAACAAACAGACTTACAAAGAGATTTATAATATACATATACATATACTTATATGGATTTATGGTTTTGTTGAATATTATCTTGTATTACAAGTTTGTACACCATTATGTTCTTTGACATGAGTTTTTTTTTTTAAATTAAAATAAAAAAAAAAAAAAAATTCAAGACTGCACCGATAACTCAAATACTCAAAATTTAGTACATTTAGCCATTTAATGTTTTTCGTTTAAATAAAATGATTTTATTTATAATGATTTTCAACAATTTTGTCATTATTTATAAAAAAAATTTACTCAAAACTGATTAAAAATTTTTACCAGAATTGATTATAAATTTTCTTCAAAATTTATTAAAAATTTTAAACATTATAAAAGATTTTGGATAAATTTTTTAGTAACGTTAGGAACAATTGCATTCGTCCCAAATTTATTTATAAAAAAAAATTGATATTCTTAAATCACATCCGCAACGCTTGTATGTTATAGTTTAAATTTTTCATTGCATAATATATTTTGTGACTGTTTTCAAAATTAAATTTTCATTTAAATTTCTCTTCAGATGTCATTGTCTCATTAACATTTAAAGGTATTTTTTAATTAAAAAAAAATGATTCACAAACTGTTTTTAAATGCATTTACGTTGTACAAACAATTGCCACTTTAATTATATGCCAATTAAAAGTAATAAATTTTTAAATAATTTTAAATAAAAAATTATAAAAATATTTGAAAGAAAAAAAAAAAAAAAATAATAATAATAGTAATAAAAATATACAGGCTAGGCTAACCACCACTATATGTTACAATTAAAGAAGAAACGGTGATTAAATCAGCCAGCCATGAAGTATGACAACATTTACAAACAGCCATAGAGCAACATTTGCTTCCACTATCATTTGTTATATAGAGCCTATAAATGCAGTATCAATTCAAAAATAAAAACATAAAAAATACTTACCTGTTCATACATACATACATACATACGTACATACATACGTATACATGTATATACCAGTTCAGAAACCAAAAAAAAATAATACTTCTTCATTCAAGTATTGAATTTAGCCTGGTTTTGTTTGTTTTTGTTGTATTGTATTGTTGCAAATTCTCAATGAAAGTGAATTTTTTTAGTGATGATGTTTTTTTGTTTACAACTGCCTCCTTGGTCAGTTTTTTTACTCTGAAATATTTTCCATAACAGGTCACCCATAGCTAAACTATTGCACCTATTAATCCATTAATTTATTTTGAATTTTATGAATGAGAAAAGATTAGTTTTGTAACTCAAATTTCAAAATAAATCTTAAACCATAACCCAAAAACTTAAGAAAAGAGAAAGAAAAACAAAGACTGCAACCATATTTGTTTTAATTTTTTGCTTTGCTTTTAATTTTTTTAACTTAACAGAAAAATAAAAAAGTAAAGAACCATTAAAAATTTATAAAAAAAAGTAAGTAAGGAAAACAGCAGAAATTTGCTTAAAATAGCCAATGTGAACTACCAGCAATTGGGGTCAGTGAAAAGTATTTAAAAGTCTTAAACGACAATATTTTGTTTTCTGTTTAAACAACAGCAAATTTGCAAAAGAACTTATTTGTAAATTTTTTTATTTGCAACCAACTAAATATCGTTTATTTTTATTTTGAAAAACAATTAATGTCTTAGATGTACCCAGAACCAACGCCTCTAAAAGAGTTGTACACCATATCCATAACAGAATGTTACAAATAAAATTTTCAAATTTATTGGTAATGTTGGGTAAAGGGAAAAAGTAATTGTTCTTTTATTCCAGATGTCCTACTATAGGTAGGATTTTTTTAATAATTATTATTATTATTAATAATTATTAAAGTAAATATTACTCTTTTTTAACTCTGTTGATAACAAAAAGTTGTAACGGCCAATTATGTCTGTATAATTGTTCCTTTTATTTCTTATAACATTATATAAAGAAGATAGATGTATAAAACATTGCTTAGTGTAAAAAATTCTTTCAAAAAGTATTTGTCAATACTATTTCTTTAAAAACACTTTTAAAAAACTAAAGCCTTTATAATTTAAACCACTTCACATTGAACATGGAAATGGTTTAAAAAGTCAAAGTGATTCTAGTCTGGCAACACATACCCATACACAATCTGTGCATACTCGTATATGAAATAAATAAATAAAGGGAACGCATTTCGCAGGCACGTTGGCTTTATTGATAAATAAAATGTTATAGTACGACGTAGCAGTAGTACACAAATACAATTACCCAATTCACAAAATTTTATAGTTGTCGTAGATCGGTAGAAACTATGACAAACTACAACTATTGTACATAATATTGTTGGTAATTTCCATGTCAAAAACTACTACAATATGTACGACAATTTGTCCTATGTTTCCGAAATGTCGTATCAATACACCAGAGTTGAAAAACTTTTTTTTTATTTTTTTTTATTTATTTATTTAACTATAATCTACAACAATATAACATTTTGTGAATTGGGTAATTATATATATGAAATTAACAAATAGGAAAATATGTTTGTATGTATGTTCAATGTATGTATGTCCCTGAGCCTGGGAGAGGTTATTTGTTCTCGGAGCTTTTAAGGGGTTTACCTTTAAAAATAATACTGCATATGTAATTAAGGTCAACACTTGACCCTGTGATATTTTAAAATGCATACATACGTATACCACGAAAAAGATTTTATTTGCAAAAGAAAGGTTTTTGTAAACAATATGATTTTAATTCGAATTTCTTTATGAAGCTGTCATTGTACTCGTATTGAAATTTAGCAGGCATATCACTGTTCCTCTTCACATATGTAACTGCTGTTAGGACATCATATGGTTTTTCGTTTATAACGTTTATATAATAAAATTTAAAACTTCTTATAGCAACGAAAACGTCTTTGGATACTAACAGATGCATGCAATGCGCAACCGTTTTATGTTCCATTCATGGATAAACAATACCTTAAGAAACAAATATAGCAATATTAATGGCAATTACAACAACAACATGTAAACCAAAAGATTAACAAACAAACAAAAAAGAAAGAAAAAAAAAAAAAATCGCCCTTCTTTTTGAAGCTGTAAAAGTGCACTTGCAACCAAAATATAAACAAAGGTAACATCAACAACAACAGCAACAACAATTATAAAAAATGTAAATAAGAGTATTACCAAGAGAACAATAAAAATAAAAAAGTTAAAAAGAAAAATTAGAGATTACAAATTAGAAATCCCTTAAAAACATAAGACAACAAATAGAACATTTTTTCTCTTCTCTTTTCATTGAAATCACAACAAAATCGTCATTTTGAAAGTCGTTTACTACTTAAAGAAATAATAAAATCTATATTTATTATTAAAAATTATTAAAAAAAATTAAAAGCATTTGCTGAAATAAGAAAGTGAAAACAAATATGCAAAACAATATTAGATTTCAACAAAAAGTTATAACCTTACCAGCAGTGTTAAGTTCGTCAGATTTTTCAATTCGCCATTAATAGTGTTTTAACAGAATAATTTTTATACTATACAGTGGAAAGTGGGGGAAATTTTAAACGACTGGAAATACCGAAACATCGCATTTTAAAGAATTAATAATTTTTATTTGCAGTCAAGAATGTAAAATAAAAATGTATTTACAAATGGATATAAATGATACAACTCATGAAAATGAAATTAAGGTGAGTGGAAGTGTGATAAAAAAAATAAATTTTTAAAATAAAACTAAAGTGTTGATTTAAAATATAATTAGTTTTTAAAACTTTCAATAAATAATGGCCTTATTCTCTGTAAAAAGAATTTTTCAAAACGTTTACAAATTTATATTTAAAAAAATCGTTTTTAATTTTTGTTTTCACTACAAATTTTAAAACGTTTATAAACGAATCTTTTACAGAAGGAGGGTATAAATTTATGTTGTCAAGTTAATACAAAAATAAAGGCATACATACATTTATTACAAGTTTAACTGAACTCTCTTAGAATATTTAGGGATAATAAATCTGTGAAAGTTAATCAGTAAATCAGTGCTCCACATATTATTCAGAGTTTAAGTAGTACTAGTGTGACAATATTACGCAAAATATCAACCGGCTTTCAATTCACAATAAAACTTTTTCAGCGACAAAAAATTGAAGTCTTAAAAACAAGTTAAACAAATTGAAAAAATTTATAAATAAAAAAATAATTTAATTTTTAATTTAATTTTTAATAAAATCAATAATTATAATGAAAATGTCAAAGTCATATATGTAGCCTGTGATAAAGATAGTTAAAACGGCAATTATTTACGTTTAAACTACATTCGTATTGTGATTTATTTGCTCAATGATTTTTAGAATTATGGGCTAAAACATAATTTAAATAAAAACCATAGATAATCTTGAACTGATTTATTAGCCCTTATGCTATAAACACATTAAAGCCTATCGAGGATCGACCACAAGCTCTCAAAAATAGAATACATGTGTGCATATGAGAATAATTATATTAGTGGCAACACGACTACCGACCACACGACTAGATTTGTAGCCCGTAGCCAACTGAGGCTAATTTCTATTTTTCTTGACAACAATAAACAGTTTAGTACTGCTAATATAATAAGATGCATGAAAAAGGTGTTTAAAAAACGCAATACATGAAATATATACAAACATTAAAAAGGCGAAAAAAATTTAAGTTGCACCATAAAAAAAATAATTATTTGTTTAAATTTTTTGTATAGTTTTCATTTATATATGTATATTATTTATTTACATCAGTTTTTATTTCATTTTAAATTATTATTGTGCTATTTATTATACACTTCATACACCGAAGCAGTTTTTGGTCTATTTTGGCAATAGTTGTTATACATTTAGAAAAGTTTTCTTCAAAAATTTTAGTTTTCTCACAATTTCACTTAAAAAAATAAGTTTGTTATGTTTTGTTTAGGTTATGTTCAACGTGTCAAAACAGATGTTTATTTTGTAGCTGTAGTCGTTATTATAATAAGTAGCTAGCTACTTGGTTACTTTTATAGCCAGCGAATTTTGTAGTCGTGTGTTCGGTGGTCGATAGCCTTGAATGTGTTTATAGCATTAGTGTGGAAAAGAAAAATAAGAACAAAAGTAAGAATGCAAAATAAAAGATGACTATTTTTTATATTTTTTTTTTATAGATCAACGCCTGTAGTCATAAAAAATATTGTAAGGTTTATTAAGGTTTTATTTATTAAGTGTAGCATAGAAGTGACAAATCCTTTGTATATTAAACCTGTCTAAGTTCTATGCGAATTAAAACAAAAACTTATATGTTAGACAAGAAAAATTAAGTGCTACGAATACGAAGTACAATTTAAGTATAATCATATTCGATCAGCATTGAAAAAAATTTTTTTTTTGTTTAAGTAAACTTAATACCGTATAACTTAAAGTGATCTACAATATTAAATAAAAACAAACGACAATCCGTTGACATTTGATTAAACTTTGAATGCTTGAAAGAGTTTGTTTTTCTTAAAAACTTTCTTTTCTCAAAGTATGGATATTGACCAAAAAAAAAAAAACAAATAATTTTTTACTGGGTGTTTTTAACATATGTATTCAACATTTTTACAAATTATTAAAGTTTTTAAATCTGAGAATTTTAAAGAGTCACTTTCTTTTTTCAATATTTATTTCTATAAGTAACATAACAAGTGTTGGTATGTAATACAATTGAATTATTCGGTTGTAAAAAATACTATTTTGTTGTTGTTTCAACTTTTATGATATTTCTTCTTATGTTTCTATCTGCAAGTGGGTGTACTTGAAATAAATTATTTTTTTTTTATTATTTATCACTTCATTTGTACATTATACAACTTACACACCATAAAATGATAAAAACAAAAATATATTTTTAAAGAAATTTAAATCTTTTTCAAAACTAAATAGAAATTCGCACGACTGTTTTATATAGAAAAGACCAATAAAAAGTGTGAACGTTTAATTTATGACACTTGTAATGGTTTCTGTGAAAAAGCCGATACTTTTTATGATTTAAAATCTTTTTTGTTTTTAGCATTGTAATAAACTAAATAGCAGTAAATAAGACAAAACAAAACAAAAAAGGTCTTTTATCTTTAAAAGATATAAATATTTTAAAGAGAAAATATTATAAAAAAAATAAATAATTTGAATATGAATATGAACATGAGCATAAAATTAAAAGCAAATTTTTTCTTTCTATTTACCGCTATTCATTTTTGTTTTTTTTAATAAAAAAAAACCCTAATTTTAAATAAATTTATTGACCGTTAAAAATGTTAAAATAACTGTCTAAAGAGCAAAAAATTTTATATCACTGATAACTTTTAAATTCTAAACGAATTATTAACTTGTTATTAACAAATTACATTGTTTAATACTTTATTGAGACTATTTTTTATAATTAATTTAAGGTATCAAAAAATATTAAGTATTTTCCGTCATATAGGCAAATACATTCAATATTATTAGTATTTCGGTACAAATTTTTTAAAAAGAGGAACCAACATAAAAAAATAATAAAAAATCTCACAGAGTCACATGTTTCCTAAAATCTGGTTTGCCGATTTACCTAAACCTTACAAATACTCTTGATTTTATTTCATTAAAGGATTTCCTTTAGTTTAAGGCCAAATGTTTTTTCAAATAAAACATGTTCGAAATTTTAACTAATTATCATTATTGGACTTTATTTTATTTAACAATCAATTTAATATTTACCTCGAGGCTGTTATTAATATCCGCTAACTTGGCAAATTGAATTGAATTCATTGGTATATATTTATATTGTTTTTTTTTTTGATTACAGTTATTTAATTTATGTTAATCAAATCAAACTTAAAATTTTTAATGGCTTGGTTCATATTTAGAAATATTTTTTTAGAAAAAATAAGTTAAAAGTGAAAGCTGATTATTTATTCTTTTAATTTTTTGTGTTTTTGTTTTTAAAAGAACCTTAAACTCAAATATGTAAATATACAACTTCAAACCATTGCAAATATATCGTCATGCGGGAGTTTATGTGCTCTAACCGCCATTTTATATATCTCAAGTTAATGATGCCATTTTAGGTTTTTGACACCAAAATTCTTAAAATCTGCAATTCCGTTTCGGCTATTTATCTCTGAACCTGGACGAGATATCCGAAAACGGATTGCAGACTTGAAAAATTTGGGGTCGAAAACATAAAGTGGCATCATTAACTCCGGATATATACAAAATATGAAATGGCGGATAGAGCACATGAACTCCCGCACGACGATATACGAAAAGTGCTTCAAAATCTTGTCATATTTTAAAATTTCATTGAATTTTAGCTCCACTTGTTTAAGGTTCATACAACATATCCGATTATTTATTGCTTCAGTTGTAAATAATTACAAATTGGCCCTGTTTCAGGATTACGGTCTAACTTCTCCCAGCACCCATGTGTGTGTATCAATTTTTTTTTATTAGTGAGTACCGGGACCTACAGTTAAATTCATCTCCGAACGACAGACTTGAGAAGCTTGTTCATACAATCAGTTACTCTCAGAACCATTGCCGGAAGACTGCTGAGAGGTAGTCGCCGAAAGAAATATTTTTTGTGATTACTTTTTTTTTCCAGATGTCAGAGCTGGGGTTTGAACCCAAAGCTCTTGTATAGTCAAGACTTTTACCACTAGACTACGGCGACTAAATAATTTCTTGTGTAATAATTCTTATCATTATTATGTATTTTTAAATTAATTTTTAAAAACATGCTTGCAAAAAAATTAAAAATGTTTATAAAATCTTTTTCGCTTGGAAATTTTATGAATTCTAACTGTTTAAAACAATTAGTACTAATTACTTTCGTCTCTTGTAAATTAACAAATTAAAATCTCTCTATTTCTAGTGAATTTATTTTAATTTAATTGAAAATAATTATCAAAATATGCTTACAAGTTCATAAAACTTTTCAACTTTTTAACTTTCATTTATTGTGATTTGTAATAAACGAAATAATTTAAATGCGCCAACAACAACTTTCATAAATAAATTTTAATTTAAATCAAACAACAACAAAAAAAAAAGAAAAACAAAATATACTTTCAATTTCATCTCGAATAAACAACCGTCATTTACACACATTGAAAATTTTTATTTAATATGGCAACATGATAACAAAACTGAAAATAAATGCGTTTTTGGAGAAGAAGTAAAAAAAAAACAAAAAAGAAAATCCGTAGTTGATCATCTTAATTTTTTTTAATTGTTTATAGTATATAGAAATTTATTATAAATTAAAAAATAAAAATAACAATAAACTCTAATATACACAAACTCATGGTATTAAGCTCTTCTTATACAACAACTACAATGGTGTCTTAATTTAATAAAATATTGTATTAACAAAACTAACATGAACACGCACTTTTCAATTATCCACGAACTTTTACTCCATTCCATACATACAAGTAAACATATGTATATATATACCCAGCAAACATGAAAGCTTGATCACAAATTAGGAATAATTCAGTAAAATATATATAATGGAGTGCAATAGGTTTCTGAAGCGATAAGCGCTTAAACAAATTCAAACTTTAAAAAATCCTTCCTTAGCCATCATAATAAAAAATAATCTTTTCATATTTCAAATGAAACGGCCTACCAGTTTCATCTGTGCGATATTTTGTCAGCCACTAAGAACGAATTCTTTTATATACGACTTTATACATTATAGTTAAAGAGTTCTTTCGGTTGCATATAATAATTGATACTTCTTTTTATTATATTTTCCTATACCAATGACGAAAACTAAGTAGAAGTGTTAAAATTAATATCTTGGTTAAACTATTACAGTTTAAAGCCAGCTAGAGAATTTATGCTAATTACAGGAACATAAATGCTTCCACCCATTCCATACAATTGAGAAAGTTCCTGTCTACATATGGGAAGAGTGTATTGTATTTCTTTAGGCTGGATTATAAGATGATGCCAATATTTTTTTTTATAATGTTACACAAATTACTACAGTTTAACTTAATTTATCAATAATTCAGTATTGCAAAATGCCACATTTTGTGTAAATATGTCATTTTTAAAAGAACCATGCTATGCTCTGTCAAGTCGTCTCAAACACAGTGTTATGCCATGTCATGCAAAGTCATCATAGTGTCTTAGTATGCTATTGCAAATCGGGTAAGCTGTTGTAGCTTGTTGTACACATGCATATCGCATGTGTTGACATGTTAATTTTCCATGTTGTTGAGTAAAAAATGAGTATAAAAACCATGTCTATGGTTGGCTACAACATTATTTTACATTTTCTTAATATGGCTTTTTTGAATATGTTTGAAAGTCATAACATGGCATGACAATTGCATGATGTAACACTTGTTGTGTAGATCGACACGGCTTTAATCAATAATACTCTTTTATTTGGAACTAATTTGGAAGTAATATTTAAACACATATTATTTATTAATAAACATTACAAGTAGAATTGAATTATCACTTATTTACAATTTATTCGTAAATTTGATTTAATTAAAAAAAAATGAAACAAAATCTATGCCGGGTTAAAAAAGGCTTCTAGTTTAGGTTAGCGCTTGTGTTTGCTGGGTATATGTTTGTATGTATATTCTCTCAGGAGTTCAATAAATACAAATGCGTTAATAATGAATGATGGTAACAAATTGTAAAAGAAAAACACGAATAGAAATTAATAAATAATTTAGAGATAAAAATAAAATTAAAAGAGATGCAACACATAGTGTAACAAGTCAATAACAAAACAATGTTCGCTTTCATTACAAAAATAAAAGAAAAGCAAAAATATTACAACGTTTGAATTTTATTCACACAAACACACATCTGCGATAACAATTCAATAGCAATAGTGATGCAAGACATTTGTTTATAAACAAAAATATACTCTCTCTCTCTCTCCCCCTGTCTCTCTCGCTGTCTTTTTGGTTTTTTTTCTAATTTATATTTTTTAACTGTGATTGCAAACATAAATTTTTATTGATTATTATTGAATATAAAATTGATTGGTTACAAGCATTAAACACTTTCATTGTTATTGATGTGTGTGTGTGTATGTGTTTTGTTTGCTGCCATATTTAAACAAAATGTTTATTAATGATGGGAAAAGTGAAACGGAAATATGTATTTCGGAAATTATCAAATCAATACGTGCTCAAGTTTCTTTAAAATAAACTTTTGTTTTTAACTTTAAATCATCATCGGTAAAAATAAATATTTTTCATACAATTTTTTTTACTTGATGTTGTTGTTCATCGTGTTAATAATTGAATTATTTACATATGTATGTACATACATAATATATATGATTATCATATTATCAAGTTGTTGCTGCTGTTTTAATTATTATTTTAACCTTAATGTCTTTTTTATTTGGTGTATTGCGAAAACAAATAACTTGAAAACAAAAAGGCAAAAATACTTTTTTTTTTAATTTATTTTAAATATTTATGGATTAAGCAAATTTTATGTGCTTAGATTTTTAAATTGAACTTTACGTTTTTAAATTGAAAAATTATTAAAATTATTTTTGTAATACATATACAAATTAATTGCGACAACTTAATACTAAGATTTGTTTGCATACTCAAAAATTTGTAGAAATTTGTAAAAGTTTTTATTCAATTGTATTTGTTTACACAAAAAGTCAGTAAGAAAAGAGAAAAAAGAGAGTAAAGTGTCAGTAAAATTTCTGTTGTAAAATAATTTGTTTTAGTTGCTGAAAGCTAAGACAACTTTTTTGGACCAAGTGGAACACTTAAGAAATCTCAAGTTCAACGATAATGTAATATTTCCCAATAAATTTTTTCAATAGAAAATCATTTTGTCGATAGTTATATGTAAAGTTATATGTAAAGACGAGATTAAAAAAGTTTAGAACCATTGGTTTTTCCATACGAAAACAACCCTAAAAAGTATGCAACTACCACAAAATCATTTACGACATGCCAGACAACTTTAAAAACTTGAGATATGCAACAAGTCTTTCAAGTTACACTAATAAAATGTAAAATGTTGAATCTATAGAGTATTATGAATTGAAATAATATCATATACTAGTTTTTTTTTTCTAGAAAATCTCTTTCACTTGTTCTACTGTCCTTCTAAAACTTTGGACTAAAAGCATTTTGTCTTCTTAGGCTCAAGACAAGGCGTACTTACTTATCCTCCACAGTTAAATAAAAGTTGTCTTGGCTACTTATTTGAAACCAAGCCTAAAAATTGCTTTTGTAATTATACTGGAAGTTTAATTATTATATATTTGTATGATACTAAAAGGTCACTTAAATTTTTTCCTGAGAATTTTATGTTTATTAACAACAATTACAACATCAATTGTTCTTTATTATATACATACATATATACATAAGAGTATGTATTTTTATGTTGCATTTTACTGAACTCTGGTACAACGCATTCATAAAAAAACCTTTTCAAGAATAACAAGTAACTTGACCTGCATTTGTAAACCTAAAGCACAACAACATAAACCACAACAATAACAAGAGCATATTTATGTATATCACTATACTTATTACCCTGTTTTTTTCTTTTTTATCAGAGCTGGGAAAACATTATCATCTTAAATGGGTGAAAACCTTTTTGACAAATTGTTAAACAAGTTCAAGAAAAAAAAAAAACATTTTAAATAATAAGAAACTTCTATTGTTTTTGGGTACGACAGAGTATAAATTATAAAAAAAAAATTATTCGACCGGTGTTTTGTACGTAAATAATGGCTGAACTAATTAATAAACTTCAAGTATAAATGTTTTTTATGCAAACCTTCAAGTAATTGTCATATTTTGAAAAAAAAAAGAAAAATAAAAAGAAAAAAAAAAAAACTGTTTTGTTTTTTTTTTGTGAGAGTTTGCTGAAAACACACACACGCACATAAAATATAAAATAAATTGCTTTTAAGATTTACTTTTTGATTTTACGAACGCTACACTTAAATAATGGTTGTAAAATATTTTTATTGGCTTTTTCTTTTTTTTGTCTATTTGCAGTTGTTATTGTAATAACATATGTAAATACCAACTATTGTATTATTGTCCTTTGTGGTGATTAGAAATATTTTACAAAAATGTTTTTGTTTTTTGTATTGTTGATAATTTTGTACTTTTTTTTACAAGACCAACTAAGCTCTCACGGTTATTGTTAATTTTTTCTTAAAATTATTATTTTAAACCCTTGTTTTTTCTGTTACCTTTTAGATATGACATTTGACACTCAGTCAATACACATTCTCATTGTATGGTCACTCGTTGTTAGGAATTTACATATTTAATTTTTTGTTGTTGCTTTTTTTAGTAAAGGTTAAATTTGTATAAAACGTTTTTAAATTTAAATTACAAAACCCAATAGTATAATTTCAAGTAAATTTTTATTCCTTTTCTTCTAACAATAGAAGTAAAATGCCTACAAAATTTAAATACAAGTTCAATAAATAATTGCTTGAACAACAACAGCAGCAACAGCTACATTAAAGTGTAGCAACTATGAGAAAGACATTAAACTCACCTGGACCGTATTATTTATTTATTTTAGTTTTTTAACATAGAAAATATGATCGAAAAAAACCTTAATACTAATACTAGAATACTAATAATTTAAACTACACAAAAAGAATACACCAAATGCATCGATTTGGCTCCAGGATATTTATAAATTTGACCTTAAAATGTCCAGTAATCAGTTAAAATCTCAATCAAAACAAGTGTTTTTGTTTAATAACTTGTTTTTATTTTAATTAAATAATAGCACAAGGGTTTCTAGAAGAACTTTTTAAAATCTTTATATTATTTTACATCCCAATCATTGCAAACATTATATGTTTTGGGCCATTGAATTTCATTATGATGAGAGAAAACCTATAGGAAAACAATACAACTTCTTTGATAGCGTGAACAAGTACCAAAAGAGAAGAACAGACTTTTTTTTTAATTTTGTGCTTGTGTTAAGGTGATACAAAGTAAAGTCCATTCCATTCCAAAAATAAGAAATATTTTTGTATAATTCTTTCTTTCAAGATATCACAGCTCTGGTTTGAAACCCAAGTACTATATTACGGCGACCACAAACTTAAATATTGAATACGCTCGCAAATCTGAAGTTAATGCCAAAAAATTAATCACTTCCGGGCATATTTATAATGAAAAGTTAACAACTCTTGCAATATCTTTTATTTGAAAACTGGTCAGAGAATACAAAAAATTAAAAAACTCGTACATTTGAGTAAGAATCTCCATGTAAAGGCATGACAAACTGACCCACTACGTACAACGAGCTACTAAATTTTCATTAAAAATAAGGCTGTTTATATATAAATATATATTTAACATAAAAACTTCTGCACCGGTTTTAAATTTATAAATTTTTATAGAGAATGTTATTCCTTTTACAAACCCATGTAATAAAATTATTGGACATAATTGTGATTTTTTTATGGATGTTTCCTATTTCTTCCCCATTTTTTTTTCTCTGTATTACTTTAATACAGAGTTAATTGGTACTCTGTTCTTTTAAGTCTGTTACAAATTTAAAGGTGTTTTCAGAATTCTGAAGATTGTAATATGATTCACTAAACAATTTATTATATTTTATTTTTATAGATTGAAATTAGTACTCCCCTACTTAACAAGATATTTTTCATTAGAAAACATCTAGTCGGAACAGCAAACGACGCCACATTTCTTGCCGCTCTTTTGACATTTCTCTTCAGTCAGGTTTGCCTGAAATGTTGATGGAAAGATATGGTTCGAAATTATTTTTTGTTTTATTTAAAAAAACTTTTGTAGCGCTCTTATTGAAAAACCAGATAAAACAAAAAAGATTTCTTTTGTTAAATTAGAACTTTACACTTTATGAAGATTCTTAAGGAAAAAATATTTTTGAGTGCGTTTGGGACTCCCTAAAATTATAAACTAAAACCCAAAAGATTAAAAAAAAGAAAGGCAGTTTAACAATTGGGGAGTGCCTTTAAAATTAAAATTTGACTGTTGGTAATTTTAAAATTTAAAGTTTTGTTTTTGTTAAAACATGTATGAGAAAATAAGTACAATATTACCATAATAATTATGACATGTATTCAAGCTTAAAAAGTGTATTAACACTGTTTTTGCTCTACAATTACCCACAAATGCTCATGCTAGAAATTATGCTACTGAATTGGCAAAAAAAAAAAAAATAAATTGCTTGATTTCCAATAGATTTATTTATTTTTTTTATAAAAAGTTTTCGATGCAGCCAAATTACTAGACAAACAATAATGCATTTTTTGTTTGTTTCTATTGTTGCATAATTGCTTTGCATTTTATATTTTTTTTAAATTTCTGAAACGCTTTTAATGATTAATTAACTAAAACTCACTAAGAGTTGGCAAAAATTTATTATAAATGAATTGCAGCTGAGGATGTCACAAATTTTTTGTTTCAGATAACATGCAAATGAGATGAGCGTGTTGAAAGTAATAATTTTCAATTTATTTTTTTATATTTAAAAATAATAATTTTTTTTTAACAGAAAAACTAAAATTTATGAAATTATTGTGCAACTTTTAACAACTTTAGCATGTTGCATGTGTTTTGATTTTTTTTTTTACAATTTCTTAAATAATATTGTACATGTCGAAATTATTGGTGGCGGTAAATTTGTATATTTTTTCTTGTTTGCTTTTGATTGGATTTATCTACTCATGTCCGATTATATTGTATGAGTTGAAAGAAAAAAGAAGGTTAAGCCGCGGGCTATCAGTTACTTCAAACTGTAATCAGTAAAAAATATTAAAAAAAGAAGTAAATGAGAAAAATAAAAGTTGCGTAATGAGTGGCTAAAACCGCACCTTAACGGCTGAATTCATATACAATGTACGCACTTAAATACGGAAAAAAAACAACCTTACAAATATAATACAAAATTAAGATTGAATTACTTTCCTCTGGCTGATATGTATGTGTTGTTAAAAAGTTTTTTTTTTTTTTTTGAAAGGGTTTTTTGTTGGGGTTGTGTAGGCCACATGAAATATCAATCATATTTTAAAGTTTAAGGTTTTCAACGCTTCATAATTTGTATTACAACACAGTACAGAAAATAAATATATGTATGTATGTGGGTTTCAGCTATTTATAATTTAGTAAAATTTTATTTACTTTATGCTCATCCCCCTCGAGATTAAAACTTAATTTCTTAAAACCATTCAAGTATGAAATAATAATTTTTCTCTTATTTTTCCCCTAAATTCTAAATTTTGTTAGATTTTCATGAAAATTGTTTTGTTCAATTTCACAAAGGCGTGTTTCTTAAATTTAATTGAGATTGCTAAAAATATACATATACATATACACATACATATACATTTCATTTGTATAATTTACTCTCATTTAGTAAAATTTTTTATAAAAAAAAAATTGAATATTTCTGAAAAAGTGCTTCCACTCCTTAAAATTAAATATTTAATTACCATTAAGGAAGGTAAGCACATGAAATAGTTTTTATTTTCTTTTAAACTTTTAAGAGATGCCATAAATTATTATTTGAAAAGGAAAACTGTCTCTCTTAAAATATTTTTTTTTACCGGAAATAATTGATTTTGGTATTTTCAGCACATGTAAAAAATAACATAAAATTGCTTGATGAGGCATAAATATATTTTTAAATTGAAATTTAGATCGTTTTAATAAAAAAGTTTGTTTAAATTCCCCTATAATAATGACTCACATTAAAGTTTGTGGAGTTCTATATTCATAAAATATTAGGTTAAGGAATTTAATGATCCCTACATAATGAAAAATAAATTTACATCTCTAGTAAGTTCAATACTGGAATTAGCATCAGTAATTTGGGATCTTCAATAAAACATATACATGTAAGTATATATGCACATTTTAAAGCACTGCAAAATGCAACATTTTCTGTAGAAATGTCATTGAAAAAAACAATGCTATGCTATGTCATGTCGTTTCAGAAACAGTGTCATGCCATGTCATGAAAAGCCATCATAGTGTTTTAGCATAATATAGCTCGCTGTGTTGAATACAATGTCTGTTAATGTTTTCGGAGCATCATTTTTTTAAACTGTTGTATAAATATTGCCTTCAACACTCGGTGTTACAGGATATATTAATTTATAAGGCTGGAGTTTGTAAAACTATTTATGCAATGTATAATACAATGTTTACATATGTTGATGTGTAAAAAATGAGTATAAAACAAATGCATAGGTTTGACTCCAACATATTTTATATTGTCTTAATATACTATTGTCGAACATGTTTGAACGACATAACATGGTATGGCCATTGCATAATGTGACACTTGTTACTATGTTGTATATATCAACATGTGCTAGGCTTTAGTACATATGCATACAAACAAATTGGTTTCAGTTCAAAAACAATTTACAATATCCTAGTATACCACTTTTACCATATCGCAGTCATTTAGCTGTTATTGTTGTATTGGAAAAAATAGAAAAAATAAAAAATTCCTTGGGTTGGCAAACATACTTTGAAAAAAGTGCATTCAACTAGGAGACTACTTAAGTTCCAGAGTCACATCTGGAGGGTTTTGCTAGTAAAATATAAATACAAAAATTTTTTTTGATGATCTGGAAGTCAGATAATTAGAATTATAACAACCATTTCAATTTATACACTTTGGTCGACTTTGCCGACATAGACGAACACAGCTGTTATAGTTAAAGAGCATCGCTTGAGCTTGGTAAAAGTAACTTTTTTGCTTTTTCGTTAATGATCTGGAAACCAGAGTTTGTATTTTAGTAAGGCTGTTGATAATTTTTTATTTATTAAGTTTGTTTCGTCATCAAAACGCCTCAACAATTTGAATAAATGGAAAAAAAAAAAATATAGAAAATTTTTATGTAAAAAAGAACGCCAGACATTTTTTGATACTGTATTAAACTTATTTCGCCAAGTGCCACAACTTCTTAAACCTTTAAAAATTATGCCTAATTAGTGCCATCATTTTTAATTTTTTTTAAACTAAAAAGACTTTCTCCGATATGTTAAAAGATATGATTAATGATTATAATGGCAACTAGAAAATAAAGAGAAAAACTTTAAAGTATAAAGTGTTTAGTATTAAAATTAACACAGAATAGGCAGCTAAACAACCATTCATCATAAATTTTATTATAAGGTAGCGAGCGAATGGAAATAAAAAAGAATTTTTTTAAAGAGATAAATAAAAATGTAATTATTGTATACAAACCACGAGAAAAGATACGTTCACATTGTTTTTATTATTACACTCAGGGGTCAACACCTACATTGTATTGGAATTTGAAGATAGAAAGATAGGTATATAGGTATATTATGCGCCTTTTTGTTGATGAGACAAGTCGCTGACAAATTGACAATTTGACCAATCAAAGGCCAGTATTATACTTTTACCCTTGAATGATCAACAGCAATTGCCCCATCTGTAGCCGAATGTTTATTGTAAGTGATGAGCGTCTTTACTAAGTAGGTGGATGCTATTTTCCCAGTAGGCGACGCCTTTCTCCTGATCATTCGTTTCTGATAGAATAGACTAGAATATTAGGGAGCGCTTTCTGGAAGACAGATTTCTTGTCAATTATTTAATGAAAAAAGCAGAATCGCTATTTTAAGGAAGCATTATATACAAAAATTTTGTTTTATATAAATGTTTCTTAAAATATAATAATAAACCAGATAAAAACAAAAAATAATCAGCCTTGGCGACGTCGTTGTCGTCTGACGACATATTTGTAGCAGAATAAAGAAAAAATGTTTCTCTTTCCTTTAATCTATTACAAAAATGTCTTTACACGACGACGACGTCGCCAATTGGAATACGGCCTAATATTTCAGTTTTTAATAAAATAATTTGAAGCAACAAACAATAAACAAAATAAATATTTCAATAAAACATTTGACAAATGTGAACGTACTTTAAAAGAAGACAATAGAATGAATTGACAAATTATTAATTTATCATTCAAAATATAAAGTTTAATGTCCCTGTTTATTTTTCTCCAACAAATGTTTCTTGTTTTCCTTTTGTTTTAGGGAGAAATTTGTTAATTTAATAACTCCGGTGACTTTTTTGTGTAGACAGTACAGAGATAATAATTTTTATAAATTATTTATTATTTTTTTTCTTGAAGTTGCTGTATTTGTTTTTAAAATGGCTTTTAAGGCAAAAAAAATCATAATTTTTATCACTTTTAATTTTGGGTTTTCAAATATTAAAAGCGACAACAAATAGCAACAACCACATTTATAGCAGCAACAAGTGAACGATTCCTTTTAAAAGCGAAAGTAATTGCCGGCACTTACACTCAAGTCTCATGTTCAAGCACGTTCGTTCGTTAAAAAAAAATAAATTTTTAATGCATGAATTTATGTAAAATGTTCATTTATATTTAAAACATTATGATGAACCATTCAAATGCATGTACTTGTGTATATACTCAAAACCATTTATAATACCCAAGCTGATACCGACACCAATGATTAACCAAAAAACCTTGTATGTGAGGATAGTGAGTGTATTGCCACAATACACGACATTATGCACTTTTCCATGCAACAAACACTGCTGCTAAATGAATATATAGTTGAGACTGGATTATTCAGCTTGAACAGGACCAGGCTTTTAGCATGGAGAGTATTATGCGAAAGCAGACATTATAGAGATTCAACTGTATATAGACATACATACATACATATATAAATATATGTATACATATGTATATTTTTTTCGTTTTTCTGCCAAATATAATCATTAATGTGTGTATTATTTTTTAAGAAAATCATCTCCTTATTGTTTTAAAGAACTTGAACTTTCTCTTGGTTCTCCTTTTTCCTTTTTTTTACACGAAACGAGTTGTAGTTGTACAAAATCACATCAGAGACTGTATTGCAGACTGAAAAATCATGTAGATAATACTGTTGGTATAGTGGCAAAATCGTGCCATTTTTGGCAAAAATCCAAAATTTAACGGCATCCTAATTCGTTCAATCAAATTCAACACTTTTTCAAAAAAAAAAAAAAAAAAAAAAGCAAAATGTAAAATTTAAATGCGTTATCAAGATACTAGTTAAATCAGACTTTACAATAGAGTACAATTTTTGATAATGGGTATTACAATTAAATTTTTTTGTATGTATGTAGTCGCCGTGGTCTAGTGGTTAGTGTGTTGGCTTACTAAGACGATAGTGCCGGGTTCAAATCTCAGCACCGACATCTTGAAAAAAGAAATATGAAAAAAATATTTCTTTCGGCGACTACCTCTCAGCAGTCTTCTGGCAAAAGCTCTGAGAGTAATTAATTGCCATGAACAAGCTTCTCAAGTCTGTCGTTCGGAGTCGACATTAAACTGTAGGTCCCGGTACTCATGGATAGAAATTTACACACACAACATGAGTGCTGCGAGAAGCTAGGCTGTAATCCTGACACAGGGTTGTAAAGGCCAGTTATGTATGTATGTATGTATATATGCATGTTCAAAAATATGTAACATTTTATAAAAGAAAATAATTCCTGTCGAAGCCACGCTAAGGAGTAGCGAAATATTGAAATAAAATATAATAATAGATCTAAAGCTCAAAACAAAGTCTAAAGTCATTTAAATGAAATTTATGCAATTTTTTTAAAAAATTTGTTTCAATACCCATAATAATTGATAAATTAAACACATGATTTTACTGATCTTCTAAATGCAGTAATAAGAACTTAAATACGACATAATAAAACAATTATAAAACACACAACGTTGTTTACAGTGCAGACAAATTTAACAAATCTAAGAAAAGAAATATGCGAACAAACGCTTAAGAACCCAGCAGAAAATAGTGCTTACCAGTAAGCCATTTTGTAAGGGAGAAATTGTAAACAATCACTTACTCATGCGCCTCAATAATGCAAGACTTTTATATGAAATGAGCCGCTAAAATGCAATAGAAATGCAAATTTATTGCAGCCAGTAAGCAAATAGTAGAAAAAATCAAAAATTAAGCCTTATCCTGTAGCATATTTGGAAGCTTTAATGTATAGAAAACAATATAATGCTTCCATTATTGCTTACAGTTCTATTTATTGCTTCCAAATTTTAAAAATTTTCTGCTGGGAAAACAGCTAAAGAGTGTACATGGATTTGCCCCATTACAACTTTACGTCTTTATGTCATCAAGAAAATTAAATGCCACATTTTGTAATTTACAAGTTATACGGTTTTTGTTAAAAATAAAAGAAACCATTCAATTAAATTGAGAGACAAGTTTGAAAAACAAAAAAAAAACAAATTATGAAACCATTTTATAGGAATATACCCTGTCGGACTTTTGTGCATGACTTAAGGACTTAAGACTAGCTGAAGATATAAATACTCATACTGAAGAAGTAAATACTCACCTACGAAAATGTTAGTTAGCATTTTAGTAACTTCCGATCCATAACTAAAAGTTCGCTTTGAGTGAATTCAAATCCCGACCGTGTAGCATGAGTGTGTGCTAATCAGTGCGTATGCAGTCTTGTTGATTTTATGCAATAAACATCTCTAAACCACCAAAAACAATTATTGATTGCATAGTTTTTTTTTTTTTGTGGCAAGACTACATTAACTGGTATTTATTTATTAATTTATTTATTACGGCAGTTGTTTTATCATAACTGTTGTTGTTATTTTATTTTTATTCAATCCATATGTAATACATATTTAACTTTGCTAGTGCCAGTATTAGGACTGTTTAATGGTGGGTCTGATCACTATAAATAAATGCGTAGAAGAAAAAACAAACTAATTATCTTCAGGAAAAACTAGTTGCATGTTACTGGATGGCAAATATGGGTTTATAGTGTTACGAAGGCAAATTTTTTTTAATTTTTTTTTATATTTTGGAGTTGATTTGCTGTTTCAAGGAAAATATATATTAAAACATGTTTTAATAATTTTTAAAAAATTTTCCTATACACATTTTTACTCATTAATATTATCTTATTTGCTCATTCAGTGTTACCAAAAAGGTGGTTTTTTTGCTACATCTACAGGTTTTGATGTTACAAACAAAAAGAAAAATATGCTTAATATTTGTTACTTCTAGCATTTGTTTTACATAAAAATAAAATATTAATTAAATGAAAATATCGCTAATTTTTCGACGCTATTTAGTATGCAAGTGTAGCCTGTTGGATATAATTGTTATTAATACTCGTTGTGCTACTTTATAAATATTTTAAACATACATTTTAAAAGATTTTCTGTTTAGAATTAGGTCAAGTTCATTTTAATGTTATATTAAACATTTTAATCTAATCAGTGCTTCATCTTTCATCAGGCTATTATACTTCCGTAGTACGACAACAATACATAAAAAAAGTAATTGTATCAACAATTTGTTTGATCAAAATAACAATTCTCTTACTATTAAACAAAAATTAATCACATTTTTGATTGTTCCAAAAACTTTTGTTCATATTTTCATACTAAAATAATTTCATAATTTTAAACTAAAATTGCAATAAGTTTTTTAGTTTTTTTCTTTGTAAGAAATTTTAAACAGCTAAATAGAAGATTTTGCTTTTGAGTAAAAATTTCTAATTGCTTTCGCTTGAGTTGTTAAAATAAACACAAGTTCTTATTACAAAGTTACTAGAACATTTGCAATTTAGTCAATAAATTAATTAATAGATTATTTTGTTAAAAATAAATTTTAATTATGGCGTTTTCTTTTCTGGAAAAAAATTTACAATTTATTTTTGCCTTAAGCCCTCAAAATCAAATTTTGAGTTCTTTTCTAAAAACAATGTAACGGAAAATAGGGGTTGCTTGTTCTTTTAAAAAAAATTGCCATCATTGAGTGTAAAAATGCAATCTTTTTCGCCCTAAAAAAATTTATAGGGTGAAAATAATACATTGAGACACAGCTGTGATATTTGTTATTTTTTCTTATTTGACATTCTTTTTAACATAAAACAGGGTGCAATTTAATCGGGAGAAGGCAACGCTTTTAAATTGTCACTCTTTTAAAGACAACATTTTTTCCAGAAAAGAAAACGCCATTAATGTTAAATTACAGTATGCAAAGTAGTTCTTCATACATATTTTAAAAGTGTTTTTCTTAAAATCATTGATTTTTTTATAGAATAATAAATTTAATTAAGAAGACAAAATAAATAAAAATGTATTTCAATCATAATTTTTTTTTATATAAATAAACAAAATTTAAGGGAATATTTTTTTTTGTGTATGAACCTAGTTTTTTGCTATTGTATTTTCGTTAAATTTTGTTTATTCATACATACAGAGATGCTACTTGATTTCCATTTTGAAATACAAGCGTTAATGAGAAGTCAGCCAAACAGCAAACAAATCGCTAAAAGTTTAGGAATAAAATGATTTTTGTTGTTAAAACTTTTTTTGGTCTCTCTTTAGGCATTATTTTTATTAAAAAAACAGACGGCAATTGGTTACGTGTCTTAATTAAAAAAAGTCTGTTATTATTAAGAGTTTCACTTCAATTTTTGTTTCCTATAAGAATAAAAAAGAAACAGTCTCCACATATTGGAAAATTTTATTAAAAAGGGTTCAAGTATTTGTTTATAAATATACTTACATATATGCTGAAAATTTAAAATATCCAATTACTTTTATTAAATGTTGAGTCAACAAAACAGTAATCAATATTTCCATGAAACTAAAGATGAAACTTGAACTTGCTTTGCACACCAAAACCAAGAATAAATACCTTTTGTGGAAAGTGTTGCAAGTAAATAAAACGTATAGCAATAAGAAAACTCATGCTTTTAATAAATTAAACGTATTTAATATAACAACTTATAGAAAGACTTAAAATGACCGTTAGAAATGTCTTTATTTTTTTATTTTTTTGCTCTATGGCATCGTTTACATAACGTACAATATGATAAAACTCAAACAAGTAGTGTAAAATAATAGATTTGAATTAGTAGTTTTAGTACTTTACTTTACAGACGCCAATCGGTTGTTTACCTTGTCTTTACAGGGCTTGTTTTATAGTAATGCGTAGAACTTGCAACTTAAATTTTGTTACGAGTACCATATAAAAAAAAAATAAAAGAAAAAATAAACAAACATGCAAAGAATGCAACTGCCTCACTGTCAAGATATATAAGTATATCCATATGAATACATCACATACATATGTATGAGTATGCACATGTACGAGTACTAGTTTAACCGTAATTTTTCTATTTTGTTTGCTATTTTCTTTACACATCAAATGGTAATAGAAAAAGAAATAGAAGTTGACTTGCTTTTATTATACCATTTAGCCTGGTCTATTGTTTAGTATTCCTGTTGCAGATTGTCTATTGCATTACATCTCAACGTGTTACGTTCATTCGTTATATTGTTAACATTTTTATTGCCCATGGTTTTTTCTACTCTTTATCTACATATACATACATACATATACGAGTATAGTAGTTAAAACTGTTACGGCTATTGAAGCTAATGTTGCTGTGTATGTTCTAGCCAGAGTTGCATACTGCTTATTAAAGTTGCAACCATAAACACTTAATTTATGGCATCTGCCTTACATGCCTTAACCATATGTATAAAAACCGCATATTCACGAATACATAACACATTTACATATGAGTATGCAACGATGTACTTACAATGTGTTTCAGTACCGCATAATCGCTAAGAACTAAACACAACATTTATTTCATTTATTCCTTAAATTAAAATTGGATTATTTAAGTATATAAAGTTTTCGATTAATATTTATATGTTCAGTGTAGGCATTTTGATTAAAGAACAAATAATTAATCATTCCTTGTTGAAGTACAAACATTTTGTTGAATACCAAATAACGATAAGGCTTCAAAATCTTAATAAAGCTTAAGTTTTATAAATATCTTTTTTATAAAAAAATTTTCAGCCGTTTCTTTCACCAAAATAAAGCCACTTTGTATACATCGAGTACAATGATCAGCTAAGTAGCAGACCGACTGCACAGCGTCTACTTTTGAGTTTAACAGACCAACCTAAATTAGAGCGTAAAGTGTAAACTATCTGTCAAAAGTTCTTATGCTTATACGAAAAGTATAAGACGAACCCAACTAGCGCGGCACCAAGGCTTTGTAATTCGAAAATCCAATATTGACAGCGTGTATAGAAGCGAAGTCAGTTGCAATACTGTTTTTTTCTTTTACAATTTTATCCGCCATTTTGTTAAGTAGTGACATTTTAGCTACTTTCAGATCAATTCTGTGATTTTATTCCTTCTTATTATGGTTATTTAGGGTTTTTTTTTTTTGCAAACAAGGCAAGTAAGCATAACTGTTTTTGACACAATGATAAGGCCAAAATTAGGTTGGGCTTTACGCTCTAACTTAGGTTGTTCCTTATCTTTGTTGTAATATGTATGAAAATGCAGGGAAAATAACGGTATTATTATTCCTTTCATATCATTATTAATGCCCCCGTATTTCTTTTAGTCTTATAAGTTTTCATTTTAAATAAGTTACGTGTACAATCTGACAATAATAATAATCTGAAATTTTTACGTTTATAGTGTCGATAACGATAGTGTGAATGGCTTGCGACATTTGATTTTTGATAGATAATTTCGCATTACTACCAGTTATGGTTTAAAAAAATACGGCGTAGCATATAAATATTTTATAACTTATGAAATTTGTAAAGAATATACAAGAATATATGGAACTTTAGTGGTACATCTGTACTCTAGCAAAACTATGTATGTGACTCCCTAATCAGATACACCTAAATCTATCAAGGAGCCCAGATTTACACAATAAAGCTACCGCTGTTATTGATGCCTGTAAGCACAGTCCCCAATCACATTGTCCATTATCCAGTCCATTCCAGTCCAGTTCATTATCTCACATTGCCTGTAAATTCGGTCTCACACTACAATGATTCATGAATTTCAGGTCCCAAAAAGCGTTTTTTATTCATTCTGCCATTTCTGGTTTCTGATTTTTTATGAACCATTTTAGGCACAATTAATAATGTTTCTTTAAACTTTTTTGTATTACATTTTTAATAGGACTTTTAAAGAATATTTGTAAACTTTTTTTGTTTATTAACAATCTCTTCTTTGTAAGCTCTTTTTCGTGTTCATTCTTTAATAACACACGTGTGCTGATTACAATACCTGTGCATGAATATTCATTGTGGAAGAATATCCATTTTTATATCTATGTTTTTTTTTCTTATTTTTGCTTCTTATCATCAGCGACATCATCATCTATTCATTGTCAGCATCTGCAACGGCAACAGTAAGACCTGAAGATATTCTTAGAATTGCAGCTGCCCAGACATATACATACACAGAAGCAGACAAGACTAATAAACCGAAAATTAAAATCATTTTTACGCCGTTTTTTTTTCTTTTTTTTTTTTGCAGTTGGTAATATTATGATGTTGTTGTTCTTGGCTCAAAATGTTGCACAATCCTCTATATTTTTATTATGCTTGCCAGCAGTTATGTGGTAGTTTTGTTTTTTAAGGGTCCGTCTGTCTTTAAAAGTTTTTTTTTAGTTTTTCATTGCAATTGTTACAACATATTAGTAATTTTGGTTTTTTTTCTAAAACTTTTTCGGTACTTTTTATGTAGTTTTTTAAGCATATTTTTTAGTTCCAATTATACATAAAAGAAAAAAATGTTACAGTCAAACGTGAATACGTGGTAGCTGAAAGAAATATTTTTTCATATATTTTTGTTTCAAGATGTCAAAGCTGCGAATTTTAAAACTATTTTTAATGTCTGAAAACATTACTAAAACTCTTAAGTACACCTATTTTAACTAAGTTAATTAAAAAATGGAGAACAAAAATACAGATAAAACAAATAAAATTGATCACTTTATATTAATTTCCAATTTGGGAGGGTCGTGGTATTGTGGTTAGAGCGCTCGCACAGAAACTTAAACTGCCGAGGTTCAATCTCAGCGAATGACAAAAATTATGAAAAAATAAAATTAGCGGTTTTTTATAAAATTATAATTTAAAAATAAGAGGTGCCCCCCCCCCACCTCCAAGAAGTCCAAGTAACTGTATTTCCATTACCAGTATATCCCACCAAAAACGAATGATCAGGAGTACAGCGCCGGCACCTTCTGGAAAGATAACAGCTATCCTACTGAAGACGCTCGCCACTCACATTAACCATCCACTGACAGATGGGGCAATTGCTGGCGATCACTGGCCTTTGAGTGGTCAAATTGACTGCAACTTCTCTCTTCAACAAAAAAGACGCATAATAACAAAAATAAAAAAAGTCTTTCTTTGTATGTATCTTCAAATTCCAATACAATGCACTGCATGAGTAGGGGTTTACCCCTGAGTATTGGTCTTAAATAAAAAAAGAGGCAGTTTAAAAGAACATTTTCAATTTTTTTATTTACTGTGAACGTAAAGATCGAGCGTTATAACCGTGTTTTACTGTAGTTTCAAAACAATTTTTTTAATTATAATTAAGAATTTTTATTTCTCTAAATATATGAACGAACCCATTTTTTATATTACAAACACTTAAAACATGTGTCTTCATTTAGTTTCCTTTTGCTTCATATAAAGGGTATGAAAAAATTGTTCCCCCTTTTAATCATAATTTTTTTATTTGCTTTTGCGGAAATTGGCACGAGCCCATTGTTATTAAAATTAAATTTTTTTTTTTCCAATATAACATTTACTATAAAAAACAGCATTAGGGGAAGTTTATTGGTATTGCTGCTGCATTCGTTTTTCTATCTGATAACGAATAACCAGAATATTCTGTGTAATGCAGATCAACTTAAACTGAAAAGAAAGTCTCGTTATTAGTGTTGATGGTAAATGCGGACAATTCGATTATAATAACAGGATATTAACACTTGCTTTATAAAAACAATAACAGCCAACTTAAGAAAATTATAGCAACTTTCGATAAATGATATTAATTTATGTTAAAGCAACAACAAAAACAACATGAGCAGCATCAGTACTAATAGTAATAACGTAATAATAATGCTAACAGCAAAGAAAATGCCATTTTATGTTGATTTTAATGGTGAAAAAGGAAGTGATGCATTAGAAATTGTATCACACAATTTAATGTTGAAATTAATACAGTCGAAACTCTCTATAACGAGTTCCAAGGGACTGGATATTTACTTCGCTATAAAGAAAATTCGCTATATGGAAAAGAAAAACAATATTGTTCTTTTTAACATTTTTTATTTGTAGTAGTCAGTTATTTTGGTTTGAAGTACATTTTTCCACTTTTCTTCTTCAATGCAAAGGCAAATGGATAGCGACTGCAAGAAATGTAAGAGATGGTAATGATTCTAGTTGTTACTTGAATAGTTCGGTGGTTCCCCCACTTTTAATTTTATGGTAAATAAACGATTCAAAGCGTCACACTCTGCTTGTGCGTTATGAAAGCAACAAAGTACACACAAAGCAACAATAACAACACCAATAACACAAAGCGACATTGATTTATTTTTTGTGTGCGTGAGTTCGGTTTTACCTAATTCGTTATATGGAGATTGTAAACGCTTCAGTCTTGAAGTTACGGTCGCAAAAATACTTCGTTATAAGGAAATATTCGTTATATGGAAATTCGTTATATGGAGATTATAATACACTCAAAGTAGACCCAAAACACAGTGTTCTTATAATTGCTTCGCAATAAAGAAAACTTCGTTATAAAGGAGTTCGTTATAGAGAGTTTCGACTGTATTTCCTTAACCAATGAAAGCCTATGTTATGCATATGTTTCACTAGTGTTAAGTGATAGTTTTAAAAGATTGGTATTTAAAATCATAGATATACTACGAAGAAGAAAACGGTATTATACTTTGGCTAACAAAATGTATAGATACAAATTTTTGAATAACAAGTGGAAAAGGTGTAGTACGCCATCAATTCGAACAAATTTAGAAATTTTTGCTTTGATATTTTCTGTATATTAGAAGGTACGATGTTCACTTGTCCAATTCCGTCTACTTTTAAACTGATTTCTTCAATGATACACAAGGTATTGAAGTACTCTGATCTGTAGATCAATTATAGTCCTCAACTTATCTAGCTTCCCTAATTTTGCCGGTCTGGCAAATTTCTAAATGACGGCTTATGAACATTTTGACAATACCAAATCCACTAGTATGTGCTCTGATAACTCGATTGTGTCGTCACATAATCTGCGCAAACCACTCCAGTCGTTTGCTATCCTATTTAGAAATCCATAAAGCCTGCAGTGAATGGTTAGGAGTTCCATTCAGAGTAGGAAAATAAACAAAACTGAACGTTTGATCTCATTTTGTTGTATTCTTTACAATGAGTAAGACAAAAATAAAACAGGAACAGTGAGAAAGATTGTCCCATTTAATTTTGTATATTGTTTTTGTTTTGAGTACTACAAATACACTAACTCAAATGTGCGTAGGTACAACAAAAAATGAATGAGAAGAAAAAGAAAAGAAGAAGAGAATAAAAAAAGAAGAAGAGAAAAAAGAGCAAATTATACGAATGTGACGGAATAACAAAGCAAGCACAAGAGCGAAAAGCTAATGTTTCATTAGCGCTCTTTCTCATGTAGAAAATATTTGTTTTGGTTTTGCTCATGTACAATACCATTAACAAAATTTTGAAAAGTGTATGACTTTGTTGTAACTTTTGCGAAATATTTTGTTTGTTTTCCCACTCTGGTTCCATTAATACCCTCAGATCATCATATTATCTCTTGCTCTAATAGTTGCCGAGTAAAAGTCTAGATACTCTATCACCTGTCTGGCTCAAAAAGAGTAACCACCGCTCATTATCCTCTGTTTACCTCGGTGTATTTTTCCGAAATCCGAAAAGGGTTCTGGCCCCATCATTGGATGTTTCAACTTATGTATTGTGTTGTCTCTGAAGTTATTTTCACACTATCTTCGTTTTTATTATAGCATTTGGCTTCTATTCTTTTAATAAAATTAAGTTTTTTTTTGTTTGAAATTTTAAATTGATCCATTAAGACATGTGTGGCTTAAACGTTTATCTACTAATAATTGGCTATTTCAAGTGAATACCGTTACTTCTGAAACTGTACACCTTGAGGCAAGCAAGCACCATATATTCGTATTTCTTATGTATCGTATCAAAATATACTTTTTTCTTTTATTGTTTTGTTTTTGTTATCAGAGTTGAATGATCTCGGTTTTTTGCAGACAAATATTCCACCAATTGTTTGCAATACTCGTTAAAACTGCTGACTTACAATCACATACGAATACACGTTTTGACATTTTAGTGCTTCTATTGCTGTTTTTCTTTATTTTTTGGTTTTTTTTTTTGATTCTATTAAGAATAAAAGAACGTAATTTCTATAGATACTCGTATTTATTTATTTTCTTTTTATTTTTTATTTATGTATTTCTATTGAATAAAATTTATGTGAATCATGTTTTTATTACATGTGAAGAATATTATTTGTTTTACGACATACATATAAACAAATCAGATTTCAAGTTGTTGATATAATTTTTATAGCGATGACATGCACTCGTATTTTATGGCTGTGAGCACAAAAAAAAATGGTATTCAAATAAAACGGTATTGACATGGCGATTTTCCCAATTCAATTCATATGCAGCAGAACTTTTAAACTCAAAAGAGAATCAAAAACAAAATTTGTTTTAAATGTGCAAAGAATTTTAATTATTTTTTTATATAGAGAGGTTATGTTTTTGTCAATATAAAACGAAAAAAAAATTAAATAAAATAACCAATTCAAAGAGTTTATAAAATTATATAATAAAAAAAAAACCAAAAGAAATGGCCTTATTTAAGGTTAACAATGATGTTTTTTTTTTACATTTTACATTTCTTTCCTTGTTACTACAAAAAGTTTCAAGTTAACAAACATTCACTTCATTTCCATCAAACACTCTCTAATGTTAATAGAAAAAAATTAAAATTTTTTTTAATATTGAAAATTATAAGAAAATCTGTTTGTCGTGCCATGACTTGTAGTTTTAGAAAAAAGAAAAAAAAAAAAAAAAATTAAATGCGCTTGCGCGAGCACTTTCAGTTGCGGAAGGAAATGCGGGGTTTCAATTTCACTTTGCCTATTACACTGTACACGAGTATTATTATGTTTTGAGGAAATATCATAAAATAATTTGATCAACATTTGCAACTACAATTGCAACAACAACAACAACAACGAAAACAATAATAATGACTATTATAAAGTAATAGCAAACAAATTACCACTATACTTAGACTTTATTGTTTTAACCAATGGACTAGTAGTCCAATCAAACATTATCCATCACTCACATTGACATTCAGTGGAAAAATTTAAGGAAAGAAATTGAAAAATTTCTTAAACAAAATGATAAAATTCATAGAAATCCATAAAATATTATAACAATAAGCAAAAGAAAAGAAAAGGAAAGGAAAGACATAATAATTGTCAATAAATGTTTTACTGTTGCTGTTACTTAAGCAACAACATATCAGTTGCTGTTATCCATCAATCTATCAATCAGTTAGTCATGCATTTATCAATCTATTTATCAAATCATTCGACCGAAATACAATATGATTTCATTGATCATTGACTGACGGAATAACTGACTGGCTGATTGGAAAACACTTAATGCCTAATAATCATCTTTAATGGATTTACATTCTAAAAACTCATGAAACAATTTGTTGTCGCATGAAACAATTTTTGTACATTTTCACTTGTAAATAAAAATACGTTTAATGCATTGAAATTTTACAACTGCTGCAATAGCCTAAAGTTACTTTGTTAAGTGTTGAGTTCAATGAACTTATTTTATAAACATTAACACGTATTTTCAAATCGATATTTATGACAGTTTTCTTGATTTAAACATTCCATTTTATCAAAAAATAAGCTCAGAATTGAATTTCGTTATGTGGAGTCAGAAAATCGTTTAATATAGCTCAATTATAAGGGATCTTATTTATCAAATGCAATAGAGTCTGTTTAAAAACGATTTATAGGCATATATTTGGAAACAGAAATATGTCATCATACCCTGTGCTATTACCTCTCATTACCTTGTCAACAGTCGTAGAATCAGGTGTCATTACATTAAAAGTTTTTAGAGGTAATATTTGTTTAGAATATTTGCTTAACGTTACATTTTTTATAGCTAATTATTCTGATAATCACCCACTGAGAAAGATGTGCAAAGAATTTAACAACATCTTCAGATTTATTGAATGTTTTTTAAATCCTAGTATAGTAAGGGAAAGAAGGAAGGAAGGAATTGCTTTTTTGTAAATTAACGACAATCCATTTATTGTATAATATATTCCTGGAAATTACAACTGCAATTTGCCCTCCTCTTATTGAGATTCATACTCTATGTATTCATCTGAAATGGTCAAACTTTCTATATATTCTAAAATCCTTTTTTTTATAAAAAATTAAATTTGGAAATGATGCTATAAAGAGTGATTTGTCTAGAAATGAGTAAAAAATAATAAAAATTTATAGCAGTTCGAATCCTTGAAGAACTTTTGAAAAATACTTTTTGGTGTAGCCTTAAACACTATTTTCTATCTATTCTTTTAGTTGTAAGAAGAGAAAAACCTGGGCTATCCAAATCTGGTAAATATAGTGAAGATCTTTTTTGATTTATAAATATTTCATAAATTACATATTAAGTTTTCTTTTATTACATGCCAATTCCTGTGGTACTTTTTTTTAAGTACTTACGTTTTAAAATTCCTTTTAAATCACAACATTTATTATTCTATACATGCCAGTAAAATACGCAAATAAATCTTTTTTGCAAAAGGCAAGAATAATTCAAAACCAAATTTGAAATAAAAAAAATGTGCAAATTTGTATTATTGGCAAATATTTTGAATGTTGCCTCTGCCAGGCTTTAAAAATGAAAAGTTAATACCCTCTAATTTTTTCTTTTTGGAAATATTAGTAAAATTAGTGTTGTTGTTGTTTTAAATATTTTCTTAATTTAAAAAAAAAAAAACTTATGAAAAAATATATTTTTTTTATTCAAATATATTTCATATTTAAAAAACCTTCTTTTACATTTTAAACACGTTTATCTTCTTTGTCTTACTTTAAATGGATGACGACTGACTGCCTATTTGACGGACTGTCTTGAAAGTCAATGAATTATAAAAATTAATAGCCATTCAGTTAAATTATTGTTTTTCTGTTCGTTTTTTGCAAAGTACTTTTTTGAATTTATGAATACATGTACATATACGGTCAAAATTATAAGTACACAAGTAGGTTTTATCTTTTACAACAACAAATAGAAAACTAAAGCTTTTTATTTTTATGAAAATACGAGTACTCAATAAATATTATTTTTCTGAGTTTTTTAAAAATAAAAATGTTCTTATGAACTAATGCCCGTATTCATAAAAATTAAAATTGGTGTATAGAGTGCTTATTTGCAATATTTCTATGGAGTAATTGTCAAATAAGGAATTAATAAAACTGTTTTATTTTTTATGAATACGGACATAATAAAAAAAAAACAACTTCTTCGAGGCTTCAGCATATACTATAACATGCAAAGCTCCACGGCTACAGTCGTACATGTCGTCGATGCTGAATAATGTGGATAAAATGGAATAAGAGGTCAAAAACAAAAATAAATTGTAATTCTGTTTCATCCAAAAAAGATGAAAATTACAAAAACCGCAATGATAGTGAGAAAAGGAGAATATGATAGAAACTGTTGTTTGACTTTACTTAGACTTACTCATCCAAATGTATGTTCTGTTTGGCTAATGTACTATTCCTTCACGGAAATCATTTCTGCTTTGATTACCAAAAATATTCATTGCAGTTATCTGACGAAACAAAAATTAATTTAAACAAATTGATCACTTTTCCTGGGGCTCGAACTCGAGTCTTCAGCATATAACTAAGTAAACTTATGGTTACGGCAACTCGTATGACAATTTAACAATAAATTTTAATCTTGTCTCTACTTGTGCAAATGAGTTTTATGCATCGCAAGCTAACTTATAATAGTTAGCTGAATTTTATGTAGAGTTACAATCGTTTACCTAGCTCCTATGACAGTGTGCTTAAAATACCCCACATCATTCTACAAGCGACTATTTAATCATTATTTTGGCCTCATGGCTAAATAAAATATATTACGCTACTTGTAAACGGTATGAACTTTCGGATTCTTCGCCAGTGCAGCTTGGCTTGTAGACAATGTCAAACAGCAATATTCTCGAATGACATGATTGAAATTCTGCTAACTTGCTACTCGTAATATAGCAACGGAAACGTGAAATTAAAAGTAAATGAATAACTTAAAAATATAAGTGTACTTGTAATTATCGCCATATATGTATATTGATATATATATATATATATAAACGTATTAGTATGTATGGATTTATGTAATTCTGCAAACATTTTTATATATAACATGTATGTATGTAATATACGCTGAAATAAATATATACGTACATTTACATACATATATGTACATGTAGTCCCATATTATAACTGTATGTAACATGTAATATTACGTGTAATTATGCGTTTGACATTTAAGAAAAAATTAATGCTTAGTATAAATATTTCTTAAATAAACTATTAAAACTAAAAGTCAAACTTAAATGCTTTATTGAAAAAACTACGAGCATTTAAGTTGAATAAAAAGGGATTAAAAACTTGTTCGTCAAAAAGTCAAGTTTAGTACCTACCAGTGAATTTATTAATAAATAATTTGAATTTAAATTTAAATTTATAAATCATTTTATTTAAACGCTATCTGTACACTGTCCATAAATGCATAAATATTTGTTTATTTTTTAAGTTTGTTTTTCATATTCTGAATCAGTTTTAAAGTTCATTTAACTCTTTAAACAGATATTTTCTAAATAAATATTTTATTATTGTTTTTGAATCGATGTTTAAATATGTGGCAAAAGCAAATAGTACATTCATGTTTTAGTACTTTTACGCTTTATGTTAAAATTATTTTTATAATTTTTCATAATTACAAACAAAACTACAATTTTAAATGCATTTTAATTTGTTTGTAGACAAATATCAGTTTTTTTTTTGCTTTTGTATTTGTTTAGGATTTTTCTTCTGTGATATTTATCCCCGAATTGTTGAAACTTTTTTCATTATCATTTGTATTCAAATGCAATTTTCATTATGATAATTATAATGATGATGATGATGATGATGTTGTTACGGTCAATAGACCATGAGACGGAAATACAAAGAAGAGACGCCCAACAGGCCAACAGAGCAAAAGAATAGGCCAACAACTGTCATGTTATACATACATACACATGCATGTGTATAAATACGTACGAGTATATGACAGAGATTTGAATCACAAAATATTACAAATAATGATGACAATAACTTGCTTTACTACGACCGCTAATGGTCATTGGGTGAATTAAATCAGGAAGTTAAAGAAATATAATATTTTTGTATATATTAAATATTTTTATTTGTTGGTATTTAATGACAATGCCAATTATTAAATTAAATACGAAAAAAAAGTATGACATCGTCATAGTTTTAAACATTTTGGAAATATTATACACCGTCATTCTACACCACTTCCAGTTTATGTTGTATTTTAATTCCTTATTGAAATTTACTACTACCATGAGATCATATAAACGCGAGATAAGCGAGTGCTTAAAAGGAACTACAAGGTCTTACAGTTGTACCTTAACTAACCGGCTCGAGCAGAAATGACTTTAGCTTAGGATAGTGGAAAAACATGGATAACTTCTGTCATATATAAACACAAGACAACAAAAACATATCTATTTTACTAAGATTTAATAATTACACAGAATAAGTACTAAAAATCGAATTTCATATTAAAAATGCAAAAAAAGTACTCCGAGGTTTTGTTCGAGTAAAATTAAATTCGATTGCTTTCATTAACTGCTCAAGTTATTTTATATTTTTAATTCTCAAAAAAATGATTTTATTACATATTTATTAAGGTATTGAAAGATTTCCACTCTCAGAATTATATTACAATTTCACTCGTATTTGTTTTCTATAACATACCCGAATATTTGTATATGACGTATGAAAATGAAGAGTACCAATTTTTTTGGACGGCTGATAACGGCAATAAACAAAATTTCCGTTATTAGGAAAATTTTCTACTGCGCAGATGTCGAAGACTGATGGTGTTGTGCGACATGAAGTTTTAACGAAAAATTAAAAAAAATTTATATATTAGAGTTCATTTTATATTTAACATATCTGTGGCAATATGGAAGAATAGCTTAAGTCGACATAAGTTTAATTAACAGAACAGAACTAAAAGCTAGGATAAAAACCTATGAACAACACCTTAGCCAAGATCATCACCACTTCACAACAAAAAAAGAAAAATAGGGCAATTGCTGTTGATCATTTCAAGGTTGAAGGTATACCACTGACAGCAATTTGTCCCATATAAGGTGCTTAAATGGAACTAAGTATATCTTTAAGCATTCCATTACAATGCACAGCATGTGTAGGGGTGTAGTCCCTGAGTATCGGTCTTATAAAAAAATAATAATTGTTTGACTTTGTAAGTACCAAATAATCTTTTGTTTGCAGGATTTCTTCCAAAGAATCATATTCCAAACGATTACGTACTTTGCTGTCAATTTGACCCCTCAAAGGCCTTCACCCTTGAATGAACAAACAGCAATTGCTTCATCTGTCGGTGGATGTTGAATGTGAATGGTAAGTGTCGTCTTCAGTAGATTAGCTGCTATCTTCCCAGAAAGTGGTGGTGTACTCCTGATAATTGGGTTCTGGTGAAATGGATTAAGATGGACTTCTTGGAAGGGGGAACCTTTTATTTTTTTTATCTTTTTTTAAATTTAATTTTTAATTTAAATTATAATTTTAGAAAACCGCAAATTTTTATTTTTATAAATTTGTCCTTTGCTGGGATTGAACCTCGGTCGTGTGATTTGTAAGTTTTGTTTCTTTTCCTTTTTAAATAGGAAATGTTGTTTCTCTAAACTCTGAATCAATTCTTTGCTTATCATGAACACGAACAGATGTTTTTCTTCATAATATTTTTCTTAATTAAGGAAAATGACATAAAATCGTCATTTTAGTATTTTGAGGGGTAAAAATTGTCAAAATGCAGAGAAATTGTCAATTCTGGCAATAGTGCTCGCGAGATATACTCTGCTTTTTAGCCTATTTTGGTGCCTTTAGTTTTTCACGTATTAAATGTTTAAATTTTGTTTTATTAAATTTATCAAGATGTTTATAATTTAGACACCTTAAGATAGAAAATAAGGATGCTGTGAATGAACAAGAGGAAATTTATGAGGTCTAAGTCTATAGTAATTATTTCGGAGTAGTTAACTTATTATAATTTTTCTGGCAACAATCGTAAAAAAACTTGATTTCTAACATTTTTGCGAAATGCTAAAATTTTTAATTTATTTTTAATATATATTTTTATGAATATAATATGATTTTTTATATTTTTTAATATTTAGAAACTTTTAACAAAACATGTGTGTGAAAGTTTTGCAGTTTTGGGCAATAAAATTATATAATTTATTATAAAAAACTGATTATAATGCATACATGCATACATACATATGTAAATATTATGTATTTGTATTCATCATGGTTTACTATGAAAATTGACAGAACAAAAATTCGTGATGTGGTATTAATTTTCAATTTTGACAGGTGTTATAAAAAATCATTTGATTTTTTTTTTCTTCAATCTCAAATAATAGCGATTTCTTTCCGGTTTTTTTTTTCCTTCTTTTTTTTCAACAGCAAACATATTTTTAACAAAGTCATATTATATACTCGTATATCGGAACAAAAAGATTAAAAAAAAAGACAATGATTTTTGAATAACTATGATTACAAAAGATTTTATAACTTAAACACATCTATAGAAAACATGTGTTTGTACATACATATGTTTGCATATTTGTTTGTACAATTTTATGGCTTCAGCGCTCAGCTTCTCTGTAAAATTTTTGGGTACCAAAAAATATTGGTTTTTTGGTGTTAATAAAATTGTAACTTTTACTTTTGAAATTAACATCTTTGAAATACAAAAGTATTATTTACAAATTTGGGTTAAAAAAGTCGTTGTTTTTTGTCTAAAAAATATATTCATGCACGAGAACTTTTAGTATCTTTTTTTTTGTGTGATTTGTATCTTGTTTTGGTCCATCATGCATAACTTTCACTGGCTAAATCCATTTTATTCATTTTAACTTCAGTATACAAAACCTATTACAATAAGAAAACAAAATGTGTTGTTTTTTTCTTCTTTTAAGTAGTTTGTTAAGAAGATTTGTTTCATATATATTTTGCAATAATAATTTCTTGTAAATTTAAAAATAAATAAAAATTTCAATAGAAAAGCAAAAGTAATCGTATACAAATCTCAATAAAAGCCTTTAAGCTAAAATAAAATACTTATAAAATATTTAAATTCATTAATAATTTTGTGATTTATAGTATATACTATGTATGTATAGAAATTAATTAAATAATATGAGTAACACTGGCAACAACAAAAAATGTAAATTTTATTCATTCATGTGTAATGGGTGTCATACTGACTGACTATCCATACAGCATTACGAATATATTTTTATTTAGTCATTTACATATTTATTTTCTCATTTAATCATTCATTCATAAAGAGAAGTATAAACTGTCGTGCTCAAAAGTAGCAGTGTGATAGCCTAAATATAATTGCTGAATTCACAAACTTCTGTGTCATTGTATGCTATTATCAAAAACAGTTTTTGTTTGCTTTCTTGTGAACACCTAGTGTTACATTGTATTAATGTACGTTGTATCGAAAACGTCAAAAATCAAATAATAAGAAGAAAAGCACTTTTTACAAATAGTTAAATGTACCTTATACGAGTATTAATTTCATTTCTTCATTATTATACTTCGTTATCTTTTTCTTTTAAATAAATTTACTGCTTACAATAAATAAATTTTTTTGTATTTTTATTCTTCTTTTCAATAATAGGCATTCACTTTACATTAATAGCATAAAAACCAATACAACCTTTTAAAAACCCATGAAAAATAATTGCATGATTGCATAGAATTTTGTAATAAAAATTACCAACCAAAAGCATACACTGTGGTAGTATAAAACAACGTAACAACGATACAAGAGTCCTGTGAATTCGATGAATATGTAATCAAGATATTCGACAATGAGAAAAAATTCATATACACCAAATTCTATTTTTACACGATTTGATTTGGTTGAATATGAAAACGTACATATTCCAATATGATGGTGTATCTTCCCATACAGAAAGAAAAACAAAAACATGGCTACAAGAGAATATAATTGATATCTTGAATTGGCCATTGTCAAGCCTAGACCTCAATCCAATAGAAAATCTTTGGGCACTTATGAAAAGAAAATTGAGGAATGACCTACAATGATTTGTTAGTGGGTTAAAGGCTAAAATACAGAAAATATGGGACTTAGTAACTTCTGCAGATTGCAAAACTTTGATAAATACGATGCCACAGCGCTTAGATGAAAATAAAATAATACATTTTGTTATTGTTTGCTACGTTTGCAACTCTTTCAAGACCGCTTGCAACAAAGAGTTATTAAGGCTACAATTTTCTGATAAATTAAAAAAAAACAAAAAAGAATTGTCATTAGGCCAGGCCTTTTGTTTTAAAATATTTTAAACTGCCCTTAACGAATTTGAAGTGTACTTTAAAACAAATTGTTTATAAAATACATACAGCAACTAGTCTTTAAGAAATAATTTAGTTCGTCGCTGACGACTCTTATAATTTTCTTAACGATAATATTGCCGAAATCTTCGTGTATCTTATTTTATAGTCTATATTCTCAAAGCTGTCATATTGTGTTATAAAGGAATATTTTTACAAATTGGGAAAGACCACATTATTCTGCTTTATTTTGACTCTCAAAAAAATTTTTATAAATTATCTTTAAATTTACTCATAAATTATTCGTTAATGCTTAATTATTAAGTCAAAAATTAAAGCCATTTTACCGAAAAATTTTTGTGTTAACTCTCAAGTAATTTTAAAGTGTTATTTCAGCACTTTGTTTCCCACAAAGTTTTGTCACCATAAAAGAGAGAAACATACTCGTAAACCGCACCTTTTACAAATAATTAAAATAAAATACTAATAAAAAATATATTTAAAACTCATGTTTTATTAATTTTCTGATTATAATTTTGCTTTCAAGTCTACTTTTTAATACTGAAATAAATAATAACTTAAATAGTGTTAAAGCACTTTAGTTTTTATAAAACGGAATTTAAAAATAAAATTTTAACCCATTTTCTAACAGAAAAGAAGAAACAACAACAATCGAAAACAGTCTGACGGATCTAGAAAAGTCATATAAATTTCCTTTTCTTTAAATGGATTTCCACTTTGTGCGTTTGTTGGCTTGTCATATTGACATTTAAGGTAAAAACTATTTTTCCTATGGCCAAATTTTACGCAAACAACAAAGAAACAAACAAAGAAACAAGCAAACTAAAAATAAAAAAACGTAATGACAGAGATATGTTGCAAACAGACATAGACTCATATTAAAACAGTTGAAACAACACACAGTCAGACTTTTAATTTGAAGTCAGAAAGTTGAGATAATTGCTGCAATAGGTTTTTTTCTTTCATACATAAATTTAGAACAATTTAAGATATCATTTATTTTATGAATGAAAATTTTATATGTATACCCGTATGTACTTGCTTTATAGAAAACAGATAACTAAAGTAATGTATTGTCCAAACACATACATAATTGTTGTTTTAATAAAAATACAAAATCAATGGGAGAATACTTTTAATCTATCCAAAAGTCCCTAATACCTTTTCAGAATATTTCTGTACAAACTTTAAGCCCTTTTTCAATGAGTTCCTGCAGCTCTAGCGACTGTACTGTAGCTTTAGACTTGATCTTCTATAGAGAATGAATACATACATACCTACATAACTGGCCCTTTACAACCCTGTGTCAGGATTACGGCCTAGCTTCTCGCAGCACTCATGTTGTGTGTGTTAATTTTTTCCCATGAGTACCGGGACCTACAGTTTAAAGTCGACTCCGAACGACAGATTTGAGAAGCTTTTTCATGGCAATTAATTACTCCCAGAGCTTTTGCCAGAAGACTGCTGAGAGGTAGTCGCCGAAAGAAATAATTGTTTCATATTTCTTTTTTTTTAAAGATGTCGGAGCTGAGATAGAATAGATAGAGAATTAATAATATTTGTTATACTGTGCGTTATATTTTCTGGTATACTGTGATTTTAAATTTCATTGATAAAAATAAAAACAACCAACAATCTCCACAACCAGACTTATAGAATTACACTTCCTAGAAGTAAAACTGTGTGAATGAGTGATCGAATGAATGAATGAAATTTGAAAATTTCTCTAAATCTTTACTTAGGTTGGTCATGTATTTTCGTTTTTCTTTTTTTTTAAGGAGAAAATATTTTGAAATGTTCAATTCTTAAAGCAAAGCAAACAGACAGCTTGCAACGAAGATGTGTTGTTGATTTCCTTTTTTGGTCTGGTATTGCTTTATAAGTTTTCTTTCTATTTTTTTTTTTTTGTTTTTTTTTTTGGGTGGGAAGAATTTTCTTCTACAGTACAGAAGCGTGTTTTTACTTAAGTTTTTTTTTTCTAAGAGCCAATATCCATGCCCATGTACATATCCATGTCTAAATAATTGTTTTTGATAACGTTTCGTTAACGAGATGTTGCTGCCAACAAAAAAAAAAAATGTTACAATGGGAAAAAGTTGTTGGCGCATGTTTAGAGGCATCTAATATGAGGGAAATAAAACTTCGTTTTCTAACATAAAATGTGCGTTTAACGCACTTGTTAACCCAGTTATAATGTTGTTGCTTTACCAGCATAATTTTGTTTTGGCCATTGGCAAAAAGTGAGTGACATTGATTCATGTTGTGTGACAGTGAAATTATTTGATTTTAAGCAGAAAGTGAATTTAATTTACAAAAAAGAAAAAAATCAAAGTTTTACTTTTTTGTTGCTAATTTTGTTGCTATAAAACAGGTGTCTGTGCACTAGTTTTTATCTTATTTTTTATTTTTAAGCTTTTTTATGACCCAGTTTCAATGATCATGGTTGTACTGTTTAAAAGATAAATGTGCATATGCAAATAAAATCATTTTATGTTTTATTAAAAAAATATTTAAATTATAGTGTTAAATTATTTATTTATTTATATATTTTTTTTCTTTCAGGTAAGCTTTCAATATGCAACAATAGATGTAAATCAGGTATTTTTAGTTATAAAAAAATTCTTTTAAATTTTAACTTAAAAAAGGACTCATGGAAATGCTCCATTTGAACCAGAAATAGGGATGCTCACTTAAGAACACATCCCTATTCTTTTCCATTAAATACTTCGTGAGTTCGCATCATTGTTCATGCCTCATATTGATTTCATTTTTAATTGAAAAAAGAAAAAAATTATGTTTATTATTGCAAATTACCAATAGTAAATGGTAGAAAGTAAACTTTAACTTAAAAGTTAACGTTAAATTTTTTGGAAAGATAGAAATTCTCCTAACTTTTAACGTGAGGGTTTAACTAAACGTAAGTTTTACTATCGATTACCTTATTCGAAAATTGTAATAATGACTCCTAGTGGTGTAAATTTATTAATTTTTTTTTACTAAACTGCAAAAAATGTTTACAAATTACTCTCATAAGAAGCAGAGTGACAAAGACCATATGCTCGGTGCAATATCGTAGACACGTAGTCTCTTGTGGTAGTCGAACATACAACCCTCACACTAGCAGTCTAGCACAACTGCCCACTAGGCTTCTAGGGTACCCAGTAAAATTATTTATTAACCACTTTATGAAATAACAAAATAAAGTGTAATTTAAGTATTCCTTATGTCTAAATATGATATTAAATGTCTCATGGTACTGTATGTTCATTCTAAAAACTGCATTTTATAATCAGCCCATACTCTCAGAGGACTTTCATTAAACTGACTTTACAAATAATTCCGTATTTTATTAGAAAGACTTTCTTCAGTTCCTTTTGTTTGTGGTGATCACTTTATACACTGAAATCCATTGCCTTGTTTACCGGTTATTTACAACTTTAAATTGCAGCTTTTTTATACATAGATCGTTTAAAATATGTCGTAGCATCGATATTGTTCAGTACCTCGACGTTTACATGAGGCATCGTATTCAAAACATCGATGTTGACTATTCATCAATAAATTTCTTTCGAGCATTTTTTTTTTCTTTGTGGATCATTGATTACTGAATACTTTCCTCGATAATGGAGCCCTCATTATCATGATCGGACAAATAGAAATTATCACTATAACCTCTTAAAGTTAATTATAGGTAGAATTTTTGATGTCAGAATTGCCGATGTCAACATTTTTTTTTATAACATACATACATACATACATACATAACTGGCCTTTACAACCCTGTGTCAGGATTACGGCCTAGCTTCTCGCAGCACTCATGTTGTGTGTGTCAATTTTTATCCATGAGTACCGGGACCTACAGTTTAATGTCGACTCCGAACGACAGACTTGAGAAGCTTGTTCATGGCAATTAGTTACTCTCAGAGCTTTTGCCAGAAGACTGCTGAGAGGTAGTCGCCGAAAGAAATATTTTTTTCATATTTCTTTTTTTGAAGATGTCGGAGCTGGGTGTCGAACCCAGGGCTCATGTCTTAGTAAGCCAACACACTAACCACTAGACCACGGCACTACAGATATCAGAATTGCCGATGTCAAAATTTTTTTTTATAAACGGTAAACAAAATAGTTTAAAAGAACCCTAAAAATTTCCCAGCGGCTAACTAATCTGAGTATTTGTCTTTTACGGGAAGTAACTTTCTCTATATTCTGCTGTAAAAAGAAATTTTAAAATTTTAAATCTATTTGATAATTATTAAATCGGTCTTAAGATCTTAAAACGGGTATTCCTTACAACAATTCATACCATAAGAATTTTAATAGCCTAAGATCCTAATACTGGTATTCTTATGAGAATTAGCATCCGTTAAGGAAAATGTACAACAACAGCAGAAGAATATCAGTATTTAGGATCTTAGGTTATTAAAATTAATACGATAAGTATAATATACATTCAATAAATATTCGAATTTAATTCGAATATAATATATAATAATTATAAAATTTTTTATAATACAGTTTATGTAGTTTTTTTTAATTTTCAATGATAAAGCTATCAAAAAAAAAAAAATAAAAAAAAAATAGAAATTCGAATTTGTCAAAACAAATTTAAGGTCTTATATTCTTGTTATAATGATACTGAAATAATACAAGGCGTCAATGCAATACAGAACGTTAAGAGCTCTGTGCATTGTTTGCCCATGTTTTGACATGTTCTTGTGTATTCTTCTTATTAGTGTAGAATTTTTGTAACCACAACATCCTTAAAACCATTGATGTTTTGAGATTATTCTATTACTTCATATGGCTTTGCTTTATTCTAAAAAAAATTTTAATTAGTTCAGAAAAGCAAGTGTAATACTTAAGAGCTTTAAATTGTTTTGGATAATATTTCGAACTGATTTAAAATGTTATTTAAAAGAAAACAATTTTTTGTACAACTTTTATCCGTTACAAATATGATTTAAAACTAAATTCGATTTGTGTTGTTTGAAACCTTAAACTTTTTTGTATGTTTTTATATGAAAAAAATTAAAGAAAAATAAAAAAAAAACAAATTTAAGCATAAATCACGATTTTCCCTATTCAAGATCACAAACTAAAAAATCATTGTGCCATTATTGTGTTCACAAATCAGCCACGTTTTAAGGCAATTTACAAAAAATCCGAAACACTAAAATTCATAATCATAATAATGCAGCACTTGTGGTAAAACATGTTGTTTAAGAAAAAAAAAAAACAAAATAAATGTATTACAAAGTTGAAGCCACAAAAAGAAAGATATCGTAGCAACAACAAATGCACCACTTCAAATACGATTGAGGCTAATAATACTTGTTGTTGTGGCTGTTAATATTGTGGTGGTGTTGTGTTATTGTCAACACTAAAAGACCTTTTGCACTTGATCTTCTTAATGAACTTTTGCCATAACGATGGTTTTCTTTACTTGCGGGTATTTTATGATTTTATTTATAAATTCTATGCCACATAAAAATACTCTGGTGGGTTTAAATAACCGTTTTGGTTTAACTTTTTAATAGTCTGACGTACATTAAAGCCTTTAAGTGTTTTTTGTTGTATGCGATGTAGTTGTAACAACTAAATTATTTTTCATTAAAGCCGCCTTTTATGGGTTTTTGTAAAGGCATTTTATAAGAATTGTTTTTTGTTTTTCAAAAGAAATTTACCTGATTTTTAATTCTATTTTTATGTTTGCGGCAGTAGCCCTTAAGGGTTTATTTCCTTTTTTTTATTTTTGTTTGAATTTTATTATAGAATACATACATACACATACATACTTACTTACGTATAACAAGCCATAATTCGGTTTTATTGTGAAATCGTAACGATATGATACATATTGTTAAGCAGCAATCACTGCAACAAATTGTTAAATTGTAGCTCACGCTGCTTATCTTTTGGAAAACTATTTTCCGACTAAATTCTGAAACTGGAGTATAAAATCTTTGCAGAGTAATAAATATTATTGGACCTGCCTTGTCTACTTTGTAAAATACACTTTGTTAGATACACTACAACAAAAAAATATTTATTTTAAGTCATACATTAACGTGTGTTGGTTGTTAACTTGGCAGCCATACACGCTCACTCAATACTTTAATTAAAGAATTATGAGTTTCTTTACTTTATTTTTGTTTTGTGGTGTGACAACAATAAAAAGAAAAAAAAAACGAGTATAAATGTAATAAAATGTTTTAAAGTTTTTGAAAATCTTTTGTAACGGTCTAATATTTACTTTTCGTGCTGTTCTGTTTTTGTTTGTTTATTTGTTTATTTTGAAGTTTGAAACTTTTAGTTTTTGAACCGGTTAAATTCTTTATAAACATAATGTAATGGGTTTAATGACTTACTCAGGTACTTTAATTTGTTTTTTGTTTTCTTTAAACATTTAATTTGTTTCTCTTTTTTCTGAAAATTCTTTACATCACTTTATTGTCATACTAACTAAATTATCAACTATTATACAAATTGATGCAATCATTCATTCATTAGCCCTTGACTGTCGCAAATAATTTTTTTTTAAAGCATACGTTCACCTTCATTGTGCAGTAAAAATGACATGAATCATATATGTATGATACACGGACGAATACTGCATACCTTGCTCTAATGAAATCAATAAAAATTATCCTTCCTAAGTTCTTTTAGAACTATATTATAAAACAGGGATGAGCAACACGTGGCCCGTGGGCCGCTTGCGGCTCTTTCAACCTATTTATGCGGCCCGCCAAACAAATGTTGCTGCTTCTCAAAAATACACATAATATATAGACACATTAATCAACGAATTTCAATTACGAAGAAACTGAGAAGAGAGCAGTTTCCATGAAAATGTTTTCCTAACCATTAATTATCGATGTGGATACAGTTCCCGAAAACTTTCAAAGGGAATTGATGGACATGCAGAATAATACTGATGTAAAAAATGTATTTCTCTCAGTAAACATCGAGAATGTTGATAAATCCGACCACCGACCAATTACCACCGATCAAGACTGAGTAATGCACGATTAGAAACTTGTGTATGTGTACCTACCTCATCAATTCCGGCTGATATTGATCAGGTTGTATCGAAAAAACAGTGCCAAATTTCTCATTAAAAATTTCAAGCAAATACTTTTTTTTTTTGGCATTAAATTTTATATTTTTTTATTCTAATTTTTATTATAAATAGAGTTTTGTAAATTATTAGTATTTATGTGCGGCCCGCCAAAAAATTTTAAAATTTATAAGTGGCCAGTTGATTAAAAAGGTTGCTCACCCCTGTTATATAAGGTATAATAACATTATCTGTAGTCGCCGTGGTCTGGTGGTTAGTGTGTTGGCTTACTAAAACGATAGCGCTGGGTTCAAATCTCAGCTCTGACATCTTGAAAAAAGAAATATGATAAAATTATTTCTTTCGGCGACTACCTCTCAGCAGTCTTCTGGCAAAAACTCTAGGAGTAATTGATTGCCATGAAGAAGCTTCTCGAATCTGCTGTTCAGAGTCGACTTTAAACTGTAGGTCTCAGTACTCATGGATAAAAATTAACACACACAACATGGGTTCTGCGAGAAGCTAGGCCGTAACCCTGACACAGGGTTGTATATATGTATGTATGTAAATGGGATATGATTCTCATTTAGTCTATAACTATTTGAACATAAGTATTTATAGTTTTAAATACCATCTTTGGGAAAAAATCTTCTACCAAGTTTCTTAAGCAGAGACGAAATGGCCATCCTCATAAGCAATACATTTCATATTATATTGTTTATGAAAAAAAATTTAAATAATCAAATAATATGTACTTTATAAAAAATAAAATCTGTAAATACTTTCTTGCATTTTGAATAAATTTTGAAGGTTAATAGTGAAAAAGCAAGTTTTTAACGTTATTTGTTTGACTAAAATAATTGAAAAGATGATTACTTAATCCGCATACAAATCCAAAGCAATGATTTTATTTTAAATTAAATTTCATGCAAAATATGTACAATTAATTATTAGTTTTAATATTTCTTTTATGACAGAATGAAAAATAAATAAAAAATTAACTACCCGTACAAAAACTATATAAAAAACAATTTTTTAAATGTCAAAGTCATTTCAATCATTATATGGTGGTTTAAGGTGTTGTTTATAGATTTGGTTATAAAAAGTCAAATTAAAATATAAAAAAGAAATAAATATATATAAAGACAATATGTATGTATGTACAAACAATACATATATACATATGTATGTATATACGAGTTCATATACATATATATTAAAGTACAACTCAAGACAATTGTGTGAATTTAAAGCTAAACCTCAATTAAATACAACCAAAACAAGAAAAGACAGATTACTATTCAAACTAAAGAACGTGTTATAAAGCCAATTATAAACTGAGTGACTTGGTTTTTTTCTTCTTTTTTACTAAAATTCTATTTGAATTGTTTCTTAATTAATTTTTAAATGCTACAACGCATTAAAGAACTTATTTAGACTAATCAAAGTAGTTTCTAAGTTCTTATTATCTAAGACTCAGAGCTATTATTAAACAAATTATTTAAGTGGCTTCAATGGTCAATTTAGCAACTAATCGACAAGATTTAATTATTAATAATATTTAAAGTTAAAGAATACATAGTTAGCGAACCTTAAGAAAAAATAATATTGTTTGTTCTAAACCAATTACTACTTGTCTACTCTATTCTGTGTATTACTATACGATTATTTTTACATATACTTATGTCAATATGTATGTACATATGTATATAGTAGATCCCAATGGGAAAATAATTGTAATGTAATAGCAATCCTCTTAATTTGTTTTTTTTTTATTTTTATTTTTTATTTTTAAGGCCAGCAGTCAGGGGACAGCCCCTACTCATGCAGTACATTGTGCTGGTCTAGGAAAATATGTTATGGGAAGGGGGAAAGAGGGAGTTTTTTTTAATGTGGGGGGTACGTGTTATAGTGGTTAGAGCGCTTGCACACAAACTCAAACGGCCCAAGTTCAAATCCCAGCAAAGCTGAAAACGACAAAGTTAGTTTTTTCAAGTATTTTAATTTAAAAATAAGCCTGTTCATAACGTAATTGTCTCAACAAATGTTAATTCTCATAAAAAGAATACCAGTTTTAGGACCTTAAGACAAATACGATAGATATCCAATAAGTTTTCATAGTTACAGATCCAGTACGTAGTTCCAATTAAAAATTCAAGAAATAAATAATTAAATATGAAATATATTGCTTATGGGGACAACAAGATACTTTTTCCCAAAGATGGTATTAAAACTATAAATGTTAAAAAAATTATTTACTAAATGAGAATTATATCCCATTTAGTATATAAAAAACAAACAAACAAACAAAAGAATTTATTACCATCTTTGGAAAAAAGTCGCCTGACGAAATTCTTAAACAGATACCAAATGATCATGAGGAGAGAAATAAAATTTCTATAATCAAATTTCAATGGATTGTGAATATAATGGAAATGTAGGAAATGAATATATGTATAACACTAAGAACTCTAATGAGACCTTCGTACCGGGGGTTGAAAACTATTTCAATTCCGGTAGGGTTATACATATTCCTTAACATCATGTTATTTCTCATAAGAATGCCAGAATTAGGATCTTCCCAAAGGACTTTTATTTCGTCATATGGGATTTTTTGTTAAAGGGAGTGTTTGTTAAACCGAGTTTCGACTGTATTTAAATTCTGTCCTATTTTACAATGAAATTTTATTACTATTTTAACGTTAACATAATATCATGTAATTAAAAATAACTAATTTTATGTATGTATTTAAATAAAATAATTAATAGTAAAAAAATATAAATATATTTAAATAACTTTTTGTTTTTGTTTTGTTTTTTTTTTTCGATATATTAAGATATTAAGTTTAATGAACTTTAAATTTTATGAAAATTTATTATTTTCATTTATTTAAATTTTTTTTTCATTTATTTAAAATTGTTGCTGCAACATCTAAATTTAAAATCGGATTAATATCTTAATCTCATGATTTTAATATGAAGCTTAACTAACCATAACCATGCCAAACATCAGACAAGTCATTTAGCCAAGTGTTTGTGAGTAGTGGTAGTGCCACACGAGTAACCTGATGCCGTTGCCACAAGTTAAATAAATATTATTGATTAGGAGTTGGGTGTTATAGAAGAAGTAGCAAAAAAAAAAAAAAAAACAAAACAAAAAAAAAAAAAAAAGGCGTAATCTAAATAAATCTCTTTAAATAGGCGACTATTTTATAAACACTTTGTAAAAGTCGTAGTTTTTGTTGACGGTGTTACTGCAGCACACCAAAAAAACCTGCAACAAAAGTCTCTTTTATACCAACACAATAAAGAAAATCACCCGCTGTGTAAATTTGAGTACAAAACTCTTAAAAGTATAAAAGAAAACTAACAATGAATGCAAAAAAAAAAACAACATTAAACAAAACTTTTACTTTTCTTAATGGCAACATGTTGTATTGAAAGAGAAAAAAATTAAGTATAGAAAAGTTTTGATAAACTCCACCAAAAGAAGATGCAAGTAAAAAAAAATCAATTTCAATTTCTACTCGTACGTATACATATGTATATAAAACACTTTATATGCTGATTTTATTTTTCATTTAATTTTTATTCTTTTTTTACACTCTTTTGCCACAAGTGCAATAACGCCTTTTTTATGTTGCCTCTTATAAAAATTAACCCCTCCTTGCCTTTTTCAATGTTCCACAACATACATATGACAGTGACCAAAAAATAACAGCCAGTATTTTATTTCACTGAAACTGCCGATATAATAGCTACCGCTTTAACTTGCCACCAAAAGGTAAGATACCGGAAAATTTACTTTTTTTTAAATTTTTTTTACAAAACAAAGAAACAATTTTTTTGTTTTAACAAAAATTGAAATTGGCGGTATTACGTGTAGTATATACAAATACAGAGAATTAATTTAAAATTAGAAATAAACTGATTGCAATAGTTTTCTCAAGTGGTATTTAAGTGCTAATGGGAACTGACAAACAAATATTTTTTATGATTTTGCAATAGTACTTCAAGTTCAATTATTGTCAAAAGACAACAATTGCATAATTTTTAATACCACCATATGATGTCCATACATTGTTAATAAATTTTGTTCATTTATTGCATTGGAATCTGTGATTTGACTTTGAACGAAATTTCTAATAATTTTATTTTAAAATTGGAATCGATAATAATTTTATTAAAATTATATTTATTATAATTTCCACTTGAATTGTTCACTTGGGTTATTTCAATTAACCTGCAAGAAAAAACATTTAATGTCGTCAAACAAAGGAGGAACCCCAAACTCCCAAAAAGAAAAAAATGCACCACAAAATATACAAAAAAAAAAAAAAACTACCGGTATTTTTTTGTAAAACAGATTTTTTTTACTTTCACTTTTGCAATTAAATGAAACAATCTGGAAGAAAAAAATAAAATATCAAGAAAAAATTATAGTGAATTTTTTTTTCTGTTTTGTTTATAAATATTTTTGTATTGTACTCTTGGTATTATATGAGTTGTCGGCGTGTTATTGTGTGTGCACAGCTTTGCAGGTTCAAGTGAACATTATATTACAGTCAGTGATTGTGTTACTGTTGCCGGTGCTGATTGACTATGAATTTGGTAATACCATTTGGTGATCTTGCCAGCATCTTGCTGCCATAGATCATGTCATGTTTTGGTTAATAAAACAAAAAATAAAAATAAAAGCAAAAAACGTAACAAATTTTTGTTAGTTTGTTGGATTTTATTTTAGTTTGTGGGCTTTTTTCTTTTGTTCAGTATTGTTTTGGCAATTTTTTTATTTTTCTTTTTTTGTCATATAAAATTTTTAATGGCATCCTGTCGATTGTTAAAAAACTTTTAATGTAACAGTCAAAACAACCAAACAAGTATGCATTTGATTTTTTTTATTCAACAAGAAATTGTCAAACAAATATTATTTGTTATAAAAACAAAAATTCACGAAAGTTTAAAAATTATATATATTTATATAAATATGACAGAAATGTATCAAATTAAATTATTATTAAATTTATTTGAATCCGTTTTTGTTTACCGTACTCTGCAAAAGTGGTTGCCGTAGTCTAGTATATAGTGTATTGGCTTACTAAGACGAGAGCTCCTGGTTCAAACCCCAGCTCTGAAAGTGATATGAACAAATATTTCTTGCGGTGACCATTTTTGTGGAACAAGCTCTGAGAGTAACTGATTGACATGAACAAGCTTCTCAAGTCTTTCGCTCGCATTCAGTGTTAAACTTTATGTCCCCATACTCACGGATAAAAACAGACACACTCAATATAGGTGTTGTGAGAAGCTAGGCCGTAACTCTAAAAAACGCCAATTATGCATGCATGTATATATAGTTTGAAGTAAAATTTCATGAAATTTTCGCACAGAAAAAAATAAATAATGTTGAAAATTTAAAAGGTATTTTTTTATAATTTCAAACTATTAGACACAAATAAAAAAAAGGAGTTAAACATTTTATAAAAACAATTTTTGTTTATTTTCCCATTAAATGTTTCAAAGAATCCCTAGAGACAAAAAAATAGATATTTCTGTTTGATAATCATTTTCTTTTTTCTTTTGTGTTTGTTGTACACGAATTGTTTTTCATTCAATAAAAGTAAATTATAAAATTAAGGCAAACAAAAAAAAGGCAAAAGAAAATCAATTGTAATTGTTAACATTAAAAATTAAAAAAGAAAAAAGAAAGCCAAAATACGCTTTAGGAAGCAAACTTACATACTTACACAATCTCACAAAAGTTTACATACCCCCAACGTTTTTTAGTATTTTAATAAAACACTAACATATACGAGTATAAGTACATTTTATTTTTTATTATTTGGAATAATAACAAGAAAAAATTGTATATTAAGAGCCCAAGACTCGGGTTCGAATCTCAGGAGAGGTGTGATCAATTTAATTTTTGGTTTTTTATCAGAAAGGGCAAAAACAAAATAAATTTGTAATTCTGTTTCATCCAAATAAGATGACAATTACAAGAACAGCAATGATGGTAAGAAAAGGAGAATATGATATAAACTGTTGTGTGACTTTACTTCGACTAACTCATACAAATGTATGTACATACAGTAATAATTTCAGTATGCGATTTCCAAAAAAGTGTGAGTTAAATAGTTGATGTTTGGTCTTGAATATGCACAGGACACAAAGAACTCTGATGAGACTACCGTAGCTGGAGTCGAAAACAATTGTTCAGTTTGGCTAGTGTACTATTCCTTCACGGACATCATTTCTTCTTTAATTACCAAAAAATAACATTGCAGTTAAATTTGATCTAATTAAAGCGTTTTCTGATAAAAAACCAAAAAATTGTATAGTTTTTATAGTTTTTTACAAACTTTTTCAGTGGTGTTAAATTAAGGGATTTTTTCCCAAAATGGGATTTTTTTTTTCTGAAATGGGGATAAAAAAATTTATTTGGGGATATGGATTTTATTATGAAATGGCTTATCGATGGGTGTTTCAACAAGTTAATGACCCGAAACACACATCGAAGTTAGCAAAAGGTTTTAAAGTAAAGGCGTCAAGGTCTGCATAGTCTTCATGTAAATCCTATTGAGAAACAGTTTTGGGAATTTGTTTAAAAACTTGTGACCTAAATGCCAAAACTCGTCTTGGACTTTATTAAAATCATGGTAATTCCACTAAGTACAGAGTACCATCTTCACATTCCAATACAATGCACTGCATGAGTAGGGGTTTACCCCTGAGTATTGGTCTTGAAAAAAAAAAAAAATAACAAAATATATGTATATACACGCAAAATTATTGAAGCAGTTTCTGTAAGAATTTTTGGGGATGAACTAGTCAGGATTTTGGGGATTTTTGGGGATATACATTTCAAAATCGGGGATACAAATTGAAAACTATCTGACAACCCTGACGCTTTTGAATGTTTACAGTTCTGGGGCCTTATTCTGTAATTCTCTTAAGTTGAAATGCTAAAATTTGGGGGTTTTGAAACAGGCTGGGCATTAGAATATATAAAATTAAAAAGTTTAGAGGTAATAGGCATGATGTTTTTAAATTAAAATAAGCGTTTAAGAATTCTATTCGTAACCAAAAAGTCCTAAATCAAGTTTATAAATTTTTAGCGATAGAGTTTTAGCTTAGGAGAGTTACAGAATAAGGCCTCTGAGCGAAAGGTTTCTATTTACAACTCTAATATTGCGTTATTTATTTTATTTTCTTTTTTGGATCAGTAAACTTTTGTAAGATTGGGTAAATACGAGTATGTATATGCTTATTATAAATAATTTATAAAACATTTATTTATTCCCAATTTAATATCTTTTAAGATTTTACTTCTTACTTTCTTCTGTTGCCCTATCAAAAGCCGTGAGAAAGTTGCTGCTGATGTTGGTGTTTTTCTTTTTTTCCTCTCTCTCGCTCTGTCTCTCTCTTTATCTTCTAATAAGATGTCTGTAGTTTGTTAGCCAAACTAAACAAAATTAGTAAAATGAAACATAATTGCAAATAACTTAAAGCTAAAATTTTATTAAATACACGGCAAACAGTATTAACAACTCTAACAAAAATAACAACAACAGTTTGTGGTAATTTAGTAGCAAAAGAAGCATAAGCAGCAACAGCAATACACACGGTAATTGATAACAAACAATCATGAATGCAAAGAACAGCATGATCTTCGCTCATTACATGCATTTTGGCTTAAAGCAACGTTCACACTGCTAAAGAACACTACTTGTAAATGCTAATAAGAGACTTTAAATTTGAAAAGCACAAAAAAAAAATTATATAAAAAAAAGAAATTATTCATTTTTTTCTAACTGAAACGAATGCTGTTAGTATTTCCTGTATAATTTCTGTCTAATATGGCGTTTGGTTAATTGTTGTTCTTGTTCGCAAATTAAATAAACATTAAAAAAATTAAGTTGTTAAACATGAGGGTTAGAGGAGAAACACTGTTTAAATTGCAATTTGTATGATGGCCTTTTAACTAAATTTCGCAATTTTAGTGAATATATAATAAGACAGCTAAGCTATTAGCTGGAGTTCATTATAACAAATTAGAATACAGAAATATAGAAAAGTCACTGAGAAAGCTATATTTCAATAATATTTTGAAGTTAATAGTTCTCCTATTTAATAAAAAAAACGCATACACAGACACACAGGACAAGATGTTAAAAGCCAAAATGAAAGTGAAAGGAAACTTTGTACAAAAAAAAGCAATTTCTTGTTGTTGTTACGTACATATGTATGTAATGTTTTTTTTTAGTACATACTCGTATTACACAATCTTTTCTCAGTGTGATGATTGATTACAATTTGAAAAAGTGCCATTTTTTTTCTGATACAAAACTTTTGCTTTTGTTGTTAAGTTTTTGGTCTTAAAATTTCAATCAAGTCTTCTTAAATTTAAAAATAATTGATAGTTTAACCATTTTTAAATGGTGGTCTTTTGCAGCAGGTGATTGAGTGCTGAGTGAGTGAGTGAATGGCTTGATGTGTCGTTGTTGAAAGTGTGCCTTGTAAATTGATTAAATCAATATTTGTTTATATTTGTTAACATGTTTTTAAATACTAATTTAGGAATTTTTTTTTTTTTTTGAAATTACGTGTGCATTAGTTGAAGACAAAACTTTTATAATTAGAAAATAAAAAAGTGTGTTTATGTTTTCCTATAAAATGTTGCCTTTTGTGTCATGGGTGTTTTTTTCTTTTCATTTTCCTTAATAACAAACAAATATTATAGATATCTCAAGTTTTAATTGTACGTTTTATATTGATTTGTTAAATTTTCTTATTTTGTTGATTTTTCTTTATATTTCATAAGTTTATTGATAGAGTTTTTTTTAACAAATTATCAAGTGTTGTTGACTTTATTTCATTGCTGTCATATCCAAATATTAAATAATTATGAATCTTTTACATCTCTTTGGTGTACAACATTTTGTAATACAACTAATTGCCTTCTAAATATGATTTTATGTTGTAACATTTTCTATAAATTGAATTTGAATTTTAAATGGGCTTTCTCTTTTTTTCGTTAGCTGACAATATTTAAAAAGATATTATGTTATAAAATTTTTGTATTTGTATATTTTGTAATATGCAAATTAAAGAATAAACCAAAAAATATTTATGATTTTATAATTCCATACAAGTAATCAAGTAAAAAAAGAGCTTTCCAATCGTTTACAAAATTATTGATAATATTAACTTTAAGTAGTTCTATTTTTTGGTGAAACATCTATAAATTTAACAAGGAAGTCCATCTTAACGAAACCGCTCCCTGATATTTCCAATCTATTCCACCAAGAAAACGAATGATCAGGAGTACAGAGCCACCTTCTGGGAAGATAACACCTAACTTACATAAAAGAAGATGCCCACCACTCACATTCAATATCCAGCTGGGGAAATTGCTGTTGATCATTCAAAGGTGAAGATATAACTCTGGCCTTCGAATGTTCAAATTGACAGTAGTTTGTCCCATTGACATAAGGCGCTTAACATCACATCTTGACATCTATCTATCTATGTATATCTATATATTCAACATTCCATTACAATGCACTGCATTTAAATATTAGGTGTTTTAAATAAAAACAAAAGTACTTGACATAGGACGAAAGTAACCCGAAGGTTTTCTTTCTAGAATATATAACTTACCAACCCTAAATAACGCTGTAACGAGTAACTTAAATAATAGCAAACTTGTGTCAAGATCAGTAATGTTTTCTTACCTGGTTTGATAAAATCTGCTAAATAATAATAATAAAGAGAAGTTAAATCACAGAATTGACCCGAAAGTACTTAATATGTCATTACTTAATAAAACGACAGATAAAATTATAAAATTAAAAAAAAACGAGCTGTCGAAATTGGATTTTCCAATTGTAAAGCGTTAGCGTCTTGCTAGTTGGGTTGGTCTCATACATTTTGTATGAGCATGAGAATTTTTGAAAGATTGTTTGCACTTTACGCTCTAATTTCAGTTGGCCTGAAATACAGATCTGGAAAATACTTGCTGCTTGATAAAAATAATATACAGGGGGAGGGCAAATTTGAGGTTAGGAAGTCAATGTGATGAAATACCAAGAAGTGAGCTATCATCAATTGACATTTATTTAGTAAAAAGTTGGTTTATTTTAATCATGGAACACTACACTACCATCGTTTTTATCGAACGTTTGTGAAATGGCTGTTTGAAAAACTGGACGAAACCAACGCAAAACTGTTGTTTGTGGCTACAATTGGCTAATGTTGACAGGAGTTACCTCTGGTTTCAGCAGGACGGGGCCACAAGCTACACAGTCGGCCAAATAATTCAGTTATTGCATTAAAAATTTCCCAGTCGCAATTTAGCGATTTCATTATCCTCTGGGGCCATTTGAAAGACCGGTTTCACTTAAATGAAATAAAAAAGATGATGATGAAATTCGGAGCTGCATTGACGAGATAACAGAAGCTTTGTTCTAAAATTTTGTGAAAGTAGCGGAGTTAAAAATTTTGTGAAAACAGCGGAGTTAAAAATTTTGTGAAAACAGCGGAGATTTGCCTACAGTGGACATTTACCAGACATCATATTCCCTTATTAATTTCCATATTTCTGCTTTACATGGGTATTAATAAAACAGAATTTGTCAAAAAAAAAAATGTGCTTTTAAGCGAAATTAATTCTTAACCTCACATTTTCCCATGCCTTTTTTGAAAAACTTCCACTTTTCTGCTGGGCATAAAAAACTCTCTACTTGTTAGTAATTTATGTATCAGCATATAAGAATATAATATCAAAATAGAATTTTATAGTTTTCGCTTTCTACCTTTTTGTTTTTAAATTTTAAATTTCCATTGAGCCCACTTCCTTTCTCAAGGTTAGTTAGTTTTTATCTTTTCTAAAATAAATATTTAAAATCATTTAAATATTTGTTTTAAATTTTAACTTTGACATTGTTACTATTTTTGTATAATCATTTCGCTTTTTTTATTTGTTGCCATTTATCTTTTTTTTAATTTCGTTTTTTATATTCATTTTCAAAAATAAAGTCACGTTTTTAGTGTAGATTTAAAATAACCAAACATACAGTTTTATTTGGCCAGAAAACAATTTACAAATGACTTCCATTATTTTTTGTTTGCAAATATTTTTGTTTTAATGTTAAACAAGAATACAAAAGTTAACAAAAATAAAAACCAGTTGCTGGTTTTTTTTAAACTTTGAATGCAAAACTCTGCTTTGCTTGGGGTTCTGCTAAAAATAACAGCTTTAATGAGTTTAACACATGCTAACAATAGACAATTTCAAGTTTAATCACTAATAAAATGCAGTGCAAATAAATTTTATATTCAATTACCTATAAGAGTTAAAAAAAAGAAAATTAATCGGTTGTGGGGACGTTCATTAATGTGTAAAAATTTTAAAGTCTAACTGTGGTATTCAAAAAAATGTTTTTAATTTAAAAAAGGTTTTTTGTATGACAATTCAAACATAAATCAAAGTACTCTTTTCATTTAATATTACTAGCAAAAAATTAAATAGAAAAATTGCAAAATTATTCTGATTTTTGTATTTCTTTCATTCTGCGACAACCACATGTTAAAGTTATTGCTGTTTCATAGTGTTTTCTTCTGGGTAATCCCAAACTGGGAATTTCAGTTGTTGAAACTTCCCACCGTTATGGGATTTTTTTTTCTAGGATGCCGGGAAATAAGAAAAATCTGTTTATATTGAGTTTTATAATTATTTGCTTAATTATTAAAAATTTTATTTAAAGCGAAGCTCTACTTTTTTTTCTTACTTAAATACCATCTTTAGACTTTATTTTTTGAAGAAATTTATTTTGTCTTTTCAATTTCAAGGTAAGAAATAAAACTTGAAACAAATACTGAACACTTCGTTCAATGCACCTTGTTTTTAACGTGCCCTTTTTTTAATTCAGCGGAAAAAAAGGTTTTTTCCCTCGCAGGATAATTTATTACTAAAATATGTCAAAGACTTTCTGGATTAGTATGTAAATGCAGGAGTTGGTGTACAAGTACACGCTACACAGAGATATGAAAAGGTCTCTTGTTGGATATATCAACACAAACAGGAAGTACATATTTTTATAAGATCAGAATTGAATTTTTATTTTCGATTTAGGATTGAAGATGCGCTATTTATTATTTAGTTTTAAGCTATTTTATACCTTGAATAGCTGAGTTTTTATTCTTCTGCTTTTGGTTTCGGTTTGTCAGAATATATTTTTGCTTTAAATGAACCTTTAAGATACTGCAACTTTCCCAGATACATAGTTTCTATTTTTATTTTCAATTAATTTTTGTTTTTTTTTTTTTTTTTTGTTATTTAATAACCCTCTGTTATAAACGCACTTGCAAGTGTTACAATCGTTGCAAACCAGGTCGAATAATAGCAAAATGTAGACAAACCAGGGCGTTTGCAACGCAGAAAAAAAAATTTTTTTTTGAAAAATTTTCTATTGAAAACTATTATCGATAAATAGAAAATTCAGTGTTCATTTCATTATAAATTAAATTTCATTAAAAGTTTCAATACTTAAGAACACACAATTTTGTTCTATTATTTGTATAGAGTGGGAACTAAACATTTCTAAAATTGTAATTCGTGGGTTTGGAAATATCAACTTTATGAATTAATTAGAGTTTATGATTCAACTTATCTAACACAGGAGTTCAAAAGTCAAGAATACATTATTTTGTTATATTTCAAGGGCTTAAATTTACATACTGTCTTCTATAATATTCTGTCATAATCGGCTAAAAGACGTTAGAGCAGAAAAGCAGAACAGAATAACAGCAAAATTTTACATGTTCAACACAAAGCGAAGTGTTTCAATTGAGATGAAATATGCATGATTTTAACATTGCCGTGTCATTGAAGATCATGTGTTTGTGGAGGAATATAAAGAAATTGAAATCATTTGAAATAAAAAATGCGTTATTTAAGAAGGTTTTTTTTCATGGGCTGAGAAAAGCAATTTTAATTCAATTTTATTGAAGGCCATTGCATACCACCTGATTCGATAGATTTTTTCAAGCTCATTTTGATAATTTAAAAAAATACGATTTAATTGTAATTTTAGAAATTCATTAAAAAGAATTCAATTCGTTTAGAAGACGGTGCTAATGATCTTGGACTTATGATGGGAAAATCGATAATCTTGATGCCTAAAGTTTTTTTTGGCGATTATGGCTTGATATGTTAAAAATGCTTTCAGTTTTATTAGTATTGTTTTATATAGAAATACTGTTGTTTTTTTTCTTTTTTTTGGCTTTTGTTTTGTCAACAGCCAACATACACCCGCTAAGTGAAATTTTCTTTATTTTAGGCACTCTTTTAATGTCAATATGCTGTGTGGAAATGCTGAAGTAAAGGCCAGAGCGTAAGAGCACAATGACACACTAATACCTGATTGGAAGTTTGCCAAGTTTTCCTCAGTAAAATTTGCTTACTTTTAGTGCAAATAAAGTTTATTGACTCTGGGTGAAGATTTAAAATTAAAGAAAATTTCACAAATAAACAAACAAAAAAACAAACAAAAATAGATGGATTTGCAAGATAAAAATATTTTAAAATAAGAAAAAAAACATGACTAGTGGTTGACATATTGACAAAAAATGAATGAATGTGCATACACATGTAGATACATAAGTAACGACATATATGAACATATATATATGTACACCCAAAATTTCACTGTGTCAGTGGAAAAGGTCAAAATCAATAAAAAAAAGAAGAAGACGTAAAAAAAATTATGTTTTATTTTTAATTTCAAAATAGGGAGAGTTTTTAAAGTGAAAAGAAAAACAAATTCATGCAAAATAATAATAAAGAAAAACTATTAAAAACTTAATTAATGAAACTTTGTTTATTTATTAATTATTATTTATGACAATTTATTTATTTAAGAAAAAAAGAAAAAAAAAACAAAATATTAACCATTGCCTGTATAGTTTGAGACAGGTGCAGTGAAGTGCATATGATACAACTTGTATAAGACCCAAGCCTGAATATTTAATAACTACTTAAGTATGCATAGATGGGAATGTGTGAATATGTTTACATTTGCAACTTTCTTTCATAGACACAAACTGTTTTTTTTTTTTTTAATTTTGTGGCATTGTATGAAGTTTCATAAATAAATATATGCATCGTGAATTAATGAAAATTTAACCTCTTTTTATTGTTATTAACAGGCAAGCATTGTAGCTGTTTTAAAACAATATTATTATTATTATTATTAAATTTTAATTATTTAAACAATATACCACTATAGTAATAATAACGAATAAAAAAAAGAAACAAAAGCGACTGCAATAGTGGCACTTAATAATATGATAATGATTTAAAGTCTAAAACTTATTTGAAATGCACGGGTATACAACACTGTTGCTACTCTACTCGTATCTATGCCGGAAAACATATTTGCAAATAATTTTCACATTTCTTTAGACTTTTGTGGAGAAAAAAAAAAACAGAAACAGACACATACATATATACATACACTTACATTAGGCAAAGTTAATATTTATTAATGGCATGCAATACATTTTCATTATATTTCAGTTTTCTTGAATACTACATTTTCTGTATAATTATGAAACTTGCCTACTTGCCACATGCGTTGCATGAAGTACACATTGTCTATAATACTTGAAAATATTAAGTTCAGTAAGTTAGAAATAAGTTTTAAGATAAGCCCAACCAATCACATACATACTCGTTTATACGTTTTTTGTACGTTTCCTTTATTTGTTAACATGATTTGTATTGTTTATTTGGTTTCGATAACCAATTGATAGCACAACTATTCACTCACTTGTTAACTTACTTCTTTAGTAGGATTTTATATATTTCAAATAAGAAAAAAACTATATATATCGTTATAGATTTTATTTATTTAACCAAAAAATAAATAAATTTCAATTTGTTTTTCATTCATACGTATTTGCTGTTGCTGTTGCAGTTGCTGTTATTGTTATTGGTTATCATCATCAATCATTTGGTTAACGAAGCCTAAAACACAGAGTTTCTTTTTATTTATACGTGTATGCAGTTGAATAATGTTTCAGCAATTTTGTTATTGTTGTTTTGATTTTTTTTTTCAAACTCCATTTAAATATTATGAATATTTAGGTGGAGTATTGTGGTAATTTGTTTTTTTCCATAAATTTAAATAAAAAATAGAAAAATCCAAAAATTATTGTTGACTTTTACACAATTTTGTAAACAAAACAATAGAAAAAGAAATAACATTCATACACATGTCTGGCAAACATCATAAAATAATGTTTGTAAAGTTCGTTACATCAACAAACTTAAAAGAAGTTTTTGAATTTTGTAATAAAAACGCTTAAAATAACAACAGAACAATCGTTTTCAATCGTTCTTTTTTTGTTTTTTTCGTTTGTTTATATTCTTTTGTTAAAATCTTGTACCGCCAGTCAAACTTGATAATTTCGTATTTGCGTAAAACAATTTAAAACAAAAGACTTAAGCAACAAACTTGCTTTCTGTATGCCTTACAATCAATACAACAGTTGATCATTGTTAAATATCCATCTCTTCCCTGTGTACCATTTACGGTTTTTGATTTATTCATTCAAATTAAAATATTATTTTTCGGTGTAAATATTCTTTTCTTCTTCAAATATTTTTTATTAAATTGTAGTTTATATTTTTAACTTACAAAATAAATTTTATAAAAAATTTTTTTGATATCATTTATAGCCTTTATAGTCCCTGTTTAATATGCCAAAAAAATTTTAAGACTACCGACCCTCGCCTACAAGCTGTCACAAAATAGAATACTTGTATGCATAGGAAACTAATTATTTAAGCGACAACATGGCTATCAACTATGTATACCACTGCCATTGGAGCTCACATCCAACTAGAGGAAACAAAAATTAATAAAACAATTGATCAGCCTTTCTGAACTCGAACTTTGGGCCTCCAGCACATAAAATTAGATTATTTTCTATTTTTGTTTTTTGTAGTCGCTGTTGCTTAGTGGTTAGTGTTTTTGCTTACTAGGACATAAGCTCCGGTTCAAGCCCGGGCTCTTACATCTTGAAGCAAAGAAATATGAAAAATATTTTCTTCGGCGACTACCTCTTAGCAGACATCTGGCAAAAGCTCTGAGAGTAACTAATTGAACAAGCTTCTCAAGTCTCTCGTTCGGAGTCGACATTAAACTGTAGGGTCCTTTACTCATGAATAAAAATTTACACACATAACATGGGTGCTGCAAGAAGCTAGACGGTAATCCTGACACAGGGTTGTAAAGGCCAATTATGTATGAATGTATGTAATCTTAGGACACTGCAGACTCAACGGATATTTTATGCAAATTCTGTGATCACGCAATCAAGTCATCATATTACATACTGGGCACTTGTGCAGAACTGATACAAAGTAGGAGGAAGGACGTTGGTAATTTTTTTTATTTGAGACCAATACTCAGGGGTAAACCCCTACTGAATGCTGTGCATTGTATTGGAATTTTGGAAAGGACAGTACATATATTATTATTAATTATTATATTATTGTTAAGCGCTTTAGGAATGAGACAAATTGCTGTGAATTGATCATTCAAAGGCCAGTGTTATACCTTCACCCTTGAATGATCACCAGCAATTGCCTCATCGTTGCACTGGCCGACATTTAGAAATTCGCCAGAGCAACAAATCTGGGGGTGAGACTATACAAACCCAAGACCTTCAGGTCGAAGTGCATACTTTAGTACCATGTATATGAATGAATGAACCCTTTAAAAGGCCCTTTTGCAATTATTTCAACCTCTTTTTATTTTATTTTTTTCTTCTGCAAGAGACTACACTATTTGACGTTTAAACTGATTGCCAAATCATATCAATACCTGCGTAGGCATCAATAATATTGCTGTCATCGATTGCAACATGAAAATTGCATAGAAAAATGAAAGAAAAAAAAAAATGAACTGAAGAAAACAACAAAACTGCAACAGAGTAGAAAAATATATGCTTTAAACGTACATAATGCCTGTTGCATGTTTTAAACGATATTTGTAAAGTGTGTTTTTGTGCAATGTTTTGAAAGGAAATTGTAAAAAAAATAATATACTAGAAGTAAAAATACATCAAAGAGCGAACATATATTATGTATGCATGAATGAAAAGATGTAGACAAAAAGAAAAAAAAAAAACAAAGAAAAGTAAAAAAAAATAAAAACAATATGAATAACAAAATCTTTATATTACAACAACGATTGAATGAACGACTGAAGGAAAGACGGAGACTATAGCTTATTTAGTATTTTAAGAAATCTCTGCCAAACAAAACATTTTTGATCTTTAGCATTCAAAGCTAAAAAGAAAAGAAATCAATAGTAAGAGTTGAAAAATATTATGATTTATTAAATTACTTGTTAAAGACTAAATAAATATATTAATTTAGTACAACAAAAAATAAATTATAAAATATACACTTTATTAGACACCTCTGTACGAGTAAGCATATGATCGGTATATATTTTATAATGAAGTTTTTATCGTTTTATTTTTTGTTTTCTTGTTTTCATTAATCGTTTATTTAATTAAGCATAAAAACGTTTGATTGAATTTTGCTGTTAAAGCTGATTTTTGAGCACTAAAAATGTGAGCTATTACTATCACATGCGTTCAACATTAGCATCACATCACGGTTTAATTAAAACTTTGAATAACAGCATAATCTTTATATATGTATTTTAATATTTCCTATTATCATCGCATGTATTGGTTTTTTTTTATAAAAAATAAAAAAATAATAAAACAAATATTGACATACTTTTAAGGATACTTTTGTTTTTGTAAATTTCAGCACTATGTTTTTGAACAATTAATCAATCAGCTGCTTTTGTAGCTCCACATAACTGTTTATTGATGGATTATGTAAAAAGCCAAACGTCCTAAAAAACCAACTGTTTCTTTAAAAAGTTTTCTTATAAAAGAATTATATATTTGAAAAGTATCTTAACGAAAAGAAATAAATGATAGCTATAAATATAACGTAAAAGTAACACATTTGCAACAAAAACTAATTTTGCAAGAACTTTACAAGAAGGTTATGGGGTTGCGGGCCTAAGGGAGAATATACAAAAAGCGTTTATAAAGATTTAAAAAAACCGGCTCCCAATTTTGAGTCGTAGAATTTTAATACTTCTAACTATATGCAAGGAATTTAATTTTCAGAAAAGGTATATTTCAAGTCACTGGTTTTATAATTCTTCAAATTCTGCAGTAGTAATTTGCTTAACAAAATGCGTACCGCTTTAAAGCGTAATGAATTTGTTTTCAAATGCGTTATAAAACTAAAGTCGTAACTATGATAGGAGAACATTTGAATCATGCATTAAATTCTCTAGGGATAATCTTAGTAACTATCAGTTATCATACAGGGATTTTCTCGGAGTTCATCAGAGCGACGAGACTTCGATATTGCGGGAATTCCGGTCAAGTTGAGAGCTGTACTCTCAGAGTACTCTCCCAGGAGAAATTAGTGCTTACCAATAAACTATTTTGTAAGGGAGAAATTGTGAACAATCACTTATACGTGCGCATCAATAATGCACGATTTTTATATGAAATGAGCCGCTAAAATCCAATAGAAACGCAAATTTATTGCAACCAGTAAGCAAATAATATAAAAATTCAGAAATAATACCTTATCCTGTAGCATTTTTGGAAGCTTTAATGTATAAAAAACAATATAATTCTTTCACTATTGCTTAACATTTTATTTATTGCTTCTAAATTTGAAAAATGTTCTGCTGAGCTAGTACCTCTTATATAAATGAATGAATGAACTAAAGTCGTGGAAGGTTTGACTTGAATTACAGGATGAAAAGTTGTTAAACATCAACGAAAATATTTCTTTTTTTTTCCAGAAAAATTTCTGAACTTACTAATGTTTCTGAATTTTTTTTATACAATTTCTGATGCTCCCAAGAAGGCCTATAACACTGTAGCAGCACGTTATTATGACATGATAGAATCATTTTATATTTTATTTTTTTTTTATATTTTATTTTAAAAATAAATTCGTTTTAAATCCGTTTGTGCTTAAGATTAATGTCAAGGTATGTAATAGGCTCAAAAGGCAGTGCACTTTAGTGGCATTAAATGAACGTGAATTAAAACAACTTTCAACATCTTTTTATTTTTTCTAAATCATTTTACTTGAGATATGCAATAAATTAAAAAGAAAAAACACATATTCATACACTCATTATGTCTGTCTATTCGCAGTTAAATGGTTTGCAATTTTATTGATACAAAAATCAAAATGCAAATTTTTTTTGTGAGTGATTCTGTTGCGAGTATTTCGTATTTTTGTTTTTTAAGAATTTTATTTTCTTTTAAAAAATAATAACGTATACATGTAGATTTAAAAACAAAAAGCATATTTATTGTTACACTCAGAGAAAAATTTTAATCAAAATAAATAAAATTAAAAAAAAAATTGTAAACTTAAAGTAGAATTTATGTAGGGCATGCTCAATAATTCTTGATGAAAATAGAAAACTTTTTTATCCGCATGGTTAGTTTATGAAATGCCCTTCCTACGAAAGTTTAAGTTAAATGTCCACAAGCACTACTCTTTTTTGCCTTCTTCCCATAACATATTTTCCTAGACTAATACAATGTACTGCCTGAGTAGGAGTCGTCCACGGATAATATGGGAAAAAAATATACGATATTTGAATAATACAGAATCAATTACATTACTGCAAAACTCAACATTTTGTGTAAAAAATTCATTGTACAATAAAAAAACCATGCTATGTTCTGTCATATCGTTACAAACACAGTGTTATGCCATGTCATGCAAACTTATTATAGTGTCTTAGCATGTTATTGCAAATCGGCTAAGCTGATCTAGATATGTCTAATTTATATAAAGTTTTATTCTATAGATATAACAGATATACATAGATATAAATATGTCGCATGTACTGACATGTTAATTTTCCATGTTGATGTGTAAAAAAAGTACTACAACTTTAAGTTTTAATCAGCCAGCCGACAAGTCATTGGAGGTTTTCGGTCTCTGAAGTGGTCACCACAAACCAGTTCAGTGGAATTGGAAACAAATAAAGTTTAAAAAAACTTTTCAGATGAAATCTTCATTTATGTACTATATGTTTAAGATAGTTCAAGTCTATCATATTTGTTTAAAGACATACTAAAGAAATGTTCCCATGGGTATTTCGCTGGTATTCTTCAGTAGAGTTTTTGCATAATATCCATAAACTTCAAGGCATTTATGTTTTATAATTTTTCTACTCTACTGCTACTAAATTTTTTTTAATGCAGTTTTATAAATATTAAAAATTAAAAAATAATAATAAAATGCATTTTGTATGTGAAAATACGATTTAAATTAAAATTATTTTTCTACTAATAAGACCTTAAGTCGACTTTGAAATTTAACATTTTACAAGCAATTAATTGTAAGTTTGTTTATTGTAAACTTCTTCTGTATACCTTTGAGCTAAAGTTAAGCTTTAACCCCTTTTATAATTTAAACTAAAATTAAATGAAATAATTAAAAACAAAAAACATAATTTGTTTATTGTCACTAAATGCATAAACATTTCTTTATGAGTGTTTTCTTAGTAATTTTAAAACCAGCTTATAAATATGCAAAAGTGCAAGTGTGTGTGTATATATAAAATAATATCGTGACTTAATGTTATTAAATTAAATTTAGTATTACTCTAAGTCTATATTTGAGGTGTTTTTTTTTTATAACTAACTTTAAAACATACTAGCTGAACCCGGTGTGCTTCGCTACCCCCTCGTTAGATAATAAAATTAAAAGTATTTATATATTTTGCAGACATTTGTGGGAGAAAGAGAGTGAGGCTACCCAACTATTTTAATTCAAATGTATTTTAAATTTGAGGTAAAGCCGTTAATAAACCTAGTAAAGAAGTAGGTCCGAAAGTGTGCATGGTCGAAAAATATTATCATGTAATAAGTATTCATGAGTCAAAGCTGCGCGCTGTGAAAATTTAAGATCGGTTAACAATTTTCTTTTGGAACGTATTTCTATTCATGGCAATACCATATATAGCAAATACTGCCGTAGATATAAAACAAAAATTTAAAACTTTCAAACAAAATTTGGCATGAAAAGGGGCGTGAAAGGGGGCGTGGCGTAAGAAATGTTTATTTATACCTCGCCTGGAGTATAATGTGTATACAATTTGAAGTAAATCTGTTAAACACTATATGGGAGCAATTACATAATTTTAAAAAAGTGGGCATAAAAGTGGGCGTGGTCGAAAAAAAAGTACCCTATTAATCATGCCAGAGTCCCAGTTAAATGCTGTGAAAATTTCAGGAAGATCGGTCCAGAGGTTTGGTCTCCTATAAGGTACAAACAAACAAACAAACAAACAAACAAACAAACAAATAAACAAACACACATTCAATTTTATATATTTAGATACATACAGAGAGATACATTTTAATAAAGTTGGCTTGTTGAAGTATAAGTTTCTTGAAGGTGTTTTTAGTGTCTGCTCGTTGTCTATTTGATCTTCGATTTAACAACTTTATCTCAAATAAAATATCTGGAGTAATATTATGTGAGACTGGTTTACTTACCCTGTCATATATAAGCACTCAAAAGAAAAATATTTTCTTTCATTTGATACGATACAAATAAAAAAAAAGATAAAAAAAATAAAAAAAAAAAAATAAAAAAATAAAGTTCAAAAGTCTATACAATTGGTAGAAAAGTTTGAATTAAACAAACAAATAAAATAAATCTTTAATAACAAAACAAAATTATTTGAAATTTCTCCAAAAATTTTCATTATCATTTGATTATATTGTTGTCTATTATTTATAAACAATTTATAACACAATTTATTGTTGACAAATTTTATACGCATTTAATGCAATTCTTTTATTAAAAAAATATTTTATTTGTAAAGTTTTTTGTGTGTAAAACCTCAATTTTTTTAAAGGCAAAAAAGTTATTAATGTTTCTGCTATTATTGACCACATTAAGGCCAACGTTTACAGACGTACGAGTATGTGCTTTTGGCACAAATGAACAGTTCACAGAGTATTAAAAGTCACAAACAAAAATGTCAGAAATAATAATTATAAGAAATATAACAAAAACAAAAAAGAAATGTTGGACACAAGAAATGTAAATAAAAATGTTTAAAAAACTGTTTTTTTTTTAAATAAATAGAGCACATAATTTCTCATGTTGTAAATCTTATATGTTTAACACCTCACAACAATGTGTGTCTTCTATAAATGTGCTCATTTGTCTGGCTATTTTTCTAGGTGTCGTGTTTTTTTCTTTTTTTGTTGGTCAATTGAGTATTAAGTGCTATTACAACTCATTGTTAAATAAAATGATTTTGCTAATATTTTTCTTTTTAAGTTTTAGAAAAATTTAAGAACTTTAAAGGGTACTTAATATTCGTATACTATAAATAGACAATTACAATAAATTAGAATTGATTATTGAGGAGTTTTTTGTTTAAGAAATTGGCCTTTAACGCAGCTTTTTTATACAGCAACCATAGCATAACTTATCTTAAAAATATATTTCTTAGAACTGAAACGCTACTGTATTTACAATAATCCATAAGAAACTGAACTGAGTTTTTAAACTTTTTGATAATTATGAACTAATTCAACGGAAATTAAATGTGAATAAAATTTAAATATGTGCCCATAATTATGAAAGTGGTCTAAGTCAAAATTTAAAAAAAATGAGTCTATCAGTTATTTCATACCACATTAGTTTAAACTAAGTAAATGTATTCAATGTAATTTTTACGAAATTGTCAAAATTGAACTATAGTGGTTGTAATTTTAACATTATATGGAATTCATTTAGTGTTAATTATGAAAGTGTTCTAAGTCAAAAATTTAAAGAAATTATATAAACAACTTGAAAATGGCACGTGGCCTTCTTTGACGCGTTTGATAGAAATAAAAATAAAAAAAGCAAATTACTTATACAACCCTGAGCATTATTATGAATTGATAGAAAATGCAGAAGAAGCAATACATTTTCGATAAAGCGAATGTCGCATCCGGATTTTATTTCAACGAAATCATTAGAAGATACAATAACAAGAAGCGTAAAAAATACCGCGGGCGAATCTGTCTCTTGGCTACAAATTCAATGGATGAGATTCTTGAAAAATTAACCTTATAAAATGTTTTATAAAACTTCTTTAGATGATTCTACATTTCACGTTTTGGATCTTTCACCTAAAAGAGGAAGACCAAAAATATACGGAAATATTAAATTACTTCCATTATACACCAGCATTAGACCAGTATCGGAAGAAAAACATAAAGATATTATGAGTTTACTACCGTACATCCCTCCAGTTTTTCAATAACATTTTAAGAATCTTAAATACTCGAAATAATGATAAAAATGGATTACTGTTTAAAAATAATTAATAAATGCTCACGAATTATTTCAACAAAATTATTGTTTCAAATAAAACTCAAAGTTCTTTATTGCTTTAAGTCATTTATAGGACATTCAGTTAATTTTGAAAATGGTCTAAGTCAATTCAAACTTTAAAAACAATATCCTCGTATGAAATTAACACAAAATTTCATATTCATAATAAATTTCCATTAATTAAGACTAATAAAATTAAAAATTAAAATGTCGCATAATGTAAAAATATTTTTTAATTTATTCAAATGCAATTCATTAAATACCTCGAAACAAGAAATATATGACTTAGACCACTTTCATAATTATGGGCACATATTATTATAATAACGGTAATAATTCTCCATTGCAAACGCCCTTGCAAGCCTGGCAAACAAGCAATCGTAGCATATATGCCTATGTTTTGTTATTGTTTGACATGGCTGGCTATGTTTTCAACACCTGCAAAAGCGTTTGCAACGAAGAATGATTACCGCTATTGATTTTCTTAAAATGTAGCCTTTTTAGTAGTCACCGTGGTCTAGCAGTTAATTTATTGGCTTACCAAAAGTTGAAAAAAAGAAATATAAAAAAATCATATTTCTTAGGACGACTACCTCTTAGCAGTCTTCTTTCAAAAGCTCTAAGCCTAACTGATTGCCATGACAAAGCTTCTCAAGTTCGGTTGTTCGGAATCGACTTTAAACTGTAGGTTCCGGTACTCATGGATAAAAAATTAACACACACAACATAGGTGCTGCAAGAAGCTAAGTTGGAACACTGAAACAAGGTTGTAATGGCCTACTATGTATGCCTGTATGTAGCCTATTTTATATGTAATACGAAAAGTTATAAAAATTGGACAGATTTGTTGTTTTTAAGTTTGTAAGAAAGCATAAATTTTGAAATTTTTTATGAAACTTTTATTTCGCCGGTAATTTCCAAATAACTCAAAACCTGTTGGACATAGCGAAACATTACCCTAAAATTATTCAAAAGAAATTTTGTGCAGCATCTTTTATTGTTTCGAATTCTATAAGAGTGCAATATAAGAGTGTACTTGTCTTTTTAAAAGACGTCACGCCCATTGGCCACGCCCATTGTAAGAAAGTTCCTCCTAATGGGAAACACAGTTATGCTCGAGATATGAAATCCATTTTATTTTTATTACTATTGTTTTTTTGTAAGGCAAACATTTTCGGTAGACAAGTGCTATGAATACTTAGAAAAAACACTTGATTACAATTTACTCAATTTCACTAAAAAAACATGCTTGACAAATAATATATAAAAAAAATCCATTATATGCTTTAAAAATTTATTGAATTTATTGCAAAATAATAATTTTTGTTTCGTCAGAAACGCTTTAATTAGATCAAAGTTAACGGCAATGAATATTTTTTGGTAATTAAAGAAGAAATGATGTCCGTGAAGGAATAGTACACTAGCCAAACTGAACAATTGTTTTCGACTCCAGCTACGGTAGTCTCATCAGAGTTCTTTGTGTCCTGTGCATATTCAAGACCAAACATCAACTATTTAACTCACACTTTTCTGGAAATCGCATACTGAAATTATATTCTTTCATATGTATGTACATACACCTGTATGAGTTAGTCGAAGTAAAGTCACACAACAGTTTTTATCATATTCTCCTTTTCTTACCATCATTGCTGTTCTTGTAATTGTCATCTTATTTGGATGAAACAGAATTACAATTTTTATTTTGTTTTTGCCCTCTTATTCCATTTAATCCACATTAGTCGTCATCGACGACATGAACGACTGTAGCCGTGGTGGTTAGAGTGCAGCGCTAGAAGCATGCGCATTTTAACTTAATGTGTTTGAGGCTCTAGGTTCGAGCCCCGGGAAAGTTCTGATCAATATTTTTATAATTTAACTTTTGTTTCGTCAGAAACGCTTTAATTAGATCAAAGTTAACGGCAATGAATATTTTTTGGTAATTAAAGAAGAAATGATGTCCGTGAAGGAATAGTACACTAGCCAAACTGAACAATTGTTTTCGACTCCAGCTACGGTAGTCTCATCAGAGTTCTTTGTGTCCTGTGCATATTCAAGACCAAACATCAACTATTTAACTCACACTTTTCTGGAAATCGCATACTGAAATTATATTCTTTCATATGTATGTACATACACCTGTATGAGTTAGTCGAAGTAAAGTCACACAACAGTTTTTATCATATTCTCCTTTTCTTACCATCATTGCTGTTCTTGTAATTGTCATCTTATTTGGATGAAACAGAATTACAATTTTTATTTTGTTTTTGCCCTCTTATTCCATTTAATCCACATTAGTCGTCATCGACGACATGAACGACTGTAGCCGTGGTGGTTAGAGTGCAGCGCTAGAAGCATGCGCATTTTAACTTAATGTGTTTGAGGCTCTAGGTTCGAGCCCCGGGAAAGTTCTGATCAATATTTTTATAATTTAACTTTTGTTTCGTCAGAAACGCTTTAATTAGATCAAAGTTAACGGCAATGAATATTTTTTGGTAATTAAAGAAGAAATGATGTCCGTGAAGGAATAGTACACTAGCCAAACTGAACAATTGTTTTCGACTCCAGCTACGGTAGTCTCATCAGAGTTCTTTGTGTCCTGTGCATATTCAAGACCAAACATCAACTATTTAACTCACACTTTTCTGGAAATCGCATACTGAAATTATATTCTTTCATATGTATGTACATACACCTGTATGAGTTAGTCGAAGTAAAGTCACACAACAGTTTTTATCATATTCTCCTTTTCTTACCATCATTGCTGTTCTTGTAATTGTCATCTTATTTGGATGAAACAGAATTACAATTTTTATTTTGTTTTTGCCCTCTTATTCCATTTAATCCACATTAGTCGTCATCGACGACATGAACGACTGTAGCCGTGGTGGTTAGAGTGCAGCGCTAGAAGCATGCGCATTTTAACTTAATGTGTTTGAGGCTCTAGGTTCGAGCCCCGGGAAAGTTCTGATCAATATTTTTATAATTTAACTTTTGTTTCGTCAGAAACGCTTTAATTAGATCAAAGTTAACGGCAATGAATATTTTTTGGTAATTAAAGAAGAAATGATGTCCGTGAAGGAATAGTACACTAGCCAAACTGAACAATTGTTTTCGACTCCAGCTACGGTAGTCTCATCAGAGTTCTTTGTGTCCTGTGCATATTCAAGACCAAACATCAACTATTTAACTCACACTTTTCTGGAAATCGCATACTGAAATTATATTCTTTCATATGTATGTACATACACCTGTATGAGTTAGTCGAAGTAAAGTCACACAACAGTTTTTATCATATTCTCCTTTTCTTACCATCATTGCTGTTCTTGTAATTGTCATCTTATTTGGATGAAACAGAATTACAATTTTTATTTTGTTTTTGCCCTCTTATTCCATTTAATCCACATTAGTCGTCATCGACGACATGAACGACTGTAGCCGTGGTGGTTAGAGTGCAGCGCTAGAAGCATGCGCATTTTAACTTAATGTGTTTGAGGCTCTAGGTTCGAGCCCCGGGAAAGTTAAAATGCGCATGCTTCTAGCGCTGCACTCTAACCACCACGGCTACAGTCGTTCATGTCGTCGATGACGACTAATGTGGATTAAATGGAATAAGAGGGCAAAAACAAAATAAAAATTGTAATTCTGTTTCATCCAAATAAGATGACAATTACAAGAACAGCAATGATGGTAAGAAAAGGAGAATATGATAAAAACTGTTGTGTGACTTTACTTCGACTAACTCATACAGGTGTATGTACATACATATGAAAGAATATAATTTCAGTATGCGATTTCCAGAAAAGTGTGAGTTAAATAGTTGATGTTTGGTCTTGAATATGCACAGGACACAAAGAACTCTGATGAGACTACCGTAGCTGGAGTCGAAAACAATTGTTCAGTTTGGCTAGTGTACTATTCCTTCACGGACATCATTTCTTCTTTAATTACCAAAAAATATTCATTGCCGTTAACTTTGATCTAATTAAAGCGTTTCTGACGAAACAAAAGTTAAATTATAAAAATATTGATCAGAACTTTCCCGGGGCTCGAACCTAGAGCCTCAAACACATTAAGTTAAAATGCGCATGCTTCTAGCGCTGCACTCTAACCACCACGGCTACAGTCGTTCATGTCGTCGATGACGACTAATGTGGATTAAATGGAATAAGAGGGCAAAAACAAAATAAAAATTGTAATTCTGTTTCATCCAAATAAGATGACAATTACAAGAACAGCAATGATGGTAAGAAAAGGAGAATATGATAAAAACTGTTGTGTGACTTTACTTCGACTAACTCATACAGGTGTATGTACATACATATGAAAGAATATAATTTCAGTATGCGATTTCCAGAAAAGTGTGAGTTAAATAGTTGATGTTTGGTCTTGAATATGCACAGGACACAAAGAACTCTGATGAGACTACCGTAGCTGGAGTCGAAAACAATTGTTCAGTTTGGCTAGTGTACTATTCCTTCACGGACATCATTTCTTCTTTAATTACCAAAAAATATTCATTGCCGTTAACTTTGATCTAATTAAAGCGTTTCTGACGAAACAAAAGTTAAATTATAAAAATATTGATCAGAACTTTCCCGGGGCTCGAACCTAGAGCCTCAAACACATTAAGCAAAATAATAATGTTATCTGTTTCTCTTTTTTATTATTATAGATTTCCAAACTCAAGAATATTGAGCTGATAAATAATACAAAAAATGTCACAACAACGAATCTACAAAAATCAACTAAAATACTCAATAACACACATCACAATAATAATAAGGAGAACGATATATATGAAAATAACAATGAAAACTTAATAACCATTATACATTTACATGCTAATGATGATGTAGATGAGGATAAATGTCTGAGTTTATTACAAAAACGTCAAGAACCACCTTTAATGCTGACCATATCCACTCAAACTGAAGAAGATGTAACGTTAAGTGGTTTAAATGTCGGCATGAGAAATAATACAAATACAAGTACAACAACAATATCACCATCAAAAACAATAACAACAACAATGTCAATAGCATGTGACGAAACAGATCAATTTGATGAACAGCATATAACACAAGAATTAACACAGCATTTACAAAATAAAGCCATACAGGATGCTAAGGATCATCACAATCACAATCACAGCCATCATCATCATCATCAGCATCACCATCAACACAATCATTCAGATTCGGATTCAGCATTATCATCAGCACCGACCAGTATAAGTCCTCAACCGCCAGCAAATGGTGATGAGCCCACAGATATATGGCAAACGGTAAGATTTTTTTTTCTGTTTTTCTTATCTCTACACATATGCTATAGCAGCCTTTTTTTTGACATACAGTGTATATATACATATATACAAATTTATATTCATATTATTATTATCTTATTATGGAATAGAATATTAGTTTAAAATGACTGCTTGTGTAACCCAAAGAAAGCTCTTACGCATCTAAAAATTTATTCATTTCTGGAGGTTCATTTTGTTGCCAGAACTTTTCAATAATTTGCTGATCGAATAAAGAGAAGGCAATAAATTTGAAATAAATTTATATTTTTTTCAGCACAATCCTTCTTTTTGCCCTATACTTTATTCACAGCGATATTCAAAAGTTTTGATACCCGGTTTATAGATACTATTTATTAGTAAAAACTTTACAAATTGCAGATTACACTTCGTCATTGTTGGCATATCCTTTACCACTGAGCTGAATTTTTAAGTTTGAAAATAAAAAATAAAATGGAGGACTTATAGCTTGTAAATTTGCTTGAAATAACAGCTTTTTCTAATAATATGAAGGATATTTCGAATAAAATATCACTGCTTTTCATTTGTAAATACAGTGAACTCGCGCTAACCTGAAGTTTTTTTAAGTAAACTCCTACTCATGCAGTGCATTGTATTGGAATATTGAAGATAGAACATAGACAGAGAGATAGCTGTTTTTTCTAATTCTTTTGATCGCAATATGTCTATGGGACAAGTTGCTATCAGTTGATCACTCAAAGGCCAGTATTATATCTTCAGCCTTGAATGATCAACAGCAAATGCCCCATTTGTCGCTGGATGTTGATAGTGAGTGGTGATCGTATTTACTAATTAGGTTAGCGTTTATCTTCCCAGAAGGTGGCGCTGTACTCCTGATCTTTCGTTTCTGGTGGAATAGACTGGATATGTCAGTGAGCGGTTTTTTTTTGCAGATGGACATCTTGGAGGGGGGAAACCTTTTATTTTTTTAAATTATAATTTAGAAAAACCGCAAATTTTAATTTTATAATTTTTGTCGCTCCCTGGGATTGAACCTTTGCCACGACCCCCCAAAAGATTAAAGAAAATATTATTAAAATATTATTAACCCATTAACGCCAAAATGAAAACCAAGAACAATTTTTAAAATTCAATATTTATTACTAGATTTAAACAAACATTTTTTACACTACAGTAAAAGAAGAAAACCAAAAAAAAAAATATTCTGAGTTGTGTTTTTTCAGGTGTACTAAGCTTAGTACAGCAGCACTTAATATGCTATAGCTCAAAAAATTCTATACGAACTAAACCGTTTTATATTGCTTTTATTAGAATGCGATGTTATCAAGTAAATAAACTACATAACCATTCGCAATCTCATAGGAAATAAATCACTAGCCAAAATGGAGATTCCCATAATTGATATTTTTCAACTATGATGTATACAACAGCTACGTGGATGATGCATGTACTCTTATTGACTAATAAAAAGCGTTTCCCGAGTAAAAAAACTGCATTTTATAAATTTTATTTGAACTTTAAGTTGTGTACAGCGGGCGGAAATGGGTTAAAGATTAAAGAAAATATTTTTTTAAAAAAATTGGAGATTGTCCAATTAAGAGAAGGTAAATTTAAAAAAGTAGCAAGAAAAAGTATTCACGTTTAAGAGTTTTCATGCTTTATGCACGTTTTAAAATAGTCTATATAAAAAATTAATATTCACGTTTCTGAGACGCTCACCCTTTCGAGTGTTCACGTTTACGCGAGTTGACTGTAATGCAAATACTGAATTTTATATTGAAAGCTTTCTTTACCAAAGAAGTACATAAATAGACCATAAAAAAACAAATTATTTGGCCTTTAACCGTAAAAATAAAGTTTGTGGCTTAAGTCTTTTGTTATGCCTCTATCCATTAATAATTATACACTTTATTAAAAGCAAATAAAAAAATTAATAAATTTCACTTTTTTGCTAATAAATCAATTTCAAAAAGCCCAAATATAAATAAATTTATTTATTTATTTATTTACAAAAGAAAAAGAAAAAAAGATTAACCACCCAAAATGAAACAGACCAAAAGAAAACAGACAAAAATAAAAATTATCAGAAATTGCACATTAGTTTAGTGACTTTGCTTTAAGACATTGACAATGCATTTTGGCTCAATGACACATATTTATAACGTTATTATAATAGCAACAAACAAAAACTAAATGTAAAATAAAAATTAAATATAAAATGAAACTGAAAACCAAGCAGACATGCGATTTACAAAATGCAATTGTTAAAGTTGCAAATGAAATTCAAGAGAAAAATGCAGAAAAAATCTCACGATTATTTCAGGGCCACTATACATATGATGGCTAACCAGTGTATGTATATCTTCAACTAGTTGGTGGCATTTCAATAAGCCCAGTATTTTATCATAGAGACCTTTTGTGACAATGCCAAAGCACCTTTTTGGCTATATAGAGGTCTTTGCCTTTAAAGTCTGCTACAAAAAAGAAAAAAAAAAAAAAAAAAAAAATCATACAATAGTTGCTGCAACTACTAACAAAGGCTCAACAACATGATGGCAAAACAAATGATAAAAGTTCAAGACCCACAGGCGTAACTTAGTTACCACAGTTGAGTTTATATGCACATACATATATGAGATCTGTTGTCTACATACATACTTATACATACTGTGTACGTACACTCAGGTAGTTTTAGTTTTAAGAGTCTAAAGCATCCTTTTGTGTTTTTATAGCCGCCGACAAACGTATTACAATAATATTTTAGACTTAAAACAGAAAAGCAACATTAACAAAATGTCTGTCTCTTTGTTAGTTGGTAATAACAATGAAGGTGGTTTCACACTCATAAACGTAAATGACCATTTTTATGGGTTCCTTTACAAAAGCCAAGAAGTTTGTTAGTTGCTCATTTAAAAAATGAGTTTTGTTTCTTTTTTTTTAATTTTACTTTACAAAGTACAGTATAAAAAATTTAAACTTAAAAAGATTTGCTTTACAACAAATAGTTTTTATTTTATTATAAAATCTTAAAAAAAACACTCTCTAGCCGAAAGACTAGAAGTTCTATTCGAAATAATAATTTATAATTTTTTTCTTAACTTTTATTTTTACAAACACAGATGCGCAGCTATACAAATGATATAGAGAAACTACAAAAGGAAGTTGATATGCTGCAAAAACAAAATGAACAATTGAAACAGGAATTAAATATGGCCAAGGATCAAATTATTGAATTGGAAACAAATGCCATGCAGGTAAGTTGTCTTTAGAAGTAACAAATTTCTTCTATTCAATGGTATTTTAAATCATGTTGTTCATTTTCTTTTTTTTTCTTTCTAAACCATTGCAGAATGCGAAAAATACAAAACTGCCACAACTTATGGAACGTATTAAATATTTGGAGGAACAAGAGCATCAATTACAAGCAGAGGCTAATGATTTGCGTGAACAAAATGAATTGTTAGAATTTCGTATACTCGAATTGGAAGAGACCAATGATAAGGTAAGTGCAACTAAAATAAGGTTTTATTTTCTATTATCACACCAAAAGTTTCCTTTAGATTTATTTGTACTTTTTAGTAAACTTACATATACATACATATGGATGTTAAATAATTAAATATATATTTATATTTCTACAGGCATAAAAAAGTATCTTAAACTTTTAAAAATGTATGGTAGCTTAAGAGATATTAGAGGCATTTAGCAGATTAAACTAAATTGTCCACTACACAATCCTCTTTTATAATATAGCAACTAAAATACTGAAGGTTTCAATATGTTTTTAAAATATTTTTAAATTTAACAATTTGTGAGCGAAAAACTTTTTTTAGTCTTTAACTATAAGAGCGAATTGCTTTCAATAAAAAAATAATTTTCAGGGCAGCAGATTTTTATTTGGCGAAACCTACATTTAATTTTTAAAACACCCATTGACTTAAATCGTTATAAATTCTATGAGCTCAAAAGCAGATTTTCATTTTTGCTTAAATTGCTGTGATATTTTTAGGCGCTATAAAGTAGGCAATGCATTTTTTCTTCAATTTAATAGGAAAACAAAAACTGTTGCTTTTTGTTTAGACTACATATTTAACAGCAATTGGAAACTGTCATAACAGGCACTGTTATTTGATTTATAATGTTATAGGTTGTCAGTAAATGATTAAACAGAATACGACCGCAACTTCAAGCGAAAACGACTTTCGAAGAAAACAAACAAAAAAAAAAAAAATTAAAAAGACTGCTGCAACTTTACGAACTGTCACTTAATGTTTTTAGATTTCTTAAATGTAAAGTTATTAGAAATTAAGTTTATGAGAGTATTGGCTAATAAATGAATTTATATTTTATAATTTATTCATGTTTACGCACTAATTTAATTAATTTTTCTATAATATCACTCATTTTATTTAACAAATCCCGAAATTTTTTTATTTAAACTCTCAAATGTTTGTTCAATTTTTTTGTTGTTGTAATTATTTTTTGTTTAAGACCAATACTCAGGGGAATTTGAAGATACATCAATTTATTTTTTTTTGCGCCTTTTTGTTGATGAGACACAAGTAGCTGACAATTTGACCACTCAAAGGCCAGTGTTATACCTTCACCCTTGAATGATCAACAGCAATTGCCCCATCTGTCGGTGGATGTTGAATGTGAGTGACGAGCGTCTTCAGTAGGTTAGCTGTTATCTTCCCAGAAGATGCCGCTGTAATCCTAAACATTCGTTTTTGGAGGAATAGACTGGAAGTGTCAAAGAGCGGTTTCTTGAAGATGGACTTCTTGATGGTTTGAGAGGGGCGGGGAACCTCTTATTTTTTAAAATTATAATTTAGAAAAACCTCAAATTTTATTTATTTATTTTTTAATGTTTGTCCTTTGATGGGATTGAACTTCTGTCGTTTGAGAGTTTCTGTGAGATCGGTCTAACCATTCTACCGCAAACAACAAAAAACAAATGGGTTTCTTCATAAAATATTGAGAGAATTTATATCTAAAAATGAAAGCATAATAAAAATCGCTGTCAAAATAAAATAGATTTTATTTCAGGATTGCATCCTCCAGCGTTTTTATGTGTTCATTTGTTTGCAAAAAAACGTCAAACCCCAGTTCTAATAAATCACTTATAGAAATTAAAAAATTAAATGGCTTTTAAGTTTTTGGAAACAAAATCCAACAAAAAAAAAAAAAGTAAAACCACAATGCAATAAAAATAATAAAATTTTTTTAATCATATTTCTGATAGAAAAATTTAAGCAATTTTCTTGAGCCAAACCTAAATAAACTTCTATATTTGATTTGATGGGGAAAGGACAAATATAGTTGGTTTAGTTGGTTTATATAAATATTCTTAAAACTAATCGCAACAAAATTGTTTGCGCAGTAGTTATGACACGGCAAACTTCATCTATTTAATAGATTTTTACGGCACTATTCGTAAATAATTTTAATGTTTTTTTCTACTTTTTGTATTAAAAAAATTTGTTTGCCTTTTTTGATATTTGTTTTATAAAATATCTTTTCTATTCGCCCTTAAATAAAATAGACCTCTCATAAGTACATCTGTGTATCTTAATTACATAAGACAAAAACTTTGCCAATACCACTTAATTTCTCTTGTGGGTGTGTGTGTATATGTCATAAAAAATTGTTTCGTAATACATACATATTTCTATAATAATTTTATTTAAAATATTCCTTTTTGCCTTTATCATCAAATCATCGACATCATTGTGCTTAAGTCACGTTTTCTCTATAAATAAAGATTAGCATGCAGCATCGACAACAACCAAAACTTTAAATCAATAAAAAGAAAACCCCTTTTTTTCTATTTTAATATAGAAATCAAATTTTTATTGAAAAAGAAAAAAAAAAATACTAAAACGTGATTGAAATAGTTTACTTTTAAACTGAACCATCATAGAAAATAGCTCTAAAAGAGAATAACTAAAAGGCCAAAGGGTAAAGGCTAAATACTGCTAAAAGCCAATTATTTAAGTACTTCACATTGCTTTATTTTAATTGAACAATTAAGTGTTTTTCTCCTACAATATCTTAATTTAAATAAACTCGAATGAATAATTTTTCATTTTTTTGCTCTAAAAAATGTCAATTGCTTGTCACTAAACAAAGATAATGAAAATGAGAAAAAAAAAATGTAGGGCGTGTACCATGTGGCACATAAATTTATTGAGTTTTTATTGATCTATAACCGCTCACCATTCATTCAGTATTTAGTTCTCAGCTCTTGGAAATGGTCCACAATATTAGGAGAAGGAGACATTTTTTTTTCAAATGTCTTTCTCATTCTTTTGTGTTCAAACCTAGCAGATCATAAATTTAATAATATGTCAATGGAGACAAGTTGTTCAGTAGTTGTTGTCAGTGCTGTTCTTTTTTTATTTGTTTAAATAGAACAAAAAAAATCGTGCCTTTTTGCCATGACTCAAGATTTTTTTTATGAAAATTGAAAAACAAACCTAAAAAAGTGTGTGATTGTTTAATATTTTTTCATTCATATGTACGAATATATTTAACGCCACATATGAATGGTATGAATACACACACAATATTAACAATCTTTTTGTCTGTTGTTCAATAACTTTATGAGGTGATTTACAGAAAAGGAATTCGCAGGAGATTTTGTGTGAAATAATTGTTGGTAAACACTGTTAATACTGTTTGCACACACTTTTATAGGTTGTTCTAGATTTATATGAATATTTAAAACAAGAGATAAAAAAATTATAATAACTTGTTTTTAACTGCTGTATTAAATTAAATATTGTAGTTACAGAAGGAACTTCTTCGACAAGTATTGCATAGAGATTTGTAAAATAAACCCTTAGAAAATGATTTTATTTCTAATTAGTGCAGACGTAAGTCTTTTAATTTTAATGCAATGCATATGTAAATAATTTTTGAAAATATACAACTTCATCATAAATAAAAGGGAAACAAATTTTTAGCGTGAATTTTTGCTCATAAATAAAAAACGTTGAATAATTCCACAAAATAGAAAAGAAAATCATCTACTGAGGAACCGCTCCCCGACATTCCACTCTATTCCACCTATACTAATGTTAACAAAAAACGAATGATCAGGAAAAAAGCGCCACCTATTGAGAAGTAGCAGATAACAGCTAAAACTACTTAGCGAAGGCACTCACCACACAATCAACATGCAACGATGAGGCAATTTATGTTGATCATATAAGGGTGAAGGTACAACACTGACCTTTGAATGATCAATTCACAGCAATTTGTCTCATTCCTTAGGCGCTGAATAATCCTTTCCAAAATAGTCCTTTCCAAAAATTCCAATACCATGCACAGCATTTAGTAGGGGTTTTCCTCTGGGTATTGGTCTCAAGTCTCAAATAAAAAAACAAGCAAAATAAAATGTGATATTTACAGCCTGTTTATAGAAGACGAATGGTTTAAGACGTTCGACTTTTTATACATGAAACAACAAAAAAAAAATAAACACTCAAATTTGTTAGTATTTTGCATATTAAAAAAAAATTCGTCTTCTGTAAAAAAAGAAAATGTTCGTTTGTTAAGTTTTTTGTTTTTAATACATAAAACATGTGGAACTGACTTGTCTTTTAATAAGAGTGTAAATAATAAAATCCTCCATCCATAAAAATAAATATTTTCCTCCATATTCTTTGCTGTACTTTGAAATCCTTTTCTTCATAAATTCCATCAAATAAAGTAAAAATATGTTTTTCCTATATATTATATCAGGAAATTGTGGTCGCCGTAGTCTAGTATGAAGTACGTTCGCTTATTAGACGATAGCTCCAGGCTTAAACTTTAGCTGTGGCATCTGGAAAAAATTAAAAATTATATGAAAAAAAAAAATTTTATATGCTGAAGACACGAGTTCGAGCCCCAGGAAAAAGTGATAAATTTTTTTTAAATTAATTTTGTTTCATCCGAAATAAATTGTAATTCTGTTTCATCCAAATAACATGACAATTACAAAAACCACAATCATAGTGAGAAAAGGAAAATATGATAGAAAATGTTGTTTAACTTTACTGCGACTAACTCATACAAGTATCTGTGCATATGGAAAAAAGTGATTTCTTGAAAAATATGAGATAAACAGTTAATGTTTGGTTTTAAATTATTATTTATTTATTTAAACAAATAAATAGCTGGAGTCGAATATATGTGCAGTTTGGCTAGTGTACTATTCCTTCATGGATATCATTTTCTCCTTTGATTATCAAACAATTCATTGCAAAAATCTGGGTTTTTGACGAAATAATATGAAAAATTTATATCTTTCAGCGACTATCTCTTGTTTGATTTCTGGCAAAAGCACTGAAAATAATTGATTGTCATAAATAAGCTTCCCAAGTCTGTCGTTCAAGGTCCATGTTACACTGTAGGTCCCAGTACATATGGATAAAAATTTACACACACAATATGGTTGCTCTGAAAAACACTTATATTGTCTAATTATGTATGCATGTAGCCTTCGTGTTTATAAAATAAAATATATATAAATATATATTTTTTATGAAAACAGCGTTAAACATTATATTAATATTTTTTCTAATGCTCGTATTCATAAAAAATAAAATTGGTTTATAGAGTGCTTATTTGACATATTTCTATGGAGTAATTGTCAAACAAGCAATTAGTAAAACTGTTTTAGTTTTAATGAATACGGTCATAAATATATATCCACCCCTTTATCCATAATTATATTTTTGGTTTATAAAAGTTTTATAAAACAAAATTTGTATGAAAATTCGTTTCATAAGCCTGTTATAAAAATAAAGTACATATATAGTATGAATACGGCCACAAATATATAGTAATTTTTTATTAATATAGGAGTTAGGAATATTTAAATATTTAAAATCTTTTCTACGTTTTAATTATGGTGTTAAAAATTATAAAATAAGTCATGTTTTGCCTGAATAATAATAATAAGAATATGTAATTTATTCTTATTTATTATTAAGAAATCATTTAACTTATTATTACAAATGACTTTTTATAGTAATTTTTTTGTAATATATAATATATACATATATGTTTATCTTTACATTATATATTATAATATGTATATAGTATATAATTTAGTATTATAAATATTTAGAGTGATATTTAGCTTAAACCTTAAAAAACGAGCATTCTCCTTACTTAGTAACTAGTAATTCAATAAACCCACACATTATTATCATTTGCTGAAACCAAACCGTTGATATAAAAACTTATTAACGCAATTTAATTTATGTGATGACACCATAATAGTCTGTTTATTTCCAAATTTGTTTGTAAAATCATAAATTTATTTGAATATTTTTGTTGAATTGTAAGAAAAAAAGAATACAATAACACATAACCACGCATTATAAAAACTTACATTATTATTTTATTATACACATATGTACGTTGTTGTTTTTAGTTGCATTGAGTTAAAATGCACGTGCAGAAAATAAAACAAAAACAGCAAAACAACATACAGAATATGTGATATGAGTCATTAAAGAATATTAAAAATATTTCTAGTTGTTGCAAGACAACATACGAAGAAAAAAAAAACATAATTGTAAAGTCATTTTGGCGCGCAATAATAAGAAAAACAATTTTTTTATACTAAAAAAATAAAAAAAATAAATGTTTTGACAAAAAAACATCAACGGAGAACTACAAATTTTCAATGACTTTTTAAGGCAGGGTATATACTAAATACACATACACACAAACAAAATATGCATTTTTACTACAAAAGTAGTTTCTTCAACAAAAGGTCTTAAAATAAAATTCTTAAAAAAGTTATGCAAAAAAAAAAAATTTTTTGTTCAAAAATTCTCATGGTTTTTAATTACCCAGTATGAAATCCACTTTTGTTCGAAATTAAAATCGACAGTATTTTCAAAGTCATATAAAACGTAGCTGTTTTAATTATTTTATAATTTTAATAATCAAGAAAACAGTGACAGTGGTTATTAAAGTGAGAGTAAAAACATAATTCCAAATCTTTGCAGACATCAATTTCCATCACATACCTGAGGGCATTCTATATCGAATGATATTTCATAAAATTTTAAAAGAACTTTCATACAAATTTCTATCGATATCGAATGCCATAACTTGCCCCCAGTATATAAAAATTAAAAGATTTTGCTTTCATATTTACGAAAATTTCACATAAGCTCTTTTGTTCTTTTCAAACAACTGCAGAAAATTAGCTTGAACTTAGTTTTTATTCGATCAGTTGTGGATTTTTATTGTTTTTGTTTTTAAGCAAAATGCTAAACGTTTAATTTGTGCTTATTTTTAAAACATATGTATGAGAAAAAACTGACCATTTATGTAGAAGGAGAGTCATTTGAAAAATGTTAAACATTGTGGGAAGTTTTTTTTTTCTTTCTATAAATAAAACACAAACCAACGTTAATACCTACTACTAAAAACAAAAAACAAATCAAAATATTCCATATAAAATATAATAATTTATGAAATGAAATTAATAAAATTAAATTAAAACCTTTTGTTTCTTTATCGATCGTGCAAAAATCAGTATGTGAGAAGGTAAACAAACAGCAAATTAATTTGTTCGTTTTAAAGCAAATTCTCTTGAGTTCTCTTGAAATTGTTTGTAAGCTAAAAATCTACTTAAATGGCATAAGTGATGCCAATATTGTGGTTTAAAATAACCGTTGGAATTATTTAAACAAAAACAATAATCGAAATGTGAGTTGAAAAATAAATTTGTATTTGCAAAAATTAAATAATTTCAGTTTAGGTAACTCTGTGTAGGAAATCGATTTTAAATCAAAAGAGTTTGTTTCTTAAGTCTTTTGTTTTTTTTTTCTTTGATTCAAATGCCACACTTTCTATAGAAAATCGAATTTATTTTTAAAGAGCTTATGCCTTAAGTTTTTTCTTCCTACCAAACGACTTTTTCTGTAGAAAATCGAACATGTTTCAAAAGAGTTTGTTTCCTGTGCCATTTGTTTTTACTTTCTTAAAACAATATTGAAATCTACACTATAAGGAATTGAGTGTTTTTAAAGAAGTTCGTTTCTTCAGTATTTAGTTTTTCTTTCGAAAAAGTCAAATTTTTTTACAAAATCAAGTGTGTTTTTAAAGAGTTTGTTTTCTAAGTCTTTTATTACATTTTGTTCTTTAAATCGGGACAGGCTTTAAACAATCCCGGGATCCCTAGATTTTTCGGTATATTGTGATTTTTCGGAACTTCGGGATTTTTTTAAAAATAAAAAAATTAAACTATTTTAATTTTTATATATATTTATTAACCTTTTTATTAAATACAAATATTTTAAAAAGATAAAAACAAAATACAAGCTTTTAATGCCATCAATATAAAAAAATAACAAACGGCACAACAAATTGTTAAAAAAAACCATGTAGCCAATAAATTACTAAAATTTAAATATTTAAAATGTACACACATATCACACTTGATCTGTAATGGGGTAGTAACTTAAAATTTTTAAAATTCCAGTAAAAGTCACAAATTGATTGGGGTTACATTTTTATAGAATTTAAAAACCTGACTACCTCACAGTAAGCAAATTACATTAGAAGATAGGAATCCCAGTATCGGGATTTCTGAATTGGTACCCTAATGTTGTGTTTAATGAAGCAACATTTGATTTTTTTACACTTAACTTATTAATTCAAAATTAAAGTCTTGTATACGAAAAATATCAACTTATTATGTTCACCGCTAAAGCTCTTATGAATTCTTCTTTCAAAAGTTACTCTTTATGATTTAACATTTACAAAACAGTGATTGCAAGACCTTACGCATCAGAAATGATAATCCCTGAACCAGTGCGGTTGTCTCCGTTCTCTTACTGACCTTCGGCCTGCTGTTGGTGAACTCTCTACCCTGTCTGGGTTATCATTAGCTGGCAAAGTTATTGTCAGTTGCCTTTTTGGTTCATGGCAAATAATATTCAAGGGTAATTCTGTATCTGCTTCTTCAACAGGCAACTGTTTTGGCCGGAGTAGCATTTGGTTTGCGTGAGATCTGATAGTCCTACTGGAATTTTGTAGTTCAACACGTTACATTAACTTCCCTATTCTTGCTTTAAATGAACCAGTTGACCATCTAAATTGGCAGTTGTGATAAATATTTATATCAATGGTGTCTCAGACTGGAAATTGACGACACATAAAGCGTCACATTCTTTGTTAGCATATATACATATAACCATATCCCGGAAGAAATCTCACAAAGTTTATTGCTTAAGTCTTTTGTATAATTTTAAAATATTTTTTTTTTAACGCATTGTGAGCAAAATGTTTATTCTAACAAAGTTTTGGGGTAAAAGGCGAAGGTAAAAGTTTGTCATTTGAATTTTTCTAAAATTTTTAAGAGAAAACGTTATTATTATTCTATTACGAAAACATATTGTATGTGAAATTCAAGAAGGAAAAAAAAACACTTCATTTATTAAAATTAAAATACTGCTAAATTGTCAATACTTCTTACAGCACGAACTCTATGAATGAACTGTTTTCATTCTGTTTATTTTCTTGCTCACTCACAATATTTGCTGTTTTATTTTTTATTTTATTTTTTTTTTTTTTGCTATTGTTGTAGTAGTACAATTTGAGTCTAATATTTTAGTTTCGAATTTGTTATTGTTTAGTATGAACGTGAATATTATACACAGCGCTTGCGCCAAAATAACGGAGTTCAACGAAAAATAAAAATGAGAAGAAGCCTACAGCAAACGGTTAAAATTTGAAAACAAAAAAAAAAAGGAAAACGAAACACAAATGTAATAATTTTAGCGCATTTCAATATAACAAAAACAACCATGGCAAATAACTGCAACAATAAAAAGTAACAAAATTACCAACTAAAGTTTAAAAGTTTTGGCCAAAGATATAAAATAAAAACGAAAAATAAAAAAAAAGTTTTTCTTAAAAAAAAAGAAAAAAAACTGTAAATATTTCTTCAACATAATAAGCGATACAACAATTAAAATGATAAATGGCAAAAACATGAGTATATATTTATTTACTTAAAAATAATCGAATGTTTTAAAATAAAAAGGAAAAATTCCTTTAATGATCAAAAATTATATTCTTTAAATGTAATTAGCAAGTTTAATTCGTGTATTAATCATTCAGTGAATTTTAAAATCAAATTTAAAAAATTTCCTTAAAAAACAAAAAAAAAAAAAAAAAAAAAAAAAAATTAAAGCGAGTTCTAAATATTTTTGCAAAATATAAAAAAAAAACGATTATTTGTTTACTAATGAAAACCAAATGTCAATATCTAAGAATTTGTTAAATTAAAAAACAAACAGAAAACAGTGTGAAAACTCCTATAACTTTCAAATTCTTTTTTACCAATTGAAAAAAAAATATTTGTAAATGTTAAGGAAATATCATATTACGTAAATTGTGTTAAAAACTGAAATAATGAAGCACCTGCTTATAAAAATCTGATATCATCTGCCAATTAGAAATCTGAACATAAAAAATAAATCTTTCCAAAAAAAGAAAAAACCAACACCCACTAAAGATTTAGCGAGAAAAGAATACAAATATGAACAACATGTTGTGTGATGATGATTTTATTTGTTTAGTAAGTGTTTCAATAAATTTAAAAATATAAAAATTATTAGCGGTAATCAGTCTTCATTGCAAATGCCCTTGAAAAGTTTTGCAAACTTAGCAATGGTAGCATATAGGCCTATATATTGTTATTTTAAGACATGGTTTGTTACGTTTAGAAGACTTGCATCAGTTTTTACTATGAAGAGTGATTACCGCTATTGTGTTTTGAGTGATTTAAAATAACACACTATGTACCCTTCATAAAATTTATACAATTTTGAAAACTTTCTTAAGAATTTCACGAGTACAATATATATATTTTATTAATTTTGCATAATTGGTTTCAAGATTTTACTTCAAAGCACAAATGGCTATAAATCTCAGCTTTCTTTTCTATTTATTTTACTCATTGAGATGAGACAACACGTTAATTTAATAAATAAATTTAATAAGTTTTTGTGGTTGAAATCGTATTATAATCATAAAATATAGAATTTGTATGAAATAAAGTGTCTTTAGAAAATCCAGTAAAAGTTTTGTTAAAATATAAATAAAAATGTGCCACAATATTGGATGAGTAAATAAGTAATTTTCGTAAAGTGTAATACCGTAGACAGACAACAACGTTAATTTGCATTAAGAACTTACTAATGCAAATTAAAATTTTACCCTGACAGACAGTAGTGCATTTTTATTTGCTTTTATACCCATAAAAATGAGAGAGAGAGAGGTTTGTAACTTTGCTTACTTTCTATCCATTTTAATTACCAATAGTAAATAATTAGCCAAAAACTGACTGATTTTATGCGATGTTGCCATATTAAAAAAGCTTAATGCAGTATAAATTCAGTTTGGTTTTGTGCATTTACATTGGAGATAATGAGCAAGTTAATTTGAATTAACTCAACTAATGCACATTAACGCCTTCGTGTGTCTACGGTATAAGAAAAGGTTATTTTAGGAAAAAAATTTTAATTAATTTGCTAAAAAAAAAAACAAATTACTTACAAATTTTTAGCTGTAGCAAATTTTTAATTAGACAGTACAACAGCGAAAAAAATGCACGGAAGGCACAGTATAGGTTCGATTGTGCTACCAAAACTTAGTAAAACCTTGTACTCGGTTTGATCAGATTGACTACCAATTTTTTTTTTCTGGATCTCAAACGATTTTGAAAATCACTGCATCACTCAAAAAAAGGTGTTCTCAGTTTTTGCCCAACAGCCCAGCAGAAATTAGTGCTTACCAATAAGCTATTTTGTAAGGGGGAAATTGTAAACAATCACTTACTCGTGCGCATCAATAATGCATGATTTTTATATGAAATGAGCCGCTAAAATGCAATAGAAACGCAAATTTATTACAACCAGTAAGCAAATAGTATACAAAATCAAAAATAATACCTTCTCCTATAGCATCTTTGGAAGCTTTAAGGTATGCATAAACAATATATTGCTTGCATAATAGCGTAAAATTTTATTTATTGCTTCCAAATTTGAAAAATTTTCTGCTGGGAGCTAACTCAAAGTTGAAGATACTGGTTAACTATGTTCGGCAATAATGTAGTGAAGACTCTACTGAACAAATTTTAAAATATTTTTTGTGCAAAAAATAATTTTTGCTTGCACTTTCTTGCTAAAATGTACGAAAAAATTGTTACTTTTTTATTTTTTCGGTATAAATTACAGGGACTCTTAATTTTTCACTAATAATATACGACAATATTGTAGCCATTGTAAATCTGAACAACTTTCGTGAACATATCAATACAATCTGAACGTGTATAGGCATTCAAAATAGCTTACGAAAACGAATTTGTACCCTAAGAGTGTTATTTTTCGCTATTTTGAAAAATTAAAAAAAAAAATAAAAAAAAAATTTTTTTTTTTTAATTTATTAAAAGAAAACAGATAAGAATTGTGAAAAACCTCATGGAAACCTTTGCAATGCGTATTTTAAAAAATAATAATTTTGTAATTCTAAAATTCATAAAATTCAATGCTAATTGATAGATTTCATATTTTCAATTAAAAATTTTTACACTCAATATTAATATAGAAATGAAGATAAAAAATTTTGTTTAATTTTTAATTAAAACATAAACAAATAAAAAACCAAAGCTTTTGTCTTTATTAAACCAACGCCCTGGTTTTTGCAAGTTTTTCTTTTAAATATTTTCCTGATTTTATCTTAAATATGCTAATTTGTTACTGCAATTTTATGTTTAAAGTAAAGTTTTATTTAAAATTTCAATTTATTTTAGTTTGTTTCAATTTCAAAGACTACAGATTATTAACTAAAAAATATCTGTGGGACATGGAAGAAGAGCTTAAGTCCACATAAGGTCAAATCAATTGACTATGTTTTACATTTATTGTCTAATACATTTATTATCAATATGTTAAATTGCAAATTTTTGCCATAGAACAATTTTGGTTAAATTTACACAGATTTGAAAATATCTCAATAATTCCTATTTTGACTTAAGCTGTACTTTTATACCGTCACAGTAATACTCGTATAACTAACGTACCTTAAAATGAATCAGTTTTAGTTAAAGGTTATCAATATACATAAACATGTAAGTAGAGTATTAAACTAAGTCCGTTAATTAATGTGTTTATTATTCAACTCTTTTTAACTTTTGAATTCTTGTAGAAATTCATGAAAAATATTGGCTACTTTGTTAAAAAAAATTAGAATTATTTTCGTTATTATGCAAATTATGGAGTTTTGCTTGTTTTTTGTTCTTTTTTTGCCCCTGCACAATATATAGTTGTATACACATAGAATTGAAATATATTTATAAATAAAATCCATAAATCATTTTGAAATTGCTATTAATCAGTAAAACAGATTTCTTGAATATGATTAACAATTGCTCTTTTGTTCAGTTGAAAAATGAAAAAAATTAAAAAATCATTTTGTCAATTAAAATCCATTAATGATTTTAAGTACTTTATTAATTGAGATTTTTTTTTTTTTGTAATTCATCTCTTTAGAAGGATTAATCTTTTCTTTTTTATTTTTAATTTGGTTTTAATTAAAAACTAGTATTTTTTTATTATTATTTTTATATGGGATTTTTATTTATATTTTATTGGTTTTAATTTTTTTGAAGTGTTTGTTATTCAAATAAATGCTCTAAATTGCAGATTGACTTTTGCCGGCAATATTATATTTATAAAATATTTTTTTATATTCGTTTTTTATGATTTTTAAAAATTTGCGTCTTTATTCATAAAACATTATTTAGATTTATTATAAAAAGATCTATAATTTAACATACTGATACAAGATTTATTAGGTAACATATGTTCACTATAATACTCAATATTATTGCTCTATCCTTATGTTGACTTAAGCCATCTGTGCTAACAGATAAAATCTATAGAATCTACTTTAAAGTGTTATCTAATAAGTTCATTCATTCATTCATAAAGGAGGTACTAAGGTATTTCGACCTGTAGTTGTTCTCTAATGACTCGACCGCTTCGTCACAGAATCTGCACATATCGCTCGAACGATTCCTATCTTATTTAAGTGTCTATTGTGTCTGCAGGGCCCGGTAAGAAGTCCCGCAAGTATTCTCAGGTTATTCATAGAGAATTTAATGCCCGACTCAAATCTTCTCCTATTATATTTACTAAGAAAAGTTTGTTAAGTCTAAGACCAGAGCAACAAGTTTCTCTCCCTGTCTTCTTTTTCCCTTAGAATGCTTTCCCAAACTCACCTTCCTATTAAAAAAAGGGTTCTAACCTCATCAATGGCATAGCTGCTCCCTTCCTGGCAAATTCATCTGCCATTTCATTCCCCTGAATGCCCGGATGGCCAGGGCCCAGCATAGGCTGACCTTATTGTTCTTGCCCAGTTCAGTTTCACCAGACAGTCCTCGAATGGCATATCAGATAGTATGGCTATTTCCTTTCCTTTGTATTTTCTGTCCAGGTTGAATTGAGTGCATCTTTTATGCATATACATAATTGATCAGAAGCTTTTTGTGTTAACTTAAAAAAAACTGCTGGCATTAAATTAAAGAAATGATGTGTATGGTCTATACTTGTATAGTCTATAACGTCAATGGAATTAAAGAACGCTGTAACTAACAAAAAATCGAAAATACGTTTTTTGCATCATTTTTATCAGAAAAAAAAATACGCGTCGATTGGTCCAGGTCCCAGATTTCTACGATGAAAATAAATTCACTTACGCAGTCTGTGAAATGAAAAATACGAGTGTATTTGTTCTACTTTTATAAAAGTTTTTTGACTCTGGTGAACATTTAAGGTTTTGTCAGTTACAGCGTTCTTTAATTCCATCGACGATATATATAAAAATTAATGTCTGTCTGTCCGTTTGTTTGTTTGAGCGTTATAGGAGACCAAACCCTTGGACCGATTTCCTGAAATGTTCACAGCATATTACTGTGACTCTGGAAAGAATAATAAGTTGTATGAAGTTTTAATTGGACAAAGGGGTGTGGCACCGCCCATATAACCCAAAATTTATTGTCGTCATATCTTGAATATTTTTTTACCAACGGCGGCAGTATGTGCTATATATGGTACGAGGGGGTTCCGAAGCACACCGAGTTCTGCTAGTATGTTATAAAACAAAAAATTAAAATACTGCAACACTTTTTTGTACGTATAGATATAAAATGTAACATGTAACCAAATTACCATAACCCTGAAACTGGATTGTAATGGCCTATTACCATAACTTTGTCAGGCCAAGAACATTTCATACTGCCCCCGTAGTTACTTCTATTCAGAATTAAATGCGCAATAACACAGGAAGAAGAAAAAGAACAAAGATGTATGTATGTTTCTTGAATCTTTTGTAAAAAAGTCATTAAACGGTACTTTAATTTTGAAATATAAAATTTTTGATTTTTATTAAAATTTGTTACTTCACAACACGTACTGCTTATCAGATACTGCTGAAAATCTGAATAGATTTTCGGGCAAAACAATATAACGTTCTATTCTACAGCAAAAACATAAACATAAATTTATACTTTTTAATCCAAAAGAATTATTTCTTTTTTTGAATTGTAAAGTTCTTCAAATGGCATATTACTTATTTTCTAAACTCAGTAAATCTTATACATCTTAATTGGCAATACTTGCAAAGAATATTAAATAAAAAAAAAACTAAGCAAATTTATATGTGTTGTACAATTCATAGCGCAAATTTTGTGTGTTAAATGTGTTATGAATGTCTAATAAGTGATTTATTATTGAAATTATATAAAAAATAATAAAAAAAAAAAACAAAAATACAATGAAGAACTTGTTCTTTTTATTTTATATTTTTAAACCAAAAAAAAATTGTTTTTTTTACTTCAGGCACCCCACCTGCTTTGCTTAGAAATTGAAATTGTAGTCATACTCGTACAAAGTATGACTTCATTAAAGAAAAGTTCAACTGAGAAAAAGTAACGGTTTTTATGGTTTTTAACAATATTTATAAAAAAAAAATAATTTCTTTTGAAATAAAAATATTGATGAATTTTTATTTTTTGTTTCAAATTATTGTTAAAAATGTTCTAAACCATTTGCATGTATGGGTAACCTGCTTTCAAATTTAATAAAATTTGTTTTTTTTCTACTCTCCCTCTAGACTTTATTTAACAATAATAAAGCATTATTGCTAACAAAAGAGACCTTAAAAACCATTGAAGTTGAAAATAATGATTTTTTTTTAACGCAAAAAAAAAAAATAATTCACATTCAGTGCTGTTGAAGACTACACTTTATTTTACTTTATTTTACTTAATTTAAGTTTTATTTCTTTTTTGTTAAAATTTTTAAAAATTTATCGTTAGAAAAAAGTTCAATACAATTTATTGCAATAAACCCCTTAGGAGGAGTACACAGTGTGTATATGCAACTTAAAAAAGAAACAGCAAAGTGTTGTTGCAGTTTAGAGCAGAAAAACTCTAATTTATAACACACAAAAAAATAGAAATAAATTATAAATTTTAAAATAAAAAATAAAAGAAATAGAAAAATAAAAAAAATAAAAAAACTAAACAAAACTAACCAAGCGTATACACATACTGTTGCATATATATTTATTTATTTATTTTAACTTGGCTTAAACTCACCAGCTTAAATATTTCAAACAAATATAACGTTTTAATTGGCCATAATTTTATTGGAAAGTTTTACTTTTTTCTACGAGTATTTGTTTTATGAAAACAAAATATATATTTTTTTTAATGTTGTTGCTTAAATAACAGACTTTTAATGTTTGAATTTATTTTAATACAACATGACATAAATGTAACTTCCTTAAGAAATATCATTATCACCTTGTTAAAGAACTACTTAAGTTCTCCATAATTTATTAATTTCAATTTGAATTGCCATGAGAACTCGGCAGCAAGTTAGAAAGCATTACGTTCGTTCTTTCATTTCGTAATAATTGAATAGTAAAAAACCACTTCTAATTATTCAAGAAAAATTATAAAATACTTTTCTTTCTAATGCGATTCTAAATTATAGAAAAGCAAAGAATTTCTAAACCGTTAAACATAATGCACACAAAACATAGAAAATTTATTAAATAATAAACAGTATAAACTCTTTAACAGCTAAAATGAAAGACTTTATAGTAAATTAACCACCATGAATGTATAAAAAATTAAAATAGATTTTTATTTTATGATTTTTCAAATTATTTTACATTTTTATTTTAAATTTTCTTATTACAGTGGTCGCTTCAGAGTCACACCAATCCCTCAACCGAATCAGCCGAGTCCATGCAAACCAACACTGTTACACAAAATGTCAATCAAAATATTTGGTCTTGTCCACAGACTAATAAAGCTGATCCATTCGAAATGTTGTTTGGCAATAACAGTTATAACAGTCAAAATGCCAGCATACAACTTGATTCGGGTATAATATCACCACAGAGTCAACACCATCACGATGAGCTGATTGATATTTCCAATGAAGAATTATGTCGGCGTTTAAGAGATATTTTGAAAAAACCCTCACTCGAAGAAGACGAAAAGCATTGTTTGCAACAGGTTATGAATTTAGTTCAACAATTGGATGCTTTAACGCCTAGAAGTGGTCCCAACTCTTTAAATGTTACATCGTCCAGTGATGAGGCCAGTAGCTTGGATTTGGTACGTAAAAAAACATAAAAATACCTTTAAAATTTGTTTATATAAGTTTGCATGGTGATATCATAGAAGTTCGCTACAGTCTATAATACAAACGGGGCATTTTGTTTTTAAATGATTAAACAGAACTAGGGCATGACGTTTTTTTCCATACAAATTGACACATAAAAACGTTGGAGAATGCAGTCGTGAAATACATACATAACTGGCCTTTACAACCCTGTGTCAGGATTACGGCCTAGCTTCTCGCAGCACTCATGTTGTGTGTGTCAATTTTTATCCATGAGTACCGGGACCTACAGTTTAATGTCGACTCCGAACGACAGACTCGAGAAGCTTGTTCATGGCAATTAGTTACTCTCAGAGCTTTTGCCAGAAGACTGCTGAGAGGTAGTCGCCGAAAGAAATATTTTATTCATATTTCTTTTTTTGAAGATGTCAGAGCCTGGAGTCGAACCCACGGCCCATGTCTTAGTAAGCCAACACACTAACCACTAGACCACGGCGACTAGTCGTGAAATAGGATCTATTTTATTTTGACATCGATTTTTCTTATGCTCCCATTTTGATAAACAAATTCTCTCAACAATGTTACCACACTTTTATTAAATTTCATAATTTTGTAAACAAACCCATTTGTTTTATGTTGTTGTTAAGAACAAAAGAAAATCGAAAAAAAAAACATTTGGAAGTTTAAATAAAATAATAAATTTAGGAATCTGTTAAATAAAATGAGTGATATTTTCGAAAAAATAATTGAAAAAATGTGTAAAGATGATTAAATTATAAAATATAAATTAAATTCTTAGCAAAAACTCTCATAAACATAATATTTAATAGCTTTACATATGAGAAATGTAAAAACAATAAATGACAGTTCGTGAAGTTGCGGCCGTCGTTCTAATTTTGGGCGTGTTTTCTTTGAGAGTCGTTTTTGCTTGTAGTTGCGGTCGTATTCTGTTTAATCATTAATTCTAAGGCGCTTAATGTTAAAAACAGGCATGATGAAATAAAAAGATAGCTATCCAGAGTGTATGAAATTTAGAAAAATTCGAGTAAAACGACAAAAAATATTTAAACGTTTCGAGGCGGACAGTTTTATAACAAACACAATAATAGAATTCATTGTGATGGCTAGGGTTCAAACCCCAGCTTTGACATCTTGAAAAAAAATGAAAAAAATATTTCTTTCTCTCTCAGCCGTCTTTTGGTAAAATCTCTGAGAGTAACTGATTGCCATGAATAAGCTTCTTAACCCTTAAATGCATGAATTTTTATTTCTCAACTAAAGTGTCAATGAAGAATTTTGTCGATAATAATAAAACTAGCTGCCACAGGCCCTAGATATGTTTAACAACGATAAATCCCCTTTTTTTATTATTCAAAAAAAAAAACCAAAAACACTTTATAAAAGTTTCTTTATTGCAATACGAGCGATTCAAAATACGATGTAGATCTACATCACAATGCATTTAAGGGTTAAGTCTGCCGTTCAGAGTCAACTTTAAACTGTAGGTCCTGCTACTCATGGATAAATGTTAACACACACAACATGGGTGCTGCGAGAAGCTGAGCTGTAACCCTGAAATAGTGTTGTAATGGCCAGTTATGAATGTGATGGCTTCCACCTTAATATACTGTGATATATGAATAGACAGCTTATTAAGTACACACAACTTATAATTAATTCTCCCTGTTTAAAATTATAATAACGATAGCGTTTCGTTACGATTTACACATTCAGAAGTGTATGTTCAATATAAAAAAAGCATCTCAGATTGAGGAAACAAAATTTTTAATATTTAACACAAGATTTAAAGTACTTAATAATAAACTGGGGTCTTCTCTCAATTAGTGAGTTACATTCTATTCTATTCATAGAATAAATAAAAAAGATGTAAAATTGAATGCCTGCTCCATAGTGCAGCTGGTATTAGCAATGGAAAGTTTCGACTTTTGTAGAACATTTAGCACAATTCTTAAAAAATTTATATGAACTTCGATAAGACTTTTTATAAATCGTAAATAAAGTTTTTAATCCCTTTTATATACAAGGTAAAATAAGCCATAAATTCATGCACCGTGACCAATTTTTCTATGTGATTTACATTAGAAGGAAAATAATTTACTTTTGTGTAATGATTTTTTAATAAAAATAAAATATAATTTCCACAACAATAGTTAATGCCTCCACATCAAAACAAAAACGCAAATATAAACAAACTTTTGACAGCTACAAACCGACAAAAAAAAACAGCTGTTTCTTAAACACCACCACAGAAAATAAAAATGACGTTGACATTTTTGTATATTTTTAAATTTATTTAAAGTGAATTTTTTTTTTGAGTTTTACAAGAAATTTAATAATTTGACATATAAATAATTCTTAAAATAAATATATTTTTTGTTTAACAGACATATTTTTATTTTTTTTTTTAAATTAAAGGTTAAATCGCGAATATCAGACTATAGTTCAGCATCTTCAGCATCAACGTCTAGCGGCCGTTCAACTTGCGAAAATAGCAGCAGTAATAATAGCGTAAATTCAACGAAAGTCAGTGTAAGCAATAGCAGTTTAACGACTACAACCACCACACCATCACGTATTGTTGCCACAGTTCAGCCCTACAATAGCCATCAACTTGCACCGCACAACAGCCCCACAGATTCACCACGTAAGGCACGCTGCCAGCCCTGGCAAACGAATAGTCTTAGTGAAAGTGGAGTATTTGTAGAATCAGACTTCTTTAGTGACATTAGCGAGAATAACGTTTGTACACAAACCGATTTCGACGATAGCGCTATTTTAAATTATTCACCACATCACGGTTTCACCAATTCACCCACCAAGAAGGTACCTGTACAAAAACAAAACTCTTCAAATTTAACCGACCAAAAACGCCTGCAATATTACAAAGATCGTGTCGAAGTGCTTGAGGGTAAGATACTCATTTATGAAAGTTGTGGTGACGTGCAAGCAAAACGTCTTGCTGAACGTCTACAACGTGAAATTTTACTGGAAAAAGAGGTTAACGAACTAAGGGATAGAGTTGAACTATTAGAGAGTGAAAATTCTCTTCTGGAAGAGGAAAAGTGTGAATTTGAAGAAGCTGAAAACGATACAAGACTTCGTTTGCAGAGGCTTGAAGTTGAGTTGGAAATTCTTAGCCAACGTAACGTTGAGCTAGAAATGTCCAGAGAGGCACTCACTGCCAAATACAAAGACTGTCATTCGGAGTGTTTAATATTACGCGACGATTTAGCAACCAGTGAAACCCAAATACGTCATTTGGAAGAAGATAAACAGAAGGCCAAAGAAAGATTTGAATTCTTACACAGCACTTTACCGTTACTGCTTGTTTTTAACACTTACTGTACATTAAATCACGTTCAAAATCAAAATTATCAAATTGTCAACGCCGACATCGTTACTGACGAAGATATGGGCAATCAAAGTTCAAATACGAATATTGTGGACACACCCAACCATTCTTCAGCAGCCAGAACTGTAGAAAAGGATTGTACAGTATCAACCAAAACCTGTGTCTGCCATGAACGTGAACTGCAATATCTTAAAGAAGAAATTAAATGTCTGAGACATCAAATAAAAGAATTAAATTCCCGTCATTATGCCGCCATGGAATCTGCCGATTCCCATTGGGTTGATCTTGAAAGAGAATATAGGGATCGAGAAGAACAGTTTCGAGCTAAAGAAGTTTGTCTTAAGCAAAAGATACAAAAACTACAAGACTGTCTAAGAGAAGATGCCCGTTCGGCTAATGAAAAAATCTGTCAACTCGAAGAAGCTGAGCAGGGTTTGAAAACCTGTTTGGTGCGTTTATCTAAGGAGCATCAAAAACTGCAGGAAGATTACGAACTAATGGTGGCAGAATTTGAGCGCTTTAAGGAAAAACACGAAGATATTGTGGAACAACAGAAACCCTTAACCGAAGCTCTGGAAGTTGAAAAGAAACGCAACAAGGGCTTAATGGATGAATTAACATTTATGCGCAAGCTTCAGCAAGAAACTGAAAGTCAAGCTAAAAAAGAATTTGAAAGCGTTCGAGATCAAATGTTTGATATTAAAAAGGATTATTTACACATAGAAGTTACGAATGCAGAGCTGCGAGAGGAAGTGGCTACATTAGAAATGCAAATACAGAATTTAGAAAAAGCCCTTAAAGAAAGTGACGAAAAAATACGCTGTCTTACCGATGAGATAAGAACCAAAGATGAAATCTGCCAAAAACTAGAAAAACGTCTAGAACGCTCAGAAGGCTATAGTCTAGCTGATGAATTGGGTAATTCACCTTCAAAGCGGTTTAAACGTGAAGATGTTAAAGATCTTCAAACAGCCAGTAAGGGTTTAGGCCAAGCTCTTAGGGATATGGACGTATGTTGTTTTTAATATGAATTATTTAAGAAATTTCTTATTGATATTTTTATACATTTTACTTCTAGAAATGTGAACGAATGCTGCCTACACAAAAACAATTTAAAACCATAGCCCGCGATGTAAAAAAATTAGCGGACACTCTGCTACAAGGCGATCTATCAGAAGAAGAGGTAAGCGATGATAACACAAAAACTGTAATTGAAGAAGATGAGATTGAACTCGTCGAGAACAATACTGAAAGAAGATTTGCATCAGTTGCTAATGAAAAAGGAATTGTTGTTGTTAATGATGTTGGTGTTGAAAAACCCATTAAGAGTGCTACATCTCAAAGGCAATCGCTGGTTGACAATGCCACTAAACAGGCAGACGAGAATTCTTTGCCAGTGTTAAGCACAGAAAACGAACCCGAAATGAATTTAACAGTAGGCATGGCCTTTGTACCTCAAGTACATATAAATGAAAGTATTTTACCCAGTTCTATGCCTAAGAAAATTATATGTGAAGTGCCTTCGGAATTGCGAAAACTGGCTAAACCCAATGAATTAAAAATTTCACAAGCCCCTAAACAGTCTTCCAAATTTATATCAAGAAAACAAAGTAAACGCTATAGCAAGAGACGCATGACACGTGGTAGAGTTAGTAGTTTACATCTAAAAGTAAAACGTATGGTGTCAAATCTCTTAAATAATAAGACAACTTCAGTCTTTCGAGATGCCTCCGATTTAGATGTTTACGATTCCGAGGTTTTGCAACGTAATATTTCCTATGGCAGTTTTCATTCCTTAAAAGAAGATACTTTAGAACATGCAGAATCTTTAAAAAAAGATGCCAGTGTAGAGTGTATAATGAATATTGCAAGACAAGACAGTGGAATACAAGTTAATGATGAATTAGCAGTTGAATTGCAAATGATTGATATGCCCCTACATGTACGCAAATTTTTAGACAAGCTCAAGGCATCTGCTTCGGAAGCGAAATATTTACTCAATTCCTCAGTATTTAATATGAAAATCTATCATTATTGGAAAACTGATTTACAATTCTGTCAAGGGGCAGATATTGTGGCAAAACTCTTTGCATCTAATACGGATGCTGAAAGTCAGGCAAATTTTGAATCCTATGAAGATTTTGTAAATGCCATGAATTGTCTATTTATTTTGGAAGATCTTTTCAAGCCCAATAAAATTGCGGTTTGTATTTGTCTTTTGCACAAGAGGTAGCAACACACGGTAAAATGATTAATTTTACTTCATTTATATTTGAATTTACTTGTAGATCTTGAATGAAATTGAAACCGAAATCGATGAACGTTTAATGATATTTCACAGTCGCAAAAAGGAATCTGAATTTTATTGCACTGTTTATTATCCAATTAAGAGAAAAAGTGGTTCAGATATCATGCAAATGCTTAAGAATTGAATTGTAACTTACTGGCTTACTTTGTATTCAAGTTGTTTAAGTAATTCATAGATGCTGGTAAATGTAAATTTTTTGTAATGTACGAGTACTCTTATCTGTGTAGAACTTTTTTTTTATTTTTTGAAATACATACATACATACATATATTTAGTAAGAAATAAAGAAACTGATTTTTAAATTGGCTCTAATATTAGGAACAGAATTTGTGGTACTCTTTGCATCACCAGCTACAAGATATCCACTTCCGATTGACTAGCATACGTCTAGTGCTTGAGTAATTGAGCGTTATTATTAAAGGTCTGCACGGGTATGTTTGAAACGATCTTCAAGACATTCTAAAATTTTCAAGCACACTTCCAACTCTAATTCGTAAAAGCGAAACGAATAAAACAAACATAAAAAGTGGTTGTTGTCGTTAGAATGTTAATAATGAGAGAATAGAGACAAGAGAGTATGGAGACATGAAACATAAGAGTTAGAATTTAATGAATAGAGTGAATGGAATGTTTTGTTTGTAATATGATAGAGAAGAATTTCTTGTACTGGTATTATAAGTACAAAGAACTGAATAATAATAAGTAATGAACTGAATAATTTTTTATGTTATTTTTCCAGAGTAAGTAAAAACGCAGCGCAGCGCCGGTCTTTTTGTAGCTATCGTTGTCTTTTCGATTCGAAAATTGCTTTCGAAAATATAATCTATTTTATGCGGCACATATCGTTACAAAAATTAAAGAACGCTGTAACTGACAAAACATTTAATGTTCACCAGAGCCAAAAAACCTGTATGAAAGTAGAACAAAGCCACTGGTATTTTTTAAAACGCAGACGGCGTAAGTGAATTTCTTTTCATCACAGAAATCTGGGACAGGGACTAATCGACGCCTATTTTTTTTCTGATAAAAATGATGCAAAAAAACGTGTTTTCGATTTTTTGTCAGTTACAGCGTTTTTTAATTCTTCCGACAATATCATAACCTCCTTGAACTGTAGGCTTAATTGAAACCTTAATGTCCTACAGCGGGTGAAGAAGGCAGAGATTGTTTTATACACGTGCAGACATATGCTCAGTAGTGGGGTATTCCAAAATTCAAACGAAATATATGAGCCCATTATAAATGGCAATTGAACCTAGCTCGATAGCCAGTTGTATTAAAAAAGGCAACTGGCAATTATTCTTTTAAAATTTTATTTATAAATATTGTTGCTAGCTGGAAGCGTTACAGAAGTTGATTTACAATCCACATTCGAATCAATACGCTATGGTTGTATATATCAGTTATACATCGATTTGTATCGTACGGGTCGGTAGTTTTGTAAAAGTCCTTGAGAAACACATATAAAATCAAATTGTTCTGTAATAAACAGAGAGGAGCTTTGACATCTTGTAAGAAAATCACAACGTGACTTTAATCTGCATGCCCGGATACAAAGAATTAAGAATAATGAACTGGTTAGGCATGGTTCTACCATGAACATCACTGCTGCGATATCGGGGGGGTTACTTTGTATTTCGATTCGAATCGAAAATCTTACGAATTCGTAAAAATTTACGAATTTTCGAAAGATTTTTGTGTTTATTTATTATTGATTTTTCGAATAGGAAATTTCTTTCGAAAGCATTTTCGATTCGAAACGAAATACAAAGTAACCCCCCAGTTTTCTCACCAATCGGTGTTGTTATAAAGAAAATTATCTTGAAATACCATCTTATCGAGGCACAAGTTAGGCTACTTGCCAAATACGCAAGTCGCTTTCGTCAAAATATGACCTAAGGCCGGCCACTCACGTAGAGTTTCAACTTATGTGGATAATAACTGACAGTTCAACTCAACTGTTCAGTTTAACTGAGGCCAGCCACTCACGTAGTGTTTTAATTGTCGGTTTCAGTTAAGACTGTCAGTTAAAACTGTACGTATGTGGGTAATAACTGACAGTTTAACTGAGAAAATTAAAATTTTTATATTTTTAACTGACAGTTTCAACTGAAGTGAACGTGTGTGGGTTTCAACTGTACCGTTCTCAGTTCAATTTGTGTTGAGCGAGAGTGCGTATCATGTTGCGTAAACAGAACCAAGTGATAGTTGATTTTATTGCAATATATAGATCTGAACCTAGCCTATGGCAAGTTAAATCTAGCGAGTACCATGATTGCGCCAAAAAAGTTGTTGCCTACAAAAAGCTGGCGAAGAAGAAATTTCGTTTTAATAACCACTTCTTGCAGCACTGTTTACAAAAGGTACACAGAGAGCGGCCAAACCGTCCTGCTCATTCGAATCCATCTTGAAAACTGAAGTATGAACTGCATGTGTGTGTACATCTCAGTTTACAGTTAAGTCTGTCAGTTATAACTGTACGTGAGTGGCCGGTTTAAGAAGCATCTAAACGTACGATCATTGCATGATATCTAGTGTTTAAGCTATTACAAATAGGTACTGCCATAATAGTAAGTAGTAGGAAGTAATAGTAAAAAGAGAAAATGCTCTTAATATTCCCTGTGAATACTCTGTCTATTAGATGAAGAGAAAAGAGAAGAGAGAGAGAACAGAGTATCAATGAAAGAGAAATCAATGTTTGACAAACTTGAGATGCCAGCTAATTAAGGTTATAGTATAGTTGGTTAGTAAAAAGCAATTTCAGAAAATCGATAATGGGAATTTTTTCATCGTCAATTATGGATGTAAAAACCATTTTGTTTCTATAATTACTATTACACTGTAATTCGATTTTTAGTTTATTTTGCAATGGCTACTCTATTTACTTTTGGAGACTTTTGATTTTTTTTTTTGTCATCCAAATGTCATTTGTGAAAATTAGTTTTTTAAATTTGTTTTATACGAAAATTTTTCCGTATTCTATTTAAATATATTTTTGTGAGCGTTTATATGTTTTTTCTTTTTTGCAAAACAAATTTATGTTTTTGTCCTCTAAGTGTGCCAAATTTGAAATTGTTTTCGCTTTAATTTTTTTTTTTTTTTTTGGAAATTGTTAAGTTTGTTATTCTTAACATAATATAATGGATAATCTAGGCTGTAATCGCTCAACATGTTCAAAAAGAAAGCCGCATACGCCAGATTCCTCACTTGCTTCTTCTTTAGAGGAACTCGATAACTTGGGTATGACCGGCAAGAAGACCGAAATATCACCAAGTACACCGGCAACAAAATCTTCTTCAGAAAAAGCATATATGCCGGATAGTGAGTATTAAATTAAAAATTGTTTTGACAAATGATATAAAAAATTAGTGGATTTGTAATTCTAAATTTTAATTAAGATTCACAGTTTCTTGATAATCAAATAGAAGATCCGAAATTATTTAAAAGTTACTTAAAGCAGTTGTTTTCTTTGACACAAAATACATATAATTATATGGAAAAAGAATTTCCTGATATATCAACTGAACTAAATTGCAATTGCCATGATTCTCGTATGTCAACCAAAAGTGAAGACATCAAACCATTGTATTTAGAAATACCTTTGGATATACGTTTGAAAACAATTACTAAATGTTCAAAATCATTACCCGATGTACCCTGCACTTCCTCGTTAGCTCAACCACAATTAAATGTTGAGAATTCTATTTTTAGCAGTGGTCAAATGCCTTCATGTTTGTGCACCCTATATAATATAAGTTCTTCTAAATTTTGTTTAATGTGCCAATGCCGTTCTTGCTCCACTCAAACCACAGATGCTTTATTTTTTGATAGTAAGCAGGAAGGACCTGTAAATAAAAGTACACAAACAAGTCCAATATCATTCTCCGATATGAGCTTTCATCCGGACGACGGCTGTGATGACATTGCGTTACGAGAACTAGATACTGACAGAGATAAACCACAGAGGTCATCATCAACATCATCTCAGCCATCAGCACTAAAAATTACAAATCATGAAAATGATATTTGTGATTGTGGCCGACCAAAAGTGACCGTAGAAGAGTACGAAGCTCTGATGCTTAATCCAAATGCAAAATTACCCATTTTGATATGTGAAAAGGAAAAGAAATGCTTTTGCGATTTCAAAAAAACTATTTCAACTGCGCAACCAGTCAAAAAGATTTATCGTTTAGTTTATCCACAACACAAAGATTTAAACGTTTGCGTCAAGTGTCGGTTTGACCCAAGTCCTCTTATCGACGAAGAGGGCAATGTGTTTTGTCCCGGCAATTGCGGTTGTTGCTTGTGTCCTTGGAAACCCCGTGCCACCAATAGTTTAGAAGATGTTCTACGTCACAGTAAAATAAAAATCTGCAAATGCCGTAATCGGGGCACAATATTTACTGGCATCGGCAAATACGATTCAGCTTGTAGTCAGGTTTCCTATTTTGATATGTGTCCTTGTCGTGAAAAAGCAGAAGCCAAGCACTTAGAACTGTTTGGCTATGAAATGTTTGATCGCAATAAAAAATTAAAAAACAAATTTCGGGGAAAAGTGGTTGCCCTTGAAGAGGTTAAGGAAGTATATAAGAAGAAACATCACTCTAAAAAAGGAGGCTTTTCAAATTTTTTATTCAACGATGATTAAGTTTAATAAAATTTTAATTAAAATTTAAATATTTGAGTTTTCTTTACTGTACACTGTATTTACATATATATAAGGATTAAAAGAAAATTTCTTTTTTGAAAGCAAAAACTGAAATTACATGGATCGCTCCCATTCTTATTGTGCTCATGTGATTTTGTTTTTTTTTTTCTTTTATTTTAGAAAACTCCAAAAAGTCAGCCGAAGCTAATTTTGACCGAAATAACCAGAATTTAAAATACCAAACAAAAGAATCCTGTCCCTCAAGTTCAATACAATCCAGTCAGTCAGACTCTCAAATATGCGCCTTTATGTTAGAACAACCACCCATTTCAAACGCCAACGCCAATACTTATAAGCCCTATAATTGTTGCCTGAAATGTCAAAAACAACTTCAATCTTCCAATAATAAAACCACAACAACAACAACATCATCGTTACCAACAACGCCCAGAAAAAAATGTACTTGCAAAACTGTTGACGCTGCATATTCAAGTTCTAGTGAGAGTACTGTGTCGCAACATTTTCCTGTAAAACAAAAAATTAAACCGCAATTAATGCCAAAACCCAAAGTGACAACTTCATCGAACAAAACTATTGTCTTAAAGTGTATAGGAACCTCTCGTCTTCCAGTGCGATCTAAACCAATTGATAATATTTCAAGCAACAATGATCAATACTATTCTTGTGGTTCAGATGAATCGGATAGCGAACAACCTATAAAATTGCAGAATAAATTTAAGAATTTCTCAAAAGATTCCAAGATTGACAAAAATCTTGTAATACTGCAGTTATTGGAGGAGGTTTTGCATCTGATAAATAAAGACAATCCCGTAAGACAAGAGACATTAAAAGCAACTCAAGAGGTTTCCACTAATACTGTGGATAATAACATAACGTTGCCTAAACAACCACAAAGACAAACAAATGCTCCTCCAACATACATAAATGATTCAAATTGGTGTCCTTGTATTTGTTGTGCTCAGGTTCAACCATTAATTGTGCCCCCCTATATTCAGCCCTATAACTTAAATATGAATACATTTTATAAACAACCTCAACCGGAAACAGTTGTTTGTCGTCAAGCTACCGAAGATGTATTTAAAGACTGCAATAGTAGTATTGCCAGTAATATTAGCTGTAATTGTTCCAATTTAAATCTTGTATGTCCTGTTCATGGACCCCTAAAGAAGTTGGTGAAAAATCCAAATTTAATAGCTGCTGACAGCAACAAAACCCTCAATAGTGAATTGCAAATAACGGGGGAAGAAAAAGAAATAGATGTACTTCCTGAAGAAGAAGAAAAAATAGACAAAGATTTATACGACATTGGAATAGTCGAAACGAAAAAAGCCCATAAGACGCCTTCAAAAGAAACTATAAGACGCCATACCGTACCTGATGCTATTGAAACGTATATTGATGAAGAACTAGAACCACTTTATGTACAGAGAAGGCTTAGCGAACCCGCACAACTCTACCAGCCAGCTTTAGACAGTTTATCTATATACGACGATGAAGATCCCAGAAATTCGGAAAAAGAAAAAGATGAGAAATTAACTCCAGCAATTGAGAAAATTAAGTCATCTGACGGGGATAGTACTAGAAACGATGACATTCGTCGAATGTCTATAACAAAAGAAATTATTTCTAAAGATGAGCTTGATAGAGAACAAGCTGCTAATACTCGTAGAACAACTGTAACAGAAGAGAATGATACTGAGGAAAATTTATCACCCGCTTTAGAAGTGCCCTCCCATAATGTACGCACTTCATCAGTATTTAACAATTTGCCCGAAAACGATCAAAATAATCAAGATGATCAAAGACAAATTATAAGATATAAAGGCTCCGAGGAAGATAATAGTGAAATGATAAATGATAGCGAAGATGATAATGAATTGGCCAAAGAAAAACGGGCCGAAAGTTGTAAAGAAAAGAAAATTTTTGAAGAGGATGATAAAGAAATGGCATTGACAACAATAAAACCATACAGCTGTGAGTGTTCTACAGAAGAAATGGTAAGATTTTATAATATATTTCAGCAAATGGTAGAACACACATTTGATACGGTTTTTATTTTAGAAATTTTTTATAGATTCCTTAATACTGGACTTAGACGCTATGGAGTATTCACGTAATTCACGGCGTAATTCACAATCTGCCAGGGTATATTGTTATGACAAATGCAATTAAACATTTATTTTATGTATTTTCTATAATTTACTAACACTAGAAAATCTGTAAAGGAAAATCTGCCGCCATTTGTGCCCGAGAAAGCTTTCCAGTTACTATAACAGAGGTTACAGATCTTGGTGTCGATTCTTTATATGTTAAATGGATAATCCATGATTGCTGTGGTATAGGAGGCTATGAGGTTATATATTTAGCTATTTTTAATTTATAAGCTCATCTTTATTTGTTTAGTATTCTGTAACTCTCCTAAGCTAAAACTTTATCGCTAAAAAACTAAACTTGACTTAGGCCTTTTTGCTGCGAATACAATTCTTTAACGCGTATCGTATATTAAAAGCTTGATGCCCATCATCTCTCAAATTTTTTATTATATTGATTCTAACGCCCAGCCTGTTTTAAAAACCCAAAATTATAGCAATTTAGATTAAGACAATTACAGAATAGGGCCTCAAGGGCTAAAAATTTGGATTTTTAAAACAGACTGGGCGTTAGCACACATATATAAAATTAAAAATTTGAGAGATGATAGGCATGAAGCTTTTAATATACCATACGTGTTAAAGAATTGTATTCACAGCCAAAAAGTCCTAAGTCAAGTTTATAAATTTTTAGCGAGAATTACAGAATAAGGCTGCAGGTACATATCGTCGATGGAATTAAAGAACGCTGTAACTGGGAAAACATTTAATGTTCACCAGAGCCAAAAAAACTTTCATAAAGTAGAACAAATACACTGGTATTTTTCATTTCGCAGACGGCGTAAGTGAACTTATTTTCATCGTAGAAATCTGGGACCGGGACCAATCGACGCGTATTTTTTTTTTTTTCTGATAAAAGCGATGCAAAAAACGTATTTTCGATTTTTTGTCAGTTACAGCGTTCTTTAATTCTTACGACGATATTTTTTTAGAATTAAGGATGAATAATTATAAATTTAAGTTTAAAATTTATTGAGCATCTGCATTAAACATGAATGCATTATTAATAAAAATACGGGTATGTGCTGTAAAATGAAAATAAAGCTTAATCGTGCCAATATCGAAAGCTATATTTACACCCACCTAAGTTCTTATCTGAGTTTTATATCAGAAGCGTACTCAGATAGCTCAATTACAAATCTAATTTTATTTTTATAGTTTTTGCTTGATCTCAGTTGAAAATAGAACATTTTCTACTTTCAAAATTATTGCCGTCTGAGTTGTAACTGTTATAATCTGTTATAATCAGATGAGAACCTAGGTGGTGTAAATATAGCTTAAGGGTTTTGTTAAGCTAAGACGTTATGTTAATGGTCCTTCAGCCCAAATATAAAAAAATATATCAAAACATTGTTGCATTTTAAAATTATAACGATTTGATATTTTAAACGATTTCGTTTCGTTAGAAACGCTTTAATTAGATCAAAATTAACTGCAATGAATATTTTTTTTGGTAATTAAAGGATAAATGATGTCCGTGAAGGAATAGTTCAGTTCAAAAAATATTCATTGTAGTTAACTTTGATCTAATTAAAGCGTTTCTGACGAAACAAAAATTAAAATTGATTACACTTTTTCTGGGGCTCGAACCCGAGCCGTCAGCATCTAATTTAAGCGGTTTCGTTTTACAGCACAGGCCCTATAATCTTTATATGAAACAATAATAAAAGAACAACTCAAAATCAAAAATTATATAATTGGGAACGTATGAAAAGTACAAACAAAATTCTTATATTTTTTTTATAGATTTACACCGATGGCTGTTTAACCAATCGATTCTTCAACTCTAAGCACGAAGCAGCTGTTATTACCAATGTTGATGTAACTATGCCTCATAAAATATCACTCGTTGCTCTACCCTCAGCTGCACAAGAGAGCATTGAATTAATATGCAACATTGGCGATAATAAAACCAACAAGTCAAAATCTTTGCCTTGGAAAACAAATATGGAAATGGATCGAAAATCTTTGTATACCTTATGGGCGCCCAGCGTATATTTATACAGTCCCACTGTATGTTAATGTGCAGCAACTGTTTGAGAGACAATATTAACAAATTAAGAACACAAATGCAAACCCCCACAAATGCTAATGAAATAATTTTAAAAAGTAGATATTCTACTTTAAATATATACACACACACATACATATGTATATAACTGCATACACACACATGCAAACATGCATGCATACATAGATATTAGAAAAAACGGGAAAATATTTATTAAATTTGTATAGTAAGTTAATGCTAGTCAAAGTCTAAATGAATGGCAAATCAAAAAAAAAAAAAAATTAAAATTGAAATTAAGAAACACCAATGATGAGGACAATATCCTATATTTTGGAATAAAAATTACCCATACATACATACATACATACATTGTATATGTAATAGACTTACGTACCTACATATACATATATCATACATATATTACATAAATTTGATATAAAAGCATGTTTTATAATGAATTTTATTGTAAATCGTTATACAAATTATTCAAACATACTCGTACATACAACACATTTAGTGTTTTGTTAGATTATATTGGTTTTATAAAAAATATTGTAATAAACTCATAATTAATTATTGTTTTTTTTTTAATTGTATAATACACCCAAGTTTTATTTTTATAATTAATATAAAGAAAAATAAAAAAAAATATTTTTGTATTTTAAATTCTAAATTACGTAAATAAAACAAGTAAACAGTCTACCATTTACGATTAAAAAAAACAAAAGAAAATACTTGTCTTCTAAAAACAAAAAACAAAATTGATCACAATACCTGGGGCTCGAACTTCGGGCCTCTAGCACATACAAATTAAAAAAAAAAAAGATGTATTATTCTGTTTCAGTAACAATATTATTAAAAACCAATTAAGGGGTACTCACAAGGTGTGTTATTATGTGCATACATATGCTTAAATGTCATAAAGTTTTAAGCCCGTATTCAAAAAAAAAAAAATAAAACAGTTTTACTAATTGCTTATTTGGCAATTACTCCATAGAAATATGTCAAATAAGCACTCTATAAAACAAATTTTTTTTAAATACGGTAGTTAATTTTATATTAGTGAAAAAACACTTTTATTAATAAAAAACAATAAATTTATGCCATTATAAGATAATAGCACACTTTGTGAATCTCCCAATAATAGTGTTCATATACAAAAGATAACAGCAAATTATGATAAAGAGGTATGGTTACACTAGAATAAGGAAATGGACAGAAAAACATTTTATAGAAATATTTAAAATTTATATCATTGTATTTAAATAGTTTTTAAATAATAATAAAAAAATTCAATAATTGTGTTTATGCTTTTTTCATCAAATATTTGCCCAAATAGTGACCATGCCTCCCTCCTATCTCAATGCATATTATACAAATGTTTTTATAAGAAACAAAAAAAAAAAAAAATAAGTGCCTTAGAAAAAGAAAACACGCATTGTTATTTTCATTTATATTTGAAAATGCTAATGAACTCGAATACAAATTTCATAATTTTCATTTAAGTTTTCTCATAAAACAAACGCATATTTAGTTTTGAATTTTTTAGTTGATTTTTAGTAGTAGAAGTTTAAATTTTTATATTTTAATTATTTTTTTAATTTATTTGTTAAAGTAAGATTATTATTATTAAAGTTTTTTTATTATAATTTGACTTTGTTTATTTCTAATTTTGTAAAATATTTTATTTCCTTTTCCGTTTTGTTGTTCTTTGCCAAATTTATAAATTTTATTTGTTTTCTTTTTTCTAAACTTTTTCTACTGTTATACCAGTAAAAAGAAGTCATATTTTATATGACTATTTTCTAATATCAAACATACATATTTATATATAAGCATTTTAATATAAAAATAATTAAAAAAAAAATAAAAATCTTAAAAAAAAAAAATGTTGCATTGAATACACATTTATATAGAAAAAAAAATAAGTTGTGTTAAATAAAAAATGTTTAATAAACCAGTTTTTTTTCAAATTAAATAAATCACTTTCATTCGAACCACATTGAAAGGTAAGTTGCCTACATATCGTCATTGAAATTAAAGAACGCTGTAACTAACAAAAAATCGAAAATACGTTTTTTGCATCATTTTTATCAGAAAAAAAATACGCGTCGATTGGTCCCGGTCCCAGTATTCTACGATGAAAATAAATTCACTTACGCCATCTGCGAAATGAAAAATTCCAGCGTATTGGTTCTACTTTCATACAGGTTTTTTGGCTCTGGTGAACATTTAAGGTTTTGTCAGTTACAGCGTTCTTTAATTGTACTTGGACTTGTCCAACAGAATTTTAAATATTTTTGTTAGAAGCCAATAGCAAGCGGATCTTGGTGTACCCGAATGTATGCTGCTGATCCAAAAAGAGGTGCCATTTAAACAATGTACTCGTATCACAATAAATTTGTAAAAATTTACTTCTTTGAATTTTTTTAATATGTAGTTACAAAATTATGTATTAAAAAAATATCAAACATATCTAATATATAAAACTCTCATGTCGCTGTGTTTGTTGCCAAACTCCTCCGAAATGGCTCGATCGATTTTCATGAAATTTTGTGTGCATATAGGGTAGGTCTAAGAATCGGTCAACATCTATTTTTCATACCTCTAAATGTTAAGGTGACCCGCCCCAAGGGAAAATTTATGCCTCACCTAAAAAACGTAGCGAAGTTGATGAAATTTTAAACTATACACGTACTGTAGAGCATATATGGTAAAAAAAAATTTTAAGTACTCAGAGGGGGCGGTATAAGAGCTATATAATATAAATCTCTTTGTAAGTCTGCCTGTTTGTCAGTCAACCATACCTAAACGACTGATTCGACTTTGTTGAAATTTGGAATATAGGTAGACTACCGAAAGTGCAAAATTTGACCTGGCGGGTTATCTCCCATACAAACTAAATACTGATTTTTGTATATCTTGAAAACGGTTAAAGCTATACTTTCTAAACTTCTCTCAGAAAAGGTGTGGAATTGAACAAGTAGCGTGGTACTTTCCATAGAAGTTAAATATTCATTTCTTTATATCTTGAAAAGTATTGAAGCTGTATTACTGAATTGATTCATATTAAATAAAAATTATCTGTAAAAGACAGGGTTGACAAGTGAGCGTGATACCTCTCGAATAAACTTATTATTATACATCTTGAGATCATTTACAGCTAATGTTTCTGGGTTTGGTTTGAATTATTTCGTAGTCCCTAAAAATCATCAGTCGAAAAGTGTGGATAAATGGGCATGGTATGTGTAGTGAAGAATACTGAGTTTTAGCTATTTTTCAAACACAGAAATAATCCCCAATATTATGTAAATAAATCCTTGTCTACTTCAATTCAAAGCCACAAGATAAAATCGACAACAATTTAGCACAGAGTACAGTTTCAGGCTTCCACATATTAAAATTAGGATTTTGATTACTCTGGCTACTTATCTGACTTATATTACGAGCACTAATTGCAAGTGAATATAAATGAGAACTTTCTTTCATTCGGCTACAGACTGTTATACATGACGTGATAAACAAATGTGATGTATTTTCGCCTACACCCCAACATTGTCATCTCTGATCCACTGCGAAAATGTTCGGTTTTTACACATACTGCGCGAATGCCAAACATTATAACACTTATCAAATAAAATTATAAAATTCTTTTAAAATAGTATTTCGTCGTGCGGGAGTTTATGTGCTCTATCCGCCATTTCATATTTTTGATATATCTCGACTTAATGATGCCACCTTAGGTTTCCGACCCCAAATTCTTCAAATCTGCAATCCGTTTTCGGTTATCTCGTTCAGTTTCGGAGATAAATATCCGAAAACGGATTGCAGGTTTTAAAAGTGATGGTGTCAAAAACCTAAAGTGGCATCATTAACTTGGGGTATATAAAATGGCGGATAGAGCACATAAACTCCCGGACTACGATTTGTCACATTTTTAGCAAGTTATCTTTATGACGACTATTCATTTTATGCAGTGCTGGCTAAAGACAGAATAAAAGTAAAATTTCTATTCATTCAGCAACACAACTACAGGTTTCGTTTTGAGCATTACTGAGTTTTATCCTATTTACCGAACCTCGCTATCACAAAATAATTCAATCCATTTATAACAATGCGAGAAGTAATGCTTTTATGGTCCATTTTGTTGTTTAAATTTCTGAACTAAAAAAAAAAAAAAAATAAATATTTTACAAATAATAATAAAAATGTGTTTTTTTTTTCTTTCTTTTTATTAAAAATTAATCTTAAAAACGACCATAATTGTATACAAATTTTCAATCAAACTAAAATTAAATATTAATTTATATAAAAAAATTTTAAAAATATTTATTTATAAACACATACATCAATGTATATATCTTAAAATCTTATAAATAAAATGGACATTATTAATCAATTTAAAATTCGAATTGCCGTTATTCTGTTTTGGGCTTAAAGCCTATTTAGCCAATGTATTTATTTAATTTAAAACTCAATGCTTTACAAGAAAGAATTTCTTCTTTTTTACAATTTTACTTCTACTTTTTGTCTTTTTAAATACTCGTATAGGAAAATAATAATATCGTATTACATCTAGTTCATCTAGATCATGGCTGGCCATGTGAGGGCTCAAGCGCCGTAGTATAATCGGTGTACTTTACATGTAAGCAAATGTAATTTCTTTCTTATTTTCCCTTTAGTCAGCAATGATCTAGATTGCTTGTAATATCGTATATGTAATAGGAAATTCTTGGTAAAGAAATTACTCTCTAATATGGTATAAAATATCTTAAATTATGAATAAAAAAATGATCAAATTTTTGTATAGATATAAATGCCTCTTTACTTTTTGTTGCTTCCTCTTTAGAGTGGGCCAATGAATTAAATGAAAAAGATTTTTATGAATTCGTATTTGTTTTCTTTTTAACTATATTATATCGAAATACTTATTAACAATATCGTGATAGCCATTATTTCCTATCTTCGTATACATGGTTCACAGGTACCCGGTCTTACATAGGAGGGATGACATTCGGGGCATTTTGGATTTTCACCGTACCAGTGTAAATGTTCATCAGTATCCTCTCGTCTCTCGGGTATTTTCAATTGAAATGAATTATAAACATCTGTGTCAAGGTAACCGGTACGACCGATATTCTCCAAGGGGAAAGCGTATTCTGGTACTGATAGCTCTTTGCGTATTTGAAATATGTCACCAGGATTACTAATTGTGGATGTGCTGGAAGCTTTAGTTGTAGTAGAAACTCTTGTTGGTTTACTTTCTGTGGCCGCATTTGGTTGACCAGTTTCTTTTATTGATCGGGAAGTGGGCGATCTTGAGGGAATTGTTTGTTTTACATCCGATTTTTTACTTGAGTTATTGCTTTTCTTAGTTTGATCAATGCCGAATGACGAAAATGAGGAAAAAGCATTGTTTGTACTTATGGAATTGTAATCAATAACTGTGTCTGGATATTCTCTACCATCAACACCTATAGGTGGTTCAAGTTTTGGTGGTTCTAAGCCATCTGAAGGTACTTTCCATTCGTAATAAATGGGTGGCCCCTGTGTAGTGGCAACATCATGTGTTATAAAATCGGTTAAGGGGGGCTGTAATTGTTTTGAGGGTACTTCATATTTAATATTTCCTCGATCTGCTTTTGAAGTACTATTGCTCGATTGCACGGATGGTCGGGGTGTAGGTGACTTAAAACCTTGAGCTGGTGCAGGTGTTCTTATTTCTTTGGTCAGTTGTGAAACATCAAACCTATTGGGATTATTAAGACTGCTGGCACCCGTATTTGTGATGGTACTAAATGAAGAACGTGTAAATGGTTTACCTCCCACAGTTGTGGGTCGCGTAGGTGCTTTCGTAGTTGTAGTACTCGTTGTTGCAGATAAACGGGTAACAAACGGAGAAGCTGTTGAAGGTCTAAATGTTGGCCTTAAAGTTGTGCTCGTGGTTGTAGTAGAATCATTCATGTTATATATGGGATATAATAAAGGAGGCTCATAGATTTTTGACGGTATTTTAATATTTGTATTTAAGGTAGTTTTCTTGGTGCTAGTGCTGGGTTTAGCTGTAGTAAAAGCATTATTAAAATTACTGTTAAATATAGGTTTACGTAGAGTAGTGGCCTTTTGTGGGGACTTAGCAAAACGATCTTCAGCTGAATTAAAATCCGCTGAAGTGTTATAACGTGTACTGTGGCTGGTACCCAAATCATCATGTTCGTATTGTAAATGTTCATCGTGACGATTATGTAAAGCTGCCACATTATTAAACTTTGTTGAGTGATTTCTGGTATTAGCAGTGGTTCTTAATGTTGAGGGCTTACGTGTTGTGGTCGTTGTACTGGCTGTATAATAAGACGTACTACGTGTTGTGGCTCTCGTACTGATTTCCTCTATTACTTGTGGTTCATATGCTGGTGGTAATATAATACGACTTGGTGGTGGAATTTTCCATCTTTGCTGACCCACACCACCCAATTGATTTTGATTTACATGCAAAGCTTTGTCTTTATTTTTCTGTGCTGTCATATCATAGATTTGATTAAGCACCGACGAAAGAGACTGAAATCACAGAAGCTTTTAAGTGAAATTTTTAAATTTTGGTTTTTTGTGAATGTACTTACCTTTTGGTATTGATTACGAAATGATTCTCCTGAGTAGTCAGGAGCATAGGGACGATCCAAAAGATCAGGCCTTGGAGTACGTAAACTATTTTCTTCATCATTTACAAAAGGTTTATCTCGTTGCCCTGTAAAGAGAGTGAGTTAGGCAATAAGAAGCAAAAAAAAAAAATTTCTAGTAAATAATTGATTGACTGACCTATTAATAAATTTGCTGTATAATCACTTTCTGCTTTGGAACAATTCACCATATACCAATGATCGCATATAAGCATGCGCTGTTGAAACAATGTCGTATTTGGGCATGAATAGCTAAACTGACGTCCCAGGCCATCACACATGTGGTAGACCTTTAAGAAAATAATTATTTAAAAACGAGAAAAAAACCAAACTTGCAGTTTTTCATCTGAATGACAAATTTACCTGACAACCAGTTTCAATATCAGCATAATAGCCAGATGGTCGCCCAGCACACGAAAATGACGTCTTTTGAAACGTACGATGAGCTCCAATTGCATTCTCACTCTATTTGTGTAAAAAGTCGAAAATCAAATATAAAAAAATTATTGATTTAATTGATATTTTTAATCATAAATCAACTTAAAATGAATAACAAAAATGTTTGATGATGATTTTGGCATAAAGCAGTAGAATTAAATGCATCTACATATACGTATATAAAGAGACCAGAGGTCGGCGGTAAAAATGTGTCTGTAGTTGTGAGCAGCATGTGTATAACTGTGTAAAAAAATGTTAGTAAAATAGTGTACTTGTTTTATGTTTTACTATTTAATAAAAAAAAATAAATTTACATATTTACTTAAAAAAAAAAAAAACTGGGAAATACTCGTATACTCCTAATAATTACAATAGTATTGGCCTCACTGGATAGAATATTTTATGACGCGCACAGTCCAAGTCTTAATAAAAATTCCCCAGTAAATTGTTCCCTTTCTATTTTTACAATTGAATTTATTTGGGAAAAATGCGAGAGAGAAAATATCTCCCGGGGAATTTTATTTAGAATTGGGCCGACAATAAATGTGTAAATATGATATCGGTCATGAAACATAAATTTCTTCAAAGTTTTCATTGCATACTATTTCAACAATAAGTTTGTATGTTGAATCCCAAGTGTTTAATGGTTTTCGGTTTATCAACGAGGACAAGTCACTTCAATCCAATGGTGTCAAATCACATAATCTAGGTGGTCAATGGTCAATGGACCACAAGAAATTTTATTTGTAAAATAAAGCGCTCCTTGACATTCCAATCTATTCCACCTTAACCATTGCCAACAAAAAACGAATGATCAGAAGAAAAAGCGCCACCTATTGGGAAGTAGCAGATAACAGCTAAAACCTACTTAGCGAAAGCACTCACCACAATCAACATGTAACGATAGGGCAACTGCCTTTTGAATGAGCAATTCACAGCAATTTGTCTCATTCCTAAGGCGCTTTATAACAAAAGTACATATATGTATATTCTGTCATAATGTACTGTCCTTTCCATAAACAAATCCAATACAATGCACATACAATAAAAATTTCTACAATGAAAATAAATTCACTTACGCCGTCTGCGAAATGAAAAATACCAGTGTATTTGTTCTACTTTTATAAAACATTTTTGGCTCTGGTGAACATTTAAGGTTTTGCCAGTTACAGCGTTCTTTAATTCCATCGACGATATATAGATGTAGAAGCTGTCAAAACGAATTTCATTATTATGTTAGTTGTTAAATTAACAATAAAAATTCATAAAAAAAAAATTTTAATTAAATTTTCTGGTGATTTTGCATTTTTATCCCATTTGGTTAATATAATTAAATATATATTTGAATAATGTCTAGCAAAAATTTTCTGGTTGTAATTTCGGGTGACATATAGTATGTGTGTTAAAAACTGAAGATGTTTGTCCCCTGGTCTACTACTAGCATTAAGGTAGACTATCAACACTGAAGTCACATACATACCTATATACTAGTATTTATATACGACATAAAATATACCTCTCTAAATCAACAACTTTTCAGTAGATCAAAAAACAGTTAAAAAGGCTAATAGAAGTTATTGCTTAGAATATTTAAGAAATTTTGAACTTGGATATTATGCACAAACACTTAACGAACATTATGCAACCTTTTTTTTCCCTCTAGAAGTAATAGTTTTCTTTAAAACGACAAAAAATTAATTTAAGACTTTTTGTGAAATAGATTTTAAAGAAAAAAAATTAGCTTCCACCATACAAGTCGTTTTGTCAACATTTTTTTGATTAAATTTTAAAATTATTTTAGTCGCTTAAGTCAAGACAATTGTTTTGTTAAAATGGAATATGAAAAAAAGGATGAAAAAAGTTGATCTGGAAAATATATTTCGGTTTTATTAAAAAAATACTTCTATTTTTCTCTATAATATGCAAATAATTAAAAAAAATAATAATAAAAATTAAATAAAATTTTTTATAGACATTAAATTTTTCAAATTATTCGTAATTCTCTGAAAGAAGTCGTTTTGTCAAATTGAAATTGGGGGAGAGCCTGAAAAAGGTCGATTAGTCAACTGCATATCTTGCGTTCCAAAGGTCGTAGAAATACGGGGATTAGAGCAAAAGAAGGACAAGGAAATTCTATGTTTACTATAAAAATCTTGGAAAATTGTCTTATTTCGAGAGAAGACGTTTTTTCAAAATTCCACAGATAAGTATGTATATTTTTTTAAGAAGTTATTTTGAAAACACTTTTAAGCCATCGAAGTACAAAAGAATAAAAAACAGCAGAAAGAAAAGGGCATAATTTTCCCTTCAATACTCCTACGCATTTTAAACTCCGTTTAAACTCCCTCCAAACTGTGCCGAGACTGATCACTATAAAATAAAATCTAAATAGATCACAGTGACTTATTGTTGTTGAAATGTTTACGTACTTGTACTAATATGCTGCATGTGTTCAATATTTGAATATAAATGCTGTTAATAAATTAATGAACGAGTAAGTGAATGAGTATTCGATTTAACTTAATATTCATTTTTTCTTCACTTCTTTTGCTTTTATATGCAACATGCAATACTTTTTTTTTATTTTTCGAATGTGCTCATCTCGAGTTTGATGTGGCTTTAAAAGAATTGTCAGTATTATTGCAACTTTTTTTGGTAACTGCAAAATACCCCGTATCATATATGTATGTATGTATGTATGTATGTTAGTAAGCAAGTTGTAGCTGCTGTACATCTATCTTTTTAGCTTTTTAAAAGAGTGATGATGTCACTTGATATGACAACTGGCAATAAACATGTTACTTTAGCCATGTTATTTCTAATTTAAGGGATTTTACTACCAATTTTATGAGACTAATGATTACAATTTTCAAATACTTTAAACACAGTTCATGTGTATACATTCACTGGTTTTTGCTATCGTAACTGGGAATATTTTTAAAATTTTTTTTTCTATTTGCAATAATGAAAATAACAAGCGTTGAAGTTTAAAGTTCAAACAAAAAAAAAAATATATATATAGATTTGTATATAAGCATGCACATATATTTTTCACAATTAATGACTGCAATATGAGTTGACGAAAAATTTATGTGAAAATGAGAAAATCTATCAATTCCTAATAGACAAAAAATTTTATAAATTTTCAAAAAAAGATTAAAAAGTCAAAAAATATTTTCAAAAATCTGTAATACTTTATCATCTCGTTGTATAAGTAATTTGTATGTATGTACTTTATAAACATCATACTGGCTAATTGCTTCTAAACAAAATTGATTTTGACAAAATTCATTATCCTCACAAGAGGATGTACTGTGTTGTTCTTATTTTGTTTGATTTATTTTTAATTTTAGCATTTCCAAAACGAATTTAAGGTTGAAACACAATTAACAAAAAATTTTCAATATATTTGTTAAAAATGTTTGTTGGGTAATTCAATTTAGAATGTTTGTCAATGTTTACAATTTATTACAAAATCTTTTATTATAAATTACAACATTAACATACTACACATAGATACTATATGAGTAAGTTAAGTTCAAATAAATTTTTGTAGTTGAAATGTGATGATTAAAAATTTTCAATATTTTAATATATTTTCCAAGTAAAAGTTAAAAATCTTCTCCCTACCTGGGAAAATTCCTCTAAAATATTAGTAAACTGGCTTTAAAAATATGAAATTATAAAATTGTTGTATAAAAATTTATTCTCTTAAGAACGCATGAAATTAGAAGGTAAATAATTAAAAATGGAATCAGACTTAGCCTTTTGCCAGATTTGTTTTCGTGTTTTAAATGCAGGGTTTTTCTTTTTGTATTAATGAAGAGATTACAAAAGGTAGAGGGTTTGAAAAGCAAAGTTACGTATTCTATTTGCTGTGACTTTTATGTACTTCTCTTTTACAATTTGTAGTTCTATCTCACACATATGCTTAAGTACCACATGTAGCTCTCGCCTGGCACATCCTTTTCTAGTTGGTTGTGTAGTGAATCACACAATGCATTATAGAGAAAATTCCTTCTTTAGTTGCACTGTTCGTTTATGGAACAATCTTTCTGCGAGATTTTTTCCTATCAATTACGATGTTAATGAGTTTAAATCAAACTCTCACTACTCCCAGTCTTCCCCTTCCTACCTCCTATACCAGCACAATGTATTGCATGATTAGGGCTCATCCCCTGACAATATAAAAATCTCACTTGTACTTGATTTAGATGAAAGAGAAAATAAAGAAGATTAATAAAGAGTATATCGTCGATGGAATTAAAGAACGCTGTAACTGACAAAAAATCGAAAATACGTTTTTTGCATTATTTTTATCAACAAAAAAATACGCGTCGATTGGTCCAGGTCCCAGATTTCTACGATGAAAATAAATTCACTTACGCCGTCTGCAAAATGAAAAATACCAATGTATTTGATCTACATTTATGAAAGTTTTTTGGCTCTGGTGAACATTTAAGGTTTTGTCAGTTACAGCGTTCTTTAATTCCACCGACGATATAAAAGAAAAGTCCCACGATTTTAGATGCCTAATGTGAACGATGTTGGAAAACTCTATCAAAGAAAAATAAAAAAGACAGAGTGCTTTAAGGAATTTTTTGAATTCACACTGAGTGAACACTGAGTTTTTTTAACGTCTTTTTCTTTATATTAAAACCACTCAAAACTATTAGTGGTCTCTTGTTGTTTTTCCTATAAATACACGCGAACAATTAAAAGCATTCGTGTTATAAAAATAGAGGGTTAGTTTTGCATTCCATTAAATTCCTATCTGAAATACAGTGAATCCTCGTAAATTAGAATCACTTTATTATTAATCTTCAAAATTTTTCTTTATTTTTAGGAAAAGCAACTTAACAGTGCAAAAAGACATTTTTGCATAGAGTTTTTTATATAAAACGAACACAAAATATACCGTTTTTCTAAAATATTCGCATTCTCAACAAAAGACAGCTGCTTAGCGCTAAAGTAACTTGACGCTAAAGTCAGTACGACAAGTCTAACTAAAATAAATTCAAATGATAGCGTAAATATTTTCGGGTCATAATTTACCCATTTGAGCGACTTTTTTTTTTAATTTTCGGTTAACTTGGTAAACTGTTTATTCATCCATATTGAAATTTTCATCTTATATCTCAAACATAAAACCAAAAAAACGATAAAAAACGATGCATGTAATGCCTTAACAATGTTGGTTATAATTTACTAAGAATTTAAATGTCAGCGAGTTCTAATTTATGAGCGTCTACTGTATTTGTTATTAGATTTTTACTTACACAATTTTAGTTAAACAAATACGAAAATAAAAAAACGGCCAAAGAAATAGGGTAAAGTTTGATTAAAAAATCTCTAAGGAAAAAAGAATTAATACAAACTTTTCATTTAATTCAAGCCACCCATAAAAGGCCAGGTACATTTTCAATGGTACATTAAACTGACCAAAAGCTCAATATGTCTACAAGGTGGTACATATGTATATATACATATGTACACATATGCATAATATCTACCATGTTCAACAGAAGGGGGAATGGTTTAAGGCGTTCGTCTTTTTATATGCAAAACACTAACAAATTTGAGTGTTTTTGTTGTTGTTTCATGTATAAAAAGTCGAACAATTCGTCTTCTATGAACAGACTGAAAGTGTGTGTGTATGTTTGATAAATATCGTATAAGAGACACAAAATTTAAATCTACAATGTGGGCAATATATTTATAGCATAATGAGAAAGAGATTATTATGTGCCGAAATAGCTCAGTTGGGAGAGCGTTAGACTGAAGATCTAAAGGTCCCCGGTTCAATCCCGGGTTTCGGCATTGAATAATTTTTTCTTTTTTTTTATTAATTTTTTTTTATTGTAACAGTTGACATTCTTTTCTTGTCGTTATTTATTATTTTCGATAATTGTGTGCACACACAGTCAACTTTTAACTTTTGTTTAAAATCAAAATATATAAAATTACTTCATAAATAATATCAAATTGCCAATAAAAATAATGCTAAACAATCTAAGGCGCAAATCTAGTTGCATGCCAAGCCTTAAAAAAAAGATTTTTTTTTATATATTTTTTTTTTTCTTTTTCGAAATTCTTAAAGCAACAAACATTTATCGCATCTATCTCGTTAACACTTTTAGACATTTCACCTTGAACTTAAAAGCGAAGAAAAACAAAAAGAATTTAAACAAAAAGATGTTTAACAAAATGTGAATGAAGAAAAATACGACTACTGGTGGTATTGAAGGTTAAGCAAAACTTCTTAACTTCTAATAAACCAGCATTACCAGCGATTATGAAAAGCATTTTCTTTTCAATTTTATATTTTGTAGGAAATATGTATATACTTTAAAAAGATTTAAAATTTACAACAAGAAGATTAAATAATTTAAAAAGCAAAGTTTTGAATTAAAAGAATTTGAAATGCTCGTACAACTATTTACTTATTTTACAATACCACTCAACTTCTTAGATTTTATATTAGAGCACATACTGTTTGATTTAAAAGTGGGCCATAAATTAAATTGTTCACTAAATGCCGGAAATATTATAATCTTTGTTACTTTTATATATATTTTTAAATAATTGTAAAAAATTTTATTACCAATTTGTTATCTATGACCGACAAACCGACCGACCGCTCCTTTAAATGTTTTACAATTCTATTATAATTCATGCAAAACTATATACTGTACATGCAACTTTATCCCTTATAAAGAACAATAGATTATAATTCTTTTACTTTAAATTGTAAACGATACTTTGACATTTTGTAAAAACACAAACAACAACAAAAAAACGAAATAAATAAATAAATAAAAATTGCGTGTTTGCCATTTTGCTACAAAATGACAGTGTGAAATCAATTTAATAGCAGGTATTTTAGCATAAATTATTACCATTTACCATTCTGTGATTTGAAGCGTCGTTGACATTTAGAAGGTAAAAATATGCGTAATTTTTTTTGTTTCGCAGAAAAAATAATTTTGTGGAAAGGTTGTTTCTAAATTCTTTAATTTAAATATGTAAAAAAAAACTTTGAGTATTTGACGGGAATGATTTTTACAGTTTTATCTAAATGTAGAAAAGGTTAAGACATTTGATTTTGATCAATTTTGTTATGAATTAATAATGCTCTGGAATACGTATTAAATAAGCTTTTAATTAATGTAAAATATTTTTATAAAATTTGCAAATTTTAAAGAATTTTTGAGTGTGACAATTTTTATTATCTTGACAAGTGCAACCTTTCTCAGAATTACGGCCTAGTTTCTCACATCACCCATATTGTGTACGTTAATTTTTGTCCATGTGTACAGGCCTACCTACAGTTTAACTTCGAATCCAAACGACAGACTTGAGAAGGTTTTTCATGGCAATCAATTATTCCCAGAAGAGGTGGTCGCCGAAAGAAATATTTGTTTATAATATTATAGAATTTTATTAGAGTAGTAAATATAGCAAATAAACAGGATATACAAGAATGTATCGGATATACATACTTACATACATATCGTCACAAGATTTAAAGAACGCTGTAACTGACAAAACATTTAATGTTCACCAGAGCCAAAAAAAATCTGAATGAAGTAGAAAGAAGATACTGGTATTTTTCAAAACGCAGACAGCGTATGTGAATTTCTTTTTATCATAGAAATTTGGGACCGAGACCAATCGATGCGTATTTTTTTTTCTGATAAAAATCATGCAAAAAACGTATTTTCGAATTTTTTTCAGTTACAGCATTCTTTAATTCTTGCTACGATATAGTACATATTCTAATATATTCTATTCTTTGATTTACTAAGATTTGACAAACTATACTATTATGTCTTATTGTCTTAAAATATTTGCTACTTTATTAACAAATAACGTTTTCTTACTAATAAAAGAGTTAGAACTTTATGATAATTAGATATAATACGAGTAGCATTGTGAATCCCCCATTTGCTGTAAAAAAAAGTGCTATTTTTGAGTGCAAGACACAGGGATCTTTAAGATCTATTGTGTCCATCATTGGCTAATAATCATATTTAATTTTTTTATATATTATATTTAATTTAATTAATATTTAATCATTTAATTTTTTTTTGCGTCAAGATATCCTGAAAAATCGGCTATTTGGATCCCTGCTTATTTGGTACGTGGCGTGAATTCAGGTGTCGGCCATGGTTGCAAATGTCAGACCTAGCAAAGTTTCTGTATAGGTGCATTTTGATTACGCTCTAACAAACGCTAATATGTCTGAGCTATATGTCATACCTTCTTTTTCTCGCAGTTTGAATTTCTGTTGCCAAAACCCTTTCGTAAATTTGTTTTAATGGCTGTAAAAGTATAGACATCATGATAAAAATCTCGAAGCTTTGAGCTCGGAGTGGCTCTTTTATATTTCTATTTTATTTGTGGCTCGTTGTTCATCTAAGGCCTTGTTATGGTTTCAAAACGCCACCCAAGCTCTAATTGTAGCTACTTATGTTTAGGTCCGTATTTAGACGAGCTAACATTTGGAAGGAAAACATCTGGAATTTTCTTTCGCGTTCACATTAACCAACGTATTCTCGGCAACATTCCGTTATGATATTAATTATTTGATTTTTTTTATATATGCAGTGTGCTAAAATAAATGTCAAAAAAGCATATCACCGAGTACGGAACACAAAAACCATTCTCTCTTACCCACGTTACCTTTTACTAAAAAAAACTAAAATGTTTTCCTTCCAAATGTTTACTCGTCTAAGTACTGACTAACTAGTCAATAACCCTAACTTCACTTATTTTCCAAAGATTCAATAAAAAAACACACCCCATTTTGAAAGTTTTTGACGTTTTCAATTGTTATGTCATTGAGATTTTTAAGAGGTATTACTTGAATTATGTGAAGCAACTCTTTGAACTTTAATCCGATTTGGTTCTAATTTTTACTTTTTTATTTTTAATTTTTTATATTTAAGCCATTTTTTTTTTAAATGTTGTTGGTTTTTTTTATTTGCACTTAAAATAATACCGTAAATTTTAAATTACATAAATATAATTGCATTAAAATGCTTAAGTCGTTTAAACAGCTAATCAGCTTAAAAGTAACTCTAAACTACTTCAAGTGAATAGTAATTTTCTTACATTCTGTAGTAGAAAAATAAGAAAAATTTTCAGGCGTTCCCAAGCAAAAGCTACAAGCTCAAATGCCATACCAAATAAAAAGCCGCAACGCCATATAAACAAAAAAAAAAAAATATCAGGGTTGTAAACTAAAACAATCCTGTATGGTTTTCGCCAAATAATTGAAACTTTTAAAACAAGCAACGAAGAATGCCTACCACTCATATACAAATTAAAACCCATAAATAATAGAGTTCAAGCTCAATAGATTTGTGATAATTTTTCGATTTTTGTCACAAATAAAGATAAATAAAACTATTTAATTTTTAATATTTTAATAATATTTAATATTGCATTTAAACGCCTTGTCAATTATACGATTTGTATATTGTTTCAAGTAAAATAATATTTTGTTTTCGTTGTGCAATGAACAACTAAGACTTTTACCACCCACAAAAGAAAAGTGAATTAAATAATAAAACAAAAAAGGTTTTTACAAATTTCAACAAAGCTGTTCATATAAATTACGAAAAAAATGGAAATGGGTTAAACCAGTATTAAAAGTCTGTTTGTTTTTATTTTGAAAATATATTTTTTTTTTCTCTTTTATGTTTTTCTTTTATACATTTAGAGATTTTCTTTTGGCCTTCACCTTAATTTTGGAAGATTTTCGTTAACAATAGACACACTATATACCATATATACTTAGTACATAACTACATATGTACATATGTATGTACTTATCAAGTTAAAAACAAAGTGTTATTCTCAAAATTCATACTTGACTGAGTACAAAATTAAAATTTTACACAGATACTTAAATATAAATAAAGATTTCATTCAAATACTTTTTTTTTGTGTAGAAATAAATATTCTTCTAGAATACAAACGTTTTTAAATTGTGCCTTTTGTGTTTATTTATACGTATTTGTTTGTACACCTACTTCTCTTTTGTCACAATAGATACTTGACTAAATAAATTCGTGTAAGAAGAAATAACACAAAAATCTATATTTAGTAGAAGTTAAAACACATAAATATCCAGTTGACTCTGTCTTAAAGACATCCTCGAGGATTGGTAGACGACTGTATGCTATTTTACAAGACGCATAGACGACAACCAAAAGAATACGTCAATAAAATTTTATAATAATTATCGCCAAAAATCGTATAGGAGAGTGGCTGAGTGGAAATGTCACTGAGCTATGCCGTGAATATTCTGGTGCACGAACATCTCCGCTATGTTGTCGACAACCGTTAGTGTTATTTCTTAAAGACATCCTTGACGATAATGCCGTGTACGATGTACGATGATTATGCCAACTGGATATCGTCGATGAAATTAAAGAAAAAAAATACGCGTCGATTGGTCTCGGTCCCAGATTTCTACGATGAAAATAAATTCACTTACGCCGTCTGCGTTTTGAAAAATACTAATGTCTTTGTTCTACTTTCAGACAGGTTTTTTGACTCTGGTGAACATTTAAGGTTTTGTCAGTTACAGCGTTCTTTAATTCCATCGACGATATATGCGTACATTTATTTTATAAAATTAGTTCGGTATTTGGTGAACTCGGGACTCAAACAAGAAATAAAAGGCGCAATTGATTTGCTTAATGACCTACACTCTCAGATTTTTTTTCTCTTTTAAGGTTATTTAATCGACAATAACTGTCTTTTAAGGAATTGTTTCTTAAGCTTGACCACATAATTAATGTCAGTTAGGACCGGAATAAATATATTTTCCTGAATATGTTAAAGTCGTGTAAATATGAGGAGATTGAAGTGGCCGATGATGACGGCTGTTGCTATTTTTAGTAAATATAGCATCCTGTATTATTTTGCTCTAGGAAATTCATATAATATTGAAAGTCGTTTTGAAACCCAACAATTTCGGTAAAAATAGAATTTTGTTTTCTTTGAAGATCGTGTTAAATCAAATTCGCGTTGAAAGAGGATTAGCTGTACATCAATTAAAAATTTTTTGCTTTACAACGTAAGGGCATTAAAACATAAATTTTAATAATTTCTTTTTTTGTAAATTTTGGAAGCTTATGGATGCTCATAATGTGAAATTAATAGCATCATTATTATAGTAATTTCGTAATTGTCTCTGGGTGAGAAATTAAAAAATAAAAAAATATTAGCCACTAATGGTGATCAAAATTTAAAATGGCACCTGTTTTTGCTAACAATTTTCTTAAAATTCTAAAAGAATATATGATTTAGTGTCTCATATTGAATGGTTATCTCTTTGCTTTGTATAAATTTTCAACAAGATTTTAAAATAAAATCATTTTTGTAATTATTTAACTTCATACAGTTAAAAATTTACTATTGTATTCCTAAATAATATTATTTCTATGTGAAACTTGTCAAATAAACACTTCCAGCCTTATTTATAATAAAAAATTTAGCAGGTCGTTGTACACACAGTGGCTAAATTTGTCATTCTTTTGCGGGAAATTCTTACTTAAATGTACAAGGTATTTATTTGTTTGGATTCTCTGACTAGTTATTTAACAGAAGGTATGGACAGTTTAAATAATATCAGACTATAGCGGGTGATAAACAGTTTTTTGTCCCATATGCTAACGAGTTGCTAACTTTTCATTATACATACGGCCGTTAATAAATTTAAAATATTTTTTGTAAATACATCATATCTTATTTAATAACATATTCTTGAAGAATATAATTCTTCTCTTTTAGAATTTACAAAATATTTAAATTTGAAGATGTTTTTTCCGCCCAACAATTGATAATTAATTTCCTGGTTAGAATAAAAAAAATTAAATAAAATCCACAAACTTATAATTTGCCTTTATGTAAACAGAAAAATAACAGCAGCTAAAAAACGTGATTTCTAAAAGATTCAAATCAGTTTTCGCCCGTAAAATTTATAAAAAAAAGAATTTAATTTCTTACATTGTTTGGAATTTTTGCAAACAATAACACGAACAATGTAGCCTTTAAAGCACTTTAAAATCATTTTCTAAAGACGTTTTCTTTTTTAAATTGTGTGCCTCTAATAGAAATTTACACTCGCATATATGCATATTATCGCTACAAAAACTAGGAAATTGTAATTAAATTCCTAAGACAGAATTTAACATGTTTTGTAAACAAAAATTTTTATAAGAATTAAAAAAAAAGAAATTATAAATAATTTATAACAAGTATACATGATTAATTGAAAAATTTTTTTGCATTTATTTAATCGTATAAATTTATTTAATCGTGAACTGAACTCTATGGAAAGTAGTAATTAAATTAAATTGTTAAAGAAGAAAAAAATAGATAAAGAGAGAGGCATTTAATAAATAAAAACGTGATTAATAAATTAAAGCGATAGTACACGTTTTGAGGACTTAAAAAAATAATTTGAAAACAAATAAGTGTCATTTATTTGAAATAATAATCGCTTTTTCCTAAGTTATAGGGAAAGTCGTCAAAAATGTATGCATATGTACATCCATACATACATACTATACATATAATGTATTGTAGTTTGAATAGTTTGAATTAGCGCTAGCAAAGAATTCGGTAAAGGTTATCGACTATTTTTACTAATTATTTGGTCTTGAAAAAAAGAAATGTAAAAAAAAATATGTACTTCTTTCGGCGACTACCTCTTAGCAGTCTTCTGGCAAAAGCTCTAAGAGAAACTGATTGCCATGAAAAAGCTTCTCAAGTCTGTCGTTCGGAATGGAATTTGAACTGTAGGTCCCGGTTTCATGGACAAAAATTAACACACACAACAAAGATGCTGCGCGAAGCTAGGCTGTAACCCTGAAACAGGGTTGTAATGGCTAATTATGTATGTATTTGGCACCCAATACTTAAAATTAACTATGTGCTCATTTCTTTAATAATTGAATTTATTTTTATTGAAATTGTGTAGAAAATTTTAAATTTTAACGGTCAAACTAAAACTCTGTTTAAAAATATAAAGATTTATAAAAATATTTTGGTTGAAAATATTAAAATAATTTGTAAAATCTAGACGATGACGTGAAGTTCTAACAAAGTTAATGTACAACATGATGAATGAAAAATTTTTGGGAAAAAATGTCTCTTCTCCGAGGTTTATATTCTTCTACTCAAGTATGTTAAAATTTAGGCTATTTTTGGCGTACGAATGTGGCCCCTTAACGCTTTAACGAGTGGGCGAATTTCAGCCAAACTTATGAAGGGGGTAAGTATTAAGTAGGGCAGGGAATAGGTATAACGAGTTTGGTTAAAATCTGAAGTCCTAATCCCTAAGTAGCTTCTAAGTTGTCCTTTGTTTTTTTTATATTTGAGAATGGTTTAATATAAGTCTGAAATACTTTACAATCAATGAAAACCATGAATCAGAAAGTGAGCGGAATTGGACAATTCTAACTATATGTATATAGATTTTATATATCTTGTAAATAATTAAAGCTAAAGTTTCTGAATTTATTCTGAATGACTTCGTGGTTCAAAATTGGGCAGAATTAGACAAGTGGGGGCATGGTACCATCCCCATATAACTATATAGAGAACGGTTAAAAGTAAAATATTGAAATTTGGTTTGGTCAACGAAAATCTTTAGTTAGAAAGTGGATGGAATAGGTCAAGCGAGTGCGGTGCTTCCTATACAAAATATTTCATTCCTCATGTAGAAAATTGTGAAATTTATTTTGCCTAACAAAGCAGGTGGATTTTCCTTAAGTTGTTTCAAACATATACTCATATGTATGTACTTGTACATATGTTCACAACAGAGCAGAAAACTAATATGGCATACAGTTTTTTTTAAATATAATTGACTTATTAATAAAATTTTTATTGGGAATCAATGCATTTGCTTATAGTGCATTTACACCAAACTCAAATCAACTAATTAATAGATTTCAATTGAAATCTAGTCGTTTTTTACTTGATTTCTCATATAAAACAAAATCTACTTCGTTACTTGATTTCGACAAAATCTTGTTGAAATCTAATATACTTTCCGATGCAACTCTGTATTTTTTCTAAGTTGTACTAAAAAATGCAAAACTACAGTAAATCGGGAGTTACAATGTGGAAATTGAAAGGCAGGTATTTTTCAATTCTCTTTTGCTCTTGCCTAAATTAGAACTTAGAAGACAAACAGAAGAAGTAAAAACAACAAAAAGTGGAAAAGCAAAAGGAAAAATGTCCTGTACAAACATTCGTATACTACATTCTTCGCATTTTCGTCACTATTTCTACAAATTTCGTCTGCCTGTCTGTCTTTCAATTTCTACATTGTAAATTCCGACTGAGAAACTGACAATTGAAAAATGCTTCATAAAGCTAAAACGAAAATAAATTTGAGACTTTTGAATTATTTTTCATTGAATATAGAAAAATAAAAAAAAATGTTTTATATATATATTTTTTTATTGAATATAAAATAACAAGAAAAAAAAATTGTTTTGTTTATTTATTTCTTTATTTGTTGTTATTTTTACAAAAATAAAATCCTGCTAGTTGTCCAAAAATGTCGGTGTAAACACTATAGATTTTTAAAGAGATTTCAAATTAAATTTACTTGATTTGAGTTTGGTGTAAATGCACTATTAAATATTTTTTATTAATTTTTGTTATACTAATTACTTTTGAAGTTAATTTATATATGCATATTATAAAAACGTAATAAGAGTTCAAGTTATCGTTTATTATTTTTTAACCTATTATTTAGAAATAAAAAAAATCCATTAAAGGTATTAAGTAGTAAGTAGAATTATCAACACTAATTTGAATGTCAATTGTAAGTAATATCTCATTTACAAATATTTGTTTATCGAATATACTAAAAATATAATTGAAAAATTGTGAAACTAATTGTTTTGTTTTTTTAATGTCTGTTAAAGTAATTACATATTAATAACATCTGCTGTATGTAATTGTAATTTGTATGTATTATGTAAATTTTTTTTTTCAGGATAATAAACAAGCCAACCTTAACATCAGATTAATATTATTATTTCCTTTCCTGGAAGGCATTAAAATATGAGTTAATGAGTAATTAATCAGCATTAATTAGTTGAGAAAATACGAGTATTGCATACGAGTGAGTATGAACAAAAAATACGAGACTTATAAAGATAAAATATGCATATAAATGTGTATGAATGATTTTTTTGTTATACAAGTGATTTTTAATAAAGTTCATTTAAATTCCTTTGTAAATAATTTCATTCGTTTTTTTACTTTTTTAATGTTTTTTACTTGTTGTTGTTGTGCCTTAAAAATTTACATAAAAAATTATTAATTTTCACATCATCATTGTTATTAATATGATATTTATTTGTATAATTTGCATGTTAATTTATTTATTTTATAATGCATAATTCAATGTTGACCTACCTGAGCATTTATACACAAGTTGTGGTAGCAAAGTAAGAGCCATAGTAGCACTGTGGCCATAAACCATTTATGATTAACCATTATATCTACAAATGATGATTTTAAGAAAATGCTCTGAAATAAAAAGAAAAAAAATTTTATAAAATATATTACAAAAAAATAAAAAAAATAAAAAAAATTTAATCGCCCGAGCAGGGACTTGAACCCTGGACCCTTGGATTAAAAGTCCAATGCTCTACCGACTGAGCTACCCGGGCACATATTTGCACCTTGACAAATACTCTATACAAACATGTATAAGGAGAAAATAAAAGCAGTGAATAAAATTAATAATACATACTATGAATAAATGAGTATATACAAAAATATATTCATACATATGCATACTTATATACAAAAACAACATCATTTGTTTTATTGATTATTTTTATCAAATATGTAGAACGGAACAATAGAAATTTGTTGTGTTTGTTTTTTCTTTAGAGTGCCAGACGAATTATTCTTATCAGTACAGGTACGTACTATTTTTTTTTCAAATGCACTATTTAAGGTACTAAATTCCAAATAGTACGCTACTGTACTATTTTTGTGTACTTTTTAAATATAAAAATACTTTTTAAAATAAAAGTTAAATCAAGTTAAAGTGGGTGAAGTTAAGATGTTTTATATTTAAAATTATCTTGTTAAATCAAAATGTGAATATATAAAATTTTGCTTTAACTAAAATATCTTAATAACTCATTCATTTTCTAAGATTTTTGAAATTAAATCTGTATTAAATCCCTTATAAAATATGTTTTTTTTAACCCGTACAAATACAAGTATAAGACGGTTGCTGTATAAAATATTTCATAAAAACATAAGTATCTGAATTTGAATTAAAGTCTGCATTAATTTATTATATAATTTTTAATACAAAACTTTTTTTCTTTTTTTTTTAAATTAAGCATAAGTGATGTAAACATAAGTTTTGAGTTGGTTAATGACACCCTTGTCTCTAAATTAGAGTGTTTGTTGTCATTAAATGAATGATCTCAGACGATAGCCTTTATAGCATAACATACTATAACAGATGTGCTATTTAGATAAACATTCACAGCAATTTAAGATTTCAATTGAAATAAATTCTTCAGTTTTTTAAAGCAAACAGCATCTTAAAAAATTAATTACACTTTCAGCCCACATTGTAAAGAAAAATTAAATTCAAGTGTGAGTTTTAAAAGTAGAAATATTACTCATTAGAAAGACAACAATGTTTTGTTTTTTTAAGAAATTAGAAGCGGAGTAATTGTTTTAATGCTGCCAAAACAATTTATTTTCGAGGTTATTTCAATAAAACTTTAAATTTAAAGCCAAGATGTAATGAATCGATCGATAAAACTATGCAAACAAGTACAAATTAACCAACAAAAACCTCCTACACAAATGTAAATTAGTTTCTTATAAAACATAATTCTTTTTAAAAACAGTTTAATTTTTCATTAATATTTTGAAAATTACTCATGATCGATTGATCGTTTGTTCGCTCAATGACATTGTTCATTAGCGAATAATTTTGAAAATAAAAATTTTATTTTATTCATCATTATCGGCCGCATCCTCACAAGTATTCTGATATTTGGTAGTCTTTTTTTTTATTTAAAGTATACCTTTACACTTTGCTTCTGCTTAATATAAGAATTATAAAATTATTTAAAATGTGGAAAAATAAAAAACATTCAATTAAAGAAAAATTATTATATAATTATTTTGTTTTTTTAACATTATTGCTGTTATGGAGGCTGTCTTTCGTTTTTAATTTAACATTAAAATTTAATTAAATTTTGCTTCGGTAAAATAAGTGTTGTAATAAAAAAAAAACAATTAATTAAATAATTAATTAAACACTATCTGATAATAACTCAAAATGAGAGAGAAAAAAAACACAATAAGTTTTAACGCATAAGCAGGCAATTGTGAAAGGAAAATAAAAGCAGAAACAAACAATAAAGATTTTAGATAAAGACATACATTCGTAATTAAATTTTAAATTTGAGATATTTTTAAACAGGCAGTGATGATAACGACTTGAGCCGAGCTGTTGTTGCTAAAGCCTACAGAATATTTACATTGAAAAGGTCTAATCATAAACTTAATTCTCATAACACAAGTACTGGAAAGCTACAGTTATGGGTCTAAAGAGGTCTATCTGCTGATTTCAAAATATATATATGAAATATATATATGAAATATGAAATATATATATATATGAAATTCAATTACGAGTATTTCATGTTAAGGCAGTTTGAGCAGAACTCTGAAACGTACAACTAATTCTATAAGAAATATTATATATGATTTTATGATATACATATAAAGACAAATTAATTAATGTATCTAAATATATAAAATTGAATGTGTGTTTGTTTATTTGTTTGTTTGTTTGTTTGTTTGTACCTTATAGGAGACCAAACCTTTAGACCGATCTTCCTGAAATTTTCACAGCATTTAACTGGGACTTTGACATGATTAATAGGGTACTTTTTTCGACCACGCCCACTTTTACGCCCACTTTTTTAAAATTATATAATTGCTCCCATATAGTTTTTAACAGATTTACTTCAAATTGTATACACATTATACTCCAGGCGAGGTATAAATAAATATTTCTTACGCCACGCCCCCTTTCACGCAAAATTTTTTTTATATATAAATTTGTTCGTTCCAACGGATTTTTTTTATTTGGTATTCATTACATTGCTCTTAATACTGTTAACATCGCCACGTCACCGCCTTTAATTTTATTATATAACGAGGGGGTAGCGAAGCACACCGGGTTCAGCTAGTAATATATAAAGAGTGTTTTTTTATTGCTACATAAATTTAAATCAAATAATAATAGTTTTGCTTTAATTTTTACACAAGCTTGGAGAGCTTTAATCCAATATATTTTCGTAAAATCTACAAAAACTTGATTGATTTGGATTTTCTTCAATTCTTTCCTGTACGCCGGCAAGAGCTTCTCTACTGATATTAATCAAAGACACCGTTCCCCGACATTACACTCTATTCCAACTTAACCAATGTCAACAAAAAACGAATGATCAGGAGAAAAGCGCCAACTACTGGGAAGAAGCAGATAACAGCTAAATCTACAAAGCCTACTTAACCTACTTAGCGAAGGCACTCACCACACAATCAACATGCAACGATGAGGCACTTGCTGTTGATCATTCAAGGGTGAAGGGGTATAACAGTGGCCTTTGAATGATCAATTCACAGCAATTTGTCTCATTCCTAAGGTGCTTAATAATAATATAATTAATAATAATAATATAGGTACTGTCCTTTCCAAAAATTGCACCACAAGGAACAGTATTTAGTAGGGTTTACCCCTGAGTATTGGTCTAAACTCAATTCGCACACTGAGTTTAATATAAGCAGTTGTTTAACTGTCAAAATTATGAGTATATTTATTTGTTTCTTATTTCCTACTCATGCAGTACAGTGTGCTGGTCTCGGAAAATATGTTATGGGGAGGGGAAAGATTTGATTTAAACTTATTAATTTCGTAATTGACAGGGAAAACTCCTGCGGGAAGATTGCTGCAGAATGAATTCTCTCTATAAAGCATTGTACGATTCACTGGACAATAAACTATAAAAAGATGTGCTCTGAGAGATACAAATATGAGAGAGAGACACAAATATAAAAATGTGCGATTATTAGTTGGTAGTACCAAAAGAACAGTGAAACATACACCATATTTCACCGATGTTTCAATGAATCGATAGTGTGCAAAATTCTTCCTTCATCATTAAGCCCTATTCTGCAATTGTACGAGAAACCCCAAAATATGCTTTGTGAAGCACGGGCCCATATATGAGAGTTGTATTACATTTTGGGTTGGGTAAAAGTCTTGTAAATATTAATAAGGTCAGTTGAAGTGAAGTATTTTCTGCTCAGTTTATAAAAAATCGAGGCACTTGAATACTTCTTTCGACACTAGAACAATGTGATAATTCCAACGTACATCACAATTAACCCTCATGCTCAGAACATTAATAGTCACAGATGACAAGATTGTAGTGTCACCACCTCGTCTATGAGTGGTAGAGCTATATTGAGTCTTGCGCACATTAAACTCGACCCTCGAGATTGTCTTCAAGTTGTTTATGAGTGTGGCATTAATATTTGGCCTTCTCAGTCTCTAAAAAGCTCGCTGGCTTCTAGCAGCAAAATAATTTTTTAAAATATATTTCTTTAAATCAAGAATGACAACGCTGGCTGTTTTTGACAATGCCAACAACTGTGTATTTAGGTAGTTGTTATGAGCTTACCTTATAAATAGGCTTTGATTAATGTTTAATTAGACATATTTTTTTATTTTATTTTATGTACGATCATTTTACAAAATACACTTTAATTGTGTGTAATAGTGACAGTTATTTTAATAATGACAATATAAAGGTTTAGGACTTCTTTAGTTTGAGAACAAAATTTCAATATCAATTGTTTTTATAGCACGTGCCTCTAAAGCTTAAAATATGTATATGTAATTTCAAGCAGAGTTGTAAACGAATCATTCATTTTTAAATTAATTCGTGAATGATTCATGCAATGAATTGGTAAAATTTTGAATTAATTCTTTTCTCCAAAAAACGAATTGAATTAAATTTGAATCAATTCATTTGAATTAAGCGAACATGAATTGCAATTCATTTTCAATTCAAATGAGTTGGTAAAAAGACTTGCAATTCATTTCCAATTCATTTGAATTGAATTGATTTTGAATTAATATAAATGAGTTAGAAAAAATGAATTGCAATTCATTCCCAATTCATTTGAACTGATTTTGAATTAATTCAAATGAGTTAAAATATGAATTGCAATTCATTTTACCAATTCATTTGAATTAACTCGAAAAATGAATTTGTTATACATTTCCAATTGCAATAATGCAAAAGCATCACCCTTTTTCCACGTACTTCTATTCTGTACTTTATAATAAAAATATATCCACTACTATTAATGAATCACACATTGTCTATTACTTTTAATACAAGTATTTATTACTTATATATAATAATTCTCTTTGTTACATTTATTTCATAAGTAGTACTTGAAGAACCAAACTCCAAACACCAAGTTTACTTCAATTGAATGCAATTCATTTTTGATTTGATAAATTTGAATTACAAGTTACTTTTCTAATTCATTTGAATTAATTCCAAATCATTTCAATTCAAATGAATTAGAAATGAATTGCGATTCTTTTTACCAATTCTTTTGAATTAAAAAATGAATTGCAATTCATTTTGCCTAATTCAAATGAATTGCAACTCATTTTGCCCAATTCATTTGAATTGGAAATGAATTGCAATTCATGTTCGTTAAATTCAAATGAATTGATTCAAATTTAATTCAATTCGTTTTTTGGAGAAAAGAATTAATTCAAAATTTTGTTAATTCATAATGAATTGAAATAAAAAAAAAATGATTCATTTACAACTCTGATTTCAAGATGTACAAGCGATCAAAAAAAAAAAACAATAATAATTTTTTTTTAAACTTAATTTTTTATAAATCTAAAAATTATTTTCATTGTTTGGTGGTTTTGTTGTACGAGTATGTTTTTAACATAAAGTTTAAATAACAAATTCTTCAATTCAATTGCCACAAATCAAATACGTATTCATTGACTGGTTCGCACTGCAAATGCGCTCTACTCGTAAATAAGAAAAAGTCATTAAATCACGTTTTTTCTTCTAATGATTGAAAATTGTTTACCTATACACTGAGAAGTGAGTGTAATAGTGCAGCATAACTCATAGTTATTGCTTGTTACCTCAAAGTTCAATGACCTTTAAGACAATTAAAGTTACGTTTTATATGAAGACAGTATGTGAGCGTGTATATAACGAAGATGTCACTATAATGCAATTATCTTGAAGACTGTATGAGTTGATCAAAAAGTAATTTAAAAGAATTAATCTTCTTTAATAAACTGCTTGCAATAGAAAATTTGAAAAATTTTCAACAACTATTTTAAGAGATTTAAAACTTTAAATGTCTGAGACTATTAAAAACGATTTTATATTATAAATAAAGATATTTTATATGAAAATCAAGATTTTATTTATTAAAGCCAAAGATAAAGAAAAAATTAAAAACAAAAAATATTGCCAAATAATAGACACACAACATGAAATCTATATGTTCGAATCATTTTCTATACGTTTGTTAAGAAGTGTTGTAAAAATACATTTGCTGATGTTGTCCAGCCCACCAAAACAAGCCAAATCCATTAAATAGTCTGCATGATGACTGTAATTTAAAGCCACAAAAGCAACACTAAATAATTGCTACTGTTTTCTTAGAGAAGTGGATAAAATAATGTGTAGAAAGAGCTTTAAGTATTTTATAAAAATTAAGAACAATACAAATATAGAATTTAAAATAATCGAGATTATTGATAACAAAAGTTTATAATTGAAAACAAAGCTTTTGTTCGATCCTAAAAATCTATATTTTCAAAACAAAAGCTGATAATTTTTTGGGTGTAACTCATGAAGTACATTGTGCTAGTCTAGGAAAATAGTTTTGGAAAGAGGGAAAGAGCAAGTAGTGCTTGTGGAAATTTGATTTAAACTTATGAATATCGTAACTGACAGGGAAAACTTTTGCAGGAAGATTATTCAATAAACGATCCGAGTTCTCTATAACATCTTTTATGATTCACTGCAAAATCAACTACAAAAGGATGTGCTTTGTGAGAGCTACGGGTAGTATGTAAAAATATATAATTATTCGGAAATAATGTTTTCATTTCATTAGAGCACGCCCCATGATAGTATCAATAGAACAGTGAAAAGCACGCCACATTGCGCCGATGCCTCAATGAATCGATAGAGTTTGATACCATACCCTCATTCATATGCACCTTTGCTCTTGCCTGCACTCGGTCGAGAAGCCCTTAACAAGTAATGAGTTAAAGGTGACTGAAAATGTAACTCATTTGTATGTAAAATTCTAATTTGGTTTTAATACACGATACCTATCGTGGTCCATCCTTGAATCGTTTAGTGATGAGTCCAAATTGTGGAAAAATACTTTGAAAAAAAATAAAACTTTTCAAACTTGCTATATATCGAGTGAAGACAATACTCGATTCGTTAAAGAATACAATTGACTGTTTAGTGACATTCACTAGCATCGACTTATCGCGGTCATTATTTTAAGAAATTTTCTATTTAATGAAAATGTTTGATTTTTGCTGGATCACTGAAACTATAAAATTTGCTTTAGAAGATTAGTTTTTTAATACTTTAATTACATACGGCCGTATGTATAATGAAAAGTTAGCAACTCGTTAGCAAATGGGGCAAAAAACTGGCAAGTTTATCATCTGTTTCCATACCTTTTATTTGATAACTAGTCAGAGTAAGAATTTCCACGTATAGGAATAATTGAATTTAAAGATAATTTTGTAAATTTTAATTTTTTTTTTCATTAATTTGTCTCAAATTTTTCTAAAAAAAATGCGCTATAAGATTGATAACGAGATGTTACGTATGCATTTAAAATTTAATTTTGTTTTCCCTTGTCACTGGGAAAACAATAGTTGCCTCAATATGTTTTTTGTTTAAATTTATTTTGTTAATAATTTGAAAACAACTGTTTTCAGTTATGAAATTAATATTTTCTAATCCGTTGTTTAGTAATGGGAAACACTCATTAATATTTAAAACAAAAGATTTTGAATTACACTAAAATGTCTGTTACTTTCTTAATTTGTTTTTAGTTTTTTTTTTTGTATTTATTTAAAAATTATTTAAATTTAACAATTTGAGTTTTCTTTTACTTTATGTTTAGGTTTAAACAAAAGTTTAACCAAAACTTACTTAAAATTTACTTTATAATTAATTTCTATTTGTTCTTTTACTTTTTGCAAATGATTAATTTATTTCTAATGGTGAGAGATTGCTGTCTTATGTCAAACATCTTTATCACTTATTGTCATCGTTTAAGAATTAAAAAGAAATAAATAGAATTCATTGTACTTTAATTAATCTATTAGTGTCTAATTGTTGTTTTCATTAAATAAAAATATTTTCTATACAAACTTTAATTAAAAAATTTATAGATTTGTGTTTAAAGTATCATTTAGTTTTATTTTTTTTAACTATATTTTCATATACATACGTATGTATGTACTTTTGTTTTAAGCAAAAAATTCTCTAATGTATTCTTAAAAACTAACAATTAATGGTTAAATATTTTTAAATAATTATTTCGTCATTTATTTATATTTGTTTGTTAGATTTTTAGTGAAATAGTGCAAACAATCGCCAGTTGAAATTTCAAAAAAGAAAAAATTTTTTTTGCAATATTTTGTTATATAAATAGGTAAGTAGGTAGGTAGGTTAGGGTCATCAAGCAAAAACATGATTAACTACAATTACCGTTTTGATACCATTTCAGGGCTACACTAAATTCAGACAATTAGGAAAAGAACTCCAGCCAATCTCTAACCTTATGAAAAAGACACCCCTAGAAACTGCCAGACCTGGCCAATCACTACCCAGCAGAAAATAGTGCTTACTAGTAAGTTATTTTGTACGGGAGAAATTGTGTACAATCACTTACTCGTGTAATCAATAATACATGATTTTTATATGAAATGAGCTGCTGAAAAGCCATAGATTTTGCAACACCTAAGCAAATAGGATAAATAAATCAACAATATTGCCTTACCGTGTAGAATTTTTGAAAGCTTTAAGATGTGAACGAGCAATACAATGCCACTATTAATGCTTAAAATTTTATCTACTGATTCCTGCTAGGCAAGAAAATTACTAAAACTATCCATTTTAAAAGTAAACCCACAACTACTGTAGTGAAGGTACAGATCATCCAATGATCTGTATACACAGCTATAAGTTTGGAGAAAGATTAATGAGGGATCTCCAAAATTTTCAGGGTCTTATTCCAACCATATTAAGGCCAAAGTGGCTAGAAAATGCACAGAAAATAATGCAACTTCATCTGTTCTGTGCTTTTCCGGGGAACAACTTTCAGATCTCCCCTATAACGTTAGTTATATGGCAGCAGATATTAGAGTTGGAATTAACAGACACCCCTTCTTCCGAAGCACTTCTAGCAAGTTTATCCGCCCTCAGCATTAAAATTCAAATCTAGCCATAAAAAACAATACCATATCTATTGCTTCCAATTCTTAAAAATTTTCTGCTGGTAACTTTAATCAGTGATGCCAATTCAGTGTTTTCCATTCTAGATTTAGCATTTTCAAAAGTCATTTGGCCCAAAAAAAAATTGATCTAGCATATACCTTACGTTTCTTTTTTAATATTTTTAAAAATGTTTATTATACTCTAATTAATAGAGGTAATAATAAATCTTTTATTGAGCTTAAGGTCTCTTAAATATAAAAATCCTATTTTCGATATTTATTTATTTGAATAAATTTTTAAAATTTTTTCTTATCATATTCTAATTTTTAGTTATTTTTAATATATTTCAACATTTTAAGAAAATACATTTACAAAAATGTTTCGTAAAGATGAGTTTAGAAGAATGGGCATAAAAAACCGTCGACTTACAAAAAGCCATTTACAAATACTACTCGTATAAATGTCAGATTGTTTCAAAATTTCAAATTTCAAACTCAGCAGCTAGAGGCCGCCTTAAGTTCATTTATGACTGCGCACAGTTCGTTTGCACCTGTTAAATATTTAAAATCCCTTAAAAAAAGCCTATTACTGTTTGAAGCTGAAGAGGATAAAAGAATTTCAAAAAATGTTTGCTGGGCTCTCAGTTTTATGAAAATCTTTCCTTAAGTCTTTATAGTGGTTTTTGCAGTATTTTGAGAATTTTATAAAAATAATTTAGAGATATGCTAAAAAAGAAATGAAATGTAACTTTGGCTGCTTATCAAAGTTATCTAAAATTGATTAAAGTCGAAGATACATTTTTATATGTACGACTAAACATAAAACATATTTTAAAAATAAAAAAAAATTTTATGAATATGAATTTAAATCAAAAGAATTGATATTTTCATAATGAAAACTACGGGTATACCACCTTGCTTGAAAAAAGGATATAAAAATTCAATTGTTAGATATGATTTAAATTACAGTTTGTCTCATTTTTCTGCATTTTCAACTCAAAAAACGTATTTTCTGAGTTGTGTCACTCTTCTCGCAAACGAGCGATATATATATTTTTTTTTGGCATTTTTTAGCATTTCTTTAGCATTTTCTAGCATTTTTCCTTTTGTTTTACAAAACCTAAAATTTTTTTCTCACTTAGTTTTGGCAACACTCACCTTAATATATGTATATGGATATATTATATCATATTCACTTAAAAACTTATATTTATCAATAAAAGTGTGATAGCAGAGTTAAATACAAAATCTATTTGTTTCCAATCGTAAATATTTAAACTTTTAAGCAAAACAAATAATTTTGTTTGTTCTTCTTTTAACGAATTTATGACGCTGTGCTATACTTCTTAATGTCAATATTATGCCTAATTCTTAATGAAGTATGTGTTTAATTTCAGGAAATCACATTGTGCTCTTTGAAAAATGTCAAACAAATCGTGCTAAAAACTTAAAAAAAAACAATATTTATGTCTATTTAAACAATCAAATAAACAACAATTGAAAACAACATTTAGCAATTTGTTAATTTTTGAATTTGAAATTTCCGTTTCAATCCATGCTTTAATACATATGCACATATATGTATGTAAATTTATTGTTCTTTGATGAAAAAAAAAAAAAAATAGGAAAATACAACCACAACCCTTCACAATCTATAAAAACTGCACTTGGCTTAAGTCTGTCACAGCTAATTTGTGTTTAATTGTAGTTTTTGTTCTTCTTTTTAGAGAGTCTTATTTATTTAATTGGCAAAAAAAATTTGTTTTTCATTTGTTTTAATTTTAAAGTTTTTCTATGATGAGAAATAAAGCAATAGAACGACGACAATAGCTTTAGTATATTTTATCTTCTACGGAAGATCTAAAATCTATATAAGAAACATTATTATTCTATAGATTTTATTGGATTTCAGAAACAGTTTTAAATAAAGTAATAAATTTCACTGAAAACATAAATAACAGAATTGTAAATTTATTTTGAAATGACCTATTAGTAGCTATAATGACTTTTCTTTATTTTGGTATATAAAATTCAAACATTTAAAAATATTTCTAAGCATCTCTCTAACGCTACTTGCAATTTATTTTTTTAAAAATATATTTTTATACGTGCTTTAACCCTTTCAGCCCTGTGCTTTTTTCCGAAACCTGATGGGATATTTCCAATTGTGAAGTCAAATACAATTATTGTAATACAAAAATATAAGATGTTTGGGGAACTTGAGAATTAAAGTATCCTTAGCATTATCCTGGGTTATATAATCCCAGTAAGGCCTTTCGGTGGGTTATTATATCCCAATAAAGCTAGAAGGTGTACAAATTAGTTGATGAAAAAAAATGTTTTATCTAATATATAAAATTCTCGTGTCGCGGTGTTTGTTGCCAAACTCCTCCGAAACGGGTCGACCAATTTTAATGAAATTTTGTATGCTTATACGGTAGGGCTGAGAATCGGTTAACATCTGTTTTTCATACCTCTAAATGTAAAGATGACCCGCCCCAAGGGAAAATTTATGCCTCACCTAAATAACGTACCGACGTTGATGAAATTTTAAACTATATATGTACTGTAGAGCATATATGGTTTACTTTTTGTTTTTAAGTAGTCAGAGGGGGTGGTATAAGGGTATTTCTTCCTATCCCCAACTAATAAACTGAATTTGATTAAATTTTGTTGGTGTCTTAACACAACTTTAGGTTAACAAAAGTCAATTTTCACATCTATTTTTCATTCCCTAAATGATTAGGTACCCGCACCAAGGGGAAATTTGTGCTTCACCTAAATAACTTACTGACGTCGATGAAATTTGAAAATAGATATGTATATCTGGGTACCGTAGAACATATATGGTTTTGAGTTTTTTTAAGGAGTACTCAGAGGGGGCGATAGAGGGGATATTTTTCCCTATCCCCAACTTTCAAACTGAAGTACCGAAAATGGCGGATAATCATGTATTAAAATTATTAGTAAAGCAGGCATTGATTGCTCATATCAATGTTAAGTTTTGCAGTTCGGTGAAGAGGAGAGAGTATGTTTGAACTAAAAAATGTTTCCTAGAGCAAACTTATATGGCAAAATAACGTTTGCCGAGTTAACTAGTTTTATATACACTGTATTTATTTAAAAAAAATACATATTTAATTATAATTAGAAAAAAAAGGTAAGAAGTAAGGAGCGTTATTGGGGTATATTATACCAGTAGGTCCGAAAGGGTTAAGAAATCAAATCAAATCTATTTTATTAATTTGTATATATTGTAAATTGCACATATAATTGAGGGAAGCATGCCGAAAATGGACTCTCATATTCATAATTATGCTATTCCTTCATGCTGACACAGTATGTTTCTCATGCATATTTTTTTTTCAAAAAAAAATTCTTTTTTTTTTTTGTATCAATAAGTTTCGTTGACCTTATTATTGAGTAAAACATAAACTTTTTGTTAAGCTTCAGGTCAATTAAAATAATAATTATTACGATATTGCGCTACTTTTCTGCGTAGCTTTTTTAGAGCAGTAGCGAATTATCGAAATAATTATTATTTTAATAGACTTAACAAAACTTTATATTTTACTAAATCATAAAGTCAACGAAACTTATTAATACAAAAAAAAAAAAAAAAAAACTTTTTTTAGAAAAGAATATGCATGAGAAGCATACTGTATTTCTGTGTCAGCTTGGAAGAATAGCCTAAGTTGGAATATGAGATTTTTAAATGTTTCCCAATTTTGTGTAAATTTTAAAATAATTAGTTTATGATAATAAACTTATTAGACAACACTTGTAGATTATAATAGTTTACTCTAAAATACTACTCTGACTTCTATAAAGATCCCAAAATATTAAATAAATTCTAGCTTATGTTGACATAAGCTATTCTTCCGTATTACCATAGATTTTATTCACTTTATTTAAAGCTACATACAGTTCTCGTATTCAAGTGTGGGTGATTAATATCAAGATTTTTTAATTTAATAAAAAAAATTGCAAATTTTAAGCAATTTTAAATTTATTTTGTTGTTGTTGCTTTTTCATTTAAATATGTATAATAAAATGTGTTAAGGTCATGAAGAGTTTATTTTTGTTTTCATGTTGTTATTGTTATAATTTTTTTATTTCTTAACAAATTTTCAAATTTTTTGCATTTGTTATTGTTGTTGTTCGTTACCAAAATATTGCAAGTTTTTTTTTAATATTTTGTTTCTTTCTTTTTTGTTTCGTTTTTTGCTTCAGTTTCGTTTTTCGTCAAAAAAACAGCAACAAAAAACTTCTATATGTGCATGTGCAGAATGAGATTTTTATTAATTTAGGAAACGGAAATCTTCAATGCAAAAACACAAAATATTTGTTTTTAAATCATAAATAATACAAATGATGATCATTAAGATTTATTCATAAAGCAAAAATTGTTTAAATTAAAATATTATGGGAATTTTTTTGTTTGTTTTAATGTGTGCATATCGCATGCTGGAATTTCTTATTTTTGTGTTTTTCTTTTTTCGTCCACTACTACCTTATATTTTATAGCAATTTTATTTATGTTATTGCTTTTTACGACAGTCGTTAGAAAAAACAAGTTGTAAAACGAATACCCTCATTAAAATTGCTATAATTAACCCTTAATGGGGCACCTTTAGTATTACATCACCATAAGTATTGCAATCAAGTTTCGTTTAAAAACATTTCATAGAAACTGTGTTGTGCTTTGTATACAACCAAACCTTATAGCCTGTGCTATGAAATGTTTTATATTAAAAGTGGTAACTTTACACAACATATTCTCTTTGAAGACACAGTTTTTTTTTTGGTAGGTATTCTCTGGGCTTATTATTTAACTATAAACCATAGTTAACCAAAACACTCAATTTTTTTTGTTTTGTAGCACAAAAAAAAGATTTGGATTACATTGCAATAAACGTTGCTTTCTTTTAACAAAAGTTTGGTTTAAACGACGCCTGTAAAAATTTAAGAATGTAGTTGGGTTAGTGAGAAAATGAGAATTACATTGCTTAACGTGTTAGTAGCAGTACTCGTACCCGTATTAGCATTTGTATAAATTTATTATTAATTTTTTTTATTGAGACCAATACTAATGGATAAACCCCTACTAAATGCTATGCATTGTATTAGAATTTTTTTTGGAGACAGTATATATATATTTTTTCTTATATTATTATTAAGCACCTATATTTGCCAGTGTCCATCTCTGGCACGATGTAGATTTCTTACATTGGGATCTCCTTTTCTCGATGGCTTGACTGACCTTTCGATCCTGGACATTGGATCAATTGCCAAATTTATTAGGCTCTCTGGCTGGTTTCCAGTATAATTTTCTGGGGAAGTAGTGCTTCTTGCGTGGAGCCCCTGACTATCAGGGCTCCCCGCATCTTGTGGTATCACAACGGGCCGCCATGCGTGCTCAAGTTTGCCTTGTCATTACGAGGTTGCCACTTCCTCCTATCCTATCCTATTAAGCACCTTAGGAGGGAGACAAATTGCTGTGCATTGATCATTCAATGTCCTCTGTTATACCTTCACCTTTGAATGCTCAACAGCAATTGTCTCATCGTTGCATGTTGATTGTATGGTGAGTGAGTGTCTTCGCTAAGTAGACTTACATAGTTGTCATCTGCTACTTCCCAATAGGTGGCGCTTGCTTTCTGATCATTTGTCTATGTTATCGATGGTTAAGGTGAAATAGAGTGGAGTGCCAGGGATCAATTTCTTTGTTGATGGACTTCTAGGAGGAAGGGGGCGCGGGAAACTTTAATTTTTAAAATATATTTTTTTGAAAAAACCTTGGTCGTTTTGGTTTAAAAATTCAAAAGCTATAAGAACAATTTATAAATACCAGTACTTTATTCCATAAAGAAACTAAAGAATTTTTGTTTAATCCCTTTTATAATTCTAAAGGCCTTAAAGCCCCCATAGTAAGGAATTAAACAACATTTCATACATTTCGTTTGCCTTATGTTTAAATATAACTTAATAAAGTCTTTTTGATTAAAGCATAGTATTTAGTTTTTGTTTTTTATTAAACATTATTAGAAGCACAAATAAAGAACAAATGACTTTATAAAGTTTTGGCGGTTAACAGATATTAAAAATTAAAAAAAAAATAATAACAAAATATTAATAATGCGATTAAATTCCACACAGTTTACCCTGACTATTTATTATATATTATCATTGAACAAAAATGCTAAATATATCAATCATTTTTAATGATCACATCATATCAATAAACTGAAATGCAAAATATATCGATACTCTATATTATACGTACACATACATATGCATGCATGCAAGTATGTGTGTATAGTGATAGTTGTTAACATATTGTTAAACATATTTTGTATAATTTATTTTAGTATTTACGAGCAAAAAATAAGTTATTTTCTTCGAACATTGAAAAAATTTATTAAAAATTAAAACAATGATTGAAACATCAGACCAGAAGATTAGATGAACAAATTATGTTCATGTTTTTATAGGGTTTTAGTAAAAAAAGAAAACGACAATACAAAAATAAATAATTACTTGTACCACAACAAATGCGACGAAGAACATACATATATGCCCTGCCCAAACTGTCAAAGGCGGGAATGTTAAATTAATTTGAATATTTGATACAAAAAAAAGAAACAAAAATTTATTCTGATGTTTACATTTGTTAATAAATTGAAAATAGCTTTCTGTTCTTTCAAGACTAAAGAGAAAATATATTTACAAAGTTCAGAGATCATGGACAATATTAAAAAATTTTCTAAATTTAAAAAGTTTTCATAAGTCCGATTAATTCCTTTAAATTAATTAATGAAATAGACTGCCTAATGGAAAAGCATGTTCCGGTGGGCATTTCTTTGGTGCCCAACCAGTTCCTCAGTAACTTTTAACAATACGATATCAGTAAAAGAAGTCGACAATTTTTACTGTTTGCAGTAACGATTATGTGATTCACTAAGTACACTTTAGCGACAGCCGACAACTCTGGTTTTTTTATGTTTAAATTACAATAATGGCGCAACACCGTATAAAATCAGTCGGATTTTGGGTAATCGGTAATTATTGGGTTGGCAACTAAGTAAATGCGGATTTTACTCATTGATGGCATTAGTTGAATTTTTAGATTAGATGACGTAATTGAAATATCAAATACATTTTGTTATTTGATAGTCGGTACATCAGCTGTCAATCAGTAAAATATATTTTTTGATCGGTTGCGTGGTTTTTTGAAAAATGGAAAATCAAAAGTGACATTTTCGTCATATTATGCTTTTTTATGTCCGGAAAGGAAAAAGTTATAAAAAGTTATGTGCTGTTTATGGTGACGAAGCCTTAAAAGAACGGCAGTGTCAAATTTGTTTGCCAAATTTCGTTCTGGTGATTTTTTATTGAAAGATGAAAAACGCTTCGGTCGTCCAGTTGAAGTGGACGACGACCAAATCAAATCGGATCGTCACAGTACAACACGTGAGATTGCAAGGAAGCTTCATGCATCACATACATGCAATGAAAATCGCGTAAAGCAAAACTGACTTTATTTTCTTAAAAAAAATCGGCAATTACTTAGTTGCCAACCCAATAAAATAGACAGAAAGTAAGCAAAGGTACAGACCTCTAGTTTCGTTGGGTATAAAAGCACACAAGAATGATTCTCAAACAAACTAGTTAATAGCGTACACACATCTCTACAAAATTTCATAATAAAAAATTTACAATTTCCCAATTGAAAAAAGAGCATAAAAATTTTTGTAGTTATTTTACTACAATAGCTATTGGGACTATCGTAAACAAAATATAATAAATAGCAGTATCGACAATTCTGTTGTTTACTGTTGAAAACAATGCGATTATCGTAAAAATATCTTACTGAATCACGCTACAGGACACTTTTCCACTCTCTCTTTTAAGCCCGTATGACACCTACTTTTTTTGTATTGAATTGTTATAGAACTGATAGAAAGAAACAGCAAAGGTTAGAAAGAGTGGAATATAAAATATGTAAACAAACTATTTATTTTTGTTTTTGTGTTTATATTTATTTGAATGTTGATACTTTTTATTTTGTACAAAAAAACGCTACCTTGAAGGCAAAAATATCGTAAAATCGCTTAATTGTTGAATAACACTATAAAGTTAGCAACACTAAAGTATTTTAAATTCTAAATGTCAATTTCAATGTAAAATATTTTAACTTGTTTTTGACAAATTCCACTTTTTTATCGATAACATTTTTAAATATTTTGGCAATTCTGTATTGATGTGAATGTAGTTAAACTTTTTACACCCTTTATACTTTCTTATTATATTATATTTGCACTGTTCTCCAAATCAATATTAATACAAAAAAAAGTAGGTATCATACGGGCTTTAGCGTTATGTCTGACCTTTTTTTTTTTTTTTTTTTTTGTTTTGCCGAAAAATAACTGTCAAAAGTCATCTATATCTGTGTCGGTATGGAAGAATAGCTTAAGTCAAAACATGATATTTTTAAATGCCCCCAAATTTGTATAAATTTTATTAAAATTAGTTTTTGCAAAGAAATTTTTAATTGTACCTACTGATAATAGACTAATGATGTAATAAATATGTACTATTTAAAAGCGGCAAAAATACTAAATTAATTTAAGCTTATGTCGACATAAGCTATTCTTCCATATTGCCAGAGATATGATCGTATTTCAAAATCAACACAGATTTTTTTAACATTCGTTAAGTTAGAAAATAATTAAACTTAACTTTGAAACAAATATGTAATAAAATATTAACTGCTGTATTCAAAAAAAAAACAACATTATTATAGAATTATTAAAATCTTATTTGACATATTTCTATGCAATACTTGTCATATAGTAAGCAGTAAATACTCGTATATAATTTTAAATATTATTTTTTTCAGCGCCTTTAACATATTGTATGAATGATTTGTTTAAATATTTCAAGTTTTTCGTCTATATTTTGTCTAATTTATACATAATTTGTTTCTTTTATTTGCCAAAAAGTTTTTAGAAACCTCTAATGAAATTGAAACTGGTTAAAAAAGCCCGTTATGACTAAATACATATGTAGTATTGAGAGTGAATACGTTTTTTTTTTACTTAAATAATAATTAGGCATTCAGTTAATGAAGCTCCAAATATTATCTAATATTTGCACATGCAAATGTATTCATAAATACTACATAGGAATGTGGGTGTACTTTAGTTTCCTATAATATTTTTAAAAGTATTTATTGTTCTACATTTTTCTAATGATATTCGTAATATTTTACATCTTTTTTTTTTTTTTTTGTTTTTTTATTTGTTTTGTTTCAACAAAAAATTACAACACATTACCAACTTCACGCAATCTTAAGACAGATTGAAAGCAGCCAGCAAGTAGCATCCATGAATGAATGAATGAACTAAAAAGTCACACTCACACAAACATATGTATGTACATATGTATAATACGAGTATATTTAAAAAAACTTAAAGAAAAACTAAAAAAGGTTCATACATGAAGGCCTTTAGTTACAATTTTTATTTGGATTTTAATTAAGTATGTCTCTTAAGTCTTTTGTTCTTAAAATACAAAAAAAAAAAAAACAAAAAAATTAATCCACTAATGAAAATGTCAATCAAAAATTATTTATTAATTTTTAATTAAATCAATAATATTTTGAAGGTCACTAATGCCATTTCGATATTCGCAAAAACTACTTTCAAGCCGTTAGCAAAAAACGGAATAAATAATTGTTTTAATGGTTAAAGAAAAACTTATTGAAACATTAAACCCCCGTTTGTTTCTTAAGTCTTGCATTATAAAGCCGTTAAACAAGTCTTAACTGTAGTGGTATTAGTTTGTTTATATTTTAAATGTAAAACAAATGTTTCATAATTTTCAGAGTAACAGAGGGGATCTTTAAAATGTTTTTTTTTTGCTTAATTTTTGTTGTTGGTATTTTTCACCCAACTCTGGCCGTATGCAACAAAGGCAACAACAACATTGACTACAAAGACAAACAATAGTGTATTTTCCAGCATTTTGGCGATTAAAAATGTTTTATAAGCAAATAAAAACAAAGAAAACTAAGAAATATCTTAAAAAAACACACAAAAAAACATTTAAAACAATAAAAAAAAGAAACGAAAAAGAGGCATGAAATATTCATTATTTATGTGGCATCATCATATCAGCAAAATAGTACGAGTATTATGCGTTGTTGCCGTCTCAATTAGTATTTTAAAGTTTTTTACTTTTCAAGCAATTTTTATAGTTTAAAAAATAAATATCCAAGAGTGTATAAATTCTTTTACCAACATATTTAGACTATTCTGTAGGCAATTCATTCAATATCAAACGACCTTGTTCGAAATTAGGAAAATATTTATAACTGTCGTTTTAAGTTAAAAAGATAAAGTTAAAAAATATTAACATAAGATAAGAAAGTCTCTTTGACCATTTCGTTTCTGCTCAAGAGACTCGCCAGGAGTTTTTTTTTCCAAAGATGATATCAAAAACTTATAAACTAAATGAGAATTATATACCATTTAGCATGTAAATAAAATAAACAAACACAAGAACTTAAAAGCAATACATTCTTGTTTTCTTTTTTAATATTTTTTTCAAAATCTTAATTGGAAATAATAATTTAATATTTTACAAAACTTTTCTGTCATATGTCAATATGTTCTGTTAATTTTTAAAATTTCTCTGCCAAAAATTTTAAAGTTTTATAACCGTATTCATAAAAAATAAAACTGGTTAATAAAGTGCTTATTTGACATATTTCTGTGGAGTAATTGTCAAATAAGCAACTAATAAAACTGTTTTATTTTTTATGAATACGGGCATTAGTTTTCAAATTATAATTTTAATATCCATGATGAAAACTGTTTATATGTAAGTTTGAGTTTATTTAAATGATTTCCTCTTTTACAACCACTCTAATTGGCATATTTTAATAGTTTTGTCATGAGCATATGTTTAAAATCTCTTATTACTGGCAACCATTTCATGGATAACAAAAGAAGGAAATGAATTTTATAAATTTTGCATGATTTTCAAACAAATGGCTCTTAAGAAAAATCCCTAAAGATGAAACACATTTGCAAAATAAGCAAAACCTGAATGACAAACGGTAAAAGTCAATTGCAAATTGACCTTTTAAAAAAGCAGACCCAAAAACTTAAAAAAGAGGAACTACTTGCCACAAAACAAAATACAATAAAACACAAAAATGGAAATAACAAGAGCAACATCACAACTAAACAATAAATTTAAAAAAGAAGAGGAAAAAAAATCTTAAATCTTGTTTTCTTTAATTTTTTGGCAACTCAATTGTTGTTTTTAAGCTGATAAAACAAGCGTGCTTCTTGGCGTTTGTTTGGGTATTTTTAAATTCTTTTCTTCTATTCAAACCTAATGAAGTGTACATAGAGTATTTTAAATATCAACTTTAATTTACAAAGCCATATAAAAAAACTTAATTTCAAACTTAAATAATTGCCACAATTAAACAAGACATTGAGAGGGAGAGAGAGAGAGAAAAAAAAAAACAAATAAAGAATAGAATTAAAAATAATTGTTGTATTTTGTGGTTATTTTCTAAAAATTATTTTCCTTTTTTTTCCTCATTAACAAAGAAATTAACTAATAGGGAAGTTAATTTGAGGCTTTTTAAGTAGTGGTTAAGAGGGATAATTGCAAATCTATTTTTATTTTTAGCTAAAGTTCAAGTTAAATATAAACAGTTGGGTATTCACAAGGTGTGCTATTATGTGTTATTGTCATAAAGTTGTAAAGTTTTATTAGTAAGAAAAAATTTGCAATTCATACAAACACTTAAAATTTGTAACGATAGGTGATGGAAACCAATTTTGTTTCAAATTGAAATTGCCAAAAATTTCACGACGCTATTGTTTTTAAATGTGAACAGATTGTGAATTAAATTGTTAATGATTGTCATGATAAGGTAAAGAACTCTGATGAGACCACCATAGCTGGGATAGAAAAATGTTCAGTTCGGCTTGTGCACAATTTCCTAGCGGACATTATTTTCTTTTTTTGATTAACAAAAAATCATTGCAAAAAAATCAGAATTCTTAATGACTATTGCCTCTACTTTCTTGATTTTTAAAATTTTGAAATAATTAAAACAGATAAGTTGTATCGCCGTGGTCTAGTGATTAGTGTGTTATATGTTATATTTTATAAAAATCTTACCTTGTTAGCACAAAAATTCTTAAATGTTGTAAACTTTGTATAAGTGAATATTTAAATAAAATTATTCACACCCTGTTTTTTACAGGTAATTGATGCTGCAATTTTTTTATTATAATTAATTAATATTTTATATATTTTTTTTTTGTGAATTTATTTTTATTTATTGATTTGTTTTAGTAGATCTTCCTTCAAACTAAAATATTTATTTTGCATCTGTTTGTTTTTCTATAATGATCTTTGAAATAGATTTATGATTTGAATAAAAACTATTTGCTTAAAGCAAAATATTAACCATATTTGATCACGTTTTTACTACAAAGTCATTAATAATATTTGAATAAACCAACAAAAGATGACACAGTTTGTAATTTTATATTTTAAATATGTGGTTTAACTGAAATGCTTACTGAAGTTGTTCGTTTTTATTTTGACACTTTTTCGCTTAACAAGTTGTTGTGGAGAAATTATATTTTTTTTATTGTTTTATTGCGAACTCTTAAAAGATCACTTTAAGTTTGCAACATACTGCCAAAAAATATAAAAAAGTGACTTGTGATGTCACAATGTAAAAAGTTTATTAGCACACAAATTAATGCAATAAATAACAAGAGAAATAATATGTTAGAAATGACACAAAATTCTCTAAACAAATATGAAATTTTAATAAAACTTTCAGCCAAAAATATTTTAGCTGGTTTGCCTAGAAACAAATAATTTTTTTACAATAAAAATTAATACTTAATATTGCAAACTTATAGTGGAAGTTTTTTAAGCAGATACCAAGCAAAACTTGTTAACATTTACAAATGACAATAACAACAACATTAAAGTATATTTACAACATTTAGCATAATAGTTATAAAAATATATCACATTTATTATGTTGCTTTATCGTTTTATAATTTTTTTAATTTTTTATTTATAAAAAAAGAAAATTTATTTTTTACACAATTCTTTTAATAATAAATTTTTCTATTTAATTACTTTATTTAAGTTTTTCTTAAGTAATAATTAAGAAACAGTTTTAGTTTTCCGTTAAACACAACCGCTTAAAGCAAAGTTCAAATCAGAACTAAAATTCCCAAAGCTTTGAAATGTATAATTATGAAAAACTTCTTTAAGATCTTCTCTAAATGCAGCGCATACAAACGCCTCACGAATACTAAACAAAAATAATGCCATAACGAACAACAAAAAATAAAAAAAACACACAATACAAGTGAACAGCATCAACTCTTCAGAGCAACACAAACATTGTGTACAATGGAATACAGCAAAAAAAAAAATAAATAAATAAATAACAATTAATAAAACAAATAAACATTTTTTTGCAATAATGAGAAAAAATAACATCAACGTTTGTATAAAAGAAAAATTTTATCATTAAATAAAAAAACAATTCTCATACACAGATTTGTTTTGTTTATTTTAATTAATTTGTTGGCTTCAACGAAAAAATAGGTCTTTTAGCAAATATTTTAAATATGTAACAGTATATAAACATTTATTTGTTCCTGCAACATTTTCTAAAATTTCTTTACTCTCTGTTAACATAAAGAAAGAATTTGCTCAGCAACATTTTGTATGGAAACAATAGGTTGTGGGTGTCTTAAGTCTTTTATTTTGCTTCAGTAACAAAACATCACAACATACAACGGTAAATAAATTAAAAGAATCAAAGAAAACGAAACGGAACGAAAACACATGTACACACTTGAAAAGAGCTCAATACTGATGACTGTAAGAAAGAGAAAAAAAAAGTGAGATAAATATGTTGAAAATATCTCTTAATTTTAAACATCAAAGAATATGCCGTCGATTTTTACAAAATGAAATAAAATTGTTTTATTTTTAATTGTGAACAACGGTCTCAATAAAATAAAAATTAAATTTGTACTTTTTTTCTCAATTGATAGCTCGTCTATCAATCTGTGTAATTGTTATAGACTTTTAAAAAAGGTGTTGAAACATTAAAAAGCCTGGACATATCGTTTTCATTGCATGAATGCCAGTAACATACGCTAATTTTTGTTTTTTAAATGCAAAACTATTTAGTAAGTCTATGTTATAAAGCAGTGGTTGGCGAAAAATGACCCATGCAACATAACTATTTAAAAATAGGTTAATAACCAGATATGCTTATTTATTCTATAGTAACTGATACACTTTTTCAGTGAAACTATTGAGTAAGATCAATGCGATCTTAATAATTTAAATTTATGTAGACATTTTTCATTAAACGTTGCCACGGTATTTTCATTTTTATTTTATCTCATCAAAATATATTTTTTCTTAATTAAATTGATTTAAAAACATATAACAATTAAAGTTCAACCCCCATATTCATAGAAAATAAAAAGAGATTTGAAATTTATTTAAAAAAATGTTATAAAAAATATGACTAAAACTCTTTTTAAATTAATTTATTTTTTTTTATAAATACGGGCTTAAAAATCAAATTTAATGTATAGGAACATGTTGCTTTTTTTCAAATACTGAAAGACTCTAAACTTTAGAGTCTAAAGAATATTTATTATTAAAGAGAAGATGAGTGAAAAAAGAGTGTTAACAAACACACGGCACAGCATTTGAAAAAACTGGAAGTTGTATCATTATTAAAGAATTTTCGTTTTAAGAATCTTCTGCTAAGGCAATAAGAAACTAGAAAGATTTTAATTGATTATCACACAACAAGAACAGATAACTTACCATATAAGATTATAATTTTATTATGATTTTTGAGTAATTTGAATGTGACAGAAGACTCATAAATTATTTTAACACTGAATTTAAATTGAATTTTTTATAACTGGATTTAATCTTCAGTACAATCCAGTAGCCATATAGACATGAATTTAAAAACAAATAATGCTTTTTAATATATACCATTTAAAGCGTTTCCGCACAAAACTATAGCGGCCTATAACAAACCGTGCTTTTATTTTTAATTTCATATTTAAGAGAAGAATTAAATGAATATTAGAAAGACTCACATAGTATGTATGAAAAAAGTCTTTTATAAAGTTAAGAATTTTTTATTAATATTTAGGTGTTGTTTGACATATAATATAACAACAACGAGTTACCGTATTAATAACATTTTTGCTAAAAGAAATATAAATAAAACCGACAATAAGCCATAAACATGAGATACTAATTATTTCACATACAGATGCACATATATTAGGGTGGTAATATAAAATTAGACAATTATTGCGAGTAAACTTTAACCTAACGATAAGGCAATCTTCCCAATAACTTTATCGATCACTTTAGGTTAAAGTTTACTTCTGTTGTTAGTTTCAGTAACACTTTTTGAGTAGATTGTGTGTCAGTTATAAAGTTACTTAATAACAAGGTGCTACAGTGAAAATATACTTGGAAAGTGACCTAGTGTGAGTCGTAGGCCTTATTGAGTAGATCATTAATTAAATTAAAATTATAAAATTAAATTAATTTTTAAAAGTTCGGAAACACCCTCAAATTTCGGAGTTATTCCGAAAAAACTATTTTCATGTAGGTTCGAGTACTTATGAACATGTAATTCAGTTGATTTTAATCCGATTTTCAATTTTAAAACGGTTTCAGAAAGAAGAAATATATGCCTTTTTATATATATACTCATTTTGGTATATATATTAAATTTTTGCAGTGTTATTTTTAATTATATCTGATTTTAATTTTATTTTTTCTAAATTTTTTAACTTTGGCGTCATTTTTTTTAATTAGATTGTTTAGAAACATACCCTTTTGTATATATTTCATTAAAGCTAATTTAATTTTGAGTTAAACAAGCTTCTAATAAATAAAATCGAGTAAAAAATAAAAAAGTTATTAAGGTTTTTCAAAAGTTAAAAATTTTGCTTTCACAAATATGTATTGATCAAGATACTAAATTTTCTTTACTTTCTTTTATCTTATAATGATATGATTATATAAATATTTTAGAATAACACCGTGTTATTATTATTAAACAAATTTCTTCTTACCATATATTGTTGGCACCACCTTAATATTTATAATCAGAGAAACGCAAATTTGTTAAAAACAACTTTAAAACCAAGAAGCAGAAGATAAAAACCGTCAAACTCGTATTAATATTATTGTCATTTTTATTTGTATGAATATTTGTACATTATTAACCACGAAAAATTATCTATGGATTTCCCACGTTCTAAAGTTTAGTTTTTTACAACGCTAGACATAGGTAAAGAGATGAAAATATTAAATGAAAAGAATTTTATTTCAAAGTTTTCAGACAACAAAATCTGCTTATACTTATAACTGACAATGTTGACATGAAATTACATCATTATATAAAATTACAAATTAAAAAAAAATATATAGAAAGAAACATGTTGTAAAGTGTTATATGTAACACACATAAAATTAAAAAATAAAAATAAAAATAAAAAATAGAATTATAAAAACTCATGTTGTTTGGCAATATAAAATGTATTATTTGTTTGTTCAACCAAAGATGATGAGCATTTTAATACTTTTAACATTTACAATTGATTTTAAAATTCATTCAATTCAATTCGGTTCGGTTCAGTTCAGTTTAAAAATCTATTTAACGCCAGCGAAAAATTGCATTGACCTTGCTGTCATTGTTGCTGTAATATTGGAGTTAAATTTTTATCTTTTTTTTTTTGTTTGTTTTTTAAACAGAGTCAATTGTAAATTTATGGTCAATTGCTCACATCACCAGCGACATTTTGTCAATGATTTTCTTTTTTTTTTTTTATTTTTTGAATATATTTTCGAGGACTTATAAGGCAAAATTCAATATGTCAGCACATCTTAAATACTAAATAAACATTGTAAGAAAAACAAAATAAAGAAAAAACTAATTTTGTTTTTTTTTTACTTTATTTCTATAAACATTCTTGTGACGACTGACTACTTAAATACTTTTCTATAAAGGCTAAAGTCGTTTGATTTGTTTTATTTGCTGCAGTTAATTTAACAAAATATTTAGGTTTGGCTTTTAAAGTTAATCTGTTTTGTTTGTTCTTATTGTTTTTTTAATAAAATTTTTTTAAGTCATAAGATCTGTTCTCTTTTTATAGAAAGACAATCATCTTTTTGAATTGAAATTATAAATCATTACGTACCGAAAGCGTAGTCTTCATAGTGATTTCTAGCTTTCTCTAATCCTGTTTTTACATGCTTTTCTTTAGTATGGTTTTTAAAATAAACTTGTTTTGTTTTTAGTCGTTTTATTTTCTTACATCTGAATAAATAGTTCCATTATTATTTAAAAAAAACATATTTTTTAAGATAATCTTCTGAAGCTTCAATAAACTTAATTCTATAGCATGACTAAAATAATTTACTTGCAGCCAACGTTTACAACGTTTAAAACTTTGTAAACGAAATTGGAATTTTCTGTTCCTAAATTTTCATTTGTGCTTTGTAAAATACAACTCTGATCAAAGAAATCTCGACATGTTTAACATTCTTCTACACTGTTCTACAAGCCATTAAATTTTGTGGTCTGGCTTCAAACCCCAGCTCTGACATCTTGAAAGAAATAAATATGAAAAATAATTCTCTCGGCCACCATCTCTTAGCAGTCTTCTGATAAAAGCTCTGAGAGTAACTGCCATGTCATAAACAAGCTTCTCAAATCTGACTTTGGGAGCGGACGATAAACTATAGTGGTGCTGTGAGAAGCTAGGCCATAACTCTGAAATGGTCAATTATGTATGTATGTACGTAGGCATGTATTTTTAGAAATTTCATAACATACATATATGCACGTACAATGTGCATATATTTATATCGTACACGTAATACACAGTACTATAGTGAAAACTGGCTCTAGTGAATTGTTTTAGATGCTTAATAAGTATTAAGGAAAGTATTTAAATTTAATGAACTTTTTTTAGTTATGAAGACACGTCATGTTAATGTCCTTGACACACTTAAAGAAAAATTTTTTTTGCTTTTTTTATTGATACCAATACTCAGGGGTGAACCCCTACTGATGCTGTGTATTGTATTGGAATATTATTAAGCGCCTTAGGCTGAGGCCACGCAATGACTGGCAAGTGGCTTATTACTGAGCGTCATTTCTGAGCGGTTAGTGCGGTCAGTTGTTAAAATGCCATATTTTTATTTTAAAAATTTGGTAATCTTTCTTGCCATAATATCGGCCGGTTTTATACAGATGAAATTATAAGCTCCACATTAACTCTTACCATGTTTATACTTCGCCGCTGAGAAATCAACTAAAAATTAGAACAAGTTTTATTCCTGAGCGGCGCCGCTTAGCCAGTGTTATACCTTCACCTTTGAATGATCAACAGTAATTGTCTCATCGTTGCATATTGATTGTGTGGTGAGTGTCTTCTCTAAGTAGGTTTTAGCTGTTATCTGCTACTTTCCAATAGGTGGTGTTTGTCTTCTGATCATTTGTCCCTATTGTCGATGGTTAAGGTGAAATAGAGTGGAATGTCAGGAAGCGATTTCTTGTTAAAAGAGTTTGCTGGATTGAATAAATAAATTTTAAAAATTAAATAGGCACTATAACTGTTTTCGAAAAAAAAACATCTATGAGCTATTTTGTAAATTTTTTGCAGTTGCCTTTAGCACTTTTTAAAAATAAATTTTTATCTTGAAAGAATTAAAATGTTTTTGGTTTTGTTTTTGTTTTAACCAGTTTTAAATGAAAATTCATAAAAACCTGTGAAACTTCTCATTTATGATTGACAATTATGGGAGTCTTACACCGTAACTAATACACCAGAGTTGTTTATAATAATTAAACAGTAAATGAAGTGTGAAAAAAAAACACTGAATGACATTTAGATTATTGAGATAAATAATTTAAGAAAAACTTGTATATGCAAAACTAAACAACCAAAACAAAGTGTATATGTACATATGTATGTAGGTATGTCCATACTTCTTGATGCCGACATTAAATTAAGTTTTTTTTCTTTAACGATGCATCATATTAGTTTACTAAAAATTTAACAAAATTTATTACAATATTTTAAATTTTAAATGATGCCAAATTAATCATTTCACTTAACAGCCTTGTTGGCATTTCAAATTTAGATCAAATTCCAAATATTATTGCAAAAAACCAAGTAGTGTTTTGTAAGAAAATATGGGGCATTTAATAAAATCATATCTGTGCGATGTCTGTTAAAGGGTAGAAAACATTGTGGTATTTTATGGTTAATCTCTTTAAACAAATGCTTTATGCTTAATGCAATGATGATTTGTTATTTATTGGCTTAAATACGGGCAATAGCAATACTTGGTTGTAGTGTAATATGAAGAAATTGAAAGTAGATCACAGTATAAAATTCACTTAAAGGTAATTACTTAATTTATTATTTTTTCTTTAATGAAATGCGAACCTTTTTCTGTTTTAGTTTGAAAAATTAAATCTGAACCATTTGATATATATCTTTCAATTATAGTGAGTATGTACTGTGTATAATTAAATTGCAGTGGTATTTATTTTTAGTTTTCAAATATGTTCACTTTTTAGGCATCAATAATGTTAACGATGATGATCTTGAAACGTATGAAGGTCAATCTTAAGTATTGAAATATTTATTCAAAATATGAAATAATAATTAGCTTTAAGTATATTATAAAGTAATTGAAATTGTATAGTGTTTTTGTATTTTTATGCCCATTTTATTAAGGAAAAAATAAAATAAAAAAGGCGGAAAGAAACAAATTAATGCAGAACATAATACGAGATATGCTGAATTTATTTCAAAATGTTAATTTTTTAATTCAATTATTTATTTGTTTTAATAAATCAGCAAATTTTTAATGGGAAAATAATTTTTAAAGTTTTTAAAAAATTTTTTTTATATCAAAATGAAGTTAAATTTATAAATAAATTTTTACTATCTACCGTTCAGATAGTGCTTAGGTAGCTGTAAAAGTGAAAATTTCCCAAAAATTATTAAAGCTCTACCTAAACGGTGTTAAATGGCATAGTGGTTAGAGCGTTCGCACAGAAACTCAAACGACCGAGGTTCAATACCATCGAAGGACAAAAATTATAAAATAAAATTTGCGGTTTTTCTAAATTATAATTTAAAAAAAATAAGAGGTTACCCCCTCCCCCTCCAAGATGTCCATCTGCAAGAATAACCGTTCCCTAACATATCCAGCCTATTCCACCAGAAACGAATAATCGGGAGTACAGCGCCACCTTCTGAAAAGATAACAGCTAACCTAATTAGTGAAGACGGTCACAAGTCACTGTCAATATCCACCGACAATTGGGGCAATTGCTGTTGATCATAAAATAAACACTGGCCTTTGAGTGATCAACTGATAGCAACTTGTCTCATTGATATGTATATTGCGATCAATAAAAATTACAAAAAAAAAAAATCTATGTATCTCTCTTCTATCTTCAATATTCCAATACAATGCACTTTGATCTATAAAAAATCATTCCTAGGAAGTTCATATATATGTTTTAGATGTTGAGTCCCCAAATGTTTGGGGGCCCATTAAAAAAACTTCATGACTTTGGGCAAAACGGGAAGACAGGGGTCTTCGTTTCCTTTTGTTTTTTTATCATGTAGAAGTGTCCATATATGGTTATTTTTTTTCGTGTTTTTTATATTATTGTCCTTTGGTAGGCTGCAAAGATTTTGGTAGGTTTTTTGAAATTTTTTTGGTGGGAAATATAGTAAATATAAAAAAACCTATACAAAAAATACAAACAAAAACAAAATTCGATACATACATAACTGGCCATTATAACCCTTTCTTGGTCTAGCTGCTAACAACCTTGCATTCGATAAAGAGCGAAAATTCATATAAATTCCAAACATTTATGTATATAGAAATTTCATTCGATATCGAATATGCCCCTAGTATTTTTCAACCTATTTAGCTAGGTGTATCAAAATAGGAAAAAATATATTCAATTTTTTAGCTGAATTTGAAAAAAAATATTAATAAGCATTTTCATCAAATATTGGTTACGCCTTTTTGGTCAAATATTTATTTGCCTAATGTGTTAGTACCTTAAAAAAATTAATTTTTTTATAATTTTATGAAATTGTGCAAGCAGATATGGCGTTATATTGTGAAAACTCTACTTGCTTTTAAATTTTTTTTTTTTTTTTTTGAGAATAATACAAACTACTTTGGGCTTCGTTGCAGTGATCCATTTAATTAGTTTTCTGCTGTACTCTTCTTTCTTTATTTATTTTTTTTTTATATCTTCAGTATTTTAATAGACCAAAAAATCTTTTCATCATAAAAGTAGATTTGTAGTTCAATGTAACAAAGTAAATATTTCATGAAGATGAATGATTTGCCATAATTTTTTACTCTATTCGTATTGCAGTAACTTATAAATAAAAAAAAAAAATTACCAAAAAAAGAAAAACAAAATTCAGTGAATCCCAAAGTAAAGTCGGTAGAGTTATAATATGGCATATCCCCGTAAAATAATTTTGTTTGAATTTTTGTTTATTTTCAAATTCTTTAAATACGATTTGGGGCAAACAATGATTACTCAACTGTAAAGTGTGAAAAAAGCAAAATTAAATAAAAATGAATGCTTTGCTTATGTTTTGAAATTTAATTTATTATTTAAATTTTATGGGCGTAATTTAATAACTACAATTTTAATCATAAGGATCGAGAGTTTGCAATAAATAACTTACTTCGGGACAAGTCGTCTGATGAGTTGGCCTAAGCCATTTTTATGAATAAAAATATTTTAAAAATGATAGTATAAATCTCACCATAGATTTTTTTCCGTTTACACGGTTGGTAAATTATCAGAACAAAGTAAAATGAAAACATAAAATGCACATACAGGTGCACATGTTGTGAATACATTCAGCATAAATAAACAATTACATAAAAATGCATCCCTGATCTAAAGAAATGTGATGGTTTTTTAAAAAATTTCAAAAAACAAAGAGAGCCGTACGAGTGTCAAATATTCATCCGTATTTTCTCTCAGTATTGTACGCTCTCATTACATATCAAGTTTACACGATACTATTCTTTCTCTTCTACACAAAAATTCGAAATGTCGTACGACTTATATTACCGTATAAACCCGCCTTTAATAGTTATAAGAAATAATAGTCAGTATTTTTATTATTTTTATGAGTTCTTACAGCCTATTTCCAGAAGACGTTCGTCGTTTTATATGTGAAACAACAAAAAACCACTCAACTTTTTGAGTGTTTTTCATATAAAAAGACGAACGTCTTAAACCATTCGTCTTCTGGAAATAGGCTGTTCATCTGTATAATGAACATCAATTAAAACAAATTTCTTACATCGAATTAATTTATAATTTAACCCAGGCTTCTTATGTTTATAAGACCCTAAATTCGAGTAAGAACTACAATGTATGTAGACTATTACGACAAAATAATAAAAATTGTTAATGCACTGAATCAATGCTCTACACTGTGGGTTCCAAACAATTAAACCATATTCTAGAAGAAATTCCATTTCCTATCCAATTAAATTCCAAGATTATTAATAAAATCTATTTTCTCCGAAAATGTATCTCCCAAAATATCTGTAATATTATTCACAGCAGACCTGGAAAATATCATACGTTTGCATTTGCTAATATTAACATCCATACAATTTACCTTACACTACAAATAAAACTTATCTTATTCGTCTGGCGTAACAATACTTCAGTGTATCTACTTACATTAAAATATTAGATATATAATATATATATAATATATGAGAAAAGGAAGGATCATTTACAAATAAAGGGAACAAAATCTGCCCAAAATGGCTACCCTTCACACTACCAGAGTTGACAGAAACGGAACGTCGTAAGTTCATATTAAATAATAATAATTTAAATTAAAAAAAAAAAAAAACAAATAATATCGATCAATATCGTTTAATAACGAGTGCAACGATTTGACCCCAGTGATGTAAATTGGTCCAAAAAGTTTATCATCAAAACCTAAGAAATTCAGTTTCAATAATAGAAGCCTATGATCAGACATACGTGTGCCAGATCAGACTGATGCCATACCATTTATTACGGAGAAAGAAAACACAAGTAAATTTCACACTATGAAATAATTCTTAAGCAAACCATGCTGAGAATGTACGATGATTAACGAAACCTAAACTGAAATTAAACTTATTTTCCAATAATTACATTTGTTGGATATGCAGGGAACTACTATTGTTTATAAAGCAGCACTGCTTTAATTTTTATGTTTTTTTTTTCTCTCTTTTCTTTTCTTTTAAACAAATTAAATGCTTTAAATGATTCTGCATCTTTTTTATATCAAAGCCAACAAAATTTTACTTTTTTGAAAATTACTTTTTTTTCAAATCTATTGTTTTAAACAGACGATTTGCAAGTTTATTTGTCAAATGATGATGATTTCTATAGTTTTGTTTAACAAATGTGTGAACAATATAATAAAACATTTATTGTCAATTGCTGTGATATTTTATTTCCAGAAAAATAGAAAAAGAAGAAGAAATTTTTTAATTTTATGCTCAATTTTATTGCTTATTTATATATTTTTGATTTTATTTTTGGTACTTTCAATTTTTTATAAAGTCGATGATGATCTTTGCAATTCATTTTGAAGCCATAAATTATTGTTTCACATGAATTGCATAAAAAGACCTTTTGACTGTATTTTGCTTTTGTTTTTTTTTTTTGCTTTTGCTTAAAACAATTGATTTCACTCACTACTTGTGAAATAGTTTGATTTAAAAAGATTTTGTCAATTTTAAAGGATTACAATATTTTTCAAATCTATTGTTTGAAGACTATCAACGGAAACTTTTTGGGATTTTGAAATTAATTTTACATTTTAAATTGAACAGAAAATTTCGTTAACAATTTCATAACTAAAAGGCATTTAAAATTAAAATGAGTATTGATGAGAGTACGTCTTTATTATTATTTCAATTAATAACAAACCATTTCCGTAATAATTAATAATAGCTTTAAAATACAAAAATCATTTTGATTTAACAATCAACTTTAATCACATTCACTTACATACATATAAGAAATCTGCAGACATTCATATCTTTCCAAAATTGTTTACTCTCAAAATTTTGGGAAAAAGTTAAACATTAGCGGTAATTACTCCTCGCCGCAAACGCCACTTTCAAGCAATAATTCGTAGCATATATGCCTGTATTTTGTTATTGCAACAATTGCAAGGGTGCTTGCAATGAAGAGCGATTGCCCCTGCTATAATTATATAAGAATTTGATTTATTAAAGTAACCCGTCACTGGTATGCCAGTAGTAGCTCTAGCTTAAAGTCATAGCAATAGAAATGTCCTTCTCTGGCCACGAAAAATTACACCTTCATAAAGGAAACAGTCTCAATGTTTATTGTGCACAATTTTTGTTTAAATTTTTTTATGAAAAATAAGTTTCAACACTAATTTTTAATTATGGACAGCAGAGGAAAAAAACTAAATCCAGTAAAGTGTGTTATAGAAATTAAATTTGTAAAAATGCTTGGCAAACAAACAAAAAATTGCCTCAAAACCAAGGTAGCCGAACCAGAAATAAGTACTTTATTCCTTGCGTTAAAACAAATTTCAAGGTAACCGTTTCGAAAGTAGCAAAGGATGCTGAAATCAAAAATTAAAAAAATACTCGAAAAAATGCTTACCATGGCTGCATAGCACAAAGAAAGCTATTAATAGACAGAGTTGTCAGATTAGGGGATTTATCCAAAAATTTGGATTTTTTTCTGAAATGGGGATGAAAAAATTCATTTGGGGATTGGGATTTTATTGGGCAAAGTCAACAAATTTTCGGCGGTTTTTCAACTTTTTTTGCTATGAAAGATTTTCATATGAAAGTATGAATTTATAAGCAAGACTTGCATCTAAACTTCTTCTTGGTTTTAATTTTGTTTATTTTCTCATATAAAAAAACATCTCCATACCATTAAAACTATTTTTCTCAGAAGACTAATGCCACATAGCCGGCTCCGCACAGTTCTTAGACAAATTATATTCCCAATTTCGACTGCGTTAGCTTTCGAAGACATCTCGATTAGTCAGCATTGCTACCATATTTATCTTATGGCTAGATTATTTGTTTATTTCATGTGCTTTTTATAGGTTTTTATGTCACATATGTTTGGTATGGTATGGTAATCTCATGGGGTCCTTCCTTGTATTTGAACCATAATTCATTACGACAAAAATTGCATAAACTTTTGAAGATGAACAAACAACAAAAAGCAAATAAACAAGAAAACAAATATTTATTATCTACGAGTATATGTACAAGTATTTACTAGGGTATTCAAACGATTAATCGTTAATCGATTAATCGAAAAATTGTGCTCAAATATAAATATAAACGAATAACTCTAATAATTTCCTACGATTAATCGATTAATCCATGTAAAAAAAATTCTTTATTTATAGAAATAATAAATGGTATTACTAAACTTTCTAAGTGTTGTAAAATATTTAATAGATCTAATGAAAAACAAAAGAAATTGCAAACATATGTTATGCTGCAAGAAAAGAAAAAGAAATTCGTCTTGTATATGATATAAAGCATCGATTGTCGTCTTTATCTACCATGATTGAAAATTTTCTTCGTATTTATAAATATTTTAATTACGCTCTATCTGACTTTGGTTCGACGACTTCTACAGATATGGAAATTAAAGTTTTATCAAATTTGAATAAAGCCCTTAAACCACTTAATGTCGCTATTAAGGAACTCGGCAAGGATTCTGCTACATTGATAGATTTAGATTTTATATAATGGAAAATGCAAACAATCCTTTTTCAAATTACTTAGTTATTAGAAAGGCTTAAGATTCGAGTAAATGAAAGTCGTGTAAAACTACTTAGTACACTTATTTTATATCTAAATTCTGGTACATTTTCACTTTTTTAAAATATTGCACAAAATTTTGAAACAAAAGACTTTGCAAACAACTTGTTTTAGAGAATGTTTTGAGAATATATGGAACAAAATGTGTAAGATGATGATACGATTTCAGAAGATTTAATTGAAATAATCTTTTATCACAATTAAATGAAGCAATTAAAAGTGTACATAATTTCAAAAAAACCTAAAAGAGGCTGAATGATTTAATGGATGAGTTCTTATATTTAGAAAAAACCAAAAACAGAATCGAAAAATTATATATTCTTTTCCATGCACTTCTCTCAATTTCTCCAACCTCTACAATAAGCGAGAGAGTAATCTCAAAATCGAGTTTTATTAAAACTAAAGAAAACAATCGGCTAAAAGCCTAATATGAATTATTTTTAATTACTTATTTAATATTTTTATTGCTTACGATCTAGTAAATTATATATTAAATCGTTATATATATGATCTCCAATATTCAAATTAATTAATGATTTATGGTTTAGTTTTTCAATAATATGTTTGAAAGCATAATATACGATCTCATTACATTTTCTTCACTATAGTTAACAATAATTAATGAATTTTTAAAAAGTTATTACATTACTATGTTTTTGGTTATTATAATTTGTTTTTTTGAATAAAATCTTTTAAAAATACACAAAATTGGTATGTTATTTTATATAAAACAAAATGCGATTAACCGATCAATTTTGAAATTTTATTCGATTAATCGATCAAGAAAAAAAGTCGACTAATTGAATACCCTAGTATTTACCATTATTATGTGATTTTTCTTTTCTTCAACATTCAGACAAAGAGTAGAGTAGCTTTCAGCTTTTATTAATATTTTGTTTTGCATTTAACTCACGAGTTAATCAAACAATTTATGCCTGTCCTATACAATGTTTCACAAAACTGATTCGTGTCTTAACATGTTGAAAATGGAAAATTATATAAAAAAAAAAAATTTAAAAACCTATGCAAAAAAGCAAACAGTACTTGTAGTTTTGCCAATAAAAAATAATTTTTATTAAAGGGTAGTTATCATTAACGGTTCATAATTTCCCTGTTTCTTACATACGCCTTTTTTCTGATTACGAGTATGACTTTAGAGCACTTTTGGTGGGTTAATTTAATACGAAATCGTGCTGGAACCCTTTAATGTATTTAATGAAAGAAAAGTTTGCATGAAATATATTTACTTTTGATAAAATTACATATTCGTAAATAAATTGTGTTTTTTTTTTCATATCGCATTATAATTTATGTTATTCATGTATTTAAGATCAAATGTTAATTTCATAGTTATATTGTTATAAAATGATAGCCAATCATCAAATCATACACATTGATAGAGTTCTCATTTCTCAAATGGATAGAAAAAGAGTTCATAGTAAACTAAATTTGTATATGTTTGTATATAATTTGTTAGGAAATCATATGATTTTTCATTTTGTAGACGATTTTTTCGTGTCACCAAAAAATACTTATAAAATTCCTAAATTGCATTGACAAATTTATCAGGAGAAGTAAAAAACCTAACCAATACTTTTTCATAGAAATTCAATCCATATTTTTGTCACAATGTCGTCATTTTTTATCACAAAAGTGCAATGTTTTTTGGGAACATGTACATATATTGCTATCGAAAGTATTTTCAATTCGAATCAAAATAATTAATAAGCAAAAAAAAAAAAAAAACTGGGGGCAAATTACGGCATTTGATATCGAACGAAATTTATATGAAAACTGTTTTTAAATTGTATGAAATTTCGATCGATATCGTATGCCGTAATTTGCCTCCTGAATTTATTTTAAAGAAATTCATTCGAGTATTTATCAAAATTTACCTATTAAAGGAAAAATTTTAATGCTTGCAGAAGATATTTTGGAGATTATAGTTCGCTTTTAATAAGGAAAAATTGAAATTATGTACGCAATAGATAACTTCAATGGATTAGTTTGAAGTCCATGAGCACAATAATAACTAATGGGTGTTTTTTATAGAGTGACACAAATTTGAATCATAATAAAGCAATGAAATATATTTTTAATATCAATATATAATTATTCAAAAGAAAATTTTATGAAATTAATGTTTAAATATAATTTCTGCCATCTGGACGCCTTGGCTGGCGCGTAGAAAGCGCAATTTGGAACACCAATTTTCACCAACTTTTCTCAGCATTTGCCGATAACTCTTCGAATGTTGATTTCCAGGTGTTAAATTGTTTGTGGTTTATCGACGTAGACAAGTGACTTAACATAACTCCAAAGAAAATAATCCAATAGGGTTAAATCACATGATCTTGGTGGCCAATTGGTTGAGCCATTATGTGAAATTATTCTTTCATCAAAAGTTTCTTTGAGTAAATCAATTGTAGCGCCCGCTTTGTGACATGTGGCTGCGTCCTGTTTGAACAACATATCAGCAAGATTTATGCCACGTAATTGAGGTACGAAAAAATTTCGAATCATGTTCCTATAGTGTAGTTCTACCCATTTAACCAGAAATGAGCTTCATTGGAAAAAAAATTTTGAATGAATATTCAAAATCGACATCAATTTGAGTTTGACGAATTTTGATCAATTATTTGCGCTGGTGTAAGTCGATTCATATTTAAATTTCAAAGCAAACCTAAAAGGCCTATTAGACAGGCATACTTGTACATGTACGATGGCATACTTTGGGTTTTGCTATTACACTATCGAACGCTGCCGTCGTACTTCAGTACACAAAAATTTTCGAAAGGAAAACATGTCAATGAAAAGGAAGGTTGTAGCGGCTTTAGTTATAAATGAAATATGTTTTGAAATTTCCGACGTACACACAGCAGCGACAACAAGCAAACTGAATTTTTTTTATATAAAGTACGACGGACACGTTATTAGACGAGTATGTTGGTATGCGACAGACTCAGAAAATCAAAAATTTTTGAAAACCAACGTACATGTCTGACATACTCGAAATACATGCTATTAGACAGTGAGTTTTGGTATGCCATCGTACATGTATGCAGACAAGTATGCCCGTCTAATAGGCCTTTAATAGGCCTTTAACAAAAAGCAACTATCAGCTGTTAAGTGGGTGGTCCAATAAAACAGTGATGCCAACTCAAAATTGTGACACTATACAAAACAATCGTTACAAGGAAACTGTTGTATTACATTCTCAACAAATAAATTTTTAACATAAATTTTCTAAATTCTAAAGGTTTGTTACAAGGGATATCCAGAACTGAAACAATATGGGCAATTATTTTACATTTTAGCACAAATGTTGGCCATACCCCACTACATAAGATCTTGTGAAATGCAGAAGGCATTATATATTAATTCCTATGAAAACACGCGATGGAGATGTGTGAAAACATTTAAATTCTAAATGGAATTAATAATACCAAGATTTGCTAAAGAAGGAGTAATGAAAAATAAGGGGGTTGAAAGTGTGATGACCTTAAATAGTTCCAGAATATTAAACTCGTCATTCAAATGTTACAGAGGAAAATGTTAAGACTTCATCAGAAAAACTTCTGGCTGAAGTTTCGGTGAAGAAAGCTTTTCGGTGTGCTTTAATGGAAGTAGCAGTAGATCCTACAAAGCAATTTTAGAATTTTTGAAAAATGATCTACAAAATTGTAATTAAAAATTGAAATTGTTTCAAATATACAGTTAATTTAAATAAATGAATACCAATAATAAACTAAAATGTCTCATTTTCCATTTCTTTAATTTTTGGTTCATTCGAAATTAAAAAAAGGATAAGTATTTCTTTATGATAACAAGAAAGTCAAAGAATAAAAAAAATTCGCAAGAAAATCCATAATTGGGCTTTTTTATTATTTCATAGGAATTGACTCCATTCTGTATACAAAACAGGGACGATGGACCGTTGTTACACAATATTATTTAATGCTTCTTGTTTTTTTGCAGTTGCATTTTTGGAAAATTAATTTTAATAGAATAGTGTGCTCATATAATAGTGATTTTTACCAAGGATATAGTACGTATATATAAATGGTCAATAAAATTAAAATTAATTCAAATTAAATCAATTTATATCACCCCTAACAACTAATTCATGTCTTGTTACGACAGCCCCACAACAGTCCAGCGCTTATAGCAAATAAACAAATTATTTGTAAAGCAAACAGTTTTTATTACAATATTTGTTTATGGTGAAAAATATATTTTAAAAGTATTGCAACTGAAACCCAATATGTATAAAATTAATAATCTTAATAAAAAATAAAAATAATAATTAGCCAAAATATATATATGGAAGTTTTTGTGTGCAGATTATGAAATATTATAAAACCAATTCTTTATATTTAGAAAAATACAAAAAAATTAAAACCAAATTCATATGCATTTGGGTCAACAACTTCAACGAAGACTTGTTAAAAGGCTTCTTTGAAAATTTCAACCACTAACCCCGTTGAAAAGATGTTACAGAAGTTGCAGCAGTATTGGTATTCATTATGTCAGTATTGCTATTATTTTTTGTCATAACTTGCTGTTGAAATTCGGTTAAAATACGACTTTGTGGTATATCAGTTTCTACCCGGCTGCCCACAATATCACTGGCATTATTGATGGTGCTGCATTGTTCTTGATCAAAGAATATATCGATTATGATGCGCACACCTAAATTTATAAAACGTAAATGAATACAAATGTATGGTGGAATTAAGTAAGAAATTGTATCATTTGTATCATATTGTATGTGTGTGAAGTAGTTAACGAGGTGCGGTGTGGCAAATTGTTTTATATTTAATTTATTTTTTTTATTACATATTCTACTTCCATTTTATTCATTTACTTACCACTTGATGTCTTTGCAATTGTGGTCTTACTTTGATAGCATGTTTCTGTAGGTTGCTGTTGTTGCTGCTGTAGCTTTTTGGCCTCTTCAACACTATCAGTTGACAGTAAATGACTCTGTTTTTTGTGTTCCACCAATGTTTGAGACGTACGATGTTGAAGCAGATGATTTCTGTGGATATCAACGATGGAGTCTTTTTTATTTATTGCTTCCATATCACCAACATTTGTACAGCTATTTGGTTTATTCGCATCTAAAGTCTCATCAATTACGGTACCATTCTCAACCGCAAGAATATTTTTAGCATTGATTTGATTACAACAATTACTGGCAATGTTGTTACAATTTCCACAACAATTATTGCGGAAATTTAAATGATTGCTTGGATTTTGATTGTTCTCATTATTTGTTGTTACTAATGTTGGCAATATTGGGGTGGTTATGGAATTTGTAAGGTTTCTAGTTTGGCAGCACAAACAAGCAGTACAATTTCTGCAACACACAATTTGATGTCGCTCGCTATTATCTAACACCGCCATTGATTTCTCTTCATTATTCAATTGACCATTAAAATTGTTTTTGTCTATTTGTGAACCATAATTGTTTAAACCACAAAACGATGATTTTGTGGCGGCCAATTTATGTTGCGAATTATGTTTACGGGCAGGTGTACAACGATGTTTGGTTTTATAGTTGGCTTGATTACTTTCTGATTTTAGAAATTGCTTGTTATAATGCTGTATCATATCACGCACCGATATGGGACCACTACATTCTGAATCAGAATTATTTGCCAAATTTAAAGAATTGTAAAATCCTGTGGAATTACGTGAATACACGCTGAAGTTGTCATCGTCATCTAGGCTTTGGGATCTGACGCGATTTACGTTCATAATTATTTCACTAAATGGCCTGAAGAAAATGTTCAATATAAATTTTGAATTTTTGTAGAGTTATAAAGAATTGGTTTGTAATTTTTGATGTATTTTTTCTTTTTTTGTGAAATAAAACAAATATAAAAATATTTTTTTTTTTTTTATTATTTCTGTATGAAATATTTCTATTGAAGTAAATTTCTAGGTTCTGGGTAGTTTTGAAAACAATTATTAGTACAATTTGACAGCATTATTTAGATATTTCGTAGATCGTTTTATGAGTATACATAGATATTAAAAATGAAGTAAATTAATATCGTATATATGAAATACTTAAGAACATGGCGCATTTATTTGACTTATATTAGTAGTCAGGCTGACTACTTTCTACAATATTTTTATAATATCTGAAACCAATATGAATATTGCATTGATTACTTTTAGTGTGATGTCCCTGTCGGGATTTGGGTTAACCTACTGTTAACAAGTAATAGACCAACCAAGTTAGAGCGTAAAGCGCAACGTAATCTTGAGTTTATCGTTCACGCTGTATTGAATAACTTTAATAAAAACGAAAACATTATATCAAGAACAGTAAATGATTAAACAGAATACGACCGCAACTTCAGGCAAAAACGACTCTCAGAGAAAACATGCCCAAAATTAAAACGACGGCCGCAACTTCACGAACTGTCATATATTGTTTTTACACTTCTTTTATGTAAAGCTATTAAAAATTAAGTATGTGAGGTTTTTTGCATAGAATTGAATTTATATTTTATAATTTTATCATCTTTAAACATTTTTTCAATTATTTTTTCTAAAATATCACTCATTTTGTTTAACAAATTCCAAAATGTATTATTTTTTTAAACTTTCAAATGTTTTTCAATTTTTTTTTTGTTCTTATTTTTCTTTCCGCCAACAACAAAAAACAAATGAGTTTGTTCACAAAATGTATGAAATTTAATTAAAGTGTGGTAACATTGTTGAGAGAATTTGTTTCTAAAAATGAGAGTATAAGAAAAAACTCTGTCAAAATAAATAGATTCTATTTCACGACTGCATTCTCCAGCGTTTTTATGTGTCAATTTGTATGGAAAAAATCGTCATGCCCCAGTTCTGTTTAATCATTAATGTTTACTTATGTTGTTTGCTAAAAACCTCTAAATAATCATGAAAAATAGAAAGAATGGCATAAAATGCGCCTGAAATTAGCTAATATATCATTACTTAACAAAATGGCAAGCAAAAATTTTAAAGAAAAAAAAAAAGAACAATTGTTTTGCAACTTATTTTACTTCTTTACTCGATGTCATTATTGCAAAGCTTTAGCGCCACGCTTTTCAGTTGGTCTTATACATTTTGTATGGGCATGGGACTTTTTGACAGAGAGTTTGCGCTTTACGTTTTAATTTAGGTTGGCCTGTAATAAGTTTAAGGCCCGAAATTACAACTTGCCGATAGTTAAAGGTAAGATTTTATGAGACAGATAAATTGCTTTTTGTTATTAAAATTAAACTTTAACCTAAAGGTAAAGCAAGCTTCCCAATAACTGTATCGGTCAGTTTATCTTAAAATTCACTTTTAATAATAACGAACAATTTCTCGGTCTGATAAAATTCGTTCTTTAACTATCAGCAAGTTATAACAGTGGGCCTAAGTTTAAGTTTTATTGTGCCTTTACATTAAACATGACAATTTTAGAGAGTATGTGAAGAAAAAAATAGCTTAGAACTAAAATTTAATATCCTAATTAAAATAAATCTATGCAGTAACAGCCTTATGTATAATAAAAAATTAGCAGGTCGTTGTATATATTGGCTAAGTTTGTCATTCCAATACGTGGAAACTCTTACTCTAACATACAAGGTACTTAATTTTTTGGATTCGTTAATATAAAATAGAAGGTATAAAAATTTTAATAAAATCAGTCTATAGCGGGTGCTAAACTAGCCAGTTTTTTGTCCCATATACTAACGAATTGCTAATTTTCATTATACATACGGCCGTAACTAACTTACAACAAATGGAATGGACAAATCAAAGAATGGTGCAGATTCATTTAAGTAACCAATGGGGGATAAGTAATTAGTGTTTGTCCAACTAAAATGTTTCTGATGCTTGTAGATAACAGAAATAAAACTGTTTTCATGAAAGCTAGTTCTTGTTATAAATCTTCTCAGAAAGTCACAAACATAAAGTCCTATAGGCGTAGTTTTAGATTTGTTATATATAAACTTATTCGAAAACCGTTGGCCTGTAATAAGTGTAATGATTTTGAATAAATGATGTTGTTGTTAATCGAGAGGAATGTAAAAAATTTTAAAATATTTAAATATTTCCCATTAAAACTTACCATAGTCGCCGTGGTCTAGTGGTTAGTGTGTTGGCTTACTAAGACGATAGTGCCGGGTTCAAATCTCAGCACCGACATCTTGAAAAAAGAAATATGAAAAAAATATTTCTTTCGGCGACTACCTCTCAGCAGTCTTCTGGCAAAAGCTCTGAGAGTAATTAATTGCCATGAAAGAGCTTCTCAAGTCTGTCGTTCGGAGTCGACATTAAACTGTAGGTCCCGGTACTCATGGATAGAAATTTACACACACAACATGAGTGCTGCGAGAAGCTAGGCCGTAATCCTGACACAGGGTTGTAAAGGCCAGTTATGTATGTTATGTATGTATGTATGTATGTAAAACTTACCATTAATTTCTAAACATTCGCCTATTAAGGTATATTAAAAATATTTTGTTTTATCCCATTTAAATTCCAAATGAGGATAAAACTGATACATATGGATAAATGAATATGAAGATGATACAAAAAGATAAATATTTTATAATCACAATCAAATCTGTAAATTTTTTTTGCAATTAAAAACTAAAGGAAAACACTCGACTTTGAACTTTGCTTTAATTTAAGATTTCTATTAACGTAAAATGGTTTGAGTATTAGTTAAAATGGAAAAAGTCAAAGGTCGTTAAACTCTCTTTTATTTAATGATATTCAAAATGTACAAATTTCACTTTATAAAGCTTTCTTCCCAATACAGATGTCTTTACGCCCACAACAGAATACGATTCGATGCCAGTGTGAACGCAATTTACCAAATTCAATTAAATTCTAATGTGGGCAAACTGTGTATGTATTGATTGTCCACGTCGTTATTATAGCAGCTATTTGCTGCTATTAATGTTGCTCAAATTGCTATTTAAAATTTACTATTTAAAAATGAAAACGATGTATCTCTGCCATCATCTCTTACAAAATAACACTCTTATTATTACTGACAGGTATGTATGTGTAACGTATCATAAGTAATATATTTTTGTGTTTCTAATTCATCATACGAGGGCATTATTATCGTTGCAATGTTTTGAATTTTAATTTTTTTTTTGTTTTTTTGTTTTTTTTTTAATAATTTTTCATTATCATTTTAAAGAGCATGACTTGCTTTAAGCAAAGTTTTGTTGTTGGTGTCTGTCTAAATACCGAGCTGAAGCAACCTCAATTTGAAATTCATAATTTTATAACCAATTTAGAAGCACTTACTACTAACAAGTGCAAAATGCTTAAAATTAAAGTTAAATTATATAATTTAAGTCAATGTTAATGAAGAAAATTGATACATGAAAAGAAAAAGGCTCAAAGAATTTGATGTTTCTTATGCATTTTTTCAACAAATTCATTTAAACAATACTATCGCTCTTAAAAAGTGTATGCACAATACCGCAGCATGCTGACCATACATAAAGGTTAAATGATTTTGAAGTGGAAGCATAGAGGGCACATGATAATCACAATAAGTACGTGGAAAAGGTTATTATAAAAAAGTAATCAAATTTGTAAAAACATTGACCTTTTACAACAATAATGAAATAATTTAAAGTTTTGAGTTCTCATTTACTCAAAAGTTTCTTATAAAATTTAGGGAATTGTATACCTTATGAAGGTAATTTTTAATTTGTAAATCTACCGTAAAAGAAAACCTATACAGTCTTCAAACCATTCAACTATTTTTGATATCCTACCAGCAGCTGATAATATCTCGGCAACATGCTGGATTTTTGTATTTGTCCCTTTTACTAGAAATATATTTATAGAGTGGGAAATTTATATTTTCAAATATTATTAAATCTGAGTTTGTGGCGCTCTTATTTTTGCTAAAAAATTTTTTTATAAAAACTTATTTTCAAAGTAATAGCATGAATTTGATGTGGCAATTTGTTAAATAAAACTCAATATCTATTACAAGCCACACAAAAGTTCAGAGTTGGGGTTATTGCAATCAATTTTGTTTGAAATTAAGATCTAAAAATGTGGCTAAAAAATTTGATTTAATTAACAAACAATCTTAGATGGGTTCATTTCAAAGTTTTAATTTTTTTGTTTTCATTCTTTCAGATAAAAATTAATGTCATATATATAATTAAATAAAAAATATAATAAATATAAAAATTTGCCTATTGAATATACAAGTATTAGCATGATACTTATTTTAAAATATTTTATTATTTAACACTTGAAGAGGAATTTGTATAACCGAAAAAATTCGTAATTGTAAAATATTTGGTGCATATGGCTACTTTTCCAATAAAATCCAGCCAACATCACTCAGTGAGATATTTACAGCTGTATTTATAATGAACAAGTAAGCAACTCTTTAGCATATAGAACCAAAAAACTGACAAGTTTATCACCCGCTATAGACTGATATTATTAAAACTTTTCAGAGAATCCAAAAAATTAAAAAACTCCTATGTTTAAATAAGAATTTCCAAGTAGAGAAATTACAAACTTAGGCACTATGTACAACAAGCTGCTAACTTTATATAACAAATAAATATTATTTAAAGATGTTATTAAGGCAAAATTTAAATCCAATAAGAATAATAGTCAGATTACTAGTTAGAATTAAGAATAACAACTGGATCTGGTAATTAAAAACAATAAATAATTTAAATATCCAAAAAAACTGTAAGTTATTTATTCGCTAAAATTATACATACATAACTGGCCTTTACAACCCTGTGTCAGGATTACGGCCTAGCTTCTCGCAGCACTCATGTTGTGTGTGTCAATTTTTATCCATGAGTACCGGGACCTACAGTTTAATGTCGACTCCGAACGACAAACTTGAGAAGCTTGTTTATGGCAATTAGTTACTCTCAGAGCTTTTGCCAGAGGACTGCTGAGAGGTAGTCGCCGAAAGAAATATTTTTTTTCATATTTCTATTTTTGAAGATGTCAGAGCCTGGAGTCGAACCCAGGGCCCATGTCTTTGTAAGCCAACACACTAACCACTAGACCACGGCGACTACAATCGTTTCGCTAAAATCGTTTCGTTTAGTTAAAGGTACTTACCACGAAATGTGTATATGTTTTGATTATGCTTTAAAATTTTGTAATAGCTTTACAGATGAAAACTACAGAAAAAAAGTAGTACTGAGAGAAGTTTACAATGCAATTATTTGTTGTTTTTTTTCCAATATATGGATCCCATTATTGACAAATAGGAGTATTTATCAATTTTCATGCATTTTCACAAATCTTTTGTTTATCACACACATGTTTTTTAATCAACGTTTTTATTTATCTTGACAATTATTGCTATTAAACATTTTTCCAGTTAAGCTGGTAAGTTCTCTTAAAATAAACTGTCAGTTTACTCTCTTTCTTCTTTCACCATACTTAGTATTTGTGTAAACATGGCATGGTGCATGGCATACTGCTTAGAGTGCTCTCATACAACTAAAAATAGTAAAGGTTCAAACTCCAGCAAAGGTGAAAACTCGAAGACTAAAACTTTGCGGTTATTTTAATGTTAATTAAAAAAAATAAGAGATCCCCCCCTCCAAGAAGTCCATCCGTAGGAAATTTCACTCTCTTCCACCGGCCATCTAAATACGAATAACAGCTACCTAGTGAAGATGCTCACCAGTTTAGAGTTAACATACAGCGACAGATGGGGCAAGTGCTGTTTATCACTCAAGAGTGATGGTATAGCGAAATTTCATATAATTCTAAAAGAATTTTCATACAAATTTCGATCGATATCGAATGCCGTAATTTGCCCCCTGGCCTTTAAGTGATCAAATTGATAGTAACTTGCCTCCGTCTCATTTCTAAGGCGCTAAAGAAAAAAAAACTATCCTTTCCAAATCAATTCCAATATAATGCACATATGAGTAGGAGTTTACACTCCTGAGTATAGGTCCCAGAAAAAAAAACAAATTTGCAAAAAATCTTTTAGTATTCAAGCCATACCACCAACAAAATTATGAAAACCACCTCAATTTTAATACTTTATAAAATGAAAGGGATAGAAAGTATTAGCAAAAATAGTTGTAGAATTAAAAACAGCTGATTTTACTTTTCGGAGAAATAATTTATTAAAAAACTGCTACACATTAATGCAAACAAACCTATTATTATATTTGCCTTCAGTCAATCCTGACTAAACTAAATAAAGTTTTTTTTTCTATTTCTTGTTTAAATACTTACAACCCTAATTTATTTAATTTTTCAATTTTTCAAACAAAATAAATTAGGCTCGCCTTTTTTCAGTTTACAATTTCTATCGCTTTTTGTAAATATTAAGGGTTTTATACATTTTAAAGATTTATTCTGATATTCTTTTTCAATTATTGTATAGTTTTTACTTAAAATTGCTTGGCTTTGAACATGAAAAACTTATGCCACTTTATTAGATAATGGCTTATACGAGTATTAAAATAACGGTCTATTGCTTCTTAAAGAGGATTTAAAAGGTGGCTTAATGTGTGGTAAATTACAGGAATTAAAAGTCATAGTTTAATGCTATTTAAGACAAAAAAAAAAAAACAAAAACAAAAGAAACAAAATAAATAAATTTATAAATAAAAGTCACTTTAATTAAGTAAATAGTTTTCATACATTTTCATAGAATTTGAATTTATAAGTGTTTTATTGTGGCTTTAGGGTTTAAGATGATGACAATGAAAATAATGATGACAGTACTTTAAGAAGTGAATAGCAAATTATTGACTCATTACGCTACAATATTAGCAAGTGCTTGTAAAAGAAGTTTTTGGTTACCAATTGGGAGCGCCTTAGTTAAAAAATATTATTGATACACGATTAAAATTAAATTAAATAATAATTATAAAAGCAATTATCATTGGAACAGCAACATCATCATCGTTATATTTATACGAAGGTCGTTGCTTAACATTATAAGGAAGAAAAAAAAACAAAATAAAAACTCCATGTACTTATAATTTAAACAGAATATTATATTAGACTGGAATAATATATGTAAGGTATTATGTATTTAGGAAGTGGCAGCAACACACATATGTATATGCATTTTAAACCTAAACTTGTGTTACACACATGTACATACATACATACATATTTATATGGTGTAGAGTACATAAACATATCATGTTAATTATAATTACATATGTATGTACATACAGACATTGTTTAAAAATTACAAATTCCAAACAACATGTTCTCCTTAAAAAACTTTTCATAATTTATATTTTAATAATTTGTAATTCGTTCCATGTCTTGTTATACCATTGAAGTCAATAGAGGTACGAGTACATGCATATATTCAAAAAAGATTAGAAATTATAATTTATTGGCATTACAAAATGTTTTTCTGTTAAAGTTCATCATAAAAAGCGTGCATATTTCATAATGTTTATCTCAAATATGTATAACAAAACATATTCTAATATTTTGTATAAGAGAGATACCTGTCGACCTTCTGGCGCGCGAAAGAAAGGAAGTGTGGGACACAAGAAAAGAGAACCTCTGCATTAGCGCTGTAGAACTAAAATCCCAAACAATGCAGAGGTGGTAGAATAGATGGAGCAAAGAAACTCAGCCACACATAAAGAGGTGGACTCAAAGAAGCTTCGCGGAAGTGAACTATTTTCTGATCCAAATCCTCCCTGGTCACGGATAATTTTGAAAGTACCTATATCGCATGGGCAGGTGACCAGTTCCAGTTGCGTTTGCAATGAAAATATAGATGATGCCGGCGAACATACGTTCTTCAATTGTACGAGATGGCATTCTGACACTCTGAAAGGAATACATTGAAAGAACAGATTGCAGACTAAACTGCCGAAAATGTTGTTTTCGAAATAATTGAACCAAAGGTTGAATAAAGAGCGATAGGAAAATATGTTGAACACATACTTCTAAAGAAGATAAAAAATGTCAAGCCAGACTGGCGGGGATAAAAAACAAGCAAATGGCATAATAGTGGCTATATTTAAGCCAGTACCCAGGCGTGGGTAAGTTCTCTTCTAGGCTCTTACAGAAGTAAGGCGAAAAATTGTACCCAGAAAGGAAGCTTCCCCAGAAAAAGAGGAGGAATTGTTTTAGTGGAAAATACCACTCAACGCAGTTGACGAAAGTCACTCTAAGTGCGAAGGCATTTTAATTTCTACCTCAAGAGCCAAACAAAAAAAATATTTCCTCTATAGAAGACATTACGTTGTACGAGTATTACTTTGAAAATATTGAAAGAATACTGTCGAAGAAATAAATACACGGTGCTACAAATGAGCACAATGTATCCCAATTTGATGTATAATGATGGCGAAATTATTTATTTATAATCATAAGACTAAAAAAATAAAGAAAATGAAGATCAAAAACAAAATCTTGATCAATACATATTTGTAAAAGCAAAATTTTTAACTTTTGAAAAACCTTAATAACTTTTTTATTTTTTACTCGATGTTATTTATTGGAAGCTTGTTTAACTCAGAACTAAATTAGCTTTAATGAAGTATATACATAAGGGTATGTTTCTAAACAATCTAATTTAAAAAACTAGCGCCAAAGTTAAAAAATTTAGAAAAAATTAAATTAAAATCAGATATAAATAAAAATAACACTGCAAAAATTTAATATACATATATACCAAAATGTGTACATATTTAAAAAGGCACATATTTTTTCTTTCTGAAACCGTTTAGAAATTGAAAATCGGATTAAAATCAACTGAGTTACGTGTTCATAAGTACTCGAACCTACCCGAAAATAGTTTTTTCGGAATAACTCCGAAATTTGAGGGTGTTTCCGAACTTTTAAAAATTAATTTATGATCTACTCAATAAGGCCTACAACTTACACTAGGTCACTTTCCAAGTATATTTTCACTGTAGCACCGTGATATTAATAAAAATTTATCCGGAATGTGCTTATATATAAAAGCAAATGTCGGAATTTTTATCGCGAAACGATTAATTAAATACAAAAAAATTTAACAATTAAATTGATTAATGGAAAATCATGTTCCAGCTTATCAAGGAACAGTTTTCATAATTTTCATATAAACTTAAAAACATTTTATATCTTAAACTAAATGAGAATCAGCGCAATAATTGTTTGAACATGCTATTCCATTAATCAAATTAATTTCTAGATTTTTGATGGATTTAATTACATCACATTCAAAATAAAATAAATTGTTTAAAATAAAGGAGAAATTGATTAAAATATAATGTTTTATTTAATTTTAATATTTTTTTAATAAAAATTTGTAACAATTGTTATTATTTAAGCGCAAACAATTTTTTTCTTACAGCACTCAGGATATGGAGCATCAATATTAATATAGTCAGTAAACTTGCAGCCTGGTGGGGGTGACATTGTACCACATCTAAAAATAAATAACATGTGTTTTATTCATCGAACATATTTATTGCCGTATTAGTAAAAAACCAAATACATTAATTAAAGGCTTATTTGTTAAATATCTATGCAATACTTATCCAATAAACTCTTAATACACTTGTTTTTTCTGAATACGGCAGTTAAAAACTAAAAATTATTAAAAGTTTAAATAATTTCGCTACTCATTCATATATTTTTGTTTGGATATTATATTATTTTTCTAATCATTAAATAACAATAATAAATAAAACGAAACGAAACGAAGCTAGACATAAAAGTAGCCATATATCGATAATTTAATTACACTATTCCCTGGATAATTGCCCACGCTTAATTGCCTTTCACGCTTATTTACCTCAATTTCTGAGTCCCCATATTTTTTCCTACCATTTTCTAATAATAACGGTTAATTAACTTTTGCTTAACTGCGTTATTCGCTTAATTACCTCAAAAAAATTTCCCCGAAGAGAAATTTCACTTAAAATTCCCTCGTTTAATTACCCAAAATAAAAATAAAAACTGCAGCTTACTCCAACTATGTTTGTATAGGCATAAAATGTGCGTTATATTTACTTTCAAACTACTTTTTAAATACAACCTTCCAATTAAAGTCTACCAAGTTTATGTATAAGTATAAAGTTACTTGCATTTCATATATATTGACGGAAGTGTATACAGGCAATTAAGCATATTCGTTTAATTACCTCAAAGAGGTAATTAACCGTATTCGCTTACATGCCCTCCATGCATAATTACGCCAAAATTTTGACATTTCCGTCGAGGCAATTATCCGTGGAATACTGTATTATAATTTTTAATATTGAAATGTATTGCTTACGTCTCGTCAGAATACTTTTTCCCAAAGATGGTATCAAAACTTTAAATTCTCATGTTCAAAAACTTTTACACTAAATGAGAATTAAGAATTTAAAAACAATACATTTCTGTTTTTTAAATTTAAATTCTATTTTTTGCTTAACCTCATAAACAATATTGAATGTATTTGCCTATTGGGCGAAAAATACTGGTATGTGATGAAAATCGATTTCGATCAAAATTGAAATAGAATGAAATATCAAATTGCTATAACTTCCAAATCCTTTCATATTTTGAATTCCTTTTTCTCATTACCTTACTGATTATTGCCACTACAGCCTTGATTATTAAAATTGTAAAATAATTAAAACATATAAGTTTTATATAACTTTGAAAATACAGACGATTTCAATTTCGATGGAAATCATAACATAACATACCGGATAGTTTTGTTTTTCGAAATCAATTATATTCATAAAACCAAAATTATTATTAAATTAAAATTTAAAACAGAAAAAATAAATAATAATTACGTTTGTATGGTGCCAAAACTGTCACTTCCGCATATAAATATTCCACAACCTTTCGGCAATTTAGCCTGTTCTCCACTTGAAAGTATTAAAGACTCATATACGCATTTACCGGGATGGGCTTAAGGAAAATATTATTATTCTTTTAAATGTCTTTTTTATTTAAATATTTACATTAGTATTTCTCTATATACCTGGATCTTTAAAAAAGCCACTTGATTCTGCAGCAAAACCAATTGAGCAAACACTTACAAGCAGAGCAAAAATTATTAAAAATTTCATGTTGACTTTAAAAGAGATGAATGACAACTAAAATTTTCTTTCTAAACAGATTTAATAATGAAAACAATCTCAACTTAGTACTTCAAGTGTTATCAGGCTTCTAATGAAATAAAAAATAAAATATTTTTAAATTTTTTTTAGCAAATGTGCCAAATACTGATAAAAGTTTTTTTTTGTATGTTGAATTATAAAATGCCTCGATTGACACGATACTCTTTTAACACGATTTCACTGTTAAGCATTAAACACATAGACAACAGCAAGCAGCATGACAGCAAGCAGCAAATGTAGCCGACATTATTTGCTGCCATGCTATCGGCTACATAAATATTTTGAAGGCAGCAGCAGCAAAACTATAAAAAAACAAATAAAATAATTAACATGTGTTTGTTGTTGAAAAAAATATTTCAGTGATACCACTTTCAAGTGTACAAAATTGCAAAAATAAAATCGCTTGTTTGAAATGTACATATGTGAATATATTTTTTTTTTATTTTAATTTTTTTATATATTATTAGTATTAAAAAACTTTACTTAACTCATTAACAAAATATATTTCTCGCTAATATTACACATAATCTTTAAAAAAAAAAATTAAAATTTTGCTCTCATCTCAAATTATTTGGTAATGTTGCCCGTTGAATTTTGAAATGATGTGTATTTCTCAATTGGTACGGCTGAATATTCGTCAAATATGTTTGAAGTTTAATAATCTTTATCATTTAATTGATCTTTCTGAGAGTAATGATTCCTTGAAGAGAAGAATTATTTTGTATTTAAATCATTATGTAATTATAAAATATTGTTTGTAAATTTTACTTTAGTCTGTAAGAAACTATTATCCATAGACATAAATAAATAAATAAAAAGATATTTGAAAATAAATCTCCTGTTCACAAAGATATTTCGATGCATCAAAACGTATTTAGTTCTTTGTTTTACATTCAGCTACTTTATCGCATTTCGCATCATACTATACAAGCATTTTTAACAACAATGCATATTGATCCCTGTGGATCACCAAACATAACTTTAAAATCTTAAACTTGATTAAATAAATACCGTCTTGTAATGTTAAAAGTGTTTGTTATTATCTTTATTAATAAACAAATTTTTTTAATTGTAATAAAAAATATTTTTTAGGTCGTATTTATTTAACATTTTATATTGTATTAGCATCACTAATTAGTTTTTGCTGCCTCAAAAAATAGAAATTATTCTAAGTTGGGCAGCAGCAGCAAAGGTTTTTGTCTGGGGTTTTGCTGTGCTGCCTTTAAAATAATCGTTTCCATATAAACGTGTGTATTCTAATTTTGACAACTTGCTGCCTGCTGCTTGCTGTCGTCTATGTGTTTAATGCTTTACACTATTTTTTGGTTTTCATGTACATATATAGAGATATATAGATATAAACTTGATTTATATGAATTATATTAGATAGTGATTATATAAGTACAAGAAATTGTATATATTTACGGCCGTATGTATAATGAAAAATTAGAAACCCGTTAGTATATGGGACAAAAAACTGTCAAGTTTATCACCCGCTATAGACTGATATTATTAAAACTTTCCATACCCTATATTTGATAACTAGTCGGACAGTCCAAAAAATTAAATTCCTTGTACCTTTGAGTAAGAATTTTCATGTATTGGAATGACAAACTTAGCCACTGTGTACAACGACCTGGTAATTTTTTATTATACATAAGGCCGTTAGTATATTAAAATCAAAATACTCTCTTTTAGAAAACACGGTGTTACAACAATGAATAAAATTAAAGTATCGCGTGTAACAAGAAACTCACTTTGAAAGATGTGAAACTATTAAACACTGTTAAAAACAACAGTATGAGGTCTTTCCAACGATAAACATATATTACATATATACCTACATAATTCGCTATTATAACCCTGTTTTAGGGTTACAGCCTAGCTTCTCGCAGCACGCATGTCGTACAGTTTAAAGTCGACTCCGAACGACAGATTTGAGAATCTTGTTCATGGCAATCAATTACTCTCACAGCTTTTGCCAGAAGACTGCTGAGAGGTAGTCACCGAAAGAAATATTTTTTTAATGTTTCTTTTTTTTATTTCAAGATATCATAGCTGGGGTTTGAACCCGGAGCTCTTGCCTTAGTTAGCCCACACACTAACCCCTAGACCATAACTTAAAACAAAAATCTAGGTTTATAAAAAATTCTGGAAATAATACGTTAATTTTTTAAAGAATTACAGTGAAAGCTCCCATAGGCGGACACCGACCGTCAAAGCATTTCTGTCCGCCTACGGGAGATGTCCGTCCAGGGGGGATGAATTTGTTCTAAAAATACATAGTAAAAAATATTTAATCGTCCGTCTATCGGATATGTCCGCCTATTAGAGCTGTCCGCCAGTGGAGCTTTCACTGTAAATATAAAACAACAAATAATAAATAAAACAAAATTTTCAATTAAATAGTCGTCACGTCTTCTTTGTCAAATGTTTGCGCGTACATTTATCAAATTTCCAAATCAATGCAAATTAAATTAATTTTCCAATTTGTCAAATCTGTTATATTTGATTTTTGAAAATGGCATAAATTTATTCATTATTGTTAATGATTTCCTTATCTATTTTCTTAATTTTTACAATAATAAATATTAATAGAAATCCCGGAAAAATAAACACTCCCCCATTATGTGTCATTAACACTTTTTTTAAGGTTTTTAGGTTTTCCTTTAATGATTTTGTTTTTTCTTTCAATTTTTTGTTTTATATACACATACTCGTACATATGTACATACAAATTTCATAATTCTTACACAGCATAAATTCATATTCAATTTCATTAATTCATCATAGATAGATAATTCATTGTATAAACTTTACTCCTGCCATAACGTAAAGGGAAATAAAAAAATAAATTCGGTTGACAGCAGTAGCAAGATCATAATGATGATGATGGTTATGGTTGAATGGATGAAAAGATGATGCCACAAAACATTTACTGAGTTTTTCTTTTCATTTTTCTATTTTAACTTTTGTAACCAATTGACACTGTTATCGTATAGTGAGTTTTTGTTTTTCTCCCATTCTTTCTTTTTATTTTGTAAAATGTTTGTTTTATATGAATGACTGACGATATTTCTATTTTACTATTTGCACATTAAAGTCTTTTTGCTTGTCACTGTATTGCAAAGTAAAAAGTATTATTATTTTTAAGGTTTTAAAAGACACAATCTAATAATCACAAAAATGTATTCAAATATCACGCTTTAATATAAAGAGGAAGTTGTTATGGGTACTATTAACTCCTACCATATAAGCTATAGGTTTAGTACTCTACCTATACGTGTACAACTTATATACTCGTACATTAAACTAATACACCCGAGAAAAATTGTTTATAATTAACTAATTGTATAATTTTTAATAGTCTTAAGATCCTAATACTGGTATTTTTATGAGCACTAGCATTCGTTAAGGAATATGTATGTACAACACTAGCACTAGCACTGTATATTAAATGTACATTAAATGCTACTTATAGGACAAATTTTTTAAACGGAACGATCAAAATTTAAAAATAAAATATTAAACCCAGTTAGTCGGAAAGCCCACACACACACATACATCTGTATTTACATATTAATAAATATTTCAAAAATATTATGAAATTTAAAATTTTTGCAAACAACAAACCAAACGGAGGAAAACATAAGCAAATATTATTGTAAATAAATGACATTTAAAGGCCTACAAAAACAAACCAGCTGATTCTTCATCAACACCTTATAAATCAACATACCATGACAGTTTTTTTGCTTTGTTTGAGTACTCAAGAATTTCTATAAATTTTTGAAAGTGTTTATTGGATAGTGTTTGCTTATACAAATAATCAGTAAGGGAAGAGAAATTAGAGAGTAAAATGACAATTCAAGGCTACCCAGTGGTAAAAAAAACGAAGTACCTACGCAATCATCGATGACGTATGCATTACATTTTAAGCGGACTCTTAACGTGCTTAAAGTATAAGCTGTGCGTAACCTAAAGAATCATACACCCAATTTAAAACTTGGATTACGATGTAAGCGGCTGAGTCAGTTACTGTTTCAATACAGAGTATTTGTTTTTATTTTTACTTTAAATGCAAGAATTCAATATGCCGAGATTACAACTCCACTTACGATGTAAGCGAAGGGCTCAGTTGTTTGCTCTTCTATATTGGACTTTACTTTCATATATACATATAAAAACATATATTTATATAGAGCATTTGTTTTTGTTTACCATACGTACATATATGTAAAAATTTAAAATACCAAATTAAAACTTCACTTACGATGTAAGCGGCCGAGTCAGTTACTGTTTCAGTATAAAATTTGTTCTCGTATTTTATTTTTTTGCATAATAAAATGCCGTTAGTTTCAATGTACATATGAAATACAAGTGAAACAAAAAATATTTTTGCAATTTAAATTAGTTCAAAGTTCATTACGCAGTGGAAAAGTGGTTTTTAAAAAAGTGTTTTGGTGACTATATTTTTAATAATATGTAATTACTAATTAATTAAAAGATGGCAAAAATTTAAAGTGATTTGGAGAAATTGAAAGGTACGTTAATTTATTTATTTTAACTTTACTCAGTGTCTGTAAAAAACCTTTTATAAAAATAAAGAAATAGCAAGTTATTTTTTTATTTCAGTTGAATAAATCCCAGCAATTACAATTATTACACAGATCCAAAGTCAGGAAAACATATGTATAATAAACTTTTTTTATTAATATGAAACAATTTGGGCCTAAGTAGCTTGGTAAAGAAGATTTAAGATATAAACTCATTTGGCCGAAAATAATAATAATATATATATTTGTATTTTCAGATTTGTATTTTCAGAATTAAAGGCCCTGCATGATGCAATTTTTGGTAAGTTTACTTTAAAATTGCTATATATTTATATACATATGTAAGTGTTTGCATTACCAAATTTTTTAGAAGCCGTAAAGAAAGAGGGCCATACCATTGACGTGTATAAAAAACAATAACAACACTGTTTTAAAACATATAAACAGATTTTATACAAAAAAGTGTAGTGAAAGAAAAAATAGTAACTAATAATTATTTTATATTTTTGTTATTATATTTTCTATATATTTATTATTATTTTTTTCTTTTTTTTTTTTGTATTAATCAATTTTTAAAATAATTTGTAAATTTAAATTTTAATTGAATTTTATTGAAATAATAAAAAAATATTGTAATTTTTTAGGCTGAATTCAAATTAACATGCATTATGTTTTCAATTACAAAATCAGTAGGAAAAGTGGCGACAGCGCTTAACCTTAACTTACAGTTGCAAAGTAGATTGTAATACATATGCATTACGTTCCAATTTACTTCTGTTAATAGGGATATCATAAAACCTGCTTATAACTCCGTTTACAATGTAATTGCACTAGTAGTAGCACGTGGTGACAACGTCACTTACTTTTTAAGCGAGAGCTCACAGATTAAGCAGCCTATGACACTTATATGTTAAATCTAAACAGAGAAATAAGCGAAGGTGTCACCACTGATTGCTACTTTGTGTTGCTTACATCAGCGATTACGTAAGGTACATTTTTACCGCTGGGTAGTCAGAGCCTTAAGATTAATACGAATATAAAAAAACAGCTGATTGAGAAGTATATGTGTGAAAAATAAAACATTTGTAAAAGTGCGACAAATTTGATTATTTAATTTATTTGTCTATGGTGGGATCATTATTTTGGGAATAAATTATTTCGTCGCAAATTTCTTTCTCGGTTACATGTTTTCTACGGTTTCCAACTGCAAATTTATTCACTAACTTAATAATATGATCAAAACATACATATTTTCGGGTACTTATTAATCTCAATTATATGACAAATTTTAGTAGAAATCATAATTTACAGCCTTGTTTTATCTCACATGTGTTTATAATTTTTCTTTAATAATCAGCTGTTTGTTAACTTTTTATATAAGTATATGTATGTATTCTAATTTTTAAAGTAAATTTTGTCCTCCTCTCTTTAAATTTCTTACTTCATTTTTACTAGATTTTATTGGAAAAGTATGTTTTGGAGTATAAAAAGTGACATTTTACTGTATATACAGTGCGAGCTCGATTTTCGCAACTTGAAAAAATCTGGCCTGTTGCAATTACCCAAAAAGTTGCAATTATCGACCACTTTTTATTGTACCTGAAAATACCCTATTTTTAATAAAAAGAAACATATTAATTATTAAATGCTAAAAAAAGTCTTCTTGTTGAAACCTTGGCGCAGCGAGCAATTTTTTGTTTTAAAAAGTGAAATTATACAAATACTTATGTTAGCCTACGCATCTGTGTAAACATAAATATTCTGCAGAAAACTGATGCGTTTGTATTTGTGTTTTAAAATGTGTTTGGGACAGCATTAACGTCGGAGAAATGCTATTGAAATGGGATTCTTTGATTAAATATGATTACTTTTATAAAACTACGTTTCTGAACAAGAAATACAAACAGAAATCATTGTGAATACATTAAAAAAAATAGTGTTGCACTTATTGAGACTAATTTTTGAAAATCGTTGCACTTATAAAGACTGTAATGTAAAAAATTTGCCTGTTGCGCTAATCGGGGTGTTGCGTTAATCGGGGGTTGCAAAAATCTAGCTCGCACTGTACTTTCTGAAGCCTATATTTTTAGAAAAGAATTGATACCCTTTCTAGAATTTAATAAAAAAATCACAAAACCCCATTTTTAGTTTTCTTAGTAAAGAAAATATTTATAGCGATCATATTCTTCAAATATAATAAACAATATTCTTATACAATACACAGCATTTAATAGGGGTTTACCCCTGAGTATTGGTCTCAATAAAAAAAAAAATTATAATAAACAATAGCTTATTTTGTTTATATATTATAATGCACTATACATTTTTCAAGATATGACATACAATTATAATTCTTTGAACGCGATAAGAATCACACAGTCTTTGCAAAACAAAAAGTAGACAAAAAAAATTCTAAATTTTTATAAAATTAAAAAAAGGCAGGTCATAGGCTAATATTCTCATTTTTTTATTATTTTTGAAAAACTGCTATAAACTTATTTACTATAATTGGTACGATTGGAGGTAGTGCGCCTTGGTTGAAGGATGAAAACATCTACTAGAGTCACATTTAGTCTTGTTTTTCTACAAAAAGTATAGCATTTTATTATACAAATATATATTTCACAAATTTTGTGATCTCGTTGCCTTTTAATCTATTTTTTCAACAGCTTCTATAAGAAATAGTTTTAGAAAAACGCAATCTTTGGACAATGTGTGAAAGAAAGGGCAACATTTTTGGTTTGAAAAAAAAAAACTGGCATAAGTGAAAAATCTGTGTAAAATCTATAAAAACCCCATGGATTCAATAAAAAGACTTAACGAAAATCTACTTATATCGGAAATTATTATTTCAATACTATAGAACAGGGCCCTTTAAACATGTTTATATGGCTCGCCAAGCAAACGTTACTACTTCTCAAAAATACGCACAATATATAGATATTTTAGTCAACGATTTTCAATTACGATTCCACATGATCAAAGCTGAAAAAAGTCATTTAATATCAATGAGGATACAGTTCTTGAAGTAAACTTCGAAAATTTTTATAAATCTTATATGAGCCCTGAGAAATTTCAACCATGAAATTAATCAAAAATGACAACCGATCAGGGCTGAATGATGCACGATCCAGGGACTGTAAATAATGATTATTGTTCGTTTTTCAAATAAAAAAAATTAATCACTTAGAACAGACATAAAAAAACATTTATTGCACCATTATTATTATTTTTTAACGACCTTTGCATACCCCTCATAATTTTTAAATTTTTGATTTTTAAAGTTTCTTTCAATGGTAATGATTATTTGTGTATAATTGGTACGATTGGAGGTAGTGTCAGCCATAATCATTATTTTTGAGCAAAAGAAATAAAACTCAAAAATAATCATTATTTATAATTTTTATTTTTTTCGCTCAAAATAAAACTTACTTTCAATTTACGACTTTATAACTTTATAATTTTTGTGCAAGAAAATGGTATTTTATATTGCAAAATGAACAAGCATTTATTAATATGTTTTTCTTTTACTAGTTCTGACCAAATTTTTTATTGTTAATGAAGTCTTGTATACTCATTGGAATTTTCATGAAATAGATTCTAAACGATCGGTTTTTTGTGCTACACAATAAAGTGGGGTTTTGTAAATTAACATTTTGAAAATATTGCATAATAACTAAATTCTCTTCATTTTAACATAATAAGTATTAGATATAATTTGAAATGTATGCTTTTGGGGATAAGCATGTCTCTATGGCCATTTCCCCAAAAGCATACATTTCAAATTATATTGAATGTATTTTGCCAATAAGGCGAAAAATATTTTTTGTTTTTTAATAATAAGTATTAGTTTTGGCAAACATTTTTGTGTGGCTGTAATACTTATATTTTTGGTATTTACGTTAGAAATGACATACACGTCATGTAACAATAAATTATGATATTTTTTTCTTGTATATTTCATTAATGATGCTTAAATTCGCATGACCATATTGTCTGTATCTTCTTTTGGAAAGTTTTCCTATAAAATTTCATATAAACTTTAGAAAACTTTTAATATTTTTAACTCTTAAATATGAACTTTTACTTTTTCTGTTGTTGCATACACTAATTTATATACATATTTATATATACATACATACATACATACCTATGTATATGATGACAATAATAAGTACATGTACTATATTTTTTAGTTATGAAATATCTTTAGAATTTAACAGCCTGTTTATAGAGCACGAATGGTTTTTGACACTCAAATTTGTTGTTGTTTGACATATGAAAAGACGAGTTTCATAATTCATTCGTGTTTTATGAACAGGCTGTTAGAATTTAAAAAATTATTCAAAAATAATAGTGCATTTATGAGATTTCAATTCAAATCTAGTCATTGTTTACTAGATTTCCCATATAAAACAAAATCTACTTCGATGCTAGATTTCGATAATAGTGCATTTACACCAAGCTCAAATCAACTAATTACCAGATTTCAATTGAAATCTAGTCATTCTTGAATAGATTTCCCATATAAAACAAAATCTACTTCGCTGCTAGATTTCGACAAAATCTAGTTGAAATCTAGTATACTTTCCGATGCAACTCTGTATTTTTGTAATTTGTACTAAAATATAAAAAACTACAGTAAGTCAGGATTTACAATGTAGAAATTAAAATTCCGACATTTTTCAATTCTCTTTTATTCTTGCCTAAAACCTTTACAATGTAGAACTTAGAAGAGAAACAGAATAAGGAAAAGTGGAAAAGAAAAAGTAAAAATATCCGGTACAAACAATCGTCAATATTTCTACAAACTTCGTCTGTCTGTCTTTCAATTTCTACATTGTGAATGCCGACTAAGAAACTGACAATTTAATAGTGTCTCATAAAATAAAAAGGGGGGAAAAATTCAAAACTTTTGAATTATTTTTTATTGAACACAAAATAATAAGAAAACAAATTTCTATATATACATATTTATTTAATTTGTTGGCTGTTATTTTTATGAAAATAAAATCCTGCTAGTTGTCAAAAAATGTCGGTGTAAACACTATAGATTTTAAAAGAGGTTTAAAATTAAATTTACTTGATTTGAGTTTGGTGTAAATGCAGTATAAAGTAATTCCTCGTGGATACTAATTATATTAAAGCATTTATACTTCAAATTAATACAAGTATTATGTACTCATTATTGTTTCTTAATGAATCGAAATGCTTATTTTTGTCCTTTTTTCTCTTAGTGTAGTTTTAAATATCAATTATTAGATCATGTTTATTACTTAGTTTATGACTGTTTTGAAATCAGTTCGCCAGAAAACGATTTTAAACAGTTTTAAAACTGTTTTAACTAACAGCTAATTCTAAATAATTCTAATTCTAATTTGTTCATATTTTCTATAATAATACACCCAGAATAATGAAAATAACCAATGGAAGAAATTGGCAACCCCATCAAATTTGACAGAACATTGTTTACAGCTTATTTCCATAAAGGTTTCAAAACGGTAGGCATTTATACTCAATTTTAAAAACGCTTGGTCTGACTCAAACGGGTTTGACGAGCAGTTTCAGTGAAAATGTTTCGAAATTTCAAAACTGTTTTTATAGCTGTTTATGCCATGGGTTTGAGTGAATGAAAACGTTTTCAAAACGGGCATAAACATGACACACACATGAGTTTAGGTTCTTAAAAGATTTTCTTTAACTGTTGATTGAATTTATTTTTATTTTTTATTTCCACACATTTCCATAACCACAAAATACCTTCCTGTCCGTTTAATTTCTCTGCGTGTGTTCAAAAGGTTAGCTTAGAAATTATAGCGTTATGCTGCCTAATAATTAGTGAAGACTTACATTTATTAATTATTTGTTGAAGCTGCTGTCATTTACTTCTATGCTATGTGATGCAACAATATGTTTTTGAAAAATGTGTGAGAGATTTTTTTTAATTCTAAACTGTATTTGAATACTTGTATGTACTCGTATTTAATAGTTTGTATTCATTTTAAAAATCAGTTTCTGTCTTATTTCGCATACTCGTAGAATTGTTGTTCTTTTTTTTTTTTTTTTTTAAACATTTTTTTTTTTTATTTTTGCAATTATTCAAGAGGAATTTGTAAACGTCAGTACAATAACTTTGTATTTATTTCTGTGCGTTTTTTTTTCATAACCTTGCTTAATTAACAATATCAATTATTCATAACTGGCAGCAGTAACAGTAGACAAATGTCAGAAATATTTAGATTGTGAAGATGTAATCGTTATATTGAATTTCTTATTTTGTATTAATGCCTTTCAATTCACTGATGACCTTTAAACTGAACAGAAATTAATATATATTTCTGTTTTATATTTCACTTTTTTGCCATTTGTACTTATTGTTAACACCCACGTATAAATATGAATCGATTTTAACATACCCATTAATTGTTAAAAAAAAAAATAAAATAAAAATTCCAATAAGAAATCAAGATCAAGTTTAAACTGTAATTAAATTAATGCTGAATTAATTAATTAATAATTGTAAAAGAAAGTAACAAATGTACACTCCTTCATTTACTTGAATATATTTATAGGACGAAAACACACTTTTTGTGTTACTTAAGGTATACGGTCAAATTAGGCAAATATTTGATAAAAAAATTTATCCACACTTTTATGAAAATTTGTTCATTTTATCTAACTTTACCTGAAAAGTGTGAGAACAAACATAGTATTTTATAAAAAAAAAAAAATAAATAAATAAAAAAAAATCGGACCATTCTAAAAGGACTTTATTCTAAAAGTAACACAAGTCACTTTAACTTTAGGAAAGTTAGTGATTTTTCAATAACCATATGAAATTATTTTTATTCACAAAAATATCAGTATCCTGCAACAACATCTACAAATGAATCTTCCCGAAATTTAGTATCAATATTTTTGCAAGTAGTAAAAGGAAAGAATATATATATGTATATATATTAGTGTGTCCCAAAAAAAAATTTTTTTTGAGGATCAAGCTTATTTTGGACCACTATGAGGCAAAGTATTTTTGAGAATTTTTTCAGATTTTTTGGAAGTGGTTTAGAGGTCGCGGTAATTGATTTTTAATCAAATTTCTAGCTTTTTGGGCTCTATTTAAATTTTGGTTATGAATTGGTAACAAATCGATATTTTCTCGGCTTCTGAGTCAATATTGTTAAAGAAAGTATTCCGATCTTTAATTTCATGTGCATAAATAATAAGTTTCGGCAATGATTTTGCATATTTTGATACATTATATAACAGTTTTTCCAAAATTTTCAACAAATATCGAAAACAATGGTTTATAACTTTTAAAATTTGTATAAAAACTAAAAAAACTAATGATGCAGTTTAAAAGATTATTAAGTTTTAAATAAGTTAGCAGAAAAAAAATAAATTTTCTTTTACCGTTCTCGGGTTGTACCCTTTTAAAGCTATGTACCCATTTTTAATACTATAAAGTGTGAACTAGGTTGGCATCGGAATTAAATATAAAACAATTTTATAAACAACAATAAAAAGCTAGATTTCTTAAAAATCATTTATTTGGGCTCTTGCGATGCTGCTCTATGCTCTGCACTAAATGTTAAAAGTCTGTTTCAGAAGGCATCAACTTCTGAATTTTGAAAAAAAGGTTGTAGCTGCTTTCGAAAAATACATATTTTTAGAGAGTATATAATTTTCATCATCCAGCTAGCTCGGATAATAGCTCCAGGAGATTTTATTGTTGGATGGTGCTCAGGTCTATCACCCAAAAAAATAAGGCTCAGTTGTGCATTTCTTTATAATCTTCCCTTATTGCATATTCTCCAGCTTCCCTTTTACAAAAATTATTAAATCTTTTCGTATCAATAATAATTAATTGGTATAATTTTTCCAACAATGTCGTGGTTCGAACAATCCGAAAAATTGTTTTTAGCCCCCATTTGCTGAAGAGTGACGAAAATTTTAATTAATATTAAGGGCGTTAAACGCTGATCCAGCAATTAGTTCCAACATATGGTGGCGACATGCCAAAAATATGACGTCTTTTTTTAATTTCTGGAGAAGTAAAACGCATGCCCCGATCCGTCGTTCTGTATTGGAGCTTGTCGTGTCTGCACACATAAATTGAACATTTTCAGTTAGATTCCAGCATAAAACCTTTTATCTCAAGCCATAAAATTTATCTCAAGCACTAATCAAAAACCGCTATTTTACCGTCCTGCACTTATCTGCTTTTTAAGGCATTCCAGGAAGCAAAACACAAAGACAATAATTGCAAGTTGTAAATGATGTCGCAGAACGTGGTGTAGCCTTGTCTAGTAGTTATTTTAATATCACAACTTCTGAAACAGCATTTTCATTGTCAGCATTTACTGCAGAGCATAGAGCAGCATCGCAAGAACCCAAATAAATGATTTATAACAAATCTAATTTTTTATTGTTGTTTATAAAATTGTTATATATTTAACTCCGATTCCAACCTAGTTCACACTTTATAGTATTAAAAATGGGTACAAAGCTTTAAAAGGGTATAACTCGAGAACGGTAAAAGAGAATTTACTACTAATTTTTGTAAAAGGGAAGCTGGAGAATATGCAATAAGGGAAGATTATAAAGAAATGCACAACTGAGTCTTATTTTTTTGGGTGATAGACCTGAGTAGTAGTATATTTAATTCCGATGCCAACCTAGTTCACACTTTATAGTATTAAAAATGGGTACAAAGCTTTAAAAGGGTATAACTCGAGAACGGTAAAAGAGAATTTATTTTTTTTTCTGCTAACTTATTTAAAACTTAATAATCTTTTAAACTGCATCATTAGTTTTTTTAGTTTTTATACAAATTTTAAAAGTTATAAACCATTGTTTTCGATATTTGTTGAAAATTTTGGAAAAACTGTTATATAATGTATCAAAATATGCAAAATCATTGCCGAAACTTTTTATTTATGCACATGAAATTAAAGATCGGAATACTTTCTTTAACAATATTGACTCAGAAGCCGAGAAAATATCGATTTGTTACCAATTCATAACCATAATTTAAATAGAGCCCAAAAAACTCGATATTTGATTAAAAATCAATTTGCGCGACCTCTAAACCACTTCCGAAAAATCTGAAAAAATTCCCAAAAATACTTTACCTTATGAGTATCCAAATTAAGAATGATCTTCCCAAGAATTCCAACTTTTAATTTTATTTGGGACACCCTAATATATATAGTCGAAAAAAAATTGAAAATTTGTATGAAAAACACAAAATTTTTCCAAAAATTTTTAGCACTTTTCATGTAAATTTTCAATTGCTTATAATGGATTGCCGTACAGAAACAGGTAGTTAAAAACAAAAATGAATTTTGCCACTTTCAAAATAAACGGCTCATACATATAACATATTTGTTATATTCAAATGTGTTAACTTAAAGAAAATTTTAAAATAACTTTGGCGATTTGAAAAATAATCCATTCACCGCTTTTTAAGCATTTACGTTTTCTTATTTTTTTTACATTTTCTATAAAGGTTTTCTTGACAGTATCTTCCTAAGCTACTAGAAAACATTTTGAATATAATTTAAATTAATTTTTGCATTATCACTCTTAAAACTGGGTCAAAAAGAAGCACCAGTAGTCGTAATATTAGCAGTAGCTTGCCAGTATGTCAAACTGCCGGCTTTGTATTACAAAAATCAGAAAAAAAAGAAGAAAAAAATAAAACAAAAACTCCAATGGAAATAATAAAATTATTCAACTAAATCTCTACTTAAATTAAAACATTTTCATGACAGATAATTATAGTGTTTGCAAAACACTTGAGAAGACACTTTGGAATTGTTTTTTCCACCACAAATTAAAATAAAAAATTAAAACAACAAAAAAAAAAATAATAACAATTGAATAAATTGATAAAACAAAGATAATTAAATAAATAGAGCAGACATCATAAAATATTCGGTTTTTATTACCATTATAGTTTAAAAAGTGTAAATTTTAAAGAATATATGAAACGGCTGACAATCTAAAATAATACTTTAAAGGGACTCGATTGTATTTAAGAAAAATTTAAATTTACGATGAAAACTTTTTTATTATTTTAACAGAATGTATTGTTTTGCTTTTATTTATGGCTAGAAACATTGTTTTTATTTATTTTATATATAATTGGAGTCAAATGGTGTTTACTCTAATTAAATATGCCAACTTTGAAAAATTTGTTTATTTTAAAGTGGCGACAAGGCCATCTATTCAACATACACTTGAAATTATTTTAATTTACAGGTGGGCCTGCTACAACACGATATATCGTTTCTAAAAATACCGTGTAGTGTGAAATTGAGTATTAGATTTGAAAAACTAAAGAAAATATATGTATGTATGTATACACTTCTATTTTAAGTAACTTATGGCGTTTTCGTTTCTATGAAAATGTGTAACAATTTATAATTTTATTATATAAATTAGGATATTATGCATTCTTATTAATTAAAATTTATTTTATTTAAAAACCCCACCGAAAGTTCTACAGACTACATATTCAATTTTAGATAATAAACTGTAGTACAACTTAAATACGAACCACTGGTAATAAGGCTAATAGGTCAGGGGCCCTATTCCGTAATTCTCTTAAGCTAAAATGCTAAAATTTTGTGTTTTTAAAACACTCTGGGTGTCAATATATATAGAATTAAAAAGTTTAAAGGTAATAGGCATGAAGCTTTTAAATTACAATAAGGGTTTCTGAATTGTATCGTAGTCAAAATGTCCTAAATCAAGTTTATAAATTTTTAGCGATAGAGTTTTAGCTTAGGAGAGTTACAGAATAAGGCCTCAGATGACTAGTCAGCCGAAAATTTGATCAACTACAATTAGCAGAAGGTGCCGTTTTTATAACATTATAATAAGAAAATGAACTCATCAAAGTAGGAAAAAGAACTACAGCAATCAGAGCCGTCTATAAAGTGGAGTAAAATGAGAGAGTCCAGGCTCGGGCACTGCGTCAAGCCTTCGAAAAAGCCACCTCAAAATCTTCAAACGTCTAACAGCCAGTCAATCAATCAGGGCAATCACAAAGATTGGCCTTCTCTCCAAAGTATTCCCGCAACTTCTGCACTAAGGGTTAAGAGACAGACAGCGTGCTTACCGATCATCCAATGACCCGTATACACCGCTATGAGCATGGATATAGATCGACGAAGGGTACAAACCAATTATTTACACTTAAATTAAAAAAGTAAAGAAGTAAAGAAGTAAACATTTGTAAATTTTAATATACAACTTTAACAAGTAGTATATTTTAAAATGGGTAATGGGAAATCGAGGATATTAAATCGAACGGAATTAAAAATGTGTTGAAAATATCTTTTTAATTTCATATTTTAAAAATCATGCAAACGGAAATCAAGTAAACCCTGGGATGGGTGTAATAGTAAATGGCTATTAAGTATTATGGAAAATCATACATACCATATTATAAAAGTTAATAACAAAATTTCTGCCCATGTTTTAGAAGGCTGACCTGTTTAAGTGTTTCTTATTGAAAAATGCGTACTTTTCTATATTTTGCCTTTTGAATTTACAAATAAGACCGACTTACATATGTATGTAGGTTTTCAGTTATTGCTTATCCACACAATTTACTAAAATCTCTTAAAACAACACTAACAAACACAATAGCATTGACCTTAAGATTTGCCTTAAAAAAAAAAAAAACTAACAGACAGTAGAAACGTAATAAAACAATTGATTCAAAAAGGAAAAAAAGCAAGAACTAAAAATAAAGACATTCAATACTTGTGTACGTATAAAAATAATATAAAAATTATGTGCAATTGTACAATAATACGTAGAGAGTTTTACAATAAAAAAAAAATTAAAAATTCTTTTCATGTTCTAAAGGTCAGAAACATAAATTTTATTTTATTTTGTCATCTTAAACAGAAACCCCATCAACATAAAATTACTTGAAATATAAAGCCTAATAAAAATCACAGATAATTTTTCAAAAGCTAAAGGTTAAGGGAAATAATAAAAAAGGAGAAGTTGAAAACAAATTAATCAAAACAATTCGGTGAATTTTTAGCAAAAGTTTTAAGGCAAAGTGTTTTAGTTTTTAAAAAATAAAGCACCAAATGACTTGCTATGAAGTGATGAGCTGACATTTATAAAAAAAATTAAACAAATTATTAAAAGTCGGTAATCTTACAGATTAATTTTTAATACGAGTATCTATTATACAATTTTCGTTTAGTGGCCCTGTCTTTGATGCCTGCGCAACACACAGTGGACAACTAAGCTAACCTTTCAACCACTGTTTCAAACTAAAGTCACAAAAGACGTGCACGACAATCTGGTCGACAATGTCGCTTAGTCGGTGTTCGTCGCAATCTGTAAGAATATTTCTTTATATAGTCAATAACTTTGGAAAAGTTAAGTTAAATAACAATGCAGTTAAAAAAAATACTTATTTCATTTGAACTAATTATTAGATTCTTTGTGGTAATTCGTAATCTGAACAGCAGCAACATTTTTTCTTTTTAACACTTATGTACATACATACTTTATATGAGTTAAGCAATTCAATATATTGAAATATATTATTTCGTACTTTATTAAAAAAAAATTCATAACACTAAATGTGCGTTCAACTTCTGCATTTGAATAAGGCAGTGTCAAAAGTCTTAAAACAATAGCTGATAGTTTATGAATTGTTGGAATCTCGTTGGTTGAACCTTTAAATTGATTAGCTTTTATTCAATATTTGTCACTTCTTTTCAGGTTTTTCCGCTTATATAGTTTTAAATTCTTTATACAATTTTCAAGTTCCTCAGTTTGTTTACAAATTTGTTTAATTATAGCTTTAGTATCTTCCATATTGCAGGGGATATGCTGTTCAATATTTTAAAGTTTGTGGATAATTTCCCTTTTATTTCATAAATTAAACTTTTAGAAATATTTCATCAAGTTCTCCTAAATTAATTTCTTTTCTGTAAAAAATATTTTCGGTTCTGCACAAGTTTTCTCAAAACTATAACCAATTAGCAGTTTTCATCTATATTTTTCGTAAAAACCGGCTGAAAGTTCTAAAAACTAAATCAAAAAGTTCCATTGCAGCTCTTTATTTTAATAAAAAAAAAGAGTGCAGAGGGCATTTGAAAAGAGCTAAAAGTGGCGTAAAAAGAGCTAAGTTGTCATCGCTGCTTACTAGTATGTTTTTTTTAATAAAAGTTTCTCTTTTATTTTAAATGAAGAGAAACAATACCAAAAATTAAAAACAACAAAACAGAGTAACCGCTTAAACAACGGCATTTATAAAACATATACATACATAAACCACAACAACAGCATTAAGTATTAAGTACTCACCAAAATTCTTTACATACATATGTATTTGCAAATTGTATTTGCCTTCTTATATTTCGTTTCCTAAACAATAACCAAATTATTTTTTCTTCTTTGCTTTTGTTTTACATACTTCTTTTTTTTTTTTTTCTTTGCAACAAAATAGCTTTTTTTCACAGCACACTTTTGACTTTTTTTCTAAACTAATAAGCAATTCACACACATTGACATCCACTTTGCCTTGCTACTTTATCAACACAGCACATGTATTATGGGCCGAGAAAATATAAAACACCATCATTGCCAATGAGACACTTTTGATATTAACCGAATGACTGACACACATACGAGACATATGTACATACTCGTATGTAAAATAACTTATATTTTGTAAGGAAATACTTTGCGCACTTTAAAATAAAGAATTAATTGAATGAAAGAAATTGTTTTACACTGATATTGATATGATATGATATGATTTTATATTAATTACTATGCATTTAACCACCTTAATTTTAAGATTTAATCACACAACCCATAATAACTATGCGGAGATTGCAAGAAGGAACCAAACGCGAAAACCAATGCAATCATACTGGCTTAACAGAACAAGAAGAAAATATGTATCGCTTTTAGTACTTACAAACTAAAAAGAGAACATGAGAAAAAAACAAAAACAAAATAATAAGAAATGATCAGTGATAACTTGGCAAGGGTAGAAAAGAATAGGAAATAGAAATAAATTCTTTATCTTTTCATATATTTTAAAAAGACAAGAGAGGAAATAGTAAATTATGTATAAATGAACGAACATATACTTATATGGGAAATAAAGTAACCTGATTGTTTTTAAGTACAGAAATTGAGAAAGGGAAACAAAAAAAGAAAATCAAATTAAAAAAAAAATAATAATAATTCTGTCTGTCCAATATACATACAGTACATATGTATATGGAAATCTTACCATAGCGAGCGTCTTAAAAGCAACACTCGTATTTATTTCTAACAAATGTCATCTCTTGCTATATAATTTAAAATACAAATTAGATGCTGAAGGCTCGTGTTCGAGCCTTAGGAAAACTGATCAGTTTTTATAATTAATTTTTGTTCCACAAAACGCTTTAATTAGATCAAAGTTAACTGCAATGAATATGCACAGGACACAAAGAACTGTGATGAGACTACCGTAGCTGGAGTCGAAAACAATTGTTCAGTTTGGCTAGTGTACTTTTCCTTCACGGACATCCTATTTCCTTTGATTACCAAAAAATATTCATTGCAGTTAACTAATTAAAGCGTTTCTGACGGAAATAAAATACATTTTATTTGACCGACTGCTGATTTGTTTCAATCAATTTAGAGCCATTTCATTTATAAACAAACTCGTTAAGAAAACATGAGCATCGCTGGTGAACATACATTTTTATACTGCAATTTGTGAATCGATGATTAATATTCAAAGAAACTCTGATTAATTTGGTACCTCTTTCCAAGCGCATTTCATAAACTATGACATGCCAGAATACTCTCTCTATGTATGTATATAAACATGGTAAAAAGTGAGCAAAGTATTATAGTTCATTGAAATTGATCTTTTAAATTTAATTGAGACATTTTTTCATATTTTATATTTGATTTTGTAAGTTTTTGTAAAAAAAAAATATATATGGCAACGCTGACTGCAATGCATTCCGTTAGAGATCGTGCAATATAATTATGTCTGTATTTGTGTATAAAGAAGAACAACAAAAATACTACATTCAGGTTTTAAATTTGCGATTGTATTGCTGACTACACATGGCCTTCGATAGCTCAGTTGGTAGAGCATTGGACTGTAGACTGGATTATGTTTCCGCCTTACATCCAAACTGTCTTGTTTGAGGGCGCCCCAAGTCATAGTAAGTTACTTCCTTACTTCCACACTTAATAAAGAACGAACTGAAACTCATCGATCCCTCTTGTACTTTGACTTCGCTGAAATAAGACAGTTGGAAACATTTCTGGTATTTCCACACTCAAGATTGGAAGATATCCAAAGGTCGCTGGTTCAAATCCAGTTCGAAGGAAGTGTTTTTTTTTTTTAATTCGTATAAGGCAAATTACATGAAAACAGCTTTTGGTTGATAAATCGTGATGTTTGAATTGTAACATTTAATTAGATTTTTGCTTTAGCACCGGCTCATTTCTTTTTTATTTTGTGCATACCTACATTTTCAAAAGTATTTTTATGGCAAGAATGTTTATTTATTGCTAAAATTGTTTATATGTAATTAGTCTGTTGACTTTGTCAAAATTAGAATTTTTCTAAAACATATCGATTTGTTTTATTTTTATTTCAAAATATTTTAAGAGTTCGTTTAAACGAAATAATTTTGCATTTACACGCAGTTATTTTAAAGGAAAATTCCGGTTATAAGAAAAACAAATGCTGTTTTTTACGTGTGGAGAAAATTAATTTCCTGATAATGTGTATATTGGTACCCAGTGTCCGCATAAATTTTAATTGTATGCGCCGACCAGTTCCTTCTACGCGATGTTTAGTCACTCAATCAGGATATCTTAGTTAATGTATGTTTAAATTTAATTGTAGTTTTGTTTTAATCTTTAATTTAAGGTTCATTTTCATATTTACTTTGCATTTACTCACAGCCAGTAATACAAAATAACGTTTATGTTAATTGTTACTTATCCGAGGCCTCTCGATTAAGAGGAAATTGTTATTTTTTTTCTTTTACTTCGAGAAGCTTTTTCATACAAAAACCGTTTTTTTATTTGATTTTGTAAATTTTTGTTAAAAAAAATATATTTGGCAACCCTGACTGTAATGCATTCCGTTATAGATCATGCAATATAATTATGTCTGTATTTGTGTATAAAAAAGAACAACAACAAATTTTAATCACGTTTTAATTTGCAGTTGCATTGCTAAACGCACATGGCCTTCGATAGCTCAGTTGGTAGAGCGTTGGACTGTAGACTGGATTATGTTTCCGCCTAACATCCGAACTGTCTTGTTTGAAGGCGGCCCGAGTCATAGTGACACACCCCTTTGAAAGCTTTAATTAGTTTTAAGTTCATCTCCTCATCGTGTTACTATGGCTTTAATCAAACGAGACAGTTGGAAACATTTCTGGTATTTCCACACTCAAGAGCGGAAGATATCCAAAGGTCGCTGGTTCAAATCCAGCTCGAAGGAATTTCTTTTTCTATTTTTTTAATTCTTCAACTCCACTTTGAAAATTGCACACCATAATGGGAAAAGTAGATAAAAAAATTTTAAAACATTTTGCTACTAAATCGTGTATTTTAAATAGTAGCATTTAATTAGAGTGCTGGATTGTTAGGGGTTTAATGATTTATTTTGTAATAAAGTCATCCGCAAGAAACAATTTTAGATTTTGCATTTCTATTGAATTTTAGCAGCTCATTTAATACAAAAATCATGTATTAGTGATGCGCACGGGTGATTGTTTATCCCTTTCAGAATAACTTACTGGTAAGCACTATTATCTGCTGGGTAATATTTTTTGACCTCATTTCGTAGAGTTATATTATGCCATTAAAAACGTTTGATTTCGTTTTATTTGAAAATATACATCATACATACATATTCATTACTTCCTTCACCTCAGCGTTCTTTCTATTAAATTTGAAGACTTTAAAAATTGCTATATTACGTGTGGAGAAAATTACCTGATAATATATATTGACACCCGGTATCTACATAATACATAATACAATTATGCTCCCTCTAAATTTCAAATAAATGGGAATACCGGAATCGTATGCGGATGTGTAGTCATTCAATCCGGACATCTTAGTTAATGTATATTTATATGTAATTGTTGTTTTTTAATCTTCAATTTCATTTAATGCTCATTTTTATAATTACTTTGCATTTACTCAAAACCAGTAACGCAAAATAATGTTTATGTCAATTTTTATATGAATAAACGTGTTTCAAAAATTATCCTTTTATTTGCTTCAAAATTTTTTCAGATTTCATTACATACAAAAACCGTTTTTATATTTGAAGTTGTCAGTTTTTGTAAAAAAATATATATGGCAACGCTGAGTGCAATGCAATCCGTTATAGATCATGCAATATAATTATGTTTGTATTTGTGTATAAAGAAAAGCAACAAAATACTTTAATCACGTTTTAATATGCAGTTGCATTGCTAACTGCACACGGCCTTCGATAGCTCAGTTGGTAGAGCGTTGGACTGTAGATTGGATTATGTCTCAGGTTAACAACTTGTTAATGGGGGAGTCAAGTAGTCACTGAACCAATCCTATCCTTCTTCTTTTCTGCGTTCTAGTGGCCGACGGCTCTCCAACAACAAGAAATATTTGAAACGTAAATGATAATATCTCCTAATTTACACAAAGGTGTTGTTAACATTCACTGATGTGTAGAGAAAAGATATCCAAAGGTCGCTGGTTCAAATCCGGCTCGAAGGAATTGTTTTTTACACTTTTTTATTTCTTAAATAGGTATAACTTGGGAAAAGCTTTTAAAATTAAAGAAAAAAATTTGTATATCTTTTTAAAAGGAAAGTTTATTAAGTAGCAGAATTAAATCAAGAGAGAAAACGTATTCATTGTTGCTGTTGTTTATATTTTAAACAGTGTTACTTACACCATTTTAGCTATTTCTTAATAAAATTGATATTTATTTTTTAATTTTAAATTTGTATTTTTGTCAGAATTAGTACATTTTATATGAGCATAAAAACTGAATTTTATTATTCAGGTTCATGCTACTCTCTGAAACTAATTTTTGGATTCTAACTGAAATAAATCCAAATTATGAGAACTTTAAAAAACGTCTGCATTCTCCTTATGAAACGTTATATAATTTAACAAAAGTATTGTGTTTATAAAAGATGGATTAAAGGGTTATGCATGCAAGCATGAAGCTCAATGGAATTAAAAAGTCTTTATAAAACTCCAAATATTATTAATTTTGCTTCTTTATAACGAAGTTTTAGAAACGAATGTTAATGTATCAGTATTTATATGTTTTGTACTATGTAAAATAGCCCAGTTGTGTTGCAATAATATTCTTGAATTTCGTAATTTCCACAATATGCAAACTGTAAGGAGTTAGATTTTTTTATATTTTTTTACTTTCTTGTTCTTAAATTACAGATTTACTGTAAATTGATTTATTGTTTACACTTTACCAGAAGCCCAAATATAGAAAAAGATTTGTACCACGTTACGGGAGTCGTAAAAGCAACACTCTTATTTATTTTTAACAAATGTCATCTCTTGCTCTGTAATTTAAACAGATATTATTTAACCGACTGCTGATATGTTGCAGTCAAATTGTAGCCATTTCGTTTATAAATCGTTGCAAGAATTAAAAAACGCTGTAACTGGCTAACAAATCAAAAAAGCGTCTTTTTGCATCATTTTTATCAGAAAAAAAAAAATACGCGTCAATTGGTCCCAGTAACAGATTTCCACGAGGAAAAGAAATTCACTTACGCCGTCTGCATTTTGAAAAATACCGGTGTCTTCTTTCTACTTTCATATAGGTTTTTTGGCTCTAGTGAACATTAAATATTTTGTCAGTTACAATGTTCTTTAATTCATGCGACGAAACAAACTCGTCAAGAAAACATAGGCTTCGTCGGTGAACATATATTTTTATACTGCAATTTGTGTATCGATGATTAATATTCAAAGAAATTGTGATTAATTTGGTACCTCTTTTCAAGCGCATTTCATACACTATGACTTGCCAGAATATTCTCTCAATGTATGTATGTATATAAACATGGTAAAAAGTGAGCAAAGTATTGTAGTTCATTGACATTAATTTTTTATATATAATTGAGACGTTTTTTCATATAAACCCGTTTTTATATTTGATTTTGTCAATTTTTGTTAAAAAAAAAAATATATGGCAACCCTGACTGCAATGCATTCCGTTATAGATCATGCAATATAATTATGTCTGTATTTGTGTATAAAAAAGAACAACAAAAAACTTTAATCACATTTTAATTTGCAGTTGCATTGCTAACTACACATGGCCTTCGATAGCTCAGTTGGTAGAGCGTTGGACTATAGACTGGATTATGTTTCCGCCTAACATCCGAACTGTCTTGTTTTAGGGCGTCAAGTCTTGGATTAACGAACAGAAAAGAAACAATGGACACTTATCGTTATTTCAAAAACAAGACAATTGGAAACATTTCTGGTATTTCCACACTCAAGATTGGAAGATATCCAAAGGTCGCTGGTTCAAATCCAGCTCGAAGGAAGTGTTTTTTATATTTTTTTATTTCTTCAACTCCACTTTGAAAATTGCACACCATAATGGGCAAAGTAGATAAAAAACACTTTTAAAACATTTTGTTACTAAACCGTGTATTTTAAATAGTAGCATTTAATTAGAGTGCTGGATTGTTAAGGGTCTAATAGTTCATTTTGTTATAAAGTCATTCGCAAGAAACAATGTTTTTTGTTTCGGAATACGGGTGATCTTTATTTATAAAAATAATTTTGCTCCATTAGTTTACATACGAATATTAGGCATCTACTCCAACTGGTTGGATATTATGAAGGTAATAAACGTTCATAAATTAATTGCAATAAACTATATTTCTTAGTAAGCAACTCTGATCAATAAATATTTGTACGTATTTGGATATTTAGAGAATTTTTCTAAATCATTTTAAAAACAACTTTTGCTTAAATTTTCCTTGTCTTTTACCCAGCAGAAAATTTGTATGATTTAGAAGCAATAAATAAAGTTGTAAGCAATATTGGAGGCATTATATGGTTTTTCACATCTTAAAGCTTCCAAATATGCTACAGGATAAGATATTATTTTTAATTTTTTGTACTACTTGCTGACTGGTTGCAATAGATTTTGCATTTCTATTGTATTTTAGCAGCTCATTTCATACAATAATAATTAATTAATGATGCGCACTAGCAAGTGATTTTTTATAATTTCTCCCTAACAAAATAACTTACTGGTAAGCACTATTATCTGCTGGGAATTTACAAATGCTGGCATATTAAGTAATTAATGTTCCTGTTCTCATTTCGTAGAGTTGATTTGATTTCGTTGCATTTGATAATATACGTCACACATCGTCGTGCGGGAGTTTAAGTGCTCTATACGCCATTTTTTAAATCTCGAGTTAATGATACCACTTTAGGTTTAAGACCCCAAATTTTTAAAATCTGCATTCCGTTTTCGGCTATTTATCTCCGAAACTTGACGAGATATCCTAAAACGGATTACAGATTTGAAAAATTTGGGGTCTTAAACCTAAAGTGGCATCATTAACTCGAGATATATAAAAAATATGAAATGGCGGATAGAGCACTTAAACTCCCGCACGGCGACATACTATTTATTACTTGCTTCACCCCAGCATTCTTTCTATCAAATTTTAAGACTTCAACTATTGTTATAGTACGTGTAGAGAAAATTACCCGATAAAGTTCATACTTATATATTAGCACCGAGTGTCTACATAACAATAGAAATAATCTCCATCCAAATTTTAATTGACTGGGCTTACTAGTTTCGTCTGCGCGATGTTTACAGCCTGTTCATAGGACACCAATGGTTTAAGTCGTTCGTTTCTTTATATGTGAAACAACAACAAAAACACTCAAATTTATTAGTGTTTTTCATGTAAAAAGATGAACGCCGTAAACCATTCGTCTTCTATGAACAGGCTGTTAGTCACTCAAACAGGACTTCTAAGTATTTTAATTTAATGTTCATTTTCAAAGTACCTTGCATTTCCTTACAACCCGTAACGCAATATAATGTTTATGTCAATTGTTATATGAACAAACGTGTATCAAAAATTAATCTTTTATTTGCTTCAAAGTTTTTTCAGACTTCATTTCATACAAAAACCGTTCTTATATTTGAAGTATTAAATTTTTGTAAAAAAAATATATATGGCAACGCTGAGTACAATGCATTCCGTTATAGATCATGCCATATAATTATGTCTGTATTTGTGTATAAAAAAGAACAACAAAAAATTTTAATCGCGTTTTAATTTGCAGTTGCATTGCTAACCGCACATGGCCTTCGATAGCTCAGTTGGTAGAGCGTTGGACTGTAGATTGGATTATGTTTCCGCCTTAGAGCCGAACTATCTCGTTTGTTCTGTGTTTATAGCAAGAGCCCCACTTGTAGCTACACAACCCTTAATAGCCACGTTTAAGTTGCCTTATATAGTTAGTTTAGTTAGTTAGTTCTATAAAATTTATAAAATTTCTGTGTAGCTACGACTGAATTTAGCTAGGACCGCAAACGAAGACAGTTTTGAAACATTCCCCTAATATTCGTCATGCTCAAGAGTGTATTAGGCACCCTTGAGCAATGAAGTTATCCAAAGGTCGCTGGTTCAAATCCAGCTCGAAGGAATTGTTTTTTATATTTTTTTATTTCTTCAACTCCACTTTGCAAATTGCACACCATAATGGGCAAAGTAGATAAAAAAAAAAAACGTTTGAAATATTTAGTTACTAAATCGTGTACATATTTTGAATAGTAGCATTTAATAAGAGTGACGGTTTGTTAAGGGTTTAATAGTTTATTTGGTATAAAGTGATCCTTATTTATGAAAATACTTTTGCTGCATTGGTTTATATACGAATATTAGCCACCAACTCCAACCGGTTGATGATTGGGAATGTAATAAATTTTCATAAATTCATTTGCAATAGACCATATTTTTGAATAAGTATTTAACTCTGTTCAATAAATATATTTCGATTTCTAGAGAATTTTTCTAAATCATTTTAAAAACAACTTCTGCTTAAATTTTCTTTGTCTTTTACCTAGCAGAAAATTTTCATAATTTGGAAGCAATAAATAAAGTTCTAAGTAATAATAGAAACAATATATTGCTTTTGATACATTTAAGCTTCCAAATATGCTACAGGATAAGATATTATTTTTAATTTTTTCTACTAAATATTTGCTAACTGGTTGCAATAGATTTTGCATTTCTATTGTATTTCAGCAGTTAATTTCATATAAAAATGAAATCACTAGTAAGTGATTTTTTACAATTTCTCTCTAACAAAATAACTTACTCGTAAGCACTATTACCCTGCAGATAAAATAACTAGTATGAGAGTAGAAGTATACTAGTTGCTTTTTACTTCAGACTGGTTTCCTATCTGTCCTTTTTTTCATATATCGAACTATCGATTTTTACATTAGGTTGTCATAGAAGCCCAACTGGTTCATTTGTGCACAGTTACTAACTAGTATTATACTAATAATTATTAACTAGAACATGTACTATATACGTAAATATTAGTCTTTCAACTAGTATTTTTAAGACAGCTACGCACTAGTTGCATTGTATACCAGTTTCAGTGTCCATTTATTGCCAAAATTAATAAAATTCAATGTTTTTTAATATGAATTTTCTACATATATTTTTACATAACATAAGATTACATTACACGCAATATTAAAAAAAAACAATTTTAATTGAAAAAAAGACAAAAATTTAAGTTAAATAAAAAAAAAATAACAGTAAATTACAATTTCTTGTGTTTCCTCATGCTTTTTACACATGGCTTGCATAACTGCATTGCCTGACGCAAAACATTTCTGGCCTGTACTGGGTAAGCTCACAATGGAGTCTAAAATAATTAAGTAATAAAGTAAATTAAAATTTTACACTAAAAAATATGCATATGCATGTATTTGTGCTTTATACAAATTTTCATATCTTTTTCAGCTCAGCTTCCCGTGCGAGCCGTCAATATTATACCTCATAACAATTCGACGGTCCAAATAAATTTGCCCATTGTAGAGACCTAAATGTAAATATGTAATTTATATACTATGTACATAACATTATTAATAATAAAACGTTTTATTTTATGTAAAATTTAAAAAAAAATACATTGTAAGTACAAAATAGAAGCGGATTTTTTTACTTACGTATATATCCTGGTTGTCAGAACTGATTTTTTCATCCAAATCTTTCAGGTTTTGCACGTTCACTTATGTTTATTTATTAGTATCACTTTTATTTTATATTTAATTTATTGGTACCTTTAAAATTGAAATTTTTCCCAAAAGATACTTTTTTCTTAAAAAAACAAAAACTTTTAATTTGTATTTTTATATAATACAATGAAAACTAAATGACTTTAATGACAATAAAAACTTATTGCTTTGTATGTTATATTGTATATTAAAAAATTAAAAAAAAATAAAAACTTTATCCCTTTTGAACCATTTCATATCTGTCAATTTTGCGACAGTCTTTTTACAACTAGTAACATGACTATCTCAAAACGTTACTAGTTGTAACTTTAGCTGCAGGGTATCTGCTGGGTATTTAAAAATGTTAATATAAATTGTGTACAATTAAATGATTCTCTTTCCGATTTTGGTAAAGCGATTTGCGGAGTTCCCCAGGGCTCAATTCTAGCTCCTCACCTTTATAACATATTCATTTCTGATTTTCCTCATATTTTTTCAAATTCGGTTGGTATACTTTATGCGGATGATTCTCTAATTTACGCTCACCACGATTCACCATTGGAAGCGCTTAGATATGTGTCCGAACATTTAAATGTAATAAACGATTTTTATGATTTTTGGGGAATTAAACTAAATGCTTCAAAGAGTGAAGCAGTATGTTTAAGAAATGTGTCAGGAAAATGTCCGTACTTTGTAGTGCCTGAAAGTTAAAGGTTAAAGTTGTTTTTAAATGGAGTTGAAGTTCCTTTTAAAAGTAGCTTAAAAAATATCTTGGAGTTTATTTCAACAAACTTTTTAAATTTAACGAACACGCTAGAATCGTACTGAATAAAGTTTATAAAGTAAAGGGTTGCTTTGGCAGAGCTTTATTTAATAAGGTATTGCCTATTAAAACATTTATAAAACATGTCTAAGACCAGTATTATTATATGCATTTCCAGTTTGGTTTTCTATATCCCCCTCTTTAATGAAACAATTTGAAATATTTGAAAGAAAGGTGTTACCGTCTTGTATTGGTAAGAATTATATTTCTAGAACAAAAAGCTTCTCCAATAATGTAATTTATAAAGATTCAGGGGTTACACCTTTGAGTTTTTATTATTTTGACATTATAAGAAGTTATATAAATAGGTTATCTTCACGTGAAATAATTATATAAAGGAAATTGTTAACTCTCAAGCAAGCTATAATTGGACAAATACATCATATTTGTCTTCACTTGGTTTTCAAAACGAAAATATTGTTTTTGATTATTCCATTTCGTTGCCGGATTTTTTTAAAAGAACTTTCCCTGGCTCTCACAGGGGTTAACTATTCATTATTATTATTATTTTTTTTTTATTATTCTGATTTTGTTTTTAATTTCTTAGATTTAAGTTTATTTAGTGTAAGAGGTTTACTCTCAGGCTATGGTTAGCTCCGGGAGCAAAGGCGCCTTCTTTTTAATGTTTTTATAACTTTCTATATCTTTCTAATCTATTGCTAAGTTTGGTACTGTTAATTTAACACACATGTTTTTAAGACAATACATTAAAATCTTAAATGTTCTCTACTTAAATAATTTTGTAATGTATCTTTAATTATTTAAAAAAAAGGCTCAATAAATTTAATTGAAATTGAAATTGATATAAATTTCAAATAATTGGGCCTACCAATGATGTCTGCCGATGTTTAGTCACTCAATCAGGATATCTTAGTTAATGTATATTTAGATGTAATTGTTGTTTTTTTAATCTTCATTTTCATAGTTAGTTTGCATTTACTCACAACCAGTAATACAAAATAATGTTTATGTCAATTGTTATATGAATAAACGTGAATCAAAAATTATTCTTTTATTCGCTTAAACATTTTTTGATACGTTTTTTCATATAAAAACCGTTTTTATATTTAAAGTTTTAAATTTTTGTAAAAAAATATATATGGCAACGCTGACTGCAATGCATTCCGTTATAGATCATGCCATATAATTATGTCTGTATTTGTGTATAAAAAAAAACAACAAAAAATTTTAATCACGTTTTAATTTGCAGTTGCATTGCTAATTGCACATGGCCTTCGATAGCTCAGTTGGTAGAGCGTTGGACTGTAGATTGGATTATGTTTCCGCCTTACATCCGAGCTGTCTTGTTTGAGGGCGCCCCAAGTCATAGTCACACCCCCTGCCTGCTTACCTTACCATCGTAAAGACCGTTCAACAACTGTGTGTCTATGGCTTCGGTCAAACGAGACAGTTGGAAACATTTCTGGTATTTCCACACTCAAGAGTGGAAGATATCCAAAGGTCGCTGGTTCAAATCCAGCTCGAAGGTAGTGCTTTTTTATTTTTTTAACTCTCCACCTTTTTTATTTAATAAAAAACATTTTAAACATTTGGTTGCTAAATCGTGACGAGGTATTGAATTGAGGGATGTAATTTGAGTTATTGATTGTTAGAGGTTTAATAGTGCATTTCGCACCCCGGTGAGGAATCATGGTAATCATAAATCAATACAAGGCGGTATAACATTCGATGGTATCAACGTGCCTTTTGTTTATTTCATGAATTGTTTGGCACTAGTGCTGGATAATAAATTATATATTGGTTGCCATATAAGGAAAACTACAGCCTGGATAAACAGCGTATTATGGTCTTTGTATTGCTTTACTTCCCACTTATCCACAAATACAAGAATCAAATTGGCCCATTCCTTGCTTATGTCACTTATTACCTACTTAAATTGAGGTCTATAGTGATGTTCAGCCCCTTTAATATGCAAATGCACATGTGTTGAAACTTAGAATATTTGAATATGTTCAAAATAAAATTTTTAGGTACATTCTATCAAATCACTTTATTTAGCTATTCCCTTTTTCAAGATCAATGCAAAATATATAAGTAACTAATCATTCCCAAGATAAATATTTGACAGATCTTTTCTTATGAAAGTCGGCAGGTTCTACAATATATTACCAATTAAACTTAGAAGTCTTGTTTAATGCAACTCAGTTTTTAAAAGAAAACTATAGATTATATACAAGTACAGTAGTTTCGCGGTTTAACGAACCTCTATATTGTCAGGTCGTTTCATTCAACTGAAAAGTTCGTTAAGATTTGTTAAAAAACACAAGAGGTGTAATAGTTTTAATAATTTATTTAATTACAAAAATAATTTTTGCATATAATATTGCATTCAAAAAGAAAAATTTCATATCATTTCATCATTTAATAAGTAATAATTTTGTGTGTATGTTCTTCAAAAACTGATCTAGATAATCATAGATCATAGATCGCAAACCATTTCGGTGGTCATCGATGATTTTTATTTAATCTTTCAAAAACAATATTTTTCTTCTACCCATTTTAATGTTTACCCGACAAAATAATACGCAAAACTAACTACATATCGTCGAAAGAATTAAAGAACGCTGTAACTGACAAAACAAAAAAAAACCTGTATGAAAATAGAACAAAGACACTGATATTTTTTAAAATGCAGAAGGCGTATGAGAATTTCTTTTCATCATAGAAATCAGGAACCGGCATGAATTGACGTTTCTTTTTTTTCTCATAAAAATGATGCAAAAAAATGTATTTTCGATTTTTTGTCAGTTACAGTGTTCTTTCATTCTTGCGACGATATAGTAACTTGAAGAAAAAACATAGAAAAAGAGCTGAAAATAACGGTGAATTTGTTTTTATTCTCGATTGTTTTTGCTAATCTTGTTCTAAAAATATGTAACATTTGTTCTTTTTTAATATAAAATTTTTGTTTTATTTGTTCGTTAAACTGAATTCAAAAAATATTTTTTGTTCGCTATATAAGGTATTCAATAGAAAAAATGTATGTGTTCCTTAAACCACGAAACTAGGCTATAGCATAAGTGCATTTGAATTCAAATATACTTGTTTTTTTAAACATTCTCAGAGTAAAACCAAGTACAAAAGACGGTCAAAGCAAGCAAATGCAAAGTAAAGACAAAACAAATACAAGCTTTACTCTCTTTATACGTCTAGAGTCTAGACTCTAGAGTCTAGAGTATTTGTATTTACTCATTCTTAGTCACTATAAATAGAGTAAATCAAATAAAATTTTTTCCTTTGTACTCAAAATACTTGAAAATTTTTTATTTTACAAAGCGGGTACTTTAAATACTGATCATGTTTCTTTAAATGTCTTGAGGTATTTGTTTTTGCTTCTTGGTTACTTTTTATGTTATTTTTAATATTTTGTTTTACAAACAATTGTTGTAAAAATTAGTGAAAAGTTTGGAACCGAAATGTATTTTGTTTCATTTTTTGTTTATATTTTTTTGTGTAAGAGTATTACTTGTGAAATTAAAGAAAAATTAAGAAATGATATTTTCAAAATCGCTTTGAAAAAGGGACATACGAAAGTATGGAATATTATAAATAAGTATACTAAATTTCAGATACTATTTATAACCGAACCATTAATTTTTTTTCTAACCACACAAAAACCCACCCAGAATTGAATTTATATTAATCATTTAATTTTGTGTTAATAAAACAAATAATTAAACAAAAAAATTTCGTTTCAATAAAGTGTAAAACGTTCTAAGTTTTTATTTTTCATTGTTTTTTTACGCAACATTTGTATGTACAGATAATTATTTGATATGTTGATAATTTAATATACATACACACATACATTTCGAATCAAACAGAAATGACATTTCATGCAAGTACAATAAGACTTATTTAAAATACTCGAGTATTATACCAAATACTTTAAATACAACTTGTTTTTTGCTCCAAATACAATCTTGTCTTGATATTTACTTTGCTTACTACTTGCAGGAATTGAAATTTGTTTCATTTATTTAATACAAAAACAGTATTTATTGTATTTGTTACTTAAGTATAAGAGAACATTGTACTTGTATTTGCTAAAAGAAAGTAGAGTAAAACAAATTAACGAAAAAAAAGAGTGTATTTAAGTATTTGTTTTTTATACTTTTGCAAAAGCCTACACGAAACTACTGTAGTAACTTTTCGAAACTATAATAAACGGACAATTGTATTTATATTTGCTTAAGGTATTACAGGGCCATCAGAGGATAAATGTTATTTTCTTCCCACTTATATATCAAATTTTATTAGATAACTCAGTTATTTTAATTCTTACCGCATTTTGCCTATTTAGGCTTTTTTAAGCAAATAAATAAAAGAAATGAAAAAAGAACGCTTTAAAAAAGAAAATAAAAAAATATAATCTAATATAATAGATAATAATTTATAATATATGTATTTTTTTTTTAATAATTTTTTCCTAGAAAACGAGTGTCTTCGGGTTTAGTAATAAAAAACTAAATTGGTGCTAATTATTTTTTTTTCTTGCTGTTTATCGCAAAATTTTATAAGTTAACGCAATACCAAATTAAAAAAAATAATAGTCATTTTCAATTCATTTTAAAACCCGTTTTTATTTTGTACAAACAATAATATGGCAACACTTTGTAAAATGCATTTCGTTATAGGCCATGCAATATAACTATGCATTTGTATATAAAAAGAGGAAGAAAAATAACATTAAAAAATTTTTAATTTGCAGTTGCATGGCAAATTTCACATGGCCTTCGATAGCTCAGTTGGTAGAGCGGTGGACTGTAGATTAGATTATGTATGTTTCAGGTTTAACCTGAGACTGCCTTTGTTTAACCCGTTCACGTTGTTAACCCGTGCAGCCACGGCGTAATTCACAAAGAAAATCCTACTCTATACGCTTACTTTAATTCTCTCCCTCTCTATGTGTGTTTCAGCTGTGGTGCTCTGGGATGACAAGTTCGTGAAGGGTTTTACAAAGATATCCAAAGGTCGCTGGTTCAAATCCGGCTCGAAGGAATTGTTTTTAACATTTTTTTTATTATTTCTAATTGGTGTATTTTTTAAAAGCTTATTTGATAAATTTTTATGCTATACCTGTCAAATAAGCTGTTAATAACGCAATATTAGTTTTTTATAAATACTGCAGTTAAATTTTAATTTTAAATAATTTGAGTTTTAAGGAAATTTTATTAAATGACAACCACCACACGAGTGGACATACATATTACATAACAAAAGTTTTAACGAATTTGTTGAAGAACCTAAGTTTTATGAGTCTAATAGTGCCTTACTTATAAAGTAATACAAAAACAAAATTATAATAATAATATACATACATAAATCTGTAAAGATTTGACAAAACGTTTTCTTTCAAAATCAACAACTTTTCAGTAGAGCAAAAAAACAGTTAAAAAGGCTAATAGAAGTTATTACTTAGAAAATTAAAAAAAATTTTGAACTTTAATATTATACACAAATACTTAACGAACATTATGCGACCTTTTTTTATATTTCGGTTTTATTAAAAAAAAATACATACTTCTATTTTTCCCTACAATATGCAAATAATTAAAAAATAATAATAAAAATTAAATAAAATTTTTTATAGGCATTCAATTTTTCAAATAATTCTTAATTCTCTGAAAAAAGTCATTTTGTCAAAGTGAAATTGGAGGAAAGTCTGAAAGAGGTCGATTAGTCAACTGCATATCTTGCGTTCCAAAGGTCGTAGAAATACGGGGATTAGAGCAAAAGAAGGACAAAGAAATTCTATATTAACTATAAAAATCTTGGAAAATTGTCTTATTTCGAGAGAAGACGTTTTTTCAAAATTACATAGATATGTAATGGATGTAACTACACTTTGTATTTTTTTACAGGGGAAGCAAAAAACCCTAAATTCAAAAATTGTGTAAATCCTGAAAATTATATGATTTTCAGGATCGAGATATAAGAATTGGCAAATGAGTTTGTAGGTAAAGTTTTCATATAAATATGTATTATGTTGGTGGGTCTTCTAAAATTTTAAAATACACGCACTTGTAGTTACGTCCGTTTGAATTTCGTTAACAAAATCTCTATTTTTGATCGTAGGAATCTAAAATTTTGCACGAACCTGTATTTTGATAGAACAAATTACATATAATCAATAAAAAATTCAATTTCAAAATTTTGTGTAGTTACGTCCGTTTGCATTTAATATGACGATATGTATATATACATATGTATGTACAAACATATAAGTAGCTTAAGGAATTTTAATATTGGATAATGATCTTGATTTAAGAGCCCTTTTGGACATTTAATTTATTTAATTTAATTTATTTATTTTTTTTCAGTAAGCAACGTTGTACATACATATTTCGATTGTTGGAGAATTTTTCCAAACCATTTCAAAAGCAACTTTTGCTTATATTTTTCTAGTTTTCTAAGAAATGTTTTTTGTCCTAATTTCTTAGGGTTGAATTATACCAAATTGAATTATTGTTTATATTTCTAAAAACATTCAATTTCATGCCATTTAATAATATACGTCAACCGAAAAACAATATTATGTGCATACATGTGTATATAATACATGTGTATATAATCCAGCATCCTGTATTAAATATTGTAACTTCAACTATTTAAGTATAGAATTATGTTTCTTATAAACATAATCCTAAACTATCCAAATGATAAGCAAATACTTTTTTCAAGCTCAAGTCGAAATATTGATGATTAAATTGAAAATAAACTTGACCTTGAGCTTGAAAAAAGTATTTGCTTATCATTTGGATAATTTAGAAACAGGTCCAACAATTATATCAATTTTCTGATTTGATTCATAATCCTAAACATTAAATAACAAATGCAATGATTTGCAATACTTTTAGTAGGTATCAAATGTAATGACCTATTTTCATGAAATCAAAAAAAAAAAAAAAAATTGTAATAATAATGTAAGTTCGAACATATAAGAAATACGTAAGGATTTACGGCCCTATGTATAATGAAAAATTTGCAACTCGTTAGTATATGGGACAAAAAACTGGCACCGCTATAGACTGATATTAATAAAACCTTCCATAACCTCTATTTGATAACTAGTCAGATAATCCAAAAAATTAAATTCCTTGTACTTTTGGGTAATAATTTAAACGTATTGGAATTAAAAAATTAGCCACTGTGTACAACGACCTGCAAAGTTTTTAGTATACATAAGGCTGTAAGACTCTTGGTGTAGCACAAATAAAGAAAAGTCCTTTAGTCTCTTGGATTGAAAGAAATTCAATGATCAATAGCACTTTTGATCATTATACAAAAATCATAATTTCTGTCCGAATATTAGTGCCAACGAAGTATGATAAGAGCTGTTTGTTAAATAAATTCAATTCCCACTATATTCAATCCAAAAATGGCAATGAGAACTGTCTTGATGTTAAATAGTAAGCGCTCTAGAGGTATAATAAAACTATTACTACTAATTGCTTAAATATTAATATAAACAATTTTTATTGCTTGAAATTATTTATTCAAAGGTACATATGTACGTCAGCAATTATTTTTATTGTGATAAATACATAGTGTAATATTTAAATATATTTTAAATTTTATTTTATTTCTTAAACAAATAACAGAGATATAAAAGTGAGAGAAAACAACGAAAGGCATCAGTGTGATTAGATTTTAATTAAGATTTAAATTAAAGCCAAAACACATTCAAAATAAGGCTAAAAAAAAAACTAAACTTTTGTACTGTTTCCCAGCAAACGGCTGCATAAATTACAACACTTTTTCAGAGTTACGCCACAGCTACTCACAGCACCGACCCAGCAGAAAATTTTTCAAATTTGGAAGCAATAAATAAAATTGTAAGCAATAATGGAAGCATTAATTTTTTATTCATACATTAAAGCTTCCAAAGATGCTATAGGATAAGGTATTATTTTTGATTTTTTGTACTACTTGCTGACTGGTTGCAATAGATTTTGCATTTCTATTGCATTTTAGCGGCTCATTTCATATAAAAATCATGCATTATTGATGCGCACTAGCAAGTGATTTTTTACAATTTCTCTCTAACAAAATAACTTACTGGTAAGCACTACTATCTGCTGATTATTTACAAATTCTGATATATTAGAAATGTTTTTGTCCTGATTTCGTTATATGAACAAAACCTGTATCAAAAATTATCCTTTAATTAGCTTCAAAGTTTTTTCGGACTTCATTTTTGAGACATTTTTTTTCATATAAAAACCGTTTTTATATTTGATTTTGTCAATTTTTGTTTAAAAAAAATATATATGGCAACCCTGACTGTAATGCATTCCGTTATAGATCATGTAATATAATTATGTTTGTATTTGTGTATAAAAAAGAACAACAAAAAACTTTAATCACATTTTAATTTGCAGTTGCATTGCTAACTACACATGGCCTTCGATAGCTCAGTTGGTAGAGCGTTGGACTGTAGACTGGATTATGTTTCCGCCTAACATCCGAACTGTCTTGTTTTAGGGCGTCAAGTCTTGGATTAACGAACAGAAAAGAAACAATGGACACTTATCGTTATTTCAAAAACAAGACAAATTGGAAACATTTCTGGTATTTCCACACTCAAGATTGGAAGATATCCAAAGGTCGCTGGTTCAAATCCAGCTCGAAGGAATTTCTTTTTATATTTTTTTTTTTCTTCAACTCCACTTTGAAAATTGCACACCATAATGGGCAAAGTAGATAAAAAACACTTTTAAAACATTTTGTTACTAAACCGTGTATTTTAAATAGTAGCATTTAATTAGAGTGCTGGATTGTTAAGGGTCTAATAGTTCATTTTGTTATAAAGTCATTCGCAAGAAACAATGTTTTTTGTTTCGTAATACGGGGTGATCTTTATTTATAAAAATAATTTTGCTCCATTAGTTTACATACGAATATTAGGCATCTACTCCAACTGGTTGGATATTATGAAGGTAATAAACGTTCATAAATTAATTGCAATAAACTATATTTCTTAGTAAGCAACTCTGATCAATAAATATTTGTTCATATTTAGATATTTAGAGAATTTTTATAAATTATTTCAAACACAATTTTTGCTTAAATTTTCCTTGTCTTTTACCCAGCAGAAAATTTTTATTATTTGGAAACAATAAATAAAGTTGTAAGCAATATTGGAGGCATTATATGGTTTTTCACATCTTAAAGCTTCCAAATATGCTACAGGATAAGGTATTATTTTTAATTTTTTGTACTACTTGCTGACTGGTTGCAATAGATTTTGCATTTCTATTGTATTTTAGCAGCTCATTTCATACAAAAATCATGTATTAGTGATGCGCACTAGCAAGTGATTTTTTATAATTTCTCCCTAACAAAATAACTTACTGGTGGGTATTTACAAATGCTGGCATATTAATTAATGTTCCTGTTCTCATTTCGTAGAGTTGATTTGATTTCGTTCCATTTGATAATATACGTCACACATCGTCGTGCGGCATTTTTTAAATCTCGAGTTAATGATGCTAATTCAGGTTTTTGACACCAAAATTTTTAAAATCTGCATTCCGTTTTCGGCTATTTATCTCCGAAACTTGACGAGATATCCTAAAACGGATTACAGATTTGAAAAATTTGGGGTCTTAAACCTAAAGTGGCATCATTAACTCAAGATATATAAAAAATATGAAATGGCGGATAGAGCACTTAAACTCCCGCACGACGACATACTATTTATTACTTGCTCCACCCCAGCATTCTTTCTATCAAATTTTAAGATTTTTTTTCAACTATTGCTATATTAAGTGCGGAGAAAATTACCCTATAAAGTTCATACTTATATATTAGCACCGAGTGTCTACATAACAATAGAAATTATCTCCATCCAAATTTTAATTGACTGGGCTTACTAGTTTCGTCTGCGCAATGTTTACAGTCTGTTCGTTTCTTTATATGTGAAACAGCAACAAAAACACTCAAATTTGTTAGTGTTTTTCATGTAAAAAGATGAACGTCTTAAACCATTCGTCTTCTATGAACAGGCTGTTAGTCACTCTAACAGGCCTTCTAAGTATTTTAATTTATTGTTCATTTTCAAAGTACCTTGCATTTCCTTACAACCCGTAACGCAAAATAATGTTTATGTCAATTGTTATATGAACAAAGGTGTATCAAAAATTAATCTTTTACAGTGCGAGCTCGATTTTCGCAACCCCCGATTAACGCAACACCCCGATTAGCGTAACAGGCAAATTTTTTACATTAAAGTCTTTATAAGTACAACGATTTTCAAAAATTAGTCTCAATAAGTGCAACACTATTTTTTTTTAATATATTTACAATGATTTCTGTTTGTATTTCTTGTTCAGAAACGTAGTTTTATAAAAGTAATAATATTTAATCAAAGAATCCCATTTCAATAGCATTTCTCCCACGTTAGTGCTGTCGCAAACACGTTTTAAAACACAAATACAAACGCATCAGTTTTCTGTTTTGCACTTTTTAAATCAAAAAATTGCTCGCTACGCCAATGTTTCAGCAAGAAGATTGTTTTTTAACATTTAATAATTAATTTCTTTCCTTTTATTAAAAATGGAGTATTTTCAGGTACAATAAAAAGTGGTCGATAATTGCAACTTTTTCGGTAATTGCAACAGGCCAGATTTTTTCAAGTTGCGAAAATCGAGCTCGCACTGCATTTGCTTAAACATTTTTGAGACGTTTTTTTCATATAAAAACCGTTTTTATATTTGAAGTTTTAAATTTTTGTAAAAAAAATATATATGGCAACGCTGAGTACAATGCATTCCGTTATAGATCATACCATATAAATATGTCTGTATTTGTGTATAAAAAAGAACAACAAAAAATTTTAATCACGTTTTAATTTGCAGTTGCATTGCTAAATGCACATGGCCTTCGATAGCTCAGTTGGTAGAGCGTTGGACTGTAGACTGGATTATGTTTCCGCCTAACATCCGAACTGTCTTGTTTGAAGGCGGCGCAAGTCATAGTGACACACCCCTTTGAAAGCTTTAATTAGTTTTAAGTTCATCTCCTCATCGTGTTACTATGGCTTGATTCAAACGAGACAGTTGGAAACATTTCTGGTATTTCCACACTCAAGAGCGGAAGATATCCAAAGGTCGCTGGTTCAAATCCAGCTCGAAGGAATTTCTTTTTCTATTTTTTTAATTCTTCAACTCTGCTTTGAAAATTGCACACCATAATGGGAAAAGTAGATAAAAAAATTTTAAAACATTTTGTTACTAAACCGTGTATTTTAAATAGTAACATTTAATTAGAGAGCTGGATTGTTAAGGGTCTAATAGTTCATTTTGTTATAAAGTCATTCGCAAGAAACAATGTTTTTTTTTGTTTCGTAATGATCTTTATTTATAAAAATACTTTTGCTCCATTAGTTTACATACGAATATTAGGCATCTACTCTAACTGGTTGGATATTATGAAGGTAATAAACGTTCATAAATTAATTGCAATAAACTATATGTCTTAGTAAGCAACTCTGATCAAAAAATATTTGTTCATATTTGGATATTTAGAGAATTTTTCTAAATCATTTTAAACACAACTTCTGCTTAAAGTTTTCTTGTCTTCTATTTATTTACAAATGCTGATATACTTAAAAATGTTTTTTGTCCAAATTTCTTAGAGTTAAGTTATGCCATTAAAAACATTCGATTTCGTTCCATTCGATAATATGTATATTATTAAGTTATCAAACTTCAACTATTGCTATACTACGTGTGGAGAAAATTCCCTGATAATGTATATTGGCACCCAGGGTCTACATAATAAAAGAAACAGTCTTTCTGTATCAATAAGCTTAGTTGACCTTATTATAGAGTAAAGTACATATAAACTTTTTGTTAAGCTTCAGGTCAATTAAAATAATAATTATTTCTAAATTTCAATTGAACGGGCCTACCAGTTTCTTCTGGGCGATGTTCAGTCACACAATCAAGACATCTTCGTTGATGTTTATTCAGTTAATATTTTTTTAATCTTCAATTTAATTTAATGCTCATTTTTATAATTACTTTGCATTTACTCACAACAAGTAATACAAAATAATGTTTATGTTAATTGTTATATGAATAAACGTGAACCAACGTTTTTTCATACAAAACTCAAATTTATATTTGAAGTATTATATTTTTGTAAAAAAACATATTTGGCAACTCTGACTGCAATGCATTCCGTTATAGATCAAGCAATATAATTATGTTTGTATTTGTCTATAAAGAAGAACAACAAAAAACTTAAATCACGTATTAAGTACCAGTTACATTGCTAATCGCACATGGCCTTCGATAGCTCAGCTGGTAGAGCGTTGGACTGTAGATTCGATTATGTTTCCGCCTTACATCTTTACTGTCTTGTTTGAAGGTGCCCCAGGTCATGGTCACACAACCCCCCAACTGGCAAAAGCAATAAGGAAAAGAACTAAAATCACACTGTATAACTTAACATCTTTAACATCAATCAGTGTTCAATTGAAATGGGTCCACTGTGTTACTATGGCTTCGGTCAAACAAGACAGTTGGAAACATTTCTGGTATTTCCACACTCAAGAGTGGAAGATATCCAAAGGACGCTGGTTCAAATCCAGCTCGAAGGAAGTGTTTTTTTCTGTATTTTTTTTTTTATTCATATAGGGAAAATTAGATAAAAACAGCTTTTTAATCATTTGGTTGGTAAATCGTGGTGTTTGAATTGTAGCATTTAATTAGAGTGCTAAAAACAATTTTTTTTTGTTTCGTAATACGGGGTGATGATCTTTATTTATAAAAATACTTTGCGCCAGTCTCAAGATTAATCGGTTCATTGTGGCTGGACGACGCAAGGAGACAGTTGGAAACATATCTGGTATTTCCACATTCAAGAGTGGAGATATCCAAAGGACGCTGGTTCAAATCCAGCTCGAAGGAAGTGTTTTTTTGTTTTTTTGAATTCAAAATTATTTTTTTACTTTTTTATAATAAAAAAATATTTTTGTATTATTTTCCTTGACCTTTTTATTAATTTTATTATTAGATAAATTATTTGAGCTTAAGGTCGAATAAATATTTATATTATTTATTTTACGATATTTCGCTACTTCCTTGCGTAGCATCATCAGGAATATATGAAATAAAATAATAATATAAATAAAATAATAATAATAATTTATCTAATAATAAAAAAATATTATTGAAAATTGATAGAAAATAGAAAAGAAGAAAAGAAATTTGCTTTTACAACAGATTGACAAAATCAATAAACACTAATACATACATATATAGTACATATCGTCATATTAAATGCAAACGGACGTAACTACACAAAATTTCGCAATTGAATTTTTTATTGACTATAATTTGTTTTATCAAAATACATGTTTGTGCAAAATTTTAAATTCCTACGATCAAAAATGGCAATTTTGTTAACGAAAATCAAACGGACATAACTGCAAGTGCGTGTATTTCTAAATGCAAGAAGGTATAACTACATACATATTTATATGAAAACCCTACATACATACTTATTTGTTGTATATAATGTCAATCCTTATATCTCGATCCTGAAAATCATATAATTTTCATTATTTACAAAATTTTTAATTTTAAGGTTTTTTGCTTCTCCTGTAAAAAAAAAAACAAAGTGTAGTTACGTGCTTTTTCATTTAATATGACGATATGTACGTATACATATATAAATAAGGAAAATGAACAAAAAATTTCAGTATAGGATTTCTTAAAAAGTTCGAGCTAAATAGTACACGTTTGGCCATGAATATGTACAAAACATGAAGAACTCTGATGAGACTACCGTAGCTGGGGTCGACATCACGGACATCATATTCTCTTTTGATTATCAAAAAAAAAAAATTCATTACAAAAAAATCTAAATTTGTTATAGAATTTAAATTTGATCTCTAAAGGCCGTGATACACTATCCTATCGGTTCGTACGCTAAAAAAATCGTGTGTGTTAAAAAAGTATACCAGTGTGGCATAAAAATGCTTCTGTACCACAGATCTTTTGAAAAAATTCATAAACATATTTTTCCCCATGCGATCAGGGTTGCATTTTATAAGATGTTAGGAAAAAGCAACTCCGCATATGCTTTGCATCTGATTTTGTGTGATGCTGTGGCACTAATGTTGCCATTTTCATGCGACTTTTGAAAGTGTGACAGATAATCGATAAGATTGTCTTGTGAATGAATCGTACGACTGTGTATGATAGTGTATCATGGCCTTAAGTAATTAAAGAGTTTCTGACGGAATAAAGTTATAAAGTAATTGTTACCATATTTTATTTATTGTTACTTTTACTCTATAAGAACAGCTTTTATTTTTAAAGTTGTCAGCTTATTGAAAAAACATATGGCAACGTTTTCTACAATACTTCCCGTTATAGATCATACGAGTACAATATTATTATGAATTTATATACATATAAAGAAAACAACAAAAAGCTTTAAATTTGCAGTTGCATTGCTAATTGCACATGGCCTTCGATAGCTCAGTTGGTAGAGCGTTGGACTGTAGATTAGGTTGGTTAACTCTCCTCTTTATAATCAAACTGCCTTGTTTGTTGTGTTAATAGCAGTAGAGCCCCGCAAGTCATAGTAACACGGCCGACCCTCATCTATACTTTATCCTCTATCTCTATATTCGTAATATAACTTTCTTTCATTGTTTGTTTCTATGGCATTGTTATGTCCACAAACTTGACAGTTTGAAACCTTCTTAATATCCTCCTCGCTCAAGGGTGTCACATACATACATATATGATTATATACAACAACAGCTTCGTATACACCTATGTATTGTATAACACCTTTGGGTAATGAAGATATCCAAAGGTCGCTGGTTCAAATCCAGCTCGAAGGAATTGAATTTTTACTTTTTTTTTGATTCTTTTTAAGAAATCCTATACTGAAATTTTTTGTTCTTAAATAATAAATGTCGAAGAACCAGAATTAAAACTTAAACTCCACTTTAAAAAAAAACTTTACTAAATGGTTACCACCACCATAGTGATACAAATAAATAAAAAACATTTGAAACATTTTGTTGGTAAATCGTAACTTTTCAGTTGAAGGACGAAATTTGTGTTTTTTGGTTGTTAAGGGTTTAATTGTGCCTTTAAATATAAAGTGACCCGTTGACGATCTTTATTTATGAAAATACTTTTACTCCATTGCTTTGTATACAAATATTAGTCTTCTACTTCAACTGGTTAGAGGATAATGAATTTTCATAATTTAATTGCACTAGACCACATGCACACTTTAAGGTAACTTCAGTTAGGACCTGCAATGATTTCAAAATGGCACCTTATGCTAATTGTAGTTGATCAAGTTTCCCGATTAACTGGCCATTTGACCTACCTACCTAGACCATATACATATAGATATTAATAAATAACTCAATATACATACATACATACTTATGTATGTACGTATGAAACAGATTTTTATATATAATTCGGAGGAACAAATTTATTTAAAAATGTTAATGGTAATATTATGTGTTTTATAAAATTTATTTACTTAATCTAATATATTATGTCTATTCACAATTGCTACTGTACATACATATATGTATGTATATATAATATATACACATACATATATATATCACTGTATTAAATTTTAACCAAAGATTCATATGCTATACATAAAAATTTGAGCAATATAAGCCTAAAAATTTCAAAATAACACAACGCAGTAGCATAAGGATTAACCCTATAGCGCCACTTCGCCAGCCGTTATTTTAGTTGGTAATGGAATGTCGTTTTTATTGTTCTGAAAAAAAAAATAAATAAATAAATAAATCCTGATAGACATATGTGCCCATAATTATGAAACTGGTCTAAGTCAAAATTTAAAAAAAATTAGTTTATCAGTTATATCATAACACATTATTTTAAACTAAATTTGTGCAATGTAATTTTTACGAAATTGTCAAAAATGAAAAATTAGATAGTGGTTGTAATTTCAACATTATATGGAATTCATTTAGTGTTGATTATGAAAGTGGTCTAAGTAAAAAATTCTTTAGATGATTCTAAATTTCACGTTTTGGATCTTTCACCTAAAAGAGGAAGACCCAAAATATACGGAAATTCTAAATTACTTTGATTATACAACACCATTAGACCAGTATCGGAAGAAAAACATAAAGATATTATGAGTTTACTATCGTACATCCCTTCAGTTTTTCAGGAACATTTTAAGAATCTTAAATACTCGAAATAATGATAAAAATGGATTACTGTTTAAAAATAATTAATAAATGTTCAGGAATTATTTCAATCAAATTATTGTTTTAAATAAAACTCAGTTCTTTATAGCTTTAAGTCATTTATAGCACATTCAGTTAATTTCGAAAGTGGTCTAAGTCAATTCAAACTTTAAAAACAATATTATCGTATGAAATTCACACGAAATTTCATATTCATAATAAATTTCCATCAATTAAGACCAATAAAATTATAAATTAAAATGTCGCATAAGGTAAAAATATTTTTTATTTTATTAAAATGCAATTCATTAAATATCTTGAAAAAAGAAAAATATATGACTTAGACCACTTTCATAATTATGGGCACATATGTACGTATGAAAACAATCAAACGAATAATATTTTCCATTAAACTAAAAGAGAAGTGGTTCAAAAGGAATGTAATTTTCAAGACTTCTGAATCATTAAATTTAAATTTTTTTTATTCCAATAAACAAAAGACATGAAAAGTAAGCTATCAAGATATGTGATATACAGTGATAATCAATGAAAACGAATTAAAATTGTTACGTATACAAGAACACATTAAAAAATGTCGTACATTATTGATTATTTTGATTCATTTACTTCAAATGAGAACAATTCCTCTAAGTTCTTACACAAGCATATGATCTTGAATAACACGCTGATGGTTAAATGACACACGCATGCCTCATCTAAATTGAACAACTTCGTTGTGTATTGAATGCATGAATTCATTACATGTTTATCATAGATATACTTAATATATTGCTGGGAAATTATATATACGACGTCGTGTTTTTACTTTTCTTTTGTTAAAAATCCGTTTATATGTACGATAATTTTCAGTTGAAGTTATTTTAAGGTAATGAATAAGCATACATTACAACTCTATGGCAGGGCTACGGCCTAGCTTCTAACAGTACTCATGTTGTGTGTGTTAACTTTTATCCATGAGTGCCGGGACCTACAGTTTTAAAGTCGACTCCGAACGACAGATTTAAAAAGCTTTTTCATGGTAATCAATTACTTTCAGAGCTTTGGCTTAAACACTGCTGAGAGGTAGTCTCCGAGAAAAATAATTTTTTCATATTTCTTTTTTTCAAGATATCAGAGCTGAGATTTGAACCCGTTTCAATGAATAAACAATGAATATATAAAAAAACACGAGCTATGGTTTTTTCTTTGTACCCTTTGCCGTCAAAGAAAAAGGGATGTCGAAAATGCGCACTGAAAAAACGTCTAAGTAAACTACATAACAAACCTTTTTCTTTTTTTTATTTAAAAGAGTCTTTCGAAATATTCTAGCATTTACATTATCCATCTCAAATCGTTGGTTTTTTATGTTTTTTTTTATTCTTTTTTTTCCATAATCTCTTTCATCTAAAGCAAGTGCAAATGAGGTAGAAAGACAAATAATTTGTAAATCTACATGCTTTCTTCGCCAACACAAAAAACAACTTCTGCATTTAAAGCACGAAAGAAATTACAACGTCTGAATACACGGTAAGTGAATAATAAATACACTGTTAATTGATACATGACATATCATATGCCAACCGTATTGTTGAACCTTTTTAAATGAATCTTAAAATTAATTACAAAATGTTTACCTTCATTTTGAAATCATCTTCAATGTAACGAAAGTGTTTTCGTATACAAGGTGCCAGTAAACTGGGATCAATTTTATGCGGATCATTGCCACCAAAGATAAGAGTGCATATAATGGCAATGCCAATAGTTAAGACTGCACCCAGGCATGTATACCACATATAAGAAATGCGATACAAAGGAAAGATGTCACTAAAAGATGCATTAAGAAAATTACAACTTTTAATAAATACCTAAAAATGTATAAAAAGAAACTTACTCTGCGGTTTCATAACTTAGTGTAGCATTAGCAGCTGACATTAAAGGCGAATCAAAACGATAATCACAATGTTCAACAGTTAAGGGTTTGGTTTGATATTTAACAGCACCAGATGCAATGGCCCATTGGGCATTTAGGCTAATCCAAGACATGCCAATAACACCCATTACGCCACCAATTAGAGAACTCTACAAAATATTAATTATTTAAGTGTATGAATTGAGCTAATATAGGCAATATTTACATTGCCATTAATCCAAGGCATAAAAATTCCCATAGTAAATATACCAAATAGGGGACCATTTGTTATAGCCTCTAAACTCATGGTCAGTTGTAGTACAGTGCCCATATGTTCAACAACATAAACAAGGGCAACACATAATGCACCTATAAACACCACTACTAAACGCATAATCCAATTAATGGCTACCTCCGATAAGGATCCTCTAACAAAAGGTTTAACAAAATCCTCCAGTACCACAGCAGACATGGAATTCAAGCAGGTTGACAAAGAACTTAAAGCAGCACTAAATACACCTGCTATGAATAAACCCGTTAAACCTGGTAGTTCACCTAATGTTTTCATTACAAACAACGGCAGCAATTGATCTCTCGCCTTAGCCAACTAAAAACAGTGCAATTATAATATTAACTTTTAATATTAATTTTTTATAAGACTTTTACAAGTACATATCGTCGATGGAATTAAAGAACGCTGTAACTGAAAAAACCTTAAATGTTCACCAGAGATAAAAAACTTTCATAAAAGTAGAACAAATACACTGGTAGTTTTCATTTCGCAGACGGCGTAAGTGAACTTATTTTCATCGTAGAGATCTGGGACCGGGACCAATCGACGCGTATTTTTTTTTCTGATAAAAATGATGCAAAAAACGTATTTTCGATTTTTTGTCAGTTACAGCGTTCTTTAATTCCATTGACGATATATGTATACCTTGGTGGTTAGCGGATCACAATCTTTGTAGGTTGCATATATCAAGAGACCATTGTAACTGCATAGGGCCATAAGAATTAGCACACCCACACAAAAACAAGCCAAAGCCTTACGAGCTGCACTCAAAGTAGGCAAAGCTAAATATCTTTGTATCATATTCTGTGAAACAGCATTTGTTTGGGTCCAATAAAATACTCCACCAATTAATTGTGACCACAAAGTATGTCTTACTGTAGGATTTATGCTTAAACTGTAATTAAAAAAACATATACGGCTGTATTCATAAAATAATATTATAGGTTTATCAAGGCTTTATTTAACAAGTATGGCCTAGAACTTTGTCAAATGAGCCTTCCATAAACGTATAATATTTTTTTTATGCATAAAGCAAATAATATTTAACCTAATGCATAAGTTTTATTTAGATGTTTAACCTTACTCAGGCATTTCTAGTCTATCCGAATCCCAAGCTTCTTTGAAAACCGTCGTAGCGCCACCAATATCTAGACTACCTTTAAAAGCTACCAATAACAAAGCGCCCACCATAGAAACTGTTTGCACTACATCAGTCCAGACGACAGCTTTAAGACCACCCTAGATAAGTGTAATATTAATAAATTAACTACAATACATCTCTGGTCTTTTTTATAATATTTTTGCAACTTACCAAACTTGTGTAGAATACACAAATTATGCATACAATAGGTGTGATAGTGTGCACAGCCACACCAGTTACCTGGTTGAAGGCCAATGCTGGCACATAAATTACAATCGGCAAATAACCAATCTGTCATGTAAAAAAGTTTTTATTTTTATTAGTTTTTAAAAACGAAAAAAACTTACATGCTCTTTATAATTTTTTTTTTTTTTGTGTTTTTACTTACATTCATAATGGTGAACATAACGGAGCCAAACATGCGTAATCTACGATCGAAACGACTTTCAAGGTACTGCAAAAATTAAAATATTGGAAAATAAAGTCTAATGAGTTTTTGATTATTTTAAAATATTTTATTTTTGCATATAAAAGTGTGATTTTTATTTTTTTCTTATTTTATATATACGGCCCTAATACTATACTCGTTGTATTATTAACGGAATAATTAAGCTTTTTTTTTCTTGGTTTTTAATATGTAAAAAATAAAAATTTGCGGTTTTTCTAAATTATAAATAAAAAATAGGATGGGGGGACCTCCACCCAAGAAGTCCTTCTTCAAGAAACCGCTCAATGACATTTCCAGTCTCAGTTTCTCTCAAGCGTGAAGGTATAACTTGGCAGAAACTTGTCTCATCAACAAAGAAAAGGCGCATAATACATACTATATATGTATGTACACATCTATGAAAAAAAACTATCTTTCTTCGAATTCCAATACAATGCACTACCAGAGTAGAAGCAAAGACTATAAATATATAAAGATGTTACACTCCCTACATTTTTATTTGAAAAAAATTTTGTTCATATTTTGAAGCGGGGGACAAGTATGTGGTCAGCAGAAAAAAAAACAATTCTCATTTTTTGCAAATGTTAATCATGAGAGCATATCTCTCAACAACAAAATCATACATGCATGCATACATATTTACAATATACATTTGGGAATTCAAATATAAAAACAAAATAAAAGAAACTGTTTTTACACATACATATGTACATATTAATATCATACATTAACCTTTAATTAGGCGCATTTAGAAAAGCATATAATTAGTCGTATGGTGTCCCAGAGTTTACTGAAAGTGTAAAGAAAAATGAGTATGTTTTGTTAAATTTTCAGTTATTTATTTTAATAATACATAAAAAACAAATAAATACAACATATTTTTCGTTTAAAAACAAATCCACCAACATTTGTTTAATTTTAATATTTCCTGACCCCAGGCGCCTAATTAAAGGTTAACAACGCAATCATATATGCGTATGCGTGTGTGTATTTATAATGCACATTGCCAAATCAAATAAAATAAATAATTTTTTTAAGAACACTTGGTTTCGTAAAAAATAAACGCGCACTTAACCTAAGCCAAAGTCAATGTGATCGACTGTGCAATAGTAGGAGAAGAATACGTGATTTATTGTTGCACACATGGAATTATGTTGATCTGCACCGAACTATAACGTTATTATCTTCGAAGAATTCTCTTATTACTTACAACATATGAAATTAAAATAAAAAAACATTTTTTTCTTTCTTTGGCTATTATTTATTTTATTTGTATACCGCTGACATATTTAATGTTCCAAAATTTTAATCTTTTCGGTACTCGCTGATTTGAATTTATATGTTTATATTTTATAAACAAATTTACTAACATTTTTCAATTTTAATTTTTCCTGAACCCAGTCGTCTAATTAAAGGTTAACAACGCAATCATATATGCGTATATGTGTATACGTGTGTGTATTCATAATGCAAATTGGCAAATCAAAAAATGCGCAACTAACGTAAGCCAAAGTCAATCTGATCGACTGTGTACTTGTACGCCAAGAATATGTGCTTTATTGTTGCAGACATAGAATTATGTTGATTTGCACCGAATTATGATGTTATTGTCTTTGAAGAATTCTCTTATATACTTACAATATGTGAAATTAAAATAAAAAAACAGTTTTTCATTCTTTGGTTATTAATTGTTTTATTTGTATACCGCTGACATATCGTCGCCCCGAAGTTATCAAATTTTGCACATGATCATGTGATGTTTTTACCTATTGAGTTTAAAACAATCTTACAAGGTACAGAAAGATCTGAAGACATATATATATATATATATATATGTACTTATGAACATATAATGAAAATGAGATATATTAATGAAGATCCCGTTTGTTTTACATCCACCAATGTGCCAATAGAATTTACATACATACATACATAATTGGCCATTACACCCTGTTTCAGGATTACGGCCTAGCTTCTCGCAGCACTCATGTTGTGTGTGCCAATTTTTATACATGAGTACCATGAGCTAGAATGAACATTTAGCCGATATTTTGCTGAATATATAGCACAGCAAATAACTTACGTTAAATTTCGTTTGGATATAATTAAACCGTCAACAATTTTGTCATTTCCTTCCGAAATGTTTGTTCACACAATAAATTAAGAAAATGAATCGGACTTTAGTAATTTGTGTGCTCCATCGGACTTATTTTTCGAAGTTTGCACAATTTATATAAAAGTCTTCGAAAAAATATTTTTGGAAAACAAACTTATGAAAAACATAAAAAGATTTATTATTGATCAATGCGTAGATTGTACCAAAAATACTGTTTATTCCTTTCGGTTTGAGGATAACAACGTTTGTTACAACCATAGAATGAAGATGCTAAATTTACTTGTGCTTATATTATTATGAAATCATTTGACATGGGAAACATATAAATACAAATCAGCGAGTACCAAAAAGGTTAAAATTTTGGAACATTAAATATGTCAGCGATATACAAATAAAATAAACAATAACCAAAGAAAGAAAAACTGTTTTTTATTTTAATTTCACGTGTTGTAAGTATACTTATTAAAGAATTCCTCAAAAATAATAACATTATAATTCGGTACAAATCAACATAATTCCATGTGTGCAACAAAAAAGCACATATTCTTGCCGTACAATTACACAGTCGATCACATTGACTTTGGCTTAGGTTAGTTGCGCGTTAATTTATACGAAAATAAGTGTTCTTCAAAAAATTATTTATTTTATTTGATTTGGCAATGTGCAATATAAATGCACACACGTTTACACATGTATGGAGATATGATGTATATTGTAAATACACACACGTATTCATGCATATATGATTTCGTTGTTAATATATTTATATGTTTGTATTAATATAAATATGCTCTCTTCTCTGTATAAAACCGGTTTCTTTTAGTTTGTTTTTATATTTTTTATACGTTGGTAATACACACATGTACACACATGAGAGATGAAAATAAGTTCTCTAAGAAGAATAAGCTCTCTTTTAGTTTTGTTTTTGTAAGTGGAAGTAGCGCTACGGCCATCACTAAAATTTGGAGCTAGCAGTTCATTGTATGGCAGTGTGACATCTTTATATATTTATAGTCTTTGCTTGGAGACAACTCGACTAAATTTACATACATGCATGCATACCTACACTAACTTTATAAACTATTTTACTCTCTTTTTGTGATATGATATTAGACAACAACAACAACAATATTAGTGAGTATAAAAATGTATGCTCGTGTAAATTTATAATAAACATTTATTTTGAAAAGAGGCGCTGTGATTGTTTTCTTTTTTTTTGATAACTTGTTTTCATTCATGAAATCAAATGTGACAGTTTAGAAAATAATAGAAAAAATAAAAGAAAACACAAATAAATAAAATTAATTCACTTAAGCTAATTATAACAATTTGTTTAAAGAGAAAACTGTTTAGTGAAGAATAGACAGACGAATGAAATTTACATGAAAAAACAAAAACCAAAAAATTTTGTAAATCAAAAGGCGCCACTGTGTACAAGTGAAAACTCGTGTTATTAAGTATTTCGATCATTTGGCATTGTTATTGTAATTACAGGCTCTTTAATAAATTAAATAAATAAATTTATGGCAAATCATTGCCAGAGTCAATGCCAATTTCAGGATCAAATAAATAAAAAACACACAGTGGTACAAGGTATTGAAAGTTCATTGTTTTATATACATACATTGAAAATATAAAATGTACTCGTAGATAATATACATATATTTTTTCTTTATTCTTAACTAGCTGACCTGACAGACTGTGTCCTGTTCAAATTAGAAACAAAAGGTTTGCGTTCGATTTTTAAAATGCGTTAAAGAGGGAAAAAACTATTTTTAAATTAAAATTTTATTCATATATGTACATGTATGTAGGTTTGGGGTATGTTTGATTTACATATGATTTGAAAATACATACTCGTATTCTATTTACATTTTAGTTAATAAAATCAATATTCAGGTAACCAGTACTAAAATAAATAAAACTTATTTGATTGCTTTGCTAAAGATAAAGCCCTACGGTTAAATTAAGAAATTTCAATAACATAACAATTTTCTTAAAATAACTGAAAACTTAAATTAGAAAAAAGAAAAAGAAATTAGCTAAATCGGTGCAATTGTTTTCCGATTTTTAGATAAATAGAAAAAAGTAGGCGTGGAAAATCTTTCTATTGATGAAAACTTTAAATGGATTAATACATACATAGTATGTATGTATTATTTACCCAGTTGGCTCTGTCTTAAGAACATCCTTAAGGATGGACTATGGACTATAGGCTATGGACTATAGACTATGGACTATAGACTATGGACTATAGACTATCCTGCATGACACATACATGAGAGGCCAAGCAATTCATCAACGACATTTTCAAACAAATGTACTTAAAATCATGGGCGACTGGCTGAGCAATAAATATCTATTTATCACCGGCAGCCTCAATGAAATAGATCACAAACTGTAGTGCAGGAATACCTCCGTAAGCACACATGTCTTAAAGACATCCTTGACAATAATGTCCTGTACGGCTATTGTACCAACTGGGTACTTATTTATATATGTATGTATGTATGTAGTATATATGGAATACATACATATATAAATTTATAATTACTTTTTATATAAAAGGACGATCATAAAATTAAAACGAATAAATTAGACCAAATCGTCAGGTGTGTTTTAAAATGTCCTGCTTTCAAAAATCACACTTTTATGACAAAAATTTTGATTAAATTTCTATGTAGAAGTATTGCTTATTCAAAAGCTTTTTTTTTCTGTAAAACTATTCCATTTTAACTTCGATTGTAATTGAAATTGAATGAAATTTCAAGTTGCTAAAACTTCCAAATTGTTTCATATATGGAATTCCTTTTTTACTCATTGCCTTACTTACTATTGTACCTACATCCTACATAATTAAAACAAACAAGTTTTATATAACTTTGAAAGTACAAAAGAATTCAATTTCGATCAAAATCGGTTTCCATCACATACCGGATTGTTTTTGTGAATACAGATGGTGAATTGCTTCTTTTAGTGACTATTTTTACTTAAATTTTTATTCAAAATTGCATTCCACAAATTTTACTTTTACAGCTATGACATTAAATTTCTTTCATTATTAAGAATGAACACTTTTTTATAGAACGAAATCGCCTGAAATTGAAATCTCATGAAATTTCAAATTTTTATAATTTTAAACCTTGACAATGCCTTAAGGTCCAGACTAAGATTTCCTTGCTTAACACGGCGATTTCGTTTTACAACACAGATTTTTTTACTACAGTACTTACCTCATATGTCGACGTAATACTCAAATCATGAAAGACTGGTAAATAAAAAATACCCATCACAAAGCCCATGGATATAACACCCAACGATACATATATGTATTGGATGCCGTATGAATATACTTCGGTGGGTAGACCCAGTAATGTAATGCCCGATATAAAACTCGCCACTAAGGATAATGCTATGGGCAGAACTAACATATTGCGACCGCCCATTAAGTAGTCCGATTCGCCCATAGATTTTTTCATAAAGCCAAAATAGATGCCAATTAGTATGCATAGTACAAACATGGCTATAAAAACGATGTAATCGGGCCATGAGAAACGTTGTAAATCGGCAATAATGTTATCTATATCCGACATCTTGACCGGCTAGAATTAACCGTGTATGTGGTGAAAAATTCCGCCTTAACAGACGGCTGTTGAAAATAAAATCGTAGAGTTCCGTTGTAGGAAACTGCTGTACTTGATTTGAAATTTATGATGTTCTTTAAGCCTTTTATGAATAATTTTTTCCGTTTGCTTAGGTGAACGTTGTAAAATTATCACAGCAACTACTGAATTCAAATTAATCAAAATAAATTTTATCACCAAAATCTCAGAGTAACAATTTGTTGTTGTGTTTTTTTATTTTTTTTTTTTTAATTTTTTCCTCTGAGTTAATTTAAGCCAATTGTAGCGGTTATCACAGGTTTGAGTGATTGTGTGTAAAGTATTGTTTAACGCCTTAATATGAGATAATCATGATAATGATGAGTTTACCTTCAACTCATTTTATTCTCTCTCTTTTTCTTTCTGGCTTTCACTCAATTTCTCTTCTATTTTTTATCTCTCTAATATTACACAAATAAACCGGGAGTATTTATTGTTTGATATTATGTATTGTGATGCTTTCTTGCACAAACTAGTAGCACCCACAATAATAAACTTTATTTTATTGATCAATTTAATTTAAACAGGTTCAAAATCGGATTAACTATTCATATATTTTCTGTAATATTTTTTTTTATTATTATTCGTGACCTAATTTTGTTTTTTAATTAAATTTACCATAATGAGAACAAGTTATTGAAGTGCACCAAAAACAATTCTAAGCTCTTAATATCTCTTTAAAAGGCAGAGTGATTATCAAGTACATGTACAATATATCCATATGTATGTATGTATGTATGTGTGTAGGCTACATACAACGTATATATGGATGTACATACACCCATTCATATCTACATTATTTGCATTTATTTGAGAAAAATGCTTTTAGTGATTTAAATTGCTAAATTACTTTGCATGATTTTTATTTCATACAATGAAGAAATATTCGTTAATCAAATAAATAATGTTCAGTTGTAATGTTTATATTTAGCAAACCTTTGGACATTAGTAGGGAAGTTCCTATTTATGTAAATTTATATTCTATTGTACATACATACATACATACGCATAACTCGATACTTATTGGTGTGTACTGTTTTAAAAACAGAAATTATAAGAAGATTAATGCCCGTATTCATAAAATATATTTTATGTTTATTGAGGGCTTATTTGACAAGTATTGCATAGAAATTTGTCAAATAAACCCTTAATAAACCGAAAATATTTATTATGAATACTGGCATAATAATTTTGATCCAGTAATACAAAAACAAATAAGATTGTTTTTTTTTTTCTTTTTTTTTTTTGTGAGAATATATGACTTTGTAGAATTTTTTAGCCATAAAATGTTCATTAAGCTACGCTCCCATTAGCGTAACAACTGTTTTATGAAAACATTTGTTTTTTTTTTTGTTTTTAATTTTCCGTTACTTCAAGTTTTAAAATATGAAATTATTATTTTTATTAAAAGCTATTTTTAAATAATAAAAAAAATTGTTCCAACAAAACGAAAATTTTCCATAAAATATAGCAAAACCACTATGGTCAGGATTGTTCATCAAATATTTGCCCAATGTTACGGCAGCTTTAGAATAGTACGCCTTGTACAAAAAAAATTGTGCCAGTCATTCCCTAGGATTAAAACTAGTATAAAAACAATTTCAAAAATAATTTGTTTAATTTTTTGCCAAGCCTACAAATACCGCCCTTTTGTTATTTTATTCAGTGTGACAGCCGTTTTAGTCCGATCATTGCTCTGTGAGGGCTACAATTCAATGACTTTAGTTTCGTTCACAAATATTAAGCATGAGACTGGCTGCTGCAAATCGAGTTTTTAGAAGTTAAGATTTAAGATTTATTTATTTAATAACTTGGCAAATAAATGTATATTAGTCCAAATCCTAGCAAAAAAAGTTTGGATTAAAAAGACTTGCCCAGTTCGCTGAGTTTTGTTATCAAAATCAAATTGCCGTTCCGTTTTTTGTAACGTAACGTCAGCTCATTTTTTTAAGTATATCTTGAAATCCTTAGGCTTGATTATTTGAATTTTTTCAGTAAATATAGAACTATCGAATCACTTCTCGAAAAAAATTTTTTAAATTCCGGTTTTTAAAGTTTTTTTAACATAGTTAAAAGTTATATTTAACATATATAAAAAATGTTAAGGATTATTTTTGATTTAGTTTTATTAAAGTTTTTCATTATGTTAATTTTTAAATATAAAATATTGATATTTATTAAAATGTTTCAAAGTTAGGAAGCTAAGCTTCATTTACAAGATTCACATGCTTTAGATTTGTGCGATACTGTATATTTCAAAATATTTAAAAAAAACTTTTTTGTTGCTATTGTTTTGTATTTAAAATTTTTAAAATATTATCCATTCACTTTACAAACATTTAACAAACGCGATTCACATTTTGTTTAAAGAATTTTAGTTTTCATTTATAGACTACTCGTATTTATTTTAAATATTTACGACATACTAAGTATGTATGTAATATATAGTCTGTGTAAATATTCTATAAATTACATACTGTAAGTATGTACATACATACATACATACATATGTATATAGTATATGTAATTAAGAATTTTCAATTGTTGGGAAATTTTAACAAAAAACTTTCACTTGTTCTCATAAAAATATTTTCTTTTTATAATTACGAGTATTTAATATTAATTTTTATCTATTTCTTGTTCTTTAATACTAAAAAAACATTATTTTAACAATGACAAAAACTTAGTTTATAAATCTTAGAATAAATCATTTTCACTACGAGTAATAAAAAACAATTTTAAAACTCAAGTGATCGCATTTAGGAGAAAAAGAATAAAAGCGAAGGTAATATGTAGATGCAGATGGTATAAGAGATTTACGAGTACAATAGTTTTAATTAAATAGGACGTAGTAATTATGTCACTACTTGTTTAACACGTGTGTGTAATTCTTGTATTTTTTTTTATATAAGGAAAAATCACTTTGAAATGTTTTCATTTATTAAATAGAATATTTTTTTTTTTTTTGTTAATTAATCAGAAATGTTTAGAAGAGCAATTATTTTTCACTTTATTTCTTGATATATATTTTCAATTATTAATTTTCCTTTTCGATTTAAATCAATCATTATCTGAATGAATCAATCACTCACTCACTACTAGAACAACGTAAGAAATTATTTTCTATATATTTTCTTTTTTTTTAGTATTTATTACTACCGATCACAACGAAAGTCTGTCTAATGTACAACTGAGGGTGGCCATGAATGCTATCGAAAGCACAACCCTCAACCACTTTAACGATCAATTGAGGGACATTTCGTTCTTTTACTCGTCTTTGGGAAATTCTTATAAAAGTAGGAAATAAATAAAGGAAAAAAAAAATGCATAAAAAATATTGGCTAATGAAAATAAATACACAAATCTGTTAAATTAAGAGACTAAAAAGAAAATCTCAGCAGACTGCATGCATGTAAATAAGTATGTATGTAGTAAGGAAGGTGGTACTTTAGTTTTCTTTTTTTATTTTACTTATATTTTGTTGTACTTATTGTTACATTTTCTTAATGCATACATGCATTTAGTGTTCCCATTTAATGTCAAGTTCAAAATTGTTTAAATACCCTCTACCGGCAACATGAACTGTTTGTTAGTGTTTGTTTATACACCTCCACCTCCTATAGAGAGTACAATTGTAATTTAAATTTAATATCTCATCTGCATTAGTATATGCAGAAACACTATAATAATTGAAACAGAGAGAATTGCATGAAAATGCATGTATTTTACATTTGAAATGTTTAACGTTTAAAGTAAGAGCAGAGCAATTTTTTAAATAGGTTACGGAATAGCTTCTCGCAACACCCAACACCCAATAACTAAAAAGAAAAGCACATGTTTTGTATATATGAAATAATATTGTTTGTAGATATTTGCCCGTATTAACATATTTGAAGTAACATATTTGCTATTGGTTTGTTCAAAGGTCAAATATTTCATTTACTATTTGTTAAAAAGACAGTTAAGCAAGGTAAAAACATACTTGAGTATTTATTATTTTAATCGTAATTGGGTGTGTATTTTTTCTATAATACGGCAAATAAATTTAAAATACTTAGTTCACACAAAAAAACTTAATACACGTACTGAGATCAACATTCCTTGCTTAATTCTTATTGGTCAACATGGCAACACAAATGTTCGTCATAAATATTTCTTAAAAATATAAAATAAATTTTCTTCATTCCAATTTTTTTTTATTTATTTTTTTTATTATTTATTGAATAATTATATGTATTTTAAAATACATACGAGTATGTGAATTCTCTGACATTAGTAATGTAGTAGAAATATACATATGAATTTATTTAATTGAAAAATTGAAATAAATTTCTTGGAATTTCTAAAAATAAAAGCACATCATCTGCATAATAAGTGACATTTGGAAGGATAAATGATAACAATACACTTGTACATACATCACATATGTATGTATTTGCATATAAATCAAATATTATAAGTAGGTATTATCTACTAATTTCTTTACGGAAAGCTTAATTAATAGTTAACTTCCAATTATAAGTAATTGCAATTTGATGCTTAAATATACACACTACAAACATACATATACATACATAAATAAGTAATTGCAATAGTTGTAATAATTATATAGGTCTTGTTTTATGCGATAGATGCATTCGAAAAAAATTCGCCTAAAACGATACTCTAGCTTCATAGGAAAATTAATAATTGGCTTCAGAATTCTAAAAAAAACCCTTAATTAAAAAATTAAAACAAAATCTTATTAAAAAAATCATCAAAAATATAAAATTAATTCACTAATTAAGAGAAAAAAACCGAAGAGGATCCAAAAGATAAGCTCTAAAACTTCTTTTTAGAAATTTCTGTAAATGCGTATGACTAAGCCGAATCACTGAATTATTGTCTGCATCGTTTTGGAATTGGTTCCATGTCAACTTTATCACTAGATGATATGATCATATTGTCTCATATGATATCACTAGAATTTATCTGTGAATTAAGAAACACGATTAAAGAATTTTTAAGGACTTTAATTGTTTCTTTTCTTGCAAAATAATTTGTTATCCATCTTTGCGATTTTGAATTTTTAAGTGGTTTCTGCAAAACTTGATGTCCCGAAAACAGATCAGTCTCTCCGCGTTGAATTTTGAATGCTCTTTCCGTATCTAGATCCACATTAAGAATTTGATTTTGTAAAGCACTAGCTGTGCTAAGCATATCACAAATATTTTTTTTTTCAAAATTTTTTTCGGAATCACTAGCTTCATTATATACATACGTTTTTCTCAGTTTCAGTAACTAAACTAATAAAAGAATGCTCTTTCCGTTTCTAGATCCACATTAAGAATGTGATTTCGTAAAGCACTAACTGTCCTAAGCATTTCACCAACTTTTTTTTCAACATTTTGTTCGGAATCACTGTCTTCATTATATACGTTTTTCTCAGTTTAAGTAACTAAACTAATGAACTTTTAAAATATCATTAATTTTAAAATCCCAAAAATATAAATCCGCATAAAACAAGACCTGAGGGGTTACTTTGTATTTCGATTCGATTCGAAAATCTTATCTTAAATCTCTTTTGTATTCATTATTATTGATTTTTCAAATGGGAAATTTCTTTCGAAATCATTTTCGATTCTAATCGGAATACAAGAACACTTTGGGAATATCTCTCCCAATTATATAATGGAATATAAATAGCCAGCATTATGTGAAATCAATAATCAAATTCGAGTTTCTGTTTTCTACTCTTTAGCGCAATTAAAAAGCCAGAAAATACGCTGATTTTCTGTTTAAAAGAGACAGATTTGTCGGGAATGAATTGTACATTTATGATTCCCTTTTCTTGTTAATTTAGAGACATTTTTGACCTTGCCTTAGTCGTATCTTTTATGAGTCATTTATTAGTGCATATTCACCCTTATCGTGTTTGGCGTATTATTGTCGTATTTTTAAATTTTTGTAAAAGATTAAAGACAAACTTTGCTTGATATCTTTTATCTCGGACAAAAATGTCGAAATACAATAACGAATACGCCTAATACGATACATCTTTCGAGTAAGTAATCAATCGTACATACATAAATGACACATTTTCAGAAAGTTTTGTATAAAAACAAAAAATAAAATTACTTAAAAAAAAAAATTAATCACTTTTCCTGGGGCTCGAACTCGAGTCTTCAGCATATAAAAAATTGTTGGTTGACTAAGTTTTTTCGCTTACTTGATCTCATTATCCAGATACTTTTTGAATGTGCATAATAAAAATCTCGTGACTGTATTGGTTTTTGTGGTATTCGAAACCTTCGATCTTCGGATTGGCAGACTATATACAACTGTGCATCTAACTGTGCAAAATGTGATCAAGCAAAGCCCATTCTTCTAGAATCTAAATTGAACTAAATTTTATCAAAAAAATAACGGACTAAATGCACACACAATGATTGCTCACCCGAATGATCAATTCATGATTATTGTACAATTTGTTCAACTTACATAAGTGCGACTCGCTTTAAAAATGAATTTCTTACGGCCGTATGTATAATGAAAAATAAGAAACTCGTTAGTATATGGGACAAAAAACTGGCAGGTTTATCACCCGCTATAGACTGATATTATTAAAACTTTCCATACCCTATATTTGATAACTAGTCGGACAGTCCAAAAAATTAAATTTCTTGTACTTTTTCATTTATTGGAATGACAAACTTAGCCATTGTGTACAACGACCTGCTAATTTTTTATTATACATAAGGCCGTTAGTGTATAAATGATTAATAGATTTTTGATCATTTAACGAAGATACTTCTGAAAAAAAAACAACAATCTTCCAAATGCTAACAGGATACAATATGTATGTACGTAGTCTGTATATATTTTCAATATTAAAGAATCTAAACCAATAACAATATTAGAATTTTCTTACACAAAATAGGTATATATTACATATCATTTGAGAGTTTTTTTATAATCTTTTAATATCATTGCAACGCCTCTAGTCGCTATGCCTACTATAATCGAGTTGGGATTACAAGATACTGGTGTAGGAAGGACACTGGCATCTATGACACGTAAATTATCAATACCATGCACCCTATAAAATGTATTATTGCTTAAAATATAATTTCTTTTAATTTAAAATTATGGTTTATTTGACTCACCTAAGTTGAGAGTCAACAACACTATCAATCGGATTATTACCCATAGCACAAGTGCCAGCCGGATGATGTGATCCTAAGCCGACATGCCGCAAAACGCATTCTAAATAATGATCGCTAGGTTTGTGTAATAGAAAATCTCTTTCGTATGGACCAAAATTTGCACATTCTTTAAAACGAGGCCAATGAATTTTTGGACCCAATTCCTCAAACGATAGCGAGTTAATTACCTAAAAAAACCATACATTTGCATATGCCAGCTTATGTATAACGTCACCTACCTCTACAGCTGCTCTAATTGCTTTTATGGTACACTTTACATCTTGTGGTTCGGCTAAGTAGTTTGGATCAATTGTGGGATTTTTACGTATGTTGGGACTTTGTATTTGAACACTTCCTCTAGATATGGGCTTTAGGCAACTTGAGATTACCACAAAACCTTCTTGTGTCGTGTTATAAAAACGTGGAAACAAGGCACGAAAATATTGCCTTTTAAAGTTTGATATGGACATTAAGGCCACTTCATCTATAGCACCGGCTCCAAAAAATGTTAAACTAAACGTTTCACCAACTTTTCCCTCCAAATTATCAATATGACCTACTACACCAAAATTGCCCAAATGTCCGGAACCTATGGTCAAATAGTTAAATAATGAAATAGGATCTAATAGAGTACGTTGATTTAAAGTTGGTCCAATAACGTGTATAGAACTAAAAAGAGGAAAATTTATATGATCGTGTAAGTTTTGGCCTACCATAGGTAACTCTGGTACAAAGTCTGGTACTAAAACATTTAATTTTTTCAATTCATCTTGACGTCCTATGCCGGATACCATTAACAGCTGTGGTGATTGGTAGGCACCGGCACATACAATCAATTCTCTTTGTACATCCACTTCAAAAACATCTTCTTTTCGGCTGTGCTCATCTTTGGTGGCAATTTTCAAAGCCCGTACTTTAACTTTGCCTGTTTTGTCCTTTTCGAACTCAATCCTTTTGGCTATGGTTTTTGTCATTATCTTTAGATTTCTGTATTTGAAAGCATTGTGTAAAAATCTCTGATATACACTATAGCGTAGACCATTTTTAATATTGTATCGTGCTTGACGAAAACGCCAGGGTTTGTGCAAGAATTCATGTTGTGCTTTTTGTATGGCTAAAGTAATTTTCGAATAATCGTATGGTATCTCAAGACGTTCGTAAGGTTTAGCAGTGCCGGCTTCGAGAAATGGTTTGACGGAATCCCAATTCCAATAGCTAAGATTGAGATCAGTAGACCAACTCTCGAAATCGCCCTCGTAGCCATCGCAGTGTATCATGTAATTTAATTGTGCGGAACCTCCAAGTCCTTTCCCGCGGGGAAGACATTGACGCTGTGGAATGTTAAAATTATGGTTACTTACGGGGCATATGATGTGTTTTTTTATTTTTATTTGGACCTACAGATTACCTTCATAATGTATGTATGTTATAAAAATATCACAAAGTTCTTACCTGTTCCTGCAAACCCTTGGATGAGTGTTTCTGTGGTGTCGACAAGAATGACCAATCATTTAAACCCTTTTGCTGAAACGTAGTCAAAAGTGGAATTTTGCTTAGAAAACCAAAACGGTCACCAGCTTCTATTAATAAAACAGTAGCATTGCTGTGTTTAGAAAGTAACGTAGCCACCACAGAACCCGCTGTGCCAGCACCCACTTAAATGAATTTGAAATACAAACAATTTTATCATATTTTAAATCGATGGGTATCGTAGTTTTTGTTCTTTTCTTTTCTTACCCACCACATAGTCAAATACATAACCTTTTTGGGCTGGCAAAGCATTCGGTACATGTTCTTCCAACAAGGTGGCTAAAATAAACCACAGCATGGATAGAAGACCAATTATAAGGCCAGCCAATATAAAAATCCCTATTGAAAATAATAAAAAATTTCCATTTAAACAATATGACTGATATTTGAAATATATTACTATTAAAATTCATGAACTCTTCCTGGGAAAATGTGTATTTCACAAAATTTCAAATAAAACTGAAGCAAATATCATGCATTAGTATTTTTTGTTTTTTTTCTTTCATATTCCTCTAATCCAATTATAGTGTGTGACAGCAAAATACACAACAAAAACAAAATCTCACTTTATTGTTGGTCATCAAAAACTATACAAAAGCTTAATGTTTGCTCCACCACCCCTCAGAAGGCTGACAAATTAATATATAATTTCGTATTTAAGTGGTCATTTATTTGGATTTATTTAAAGAATACAACAGCGTTTTCTAAATTTCTAAAGTGTAAAACTTAAAGCTATACCTTAAAACTAAGAAAATAAAACATTCACTCCCATTTATATTTTATGCCTTCATCATTTCCATGTCCTCATCCATGATACCGGCTTCGAGTTTCTTTTCCAGCTCGCGGGCATCGACATAAGTGATTTCTTCCTCGGGCAAATCTTGCTCCATAAGAGCAGCTTCTTCGGCCTCCTCCTTGGCTCGTCTTTCTTTTAGGCCAACAGCAGGAGAACGTATAAGGGAGATATTACGCTGTACATCCTTAACATCCATTTGAATTTCAACTTCTCTGCCTTTACGCAAACGATCCAAGATAAATTGACCTTGACGACGTTCCTTAATCTCATTGACTTTCTTAATAGCCTCCAAAGTTTTCTGCCACATTTCACGATTATATTTGACCGGACAATTGCGGCGTTTCTCAAATTCAAAGCTGGGGTCAATGGCCAATTCTTTGCCGGCTGCCTTGCGGTAAGCCTTTGTCCATTTTACTTTACGTGGATTCTTCTTGCGTTTAAAGGCCTTATGGCATTTACCACGACAGAATTTAAATATCTGAAATAAAAAATACACAAATTTAGACCATTGTCTTGCAAATATAAATTGACGTCACAACTGGTAACTACTTAAAGAAAAATTATTTTTTTTTACTTACCTTACAGTCGTTTCTTACAAATTGTACCCCATGTGCGGGATAAATTTTGCTGGAGCAAAAATAACACGTTTCAATACGCATTTTTGCTGAATTTTTCTATAAAATTTATAAAAATTCAACAAATTTCTAAGCGTTTAATGCACGTGTGTTTTTATTTTTGCCACTTGACAGTTGAGAAAGAAAGAATAAAAGAAAATTACGGAATTAATAAAAAAAATATAAACACAGGGTTGTGTGAAAAATTGCTTGCAGTATTGCCATATCACAAAACTCAGATAATTTAGTTTTATACAACTTTGAGACCCCCGGTTATGTCTAAAGTGACAAGCAAACTTTTGAGAAAGTTGGTCTTCTTTGGTCTGTAGATTTTACAGAAATTTTGGTATTGCAAAATAAAACAATATTAAATTAAAGGAATCAAATTTCCTTTTTGGAGAAGGCAGACTAAAACTTTAAATAGGTTTTATGTGGCATTCAAACAGATTGAAGAAAAATAAATAGTTTTCAAAACATGGACAATTATGGCAATGAAATTGGCCAAAAAATGCGAGTAAGTAAAAGTGAAAAAAAACAAGGAAAAATCAATTGATAGTGCAAAAGAAAAAGAGAAAAAAAAAAAAACAGGTCAATTGTATTTTCATATGTTTTAATAATGAATTTTTTATATAATTTTTCCGAATTTCCTTAATATTTTTTTATAAATACAGAGTGCCGTCAAGGCAAAATTGGTTGAACTGGGCACTGGAGGCTCAGCCGGTTACATCGATGATGAGTTACCAGATTATGTGATGATTATGGTGGCCAATAAAAGGAGCAAACAACAAATGATATCCGACCTGAATTTATTTTTAGGCAATCAGACTGAACTTTTTGTAACCTGGTTGCATGAGGTATTGCAAAAACTTCAAGAAGTAACACTGCCAGCCGCCAGTGGTAAGTTTGCCCTTCTCATATAATATAAATATTGACTGTCAATGTCATAAAATCGATTATTTTTTTTCATTTTGTGTAATAGCCTCTTCAAAAAAACGTAAATCCTCTCAAAAAGAAGAACCGATTTCAGCTTCAGCGGCGACAGCAGTTAAAAAGGATAAAAAACTGGCTAAAAAAGATAAAATTTTAACCTCTAAAAAACCGAAAGAGAATAACTCTTCTGCAACTCCCGATAAATCATCAAGCGGTAAAGTTGTGAGCTCCATAACCGATCTCGTGGCTGGAGAATTGCTGGAGAAAGCCAAACAGACAATCAGTGCTACAGCAGATGCCACACAAAATATTAAAAAATCTAAACATAAAAGGGCTTCAGAAGAATTTAATACTTCTGCGGCACAACAAATAACTGAACAACAAAAAGAATTCGATATACCCACTATATCGGAAATATCGTCGACGACAGGTGCAAATAGCAATACAGAAGCTACTAAAACAGCATCTGCTGTCTCTGGGAACAGAGAAAAGGATTTGGCCGAATTAGCAGAAATACAAAAGAAAATATATGCTGCTAAGAAGCAATTAAGACAGATAGGAGAATTAGATGATGACGATGAAGATTTTTTAAATTTACGTGATGAAGATAGCCGTGAGGAGTTTAATGAAGTCGGTGATTTGGTACGAAAATCCTCAGTATCGCCTAATGATAATGTCGCAAAACAAAAGGAGAAAAGTCCTATTGTTTTCGATAGGGAGAAAACAAAACATTATGATGACGATGAAGAAACTGGTACTGTGTTGGCAACAAAACGTAAGAGATTTACACCTCCTCCTCTTACATCGGCTACTGCAAATGTCACTTATTCAAATTCAAATACTAAAGAAGACCCAGGTGAGATTCATCATGAAAAAAGGTCTGTTCATGAACGATTGGGCTCAAAATCATCCACTTCAGCGGGTAGAGATATTTCACGTTCTTCTCAACCTTTGGCTAGGGAACGTAGAAAAAATTTACAAGAGCAAGAATTATATGTGCCGGCGTATCGACGCAAAGAAATGGAAAGGGAACGTGAGAGGAGGCAAGATCGTAGCAGAGAACGGGAAAGAAATCAACATCGCGAGCGTGAACGAGAAGGAGATCGTGAAAAAGATACTGAACGACAAAGAGAATCGGATAGCAATAGTAACTCAGCCAGAGGACGGCAACGTGTTCGACGTCATTTCGAAGAACGTGATAAAAGACGTTCTATATCGGCAAACCATCAAGAAGAACGAAACTACAGTCAAGTTGGGAAAATTACCACAACTACACCATCTACCACAAATAGAACACGTAGTAATAGCAAGGAGGCATCTCCAGAAGTGTCAGCAAACCGCAAACGTATTGGTTCTCGTGTAATAGTTGCACCAGTAAAACCAATGGAAATGTCCGATGAAGATGATCTCAATGATAAGCCGGTAAATTCGATAATTAAATAAAACCTCGTCCTCCCGTTTCACCAAGTAAGCAAGCACCAAAAATTTGCTTTTGCGCGCTGTAGCTGAAGCTCAGAGATCGACAATTCTCAAGAAACCATCAACTTCATCTTCAAAACCAAGATGTCTTTACGTCTGGGCGACAAAATCACCACTCAACGTAATACAAAACTCTATACAAAATCCTACAGAGATCGTCTAAAACTTCATCTGGTGTTGGACCGCTTTTTGCACGATCCACAAAAAATATAATCGTTGAGGTGAACGCAATGCATCATCTGAAAAACCAAATATAAATCTTCAGCAACCTTTGTAACGGAGGAGAGAGATATATACCTGAATCTGTATCAGATAGAGGGGAATCCGATCAGGATTATGTGTATGTGCCACAAGCCATACATCATCATCAACAATCTAGTGGCGATGAAATTAATGATAATATAGGAGAACAATCGAACGAGGAAGACAATATCAGGATTCCACACAAAAAACACAATTTGTTGTGACTTTAAATGGTATTTAATGGTCAGTAATTTAAATTTCATATTTTTTAAAAGATTATTTCTTACAGACGATAAAGCTTTGCCCAAGTTTAAGCGTCATGGTGTAACACGATATTCGCGATCGCTATCACCACCACCCCAAGTTTCGTCTTCCAGCAATTCAAAGGATCGTGATCGATATCCAGAACCAACATCAACCTCAAATCATTCTACGACATCTCGCAAAACGAATATTAAAGAAAGATTTTCATTAAATCATCCTCCTCATCTAATGAACGGAGATCATCTTCATTAATGCGACAAGAAGCGAGCACAACACCTCCGCCAAGGCGTTCCGAGTTAATTGAAATTTATCGTAAACCAAAAGAAATTAAAAGATTATAATAAAAAATGATTCGGAGATGAGTTGAGTCCCACAAAAAAGCGTTCGCCTGAGAAGGAACGCAAGTTAAAACGCCGTAGTAACGAATCACCACCACAACTCGCACAATCATCGCATGAAAGAGACATAAATCAGTAGAAAATCGTTCTACCACACCTCCCCTTAAAGAGCGTTCTAGGGATCGGGATCGCAATAAAGAACCATTAACACCCTCAAAACGTAAACATATACCCATTAAATTTGATTTGAAAGATGCAAAGATTCTCGAAACTCTAGGGATAGTCCGGTGCCCAACAAAAAACGGCGTTCATCAAGTCGCGATAATATTAGTCGTGGTAGAGACAATAATTCCCGTGATCATAGTCGTGAAAGAGATAGGGAAAGAGAACGCGACAGAGATCGTGATAGAGAACGTCATTCATCGCATGAAAGAAGGGATGAGAAACATAAAATTTCTATTCGAAATGCTGAGGCCAAAAAATATGATAATATTCCATCGTCGTGTAAGTAAAAGACAAAAAAAAACTAAAAAATTATAAATCTCATATTAATTCTTTTCTTAGTAAACTCTGTACCAGTGGATTCTACAAATTCTTTTCGCAACAAACCCAAGGAACGCTGCAAATATCATCCAAATTGTACAAAATCTTTTTGTGAATATTATCATCCAACATCTGCATGCAAATCGTTTCCAAATTGTAAATTTGCCGATAAATGTTTATATTCGCATCCCAAATGCAAATATGATTTAGCTTGTGTTAATTTAGATTGCAATTTTTCACACAGTGGACCGAGAAGTGCTAGTCTTTTGGAACCCACAGCACCTCCTCTTTGTAAGTATTTCATACAATTACTTTCCAAATTACATGCTCTATATAAATTCTCAATTACAGCGTCTTCTGTAGTGCCTGTACAAAATTATAAATCAATATCATCAACAACGATAACAGGTCCCGTTTCCTCAACTACTTGCAAATTTTTTCCCAACTGCACAAAAACCAGTTGCCCATTTTATCATCCTAAGCCCTGTCGTTATGGAAAAAATTGTATTAATAAATTAGAATGTCTATTCTATCATCATGAAATACCAAGTAGTAGCAAATTCAAATGGATAGCTTCAGCTAATTAATGTTCTTCTACGTTCGTTCTTTCTTAAATTCTAAAGTAAAACTGACAACCTTTTTTTAAAAAGGTAACACACATACAATTGAAATAGCTACTCTAATAATTTATTTATTAATTTAAATTGTAGCTCAGAAATGCTATTTATATATTAGATATACATATATAAAAAAATGAAAGCAAAACAAAATAAACGTATATTTAGATTTTAGGCAACTACTTTTTTCTGCATTACGTTTATACTGGCAAACCGTTAAACATTGAAGAAAGAAAAACAAACAAAGAAAATTAAATTTTTAAAATTATTCAAAACAAACTTATAAAGGCGATCAATTTAATAATAAAATGAAGAATTTCAAAACATTTTAAAATATATCTTTTTTAATTAATTAACATTTGATTTATTTTCAAAATATATTTTACAGTCTTCTTACATATTAATAATACGCAATACACTACTTACTATATTAAAATGTAATAAAAGGTAATAAATATATAATAATTATGTATTATTTTTTTTTAATTAATCATTTAAAACACAAGTCCCAGTAAAGTAAATAAACGAAAAAATTAAAAAAAAATTATAATGAATTTGGCTTAAACATAAAACAAAATATTTAATTTTTTTGTTTTTCAAACACAATTTTATAATTAAATTTGATACCCTATGTATGTATGTATGTATAAATAGATACAAAACACACATACATATTACGACAAAATTGTTCAAAGAATGTATTTGTGAAGGGCAAATATGAAGTAAACTAATTGAGATTAATAAAATATGTTTTAAAGAATTTTAACGAGTACATAAAATCAGCATTTTTTATTGAAGTTATCAGTCATGTCACAGAGTTTAATTCTATTCGACAGAAGAATTCAATTTACAAAAATTCGACGAAACCTCTGTTCAGAATGAAATCAGTACGTGCGGAATTATTTAATTATTCGGAGTTAGAAAATTCGAAAATTTGATTTTTTTTTACAAACAAATTCTAATTTCATAATATATAGCAATATTTGTTCGACGAGTTTTGTAAATAATATGAAAAATAAAGGATTATAGTTTTTGTTTCGTCAGAAACGCTTTAATTAGATCAAAGTTAACGGCAATGAATATCTTTGGTAATTAATGAAGAAATGATGTCCGTGAAGGAAAAAAAATAAAATAAAGGATTATAATCGGTTCAGAAAATTTTATAATAAAATTTATTGCGCTTAATTCCACAAACCTACACGAAATTAAGCGAAGAAAATATTCAAAAATAGAATAACACTTTTCTGATTTGAAATACAAGACGGCCTGTTTATATATGTCAAACGACTTCAAACATTTGCATTTTTAATGGAAATCATAATTTGGTATTTAAGTTTTCCATATAAAATAGCGAACATGCGAAATCGGTTGTTTTACATAAACAGAGTTGATATTTTCTATGATATTTTCATTCGCATTTTTTTTTTTAATTTTTTAGAAAACTAAAATATTTCTGCCGCGTTTTTTAGCTGATTAATTTCAGAATATTTTTGTTTTTTTTTTTTCCAAATAAAATTTCTTTGCACTTTTAATATATTGGTTGTAAACCACAATTTAAAAGGTTTTCTTTTAATTTTCATAATATTTTTACAACTCTTTGAAGAACAATTATGAAATCAAAATTTGTTTTTAAATTTTAACAAAGACAAATTTCCGATTATTTTTAGCTCGAAGTAAGTTTATAATTTAGCATGAATTAATTCTAAACTAAACACAGACCAGACCCAATGGTTTAATTCCATTTCTAGGGGATACTTTATATTTCGAGTCAAAAATTTTACGAATTCGAAAAGGTTTACGAATTTTCGAACAATTTTTTTATTCGTTATTATTGATTTTTCAAATGACAAATTTCTTTCGAAGGCATTTTCGATTCGAATCGATATACAAAATAACCCCCCTGAACGGAATTGAGTGAACTCTGTAATATGACTGTTTAATAGAAATTTATTTATTGAAATCATTCAAAGCAAATAGACTATAGGATGTTGTAAGTCGATCAGCTAAATATGCATGTGCCGTATATGAATAAAGTATAAACTCAACTCTTTGCCTTCAAAAAAATATTTTTTTTTCGAAAGAAACTTTTAAAAAATATTTTCGTTGAATAAACAAAATAATTAGCTGTGTCATACACACATTAAGGTTGTCGAAATTGGCTTTAAAATGACAGCAAAAAACATATCCTACTAACTTGGTGTCATAATATTCAATTTTTGAGTTGTTTTTTTTTTGTTCGAAATCGAATTAGTTCTAGTAAATATCATTTGTTAACTTTGAATTTTATGACACCAAATGTAGGTAATCATCAATCAAAAAAAAAAAAAAAATCAGCAAAATTTTTCTTTAATCTATTACAAAAAATAAAAATTATTATGCAACACGTTATGTGTGTTTGTTTCTTGTTAACAGGGACTTATTGGCACCTAAATTAGAAACGAAGTTGGCTTGTTAGTTGCCAAAAAATTAACATTTTACAAATGGCAGCAAATATTTTAAAAATATTACTGCCAAAGAAATGTAGAAATTTCTAGTTGCCATCAGACAAGGCCAGAGAAGTTCATTTGCTATACATAATCGGCCCTTAACTTAAAAGCAAAATTGTTATTTAAAACATAAGTACATAAATATTTTAAATTAGAATCTAAATTAATGCTTCTTTTTTTCAATTTAAAATAAAAAAACAGAAGCTTTTGGAAGAATTACGAAAACTTGTATAGAAAGCAGGAATGAGTTTTGGTTTTAATTACCATTTTTGTATGCATACATACATATATTGATAACTTTACTTAATTTAAATATTATACTTAAAAGTATATCGTTAAATATTAATTAAAATAATTACAATTTTTTGTTTTTTTTCTATCTAAAAAAAAAATATGGGCGGAATGTTTAATTTTTTTTTTGTTTTTGTAATATTTTAGTTTTTCATATTTTTCGAGTTTTAATTAGAAAAGAACACGTTAAAAAATATATACTTATATTTGTTAAAATCTTAATAACACACTGTAAAGACACTTTGTGAGAATATAGAAAATTTGACTAAATAAGTCTTTCTTCTGGTGGTGGTTTTAAAACATTATCCATTTCAAGTCTAGGATTACAATATTCTTGAGCACTAGGGCTATAAGTGCCTCTTGTGGCACGTTTATTACGAGCCATTACCAAGAATGTTATTAATAAGCCGGCGCACACTAACAGTAATACCACTATAACTGGTATTACAATAATGGCTATATCAGCTGTACTGGCTTCTTCACGTGAGCTTATCTAAAAGCATAAAGAAAATTGTTAAAGGGCATATCTTAAGTTTCCTTTATACTCAACTCACCAATACTGTACAGTTTTTACCCATATAACCCTCTGTACAATTACAATAATAATCAGCTTCATCGCCACAAGCTTCTATGCAAATACCACCATTCATACACAACTGTTGCCCTTCTTGTTTGCAGGGATCGGTAAAATTACAATATGCTCCACAGAATGAGTCCTGGCAGATGCATTTAAATGAACCCGGTTGATTAATACATCTACCCAAACCGCCACAATATTCCACACTCATTGCACATTCATCAATATCGATTTCACAATTATCACCTTCAAAGCCGGTATCGTTGCAATTACAGTTATAACCACCCACTAAGTCTGTACATTTACCCTCGTTGAGACAAGGATTTGATTCGCATTCATTTATTTCCGTTTCGCATAAACGGCCGCTATATCCTAAGCTACATTGGCACAGGGGAGTCTATGTAAAAAAAGAAAAAAAAAAAAAATCAAAAAATCGATTTCATAAAGATATTCGAAAAAATTTCACTCGTTTTCGATTTGCTGAATCTACCCAATACACTTCACTTCACAGTATTTTAGCAATCCATTTAATCTTTTTGCTCTGGAGATAATTTATGAGCAGGATTATGTTGTACTTTTTATAAAAACCCCGTTCCACGATTTCCAACGTTTGAAGTAGTTCGCGTTCTTATGGCAGGATTATGTTGTACTTTTTATTAGAAGCCCGTCTCACGATATCGAACGTTTTAAGTAGTTCGCGTTCTTAACGGAAGACAACTGTTTTGAGTCCCAGTAAATCTTTTCAGTACGACAAGCCAACGTTAAAATCTCTAAATATCTTACGTCTCAAACATAGTGCAAAAATAAAAAACGATACATTTTAACATAGTGGAACGCTTTTTCGAACAATAATGAGTGACTTGTTTTAGTTCGCATAGTTTTACGTTCGACATCGTTAAACAGGCTCTAAATCTTTAACATTTCGTTAGAGTGAGTTTTAGAATATAAAAACAAGTATTTTTGCCTCAGTTAAATAGGTGGGAGAGTCAGTCTGTGTTTCGATATCTGACTGTGAACGGAACTTTTTCGATTTTATTTTTTTTTTCTGTTTGCATTCATTTCGTATAGAAAAGTACTACATAATCCTGTCCATTAATTCATGTGAAGTTTAACGTTCACAAGACTCACCATAGACTCTGTTATAATGCATAAACCTCCATGTTCACAGGGCGTTAATTCACAGAAGGCCATATCGCAAATTGCTCCCTCATAGCCAGGCATACAACTGCAGGTAAAGTTGTTACTCGTTTGGGAATCTATTTATTACAAAAAGAAAAAAATAAAAAACAATTTAATATTTTTTAGCTCGGGAATAGAGCACAACGAATGAGCACTTACTGAAACCATCCTGACAAGTGGAATTATTTTTGCAGGGCATATTCTCGCAGGTAACCTGTTTTAGAATATCACATTGTGGTCCAGCATAGTCATCAGTACAGTCACATTGGAATGCTGCTATGAGATCTGTACAATTGCCACCATTGTGACAGGGCTGAGAAGCGCATTCGTCTATATTATTTTCACATAAACGTCCATCATAGCCAGGCAAGCAGTCACACAAGAAATCAGCCACCTTATCTATGCAGGTCGAATTATTTTCACACATGGCAGTGGCACATTCATCGATATCATTGGAACAATCATCACCATCGTAACCGGGTAAACAGGTGCAGGCATAATCTTCAGTCGGTGAGCTGCAGCTGCCGCCATTTTTGCAATCCGATTTAAAGCATAAAATACAACCCTCATCAGGTCGTGTAGAGTTTAAGCGGAATTGTATGTGAGGTTGTACAGAAACATTTTCCGTTCGGGGATACATTTCTTCATTAGTGAAATAGGGCAATAATAAGTCACCAACTCGGGCTTCACCCAAGCAACCTTTAAATTGAGAGCCTTGCTGAGATGACACTGTTGCACGAGCCTGTTGATTTTGGCTGACAATTGGCATACCGCCCAAGTAAACCTGAGCACCTGACGATATCAAATCTTGAAAGGCATTCATATCAATATCGGCCGAAAATGCTGGTGAAGCATCAACCATACTCTCCCAACCCTTCCAGCCGCCTTCCAGTTTACCATTGTGGGCTCTTAAATAAATTCTACTCCATTCAATGCCATCAGAGTTTTCTTTGCTGAAGCGCTTGGTGTCTCCCAAAGAATCCTGATTGAATTTCCAAGTCACTGTCACTTGACCCTGGTTAACGCCAATTTCAAAAAAGCTGTGTTGGTTTTCAATATACAACAAAGTGCCTCCAGCCCTCGTGCGATAAGCAATTTCAATAACTGGTTTCAGTTTAGGTTTCAATTCCTCATTTTGCTGTTCTTTATAAAATGAAAAAGTTAAGGGTGCCTTTTCGTTACCCCTAAATGTGATATTTGTCAAGCACTCATAACCATCATCTAGATTTTGACAGACACTGTTGCCGGGGCAAGAAACCAACTGACAAAATTCTATCTCTTGACAGTCCTTGCCCTTGTAGCCATTAGGACATTTGCAAGTGTAATCATTCCAAGTATTGCGGCATTCAGCATTGTGTCTGCAAGGATTTTTGCGACACAAATCATCGGATACTTCACCCTTCAAAACGGATGAACGGTCTATAGTTATGACGCCAAATGGTGGCGGTAAAGCTAAATCTTCCTCTTCTAAAGGATACAATTCCACAATCATGGTATGTGAACCATTGCTTACTTTAACATCCTGAATTATGCCCTTGAAATAATCTTCCGGCCTAATAGTGGCATATTCAGTGCCTACTTCGGTGCCTGGTACTACAGTGGCAGTATTTTCAGCGTTGGCTGTTGTAGGAGCAGGTCCGCCTAAATAGAGCACCTGTGCATCCAGTAAACCTGTCGAAGACAGTGTTTTGCGGAAGTACTCGGTGCCATTTAGCTTAACCTGCACCAAAGTTTGATTACGGACAACTTCAATTAAATGATTATAGCCATTATCCAATTTATTGCCTCCTACTGTATAGGCCTCGGGTGTGCCGTTAAATTGCATTTTCACCAATAACTCACCACCTTGTAACTTAGCTGCCACATACGAGCTGCCTGAATCTAAAAATTGATAAAGTTATTAGATTTAAAATAAAGGAAATTGGTGAAAGTTATTTACTTGAAAGGGGCTTACCCGCTCCTTTGGACGCAGCCTTACGGGGATCACTACCCAAATAGAATACCTGACCAGTAGGTTGTCGGGTGCGTATAAACATAGAAATATCCAATACTGATCTAATAGCTCTACGAGCACCATCATTAGTTTCCACAATTACAGCCGAATGTGTGGTGTTCTCATGGCCAAATGTGGCTGCAGTTATATCTATACAAAATCACGTACACGTAAGTGGTAAATAATTACAGATATTTATGTAATTTGTGAGGACGTCAAATACTTACTGTACTTGCAGGTATAGCCAAAATGTGGACGTTGACAGGTACAGGAGAAAGTATGCCAAAGATCCGTACATTTACCATTCGAATGACAAGGATTAGGATGGCATTGCTCCGTGCGAGGGCAACCACTTTGTATGTGTGTCAAAGTAGTATTATCATCTAAACCTTGCTCCTCGGGGAAAATGCATTTACCATTCACCACTATATCTTGCATGCAACCCACAAAACTTGAGGGTCTATGAGTCAAATGCCTCAGATAAGATTTTAGATTTGGTATTGTGCCACCCAAGTAGGTGAGAGGGAATGAGGGCTGCTGGCTACCATTCGACGTTTCATAAGAGCCTACTGGAAATATGGCCTGTTCATCGTTAGCCGATAAAACCAAATGAGAAGTGTTAATTGCCACAAACACTTTATGCCAATTGCTATCATTCAAATTGGAACCTATAAAAACTCCTTCCCATTTGTTAAGCAACGAGGAGTGTAAATTCAAACGACCATTGATTAATTCCAAAATGTAGCTGACAGGCTCATTTTGACCTCCCGAGGTACCAAAAGCTAAAACACCGTTCGGCAAAGTGGTACGAAACTGCAAGTTTATATCATAACCTTCTTCTCTTTGGGTTTTAACCGTTATCAAACTGCTGACCACCATGGAAATGGTGGTAGTTTTTTCGCAGATATCACCCTGATAGCCACTTTGGCATGAGCAATTAAAAAGATGCTCCGTTTCATTGACTAAATAGGGCTTACAAGCACCACCATTCAAACAAGGAGCACTGACACAACCAATTAAAGGTACTGAACAATTTTTGCCACCGTACGAGCCATCACAATCGCAGGCATAATCATTTATTAGATCAACACAAGTACCATGTACACCACAAGGATTATAACGTTCACATTCATCTATATTCACTTCACAATGGGTGCCTTCAAAGCCAGGATCACATTCACAAGTATAGGAACCAATCTAGAGAAGGAAACATATCAGTGATTAATAAGTGAGTGAGTTGAGAGGAGATGCAATACGTACACCATCATTACAGGTGCCATGCTTACTACATGGATTACTTTCGCATTCGTTAATGTTGATTTCACAATTCTTGCCCATAATGCCTGTCACACAAACGCACTCATAACCGCTGGCATTTGCAAAACTAAATGTTTGACTGAAAACACTGGGCAAATCCATAGTATGGGCCAGACTATACAAAGTTGTATTTGATCTCTCCAAACAGTTGCCATTATATTGACAAGGATTACTCTCACATTCGTTGATATCGATATCGCAATTCTTGCCTCTAAATCCTGGATAACATTTACAGAAATAATCATTTACTTGATCTATGCACTCGGCACCATTTACACAATGATTTGTGGCACATTCATCAATATTCGTTTCACAATAACGTCCTTCGTAGCCTGTAGATGTACAATTGCAATGAAAACCACCCAATTCATCAATACATTGGCCATTATGCTGGCATGGTCCCGATACACAGTCATCAATATCAATATCACAGAAACGGCCAGTCATGCCGGGTATACAGGAGCAGGTAAAATTATTGATTAAATCAAGGCAAGTGGAACCTTTAAAGCAAGGATTGCTGGCACATTCATCTATATCGATTTCACAATTCAGACCCATATAACCGGGCGGGCACACACATTCATAAGCATTGATCTAAAGCGATACATTAAAAAACAATTTTGTTGTTGTTGTATTTATTTGTTTAAAAGGGGAAAGTGATATCTATAGGTAAAAACTTAAATAATTGATTTATACAACGACTAGCTTGTGATATACAATAGGCGTTTGGACTGAATAGGACAGATACATACATATACGATCAAATCACTCACTTGTCGTAATATCCGATGCTTTCCAAATTTAAAGAAAAACAACTATATAATGATTTTAAATTAATATGCTTGTATAGTGTTTTTTTTTTTTGTTATCGTTCTAGGCAAACCATTCCCAGTATAATAAAATGAAAGTGGTTCCAGAAGTATGTCATTTTCATGACTTCTAAATCATTAAAAGAATTCATTCAGTTTAAAAGCATTCCTATATTCCAATGATTTTGTAATTTTTTTGATTTCAGGGAAATTAGCATGGAAAAGAAGCCTTCATCACATAATTATAGTTCCTTTCGTCAGATAAAGCAAAGCATGTTAAATGGGATCAGAAACCTATAGTCTTCAATGAAACAGTTTGTCATGTTTTGTAAGGAGATGACGGATTCAAAACATGATGAAATAAATAAATTTAGGTAAAACCAGAGTAGGAAACTAAACAAAACTGAACGTTTGATCTCATTTTGTTGTATTCTTTACAATGAGTAAAACGAAAATAAAACAGAAACAGTGAGAACGATTGTCTCATTTAATTTTGTATATTGTTTTTGTTTTGAGCACTACAAATACACTAACTCAAATGTGCGTAGGTACAACAAAAAATGAATGAGAAGAAAAAGAAAAGAAGAAGAGAAAAAGAGCAAATTATACGAATGTAACGGAATAACAAAGCAAGCACAAGAGCGAAAAGCTAATTGTTTCATTTGCGCTCTTTCTCATTTAGAAAGTATTTGTTTTGGTTTTTTTCATGTACAATACCATTAAAAAATTTTTAAAAGTGTATGACTTTGTTGTAACTTTTGAGAAATGTTTTGTTTGTTTGCCCACTCTGACAGAAAGCTATGGTCTTCAATGATACAATATTCTTAAAATTTAACTTGTTTTAACTAAGCTAAAACATTTTGTCATGTTTTGTAAGGAGAGGAAGGATTCAAAACATGACGAAATGAGTAAATTTAGGTAAAACATTTAAAATCATTGGTTTTTGTGAAAATTTAGAAAAACTCAACTCATTCGAAATGAATGCATCGAGCCAATACATAATGTATGATTTAGTGCTGTCAAATTCTACTTCTTTTCATTACTGGATAGTATTGAGTACTTTCATTTGGGTACCCAATACTACTCAATACTTTTAACGGATTTTATTTGTAAGAGGAAACAATTTCATAAAGTATTGTGTTTTTAGACAGAAATTTGTTTGACCGTTAAAATTTAAATTTTCCATACAACTTCGAAGAAAAAATACAACTCTTAAAGTATTGAGTAGTTACTTTTAAGTATTGAGTACCCAAAAATTACTAAAAATACTCGATACTCGGTACCCATTACTCAATACTTTGCCAGCACTAGTATGATTCAGAAACGAATTTTCATGTCGTCGTGCGGGAGTTTATGTGCTCTATCCGTCATTTCAAATTTTTTATATATCTCGAGTTAATGATGCCACTTCAGGTTTTCGAGCCCAAATTTGTCAAGTCTATAATCCGTTTTCGAATATCTCGTCCAGTTTCGGAGATAAATAGCCGAAAACGGATTGCAGATTTTAAAAATGTTGGTGTCAAAAACCTAAAGTGGCATCATTAACTGTAGTCGCCGTGGTCTAGTGGTTAGTGTGTTGGCTTACTAAGACATGGGCCCTGGGTTCGACTCCAGGCTACATCTTCAAAAAAAGAAATATGAAAAAAATATTTCATTCGGCGACTACCTCTCAGCAGTCTTCTGGCAAAAGCTCTGAGAGTAACTAATTGCCATGAACAAGCTTCTCAAGTCTGTCGTTCGGAGTCGACATTAAACTGTAGGTCCCGGTACTCATGGATAAAACTTGACACACACAACATGAGTGCTGCGAGAAGCTAAGCCGTAATCCTGACACAGGGTTGTAAAGGCCAGTAAAATGGCGGATAGAGCACTTAAATTCCCACACGACGATGTGTTGACGAAAACAGTTTTAATTCATCTTTATTGAATATCATTGCAAAACACCTGGTGTGAGAGCTTGTTTTTTATGCTGATTTTCATAGCCATAAAATAACGACGAATTCTGGGAATTAAGGAAAACATTTAAAATAAATTCAATATATGTACGTAATGATTTAGAAGTCGTGAAAATTACATTCTTTTTGCATCACTTTCACTTTATTTTGCTGGCCTCAAATGAAACTGCCTTAAATTGTTTTCTTGTTGTTGAATTTTTTGTTTTTTTCATTTTGGTTTTTCTCTATTCAAACACACTCACCTTATTATGACACGTTGCTCCATTCTGACAAGGATGACTAAGACATTCATCAACATCGGAATCACAATGAATGCCCGTAAAACCAGGAGTACAGTAGCATTTATAGGAACCCTCCTCATTTTTACAAATGCCATTTCCACAAATTTTCGGTGATATCTGACATTCATCAACATCTTTCATACAATTACGACCCGTCCAAGCTGCCGGACATTTACACTCATAATCACCATTGGGAAGATCAGAACAAACGCCACCATTACGACAAGGTTGTGCCGCACATGGAGTACAAATTTTATTTTCCGGACAAACACATTTATTTTGTGTACAAACCATGGGCTCCTGACAATTTGCCACTGAGCAAGGTTCTAGCTTTTCACATCTTTCTCCTGAATATCCAGATGGGCAATAGCAATGAGTGCCATTTAGAGAGCATGTACCACCATTTAAACATTTACAACCCGACAAGGGTATACTCGAGGGTAAAATATCATTGGATGGTTGTTCACAATTAAAGCCTGAATATTTTAAATACACAAAAGAGTTTAAGAATATATATTAAAAATTATTTCAGAGACTTAAAAACTTCCTGAGGCTGAGGGCAGAGTGTGCGCTATAAGCGAAACCATAGGACAAACAATTTTATAGCATAACTCGCTCATATTAACTGCGCTAGGTTTCGCTTATAGCGTGGCTCTCTGACATCAGCCTAAACCTTAGGCAGTACAACATACATATGTACAGAATTATGTATCAATAAATCGGTCAAACTCCAGCTACATACAATATTTATTACACTCATACATATCTTAGCTTTGCCCAAGGTTAATAAGAGTAGATATAAGAAAATTAAATCATACGTAAAAATCTGTTAAATTTGAATTCAATTCTACAATTATAATTTGTTCTATTCTTTTATTGAATGCTACTAAATTTTTTAATACATATTACTTTCATTATATATATCTACTATGTATATACGTATGTATGTATGTAAATCCAAACCTTTATATCCGCTAGCGCATAAACAAGTGTAATTGGTGGCAAAGCCTTGACATGTGCCACCATTAAAACACTTTTCAGAGGAACATGCATTTAACTGAGCCGATCGGGACTGTTGTTGATTGCTTACGAGGGCGAAAGTAGCATTACTAATTGGATTTAAGGATGGTATACTTGTTGTAGTGGTCATTATTGGTACACAATGGCCAATAGGGCCTAAACGAGTACATCAACATCAACATCAACATCAGTAACAGTAACAGTAACAGTAACATCATCAATATTGAACATCATTTTGTACAAAAATTTTGAGAAAATTTCCAAAATTTATGTTAAAGTTTTAGGTTTTTTTTTTAAATTTAAGAATTTAAAGAGAAAACACGCAAAAAAAAAGTGAAAAAAGGAGTGGGAAAAAAGCAACAAGAATATGAGGCATTTTTTTTAAAAATTAGTAAATGAAGGAAATGATAATAAGGAAAAAAAATCAGCTCTTCAAAGTCAATTTCTTTTGCTACACATCGTGATGTGAATAATTTTCTTTTTCAAATTGTCAAGTTCCTTAAGCATTAATTTAAAAAATCTAAACGAAAAAAAAAAATCCAAGAGAAAAATCTAAGTAGCCGCCGTAGTCTAGTGATTAGTGAGTTGGCTTATTAGACAAGAGCTAGGGGTTCAAGACTCAGCTCTGCTAGCTTGAGGGCAAAAGCTTTGAGAGTAACTGATTACCATAAGCAAGCTTCTTAAGTCTGTCACTCGCAGTAGACGTTAAGCTGTAGGTACCAGTACTCATGGATAAAAATTGACGCACACAAAATAGGTGCTGTGAGAAGATAGGCCGTAACCCTGAAACAGGGTTGTATTGACCAATTAGGTAAGTGTGTCAGCTAATATTTATTTTTTATTTATTTACTAAATTGCAATACAATATTGAATTAACCTTTAACTACTGAGGCGGTGATAAATTTTTACCTCTCCTTAGATTTTTTGAGTCCCTGTTTTGTTATACTAAATCTTGTATTTTTTTTTTATTTTTACAGTCCTACTAGCTGACCCGGCAAACGTTGTTTTGCCCTAAATTTTTTGATTTTGTCTCCAATTATTTCTTTTGATTTTCCGGAATTTTGAATTATTATTATTTTTTATTGAAACTTAAATTCTTTTACAAATTGTTTTAAGAAAATTTTTAATATATTGACAATTTTTTAGTTTTGAATGTCCATAAAAGAAAAGAATACTTATTTTTGTTTAATAAATATATTTTGTGAGTTTGAGCCAAATCGTACCATAAGTAAAAAAATTGAAATATCGTTGTTAAACTTAAGAGAAATCTGGCTCCTGACTAATCTTATAAATTGTCCAAGTTTGGTGTCAATCGATTCAGCGGTTCTTGATTTTTTGTAACACGTACCCGGCGCAAACGTTTTTATATATAAAGATTTATATAAAAATGTATTTTTTTGTTCTTTTAAAAATAAATTATTAAAAAAAAAACCTTTTTTTTTTGGCTAATTTTTTTTGTAAAACAAAAGATGGTAAAATTTACCCCACGTCAATAATTATGACAATATGCTTCACCCCGGTAGTTAATGGTTAAATTCTAATTAATTATTACGAGCCGAGTGACTAAGACCTTAAGCTCGGTATAGTGTTACAGACCAGGCCCTCTGGTGGGAATTGAACCTACAACCCTAGCCCTATTTAAATTATTTAAGATTCAACTGGTAAATCGTCTACTCATTCTGCTGATGTAGGAAAATATACGTCTTTGTTCTGTACAGGATAGAATCAATCCGTGTAAAATATAAACGAAAAATTGGAAATTTTAATTTCATAATTTATAGCAAATTTTGTTTTAATTATTTTAAAATTGTAATAATCAAGGGTGTAGTGGCAATAATCATTTAGGTTATGAGTAAAAAAGGTTTTCCCAATTTGAAAAGGCTTGGACGTTATAGCAACTTGAAATTGCATTCGATTTCAATTTCGATCAAAGTTGATTTCCATCACATAGCTGATAAATACGATTATAATTATTTGTGCCCATAATTATGAAAGTGGTCTAAGTCAAAATTTAAAAAAAATTAGTTTATTAATTATTTCATACCACATTATTTTAAACTAAATTTGTTCAATGTAATTTTTACGAAATTGTCAAAAATGAACCATTAGATAGTGGTTGTAATTTCAACATTATATGAAATTCATTTAGTGTTGATTATGAAAGTGGTCTAAGTCAAAAATTAGACCACAAATTTTTGGTATCGGCTCATTCCTTTCTACCGAATGACCGTGATTTTGGGTTGATAGAAATGAAAATAAAAAAGCAAATTCCTTATACAACCCTGAGCTTTATTATAAATTGATAGAAAAGTGCAGAAGAAGAAATAAATTTTCGATAAAGCGAATTTCGCAGCCGGATTTTATTTCAACGAAATCAGAATCAATAACAAGAAGAGTAAAAAATATCGCGGGTGAATCTGTCTCTTGGCTACAAATTCAATGGATGAGATTCTTGAAAAATGATTCTAAGTGTCACATTTTGGATCTTTCTCCTATAAGATGAAGACCCAAAACATACGGAAAAATTAAATTATTTCCATTATACACCATCATTAGACCAGTATCGGAAAAAAAACATAAAGGTATTTTGAATTTACTACCGTACATCCTTCCAGTTTTTCAGGAACATTTTAAGAATCTTAAGTACTCGAAATATTGATAAAAATGGATTACTGTTGAAAATTAATTAATAAATGTTCAGGAATTATTTTAGTCAAATTATTATTTTAAATGAAACTCAAAGTTCTTTATTGCTTTAAGTCATATGTATATAGGACATTCAGTTAATTTTGAAAATGGTCTAAGTCAATTCAAACTTTGAAAACAATATTATAGAATTAAATTCACACAAAATTTCATATTCGTAATAAATTTCCATTAATTAAGACTAATAAAATTATAAATTAAAATGTCATATAATGTAAAAACATTTTTTAATTTATTCAAATGTAAATCATTAAATATCTCGAAACATGAAATATATGACTTAGACCACTTTCATAATTATGGGCACATTTATTACATTTTTTTTTTAATTTATTTTTTTTTTTTATTTTTTTTTATATTTTTTTTAACTTAAAATTTTGAACATTTTAGAGCTGATTTTCTTTACAATGGTAAAGGGTTATACATAAGCATGTATGTATAGTGTTGGATAAGCTTTAGTTAGCCTGCTACGAGAGTATTAATTGCACGATTTCTGTTGAAAAAAGTGATTTCTAATATCTCTGACTAAATTGATGATTTATGATTTTCTCTTAAACATTTAACAAAATTCTATTTTTATATGCTAAATATGTACGGTATGGATTTAATTTGAACATACTCAATTTAAGCTCACATCTCTTCTTCTTAAGCCACTCTGGTGGTATATAACGTTTACTTTTGCCTCCTTCACAAATAGTGGCTGTAAGTGCGTAGTCTTTGTGCAGCCATTAATTATTTTAATTTTTTTTTAGTATTATTATGAGTTAAATAAAATTAAATTAAATAACAAAAAAAAAATTCACCATAAACCATAACGAAAAGAACAAAAATAAAAATAAAAGTTAATTTTAAAAAAATGTTAAAAGAATTAAATATATAAACCGTATGCAATTTGTTACGAAATTGATTAATAACGTTAATAATACCCGAGAAAACAGCAATTAGATTTTCAGCAGTTGCTAATTTCCTAACATACAAATAGTAGTGGTAATCACTCTTTGTTGTAAATGGCCTTGCCAAACAAGACACGGCAGAAATACACATTAGGTTATTTACATTTGCACGAATGAGTGATTATCACTAGTGTTTTATGTACTTATATATGCATGTATGAATGTATGTATGTAAGTAAGTATCTATAACCCTCTCTTATTTCTTAGTGAATACCATATGATATGGATTTCTATGATTTCAACACTCACCTGAAGTTCCTGGTTTGCATATACATTTTCCACCTATACACTCCGAATCAATAGGACATTGTGGACAAGGTGGTGGTCCCTGTTGACAGAGTTCTCCTGAATATCCTGGCGGACACAAACACTGAAATCCTATTGGCTTATCTAAGCAAGTACCTCCATTTAGGCACTGTTGTGTTTGGCAACTTATGGGTTTCTCACACAATTCGCCACCCCAACCATCTGAACATTGACATATAAACCAGCCATTGGTATCAAAACATTTGCCATTGTGACAGGGTTTCGCTTCACACTCGTCGATATTCGTTTGACATAGGGGACCCATAAAACCGGTATTGGCACAATCGCATATAAAACCATTCACCAAATCCATACATTTGCCATTATTTTGACAAGGCTGTGAAGCACAATCGTCCATATCAATTTCACAGTGTGTACCAGCATAACCTTTGGGACACTCACACTCAATATTCGAACTGCCTGGCGCCACAACACAGGCACCATTATTAACGCACGGATTTACTTGGCACAAGGGATTAATATTGATTTCTGTTTCACAGTGTTTGCCTGTATGATTGGGTGTACAAATACACTGATAATCACCGCGACTATCTTCAAAACAAGTGCCACTATTTGAGCAGGGATTACGATCACAAGGAGAGCCATTGTCCATTTGACAGTTTTTACCCGAATAACGAGCCGTACAACGACATTCATAACCATCAGTGTGAGAAATGCATAAGCCATGGCCCATGCAGGGATCATTGGCGCAAAAGTCTTGATTTCTCAGAGGTATATCATGATCTGAGCAAGGTCCATTCCCTAAGGGACATGGTCCAAAAACGGCATTTTGTACAGTCATAGAATCATTTATAAACTGTAAGCCTGGACCATCCTGTAGGCAGCCGGTAAATGAATTACCCAATATTAAAATGGCTGCTTCGTTGCCTATATCCTGATTCGTTAAAAATTGACTATTATATGTTGAATTTGCTAAAAATAGAATAAGAAGATGATGAAAATAATAAATTTTACTTTTAAAAGGTACTTTAGTCCAAGGCAAATTGATTACAAGGTGCGATTAGTCAATTAATTGTCTAGTCGGTTATTGCTAGCAAAAGCATATCATTACTGTATTCGTAGTAAAACTGCCAACATCTTGTAATCAATTCACCTTGCGTTAGTCAAATATTTGATGCAAACAGTTGTAACCACTATTCTATGCAAGGTGGTGTTGCCACAGGGTTGTCAGATTGCTTTCAATTTATATTGCCAATTTCGAAATTCGTATCCATATATGTACATATGTTTTAAATGATATGTAAATTTTAAACTTGGAGATTGTGCAGATCAACTTAAAATCTTGAGGACATTTTTTTTAAACCAACCTCTTGCTGACTTCGATATGTCTTTCTGATCGCTATTTTATTGAAATACCAATCGCTGTGCTATTGTACCTCAATTCTAAATATATGTCCTGCGCCATAGTATGAAAGACATTCCCATACCATAAAGTATAAGTGGATAAGTAATTGTGGTTGGACGAATTCCTAAGCAATAAAAACCATTAAAAATGGTGGCGAAAACATAATGATATGGGGATGTTTTAATTTATATGAGGAAATAAATCAAACTAAAACTAAGAGCACACGTTGTAAAAATTTTATATGAAAGTATGAAATTGAAATTCTTTCATCAAGTGTTCCGAATGTAGGAAGTCTATAATATATAATTAAACAAGCAAACAAATTTTAAAAATCGCCGAAAACTTGCCTATCATCCCCAAAAAAATCCCCATTCCCAAATGAATTTTTTTATCCCCATTTCAGAAAAAAAATCCCCATTTTGGTGATAAATCACCTAATCTGACAACACTGTGTTGCCATTACATTATTTATAAAAAACAGAAAATCATTTTAAGCGTATTGCTTTGGGGTTCAGCATTTCTTGATGACCATTTCATCTCTAAGCTATAAATTCTTATGTTCTAAACTTTATATACTAAATGAGAATTATCACATTCAGTATATAAAATTACAAACAAAAGAATTCAAAGTCTATAAGAACTACATTTGTATTTTTAAAATTTAAGTTCAATTTTGCTATTCTACCATATTCGGCTATTCATTGGTTGGAACAAATGACTGCAGCGAATGAATGGAAAAAACATGAGATAATTCTCATTTAGTATATAGAAACTAGAACATAAGAATTTAAGGTTTTACAGTCTGTTCATAGAAGACGAGTGGTTTAAGACGTTGGTCTTTTTACATGTGAAATAACCGAAAACCATTCAAAGCCAAACGTATTATATCATTTTTATTATAAACTTGCCTAAACCTGGCGTGCTTCGCTAAACCTATAGCTACCATTTGTACACATTTTTCGACTGAGGATTTTTAATGACTACGAAAAAATCGAGATATAAAGAAATTAATATTAAACTTGCATGGGAGGTACCACGCCTACTTTCTGATTGATGATTTTCTTTGGCCATCAAATTGTTCAGAGCAAATTTAGAAAATGTAGCTTTAACAGCATAATATGAAAAATCTGAATTTGTATGGGAATATATAGGAAAATCTAAATGCCATATCTCCGGAACCAATGGACCGATTTTGCGCAAATTTCACATAAATAATCTACGGACTATTCCCAATTTAGACTGGAATTTTGGCTGAAATCGATCTATCCGTTTACGCGGCTAGTGGTGACATCAAAATGTACATTAATTTTTATATATTAGAAGATTACAATCCACTTACTACGAGTGAAGTAACTAAGACCATATGGTGTTATTTAGCAGACAAGAGTGGTACTGAGGCACTCTATAGCAAATATATATTTTTTTTTCTTTACAAATATAGCAGCTATTCATTTGGTGCATGGGCTCAATGGACGTAAGCAAATTCCAATTAAAATAAATAAAATTGCAGCTTCTTTGCCGAAGACGGTTGTGGTCATTTCTACTTTAAAATTTTTAATTTTTAGAGGGTTACGTGTGTTCTATAAATCATTACACCACTGTCGAATGTAAACAAGATAACTAATTAAATTTAAGTGTAACAACTAATGAAAAGAAAACTAAATGCTTTAATAAACTACTGGTTACGGCATCAAGTTCCGTCAAATATTTGCCTCAAATGTATGTGCATCAATTTATTAAATGAAACTTACCAAATATACTTGACTCCCTATCAATGTACAAATATAAATTACCATATTCGTATTTAAATTGTAACGTATGCCATCTATTATCCAACAAATGATAGGAATATTTGACATCTACACGATTATTGGGTCCTATAACTGCTGGACCAGCCAATGATATTTGCAAAAAGTCATTGAGCACTGAGATTACAATTGAGTTTTTATTATATTGTTGAGCTAAAATTTCACCACCTAAACAAAATATGAAATTATCAAATTAATTAAATTTGTATAGATACGCATGTATGTAGAAAAAAAATCTCTTTTTTTTGTTTTTGTATTTCATACTCACCGCGACATGAACGAAAACTTATGGCTGAATGATCCCATATGGGCATGGGTGATAATAAACGTAAATATGCTGAACCATTAAAATAGGCTTCTTTGGATGTAGCTGAGACACCAGACGGATCTTGAATTCATAAATGAAATAGAAAAGAAAAACATATAAAAAATTGTATTATTAAAAATGTAAAAAAAATTTCAAGTAAAATGTAAATAAATGGTAAAAGTTCATAGCTTTTGACCAGTTTAGCCTTTTTAAGCCATATTTTTTTCGTTTTTTGTTTTTTTTTTTAACTAAAACATTAAAAATCTTAACAACTACGAGTGCAAGTAATAAGTAAATACCGATTACTAAGCGTTTTATCAGGTCAAAAGTACGTTCGTATGTATATGCTTGTATGCCTATAGTTCGTATTGGGATTGCCACCCAGCAAACAAGGAATTTTTAATTCAACTTACATACATACACAACTGGACATTACAACCCTGTTTCCGGGTACAGCCTAGCTTTTCCCAGCACTCATGGTGTGTGTGTTTTAATTTTTATCCATGAGTACCGGGACCTACAGTTTAAAGTCGACTCCGAACGATAGACTTGAGAAGCTTGTTCATGGCAATTAGTTACTCTCAGAGCTTTTGCCAAAAGACTTCTGAAAGGTAGTCGCTGAATAAAATATTTTGTTTACATTTTTTTATGTCAGAGCTGTGGATTGAACCCGGGGCTCAACTTAAATAGGAATAGTTCCAATTACTTTTCTTAAATATTAAGCTCTTGAAACTTTAACACTAGGAAATCAAAAGGATATGCATATACTACTTTTTCGCAGATGACAGCAATATTTGTCATTGATATTCATTTGATCGTAGGCCTAGCCTTTTAAAGTTTGAGGTGAGAAGGCAAAATATGAATGACACACTCACAAATTACCTACAAATAATCTTCGAGTGGGGTCACGCAAAACAGAGTCGGATTTAATGCTCGCAACACTTATTACTGTTTTATCATGCATACACTCAGAAAAAAAAGTGGTAGAAAACTACCGAAATTGATACCATTTGGTATTAAAATTGAGTTAAGACCGTTTGTGCTTACTTCGTTAACCGTTGGTATCGATTTTTTCTGTTTTTTTTTTATTAACTTATGATATTTTTATACAATTGTTAACGATTTTACTACCGGTTGATCTTGATTTGTTAACTTATGGTATTTTGCGTCATTTGTTCTTATTTTAAGCTTCACTTGGTACTAAAAATTAACGAAATATTTTTCACAATTTGTTCTTAATTTGATACCCTTCGTTAATAATTTTAGAACGCCTTTTTTCCCTCTGTGTAGGCGTGGTGGGGATAATGCAATCTTGTCATCTGTAATTATGGGTAATGTACATACATATCGATGAGGCGGACACAGAACATTACTCAGTTCATATTTCGAGTGTCGAAAGAAGTATTCAAATGCCTCGTTTTTTTAAAACCGTGCAAGAAATACTTCACTCCATCTGACATTCTCAATATTTACAAGATTTTTATCCGATAGAATACAACTCTCATGTATAGGCCGGTGCGTTAAAATCTATTTTGGGGCTTCTCGACCGTGTACAGGAAAGGGCTAAGGTGCTTATTAACGGCAGTAGGGCAACCAACTGTATCGATTCGTTGTAGCATTGGTGCAATGTGGCGCAATGTTCTATCGGTACTACCATAGGAGATGCTCTGATGAAATAAAGGACTTGATTCCAGATAATCACATATTTTTACGGACTACTCGTACCTCTCTCTCTGTAAGAAGCTAGGCTGTAACCCTGACACAGGGTTGTAATGGTCAATTATGTATTTATGTATGTACTCGTACCTCTCTCAGATCACATCCTTTTGTGGTTGATTGTCCAGTGAATCGCACAATGCATAATATAGAAAATTCATTCTTTAGCCGCACCGCTCGGTTATGGAACAATCTTCCAGCGAATATTTTTGCTGCTAGGTTTAGGTTTAAATCAAATGTCCACAAGCATTATTCAATTTTTCCCCCTTCCTATAACATACTTTCCTAGATCAGCACAATGTACTGTAGGAGTGAGTAAAGGTCGTTCTCTGAGTGCTGGCCTTAATAATAAAAAATAGAACTACTTAATTCAGTAATTTTTTAAATATTTTTTTCTTTACTGGTTTGGTTATATGTTTAGTATCTCAGCAGTCTTCTGGTAAAAGATCTGAGAGTAACTGATTGCCATGAACAAGTTTTTCAAGTCTATCGTTCAAAGTCTACGTTAAACTGTAGGCTCCAGTACTCATAAATAAAAATTGACGCTAATAACATGGGTGCCGGGAGAAGCTAGGCTGTATCCCTGAAACAGGGATGTATAATCAATAAGCTTTTAGATTATTTTTTAATATCTTCCCTTCTAAAACAGGATTAAAATAAAAGTGCTTTTATACAAATTTTTTAAAGAAATTTTCATTCAACTTATTATGTGTCTGCTGGGTAATTGATGAAATGGGTTGGTGGGGTACTGACTGACGACTATCATCATATAAAATATTGTCTTTTGTTAATTTTTTTTTTCTTTTAAGTACTTCCTCATCTATGTATTTTTTTGTTAGGATTTTGTTTTTGTTTTAATGTTCGGTGTCATGAGTTACATTTTATTTTAAATCGTTACTGTTTTCTAATGATTATAAATAGCAGTTTCAAAGCTATTTGTACCGGTCATTCACTGAAACTGTTTTACTATTTTAATGTCTTTTTTTTTGTTATATAAAGAAATCACTAAAGCCACATGTTACATTAAATGAACAAATAAGTCAAAATTAACACACGCGTACTTAATGAGACCAATTTGAAAAGATTGCTATCAGAACAGAAACAAAATTTATAAAATTCATTGAAAGGGTTTGCGAACACACGATCTTTAAGTTCCAATCTTGCTTTCCAATGTTTAAAGAAATTGCCAGCTTGCCAATCTTTAACTTGCTTTAAAATAGTAAAATTCAGTAGTGATCGGCAATATAGAGTGTAGTAAATCCCTCTCCAGCCAAAACATTCACGGCCTCTTTGCCGTTTAACTATTTTACTAACTAAATTATACTTCCAAGCGTTTGGCAACTTTAAATGCCAAACGGCAACCTTACTGACTGTTTAAGAAAATAATAACTCTCTTGCGCTAAAGCCCAATAGTCACAATCTCAGCATGTAATACAGTCCTCCTTACATAGTGCAATTGGCAAGTCTCCACCACATTCATTGAAACCTCTGATATACCAGTTCATATCAAACTCCTTCCGATCCATCCGATTAACGCATTCTAAAACGAAATTGGATTTTGAAACATCTTGTGGAGAATGGTCAAACTTCTCGACAGAGTGTGAGTAGTTTCATTGAAAAACTTTCCTCTCAAACACGAAGGACATGATTATCACAAAAATTCAAAGTGGTATTAAACCATGCAGAGCCTACAGTGTCGCTATTGGACAAGTTAGACTGAAGGAGGCAAGTTCTGGTATTGTATCTAATTGCTTCATGATAGTAGCTTTCTAACCTCTTCTCTGCCAAAGCTTTTAGTGTATAAATAAACAAAATTTTAAGCAAAAATAATAAAATTTGTTTCAAAATTATAGCATTTTCATGAACAAACATAAGAACACAAGACAAATTGCTGTGAATTGATCATTCAAAGGCAATTGCTCCATCATTGCATGTTGATTGTGGTGAGTGCCTTCGCTAAGTAAGTTTTTAGCTGTTATCTGCTACTTCCCAATAGGTGGCGCTTTTCTCTTATCAATAGTTTTCCATTGTCAAAGGTTAAGGTGGAATAGAGTGGAATGTCGGAGAGTGGTTACTTTATAGATAGACTTCTTGGAGGGAGGGGGGACCTCTTATTTTTAAGTTATAATTTTCAAAAAACCGCAAATTAACTTTTTCATTATTCACCTTTGCTGGGATTCGAACTTGGGCCGTTTGAGTTTTTGACCACATGAGTTTCTAGACACATGTTGAATTCATTGCTCATTCACCAGAAGTAGAAGTTCGTGAGGCTGATGTTATTACCGATTTCACTAATGAATGGTAAGTTTTTATTTTTATTTTCTTTTCCGCCATATTTATATAAGCCTACCAGATTGAAAACAGTAAAAACATGTAAAATGTAAACAAGTGGCAAGATTTTACACTTTTATTTGCAAATAGTGTCGTTATTCACGACTTGTTATCGTGAGTTAGTAAGCTGCAATAAAACAATTATATGGCAACATTTTTTACTCTTATTTGCAAATAAGTCGGACGTATAAACGTAGTATATATAAAATTAACTATTGAATTACTGGTTGGTCACATTTTTTTTTTCTACATCACATTCATTACTAACTTTATAAAGTAATTGCAAAAACAACCCGCAGAAAGTGAACAAAATACATAAAAATAATACACAAAAAAGTGAGACAAGTGTACAGAGTACAGTGTAGTGATTCTTTAAGTACTTTAGACCTTTTGACCAAGTAATAATATTCAGTTTTTTGTTTTTTTTTTTGTAATTTTCGCATAGACCCCCCCATCATATAACGTGTGTACGTTTGCAATTCGTTATTGTTGCAACAGTTGTAAAAGGTGTTGTCGGTTTTGAGGCCATCGATCAGTAGCATTGTAAACGGTTGCTAAGATACAGAGTTCGTTATGCAGGTGAATGTGTTGGTGGCGGTGGGTGTTAGTGTTGTTGTCGAAGGCATAGAAATTGCCTGTTATTTTAGTGCAAAAGTAGACCAATGTTTGTTGTTTCCATTTTCAAATTAACGAGTGTTTCTAAAGTAAAATTTTGTACATTTAGTTGGTAATTATTTAACTAATACCGATTTATCTAATAGTCCATGTTAACAAAGCGATTTTTTGTTTTCATTATTTTACTTCAGTTTACTTTTTAGATTTTATTTTTGTTTATTTGTCATTTACACATTTCATGCCCACATTTTTTTTTTGTTCGTTTTATATTTTGGACATGGATGTGAATTCAGTTAATGATGGCTTATATTTGAACTTAATTACTATATGAGTAGGTCTACACTGGCAGTGTTTGTAGTTTGAAAAAGTAGAAAAAAAAATTAAAAGAAATGGTTCAGAAATTCAAAGACAATTTAAAAACAAAATATAATTCTGTAAGAAGCTTAAAACTTTTAAAAAGTTTTTCAACTTCAAATGCATAAATAAATTGTAAATCTTGAATTAAATTTTGTTTACTTGTCTTTGCTAGTGTAAACGATTTCCCTAAACTTTATTTAAATCTAATTAATCAAACAAATAAATCGTTTTATACTTAAAGTGATTTAAAACATTTCAACAGCTTTTAAATACTCGTACTTTTACCATCAACATGTGCTACTTTTAGTTTTTCTTTAATTATAAAATTAATTTCATACTAAGAGTAAACATATACAGGTGAGTGTATAACCTATATATGGTAGCTACTTATGTATATCTATGGTAATACAATAATAGCTTAAGTCGACATAAGGCCCACTAAAGTTGTAATTTGAAGTAAATAAATATTATTAGAGTACATATTTGTTGTGTCTGTCTATTTATCAAGAATATGTTAAATTACAGACTATTTGCAAGTAATAATTCTCGATAAATTTACACTAATTTTGGAACATATCAGATAGAGTAGTGTACCGATAAAATGTACACCTTATAGAATAAACATAAAGAGATTTACACATTTTATATAGGAAGAACTCACCATGATATGTGCAGACATGTTTATTTCCTCTATCAGAGGCCTTATTTTGTAATTCTTTTAAGCTAAAATGCTAAAATTTTGGGTTTTTGAAACAGGCTGGGTGTTAGAATATATAAAATTAAAAAGTTTAAAGGTAATAGGCATGAAGTTTTTAAATTACAATAAGCATTTAAGAATTCTATTCGTAGCCAAAAAGTCCTAAATCAAGTGTAAAAATTTTTAGCGATAGAGTTTTAGCTTAGGAGAGTTACAGAATAAGGCCTGTGCACTTAGCCACGCCCCTTTTTAGCAGAAACTTTTTTAAATTTGAAAGCAATAAATAAAGTTGTAAGCAATAATGGAGGCATTATATTTTTTATTCATACCTTTATTTAATATTATTATCTGGAACAAAACCAGCACAAATGCAAGACACTGCAACCTATACGATCTATTGTGTCCCTTTGAGTCTATTGTTTGTCCAGCAGACCAACTGACTTCTTTGTGAACACCAGCAGGTCCGAAACTTTAGTGGTGGATATGTCCTTTAGTGAGACTATATGTCTCCCTAAACACATCCATCTAAATTTATTAGAAACCGCACATTCACATATTATGTGCTCTGCTGTCTCCGATACCTCTAAGCATAGTCTACACACATCTACATCTGTGATCGCCATTCTCATGAAATGCGCTCTCACACTATAGTGACCCATAAGGAAATCCGTTAAGACTTAATATCAAATTACGGGCGAATAACAGCCTTGGCGTGCCTAAGCATACTTTAAAGCTTCCAAAAATTCTATACTTTAAGATATAATTTTTAATTTTTTATACTATTTGCTTACTGTCTGCAAAATCTATTGCTTTTCAGCCGCTCATTTCATATAACAATCATGCCTTATTGGTGGCTACGAGTAAATGATTGTTCATAATTTCTCCCTTACAAAATAACTCACTGCTAAGCACTATTGTCTGTTGGGTTTTGACCATGCCCATCATCAGTAATCATAAAGATCCTTAATAAAATTCATATCGTCGTGCGAGAGTTTATGTGCTCTATTCGCCATTTCATATTTTTTATACACCTCGAGTTAGGTTTTCGACCCCAAATTTTTAAAATCTGCAATCCGTTTTTGACTATTTATCTCCGAAAGTGGCATAATTAACTCGAGATATATAAAATCCATGTTCCTGTGGCTAAAAATTTATTTAATTTTCTATGTAAAAGCATAACTAATTGAAAAGCTTTTTGCATCTCCTATTTTCAATGTAATTTAGAGCTTTTATTATATCATATGACGTTAGTGATATATTTTAAAATACAAAAAAGATAAATTTTAGACTACAATGTTTATAACTTTAAGAAAATGGAGTTGTTAAAATACGTTTTCAGCCACAGAATCTTAATTGAAGAGCAGGAAGATATAACTGTGAGCAAATGTCACATTAAATAATAACTTAATATTTGCAATGGGATGCGCAATTTTTAATTTCGAAACTCCATTCTGATAGGAAATTCAGAATAAGTTTGATATCAACTGGTATATATAAAAGATTTAAATCCACGTACATTTATTCAACAAATATCTGGAAATCTGACAGGAAATTCAGATTTGATGTATTCTATGGTGAATTTTGATCTATTGGTGGCTTAGTCGAAAATAAGTTTGATATCAGCTGGTATGCATAAAAGGTATAAATCCCTACGTACATTCAATCAACAAACATTTTCAAATCTGTTATAGACAAATAAAGGGTGATAAATTGCAGCAGCAATTGTGTATTAAAAATTTACATTTTAAGTTAGCCAAGCAATGCATGAATATTTTTAAAAACTTTCTCAATAATATGTTTTTATTTTTAATTAAAAACAAACACAGTGACGGGGTTTCGTGATAGTTTTACTTCACTGAATTTACGTTTTTTTTATTTTTGTTAATATTTTTTATTTTGTGTTTTACTTTTTGTTTTCATTACCCACACTATTCACCTTTTGGGTGTTTTAAATTAGTGAAGCTCTAAATACGTATCAAATGTGGTATTTAAAACAATTGCTACCAAAAAAAAAAAAAAAACAAAAACCAAAAACTGTATGGAATGAATGAACGAATGTATTGCAGATGATTGTTAAAAATTAAAAAAAAAAAATTAAGTGGCAATTAATATTTTTTTTTCATTTGCATCATATTCGTTATTTGCTACTGTAAAACATCTCTTAAAGAAACACACACACAAACTGTTGAGTTTTCTTTTAACGCCATTTAAAAGTTTTCCACACAAATCTTTTAAATACTTGCATATATACTCGTATGTACATACATAAATATGTACGTTTATCTGTAAATCTCACTTATGTATGTACGTATATATCTTTTTCTTTTCACTTAATTAATATTTTCATTAATTTGTACTCGTATTTTAAAAAGTGAAATTATTTTGTAATTTTTTTCTTCTTCATCATATTTGCTTGTTGTTTAATTCTTTTCTCAGTTGTAATAAATTTGTATATATGTACATATGTATGCATATGTAAGTAGATATGTAAAATAATTTTTTTAAATTCAATTCCCCCAAAGAGAAAATTATAATTTTATTGAAATTTGTATAACTAATCCTGTTTTAATACGATTTTGAACGAGGCCTATTCATATACAGAATATCAAATCCACTCTACAAATAATACAACGGGAATTCTGCTGTTGGTAATGTCAAGAACAGCTTTTTTAAATATATTTGATAGAAAAAATGTCAACACTGCTAAGAACAACAACAAATATACTAATAATTTTGACATTTAAGCCATTGTTTACATTCAAATCAGCCACAAAATTGAGTTGGCCTTGATTTTGAATTATCACTTTTGTGAAATAAAATACATAGAGGTATTGTATTGTATTGTGCACTGTATTTGAGTTTTTTTTTAAATATAGATAGATTTTTTTATAGATATACATACATACATATATATTATGCGCCTTTTTTTGTTGATGAGACAAGTTTTTGTCAATATGACCACTCAAAGGCCAGTGTTGTACCTTCACCTTTGAATGATCAATAGCAATTGCCCCATCTGTCGGTGGATGTTGAATGTCAGCTGTTTTCTTCCCAGAGGGTGGCGCTGTACTCCTGATCATTCGTTTTTGCTAGAATAGACTGGACTGGAAATGTCAGGGAGCGGTTTCTTGAAGATGGACTTCTTGGAGGGCAGGGAGGACCTCTTATTTTTTAAATTATAATATAGAAAAAATGCAAATTTTATTTTATAATTTTGATCCTTCACTGCGATTGAGCCTCGGTCATTTGAGTTTCTGTGAGAGCGTTCTAACCACTATACCACGATCCCGCCCATGATTGATAAGCCATTCAACGAACTTTCTTCACTGTTCATGATCATATACATATGTATTTATATTGAATGTATTTGCCTATATGGCGAAAAATATTTTTTGTTTTTTAAATAAAAATATTTTTGTTTTTCCAATCGATGGTATAATCATCATAAGGCAGTCCAGCTTTACCAAAACAATAACAGCTGTTTACTTCCGATTGTCAAAATCTTGTTTCTTTTTCTTCCTTATTTATTTTTAACGTCAAACAAATTTGAATTTAAAATTTTTCTTTAACAATAAACAAATTGAAAGAAGAAAGAATAAATTTTCTTTAAAGAGAATTTAATGCTTTAGAAAACTACAGCCTTATTTATAATAAAAAATTAGCAGGTCGTTGTACACAGTGGCTAAGTTTGTCATTTTTATACGTGAAAATTCTTGCTCAAACGTACAAGATATTTATTTTTCGTATTCTATGACTAGTTATCCAATCTAAGGTATGGAAAGTTTTAATAATATCAGTCTATAGCGGGTGATAAACTTGCCAGTTTTTTGTTCTATATGCTAACAACGTGCTAACTTTTCATTATACATACGGCCGCTAATTTGCAGCTACATATTAAAACTTTGGTGTTCCTTTATAATAATACTGTCGGAATTCTAAAAAATTGGCACAAAAAATAGTGCTAAAAGCACTAAGTTGACAACACTAATTATGATGCATCATATCGAAAAACTCGTACATGCACCTGCAAAATTTTACACTTTTGAGATTAAAAATGACGACTTTATAGCAAAAATTTTGATTGAATTTCTATGCTGCTTCTTCTGTAAGTATTTTCAATACATAAAGTATGTAGGTAACATACCACATTTGGCCAACATACTAGTGCTGTCAAATTCTGCTACTTTTTATTGCTCGATAGTACTGAGTACTTTCATTAGAGTACCCAATACTACTCAATACTTTTAACGGATTTTATTTTTAAGAGAAAACAATTTCATAAAGTATTGTGTTTTTAGACAGAAATTTTTTTGGCCGTTAAAATTTATTTTCATTAAAACTTCGAGGAAAAAATACAACTCTGAAAGTATTGATTAGTTACTTTTAAGTATTGAGTACCCAAAAATTGGTACAAATACTCGATACTCGGTACCCATTACTCAATACTTTGCCAGTACTACAATATACGACGTTAAAAGCGTCATCACTATTTTATGAATATATATTCCTTTTTTTATTTTCCACTGCTACAAGTTTGATTAATTAAAAATCGGAAACTTTTTTCTAATTAAAGTTTGTTTTTAAATAATTTTTGAAGAAATGTTCCCACAAAATGAACTTTTTTCACAAACAAAATAGTGATGACGCTTTTTAACGCAATTATTTACCTAATATGGCTGCAGTTATAGACCCTCTATGAATTCATATAACGATATACATATTTTCTTTTCATTTCTAAGCAGTCTTTATAAAAGTATACCACCATATATGTAGATTTGTTTGTATGATTAATCATTTCTTGTTTATTATTCTACTTTTTTGTTCAAAATTAGTACGCTTTTGATACTTTTGTTTTACCTACTCTATGTTTTTTTTAACATTTTACATGTTTAGCTACAAAAAATACATATTCATGTCAATCTGTTTGTTTTACATGATTTTTAACGTTGTTACCGCCAGTAAGATCTCTCCCAAAAGAATCACATCCATATTTTATCTAAAAAATTTGATATGAAAGTAAAAAAAAGAAAATTAAAACCCACAAATGATAAGATTTAACCGTATTTTTTCTCATATTTTGGACTGTTTTCCAGTTAATTTTTAATAATAAATTCCGTGATGTTTTAAAAAAAAAAACAACAAAAAAATGTTGACTAATGACTGAAGTTGAAAAGAAAGAAAAAATAAAAAAAAAAAATTTTTATTTTAAGATTTTTAACCAGTTCACTTTTAGGGAACAAACATAGATACTTAAGTATGTATGATCCAATGAAACCAGTTTACTATTTTATTTTTCTTCAAATAAAGTAAAAGATTCCCTTTCTGCTTATTCCCTCTCACCAAACGTTTTGTTTGTTAAAAACTAAAATGGTAACAACAGACGGGAAAAAATATTTATTTTGTTTTTCAAAGAAACAAAAAAAAAAAAACCAAAAAAAAAAGGGTAAACAATGGCTCACAAAGCTCAATAAAGTTGTTGAAGTTGTATACTGAAAAGTATGATCAGTTCAGTTACCTCCTTTACAAATGCAAAAACAACAACAAAATATAGATCATTATTACAGGCCCTGCATAGTATTCATGTCATAGAATATGAAATAGTTTTGGTATCCATTATCCATTATCCGTTAACAAAAATAATAAAACAAAGAAAAATATAGACAAACAGACAGATATTCCAATCGTTATGACTCATTAGAAAAAATATTTCTAAAACCTGCAATATACGAGTATGTACGTACGTACATAAGGGGGCGTATGCTTTACATTAAAATGAAAAAAAAAAAAAATAAATAATTAAAACCTTCTTAAAATGAGTTCAAAAATTAATTATTGTGGCGTTTTATCTTTTTTTTAAATTATTGAAAAACAATTATTTTTTAAATCCGTTAGCACATTAAGAGATTTTTTTCTAATTAATCGCTACAGTAAAATAATCCGTGTAAGTTAGGGCTACCTCTCAGCAGTCTTCTGGCAAAAGCTCTGAGAGTAATTAATTGCCATGAAAGAGCTTCTCAAGTCTGTCGTTCGGAGTCGACATTAAACTGTAGGTCCCGGTACTCATGGATAGAAATTTACACACACAACATGAGTGCTGCGAGAAGCTAGGCCGTAATCCTGACACAGGGTTGTAAAGGCCAGTTATGTATGTATATATGTAAGTTAGGGCTGAATAGTTTGTTAGCATGTGAAAAAGTCAATCATTTTTATTTATCTTAGACAGAAGTTAAAAATAAAACAAAAACAAAACCAAGGTAAAGGAACTCTAAACTTTATATGGGACTCCTCCGTAGACATATCGCACCCTGCCCAGAGGAATGGTTGAAATACTGTGTGTTAGAACAGAGCCAACCACTGCTAGAAACTCGCAGCCGCAGAAGCTAGCCATGTTAAGCTGGACACACCAGCAGATCCGATAAAGATTTAGCAAAGCTGACACTACTTTTGCGTGGAAAGCAGCATCCTCTTGCTTAGAAAGTTGTATACTATCCAGTTTTATCACCACAGACACTACGTGTACTCCCCGTAGGTCCGCACGGAAACTATCAGGTTAGACTTCTTCAGGTTTAGGTTTAGGACTTTTTGGCTACGAATACAATTCTTGAGCGTTTATTGTAAGTTAAAAGCTACATGACTTTTAAATCTAAACTTTTTAATTTTATACATTCTAAGGCACAGCCTGTTTCAAAAACCCAAAATTTTAGCATTTTAGCTTAAGAGAATTACAGAATAAGGCCCCTGATGTCCGTATTGCCAAATTAAGAAGACTCTTGAGAGTACCAGTTGTGGTTACCAACCAACAGCTATTCTCCTACTTGAAGTGCCAGGTCACCTAGAGCTAGGTTCAGCTAGGGAATAGTCTCCAGAAGCCAATTCGTACCTCCGGGGGGAGGTGTAATTGAAATCGGTGCTTAGCGGTATTCTGAATCAAAGGGATTTCATTCGAAATCGCCATAATTCATATTTTCTAGTTGTTCTGTATTCCATTGGCAAATAAAATTTTTGCCTTATCTCCATAGATACATAATCGGCCATTACCACCTATTTCAGAGTTACGGCTTAGCATCTCGCAGCACTCATTCTGTGTGTATTGATTTTTATCCATGAGTACCGGGACCTACAACTAGATTGAGTTTATCGTGCGTACCCGTCATAAAACACACCACATGTCACTCAGTTGCATGGGTCAAATATACTGCGTCTGACCAACGCCATCCAAAGCCGGTGCCTTCTAATCTCAGTTATGCCAAAGACACGCCGCATAGAAGAAAGCCCTATAGACATTGCATTAGCAATTCGGCATACCACTGCCTGGGTATTAGTACCCCCCTAGTTGAGGAGGTCTATCTAGTACTACCATAACCACTACGTGTACTCCCCGAAGGGCCGCAACTAAACCATCAGGCCGAATTACCTCACTCCCCGAATGACAGAGGAGCATAGGAAAACCGGGGGCTCCTGATACCTGTAGTACCAGATTATATATGTGTCTCTGGTCAGTACCTAAGTACTTAATAGCGTCAGTAATAAATTACCAACCACTCTGTGCCTATAGTGAGTGCCAGGCCACCCAGAGCTAGGTGAACTCCATATTCCCCGGTGAGTACAGGTCCCTGGTGTGACGTATCACCAGAAGCCATTTACTGTACTTCCGAGGGGGAACCGGGAGCTACAGTTTAAAGTCGATAGATTTGAGAAGCTTGTTTATGTCATTCAGTTACTCTTAGAGCTTTTGCCAGAAGACTGCTGTAGGAAAATCTTTGTGGAATTAAACGGAATCAAGTTTCTTTCTTAATAAAGTTTTAAAACATTGATTATAATTCATAATTTGAAAGGTTTTCTTTTACTTTTCATATTATTTACACAACTCTTTGCAGAAAAATTGCTCTAAATTATTAAAATAAAATTTATTTATAAATTCTAACAAATAAGTTATTTATTCCGAGTAATTTTATAATTTCACATGGACTGTTTCCACTCTGAACAAAGAACAGGGACGAATAGATTAAAATTTTATTCGTAATACCATTTCTATTTCTATTACTTGGCTTTTTTCAAGTTGTTTTTATATTCCGCTTAAATCGATATTAATAATTATAACGGTACCAGGAAAAATTACAACATAAAAAGAAAAACCACAACCATTTGCCGCCATTATAATTTGCTATTGTTGTAAAGAAAACATTAAAAGCCATAAAACAAAAACATAAAAAAATATGAAAACCCAAACCTGAACTTAAGGTTGTAACATGTTTCTGATGAAAGCAAAAAGAAAAAATCAAAAAATTTACACGATTTTTATAAAAATGATGACTTTGAATCATTCTTTGAGTCTGCGGGCTTTGTTCTCTAAAAAAAATGGTTCTGCCTGAACGATTTTTTATTTTATTCGTTTGGTTTTAACAAGTATGGGAATTCTATTAATGTGCTCAAGTTTAAAATTAATTTTTTATCTTTTAAATATATGAATTTGTTTAAAGAGACTCGTATTAGGAGGTGTGTTCATATCTGACATTCAACAGGCCGTCATTCCCTTTAACAAAAAACTAAAAAAAAAAATAAAATAACTTTGATAGCCGTCGTCATGGAATATTATTCAAAAACAACAAGTGTGTGTTCTTTTTTTTTTTTGTGTTTAATAATTTTAAATAAATTAGAAGAATGGATTTTGTTTGTAACAAACCAAAGTATCAAACAAAAAACGGTTCTGCCGTGTTTTGTTAAATTACTCATTAGAAGAATTAATTTAAATTACAGAAAAAAGCTCTGTTTTTAGGCAATAGCTGTTAAAATTGTTTCAGTCAATAATTTTTCTATAAAAATTAATACGTTCTTTATCAATAGAAGGGAAGTAATAAATACCTGTCATGCTATTGAGTTTCAATTTACAAAAACTATTTAGTGTTGTGATACACTTTAAAATGCAATACAAAAACATGTTTTTTCTTCATGTTCTCTTGAGGGAAGAAAACATCTATATTTTTTGTCATGCTTTTGGATTTAAAAAAAATTAAAGGTTTTTCAATTACGGCGCCAATTGCCAGACAATATTGAATATGAGTTTTCTTTTAACTGCCCTGCAATATATTTTTAAAATGACAAAAATGTTATAAGTTAAGGGGTTCAATATAGGACAAAGTGGTACTATTTAGCTGAAACGAACATGATTTTAACATTAGCATTGCATTGAAGAGTAGTCGCCGTAGTCTAATGATTAGCGTGTTGGCATACTGCATAAGGAATCCGGGTCAAACCACAGCTCCGACATCTTAAAAACAGAAATATTAAAAAAATTATTATTTCTTTCAGCGACTATCGCCTAGCAATCTTCTTTCAAAACCTCTGAGATTAAGTAATTGCCATGAACAAGCTTCTCAAGTAACCCAGCAGAAAATTTTTAAAATTTGAAACCAATAAATAAAATTGTAAGCAATAATGGAAACATTATATTGGTTTTTATGCATTAAAGCTTCCAAATATGCTACAGGATAAGGTATTATTTTTGATTTTTTGTACCATTTGCTTACTCGTTGCAATTAATTTGCATTTCTATTGAGCCGCTAAGGCTCATTTCATATAAAAATCATGCATTATTGATGCTCACCACTAAGTGATTGTTTACAATTTCTCTCCTACAAAACTAACTTACTGGTAAGCACTACTTTCTGCTAAGAAATCGTTGGGAGTCGACATTAAACTGTAGGTCCCGATACTTATGGATAAAAATTAACATACACAACTTGATTGCTGCGAGAAGATAGGCCGTAACCCTGAAACAGGGTTGTAATGGCCAATTATGTATGTACACATGTTGCATTGAAGATCATGGCCCGTAACTAAAGTCGGTTCTTTTCAAAAACAACTTTAAATGAAAAACCTATTTTCTTTTTTTCTGCATGACATCGTCTAAAGAGGACCGGGCAAATGCAGAGGAAGTGAAACTAACCGTATAAAGTAACAAAACTTTGAACGCCTCTAATATGGCAATTGACTTGAACTTTTTAACTGATAACTCAGCCGAATATCACTTTATAAAGGTAGAAGTACATAACATGCGATTCGCCAATTGAGTGTTTCCCATGCCTGTAAAAAATAGTTAAAATAGTGAAGTTTCATAAAACAAGTTGCTGGCAAAACTGCAAACGCATCCAACGTATAGATATTAATTAATTTTTAACTTTTAGATGCGTTGATAGTTCAACAATTGGCTTGCATTGTACATTGTAAACGCTGTTAACGCCGTAACGCATGCTGTGTACTTCTACCTTTACTGTATTTAGCAGCTGAGGTTCACAAAAGTGACCGTTTAACTGCATATAATAATTTCCTATGTTCTGGATATTTAAACGCAGTGAAATGAAAGCCGAATAAAATTTCAAACTGCAATAAATTTTAAAATCTAACAAAGCTTCTGCGATTATCAACATTTTAAATACTCGAAGTTGAGGCAATTAAACTGTCTCTTTGAAAATGTACTCAATTTGCCTTTCTAGAGCATTATTTCATAATTCTTTATTAATAACTTTCGTTTGCAGAAATTTTCATAAAACTACCTCAGATAACTTACTATTTTCTAGCAGTTGTCATATTTTAAATTGATAGTCTTTTGGCGGTGACAGTAAATCAGTTTAAAAAAATTTTCAAGAAAAATCTTTTTGCAGAGAAAACAAGGTGTGCGTGCATAATATTCACACAGTTAACCCCTTGCTGTGAAACCGTTCTCTCTTATCACTCTTTTTTTTTAATTTAAAGGAAATACCAGAAAGCACACCTTGGCTTCCGATAGAAAAAGAACATTTGCGTATATAAGCATGAGTAAGTAAATATATTTATTAGAGGGCTTATATGATAATGATTTTTCAAAACTATTTGAAAAAATAAAATTTGAAAAAAAAACCTTCAACAAAACAAACAAAGAAAACCTTTATTGTCAACACATTATATACAATTTATGGACATAAAAGCCAACGTTGTTTATTATTTAATTTAAATTTTTTTATTTTGAATTCTGTTTTTGCTATTTTTGTATAGAAAAATTTCCCCTGTAACATATTTGGCTCTTAACGCATAACAAGTTTTTACTGAAAATGGTTTAAAATTCATAAAAAATTGGTCATATTATGTAACCATTTTGAATTGTACTTCAAGTAAATATTTATTTTAAATAATTATTTTGTTATTGGAAAGTGAATATGAAAACAACACCACCAACAACATTTAGTGTAACGAAATGCTGTTCAGACAATAATAACGGCGACTATAACTACCTGTTGATTTTGAAGTTGAACCACCTTTTGTATTAACATTCAACAAGAACTTGTGTATCGCATCCGTCACACTAATTAAACATTTCTTAGTAGTTTTAGTTCTTCTCTTTTTGGCGGGCAAAAATTTACACCTAAACCTGTTTTTACACGTTTTTGTTAAGAAATGTGCAATTTATGTATGTTTGCACAGAAGTTTTAATACTTAAATATGTATGTATTGGTTTTAAAAATATTCAAAATTTACTTGTTAGCCGTTACTGTTGAAAAAGAAATTTTACGCACCATAATATCCAGTTTAAATACTGGTGAACAAATAATTTACCAGATTAATTTTTAATACAAATTGCAAAATGAATCGAAATAGTTTTCGTCAGTAGGCCTTCAGCTGTTGTAAAAATGAACAGCCTATTTCATTCGTTCGCCTAGTTTTACGTTCGACATCGTGAGACACACTCTAATTTTCAGCACCACAAACAACATATTTCAGTTTTTATTTTTGTTTCCAATATAAATTTCAAAACGCTTATAAGCGGATATTTCAGGGAATGGGTGTATACATTTCAAGCTACAAAAACGAATCAACCAACATTGTTGTCAATTTCATAAGAATTATAATTTTTTTCAGACTGTTTTAAGGTTGTTAAAATATATTTGTACACGTTTTTGTGATTCGCTGGGTCATATCTACCGTGTAAAAACAGGATTAGGTGTACTTAAACTGCCAAATAAATATTTTAGTATAACGCTTTACACATGTTTTGAATGAATTTCGTAAATTTTTCACAATTTATGTATAAATAACTCTAATAAATATTCTCTTTTAAATTTAGGGAAATATAGGGTGTTTATTAAGCCCTACAAAACTTACAAAAAATTTAGTATTAAACGATCTCTGGTAAATAACCATGTAAAGATTGACATTGACATACAACGCTATCAAATTATTTAGATTTATTTTGAAAATCAGTCATCAATTCCTAATATCGTAATCGGGTATGAATCTCATTTTAAGTTTAATGGGTTTGAAAATACAACAATGCAATCCACAGTATACCCTACAGCCTCCATTATATACAGAAAATTATATCATTTGATGGGATTTTTATACTATTTTTTTAATGAAGCCGGAGATCTTGTGTTACTACCAATGGAAATTTTTAATGTTTCATGATTTATGATTTTTTTTTTAAATATTAATGAAATTGTTTCAGATAAGATATAGTTTCTATAAAAGGGTGTTGTGTGCCCCACGCATTCTACTTTAGCGACAAACTGAAATCAGCATTGGGCGATAATTTGATTTTCAACGTGGTGATTTGAAACTACTTCAGCATATTTCCAGTAGGTCCATCTGAAGTTATTGATTTATTCCGATTTCTATATACAGTACCATCTGTATTTGCGCTCTTGCAAGTCTTGCAAACTAGCAATCGTACGATATATGTATGTGCCTACATTTTGTTTTGTTTTGACATTTTGTCTTACCAGGGCATTTGCTATGAGAAGTGATTAGTAAAGTTAAAATTGAATATTAAATTTATAGAAAATATGTCATAACAGAAAGAGTTTTTCTAATAAAAATTGGGTCTTTTTAAGTATAATAATCCTGCGTCGGATAATTGCAGTTTTTTATCTTGGAAAACAGCGTAGATTTTATTACGTTGCGAAAATCGAGCTCACACAGTACGAATATGTATAAGGCCGAAGCCACGCAATGAGCGTTAAAGCGGTGAGCGGCAAAAAATTAAAACCTATGGAAGTGGACACGCAATGAGCTGCATTTCTGAGCGGAGCCGCTTAGCCGTTGTTCTAATTTTTAGTTGATTTCTGAACGGCGAAGTATAAACATGGCAAAAGTGAATGCGGATCTTATAATTTCATCTGTACGAAGCCGACATCTATTATGGCAAGATAGATTACGAAATTTTAAAAATAAAAATATGGCATTTTAACAACTAACCGCTCAAAAATGACGCTCAGTAATAAGCCACTTGCCGCTCAAACTCGTCGCTCTACCGCTCACAATTTTGCCGCTCATTGCGTGGCCTCAGCCTAAGTAGTTGCTCCAAGGTCGTGATTTAACATCTCTCCATGAATTTCTGTTGAGCCATGTGAAGTCACTACTTTATGTTAATACGGCAGCAACAAATGAGTCCAACATTGTTCCTGTTACTCTCGACTGCACTATATTTTTAACGCTCTCGGTAACTGTATGCCCGAATTCTGTTATACATATGTATATGTATGTTAATGCCAATTCTTATTATTTTTAAATTTTAAAATTATTTCAGTCTTAAAAAACACCCATTATTTTATTTACTCTTATTTTTCTTTGTGTCAGTCTGACTGTTATAAACATGTGTTCATGTCTTACGGCTTGTAGGTATAATCTCAGCTCATGTCCAAAAACTATTAGAACTTTCCTATCTTGTACATTCTTCTAGGGAAGATACAGAAATTCTTTTACGAGTATTCATATGAAATTATTAAACGAAAGACAACGTTTTCTTGCTGAATTTTTTATACTTTTCTAAACATTTTAAGCAATTCCCAATTCCAAGAAGCTAAAACCAGTTTTAAGTTTGTACGAGTTTTTGACAATAAAATTTTAAAAATTTAATTTTTTTTCTTTTTAAATATTAATACTTAAACACAAAAAATACAAGTAAATCGGAAATACTTTTAAAACGTGATTTTTATAAAAAAAAGTATTCTTAATGAATGAAGATTAACAATTTAAACGACATTTTTTTCTTTTTAAAAAGAATTTTATTGTTTTACTGTAAACAATAGCAAAAAGTTTTAAAGTTTTTTATGGGATAATAAAACACAAAAGAAAAAAATTGCTGTCATTTCAAAAATACTTAGTTTGAGGTGCAATTGTTATTTGATATCACTTTTGATCATTTCCAATAGCAGTTGATCATTATTACTCGTAACATCATTGAATCTGATATTAATTTTTAAATGAAATTGATATTAAAAAACCGCAAACAACAATAACAAGTTACAAAACTATTTTGTGATGACAATTATAAAACATTTATAGTAAAATAATTTAAAAAAAAGAAAAAAACAAATTAAAAACTTTATTTTGGAGGCTAAGCTAGACCTTAAAACACCCTATCCATACATACACCAAGTAGATATGGAGGTTCATATGAACATGGTTTTATTGTGAATGAATTGTATTATGACATAATAGACTCATCCTTAATTAATTTCGGCTTACATACATACATACATACATAATTCGCCATTACAACCCTGTGTCAGGGTTACGGCCTAGCTTCTCGCTTAATTTCTTCTTAATTGAGCTTTAATTTGTGTTCTATTCATAATAATTATTTTTTTTATTGATTTTTACATTCATACTACTTGTTTTGTCATATAAATTATTTCTATGAAATATTTTTTTTTGTTCAAATATATTTGATACTCGTTACTGAACAGCAAAACTCAACATTGATATGAGCATTGAATATTTTGCTCAGCAGAGGTGAATATGGTACTACCCAACGATTATGAACGTCAATGTCTGTGTTACTGATAGTTTTAATGAACGATTGTACGCCGTTTTTGGTACTTCAGTGTGATAGTTGAGGCTAGGTAGAAATAGCCCCTGTACTGCCCTTTCTGAGTACTTCTTAAAAAAAAAGTAAACCATATGTGTTCTTCGGTACGCAGATCGATCTAGTTAAAAATTTCTTCGAAGTCAGTACATTATTAAAAAATAAATTGTCCCTTGGGTTAGCTTTAACATTAAAGGCCATGATACACTATTGTACACAGTCGTACGATTCATTCACGAGAAAATCTTATGGATTCATGTCACACTTTTAAAAGTAGTATCAAAATGGCAACATTAGTGCTACACCATCACACAAAATAAGATGCAAAGCATATACAAAGTTGCTTTTTGGTAAAATCTTATAAAATGCAACCCTGATAGCATGGAGAAAAAAATTTTTATAAATTTTTTTAACCCTGCTGTTAGGTTAGGACCATTTGGTCCATTTTTTTTATTGTTTTCTTTGTAATTTTTGAAGGGTGATATATAGTGACTTAATTTTTTAGCTCATGTGGTCTTTTTACAAAACCATGTTATATACAAAAATTCAAGGTTCTGACTTATACCAGGACTGAGAAAAATAAAAAATTACGAATCTTAGGTTAAGGGACCATTTGGTCCATAATGTATTTCCTTTGATTTTTTTTACATTTATTTAAAAAAAATTGGTATTTATTAGTCGGTTTTATAATAATTGTGATTGCATGATAAGCAGCATTTTTTTCTATAAGTTTTGCAAATAAACTTACTGCAAATGGAGCATTTTATATCACATTTAGACTTGCAGCAACTACAAATTTCACGATCTCGGTCCTCTGAATTAGAAATATTATTTGAAGAAGCCACTGGAACTATGCATTGTTTTCGTATTTCAGTAAATAACTGTGCTGAGAACTTTTTTTGAGGTAATCTAGTCCGTTTCATCATATACGCGTTCGTCAGAGAGTGTGCTAGTTGCGGCAATAACTCTTGTCTCCTGCAATTCCGATCAGCTGGAACCCAGGATTTCGATTTCTTCGATTTCAGAAAATATTATGTATGCATTCAATTGTGTTTGCAAATAAAATGTTTGGCCATCGAGTTGTTTTGCGTTTATAGAATGGTACGAAGGGAGTTTTTTGAATGTTAGCAATTTCGGAGTAAGTTTCCTTTCCCGAAGTTTTTTTGCCAACTCAAAAGTAGAAAAAAAAAATTGTTGCCTGTTATATTTTGCCCTTTCAAGCCTTCTGTTAGTTCCAATAGAATGCGTTGTCCTTGGTGCTTTTCAGGCTGTGCATTTCTAGGCTTACCAAGTTTTAGTTGTAACCTGACTTGGAGTCCACCGAGAACCGAAATTTCAAACCATATTTTGGTGGTTTTGATGGCACAAACTGTAGAAAAGTACATCACCCCCTTAATGCAACAAGTTGCTCTTCAATGGTGAAATTTTCGTAACAATTATAAAACTTTAGAAAAAGTTGTTCCCAACGGTTCCACAGTTCACGAATGAGAGCTAATTTATCGCAACTACGCATTTGTCGTCGACACAAAACATCATCGAAACGGATGGTAATCATATGAAATTTTTCTTCAGACATAATTGCTTCGGAAATGGGGCGACATTTACATTTTTTCCACTTTCAATCATATATTTTATATTAGCAAACTATTTGGCTCAAATAAAAAAAAATAAATACCGACGTACGACTGCAAGAATGAGCAAAGCAATGTATGTGCACAATGCGTCTTCATCAATATCTTTCCACTTGCCACCAAACTTGACCCTGATGTACTCATTAGTATTTTCGATGATAATTCTTTCTATTGGAGGCCGAAAAAACGACATAAAAGCTGACAGAATTGCATCTGGCTGCGTTGAGATATTCTCAGCCGTAGCTCCAATAGGCTGAGGTAATAGAGTGGCACTCCAAAGCATTTTGTTTTTAGCAATAAAAAACGGATCAAAAGAGCTAACTGCGACTTCCCGTTCAGTATCTGTTTGAGAAGAACTTGTTTCGCTATTTTCTGAAGTATAATCAAATTCCAAAAATGAAATATCGGAGTCACTTTCTACACTGAGCAGTTCTCCCTCAATAAATTTTTACATTAGATGTGTTGAATAGAGATTTGCGGTGGTCACGTGATTTGAGTGATTGACGTGAATAACGCGTGAGAGTGAGTTATTTTAATTTTACTGACGTGAGTATTGCGTGAGTAAAGAAAAATTCGAGTGAGTGATTCGTGAGAGATTATAAAATTTCTTGCATCAGCATGAGCCAAAATTCACTCACTCTACCATCTCTAGCATTGAGTAAAGCTTAACTTAAATATTTAGAGCGAAGTGATCCAAAATAGATACAAATATAAAATTAAATGGTTATTTTGTATGAATATTGAAGTATGGACCAAATGGTCCATTAACCTAAGATTCGTAAGTTTTTTCTAACCTAACAGCAGGGTTAAAAGATTATGATGTCGGAGAGACTTGTCAAAAAATCTGTCATACAAATGCATTCTAATGCCACACTGTTAAACTTTTTTAACACGCACAATTTTTTTGATAAATCGTACGACTCGTACATACCCTCTAAGGGTATGAAAAATAGATGTAAACCGATTCTCAGGCCTACCCAATATATACTCATATGTCATATAAATCGCTCGGGCCATTTCGGAGTAATTTGACAACAAACACCGCGAATTTTATATACAATCGAATTCGGATATAAACATACCGTTTAAATGAAAAAATCGGATAATTTCAAAACAAAGGTAGTCACTTTTGTTTTCTATTAAACTCAAAGGTATCGATCTTCGTTTAAAAGAAAATCCATTTAGATTTTTGGCACCAAAATTTTTAAAATCGGCAATCCGTTTTCGGCTAATTATATCCGAAACTGAACGAAATATCCGAAAAAGGATTCTAATAGAAGAGATTTGAAATTATTTTCTACAAATTGCTATTTCACAGCAACCATACACTAAAATTCGTTAATCATTTGCATTGATTTTTTGAGCAAAAATGAGCAGCTGATACGTTACGACAATATTTTGCTAATTATACCTTAAAATTATGGAAAAAATGTGTTGATGAGCTGATTGAGCAGCAGCGAAATAACGATTTTCCATTAAGTAATCAATTCGTAGATACGAATATGTACTTTGAATGTTTGTTTATGGACAAGTATATGAACACATTCTGAATAAATTTTTATTAATTGTGAACTCAAATTTATTTTTTGTTTTGTTTATGCTTTTGTATTATTTTTAATTTAAAATTTTACAAATTTTACCCTGATAATTTTTTATTTTGGCACAGTAATACTGCTATTTGCTTATGTGTATTGCAATATAAAGCACCCATATCTATAGATTAATAACCACTGTTTGAAAATAATTTTTGACGATAAACAGTTTTTTTTTTGCAAATATTTAAGTAACAAAACTTTAAATTTGCACTTTTTAGAAGCTTTTTTTATTACATATTTAGTTATCTAATTATTAAATAAACTTTAAAAATAGATACAATTCAGCATTTAATGCTAAAATTAACAAAAACAATAACCAAACAAACATTATATGGTTTAATACTCGTACATATCTCGACCCTATTTTATAAATCCAATGCAAAAACAAACAATAAAAAAAAAACCATTAAAAATCTATGTAGAAATTAAAAAAAACTAAAACAAATATAAGATAAAAAATTTTGAATTCATACATAAAATGACTTAATAAGCGTTTAAAAACTTATTTTGAATGGCTTTTAAAATTTTTGCAAAATAAGAGTTTTATTTTATAATTTTATCTAGAAGACTAGTGGAACAGTTAAGCTTACCAATTCCATTTTTAGAAAAAGTACATTTTTACCTAAAAAAAAGCGATCACATGTCTCCAAAAAATAAGTAAAGTTTTAAAAATCAAAAACTACATAAAAAATATACAAAAAAATGTATTTTTAGAAACTAGTTTTTGTTCACACTGAAAGAAGCTACAAGAAAACCTATCTAAAATTAAAATTAGCTGTGCATAAATTTGTATAATTTCTTGATATCAGTTGTCAAGCTGACTATCTAGTCTCTTTTAATGTCGGGAATTTTAATTTTTTATTCCTCCTTAAATGTACGCTTGCGTTTTGGCATTTAGAAAATTTATAAATTCTTTCAAACTGTTGCCTAAAGGGGTTCTATTCTGACAATTTTCTATAAGACAGACCTCTTTTTCTTTCATACACAACAAAATAACAAAACAATTTCAGGGAAATAAGAAAATAAATATGAAGCAACAGGCGATACCTACCAAAAGTAGATATTAGAAGCAAAAAGTTTCCGCCACAAATGTCACTCCGCCTCCTAAAAAATTCGTCTATTTATTCTTTAGTTTCCTAAATATGACAGCAGACTTAACAACATAATTTTAGGCGCACAACAGCTAATAAGGATTAATGGCCATGTAGTAATTTTTTAATTTTAGTATGCTGTCAAAATGTTACAGCCTTACGTATAATAGAACATTAGAAGGTCGTTGTACACAGTGGGTAAGTTTGTCTTTCCAATACGTAGAAATTCTTACTCAAAGGTACAAGGTATTTAATTTTTTGGATTATCTGACTAGTTATTACAATAAATAGAAGGCAAGAAAAGTTTCAATAATATCAGTCTATAACTGGTGATAAACTTGCCAGTTTTTTGTTCCATATGCTAACGAGTTGCTAATATTTCATTATACATTCGGCAGTTAGTATACATATATACATACATAACTGGGCATTACAACCGTTTTTGGGACTTTTGGGTTTAGCTTCTTACAGCATCCCTTTTGTGTGCGACAATTTTTATCTATGAGTTCTTTGACCTACAGTTTAAAGTCGAATTTGAACGACAGACTTGAGAAGCTTATTCACGGCAATCAGTTACTGTCATAGATTTTTTCAGAAGACTGCTAAGAGGGGATCGCCAAAAGAAATTTTTTTTTCATATTTCTTTCTTTCAAGATATCAGAGTTTGAACCCGGAGCTTTTGTCTTTGTTAGCCAACACACTACATACTAGGCTATGGCGACCATAATGCCGTAATTGAAAAAGTTTAGAAGCAATAAAAAAGTGAGATAAGTAAGTCACTTGCTAAATAAGGGGAACTAATCCAGATGCCTTGAAAAGGAAGAAAAAGTAGGCAACTTTTCTAGGCCTATTACAAGTAATAAAAATTAATATCCCAGGCAAATAGATTATAAGGTGCGGTTAGTTAAACAGCTGTCTAGTTGTTTTGTTGCTCGTTGAAGCTGTCAAAATGTATTCTAAGAGATGTCAAAACTGTGTTTGCCCACACCTTACATATATAATGAATTTGCATTTTTAATATCCTCATTCTGAAAAAAATTCTTGGCTGATAGACTATCCTGCATAACACAAAAATCGAACAAATGTTGCAAAAATTGTGCACGACTGGCCGAGAGAGCATATCATTCATTGTACTTGACTTGTAGTCGACTGCACATTGTATGAGTCAATATTCTGTTTATCATCGATAACTTCAAGGAGAAAGACCACAAAATATCAAGCACGATATTCTCGACAACAGTTAGTGACATGTCTTAAATACAGCCTTGACGATAATATCGTGTATGTGTCGACTGTGCCAACTGGGTATGATCGAAATTATAAATTTTACACAAATACAAACACATGTTTTAAAATTAATCATCACTTGGCAAATCAATTCTGCTTTAATAAACAGCAGTTTCCACACTACAAATCTCCATCATGTGGGAGTTTTAGTCATTAAAAATGTAGTCTCTCTTTAGACTACGGACCGTAGTCTACGGTCATACAGACACAGACACACATATGTGTACATAAATGCATGTTTGCATACCTATCTATGCACATGTATAAAATTTTAATTTATTTTATATTTTATTAATTTATTTATTTACTTACCCATTGTTAAAAATATTAATAAAATTATAAATATCCATTGAATAATTTGTTTAGCTGGATGGTTGATGGATAAGAGCCAGGAATTTGTTCTTTTGGTAGCATATTTGTTTAGAGCGAAAATCATATTGTTGTTACACTCATATTTTATAATGTTTTTGTTATTGTTATTCGTACTGAGATTCGTGTTATTATGCCGCCAATTTGTATTTGTCGTTGTTGTTGTCGCTTCTATCTCTGTCAATGTTATTGTTGGCATTTGTATTCTTTTTTGATTTTGTACGATTGCATTATTTTTATTATTATTTTTTGTACACAACTGTTGTTGTTGTTGTTTATTATTTGCTGACGCATATTTAAACAACGACATTGTTGTTGTAGGTGTGATTGTAATATTTTGTTCTCTTAACATTTTCGTTGTTGTACTTCGTTTTACTATTCTATTGTGTGATTGATGTTTACTATTGTATTGCTTAAAGCCTTGCATGTATTGGTATTGCATTTCTGTTTCCCAATTTAATAATGATGTTTAAGCTGGCAATAATAATGAAAACTATTAATGTAATAATGATGTTCGCATTTTATGTTTTAGCCATATATTTATTTAATTTGTTTTGTTTAAAAAAACAACCGTGTTTAACGATTTTTTTTTTTTTTTTGTATTTTTTTAAATATTTTTGTTTTTTTGTTTTATCTGTTTAATTATTGAATTCTTTCTTTGTTTAGCATAAATCTCTAAGCCTTTGTTGTTTCTTGTTGTAATCCATTAAAATTGAGGTTAATTTTTGTTAAAACATTTGTTTGACTTTTTAATTTAATGTTATGATTTTGGTTACATTTAAATTAAGAGCTGGTATAGTGGGGTAATACAATTTCTTTTCTTCTTTCTAATCGAGACAATCTGTAGGAAAAAAAAAAGCGTCAAGCAACACTTTCTCATTTAGAACTGGTTAATTTGCTTTCGACTACAGCAATTATCTAAAGGAATGAAAACTTTATAGGTAGCTTTAAAGTAAAGTTTTTCAAAACGTTAATTATTAATGTAATTTGGTGAAAAACACACTTTAATTTTAAACAGATTTAAAAAAAAATTAAATTATTAAATAGACTCCTGAAGACTTTGTAATTTAAATTGTCGATTACTATTAGTCGCAGTTTAACACAGAAAATATTACATTGATTTATTACATTATTTATTATTTAAATGGTTTTGTTGAAGAAATTAATATTTTTTTTAAATTAAGTAGTTTCTTATTTTAATTATTATTGATTAAAATTACTTTCTATTCATGTATGTTGCACTTTACATGCATTTTTAGTATTATTCGTTTGCTCCATTATGTTTATTAATTATTATTTAATTTCTGCTTTTTTCTCAATAAGTTTATTTTAACACTTTTTTACTTTTTTTACATCAAACGTAATTTTACTAATTTAGTTTTAGTACTAAAAATTTTATCTTTTACTTAAAACTTAGTAGGTTTTTATCAAGTCACAAAGCCGACCACAGTCGGAAAATCACATGTGGAGCAAATGAGCTTTGAGTCTGTGACGTCAGACTATCCTATCGAGTAGTACGATTTATCAAAAAAATCGTGTGTGTTAAAAAAGTATAACAGTGTGGCATAAAAATGCATCTGTATGACAGATTTTTTGATAAGTTTGTCCGACTTAACAATCTTTTGAGAAAATTCATTAAAATTTTTTTATCCATGCGATCAGAGTTGCATTTTATAAAATTTGAGTAAAAAGCAAAATTGCATATGCCTTGCATCTTATTTTGTGTGATGATGCGGCACTAATGTTGCCATTTTGATGCGACTTTTAAAAGTGTGACAAAAATCGATAAGAATTTCTTGTGAATGAATCGTACGACTGTGTATGACAGTGTATCATGGCCTCAAACGATTGTGGCAGTTTTGTTAAAATTTCAACCACCGAAAGTGCAATAGGATGTCTTTTTTGAAAATTAGATCTGGGAGTGGTACCTCCCATAGAAACTTAATTTGTGTAGATTTTGAGAACAGTTAAAGTTAAAGTTATTGAACTTAGTTTGAATGACTACCTGGTCAAAGTAAATCATCAATTAAAAAGTAGGATTAAACGAACAAGTGGGCATGGTACCAACCATACAAAATAAATACTGATTTTTGTATATCTTAAGAACGGTTAAAGCTAAAGTTTCTAACTTTTGCCGGAACGACTTGACGGTCAAGGGTAATCATCAGTCAGAATGTGGACTAAGTTAGATAAGTTGGGGTGGTACCTCAGATATATGATAAATATTCTTGATATCTTAAGAATTGTTGAAGCTAAAGTTTGTAAATTTGGTGTGATTGATTTCGTAGTCAGTCGAAAAATGTGGGCAAATTAATTAATGAAAAAAACAACATCTCGGCCAGATCAATGCTCTTCACATTTTCAAACGAAAAAAATCCTTTAACATAGAACAGTAAAGATCTTCATTGACCAGAATGCGAGTTATAGCTTCGTTTTTGAAAAAAATAATACCACCAGCATATACATATGTACATATGTAAATCGATCCCAATGGTGCATTTGATATTCCATTTAATGAAGTCTGTAGGGTCTCTTGTAAATAGGTTTTACTCCACATGCAGATATTGTGTTCATAAATAAACCACTGAAGTTCAATGCTAAACACAATTTCGCGAAATGTAAATCTAATCTAAATAATTTGTTTACGTTCTTCAGGTGTTAATAATAGTTATTGAAGTAGCAGTAAAGCTTTCACCAAATTCTAGCGGTCACGAAAACAATTAAATTCGTTTATTTTGTAAAAGAAATACAAAAATATGTTGTAACGAGTATACAATTTGTTGTTAAATATTTTACTGCTTAAAATTGTTTTTAATAATTTAATTTTAAGATATAATTCTTTTATATTCTAAAATTTGAGAGAACACTTCAAAATTTGAATCTCATTATTCATTATTTGAATCTCATTATTCGTGTATACAAGTGTGTGTGTGTAGCTGTAGTGGTAATGAATTAATTCCTTTTACTCTCTTTCTTGTAGTGTACTTGGTAAAAATTAAAAAAAAAAAATTATTTGTTTATTGTTGTTGCTCCCAAGCAAGAAACAAAAAAAAACTACTTGTTACCACTTTTCTGTCATTTTATTTCTTTAGATTTTTTTTTTCGTTTCTCATTACCACCAACTTATTATATATTTCAATGATTATATTTAATTATGTATTATATACATACATACATATCTTCATGCATACATATTATGTATAATAAACTTTCTTTTTTTTATTTAATTTCATTATTATTCTTTTCCTTTCCTTTTATAGAGAAGTATGTATGTACTTGATTTGATATGCAAAACTTCATTTGATTCACAATTTAAATGCATAATTGCCTTTTTTGCTGACTGCTGCTGCTTTTCAAATTTTTTTTATTACATATTTAAAAATCACTAAACGTTTTACTATTTTGTTGTACGTATTTACTATTGAAAATTATTATATTTCTTTAATTCACTCCAAGAAATTAATAAATACATATTAAACATAGAAAACAGAATTAAAATTATGCACAGTTTTCAATTGGATTTTTTCTTATTTCATACACAAATCACATAAACACACAACAAATAAATACATATGTATTTTTCAATACAATTATAATTATTTATTTATATTATAAATATAACATTTCTGTGAATTTTTCATTTTTTTGTTGTCTCTCTCTTACACTCGCATTTAACACATTTAGCCATTTCAGTTGGCTTAAAATATTAAGAAAAAAATGTCGCATACAAATCCCGGCTGTGGTACTTTTTTCAAATTAAACAACAATTACGCTCGAGAACAGATTTTAAACTGAATTTTGCTAACAAAACTCAGTCTGTATGTCAGCCAACTAACCAGCAGTTGCATACACAAGTTACCAATACCAACACAGTAGTGCGCGCCTCTAGTCTCTAGCTTACAGCAACAATAAGAAAAAAAAACACTCATACACAAACCTACACATGCTAAATTGTAAACTGAAGTACTCACTTAAAACGTTAGTTGGTTAATATTGACCATATACACCTCACATACTAATATTCATATACTCGTAGTAAAACATATGATGGTAGTGATACAGTTAACTGTTTGGTTCTCTTTTAAAGAGAAGGAGATAACCAGAGTTCCGTTGCATTTCTAAGCAGTTGTTTAAGCGATTAACGCTGAGGTGGTGGGCACAGTGTCACCATAGTTATATTTGTTAACCTGGCAAAATATAGAATTGTTGTAGAATGAGACAACTGTATGATCAGTGACTACAAGCAGGTGTTTACAGGTAATAGAAAGACAGGTAATTTAATACTTTCAAATGGTGGCGGTTTGTGGTAAATAACCATCAAGTTATTTGAATGTTATTTAAAAAGTTGGTTTTTGTCTTAACTAGCGATCTGCTTTAAACAGAAGTGTGGTAAACTGTGAAAATGAAATAATTGAACATGTACAGTGGAATAGATTGCAAAGCAATTAAAAATTTTAGAATAGCATTAAGGTAAATAGGTAGTTTACGCAAAGAAAAAAAATTATCAATAAGCTTTTAACCTTCATTAAAAAGATTGTTATTTAATTATAATATTAAGAAAAAGAATTTATCTTATATGAACAGGTATTTTAAAGGATTATTTGGTATATACTGTTTTTAAACGATAGATAGACAGTACATTGCAGGGAACATTGTATAAAAAATTATGTAAAAAACAAGCACATAAAGATATACATATACATATTAGATACTCTTTAAGAGGGTTATTTTTTTGCATTAAGGCCAGCGCTCAGGGGATGACTCCTACTTATTTTATTATACAAATCACGTAGGTAATGTGTTGCGTTATTTTTGTTTTATTTGATTTTGTTACAAAAACAGTTTTCGTTTAAAAACGCAACGTATCAGCTATATATGTGAGTTACAAAGTAACCCCCTAAATTTCTGTTATACATAAATAATGGGTGGGATTATTGATTCCGCACAGAAAGAATTCTCTATCGATATGCAAATTCGTATAAGTTATTCTTGCAGCATATAATTGTTTTTTATTTTACTTATTGTTTCCGATTGAGCGTAAACGAAATGAATATGGTCACCATGTATATGATACCGCGATGGAGGAAGGTATACCGTAGGAATGGAATCAATTCTCCAAAGTTTACTTTCGTACAAAAAATGCTTTTCGCACTTGCGAAACGGAAACAAAAATACCACCCAGTAAATATATGATATATTTCTAAAATTTAGACAAAGCCATGGAAATTTTTGTAACACTTTTCTGTGTAAAAAAAAATAAGAAAAATAAATAAAACCGTAAAAATAGGACAAGTTTAATTTTTGTTATTTCAAATTCGTGCAAAACAAAAGAGTGTAAAAGCAGGATGGAGTGTATTTTAATTTTTAAAAATGCGATAATAAATATTCAAATATACGCACATATGCCAGAACTTAATCATTGACTTAGTAAATAAATAATCGGGGTTAATAGCCTGCTTTACTTTTAGGCTTCTCAACTAATGAATTAATTAACGGACTATTACTTTACTACTGATAGAAAGATGATAAAGTAAATTATTTTCAACCATTCTTTTACTCAATTAAATGTTGTTTTCTTATTTACAACTTCTATGACAATTTTAATATTACCACTAACAACTGATAAGCATTAGATTACTTTCAAACTGTAAATCAACTCCTTTGTAATAGTTTTACAAAAAAATAAATTAAAAATTAGAAATCAAAGCGGAAGCAATAAATGATAGTTTCATAAATAATTTACACAACAAAAGAATTTCCGCAAATACTCGTACATACAATATAGGCATTTATATTTGTGCAGGTACTGAAATAATCCCCTTTAATTACAAAGCCAGTATAAATATATGCTATAAAAGAATTAACCAACTACTCTACTGGTTACATTATAGACCACGGCTTTTATCATGTTTAATAAAATTATTCATTTATTTTACTTACTTGTTATAACAAACGTTATTGTCAATAATGCACAAAACTTTACGCAGCAGGAAATGGCTATTTTCGATAGTAATCCCAATGCCTTAGAAAATCCAGAGGAAACAGGCCCATATTTGGAAGGTGATATTAAAGCTGAAGCTGTAGAGTTTCGAAAGCTTTTACGTAATGGCTTATTAGCTAACTCATTCAGATGGCCTCAGGCTTCGGTGCCTTATGAAATACAAGGACCTTTCGGCACAAACGAATTGAGTATAATCGACCATGCGTTTAATGAATATCACACCAAGACTTGTGTACGTTTTCATAAACGTACCAATGAAAAGGATTACATTGTGATAACAAATAAACCAAGTGGCTGTTGGAGTACTGTAGGTCGTATAGGTGGTCGTCAAGAAGTTAATCTGCAGTCACCGAAATGCTTTTCAAATTATGGTACAACTATACATGAACTAATGCATGCTTTAGGTTTTTATCACGAACAGAATCGTTATGAACGTGATGCTTACGTTAAAGTTTTAACCGAAAACATTAAACCGAACATGTTGGTTAATTTTGGAAAATTACCATTTAATGTCGCTTCTGGTTATGGAGTAGCTTACGATTATGCCAGTGTAATGCACTACAAGGCAACTAGTTTTACAAAAAATGGCAAACCCACTTTAGAAGCTTTAAAATCAACACTCGAAACTTCAAAAATGGGCCAGCGTTATGGTTTTTCAAATGGTGATATTTTAAAAATCAAAGCTATGTACAAATGTAAATGAATTCGTAAAGTTACAATTATATATTCTATTTTAGCAAAATAACAATTTTATTGTTTTTATTGAGAAGTTATCTATTCAATAGCGAAAAATTGTGTTTAATATTTAAAACTAATTTTTTAAAATATTTTTTTTTTGTTTTTGTTTACTACAATTGCTAATTATTTATGTCATGTTTAAATAAATATTATAATGGAAAAAATCATGAAACAATACATTAATAACAAATTAAGAAAACAAAAAGAATCATTTACAATGACTTTATCATTTGTAATACATAAGTAAATTATAATACAATATACATATAAATTCATATTTAATATGGCACTGGTCATACTGATTTTAATCAAAACCTATTATTATATAATAATCAATAATAACAATTTTTTGTATTTGATAATATTTAATACCATTATAGAACATAATACAGATAAGAACAAAACTATAAAAATATTTGAAAACCTAAAAAACGCTTTGTTGACTAGTGTATTTTAAATAAACATATTATGTAATAGAATATTAAAATTTATATATATACTATATACAATATGATATTGTTCAAAATATTTATCTTTGTTTTGATCACATACTTTACATAAGGTATTCCGTTGTCTTGCTCCATTTTCTTGTTACTGCATTGAGGAAAAATGAAAACTACACACATACATACATATATGTATGATGTATTCTCATTCTTCTTCTTCAATGTTGGGTTAAATTTTTATTCTTCTCAAAAAATACATTACTTTTAATGGTTAATTCTTTGCACAGTGTAGAGAATCTTCTAATGGCTTGATAAGAGGTGCCATCTTTAAAAAGAGAATTAAAAAAAGTGTGAATTATAAACGTTTTCCACGTTTTTTTTTTAACATTTAAAGGTTCTTGCCATTAGAAAAAAAAAATTTTTTAAGGATTTTAAAAGGTGATTGTTTGTTGGTGTTAGTTTGAGGAGATGCACTAAGTTGTTAGGCCAAGTTGTGGTCTTTTAACGTTGTCTTGAGCTTTTTCTTAACTGGTGATTGGTGGTTATTTGCGAAATATGCTTTAAGCCGATATATGTTATCAGTGTAGTCGAGAAAAGGATCCCAGGTTAACATTAGTTGAGTTGTTAAATATGATTGGACTATTGGTAGGAACAGTAGAAATGTTAGCCGTTAAAACACCACTAGAAGTCTTACCTCCAGCATTCAATGTATTCAAATTCATAAACATTTGTATATTGCTAGTAGAACCATTACACGAGCGATTGTTCAAAAAATCCCTTATATGCTGAACAATGAGATCAATGGCAACTGTAAAGGAAAAGAAAAACATCATTATTTATTATAAAAATCATGTTATATGTGAATATAAATGTAAACCACTGGTAGTGAAGATAGTGATCAACATACAATTAACACACAAAGCGCTTACCTACATAGTTTGTTTTAAATACACGTTTATATGTATTGTTTTAAAAGCAGAAAAAAAGAAAATCTTTTTAATAGTCTTGTTCTTTACAGATTTATTGAGCATAAAATTTGATTGCTGTTATAAATACAGACATATGAGCACAACTAAAAACTTACCTGTGTTTGTGTTTAACAATTCTTTACTTCTATCTTACTTACTAAGTTCAATTTAATGTAAGTAACTATTAAGTGTTAAATACTAAAAGGTGTTTTTTAATTACTAAATTGTAATGATATTATTCGTACTACTATGTGTTCAGTAAAGTAACATTTATTTGTTGTTTTTTTTTTCTCTTTGCTTTTGTAAAACTTAAAACTACACCCACTATAAAATATTAGTTAGAAAAAATTTGTGAACAAGAATAAAATGCAATACAATTTTAAGGTTACTGTAACTAAATATGATAATTGTTAAAGCATAATTAAACAAAAATTCAAGATGCAGTAAATCATGTTCTGTTTTTAACATAAAAACAAATAAAGGAATGTAGAAAATGTATTTAAGGATTAAAATTTTTAGAAGGAAAAACATTGGTACAAATAAAAAGGAAACTAAACAAGTTATCAGGTTTGTGTAAATATTGAAAGCTTTTATGAAAACTGCATCATGAATTTCTGACTAAAGATATAGTTTTGTTTTTTTTTATATTTAAGATTATAGCAAACAGTAGGTCGTTTAAAATTAAAGTGTAACGTTTCCGTCTTAGTTTTTAAGACCCATTATACGGTTAATGCTCCCTTATCATGGGATTACTTTTAGAAGGAGTAGTGTTGGTAGTAGTAGAAGTAGACTTGGAAACTGTTGTCGTAGTAGAATGTGTATTATTAGCCACATTGGCACCCGTTAAATTAGCACTGCTACCTGGTCTAAGGATTTCACCGATATGATGTACAATGAGATCAATTGCAACTGCAAGAAATATATATAAAATCAAAGGAAAACAAACAAAAAACTAACAACAACAAGTTCAAAAGAAAAATATGTTTTGAAGCTCTAGTATATTGCTTAGATAATAAAGTATTGTTATGATAATAATGTTGTTGCAAAACAAATATTTAATTGTATTTAACTATTTCAATATTGTTGTATAAATTGATTTGTTGTAAAAAATTTATATTACAAAATTAAACTTAACAATTAATAAATAACAAATTAACACAATGTTAATATTAAAAAAAAAAAACGAGCAAAGCTACTCAAAAAAGTTTACACAAAAAATAAAAAAGAAGTAAATTTTACACTACAAACCTGTGTTGTCAGCTCCACGGGGTATGATAACATCAGCAAATTTTTTTGTCTAAAATTAAGCGTGACATTTTAAAGAATATATTAGATTTTTGAATTTATAGTATATATGTATGCATATAATTTATACCGGTGAACAAAACTCTTCAAAGGCAGGTTTTACAAAAGTCATATACTGTGTTAATACTGCATCTAAATCGCGTCCTCTTTCATTGATATCACGGGGAACTATATAGATAATAAAGTATTAATAGGGGAGATTGTGTTAATATATTAAAAACTTTTCTTTTATTTTTGTTAAAATGATACATATAATTTATACAAACCTCTTCTTGCTAAACGAGTATCGGAATCAGTATCAACGAACAATTTCATGTGAAATAAATCTCTTATTTTGGGAAAATAGAAAACCAAAATTCCTTCAAATAGTACCACATCAGCCGGATAAATTGTTAGTTTATTTTCATAATCTCTGGAATAAAATTAAAAAGATTTTTGTGCTAAGATATATCATTACATATTTTTAAATTAAATATAAAGAAGTTTTTAAATATTTAATTATTACGTATTGAACAACTTTAATTGATAAATTCAGTTTTCTGTTTATTTGAAAAGGGGGAAAAAGCCCAATGAGCGCCTTTTAAAGTACGATTATCGAGTATGTTTTGTAGACCCAAAACAAGTAAAATAGAAATCGATTTAATATAACTTTTTTAATTAAAATTAAAACTCTAAAGTTATTGGAACAATTAAGTTATAATTATATTTTCAAATAGTACTTGATTTCAACAAGACAATGATTCTAAGCACAGTTCCAATATAATTACCGAATGGTTCTTCTACCATAGTTCTAAAAAGTTGGATTCTCTTTTAAAACCTATAGATTGTCATAAATGTGCGTTATATCAAAGAAATCTCTGAAAATGTCATAAAATCTTGCTATTTCATAGATTATATGCTGAAATGAATTATCGTTTTGTACATAAATTGCTTATAAATAGTATTTTAAAAGAAAAAAATAGGTAACTGGAATTATAACAAATGGCGGTGTACCTCTTCGTATGATGCTCACTGTACGTAACATAAAGAAAAATAAAGGAAAAAAAAAAAGATTCTGAGTAATTATTAATGGAATGTAACATAACACTTTAGGTTCAATAAATTTGTATTGATTTATGTCTACTGTTGTCATAGTAATAAAACTTTTTTGCACACTTATGTTTAGAAATATAAAAAATGCTGATAAAATTTGTTATTACATCAGAAAATCTTATCACATGAGTTATTAAAATTGTTTATAATTTACAATCAACAATCAGCCTTTTCATGTGCGTATTTCGGTATAATATTGGCCATACAGAACATTAAATATATTTCCGAAAAACTACCCCGCCAAAAATGATTGCAGATTATTTTATAGTTTTAAAAACACATTAAATCTATACCTACATTTTAACATAAAAAAGTACTTACAATGAGTTTGTCCTATAGTCATATGTGGGTATTTCAACCTTAATACCCTTCAATATGGCCTGCAGGGTTTCATACATTAATTGTTCATTAAAAGCATCAGGATGATCGAAATTATAGAGACCCTGGAATGCTTTAGCCTTTTCCGCTGCACTTAATTCACGATAGAAACTGTCCTGACTAATGGTAACCACTTGACGTTGATCATGTTCCATATCGGTTTGACCCAATTCGGTCATAATTTTCTTACACACCGTAGACTTGCCACTGGCCGTACCACCAGCCACACCAATTAGAAATGGTTTCTTAACAACATCACCATTTGGCAGACTCAATGTATTATTGGTATTATCCACATCCATTATTATTAATACATAAATATGTAAAGGAATACTTTAAAAAATTTCCACTTTTTTTCTGCAAATTAATTTTATAAAAAACTATTCTATAACGCAGTCTTTTTGTGAAACAATTGCGAAATAAAAGCATAAAAGAAAAATGTAAACAGCTGTTGTTGCTCAACTATTGTAAAAAGAAAAGTGATGCCAATTTTGGGTTGTTAAAAGCGTGAAGAACCGACTTGTTTCGTACATTATTTTGGTGTTCTTGCCAAACAGCTCAAAATGATCTATAAAATACATTCTTAAATATAATAATTGTTTAAATACATATGCCAGTATTCATAAAAAATATTTTAGGTTTATTTGACAAATTTCTATGCAATACTTGTTAAATAAACCTAAAATATCTTTTATGAATACGGGTAATATTGTATAAAAAATAAAATTGGTTTATAGAGTGCTTATTTAACATATTTCTATGGAGTAATTGTCAAATAAACAATTAATAAAATTGTTTTATTTTTTATGAATGCGGGCAAAAATAAGGGTCATACCTGAATTAAAGCGTACCGCCTAAATTTTTTGTCAAAATTGTTTTATGCCCATACGTTTTGTATGAGAGTTACCGAAATACGTCGCGTATGTTATTATGGATCTCAAAAATCAAAGTTTGACAGTGCGTACAAAGAAAAAATTAAAAGAAAAATAAAAAAACAATTAGTAATAATATTTGATTGAAATTTTTTTCTCATACACACAAAAGTAAAAACTTGATAATCCAAGAGTGATTGTCGACAAACCAATGCACCCGCAAGAAGTGACTGTTTGGTAAGGTTTATGTGGACGATTTGTGGTTTCAACAACCTCTTTTGTGCGACAAATTTAAGGGCAACCGTGTTATCTCACGTGGTCGAGATGTCAATTGGCGTCCAAGATCATGTGATTTGACACCGTTGGACTTTTTTCTTTTGTTCTTATTTGAAAGAAAAGGTGTACGTAGATAAACCAGCAATAATTCAAGAGCTAAAGGATAAGATAATTCGCACACTAACGGCATAAAACTTCAATTATGGGTCAGCGTCAACGAAAATTTGGACCATCGATTGAAGGTGTGCCGCCAATGTCGCGGTGGCCTTTTGGCAGATATTTTGTTCCATAGATAATTGAATCATGTCAAATAAATAATTTATATTTTACTCAAAATCAACATCGGCTCTTAAAACGACATATTATATATAAAAGAGACTGTTGCATGCAATCAAGAGTATTTTATTTATTTTTAAATGAATTGTCTCATCGAATATTAAAAATTTAAATCACAAAATTCTACAATTTCGATAAAGGTTGTTCCGTAACACATATGTATGTCCATTTAATAATAATTTACAAGACTTTGAAATATGCTGATGGTTGTTTTGACGGTACACTAATATAAAGCATTAAAAGAGGGGGTAAGAGTTCTTAGGATAAGAAAAATTAGAGATAAGTTTTTTAAATAAATATTTTTATATAGATTAATTAATATAATTTTATTAATTTATGATCAACCTAAAAGCTCTATGTTCTTTCAGCATACGTACCAGCATTATTGGTACGTTTTTTATTGCTGTAGTTTGAAATAAAAGTATTTAAAAAACAGCTAAATGGACCACACAGAAAACTAATTGGAAATAAGAGTGGAAAAGGGAGAATTAAGAAAACATTTTCATAAGTGTGGTGCTGCCATACCTTCATTAATTTATGTGTATTTAAATTTAACCCTTAAAAAGGCATGAACAATTTTTCTTTTCCGTTAAATTTAAATGCTTTTATGCATGGTACTATAATTGTACCATGCTTTTATGTAGCAAAACTCTTTCTCCCAAACACAAGCAGGAAATAAAGTAGAAAAACGGAATTTTTTATAAAAAATGTAATTATAATAAGAATTAAAAGCGATAAGTGAAAACAAAGAGTAGTTTTAAAATTGCTTAAAATTGAGTTTTAGCAATGGATTAAGTTTTATAGTTTTTTATTTATTAAAACTATATTTAAAAGCCGATTACAAACATGCGTAAAAACAATATGAAAAAAAAAAAAATTATTTTCCAGTTACCACAATCGTCTCTAATAGATTCTTCATTTCTTCGGATTCATATAAAAACTCTTTACGTGCAACTATGGCTGCCATAACAGCTGAACCTACAGCCACAGCTTCTTTATCAGATTTCAACTCAAATGTACGATTATCACCCACTAACTCCTTAAGTTTCTTTTCCAACAAATCGTTATAGATGCGGCTATTAAAGAAAAAATTGCCACCAATTGCTACAATAATATGTGAGTCGTTGATTTTCTCCATCAGGCTTAGAATGCCACATGTTACCAAGTAAGCGGAACGTTCTGTTACTGCATTAAGAATATGATGTACTTTAATGCATTCAGAATCATCCGGTTGACCTATGCCCAATTTGTCAAAAAGCAAACGCATATGATCATAACAGTCTGGTTCTTCGGACAACATATCAATGATATAACGTTGTGAAAAACTAAAAGGCGTCTTCAAGGCCTCACTAATTTGGCCTTCAAACAGTATACCCTCATTGATGCAGCTTACAAACACTTGACGAGCTAATTCCCCTAAATAGAAACCCGAAGTCATTTTAATGTATTTCTGGCTGTCCTTATCCCTGGTGACTGCATTCAATTCCTCATCAAATTCGTTGTATACGTCATCCAATTGGCCATTTTGCCCAAAATCGCCCCACTCGACATTAACAAGCATATGTTTGATGCCATCTTCTGGCGTTAATAATTCAATTTCTTCAATTCTTTCCATATAGGTTGCATTGCAGCTGGTGCCCAGATTAACACCAATCTTACTCAAATTACCGCTGCGGTTACAGGCCAATAATATAGCTGTACATTCATTAAGTACAGCTGTTACAGTGATGCGCAAATTTTTGCGACGATTAATGGCCTCTTGTAAAAACTCCACTATATCCTGATCTAGTAGGTCAGGTATAAATGTATTTTTGGTAAATCCCTTCACTTTGGCACTATTCTCACTGGAGTTGCGCAATGAGTACACAACACAGAAAGCCAAGTTCAGATGATCACGTAACAAATCGATTTCTTTCACAAATTTAAACAAACATTCAACAATGTAGTCGAATAGATTGCTTATATCTCCGCTGTATAAATCATTGGCTATATCGTATGTTTCCTTGTCAACACTATATTTCTTTGCTCCTTTCAAATGAATGCACGATATACAAAAACGACTGCCACCCAATTGTATAACCAGGAACATGCCATATTCACAGCCAGTTGGAAAATCGTGTATAAAAGTGGGCCAACATTTTATAGACGACTTCTCATTTGTCTCCGTCTTTAAACCCTTACGAATTTCACTGAGAATAGAATCTTTTAAAGCGATCAGCTGTTCATTTGTTACCATAAATTGTTGGCATAGTTCCTTAATTCTCTCTAATTGCTGTTCAGGGCTTAATTTTGAAGGCCTCTTTGCATTTTCTTCCATTTTTTAGTTTATTTTCTTTATTTTTTATTTGAAATTATTATTTTGCAATAGTACGAGAATTTTTGTATTTTATTTTTTTGATTTACGAGTATGTAAACAAAGAACAGTGAGCATTTAAAAGAATGTTAAAAAATGTTTACAGTGAAGTGAGGTGGGAAATGCAGGCATGGAGTAAGATAGTTGTGGGTTAGAGTCCATTTATCACATTTGTCTAGCGATTTCATAATTTTAAAGGGCCCCACAGACCACAGACAATTTTATACGTATCAGCTGTCTTCTTCCTCTGAATGACGCCAAATAAAATCTTGACATCCTTTAATACATTTTTGGGTAAGGACCTGGTGTACAGCAAAGAAATTTTTCTATTTCTGAAACTAAAACTTCAAATTGTCACGCTGTTGGTTTTCTCGTTTTTGTCGTCTCAACTTCATTGCTAAAAATGATAGCGACTGAAAAGGAAGGCATAAGGCCTCGTTACTCAAACATACGTAAACGTTGCAGCCGACTTCAGCGAATGGTAGTTACTAGTTTACAATTTTTAAACAGCTGATACGTAAAAACGAAGAAAAATTTTAAATTTATTCGATTCGCCCGCAACGCAACGTTACGTTTAAGTATGAGTAATCATTTATACATAGGCTTGATAAGCAAAACTGAACAGCTGTTCCGCAACGTTTACGTTTGAGTAACGAGGCCTATACTTAAAAAACTACAACGAATTTGTAAGTTTTCTTCTGATCTGATAATTCTTTATTAAATTAATAAAAGCAGAGCATTTTAATCTGTATTTTTTTTTTGTAATTAAATAATAAAATTTAATTAATAGTTGGCAACAGATTCCCTGACAACCGATTTACTGCGTCTTTTACATTTTTCCAGTTTTTCATCTTGTTTACACTTCTTGTAAGCCGAAACAGCTGCTACCAAAGCTGCACCTCGACCCGAACCATCTTCGGATAACATTAAATCAAATTTATGTTCGGGACGAGCCAGTTGTTTGATTTTTTCTACTAAAAGATTATGATAATGCGGATGATAACGATAGACACTGCCATCAATACCCACAACTACATAGGGATCACCTATACGATCGATAAGACAAGCCAAATTTGTGGCTACCAAATGAGCTGAACGTCTGGAAATACATTCGCATATGTAACGCACATTCTCACAATCAGCATCAGTAGGATTTTTATAGCCCATGTTGTTAAGTATGGTGCGACAGTTTTCATATGTTCCCGGTTGATCTTCTTCAATTTGGGATATATGCAGGGTTTTAAAGGTATTCGGTCGTCGCAATTCTGAGCTTTCATTTCCTTGGAAAAGTGCTCCTGCTTGGCAACAATCCAGCATAACTTTTCTAGCCAATTCTCCCAAATACATGCCAGCTACCATTTTTTCAAATAATTGATGACATCGATTATGAGTGACTTCATCTACTTCCTGATCGTATTTGGTGCGCACAAATTCCAAAGTGCCATTATCACCAAAAGCTCCCCATTCGCAATTAACAATCATAGTGGGTACTCTATTATCCGGTTCCGGTGTATATGTATTAATGTGTTTGAGCTGTTCCAAATAGCAAGCATTACAGCCAGTACCCACTATTAGACCAATTTTACAACTGCGATTCTTCCAGGCACAGGACATTAGAGTGCCGGTTGTATCATTAAGTAAAGCATTGATGTTCACATTTATATCGCCTCTACGATCTATAGCTTCTCTTAATAGCTCAACAACATCTTGACCAATTACACCACTGCAATTGAAACCCTTAGTCCAGGCTACCAATACTCCCGTATCCAGATCACTTTGTCTAACCGGAAATGAAAATGTAAAACCTAAAGGTAATTCTTCTGCTGCATCTAAACCCATATCTTTTATAAATGATGCCAGACATTCGGCAATAAGATCGAATAGATCTTTGCCAGGCCCAACAAGTACTTTGTCAGGTATTTCGTATATTTGTGATTCCATGCGAAAATTGTCTTCACCTTGCAAATGTATGCATAGCACACGAAAATGTGTGCCACCCAAATCCAAAGCTAAAAATTTGCCCGCTTCACAACCTGTAGGCAATGACTGTACATAAGTTATCCAACATTTAACTGCAGCCTTTAGGTTTGTGGATTTGCAAAGACCCATTTTAATTTCGTTCAAAAAGAGTTCTTTAATTTTTCTTAAAGTATTATCGTCCAAAATGAAGGCTTGACAGATATCATGCACTACATTGCGATTGGTGAGTTCAATTTCGGACGCTGTAGCCATTTCTGAGTTCGATTTATGAAATTGTTTTTTTTTTAACCGAAAATTTTGAAATTTTTTTTTAGCTTGTAATTTTGAAACCAAATTTTCGTTTTTGAAAATTTAATTTTGTTCAAGTGACAAATATTCTTTGAAAGAAATACAAATAAGGTGTAAGCAAGAGGAATTGAAAATAAGGTGCGGGTAGTCAATCAGCTGTCTAGTTATTTGTTGCTGCATGAAGTGGTTGGAATGTATTGCAGTATACGAAGTTTGTGTTTGTTTCAAACTTGCCAACACCTTATAATAAATTCGCCTTGTGTGTAAGTCTGTCCATAACTCTGCTTTTACCATGTGGACATTGAAGGCAGGGGGGTTACTTTGTATTTCGATTCGAAACGAAAATCTTACGAATTCGTAAAAATTTACGAATTTTCTAAAAATTTTTGTATTCATTTATTATTGATTTTTCGAATGGGAAATTTCTTTCGAAAGCATTTTCGATTCGATTTGAAATACAAAGTAACCCCCCAGGCAAACAAAGTTTCTTGGAGAAAAGAAGAAGAAAAAGAGAATGTCTGCAACGGACACATTTTATTTCCTCTTCTCCACTTTTTGTAATTACCGTTTGTTGTGTTATACCACTTTTCTTTTTCATTCCCCTTTTAAAAAAGCTGTATATTAAAGAGAAATTCAACATTTATGTCTGTTCTCTGATGTCTGAAATATAAAAGCTTTAGGCAGAAAAGAATTGAAATTATTAAAGCGAATACAAGAATTCCATAAAAACAAGAACGGCATAAATTTTTACCTCCAATAAAAAGTCTGTTTCTTTACTCTACATTGGGCGCCCGCGGGATCCCAATTTTACCAAAAAGCGCTCCCGTATACAAAATTTGGGTAAATGAGAGACATTTTGAGAGAGTAACATTCTTCTTCTTCATGCACGAAATAGCCCGTACTTTTTCTTCGGGCTAGTTTGTGCAAGTAAATAAATAATCAGCTGTTTAAAAAATAATAGAAAAATTAAAGGTTCAAAAACTAAAAAAAAATTAAAAAGTTGAATTAAAAAATATTTATAAACCTACAGTGAAAGGCTTATACATACATACATAACTGGCCTTTACAACCCTGTGTCAGGATTACGGCCTAGCTTCTCGCAGCACTCATGTTGTGTGTGTCAATTTTTATCCATGAGTACCGGAACCTACAGTTTAATGTCGACTCCGAACGACAGACTTGAGAAGCTTGTTCATGGCAATTAGTTACTCTCAGAGCTTTTGCCAGAAGACTGCTGAGAGGTAGTCGCCGAAAGAAATATTTTTTTCATATTTCTTTTTCTTGAAGATGTCAGAGCCTGGAGTCGAACCCAGGACCCATGTCTTAGTAAGCCAACAAACTAACCACTAGACCACGGCGACTAATATGAGACTATCTGGTTAAACTTAATAGGCTAGGCTGGGTCATGAAAAGTTTTTATCACAAATTTGAGAAGTAAATAAGCAGTGGTTAGGGCGATATATATTGAACGTGCAGCATGCAGTATTGATGGATCGCGATATGTATCGCAGAATGGAATCGAATCCAGATAGCGGATGGCGATACGTTAATAAGAAGTGGAATAAAACATAAAATAAAAGACGCAATGAAAAAAAATTTTATAAATAACAACAAAAAAATTTATTACATTTGTGTAAAGTTAGTTTTAATAAATTGTAATGGCAGAAGACAGTCAAAGCGAATGGGTCCTGCCGGTGGAATCGGAATTAACAACCGAAAAAATTATTTTGATAAATTTTATTTTTAATTTGGAGGCATTTCAGGAATTGTGGGCCTCCTCGGCTTAAGACATTTTTTTAATAAACGATAAGCACTTCACAAAAATAACGTAAATACTGACGTATTTAATCCATTTAATCGTAATCCATCAATCCATTAAAATGGATCGCGATCCAAATATCACAAAATATATTGAACGTGTAGCAGTGCCCTTAGAATTTTCCAATTGTTTTTACTGTGAAACAGATTTTTCAAGCTGTCATATTGAACATAAAAAAGGAAAAAAAAAATATAAAGCCGATGTATAACTAAAAAGTACACGTGCACTTATTATTTTGAACATATGTGTTTGTGTAGTAAACTCACTATCTTAATCCGAATGGAAACTCCTTTTCTTTTGACAGCCAACAATTGCTGCGTATAACAGACTTACCTCTCAGCTTAATGTCTGTTTTAAAGAAAACAAAGAACGCTGTAAAGGAATTCAAAAATGAGACTGTGAATGGGGTATATTCGAGACAAGTAGTATATGCACACACAAGAAGCTTATTTTTTTTATTAAAAAATATATTTTAAGTTTCACACTGAAAACAGATTTGGATGGATGCAATGAGAGAGAGAGTTTAAGATATTTTATAAAAATATATACACAATTATATAAATCGAAAATATAGTTTTTCAATCAATATCTTCTTTTACCACAACACTTTACTTTTAAAAATTTTGGTTTTTTCGTTCATTAAATGGTTGTCGAAGTTTTTTTTTAGTGGCCGCAATACTCGTAGTTCCCACATTAAAGCCGTTCATTTTAGTTTTATGTTTTGCCTTCAATTTTTCAAATTTTTCCGCAATTATGGCCACCAGTGCAGCTCCGCAAACTGTGCCAGTTTCTGATATAAACAAATCAAACTTATGCTCTGGCCTAACCAAATCTTTTAGTTTTTCCCAAAAATAGGTGCAAAATTGTGGAGAACAACGAAATATATTGCCATCAATGCCAACAGTAAGAAATGGGTCGCCCACACGATCGATTAGACAAGAAACTGTGGCTGCTATTAAATAGGCTGAACGTTGAAGAACCATTTCACAGATATAGCGAACATTCGCACAATCTTCCGTAGTGGCATTTTCATAGCCAAGTGTAGAGAGAATATCTCGAATAATAATATATTGGTCTTTTTTTTCGTTTTCAATATCAAATATAAACGAGGTCTTGAAGCAATTCGGCTCCTCTAAGACTGAAGTAATAACACCTTGGAATAAAGCTCCTGATCTGATGGCATCCAATAGGATTTCACGTACCAGCGGCCCCAAATATAAGCCGGCCGTCATTTTTTCAAAAGTGCGTCTATCTTTGGTGGGCAACAGCTTATTGATTTGTTCATCCCATTGTGTTTGTATAAATTCCAGAGAACCATTGTCACCAAAACTCGCCCACTCTGTATTTATAATCATATAGGGTAAAGTCGGTACAGTGTGAGTATCTGCAAATTTCGTTATATTTTTGACCTGTTCCACATAGCTGGCATTACAGCCATCATCCACAATAACACCAATTTTACAAAAACGGCTTTTAAACGCACAACTTATCAAGATAGTCGTCGTATCGTTCATTAGCACTATAGTACTAATATTAATTTCCTTTCTTCGTTCAATGGCCTCCCGTAACAGTTCAACTACATTGCAACTCACCACATCAGGTAAATTTATGTTTTTAGACCAACTCACGAGATCACCTCTATACAGTCCATATTGTTTTATGGGAAAGCCAAACGCAAAGGATAATGGCAATTTCTCCCTGTGCAGGCTTAAGTTTTGAACAAAATCACCCAGACATTTTGCCACGTAATCAAATAGTTTTTTGCCCGATCCCGTTAAAAAATGTTCAGGAATGTTGTACTTTTGACCTTGAATTTTATAATTCATTTGTCCATTTAAAGTTATGAGTGTGATAATGAAATTACTGCCAGCCAAATCCAAGACTAGACATCTGCCTTTCTCACAACCGGTAGGTAACTTTTGAACGTAGGTTAAGTAACACTTGACCGTGGACTCATGTTTGATATGTTTTTTCAGACCCATTTTTATTTCTTTTAAAAACAATTGTTTGATTTTTATTAAAACATCATTACTCAGCTGCAAGGGCTGACACAAGTCTTGTATGATACGACGATTAGTTTGCTCGACATACTCGTATTTCTGAGCCGAATATTCGTGTTGTGCCATAATTAAAAAATATATATTTAAATTTTTTTTTATTTACTTATGTATGTAATGTTTGTAAATATTTCACTAAAAATTTATATGAAAAAAAAAACTTGAAAATATCAAAAAAAAGTAATAAAAATCAAGCTTGTTTTAAGCCGTAAAGGCCTCGTTACTCAAACGTAAACGTTGCGGATACGTAAACGTTGCGGCTGAGTTCAGCGAATGGTAGTTAGTGGTTTACAATTTTTAAACAGCCGATACGTAAAAACGAAGAAACATTTTAAATTTAGTGGATTGGCCCGCAACGCAACGTTACGTTTACGTATGAGTAATCACTTACACATAGGCTTGATAAGCAAAACTGAACAGCTGTTCCGCAACGTTTACGTTTACATTTGAGTAACGAGGCCTTAAGTCTACAAAGGTTGCTTTTAATTAAACATATAATACTCGGTAAAGAGATAACGCTTATAATTGAAGGAACCTAATATCATTTTAGGTGTGCTGTAGTTTGTGTTAGACTGAGGCCACGCAATGAGCGTCAAAGCGGTGAGCGGCAAAAAATTAAAACATATATAATACTACTGAAGTGGCCACGCAATGTGCGGCATTTCTGAGCGGCTATGCGGCAGCGCTCATTAATAGAACTTGTTCTAACTTTTAGTTGATTTCTAAGTGGCGAAGTATAAACATGGCAAAAGTGACTGCGGAGCTTATAATTTCATCTGTACAAAGCCGACCGCTATTATGACAAGATAGATTATCAAATTTTAAAAATAAAAACATGGCATTTTAGCAACTAACCGCACTATTAGCTCAGAAATGACGCTCAGTAATAAGCCACTTGCCGCTCTGTCGATCACTGCTTTACTGCTCATTGCGTGGCCTCATCCTTATAAACACTTGGCTAAGTAGAAAAGAACATTTTCCTTCACTGGACAATTTTTAATATACAGCCTGTTCATAGAAGACGAATGGTTTTTGACATTCGCCTTTTTATATGTGAAACAACAACAAAAACACTCAAACTCACAGACTGATAGGTTCTACTTTAATTTAATCTACTGGCGTGTTTATGAAAAATAAAATATATTTCTTAAGAGACTTTTTGATAAATTTCTATGTAATTCTTGTAAAATAAGGCCTTAGTGTGTAAACCTATAATATTTGTTCTGAAAATGGCAGCTTATATATAAAATGGATGAACTCTATAGACAGCTTAACGGCCAAACGATTTATTTGAATTTTTACAATATATTTCTCTTTTTTTAGGGGTAAGTCCCTACTTATGCCGGGAATTGCATTGGAATATTTGGAAAGGCCTGTGAATTTATCATTCAATGGCCAGTGTTATACCTTCACGCTTGAATGATTAACATCAATTGATTGTGTGGTCAATGCCTTCGCTAAGTAGTTTTAGCTGTTAGCTGCTACTTTCCCATAGGTGGCGCTTTTCTAATAATCATTCGTTTTTTTTATTGACATTGAAAATTGATCAGGGAGAGATTTCTGTGTAGATGAACTTCTTGGGGGGGGAAGGGGACCTCTTATTTTGAAATTATAATTTTGAAAAAACCGGAAAGTAACTTTTTCATTTTTCACCTTTGATTAGATTTGACTCTGGGCCGTTGGTTTTTTTGTGCTAACTGGCACATATCTGGCTATTACCACACTATTTCAGAGTTACGGCCTAACTTTTTGCAGCACTTATGTTGTGTGTGTTAATTTTTATCCATGAGTACCGGGACCTACAGTTTAAGGTCGACTCCAAACGACAGACTTGAGATGCTTTTTCATAGCAATCAATTACTCCCAGAGCTTTTGCCAGAAGACTGCTGAGAGGTAGTCGCCGAAAGAAATAATTTTTTCATATTTTTTTTTTTAAGATGTCAGAGCTTAGATTTGAACCCAGCGCTATCGTCTTAGTAAGCCTACACACTAAACACTATATCACTTACTTAGTTGAACAGAACTCAGAGCCAATTTGCTTTCTGTTAGTTTGTCAAGTGACCAAATGCCATATTCAGATAGATAAGTATTGTATGTTTGGAAGTAGAGGCGGATACTTTTCTTGGGCCAGACAGGTCTTAGACATTTCAAACTTCAACTTGGTAACTATGATCTCCTTTAAGTCTTGCATTAGATTTTCTAGGAACAATCCGAAGATTTTAAGGGGTCTTCTGACCGGCCGCTGCAGGCTCAATGGATATAAAAAAATAGGAATAGTCTCGAGTAGTTTGAGCAGATTCTGTGATAAGGCAATCGAGTTATCAGAGCACATACTAGGCACTTATTCAGCATTGATGCAAAGTAGTAGAACGAGGCACCTTGGTTAGCACCGTCCGACATTTTAAGATTCGTCAGAGCTATGAAACTGGGGAAGATACTATAGAAACCCTAGTTTAGTTGAGGGCTGTAAAATATATCTTCAGGTCGAAGTACTTTTAGTAACTCATGAATGAATGATGATTTTTGGAAGGAGCTATATACTGCTTAATTTAAACTGAGCAGTGCCACGCCTACACAAAAAATAATTATTTATTTATTTGTATCAAAAAGTTTCGTTGACCTTATTATTCAGTAAGACATAAATTTTTGTTCAGATTAAGGCCAATGAAAATAAAAATTATTACGATATTTCACTAGTTCTCTGCGTAGCTTCTCTAGGAAATCTTATTCAGCGAAATATCGAAAAAATATTTATTTTAATTGGCCTTAAGCATAACAAAAAGTTTATTTATTATTTGTTTATATCTTTAAAAAAGGTAACGGGCTCAAAATTTCTCATGAAATGGGCGAAATCGGAAAAGGGGACTGGCACCTCCTTTAAAAAATAAATATTGATTTTTGTACATCTTAAAATTAAAGTGAGTATTCCTATATTTGGTCTAAATTACTTCATGGATAGCACAAGTCTACATAATCAATTTAAATGTGAACGATATTGGATTTTACAAAATTGAGTTTTTGTCAAATACAAAACGGAGTAACGAACCACGTCGAGGTATAGTTAGTTTTCATTAAGGCGAATTGATTATAAGATGCGATTAGCCAATTAGCTGTCTATTCACTTACCGCTGATTGCAGTATATGTCAAAACGAATTTAATTATAGTGTTTGTTGTAAAATTGCCCACACATTGTAATCAAGTTCCCCAGGTTTTTATTATTATAAAAAAAAACAACAGCAACAATATTTTATTTTTTATTTTTATATTTCAAAGAAATCATTTTCTTTTTATTTAATTTTTAACAATTTTCTTTATAAACATTTTTCTATGCAAAAATAGAGTAGAAAATATTAAGTGTAACTGCCGTATTCATAAAAAAATATTGTACGATTATTAAGGGCGTATTTGAAGTAAGCCCCCAATAAACCTGCAATATTTTTCATAAGTACGACAGTAAGTGCGTAAATTTAAAGAAAATTATTTTAATTTTTTTTTTGTTTTGTTTTTTGTTTTACAGAAATACAAAAGTAGATTAAAACTAAAAGAATATTTTTCGTAACAATATTTTGCAATAAAATTCTAAAAATACTAAATTTACTTAAAAGTACAACGAGATTAACTTTTGCTTTATGACACAAGAGAATTCAGTTTTTCTAAAAGTTTTTCATTTAAAATAAAAAACTTTTTTCATTTATTTTTTTGTTTTTAATAAAGTATTACATTAACAACAAAATTAACATTTTAAAAAACAATTTGTAAAATTATAGAAAAAAAAAGAAAAAAATTTAATGATTTTTCTAAAATCCCAGCTAGCACTTGGAAATTTGTTTTTTTAATAATCACCTCGTTAAGTCTTTTTCGATTGTTTTTGGTGTTCAAATTGGTTTTGTTGAACGAAAAAATGCTTACGATTTAATGAAAATAAGGAATCATTATATAAAGAGTATACGCACATACGTACATAATTGGCCACTACAAACCTGTTTCAGTGTTACGGCCTAGCTTCTCGCAGTTCTCATGTTGTATGTGCTTATTTTTATCAATTAGTACCGGGACCTAAAGTTTAAAGTCGACTCCGAATGACAGATTTTAGAAGCTTTTTCATGGCAATCAACTACTTCCAGAACTTTTGCCAGAAGACTGTTGAGAGGTAGTCGCCGAAGAAATAATTTTGTCTTATTTCTTTTTTTCAAGATGTCAGAGCTGATATTTTAACCCTGCGCTCTCGTCTTAGTAAGCCAACAAACTAATCATTAGACCACTGTGACTACCATTAGAAAATGTTAACAAATTACTCTAAACTGACAAGAACAAGCCATCATAAGTTACTCATCAATATTAGTCATCTTTCGACAAAAGTTTATTGTATAAACAGAATACTGGTGCATATTTTGCTTTTTTTTATCTCGCAGAAGAGCCAAAAAAGACTCGAATTTGAATAAAAACTTAAAACAATGCTGGCTGGGATGTTTTATTACTGCCATTAAATATTCTTTTTTTTTCTTTTTTTTAATTTTTATAAATGTTAAAAGACGTACAAATGTATTTGTGGTTAAATTTATTTATAAAACATAATTATTTTTTTTAATAAATTAAAAACAAAAAAAAAAAAAAATTATAATGTGTAGGTGACAAGGGAACAGGAAAGTAACAAAACAACATAATTAATAATAATAATAATTATAATAATTAAGTTTTAATGATATTTTAAAACAATTTGAGTTATTTAAAGTAAATGGTAATTCTCAACACGTCGCATGTTTAAGAAAATTTACAAAACAAATGAAATACAAACACGAGTGAGTATACATGGAAGTTTGATCAATCTAATGTGAGGTATAATATTCATATACATATGTATAAACGTATTAAATAAGAGAAAAAAAATTAATTTAAATTAATTTATAGATATCAACTAAGAGTTAAACAACAAAAAAAAAGGAAATAATAATACGTAAGAATTAAAGTATTTGAAACACAAACAAAAAATATTTGGGGTATTCACAATGTACTCGTATACTGTTTTGTCTAACTGTCACAAAGTTGTTATTTTTTAATATTAAAATAATTTTCTTTTGCTTGTGAATACCTCAAATATTTCAAAATTTAGTTCTAAAACCTATACAAGATTAATTGTATGTGTTCTATAACCGAAAAAGAGTGAAATAGAAATCGAAAAATTAAAATGGAGTTTTTCTTTCCCATACCAGTTTTTAATTACAGTCTACTTCTTTTTTATATATAGGCATTAATAATCAAAGATAAATGGTTCTTAAGCAACTAAAAAAAATGTACGTAAGACAAGTTCACAACAGTTAACCTTACTTGGCTATATAATTAACAGCTGATATTAAGTCATATGTCAAAATAATTCTAATTTTATATTTCTTTTGTGACAAACAGCCTTTGGACAATCAAATTAGAAAAAAAATTAATCAAGAACTCGTTATGATTGTTGTAAAAGCCAATGAAACTCTCTACATGAGATTTGCAGTTAAGAATGGAAGATGAATGGACATGAGGAATATTCCCATGCAGCCATTAAACATATCGTCTATGGAATTAAAGAACGCTTTAACTGGCATAACCTTAAATGTTCACCACAGCCGAAAAACCTGTATGAAAGTAGAACAAAGACACTGGTATTTTTCAAAACGCAGACGGCGTAAGTGAATTTCTTTTCATCACAGAAATCTGGGACCGGGACCAATCGACGTGTATTTTTTTTTCTGAAAAAATTATGCAAAAAACATATTTTCGGTTTTTTGTCAATTACAGCGTTCTTTAATTCTTGCGACGATATGGTGAAATATTCTAATAGTCCTTTTGATATTCATAAGTCGTGTCTTGACTAACCTGATTACATTTTTGTTTCAGATTAAAGAAATTTTTTTTGTTGCCTTTAATCTATTCAACACTTTGTTAATTCGACTACACAATAGGCAGCAAGAAATATAATTTCCTAGCTTCGCTTGATAGTGTTTTTAAAATACTCACAGAGGGACACAATCTCGGCGATTAAACAATGATGTAAAGGTGGCCGTTTTGACATTATCTGAAGAGTCCACATTATTTATGGGAATGGTTTCATACTGCTTTACCAAATAATTCTCTATTCTCTATAAACTGTTCTTGTTGAAAATAACGCATTAAAATCCAATTAAATGCAAAAAGTAAACAAGCTTGTCTGGGGCCTTATCTTGTAACTCTCCTAAGCTAAAACTCTATCGCTAAAAATTTATAAATTTGATTTAAGACTTTTCGGCTACGAATAAAGTTCTTGCACTCGTTTTATCATTTAAAAGCTTTATGATTATTATTTCTAAAATTTTTGATTTTATATATTCTAACGCCCAGACTGTTTTAAAACCCAAAATTTTAGCGTTTTAGCTTCACAGAATTACAGAATAAGGCCACTTGTGTATAATAATAAAATATAACAATGACAATATGATCTAATTAAAGCATTTCTTACGAAACAAAAATTAATTAAAAATTCATCACTCTTCCTGAGGGCCGAACTCTGGTCTCTCTGACAAATTTAATTGAATGTTTTTCATTTGTGCGCTACCGTGTCGTATTATTTTGACGCAACGTTAAAGTGCTTTTACATTGCTGTATTCTCTTTTAAAATCTGAACATCTATTAAAAAATTCGCCCTGATTAAAAACTTGTCACCAAGTTGTAATGATTATAATGATTATTGTGACAATTTTAGCAACCTGATATACATATACACCTTATATACATATATGTAAATATGTATATATAATACTTTGTAGTCTTAGTAGCAATGTCTTTTGATTCATAGCAATTCAACTCAACTGTTCAGTTTAACCGAGAAATTTAAAATTTTTATATTTTTAACTGACAGTTTCACATAAAGTGAATGTGTGTGGGGGTTCACTGTACCGTTCACAGTTCAATTTATGTGGAGCGAGAGTGCTTATAATGTCGCGTAAATAGAACCAAGAGATAGTTGATTTTATTGCAATATAGATCTTTATCTTGCCTATGACAAGTTAAGTCTAGCGCGTACCATGATTGCGCCAAAAAACTGAAATATTGAACTGCACGTGTGTGTACATCTCAGTTCACAGTTAAGTCTGTCAGTTATAACTGAACAGTTGAAACTGACAGTTGATACTCTACGGAGTGGCCGGCCTTATAAATTAATATTCATTATTTTTCAGTTTCTTGCTATAAAAAGTCAAACTTTGTTTTATTTAAAGCATAATTAAAAATACAGCAATAAGTTGTCAATAGTCAATCAGCTGTCTATTCGTTTGTGGCTAGTTAAGCAGTCAAAATGTATTACAGCTTATAGAGGTGGCAACTGTCAAAACTACTCTCAGTACTGTGTGTGTCATAGTCTTACCCACATCTTGTACTCAATTTGCTTTGAATTTTAATTTCAAATTTAAAATTTTATTCGATTTCATTCGACTCGTTCTCGATTTATTAAAATTCCCCATGAGAAAAAAAGAAAAACAATTAATAAAACTTATATATACAATAGCTTAAAGTGAAAAAAATTCTATTAAATCAAACCATTTTTTCTGCTCTCAAAGTCATGTCAGAAATAAATCCAAAGCATTTTGTTCATTAAACTCGGTTTGAAATAGATCAAAAGCATTATAGGATTCTAGATTCATGAGAGGGCTTATGCATGATGATGAGGGTATTATGGGATCTACAGAAAGGCTTAATGCATCATTAGCAGGTTCCATTAAACGCAAACTTAACTCTAAGGGGTTTTCTAAAGTTTGCAATTCAGTGGGTGAACATTCGTAGGGTTTTTGGCTAGAAGAATGATCATTCGTTTTTGCCGTCTGCAAAGGACTTAAACAACGTTCTGATAGATTTAAAGATTCACCATCAGATTCAAGCATTAGATTACTTAAATCCGACATGGAATTGTGATAGTTTTGATGTTTAGGCTGGTTATAGGTGTAGTTTGGATTGATGGCTGCCTGTTCAAATACATAGGAAGAATTCGAAATAGGTGAGGCTGAAGACTCAGAGGCTGAAGATAGCGAGGCATAGGCTGAAGAAGCATTTGAGGCTGGTGATTCTTGAAAGTTATTTAAGCAAGGAATGTTTATGGTTTGACATATATTTTCGGCGTTAGTTAATTTTTGTTTTTTGGCGTTGGCACCACATCTTTTGGTAGAAGTCGCTTTACGTCCATTACTAGTTGACAATGTTGTGGCTGTTTTCGAAGTTTTTGTATTTTTACTTGTTTTAGCTGATTTTGTAGGTTTTTCTTTAGTTTGTGGCTCAACAGGTTCTAGATTCTCTGCTATCGTGTCTCTGGGCTGGGTACAATCGTAGAGAAAATCATAATCTGCCTCATTGGGATTTGCTAAAGCCTCTGTTAGAATGCCAATATATTTCATGGCTAAACGCAAAGTGGTAATTTTAGTCAGTTTCTCATTTGTACTGCCGGCATCCTCATGTGTTATGCAAGGCGGCACACAGGTTCTTAATGTTTCAAATGCATGATTTATTTCGCGCATACGTGTTCTTTCTCTAGCATTAGCCGTTTTTCGTCGATATTTACTTAAAGGCGCAGCTTTAGTTTTGGACTTGGCTCCACTATATGAGTTGTTTGCTGCATTAGGACTTTTAATTAAACGACCGCAATACTGATTACTATCTCTGGAGTTATTGAGTGAGTCTATAGAGTTATCACTGGCATAGCCTTGGGAATCAAAAGTGTTATTCTTGAGCAAGTGCTTACGTTTTTGTCTTTGTCGTAAGGAATACTTTTCAGTGTCCATGGTTGGCATTGTAAGATTATGGATTTAATGGTTCTCTCTGCAAAAAAAAAAAACACAAAAATAAATAAAAGATAATAATAATTTAAAACACATTTATTTTTTTATATTTAATTTATGACAGACAATTGCACTCTTAAAAAATATTGAAAAAAAAAATATCGTAAAAAAACAAAAAAACAATGCAATAAAAACAGGTAAAAAAGTATAAAAACACTCAATGTGGGTGTGCAAATTGGTTTAAAATTTTGTTAACGTTACGTTCTGTATGCTTTACATTCAAACTGATTTGCATAATATCACCCGTGATTACATTAAATCCCTATAAAACAAACGTATAAAGCTGACAAACCTGCCAACCAAAAAAAAAAACTGCTGTAGATGTATGAACTGCATACAAATATTGTCAATCATCTCTTCACACCTACTGCATTAAGACTGCTTAACAATAATGCCTTTAGAACTTGATTCAAATTCACCCACTACTACTACGAGGGGGACACTACAGATAGTTTTGTAGCAAAAAAAAATATTTTCTGTTTTCCAACTACATAAATCTAAACAGAACCGACCAGTTTAAATAATATGATTTATTTTCTTTAACATTTCCTTTAAAAATCTTGTCAAGCATAAATAAATAAATTGTATAACTATTGGGAAACTCCCAAGATTATAAAATGAAATTAAAACAATAACCAGCTTCTTCAGCTAAACATAAAAAAATTCGATTAAGATGTCTTGCTCTGCCCACCTTTCAATTTCCCTTAATGGTTTGAAATATTTTAGATTTTAGATTTTTGTTTTTGTTATCTTTTCATTTAAAACTAAAATTTACCAACCATGTTTAGAAATATTTATTTGTTTATTTTCTATTTGATTTCTTTTTATGCTTTTCAAAATTATAAACCATGATTAATGAAGCCTGAAATTTATGCTGTTGCCTGCTGGAAAAAATGCCACATACCCAACCATGAATAAATTATTTCAAAATTTAAAATAAATAGAAAATAGTAGATAGAGGAAATACTTTAATTTGATATTGGAAAAGCTTCAAAAAAAAAAAAAACAAAAGAAAAATATTCTAAGGGTGCGCTCAGCAACTATAATTTCATTATAAACGTAAAACTGTTATATGGGCTTTTCCACAAAAAATGTCAACCATGTCACGTACGATATATACTAATTGCGTTTAATATTTTCCATAATAAAGTTTTGAATATATTCCATTTTGATCGTAATATGGCAGACAAATATATTGCTTTCCCTTTAAGAAAGTAAAATTCTCACGGAAAGGCCCATATGCCAAAATATTTTAATTGATCAAAACAACTACTCAACCATTTGAATAGAGCTGCAAAACTATCGATAGTCGGCCCCATCGATAGTTTCGATAGTTTAAAAAAAACAATCGAATACTATTGATACTATCGGTTTTCTATTTTTCTGAGAAAATTAGAATCGCAATACGAATTTTTGGATTTATGTTTACTAGGTTCTTCTAAAATCTAGTGGATGGATAGATTTCAATTTGTATCGGACGTCCAGTAAGTAAAACTCTATTAAAGTATAGCAAGTACCATGTATGTATATGGGTTATTATTCGCCTTCAACTGTCTTTCATAATAAATGTATTAATTTAAATAAAAGACATATATATGTATACTATTGTATTAATTAAAGCTGTTAATTTGAGATATTTTTTTTTTAAATTAACGTTAACCATAAAAGGCTTTAACGTTCAAAACGTAAAACATACATTCTACATATGTAAATATCAAAATTCAAATTAAAAGGGATTATAAAAAACAATTCATAAACAAAATTAGATACAGAAGCGTTAAATTTAGGTATTTATAAGTATTGTAGTCGCCGTGGTCTAGTGGTTAGTGTGTTGGCTTACTAAGACATGGGCCCTGGGTTCGACTCCAGGCTCTGATATCTTCAAAAAAAAAGAAATATGAAAAAATATTTCTTTCGGCGACTTCCTTTCAGCAGTCTTCTGGCAAAAGCTGTGAGAGTAACTAATTGCCATGAACAAGCTTCTCAAGTCTGTCGTTCGGAGTCGACATTAAAACTTTAGGTCCCGGTACTCAATGATAAAAATTGACACACACAACACGAGTGCTGCGAGAAGCTAGGCCGTAATCCTGACACAGGGTTGTAAAGGCCAGTTATGTACTTATGTATGTATTTATAAGTTATACCAGGTTTACTCAATAATTTTTGTTAATGAGCAGGAGTTTATCGACCGTTTTTGGTCTATGGTCGTAATTGGCTTTTCCGCTTCTCTGAAACTAGGGTGCGAACGTTTAAGGTGATCTAATAAATATGTAGTATTGCCGCTAGTTTTATAATATTTGCCACATAAACGGCATTTAGCACAATTTTTATCTTTGGTTATTTCAAAATAAGTCCAAACATCTGAATACGTCCTACGTATCTTTTTTTGAATACCCTCTTCATCATCGTTGTCTACCTGAATGTTTTCGTTGCAATATTCTATTAAAAACAGACAGACATACACACTCCTCTGGATGTGTCCATTGGACACATATGTACATACATTTAAATAGTATTGTAATAATACGTACTTTTTGATAATTGTAGGAATCTCTCCAGTTTTTAAATTTGTTTTTTATTTAAATATTCTTTATTCTTTCAGAAATACTATTTATAATACCAGAAACTTTTACTTTAAAACTTATTTGTATTATTTTTGTGCCGTCAATAATTCGCCGCTGTCGATATATTAAGGTAGCCGTTACCGCTGTTTAAAAATAACTAAGTTTAAATAAAATTAATTACCCTAAGGAGCTTAATAGGATAACACTCTTTTGAAATATTGACTCTATTTTATTTGACATTAAATAAATGCAAATATATTATTTTTATTGAAAAATTAGAACATACATAAAAAAAAACGGCAAAAAACCTGCGTTGAAAAAGTTTACTTTTAAAATTTTCCGATAGTATCGCTACCGATAGTGAAACCATCGATAGTCGGCCGAAAATGAAACTATCGATACTATCGATAGTACTATCGATTGTTTTGCAGCTCTACATTAGAATGAGGCGTGTTCACTATTAACTAATTATGTATTTATTGATTGATTTCTTTTTTAAACATATTTTAACTTTTTTATATAAATTTTTACCAATTATAAATAAGCCAAGCCATAGGCTGTACTCAAAGCTAAAAATGTTGATTTATAATTACACAGAAAAAAAAAAATATGGTATGTGTTATAAAAGTTTAATAAATAACAAATATTTCTAAGCAGCGTGGCCATTTTAGCATTTTTGCTGCTAAACTTAGCATTTTTTATTTGGATTTAGCTCTATTTAGCAATTTCCATTTATCTATTCAGCATTTTTTCAAGCTTAATTCAATATTAAATATAACTGTGGTATTCATAACAAAGTCGCCGTGGTCTAGTGGTTAGTGTGTTGGCTTACTAAGACATGAGACCTGGGTTCGACACCCAGCTCCGACATCTTGAAAAAAAAAAAAGAAATATAAAAAAAAATATTTCTTTCGGCGACTACCTCGCAGCAGTCTTCTGGCAAAAGCTCTGAAAGTAATTAATTGACATGAACAAGCTTCTCAAGTCTGTCGTTCGGAGTCGACATTAAACTGTAGGTCCCGGTACTCATGGATAAAAATTTACACACACAACATGAGTGCTGCGAGAAGCTAGCCCGTAATCCTGACACAGGGTTGTAAAGGCCAGTTATGTATATTCATAACAAAATATTGTGGGATCTCTAGTGATCTAGTTGGTATTGGTGCTTGACTGCCAGTGTGAGGGTTGTGGGTTCGATTCCCACCAGGGACCCTTGTCTGGGACACTACACCGAGCATTTAGTTTATATTTATATACCTTTATACTATATACTAAATGTGATATGATTCACATATAAGTAGTTTATAACTATTTGAATATAAGTATTTGTAGTTTTTATTAACACCTTTGGGAAAAAGTCAACTGACGAGTCTCTTAGGCAGAGACGAAATGGCCATAGAGGCATGCTTATCCCCAAAGCAATACATTTTTTATATATATATTGAATGTATTTGTCTATATGGCAAAAAATATTTTTTGTTTTGAATAAATAAGAATACAATATAAAATTATATTCTAATTAGTTAGTGGCTAAGACCATAGGTCATCGAAACCACAACCCTCGCACTAGCAGACTAGCACACTACCCTCTAGATCACTGTGGCAGCCAATTTTGTTACATTCATATGTATTTTTATATTTTCTTACATATTTTTATATTATTATTATTAAATTTTTTTTCTCTTTTCTATAACAAATATCAATTATTTCATCTAGTTTTTTGCCTTTTTTTATTTCCTCTATTTTAATTTCCGTACTTGAAAACAGTCTGGTTACTTTATTTCCTATACGTTCGCTTATAAATAATTTTCAATTTCCTCTCTTTTATTCTTTAAGTACTCAAAATTACAAGAAATTTATTTCTGTTTCCTATTCTTTTCTACCCTTGCACATTTCCATACATATGTCTGATCATTTCCAATTGTTTTGTTTTTGTTCTTGTTTTTTCATACTCTCTCTTTGATTTGCAAGTATGTACTAAAAGTGATACATATTTTCTTGTTCTTTAGTTAGCCAGTATGATGTCATCGGTCTTCGAGTTTAATTGCTTCTTGTAGTCTCCGTGTAATTTTTGCCGGTTGTGTAATTAAATATTAAAATTAAAGTGGTTAAATGCATAGTAATTAATATAAAATATCGGTATCAGTGTAAAATAATTTCTTTTATTTTATTAATTCATAATTTTTAAGTGCGCAAAGTGTTTGATTAGCAAAAAATCGAAGTTTTCTTTTTTTTCATATTGCCAGTCATTGAATATCGAAAGTGTCTCATTAAAAACGATGGTTTTTTATTTTTTCTCTACCCATAAATGTGCTTTTTTCTTATTGATGAAGTAGTGAAGGCGAAGCGAGTGCAGTCTACATGCATAAGCATGTGTCAATGGGTTTGTGTATTCGGGTTTGCCCATCAGTTATTAGTTTAGAAAAAAGTAAAATATGTGTTGTGTGTTTGCTTTTTAATTGCAGTGAAAAAAAAAAATTATGAATGCATTTTAAAGCAAAGAAAAAAAAGTAAAAGTTAAATGAAGAAAATAAATAAGCAAAAGCAGAGTAAAAGAAAAAGAGTAAGAAAGGTTGTGCTTGTGTTTGTTGTTGTTTAGTAATAGTAACGGAAGAAATACCAGTATTAAAAAAACAAATACAATTGGCGAGTAAACAATTTTGGTGAGTTTTAAATATTAATTGTTGTTGTTTGTAGGTATGCTTTACAAATGCAAACTTAATCGTTTAATGGTTTTTGTTGTTGTTAGATTTTATTATATTAGTTCTTGCAATGTCATCAAAGAGACACTTTTAGTAGAAGAAAACTACTAGTAAATGCTTAATGAGAGCAATGATGAAATGTTAGAAAAGTAAGTAAATAAATCGAAGAAGAAAGAGTGATTGTTGTTGCTGTTGTTTGACTGTAAACAGTGTTACCATTTTGATTAGTTATAATTCCTTTGAGGCGTTTTTTCATATTAAAAATATAGGTACTTCTACAATATATTAAATGTAGAGTAAAAATGCTTTTTATTTTTCTGTTTCATGGTAGGTATTCTCTAAAAATTATTCTACTTATGAAATTCAAAATAGAATACAATAAAATAAATTAAAGAAATTCAAATTCGAAATTTACTTAATAAAGAACACTTTACTTCTCTTTGGTATAATGATTTTTAGTACTACGGTGGCTACTCTTAAACGTGCATGAACATAGAGAACACTTAAGCATGAATATGCTTGTATGGATATAAAATCGAGGATTGTTTTATAGCACAGCAAATATTTCAGTGCAAATATTAAATAAATCAACGAATACAAACTCCTTATGGTATGGAATTTATCGAAGAAGTTATCGAAAAAAAAAAAAACAAAACAGGTCTTTCAAATTAAAAAACAAAAAATATTTTTCGCCTTATTGGCAAATGCATTCATATTATATTAAATGTCCTTTGAATTTTATATCCATGATTTTTCCGAAGAATATGAAATTCTTCTCATTTCTATATCTCGGAAGCCAATTGAAATTTTGTTTTGCTTTTTTCAACACATTGTAGCTTTAGATTAAGAGAAAGCTGTTGCTAAAATGTCCATTAGGGCTACAACTTTTTTACAATTTTTAAAAACATCAAAATGGCACTATCCATACCATGTAGTGCATAAAAAAACAATAAAAACTGCATCTTTAGATTTCCGATATCGTTAAAAAACTTTCCGCGTCAAATGCAATTAAGTTTGGGATCAGTAAGTTTTAAAATGAAATGAAAATACTTTCTTTATAAATTCATTAAATGATAAATAAATTATAAGTTTGTCCATTAAATATTGAATATTATTCTGTATAAATTCAAATATGATAAAGTTTTAGAGCAATTCTTGCGATTCTAGCTTTCATACTAACTCCAAAATATCGTAGCATATTATATGCAATATGCGAATTTATATGTAGCCCTTGGTACAACATTTGGTTGTAAGACCATTGTTACAATAAAAATGATGTCGAAGGCCTAAACAAATCATTATCGGCCTTTACTAATGCTTTCTTGATATTAAATCAAGAATTCCAAAAACACAATGCAGCAAAATTTGTGCGGAAAGCGACACCAAAGTCGTACAAGATATTTTCCCCCAATGCAAATCAACATGAACTCTTAATCTTAAGTTAATTTCACTTAACAAAGTTAGTATTTAGATTGTGATTATAATTATAATTATATAATAATATACAAAATTTTGAAAAAATAAAAACAAAAATATTAAAGGGCTTTCAGAAATCGGCTTCGACGCGGAACGTTTTTGTTCCGAAATGACCTGAGGAAACATTTTTCGGTTTCAGCACAACATCGGCTACAGCGTGGTGATAGGGCCTTATTTTCGTTGTACCCCTAATGTCTATGTATTCTAATTTATCTTTTCAAACTTTTTAAACAACAGCTGCCGAACTGTAGAAAATTCAGTAAATTTACCCTAAAAAAATATTCTTTATATTATAATTCATAACTAATCACATTATTTTCCAGCACTTACATTAGTTTATCTATCTGTGGCAATAAATAGTAAAGGCTTAAGTCGAAAATGCCTGATTTGGGATGTTAAGATTTTGATATAAAACAGGCTTAAACCTGCACTTAGTGAGTTTTACCTGCCAACCGACGAAACAGTTTTCAGGTGTGTTCAATTTAAAATAGTTTTTTTTAATATAGTTTTATTCTTGAAATTTAGCTGCGTGCTTCAATCAATATTATTTATTGCCTCAGATATAAGCAAATTTTATCCATAGATGGCCTTTAATGTATGAGAAACTAATAAACATACATACGAAATTGGCCATTACAACCCTGTTTCATATTGTGTGTGTTAATTTTTATAGATGAGTACTGGGATTTACAGTTTAAAGTCGACAGATTTGAATAGCTTGTTCATGGCAATCAGTTATTCTCAGAACTTTTGCCAGAAATACTATATAAACACACTTGCGCTTGTGTATGAAGCAGAGAAAAGACTCTGCTTACTTCTACCAGAAATGGGAATGTTCGAATTACTTTCTGTTTATAACTTCATAAATATTTCTTCATAATTCTGAGTAAAGTGCGTAATCGATTGTCCGATCGATTGACCGATCTATTAAGAATAAAAGAGTACCGATGTCACATAAATTTGGAAGAAATAATGAATAATTATTTCAGTTAAATAAAAATAATACAAAAAATATGCGCTATCCATCCCTGCACTATGTTGGAGAGAAGCTAAAATCTTAAAAGAGCAAGAGTAAAAATATTTCTTTTTACTATGTACGTGTTTGACTTCGACGTAAGCAGAATTTGTTTTCATATCACGCGTTATAGGGAAACAGAATTTTGGACATCACTGATCTAGACCAAGGCGACTAAGACTATATTTCTATATCAGTTTGGGTTAATTTCAAATAAAAATTAAATAAATTTATAATTTATAGAAAAATTAACAAATACAGTTGAGACCATTTAAAATTCTTAAAGAATTTTTTTTTTAAACAATTTTCGTCCTACTTTTTTGTTTTTTTTTTTGTTTTAATTACAATTAATTTGTTTTATTTCTTCAACTTGAAAATGTTTAAAATTTTATGTATTTCGTTAATTTTTTAATTTTATAAAATCGCTCTTTAATTAAAAAGCAATGTTGGCGTTTTAATTATCTGTTTTATAATTTTAATTAAAAAAATTTTTAAGTTCTTTTCAAGTACTCATATAGAAAACTAGTACATGTATATACATATGTATGTATACACAAAATATAATTTTGTTTTTTTTTGGTATTGCCTGTTTATCTGTCTTCCAAGTGTCTTGTTTAAAAATTTGGTGAAAAAAATAATTTTTGCAAAACAACAACAAAAATACTCGTAATTTATTATTAATAATTCAAGTCCTTAAAAGGTGAAAAATAGTAAAACGATCTACGTAGCCGTCGTAATATTACAAAAAATATAAAAAAAATTGAACAAAAGCGTTTTATCAATTGATCATTATTTAAGTTTTACTTTCAATGATTTTTCAAAATTAATTTTTTTTTTTGTAAAAATTTTCGTGTACTTGTTGTCGTAGTGTTGTAGTTTTTCTTTATCGCTTTTAATTTTTTTTTTTTTGTGTGTGGATTTTCAGTACAATTTTAAAGTTTTCTCACGGCACTTTAATACGCTGTAATTAGCTGTGGATATATTTAGTTTTTTCAGTATTTTTTTCTATTTTATAGCCTCTGTTGTATTTAATAATTTGTGAAAAAAGCCCACTACGAGTACTATTGACTGCTAATGAATGGTTTTTGCTGGCAGGCTGCCTTAAAAATATATATCGATTACTTTGAATTTACGAGTATATTTTATTTCTTTATTAAATAAATATGATGGCAAATGTTTTTCATAATTTTTTTAAACATTTTAAAATGGTCTTTATGGATGACATTGTTTTGTTTTGTATTGTTTTGGTCAATTCCAGTTAGGGGGTGCTTGTTGGCTTTTGTTGACTTGCCAACTCCATAGTATCCATTGAAAGTCGTAGTCTCTATCTGCGTGTTTATCTGTTTGTCTAACTGTCTGTCTTCGGTCTTCTGTCTAGTTAAAGCATCATCATTATCGTCTTTCTTTGTTAACCTTTATTTAAGTGGTTGCTTTACAAGTTTCTATTTAAGCTTTCATTAGTTGACTTAAATAGCAAAAATTGTTTTTTTTTTTCATAATTTTGCTATTTGTAAGGCATTTTTTCTTAAAGGCATTTCATTTATTTTGGTTTGTGTTGTTATTGCTTGAAAATCTTAACATGCTGTGTTAGCCTTTGGAAAAATGTGTGTGTGTGTGCATGTTTTTGCGATTGTCTAGTTTGTTGCAAATAATTATTGGTAAAGTCCAATAGTTTTGTTTGGTTGGCAGCTATTGTGGTGGTGATAAGTATCCTTGACTTACTTATGCCAAAGATGGCATATAATATGTTACTTGTTACATGTTATTCTTCTATAGCAGCTCTAATATGGGCTTATACAACAATAAATACTAATTTAGTTACTAACTACACTAACTACATGGACAGACAATACACAGTGCTAAGTCAGAGGTTTTAAAAGTTTTTATTTTATTTTTTAAATGCTTATAACTCTTCATAAAGGTAGATCTTTGATAGTCGAATTTTATAGCAAGAGTACTCGTAGATAATACTAGAGAGTCCCCTGTAAATCTTTGTAGTGAAAAAAAAAATATTCAGATTACTTTAAACAATATATTGTTGTTAGCAAAGACCATAAATTTCTGTTTTGTTGATATATTCCATTAAAAACTCCTATTGTTCAAGTAATGCCACACCCACTTTCACTAATGAGATAATATTTTGGCCATCTACTGGCAGTAATACCAATGCCATTCACAAAAATTTTGACGATTTATTATGTTACTTTTTTAAAGACCTACGTTGTAGTCAGCCAGCACGTCAGGCAAATTTGCAAGGGGGGGGGGAACCCCCTAAATTTTAATTATTATCTTTTATTTTGAATTTGCTGTCCTCCGCTGACATTTGAATCTGGGCTATTTGAGTTTTTATGCGAGCTCTCTAAACACTATACCACGACCCCCATTTACACATCTTCTATGAACAGACTGATAAACTTCAAAAGTTTAGTTGTTTAAATAGGGGGTTTTGAAAGAGGCCCAAGAAATGAGTGTCTGCTGCATTCTTTGCTTTCATTATCGATATGATGCCTTTTTTGTTTAACACGATTTTTTTAGTTTGTCTTACGGTAAGACATAAACATGTTTTTTTTAAACCAAAATTTTTAGAAAACTTTCGAAATAGCCTAACAAAATCCAGAAGCTTACTTAGTTAGTAGTCGCCGTGGTCTAGTGGTTAGTGTGTTGGATTACTAAGACGATAGCGCCGGGTTAAAATCTCAGCTCTGACATCTTGAAAAGGAATATGAAAAAATTATATCTTTGAGCGACTCCCTCTCATCAGTCTTATGGCAAAAGCTCTGAGAGTAATTGATTGCCATGAAAAAGCCTCCATGATACTCATGGATAAAAATTAACACACACAACATGAGTGCTGCGAGAAGCTAGGCCATAACTTTGAAACACGGTGGTAATGGCCAGTTATGTATGTATTGTATGTACTTAGTAAATAAAAATCAATTTAGAAAAATGTGATTAAATTCTTCTTCATTTAATAATTAAGAATTAATTTCACTTTAGAATTCATATATACTCTGAAGCATAATATAAATTGCCAAGTTTAGTCCACAAATCGTGATGCGAGAGTTTATGTGTCTATCCACGATTTCATACTTTTTATATATCTCAATTTCATGATGCCCCTCTAGGTTTTCGACCACAAATTTTTCAAGTCTGCAATCTGTTTTCGGTTATCTCGTCCAGTTTCAAATAAAAATAGCCAAAAACGGATCACAGGTTTTAAAAATTTTGGTGCAAAAAACTAAAGTGGCATCATTAACTCGAGATATGTAAAATGGCGGATAGAGCTCATACACTCCCGCACGACGAAATTTCTATATGTGAAAACATTTATTTATCTACTATCTGTTAATCTGTTTTATTTATTGACAAAATAATATTGAAACATTACTTTAAAAATAATAAAACAACCTATTTATTACCATTTTACCATGCGTTAATAAGCGAAGAAATTTACCCATTCCATTACCAAAATTACTTATGTGCAAGCCATTACGTGTACTCCTCACCTCAACAATTTAAAAGCAATTATATAAAATTCTGCCAACGTTTTTGCTTCTGCTAAGCAATTAAAATTACTACGTGTAGTCCTGCAACAAGGGACACATACACCATTTTGCGCCTTTATCAATATAAAATGTTAAAATTTTCTCTCAATGGAAATTCAAGCATACATATCGTCATATTAAATATAAACGGACGTTACTACACAAAATTCCGATATTGAATTTTATATTAGTTATGGTTCACTGTATCAAAATTTTAGATTCCTACGATCAAAAATGGCGATTTTATTAACGAAATTCAAACCGACTACAAGTGCGTGTATTTCTAAATGCAAGAAGACAGAACCAGTGTTGCCATTTTAGAAATGCAGAAAAGCTTAAAGCAAAAAAGGGTAAAAAGGGTAAAATAATTTAGAAAAATAGGGTAAAAAGCGTCATAGTTGTATAAAAAAGCACCAAAAGCGTCAATACCCCTTTTTAAAAAAAAGCGTTTTCGAAAAAATAAAAGGGTAACGAGACTAAAAAAGCGTCAAAAAATACCCGAAAAGGGTAAAAATGTCAACGATGGACAGAACTGCATACACATTTATGTGAAAACCTTACAAGCAAACTCATTTCTTGTATATAGGGATGCCAATCCTTATTCTCGAGCCTGAAAATTATATAATTTTTGGAATTTTTGTTTCTTCTGCCAAAAAACAAAAAGTGAAGTTACGTCCGTTTGCTTTTAATATGACGATATACGAGTATTTCAACTGATAATGTTTCGAATCAGGCCTGAAATTGAATTTGTGTGACAAACACTTCGTGCTGAATCGTAGGTGTTCGTGTCACTTGCTCATCCCTAAAAATATAAATTGTCAATAAAATTGTTAGATGGGAACCACGTTTTGTATTTTGATCATGTTACCCAGTGACAATTAATTTAAATTGGCCAAGAAAAAATTTACGTTCTATAAGGGCCGTGTGTTTGGTGCCAACAGAGAAAATAATTAAAAATCGTTTGAATTTCCCAAAGGGTTGTTACAAGTCACTTAACTAAGTTAACTTCCTTCAATCGTAATGCAATGCAATAAAAATGGCAAATGCACTGTGCGTTAATATTAAATAGATTCCTTTTATTGCCAACCCTACCATTACTTTGATTTATTCACAGATAAGTGAGAAATAGCCACATCACAAATGACTTACAAAGACACATCATTATATGACCTGCATACCTACATACTATATGAAAAGCGACGCTATGAACGCACCCTCACCATATAGTTTTACTGTAACCACAGTAATAAAATATTAGAAAAAAATTAATAAATGACCATAACAAATATCTCTTAACTATCGTTTAATGAAAAGCTTTAACAAAATCAGTTTTAAATTATAACTACAAGTGGTTGACATAACTCTCTTGGCCAATAAAAAATAAAAATATATTAAAAAACGCGTATAAAAATTGAAAATAATAAACTTATTCAGTGGAAAAAATTTGATTGTTATTTATTGTAATAAAATGAAGCATCATGACGCTTTAGTAGACTATTGGATGATGTTGAAAATATCTTTCGCCTGTTTGCTTTTGTCTATATCAGGTTATGCTTTGCTCAGGTACGTTTAGTTATGCTTAAGTAGAAACATATTGTAAGATTTTAAAACTTTTCTGTTCCACAGAATGATGCACATAATTTTCTTTTTGCCGATCAATTTAAGGAATAACCAAAAGCGTTTGGAAGAGTTAGCCGCCAAATTAAATTTGGATTTAGACAAAGAAATAGCTGATGCTCAAAATATTCACTATGAACTTGAGGAATATGAAAAGAAAAATAAACAAGAAAACGAAACTAATAATGAAAGTAAAGCAAACGCAAACACAAACGCTAAAGCAGACACAAATATTACCAATGATCTAAGCAAGGAACCCAAAAAGATTAAATAAATTAAGAATAATTCGTATTTCATATAAATTTAATTGCAAATCATTTTATATATTAAAAATCCTTATGTTTGAATAGCGCTATAATTTGTGTAAATTGTCTATAAAACTAATAAAGAATTGTTATATTGAACTTACATGCAGACACCTACAATTACCAGCAATTCATCAGGAGCTTTATCTAAACGACCGTCAAATGACTGATTCATAGATGTGGGGAATTTTTTTTTTTGGGAAGAAATATGTACTTTTGTAAAAACCACATAGACTTAAATTAACCAATAGTGAGCGTACATCTTTGTACATAGTATTGCGTTCCGTAGGCTCAATTAGTTTTTTAAGCAAGTGGGGTCATTGATGTACCAATACTTCTATACTTATAGTGTAATAAATCAGCCTATATCTAATATATAAAAATTAATGTAAATTTTGATGTCACCACTAACCGCGGAAACGGTTTTATCTATTTCAGCTAAAATTTCGGGGGACGTTGGAATTGTTTTTGTGAAGTTTGCCCGAAATCGACCCATTGGTTCCGGAGATATGACATTTATATTTTTCTATATATGTATTCCCATACAAATTCAATGTAAAAGTTTTTTCCTATTATGCTTAACTGATATCTTAAAAGCTGTTAAAGCTAAATTTTCAAAATTTGGTCTAAACGACTTCATGGCCAAGGAAAATCACCAATCATTAAAAAGGCCCGGTGCGTCCCATGCAAGTTAAATATTAATAAACTTTATATCTTGAGAACTGTTAAAGCCGAAGTTTCTGAGTTTGGTGTAATTGATTTCGTAGTCATTAAAAATCATCAGTCGAAAAATGTGTAGCGGTAGGTGTAGCGAAGCACGCCGGTTTTAGGCTAGTAAGTATATATAAGTATTTGCTGATAGTGTAGTCGCCGTGGTCTAGTGGTTAGTGTGTTGGCTGACTAAGACATGGGCCCTGGGTTCGACTCCAGGCTCCGACATATTCAAAAAAAAAAATATGAAAAAAATATTTCTTTCGGCGACTACCTCTCAGCAGTCTTCTGGCAAAAGCTCTGGGAGTAACTAATTGCCATGAACAAGCTTCTCAAGTCTGTCGTTCGGAGTCGACATTAAACTGTAGGTCCCGGTACTCATGGATAAAACTTTACACACACAACATGAGTGCTGCGAGAAGCTAGGCCGTAATCCTGACACAGGGTTGTAAAGGCCAATTATGTATGTATTTGCTGATAGTTCCTTCCTACGCCTAGAATTATTTTGTGTTTTTTTTGCGTCAATTTTGCATGGCGAAACACTTCGAAGATTAAAAAAAAGGAATATTTGTGACGTCAATTGAAATAACGAAACACATTAACATTTAATGCAGCAACATTTTAAGGACGTAAACCGAAATCGAGGCAGGGGCAGGCTGCTACAGGGTTATGGTTCGAGTCGATATTTGGACTTCTTAATATGCGTACGTCTTTGACCGCATCATTCTTCTCTTTTGCTGAGGCATACTCGCAATTTAGATTGATATTAGAAAGTTTTGTCCCAATGGGGATCGTAGCTATTCCTTTGTTCATAGGTGTGAAGTGCGAGACAAGGTGGCGAAGTCTCTTGCAAATTACGATTCCGTATCGAAATTTAAGCCTCTACTTATGGCAGCTGTAGTAGATATCACATGCTGCTTGCCCTATACAACACATATCCTGCGTGGCGGTGATGTCAGACCTACATTTCGTGAGAGCATCTGTTACACGGGACAGAGGCGCCTTCCCTATAGAGGGTTCTCATATTTCAGGTGTATATTTATAAATAATAGTCTTTAACACATTTGCCAGGGTATTCAACATACAAGGGGGCCCGTTTAGAAGCATGTTTCGAGTATTTAATTAGAGAGAGTTTTTATATGGAAGGTTCCAAGTCCTACGTACAGCCCAATTACTATAGAAAAACATATGCAGCCTTATTTATAATAAAAAATTAGCAGGTCGTTGTAAACAGTGGCTAAGTTTGTTATTCCAATATGTTGAAATTCTTACTCAAACGTACAAGGTATTTAATTTCTTGGATTATCTGCCTAGTTATCAGATAGAGGGTATGGAACAATTTAATAATATCAGTCTATAGCGGGTGATAAACTTACCAGTTTTTTGTCCCATATACTAACGAGTTGCTAATTTTTCATTATACATACGGCCGATGGTGTGTATGTCTACATATTTACATGTTATTATTCATTTGTGTATAAAAATTTAAATGAAATTTGTTTTAAAATTATTCTCATATAAGTTTTTTCGCATTCACTTTCGCAATAATCAAATAATATTTCTATTCGTTTTCGAACGCACTGAACTGATGGAATGTCGTTCAGTTCTAGTTTAATTTAACATTGTTTGGTTTATGTCCTTGCTATATAGTGGATATATTTATTGCCTATAAAGCACGTATATACGAGTATATATGAACTTTAAACAAATTTGCATTCCTAATTGTAAGGCGAATGCCATTTTTTGTGTGTGAAAAACCTAAGAACAGACATCTTTTTTTTGGTTTGCGTAACACGTTTTTCTTGTCGAAAACGCAAAAAGGAGCGCAAAGGAAAATTTGTGAAACAAAAGAGAACATAACGAATATTTCTTCTACTGACTACATACATATGTAGATAAATGGCCATTACCACCCTGTTTCAGAGTTACGGCCTAGCTTCTTACAGCATACTTTTATTATTTCCATCGATACTTTTATATTTTCTTCCTTTTATCTTACAAAAAAAAAGTAACAAAAGTGTGTGTTGACATTGTATTGCGATAATAAACTATTAAGTTATAAAACTTCAAGTCGTTATGCATTCGTCCCTGCACGATTCGTTCGTTCATGTCTTTAGCTTGACATCTTCTATGAAGAGACTTTAAGTTTTATTTGCATATTATTACGAGTATATAGTACGTAAGTATACATATACTACTTTTTCCACAACAGTTTAAGAAACTCTGCTTCAAGTGATTGAAGTATTTTTTCAAGATATTTTTAGTTGTTGGATGTTTAGTTTGTTTTTTTTTTTTTTTTTGTTTTTGTTGAAAAGTATTTTTTCATAAATTGTTTTTTAGTGTGTCACATTTGTTGTCAGTCAAACGACACTTAACAGGAAAGTTATATTTCCTATTATAGCTTTTAGTTAATTTAAAGTTTTTTTTTTGTTTTTTTTTCTGTTTGCTCAGTTTAAGACATTTGCGATAGGTTTGATATTGCAGTTGCTATTTTATTTAAGTTTTTCTTTATAATAAATATTGAAACTATTGTGGCACTATATTTCTGTTATTCCATACAATAACACTTTATCTGAGTTTGGTTGCAGAAAAAAGTGTCTATCAAAACCGAAATTACTTTTCTGTTTTACACTGTGTATCTTAAAAATAGCTTTTCTATTTAAAACTTTTCGTTGACAATCAAATTTTTATAAATTTCCTTTGTGTGAAATATAATTATAAAAAAAATAATACTCCCACACAGTAAAATCTTGAAGTGAATGTTTTCCTTTTTTAATTTTAATAAATACTTTTGTAAAGACTTTTCATCTACTGTGATTAAATTTGTTTTAAAAAATTGAATTATTTTTCAATAATTAAAAAAATAAATTTCTTATCAAACAAAACTTTACTTGGTGTACACTGTTTCCACTAAATGGCTTTTTTTATGTTTTTTTAATTCTCTTTCTTATTTTCTTTGGTGGAATACTTTAAACACTTCTAGAGTGTGTCAGTTTTTGTTGTCTTCCAACCAACAACCATAGTTTTATTAGCAGTAGCAGTGCTGACGACAGTTTATTGCTGCTGTTTTCTTTTCTTTTTTCTTTGGTGGCTTTTGTTGAAGCATGAAAAAATGTAGAAACACAGCAGCAGTGAAAAGATCCCCAATGTATAGAAAAAAAGTTTAACATTTTAATGCCATTATTTGCAATTGTTTAATGCAAGATTTAAGTTACTTGAAACTTTAGAAATTCATATGAATTTTTCACTTGCACACTGTTGTTGTTGCTGTTGTTGATTCGTTTTTTTATTATTTTGTGACTCTATAACGTCACTGTGAGATACAATAAAACAAAACTCACAAAAAACTCTTCCCAAATAAATACTCCAGTTTTTTTTCTTTTTTGTATTGATGCGATACATTTTGCTGGTTGATTCACTTGGTTTGGATTTAAGAGACGTGAACAAAATTATTTATTTCTAAATTTTATGGAAAAATAAAATATTTAACAGTCTTTTGGCAAAAGCTTTAAGAGTAACTGAATGCCATGAACAAGCTGCTCAAGTCAAGTCGTTCGGAGTAGATATTAAACTGTAGGTCCCGGTACTCATGGAAAAAAATTCACACACACAACATGAGTGCAGCGAGAAGCTAGGCCGTAAACCTGAAATAGGGTTGTAAAAGCCAATTATGTATCTATGTAAGTCGTCAATTGCTTCGTCACCTTATATACAAGTTTCCTACATCCATCTGTGCAGGAAATAATTTGCTTAACAATTCTCATATTAAACCAAATATTAATTCTTGCAAGGAACTTGGCAGTCCATCTGCCATTTTAGGGCACTTCTTCTTCCTCATACAGAGAAAAAAATATTGGTATTTTTTTCAGTTAACTTGTTGATTGAAAAATATTTGTTTTGATTAATTAATTAATTGGTTTAATTAACTTTCTATTGTTTTATATAACTTTACTTAAAATACCTGTAATTAAAAATACAATCGGCTTAATTAATAGCTTTAATTTGTTTACTGGTGAAAAAATAAGTAATGTTTTAATTGATATCACAACTTTTTTAATTGAAACATGTTTTATTTATTTTATATATTTTTTCTTCGTATTTAGTATGTATTTTTTGTTTTCTTTCCCTTCAAGTCTTTTCTGTTGGAATAGAGCTACTTATTATTTTTAAGATTTTCTCAATGCCAATTTCTTTTGGGCCATTAGTAGAATATTTCGCCTTAATTGACTCCAAAGAGCTTTGCTACCGAACTCTATTCCTATATAACAGCTTTGAGTTCGCAGTAACTCTAAGAGCAACTGTTTGCTATGAACAAGCTTCTAAAATCTATAGTTCGGAATGGCCAATTATGTATGTATGCAAGTTAGAACACACTAGCAAAGATACCGTCTGATTACATTAAGCAGATAGAAAGTGACACTGAAATAATGTTTCAGTACGAATAAACGAAAAATTACTTTAATTAATGCTAAACAAATTTCTTCTTTATGTTATATTTGGTTTTTTTTTGATATAAATTGGTCTGTTTCAAAATGTTTGTTGGGTTTTATAATAAAAAAAACCATCTATTGCATATGTGTTGGTAAGATCATATGAGTAGATATGAGGGTGATAAAGTTTTTAAAAACTCTTCAAATTATTTTCTTTTTTCTTCTTTTAACGATAATTTTCTTTTGCACTATTTTATACTGGAAAAAACACTTCAAATTGGAAACAATATCCGAAATATAGGTTAACCATACACTACATCGTATTATTGGGTTTTTGAAAATAAACAAAAAATATAAATGAAAATATATAAGAAAAATAAATAAGAAAATTTTATAAATTGCAAAAGTTTTAAAGGGAAATAAAAAAAAATTAAATAATAATGATATTGAATAAAAACAAAAAGAAAATCTTTATATCTTCTTATATAATGTACATAACGTTACCTTTAAATACGGATTTCATTTATAGCATAAGTTAACTCTTCAGCAGACGGTTTTAAATGTTTAACGCTAAAATTCCTCAAAATGGTCCTATGGATTCTTTCCAGTTTTGGAATCAATATAACCTGAATACTTTATTTTCATAAGTCTTAGGCTCGATTTATTCTAATTATAATACATAATTATAACTACAAATCCGTTCTACAAACATCGGACTTTTAATGCCTAAGATATAACGAAAAAACTGAAGGAAGACCCCTACGTTCGACTCAAAAAAACATTTTTTTTTCGAAATCTCTTTGCAAAAATACTTTATATTAGACGCGGTAGGTAAGGGCTAATGCACATATTCCACTCATAATTTTTCCAAAAATAAAAGGAACAAATTTGAAAAATACAAAAAAAAAAATTATTAAATAATACGCAAGTCCCAAATTAGAACAATAAATTGTTCTTTACAAGTATATTGCCAGTATAAGTATATTGACAGCTGTTGTGACCAACTGAAGAAGGCACGCGCTTAGCAGATATGCCTGGAGACTAGTGTTAGGCAGGCCCAAACCCGTTAACGGGTTGTTATGGTCATCTAAGTAAGTAAGTAAGTATTTGTGACTATTTAAGTAATTTGAAAAATATACTTGAGAAACGAAACAAGATTGAATATTTTTTGTTTTTTTAAGTAAAATTTAACATTCAAGCACAAAAAAAATATTGCTCGTATTGTTTTAGAGTTTCTATTCTCTTTCTTTAAAACTCTTTCCTTTTTTTTGCCAAAATGCATAATAAAAACTAATTCTTATTTCTTGCTATGAAATATGGTTTTAATTCCCAAATCCGATATACAAATTTTATTTAAAATTTGTTTCTTCTTTAAAAAATTTTATTCTAAAATATCCAATTCATTCAATAACTTAACTTTTAAACTTGTTGTTGTTAAGAACGAGAAGTTTACTTTTTTTGTTCAATTTTAAATTCAAATTGAAAACTTTTTAAAGTGATCATCTTCATCATATTGCTGCAGAAGAATGCATATTTAATTTGCCACTGAACCACATAATAACTGTTTTGGTATTCACTTTTTTGTTTCTCATTTTTTTTTTTTGCAAAATATTCCACATCAATTTAAAAAGTTTACTTTATTTTCTAAATATTATTTGACTTCAGTATCTTTATTTATCCAAAAACAAGAACAAATTATGCAAAAACTTCTAAACACTCAATATTTATAATAGAAACTCTTATTTTTTATTTTTTTGGTGGGTTTTTGTTTTTATTTTATTTTTTCATATTTTACCTTTTGGTACAAGTTTTATTGAGGCTTACGAGAGGAAATATTTTGCATTTAAATTCAAACTGAAATATAATGATGGGAACAGAAAGTGGGTGTTAGAACTACAATACAAAATAGCATGTAAATTATAATTTTTAAGAACTTGTTGCTGGATACTAATTTATACGTTACTATCAGGTATGGTAAAGGGTGTTTTGTTAAGTCTGCTAAAAAATCAAAATTGTAAAATAAAATAAAATAAAATTTATAAGATTGCTATCGTATTGTGATTTTTTACAAGAGTGCACACGGATAAAATAAAAATAAAAATAATTAATGAGAATAGAGATAGACTCTTCAAAACCCAAAAAATATATGTTTTGTATCAAAAAACATAAAATATTTATCGCCATATAGGCAAATACATTCAATATTAATATTAAAACGTAGTGTTTATGGGGATAAGCGTGACTATGGCCATTTCTATGGATGGCTGACGGTAATAGAACAGAAAACTAATAATTGAAACTGAAAGAACAAGAATGTATTGCTTTTAATTTTTTTTGTTTTGTTTTTATGCACTATATGGGACCCCCCTCGGGGTACAGTAAACTGCTTCTGGTGAAACGTTACACCAGGGGCCTATACTCTCCGTGGAATATAGAGTTCACTTAGCTCTGGGTGGCCTGGCACTCGCTATAGGCAGAGAGTGGTTGGTAATTTATTACTAACGCTCTGACCAGGGACTCCTATATAATCTGGTACTACTGGCATGTGATCCCCTGTCATTCGGGGAGTGAGGTAAATCGGCCTGATGGTTTTAGTGCGGCCCTTCGGGGAGTACACGAAATGGTTGTGGTAATGCTAGATATAACTCCTCAACCAAGGGGTACTACTACCCAGGCAGTGGTATGCCGAATTGCTAATCTGATGTCCATGGGCTTTCGTCTGAGCGGCGTGTCTTGGCATGACCAAGATTAGAAGGCACCGACTTCGGTTTGCGCTGGTCAGACGAGGCGTATTTGACCACCACCCATGCTACTGGGTGGCATGTGGTGTGTCTTATGACGGGTACGCACGATAAACTCAATCTAGTTGTACTACATGGGTTTAATTCTCACTTAGTGTATAAGTTTTTGAATATAAGAATTAATAGTTTTGATGCCATCTTTCGGAAAAAGTCTCCTGTAAAGTCTCTTGAGCAGAGACGATATGGCATATATACAAAATTGGCGATTACAACCCTGCTTTTCACAGAAACCATGTTGTGTGTGTCAATTTTTATCCATGAGTACCAAAACCTACAGTTTAATGTCGACTCTGAACAACGACTCTCAGAGTTTTTGGCCAAAGACTGCTTAGAGGTAGCCACCGAATGAAATATTTCTTTATTTCTATATTTCTTACTAGACTAAGGCGATACGTTTTAATATTAATATTAAAAATATTTTTTATTTTATTTCAAATTACCACTGCAGTTGTTCTTGTGATTTTAAATGTCATAAAATGAGTGCAATAAAATAAATCGTTTAACAGTTAATTTTTTCTATCAAACTTAAATAAACATTCTCTCTTACCGCTAAACTTCACACGCTTGCCTCACAAAACATACATACTTTTAATTGCAATTACGTATGTATGTGTGAGCTGGTAAATGAAACATTTGTTTCAAAGTAAAGAAAGCTTAGGCTGACACACATGCATCAAGCCATTAAGCGGTGGTTTACATATGTACACACATATGTACAAACAGCCGGTTTATCTACTCTTTAAGTAAATTTGGAGGAGTTTTTAAAGTTAATCAGTGTAGCCTTGGTTAACACCTCCACTCTACTATATTTACAAATTCCGTTATTGTTGGTATTTCACCTATGCACGTAGTATGTTTATGAATATTATTATTTTTGTTCTTGTTATCGTTATTATTGTTGTTGTTGTTGTTGCATTTGCTTATATTTTTCAAACGTGGCTAGAAATTTGCACTTGCTTTTTGGTTTTAGCAAATTGCTTGTGATAAAAACCATTTTTGCCAAAATGAAAACTAAAAACATAAAGAAACAAATACAAAGGCTCGTTAGTTATGGAATAAATAAAAGACTTAATTGCGTACCAAACCTAAAAACTTTAGGATGAGCCATTTCATTTAACAATCGGTTATTGAGGTTTTTTTCCAATTTTTTTTTTGGTCGAGTTTTATATGAAAGGACTTTCAAAAGTGAATTTAATTAAAAGTGATGACATTCACCAGTTGTATTCGTCTCGGTTGTCAATATTAATATATTTCATGTTACTTCTTTTTTTTTCAGTTGTCATTGTATTGCTTTTGTTTAGCAATACATTTATAAAAATTCGCGATATAATGAAATAAATGGCATAAAATTACGCCACTATTCAACTTAAATTAAAATTTTCTTTGTATGTGGCTGGAATAAAATGGCGGCTAAATAATTCCGTGTCTTTTCTGGCATCTGTCAGTGATTGTGAAATTGGAAAATACGAAATTTCATGTAGTCACTAGACATTATTTTTGGAAAAAAACCTTGATACGCCTTCAATTTAAAAGCTGAAAGAATTGATCTCTCGTATTTAAAATCATTCACTTTAAGGGACACCCTATTAAATTGACATGTACTTGTAACTGAAATATCTCAATCTTGAATTTAATAGACAACCTACTAATATAGAGAAAGTGAATTTTGTTTTACGCGTAAAGCAGCCCACTCGTTACAGGTACCTCTACTGGAAAAGACAACTTTATAAAGTGCTATATTAAGAACACATTTAACCAAATGAAGGATGGGTTATTGGAAAAAAAAAAACAAATTTTGTCCGCTATTTTACTTCATTTATAACAAAATATGAATGTGTTTTTAGTATGTTTGTGTACACAGTAGTACACTTCCCTTACTGTTACACTTTAAAACTCATATGCTGCGTAAAGCCGCAGCTCTACAGGAGCCCACAACTCTGAAAGTAAACAAGTTGAAAAGTCACTTAGAAAACTTACAAGGAAGGAAGGAAATTGTGTATTTTGTTCTTCTTCCCGTGTTTGATTTTATTTTTTTATTTTTGTTTTGTTTGCCTCACTTTTCCCGGCCACAGGAAGTATTTTGGATTTTATCGTTCATTGTTTAATTTTTCGATAGAAATTTCGAAGAATATTACACGAAACTTAATTTTGGTTGACGTTGATAGGAAAATATACACAAAAGTGAAGAAGAAGAAGAATAAAAAATAACATGAAAGTAGTAATGAATCACACATACTCCTACATAATAAACACTACAATGGTGCTAAATAAGTGAAAATATCTGAAAATTTTTCAATAATTAAAAGGGTGATTTCTATAAAATATGGACGATAGGTTATGATAACTCCTGTATATATGTAATTCAGGGAACAGAAAGAGAGTTACAGTTAATTTTAAATTTATTAGAATTTATCTTAAAGCGCGTACACAGAAACTCAAACGGCCGAGATTTAAATCTCAGCGAAGGAGAAAAAGATTAAGAATAAATTTTCGGATTTTCAGAAAATTATAATTTAAAAAAAATAAGAGGTTTCCCCACTCCAAGAAGTCCATCTTCACGAAACCGCTCCCTGACATTTCAAGTCTATTCCAACAAGAAACAAATGATCAGGAGCACAGCGCCACCTTCTTGGAAGATAACTTATTTATATAAAAGATGTTCACCACTCACATTCAACATCCAGATAGGGCAATTGCTGTTGATTATTCAAACGTGAAGGTATAACACTGGCCTTTGAGTAATCAACTTGACAGCAATTTTTCCCATTGACATAAGGCGCTTAACATCTATCTATCTATATCTATATATTCAACATTCTAATACAATACACTGCACTTAGTAGGGGTTTTCCCCTGAATATTGGTCTTAATTAAAAAAAGACGGACCAAATTGGTTTGGAGCGTAAAGCGCAAACTATCTGTCAAAAATGCTCATGCCCATAACAAATGTAAGAGACCAACCCAAATAGGGCGATGCTAATGCTTTGCAATTGGAAAATCCAATTTTGATAGCGTGTAAAGAAGTGAAGTTATTTGAAACATAACTGTTGTTGTTTTTTTTTTTCTTCTTTTTATCTGTCATTTTGTAAAGTAATGACATTTTAGCTACTTTCAGGGCAATTTTGTGATTTTATTTCTCTTTTTTTTGGAGTTATTGCGCGGTTTTTATCAAACAATTACTGTTCTTGACGCTGACCCTTTTATTTAAGTTACTCATTACAACGTTAATAATTTACTTCATTTAATTTATCAATGCCAAAAAAAGCGAAATAAAGCTTTACTGTAACGAAGACATCATACATACATAATTGGCCATTATAACCCTGTTTTAGAGTTACAGCCTAGCTTCTCGCAGCATCCATGTTGTGTGTGTTAATTTTTATTCATTAGTACCGGGACCTACAGTTTAAAGTTGACTCCGAACGACAGATTTGAGCAGCTTTTTCATGGAAATCAATGAATCCCAGAGCTTTTGCCAGAAGACTGCTGAGAGGTAGTCGCCGAAATAAATAATTTTTTCATATTCTTTTTTTAAGATATCAGAGCTGAGATCTGAACCCGGCGCTTTCGTCTTAGTAAGCCAACGCATTAACGACTAGACCACGGCAACTACAAGACATCAGTTAATACAAATTTCCCCAATCTTAACATAATTACGAACTATTGGTTCAATTTATGACATTTTAATAAATGATTAAACAGAATACGACCGCAACTTCAGGCAAAAACGAATCTCAGAGAAAACGTGCCCAAAATTAAAACGACGGCCGCAACTTTACGAACTGTCATTTATTGTTTTTACATTTCTTGCTTGTAAAACTATTAAAAATTAAGATTATGAGAGTTTTTGCAAAGAATTGAATTTATATTTTATAATTTAATTATCTTTACACACTTTTTCAATTATTTTTTCTAAAATATCACTCATTTTATTTAACAAACTCCAAAATTTATTAATTTATTTAAACTTTCAAATGTTTTTTTCGATTTTCTTTTGTTCTTATTTTTCTTTGCGCCAACAACAAAAACCAATGGGTTTGTTTACAAAATGTTTGAAGTTTAATAAAAGTGTGGTAACATTGTTGAGAGAATTTGTTTCTAAAAATGAGAGCATAAGAAAAATCGCTGTCAAAATAAAATAGATTCTATTTCACGACTGCATTCTCCAGCGTTTTTATCTGTCAATTTGTATAGAAAAAAAACGTAATGCCCCAGTTCTGTTTAATCATTTAGTCTTCATCTAGTTGTGTACACTCTGTATTTATGCGATAAGATCGCAGTTATTTAACTACATACTACCAAAAATTTCAATAAAAGAAGGATAATATTTTTCTTCCTTTTGATGTGTTTTGGCTTTCGTTAAACTTGCTGCTTTTAGCATGATTTTTAAAGTTGTTGCATGCAACACTATCGTCATACTTTAAGCCATATGTTTAAGTTTTTGTGTGAAAATATAGTTTTTGAAATTCTTTTGCATATTTAGCCGTTGCTGATAATTGAAACGGAAATTTGTATTTTAGCGTACATTTTTCGTAATTGAAATGCTTGCTAATCCTTACACGAATTCAATGGTGATAACTGTAAAGGCGTTGAACGGTTATTCACAAATAAAGTTGAAAAGAGAAAATTAAAGGTTTCATTTGTTCAAATACAGGATACAATGAATGGCGTGCTAAAGTAAATAGTTTTAGGTCTTTGGAAAGCTATCAGGTGTAAATTAACTTTGATATTGAACTGCAATGAGTTTTGGTTTTTGGTGTTTTTTTTTCTGAATTTTTATTATCAATTATTTTGGAGTTGGCATATGAATGTATGTTAGATGCCCTACACAAACATTGGTGCTAATTAAAATACATACATACATACATACATACATACATACATACATACATACATACATACATACATACATACATACATACATACATACATACATACATACATACATACATACATGAATACATACATACATACATACATACATACATACATAAATAATTGGCCATTACAACCCTGCGTCAGGGTTGCTTCCTAGCTTCTCGCAGCACTCATGTTGTGTGTGTTAATTTTTATTCATGAGTACCAAGACCTACAGTTTAATGTCGACTCCGAACGATGGATTTGATCAGCTTTTTCATGGCAATCAATTACTCCCAGAGCTTTTGCCAGAAGACTGCTGAGAGGTAGTTACCGAAAAAATATTTTGTTCATATTTTTTTCTACATTTTCTAATTAAAATAACAATAAAAATAAAATGGTTTGAAATCCATAATAATTTTAATTGAATTAAAAATTATTCCTATGCGGTAGAATATCTGTTTGACTAAAGCAATTAAGTTTACGAGTATTAGGGAAAATGTTACCAGATTGGCGGCTGTACTTACTGGACACTGGCCAAATGAAAACAATGCTAGCTGGATGGGCATTCTATACAACGGTCACAGTCATAGCTGTGGTGATGCGGATAAGAAGGTGACAGATGAGCACTTCCTTGGAATTTACGGGATGTCGCAGAGGTATCTTCAAATATCTAAATCTGAAGGATTGGATATGACGCACGTTCTTTGGCATTTTCAAAACCGCGTCGTCAGATGCTAATTGTCGCTCATGTAGAGCGGCCATACGAATCTACAAACCAACCAAAGAAATTATACAAGAAAAGTCTCTCTGGCAACATTAAACCTCTACAGTGAATACATTTATGCTTAAAATAATAAGCTTAAAAATGTGTTTCACTCTTTACGATGACATTCGAATAATGCTGCTGAGTCATCGTAAACTGTTTGACAAAACGGTCTTGCAATGCTTGATTTAAAAAAGGTCGATGCCTACATTAGGTTAATAGGTTGAATTTTGAATGATGAGAATCTTGTAAACCCAAGTAAGCTTTGCCTAACCTACACCCTTACATTGAATTCAAGGATTTTATTTTAATAGCCCAAAGCTCTTTAAACGGTTTTAGTTCGGAGCTTGGTGTGAACAATCTAGAAAGACAATATTATTTTCCTGGAACTAGTCTTGTTTTTTAATATGCTGTTGCATTCATATTGGGTAACATAATAATTTTTTTTTACCACAAAATGGCGGAAATTTATTTGAATCTGATTTTATTTAAAAGGAAGTAAAAAAGCCCTTTTAGCTTCAAAGTATATGTGCACTTATTATTCTTAGCATATATGTATAAGTGTGTAAATCACTTCAGTTCAAAAATTATAGATTGTTTGGTAGAGTATCAGATAATTTCGCTTGACTTGACACAAGTTTTGTACTAGTGGAGTTCGATTTAGCAGCACTTCTACAAAATTCATCAAGAATGTTGGAACGATAAATCATAATTTAAATCAACTCGTTTTTACATTCGCAGACACACAAAAACCCAACCGTTGCAATTTTATATGATTGCATTAGAAAATTTTAAATTAAAGTAAATATGTGTCTGGCTATATAACTACATATGTACATGTGATTATTTACCTGTGATATATATGTATGTATTTACCTACGTTCCTTCATTCATACAGTCATTCATTCAAGTCATTTGAGATGTTCACGTTGATTTGTAGGAATGATTACAAAAGCCAGTAGCAAATGACAGCATGGATGAATGACTGAAAATATGAGTTTTATTTTTATTTGGTCCTGTTTTTTTATTTTTGGAACATTTTACGATACCTACACTTATGCAAACACTTTTATTAGCAGAAATGAAATTGTTGATTTCTATAAACTTCTCTGTATTGGTATATTTCCATTTAAATTGGAATATTACAAATACAGCTGCACTGTATGTGTCTGTGTCTGAAATAGGTTTCTATTTCAACTCGATTTAATTGCATGAATATTATCTGACATGGAAAGTACTTTCCAAAATGGTTTTTAATTAAATTTATACAACTACAGCACCAACAACAACAAAATCAAATACCTAAAATACTACATAAGTTAACCATTTATGCAATACGAATGATGAATGATACTGGCATAATGAAATTGAAATCAAATTGATTGTAATTACTTGTAGAATTATATTTCTTACACGTTAAGGGCGTTTTCTGTTTAGTTCCCTTATGAAATTTTTGAACAAAAAGATTCTAGAAATGCCTTTTGAATTTACGAGGGGGAGCCTTGGTGTGAGTGATTTTTTCTCTTTCACAAAAAATTGAGAGCAATTCATTTTTAAATTTTCTTCTAACAATGACTATCAAATACAAACGAAATGATGCAGTACAACAAGAGTCAAGTTATGAGTCGAAAAATTTAAAGAGTTATCGACCCACGCTGAAATAATTCTTAACATCCGAGAGGTGCGTGGTTAGAGCGCTCGCATAAAATTCAAACGGCCCAGTTAAAATCCCAGCAAAGGTGAAAAATGAAAATGTTAGTCTGCAGTTTTTTCAAAATTATAATTTTAAAATAAGAGGTCCCCACCACCAAGAAGACCATCTACAAAGAAACCGCTCCCCGATATTCCACTCTATTCTACCTTAACTACTGATAAAAAAACGAATAATCAGGAGAAAAGCGCCACCTATTGGTAAGTAGCAGATAACAGCTAAAAACCTACTTAGCGAAGGCACTCACTGCAATCAACATACAACGATAACGCAATTGCTGTTGATCATTCCAGGGTGAAGGAATGCAATTTGTTTCATTCCCAAGGTGTTTAATAATAATATAAGAACAAATGTATGTTTGTATATATACTATCCTTTGCAAAAAATTCCAATACAATGCACAGCATCAGTAGGGGCTTACCCCTTAGTATTGTTCGCAATAAAAAAAAAACTGTCATGAATTTCAAAGAAGCTTTAGCACTGAGTTTAATAGATTTTGAATGCAATTTAAATTTTTCTATTTTTGCCCTACAAAATTTTCAGAATTTTATAAATTTTTGTGTATTTTATTTAATTTGTACTGCCAGGTTAGTCAAGCATTTTTGTGATGTTTATGAAAATGAAATCAGTGATGACAACATAATGAAAAATTTTTTGTTTTACGTTTTCATCATCACCATCATCAATAACAGCTCCTGTTTTTATTGTTATTCTCCATTTCCAGTTGTACATTTGTTGTTGTTATTGTTGTTGTAGTTTGGTCTTGACATTATTTTCTCAAAAAGTTTTTTTTCTTTTAATATTTCTTAAATTAATTTTCTGAAATATTTTCTTTCCAACTGTATTATTTCAATTTCATAATATTATTTTTAGTCTTGTTGTTGTGTGTGCTTTTGCCTTCATAAAATCTTATGAAATCCCCCACTCAGAGATAGCATAGCATAATATTGTTTTGGTTTTATAGAAACCATTATTATTAAAAATAAAATATAATTTTGTAGTTAATAAAACAAAGAAAAAAAAAAAACAAATCAAAAGAAAAAGTAAAAGATAAATAAGAACTTTAGGATTATATTTTGAAAAATCTTTAAAATTTGTTTTATCTCTGTCATTAGACATCAATTTAATGCTTAATATGTGAATATTTAACAGACTACAACAACTACGTCTACAAGTTAGCTAGTGATTGGTAGTTCGTTGGTAAGGTTAGCAGAAAGTCGTCAATAGTTTAGGCAGTGTATTATGAATAAACTCTACGTTGTCTACATGCCAGCTTTTTGTTATGAATATGGGTTGTAGTCAGCGTTCCCGTTTTGGTCCGATCGGACCAAAAGTGGTAGTTTTTCGTGTTTTTAAAACCGTTTGGTAGTTTGGTTGGTTTGTTGCAGCTTTCCTAGGTTTTTGGTAGATTTTCATGATAAAAACAATATTTATAATTTTTAAATAAGAAAATTTGTTTTCGAGTAAACAATTTGCATTACTGTTAACACTAATTCAACATTTTCACAAGCGAGGCAGCTACATATGTATAAAACATCTCTGTTCTATTGCATACATAGAGATGATTTAGGGCAGAAGTACCTATACATACCATGTGTTGTGCCAACTGTTTGTTTGACATTGCTGTCAAAAAAGTTAAAAGAGTGAATTTTCAGAAAGTAAATTTCTGGCCAAAATTGGAAAATTATTTAAAGTATAGAAGTTAAAAATTTTTTAAATTTTAGAATCGTTTATAGTGCAACAGTTCACTCTCACTGTAGATTGTAGGAATGAAAAAGTTTGTTACCTATGGACCTGAACAGGGGAAAAAAGGTAAAAAAAATCGAATTTTTTAAAGTTTTTTTTTGCGATTTTGGTGTTAAAGGGGAAGTTTTTTGTTTTTTATATGTTCACAATTTTAATTTTTCATGATAAGAGCTTTGTCTCAGAAAGTAAATAAAAATTCTGAACGGTTTGTAATATATAAGCCTGAGAAAATGAACACTTTCTTGCAAAAATGACACAGAGGCCCCAAATGTTTGGGGATTAAAAAACTTCATGGCATTGGGCAAAAAACAAATCATTTTTTTGGTCTTTTAACACGTAGTGGTATCCGTATATAGTTATATTTTTCCTGTTGCACTGTGTTTTTATATTATTGGCGTTTGGTAGGCTGGAAAGGATTTTGGTAGGTTTTTTTAAATTTTTTGGTAGAAAAATAATTTCTTCTGTGGCAACGCTGGTTGCAGTTGCCGTTGTCTTGTGGTTAGTGTGTTGGCTTACTAAGACATGGGCCCTGGGTTCGACTCCAGGCTCTGACATCTTCAAAAAAAAAAAAGTATTTCTTTCGGCGACTACCTCTCCGCAGTCTTCTGGCAAAAGCTCTGAGAGTAACTAATTGCCATGAACAAGCTTCTCAAGTCTGTCGTTCGGAGTCGACATTAAATTGTTGGTCCCGGTACTTATGGATAAAAATTGACATACACAATCTGAGTGCGGCGAGAAGCTAGGCCGTAACCCTGAAACAGGGTTCTAATTCCCAATTATGTATGTATGTATGGGTTGTTCAGTATTGTCCTATTGGAGCTAAACTTACGATAAGTTTTCAAGACTCATACGCCGTAACTAAGTACATGAAAGAAAAGTTCACAACAATTAATAAATAATTATTCTGGAACATTTTGTAGTTTCAACAAATAGTTAATTCTATATTTCTTGTTTTTATTACCGTGCTGTTAAACGAGAATGTAGGAGCTGTCAGCTCACAACCCTTGAGGTGTTCAGAAAAGGTACAAATTCATAATGTTTTCATTGGTAAACTAAAATTAATTCTTGATCAATTTTTGTCTGCCTTGTAAACAGGAAAGACTCATGTTTTCTGCAAGGGTATTGGTGTGATGAAGTATCAATGAACCAAAAAAATTCCATGAACATGGCTAGACAATGGGTTTTATTTTTTATGGATTAATTGTTTTTATTTTTTTATTTGAGACCAATACTCAGAGGGGGTAAACCCCTACTGAATGCTGTGCATTATATTAGAATTTTTTGGAAAGGACAGCACATATATATTTTTTCTTATATTATTAATAAGCTCCTTCGGAATGAGACAAAGGTCAGTGTTGTACCTTCACCCTTATAAATGATCAATGGCAATTGCCTCATCGTTGCTTATAGACTGTGTGGTGAGTGCCTTCGCTAAGTAGGTTTAGCTGTTATCTGCTATTTCCCAATAGGTGGCGCTTTTCTCCTGAAACTTCGTTTTTGGTTGTTAAAGGTTAAGGTGGAAGAGAGTGGCATGTCGGGGAGTAATTTCTTTGTTTCTGATCTTCTTGGAGGGGTGGGGACCTCTTATTTTTAAACTATAATTTTCATTTTTCATTTTTGCTGGGCTTTGAACCTGATCCGTTTGAGTTTTGTGCGAACGCTCTAACCACTATACCACGCACCCCTATTGGAAACGAAATTAATTTTTGTCCATAACATTTTTGTACATATTTGCCCTTAAAGTTTGTTAGCCTTTCCACCACCTTTTTTCTCATAAATTTATCGTTATAAAATGTTTTCTTTAAAACAAAACATCAATAAAGCTAAGTAGTGCAGTTTAGTTTAATATTTTTGTGGCTTAAGATTTAAATGTACACTCATATATTAGTTGTTCCCGTAAATTACGATAAAAATAAATTTAAATCAAATGTCCACAAACACAACTCAGTCTTTCTACCCCCCCATTACATATTTTCCTAGACCAGCACATGAGAAGGAACCATATCCTGTGTGTTGGCGTTAAAATTAAACGAAAAAAAACTGTAATTCTTAAATAAATATTGATTTCCTTCTAATAGTTTCTAAAATACTTTTCTTATTTGCTATTTTTCTATTTAAAATATTTACCTTTAGTTTTCATGAACCATAGAACGTGTTGTAGATCCCTTCAATCAGATTTAAAAACCAGGAATTTCTTATAAACACGACAACTATTGCCTGGTGATGTTCGATAATTTGTTTTGCTTAAATAAAGCCACTTTTCAATATTGCAGGTGAAAAAAAATAATAAAATTGGCTTCAATATATTTTAACTTTGGAAAGCAATTTGGATGTTTTTTTTCACTTAGAAAACAAAAAAAAAAAAGAACAAAACTTGTAAATATTTCACACTTTGCAGGTAATTTGTCGCATTTATCTTTGGCACCAGTTTCAATTACAAATTTGTTTTCATTTCTTTTAACTTTTCTGTTTTCCGCCTCTTTTCAATTATTTTTTTTTTGCTTTTGTTTGGGGTGTTGGTGGAAGTACTTATAGTTTTAAATTTTCTTTTTAAATTTCTTAAAAATTTCAATATTTACTGGCATATGATTTCTTTTATTTAATTTCACATTCATTTTTTCAATATGATGACACATTTAGTGAAATTACTTTTGGTTGGGGGGTAAATTTATCCATATTTCCTCACTAGTATGTATACCTACAAGCAATAATCAAATTATTTATTTTTATTTCTATATTTTATTTTATTATGGTTTTCTTTTTTTAAACACTAAAAGAATGCATCACTTGTTTTTTTCTCACATCATTTTTATCATAAAATTCTTTAGTTTTAGAATTTCAATAAAAAAAAGAATCACTTTTTCTTTTTCTTCTTTTTTATTTATTTTTTTTTAATGTTATCGATGCTGTTGCTGATATTGTTTATCACTTGTATGAGAATATCTTTTTAGTTGTTGATAATTTTAGTTTTTTTTTTCTTTAAAATTTCAAGCACTTTTTGTTCTTTCACTACTTTGGCTGAGGAACGAACGCATCTAAAAATAAAAATTTTGTGCGTCCCCTCTCTTTTTACTCTCACGTACATACATTTATTCACTTTTAGGTGATCACGAATGATGATGATTGTTATGGTTTTAACAACCAACACTCATTGCTTATGCTGTTGGCCGATATCTGAGTATATATTTTTATTTCTGTCTCTTCTTCAAGAAAAAGATCAGGAAAACCAAAAGAATCGCTATTGGCGTCGGTAGAAAATATCTTTTCTTTTTCTATACAAAAACGTTTTGATTTCAATTTTGTATTGACTTGAGTTTTTATTCCTTTTTTGTAATGCGTTGCCCGGCATGGGCATGTGTTTTATTTGGTAAAGACCAATTGTCGTAAAGCACGTCCGTTAACGATGTTTGTCAAATTTGCACTGAATCCAATTGTATTTAAAATGATTGTATCGAGTACTTTGATATCAAACGACAAAAACAACAGCAACAGCAATATCAACCGAAGCACACACACACAATAAAAATACAAAAACACTAAAATGTATCCAATATTATACGATACACGATCGTTTTCTTTATTTATTCCCTCAATATTAGCTGAAATACTGCACAGATACAGATATAAATAAAGTATCTGTGTTTTATGTTTTGTGTGCGGTAGTGCCGAGTGTTGGTGCGTGATGCAGAGGCGCACACAGTATTTTATTGTGACTTCACTGTTGAGCTGTTGTTACGATCGATGATGGTTTGTTGGTGTAATTTGTTTGGATGTTGCTGACACACAGCAAAAATATATACCTACTTTTGGCAGTGTGGCTGTTTAAGCGTTTTTTTTATTACCATTTACATTACCAAGGCATTTTAACAACTAACCGCACTAACCCCTTCAGAAATGACGCTCAGTAATAAACAACTTGCTGCTCAAACTCTCCGCTCACCGCTATGCCGCTCATAGCGTGGGCTCGGCCTAAGGCGGTGATAATTAAACAATTTAAACCTTATTTACAGAAAATGACCGTCACAGATGAAGATGTTTGAAGATCGTGCTTACAGACTGTTCAGACAGTTCTGGATGGATTTAGATGGATGGGTTTAGGGCAAATGCTCTCTCTGAAGAACATATCCACCACTAAAGTTCCGGACTTGCTAACCCTTATTAGGAAATCATATCGAAATCAAGTGAAATTGAACTGGAGTGGTTTTCTAAAGACAAATATAAACTACTTGCGCCAATTACTTTAAAGTTTTGATAAACAAAACTGTTCTGGTAGGATTAAGATTAAACAAAACAATAAAAAAAACTGTCAGAACCAGAATTTGGATTTCAGTTTCACATATTCTCGGTTTACAAAACATATTTGCTTCTGTCTTAAATTATATTTCGTCTATCATTCACTTTAGGTTTTCGACCCTCAATTTTTCAAGTCTGCAATCCGAAATAAATAAACGAAAACGGATTGCAGTTTTTAAAACTGTTGGTGTCAAAAACCTAAAGTGGCATCATTAACTCGAGATATATAAAATGGCGGATAGAGCACATAAACTCCCGCACAACGATATATTATTTCTGAGAGGACATGAGAGAAAATTTATTTCGGCAATTTCTGAAATAGGGGTATTATTCTAAAGCTTGCCTCAAATTCATTTTAATTCTCTCGTTCCAAACAACTCATAATACTTCCTATGTCTCATCAAAATTTAAAATATTTTTTTTTGCTTCCCAGCCTTCTAATTTAAAATTTTCTAATATGTAGTGTTAGCATTACTGTTCAAAATATTGCCAGATTATTCGGTATTATTATTATTAGTTTTTTTTTTTTGATATTCAATGATCATGAATTTTGAGCAGATTATAAATGCGAATGAGTGTGAGTGGTTGTTACTTTGAATTAGTGGTTGAATGTTGTTTGCTAAGGCGTTTTGATCTTGACTTAAGTGAATACCAATCCCAACCCACTCAACTGTGTCCGGTGTTTCACTGAAATGTTTTATATTTTTATTTGTTTTTATTTGTTATTGCTGCTGCTGTTGTTATTTTAGTCTTTATTATTATTGCCGTTGTACACACATACAGAATTATAAATAAATTAACAAAAAAACAAAAAAATAAAACAAAACAAATTAAACAAATAAGCAGTAACAACATCAAACTGATGTTAAAGCGAATTGTTTTATTTTAATGAATGGCATGAATGAATTATTTAAAGAAAAAAAAAAAAAACAAAAAAACTAAAATATCACAACAACAAGAAAAATAATTATAGTGGTAACAGCATCAGCAGCATTTAAATTTTAAAAGCGTGCCTCTCTTATATTGTACTAACCGCCGAGTAGTATGGGTAACGTCATCAATATCATGTAAATTAATGTTGTTGCTGCTGCTGGTTTTGCACTTTTTATGTCTTGTTAGCACTGCCGCGAATATTGCTACTATTCTTGTTGTTGTTACCACTAGACCAAGAAACCGAGAAACCCACTAACTGCTCGCGACCAACACGAGTTATAATTCTTGTTTCGTTTGTGTGTTTTCTTGGTTTCTTATATTTTATTTTTTTCATTTGATTTTCTTTTTAATATTGTGTGTTGCTGTGCTGTTTAGCTGTACGTGTGTTTTTATATTTTTCTCTCCGATAATTATTTGCAACAACAATGAGTTGTTGTATATCGTTGCTTACCAAACTATTACGATTATGTGGGTGTTTATTGTTTTTATTTTTCCATACTCGTTGGCTGTGTCTAATGAGCACACAAGCAATTTAAAACGATTTATGTGCAAAGTGCTCAAAGGTATTTTAAAAATTGAGTGTTTTTACTACAAATGAGTTATATGATTGAGTTGTTCTTACTAGTGCTCTGCCTATAAAAAGAAGTAAAAAAATTCAATTGAAAATTGTTAATTAAAAGTATTTCTCCCTGTTTCTGTATGACAAACAATTTTAAGCAATTAAAAATTTATGTAAAAAGTGCTCAAAATTATTTGAAAAATTGAGTGTTTTTCATACAAATTTTCAATTGTTTGAAATAGTTTTTTTACGGAAACAGGCAGTAAAAGTACTGAAAATTTTTATAAAAATTAAGTGGTTTTCATAAAAAATTTTCAATCATTTGAAAATGCTTGTCTTATGGCAGAAATTTTTTATTTTTTAACAATTTACGATTGAACATTTTTATTTAACATTACAATAAATGTGCTTTCAAATGTGTACTTAAAGTACTTGTACAATGACCCTTTCGAGAAAATTAAATAGCTCAGAAACGTAGTTCTATTAAGAATTATATGAAAATAAAAAAAAATATTTCTTTATAAAAAGTTTATTTCAAATTTCTTTGAAAACTTACAGACGAATGGTTTAAGATGTTCGTCCTTTTTTATATGAAAAATACTCAAATATTTGAATAGTTCTTTGTTACTTCACATATAAAAAGACGAACGGTTTAAAGCATTCGTTTACTATGAAAAGGCTGTTAGTTTCAGTTAATCATTGGTTAACTTATTATAATTTAGCATAAAAAGTAGACACTATGCATAAGTCAGCTGAGGAACTTTAAAACATTACTCCATTTAACTGAAATCACAATTTATTTTTTTAATAATCCATATATTTATATACACGCATGTGAATTGCAAGTCTCTTTGGCAATCAATTACCCTTAGAGCTTTTGTCAGGAGACTGCTAAGAGGTAGCCGCCAAAAGTAATATAACTATACAGTTCTTATTAATAAGTTAAATTCAAAATTCCCTAACTGGTGGCTTGAACTCGCCTCCATGCACTACGGAACAACATATAAATCTTACAAATAAGTACAAATTTAATAAAAATATTTTTGTAAACCTTATTTGTTGCGTTGTGCTTCCATGAGAATGAGAAAACTTACGACTTTAAACGCGCCAATTACGATATGATGAATTTGCATTTCGTCATACAATAATACCTATCATCACTTACATCTACAACAGGATATCAACAATTTGTACGCGTGGTGCACCGTTAATCTAATGGAACTAAATTCTGGCAAATGCAAGCATATGAGATTTTATCGAAACACCTACATATATCCCAAATACATTTCTTATGAATGGACAACTCTTGGAATTAGTCAACTCTTTCCACGATCTGGGAATTATGCTTGACGCCAATCTTTGTTTTATTCCACATATAAATCTGATTGTTAATAAAGCCAGAGGAGTTCTTGTCTTCGTTAAGAGATGGAGTAAAGAATTTAAAGATCCGTACGTTACTAAAATCCTATACACTTCGCTTGTAAGGCCTATACTTGAATATGGTTCTGTTGTCTGGGAACCTGTTTACAATATTCACATCGACCACATCGAATCTATACAAAAACACTTTCTTCTATTCTGCCTGCGAAATCTACGTTGGAATCCTATATTAAATTTACCGTGTTATCATCATAGATTAGCTTTTATAAAGCTACCTACACTTAAAAGCAGAAGAACCATGTTAAACCTTTACTTTTTGATTAATATTATTAATTTTGAGTAATATATATTTTAATGTACCACTTAGGCCAACACGATACTTTCATCCACTTGCTATTAAATACTTTCGTACCAATTATGCTAATGCTGATCCATTAAAAAGAATATGTTTAAACTTTAACGAACTTTATCAATTTATTGATTTCTCCTTAAATTTAAATTCCATAATAGTTTTTCTAAACAGATAAATTTTCTTTATATTTAATCGCAATGGTATTTTTTAAATTAATTTAAAATTTCGTACAGTCTGTGTAAAATTAGTTTGTAGACTTTATTAAGAAATAAATAAATAAAATAAATAAATTAATTACAAGTATGCATTTTGAAAAATCAAAGACTATCATATAACAAATCTAATAAAAATATTCCGTGTCCGTTGGCAAAGTGAAAGCAATAAATGGCTGAATATTTAACTAAAAATTTCTGTTTAAAAATATAAAAATTTTTTTTTTAAATATTTAAGCAAAAATGTTTATATACGAGTAATAATTTGAAAAAATAAAAGAATTAGAAAAAATATAATAATTTTGTTTCTGATTTAATCCTTATTAATGACTTGCTTGCACATGAATATAAACTTTAAAATAACTTTGTTATTCATAAAAGATCATTTAAATACAAATTATTTTGTTTTTAGCTCAGCAAATAAAATTTAAATTGAAATTATTTTTTAAAATTTTATAATAAATAGTTATTTAAACGCCAACTTATTAATTAAATACAATTACAGCATATATACTACATATGTATGTATGTATGTACTATGTGCATATGTATGTGGGAAGAAGTTAAAAATAAAAAGGAAGTGAAAAGTATTAATAAAAATTATTTAAAGAAAAATTTACAATAATTTTTTCAGTAAATAAAATATATAAAATTAAAATCAATAATAACTGACATACTCTTCTAAATTAACTGACGACTATATTCTGTTGCTTTAAAAAACTTATTCTGCACTTGACCTCTTACACTGTTAATACTGAGAAAAATATTAGATTTTATTGTATAATTTTATCTAAATCTTAAAAATAATTGCTTAAATCTTTAAATCTAAAAATATAATTTTTTTCCATTAAATTGAGAAGCACAAAGCACAGAAGGCAAGACAAACAGAGCGAAAAATGAAATCAAAACAAACGTTAAACTACTCGTACTCGTACCTTAACAATGAAATTAATCAACAAATGAATGAACGAATTAATGCTTTTGACACTTTAATAACTTTAACCTTTCGTCAAGAAAAACTAAAAATATCTGCGTTTATAAATAAATTAAAAAAATAAATAACAACAGCCAAGAACTACAATATGAAAAATAAATAATTTTTTTTTGTAGACGTAAGGTAATACATGCTCACTAGTTGTTCGCAATCACGCAATGAAATCTATGATTTTTTTTTTTTTGATTTTCTTAGTTTTTTCTTTAACGAAACATCACATGCAAATGCTACAAAATTAATAAAGAACCAGAACATAAATTTTATGATCTAAACTTAATAACGTAATTGAGTTTTATTTGAAAATTTTCAAATTTTTTTTTTTAGTAATTTGTCAAGAAAAATAACAAAAAACAGAATTAGAATTAAAAAAAAAAGAGCAGAAGTAAAAATAATTTGACTATTAAAGCAAGCAAATCGAATGAAATACACTGGAAAAAACGGGCAATAAAAAATTAAAACTATAAATTAAAAATGCTTTAAAATGAAAAATTAAACTAGGAATCTACTAGAGCTGTGTAGGTTATGAATGAACGGGTTAAGAGGAACACCAGTTTTTTGGAAATCATCCCCAAATTGCCAAACTGTCTTTACTTCATTTCAAATATCCTTAAGTAATAAAGTAAAGATTCGATAAATACAGATTTATTTTTTATTATAAAAAAAGCGTTTACCACGCACTACTGGAATCACTGATAAAAGCAACCTATGTAGTCTACTACAACTAGAATGTAGTTGTCATAGGACGAAAGTGAATCACTGAATAGTACATATAGGTCTAAGAAAGATATATCCAGAATATTAAACTCAGATTATGGTAATACTTGTTTAATATGCTCAATGAACAAAATTTTTTTTATTGAGGGAAATACTCAAGGAATGACCCCTACACATGGAGTACATTGTGCTGGTCTAGGAAAATATGTTATAATAAGGGGGAACGTGGGAGTAGTGCTTGTGAACATTTGAATTAAACTGATAGGAGAAATTTTCGCTGGAAGGTTATTCCATAAACGAACCGTGCGGCTTTTAACGTAGCATGCATTATCCTGCTACGCTACTTACATGTTTCTTTTCTCTTAGTGCTTTTGCTTTTCAAATTATTGCCTCTACACATGACGATGCGCTTGTGTTGTCTACAATACACCTGTTACCGGTAGTATACATACATACATAACTGGCCTTTACAACCCTGAGTCAGGATTACGGCCTAGCTTCTCGCGGCACTCATGTTGTGTGTGTAAAATTTTGTCCATGAGTACCGGGACCTACAGTTTAATGTCGACTCCGAACGACAGACTTGAGAAGCTTGTTCATGGCAATTAATTACTCTCAGATCTTTTGCCGAAAGAAATATTTTTTTCATATTTCTTTTTTTTTAAGATGTCGGAGCTGGGTGTCGAACCCAGGGCTCATGTCTGAGTAAGCCAACACACTAACCACTAGACCACGGCGACTACCGGTAGTATACATACATACATACATAACTGGCCTTTACAACCCTGTGTCAGGATTACGGCCTAGCTTCTCGCAGCACTCATGTTGTGTGTGTAAATTTCTATCCATGAGTACCGGGACCTACAGTTTAATGTCGACTCCGAACGACAGACTTGAGAAGCTCTTTCATGGCAATTAATTACTCTCAGAGCTTTTGCCAGAAGACTGCTGAGAGGTAGTCACCGAAAGAAATATTTTTTTCATATTTCTTTTTTCAAGATGTCGGTGCTGAGATTTGAACCCGGCACTATCGTCTTAGTAAGCCAACACACTAACCACTAGACCACGGCGACTACAACAACAACAACCGGTAGTATACCTACTACTAATAATTTATCATATCTGTATGTGGTTCAACACTTAAATAATTATTTCATACTGGCCGTATAATTCTGTATATTTGCTACTCGCTTCTCCCATACGAAGGAATACTCGTTATATACTTCTCCGATACGAAGGAATATTTGTTATCTACTTTTCCCATACGAAGGGATACTCGGTAACCAGTTCTCCCATACGAAGAGGTATTCGTTTCTTACTTCTCCCGCGCGAAGGGGTACTTGTGACCCACTTCCCACCTACAAAGTAATACTCGTTACACACTTCTCCCCGTTATCCACTTCCCCCCTGCGAAGGGATACTGGTTATCCACTTCTATTATACGAAGGGATATTCGTTATCCACTTCTCCCATACGAAGGGGTAGTCGTTACTCACTTCTGAAAACTAATAGTATCTTATCTTTATAGTTAAACCGAAAAGCGCCGATTATAAGCCTAAGCCAAAGAATACCGAGTATAAGCCTAAACCCAACAAATCCGATTATAAGCCTAAACTGAAAAAATTCGATTATAGGCTTATACCGAAGAAACCCTATTATAAGCCTAAACCGAAGATTCCCGATTATAAGCCTAAACCGAAGACACCCCATTATAAGCCTAAACCGACGAATCCCGATTATAAGCCTGAACCGAAGTAGCCCAGTTGCGCATTGGATACCCTGCAATATATTTGGCCACTCACTCACTGCAATCTTTATAAGTCTCGACCTTCAATCAAATCAGTTTATCCGTTATTTTATTGCTTTTATTTTTTTTAAATAAATATTTATTCCTAACAGAGCTTCTAGTAATAGGTACGGCATGCTGTTGCTAGTTTTAGAGACTTTTATTACGGTTACTTGTTAGCACAGAAAACAAATTCAAAATTCGTTCAACCAGCCCTTGAAATGGTTTTGAACCACCAGCTTCTTGATACGAAAAATCTTTGCGTCAAAACATTCTTACCAAACATTCTTTCAAAATATGCATTTCTTTCCAATTCAATTATGACATTTTTCTTCACTGTTCTATACTCGTTTTGATCAATTGAAACATGAGTGCCTAATAAAGGTTGTATAGTTTCACAATAGAACTAAACACTGTTTGTTCTATTGTACTGCATTGAAATCATATTTCTGGAATTATAAGTATATAAGTATATATGTCGTTTAAACAAATGGTTATGCGGATATAACATGACCGATCAAACTTCGTGGAATAGCACGGCCTATAATGAAATAATATTAGCATTTGAATTTTAAGTTAAAAAAGACTTCAATTGTGCACGGTATTGACATAATTTTTCTTTAAGTGTTGTGTCGTGTACAAAAAGATTCATTTAACTTATGACACAATCGTCATTTTTAACTGACATACGTCATATTTCATTCTAAAGATTTGTTTCTAATATTTTTCTGTTTTGGATTTTTTTTATTACTGTGACTGTTGCTGTCTGTATATGCTTCTATTTACGATTTGTGTTAAAATTAAGCCATAAAGACAAGAGAAATCTCTGATTAAATCATTGATTTCGATTGTGGGGTTTCTGCGATTTATACTTTATTCTGTATTTTTGCTTTTGATTTCTTAAAAAATTTGATGACGAGATGGTTAAAAACAATTTCATTTAAAAAACAACAAGACAGTAATAGCAATAACAATAATAATAAATATAACAACAACAATAACAACGACAAAAAACAACAATAACAACGAATAAAAATGAATAAAAATATAAACAATCGCCCAGTTAATGACAGTTTAACTCATATTTTAAGACTCTTTTTTTTTTGTACCACTCAGCTGTGCTTGCTAGTAACGGTTTTGTTTCAATTAAATTGCAACAAATTTACTACTCAGTGTTAGTGTACTCGTACGATGTTGTTGTGAATATTGCTGTTGTTGTCAGTGTAGTTTAAGAGATTAATTGTTGAGCATTTTGTCAAATAAGGCAATAACCAACCACAATAACACAATCTGGTTAAAGTTTTTCAAGTCATCTAAACAGTATTGTAGTGACGCGAAAAGGAAGGCAGTGTCACTATTAAACTCCCATATATGGTGACCTTCTAAAGTTACTACGGTTTTTGTAGTAAGTATTCTAGTATAGCAGTGCAGCCATGAAAATAATTATGTGGCAAAAATGAATTTTAGGTGTTTGTGATTAAATGCCTTCAATGACATTTTTACTCTCATATGATGATCATGGTTTTAACGTTATTGGAAGTAATTTCTTTTCTTATCGTGTTTTCTTGTGAAATAATTATAAATATTTATAAGATATTATAAAATTATTGAATAAAATGCTCGAAGGAAGTCAACTGTCAGCAGTTTAACGAAAGAAAAAAGAATTATTGCGTGAGTGTTAAAATGCTAGCTGAAAAATACGAAATTGGGATAGAGACCGTTTATGACATTGCTATCTTGAATTATTTTTTTTAATATTAAAATGTTGTTAATGTTAAAAAATTTATAATCAAATTTTTTATTCTATTAACCGTGAAAATCGATTTTCCGTAATGTTACTGGTCCCGACCATCACGGATAATCGAGGCCCGACTGTACATCTTTGCAATGCTATTATGAATGAAAATTTAATAGAAAATTTAATCTCACTATAAAAACAAACTGATTTTAATATATATCTTATAGTAGACATCATAAAATATAATTTTCTTGAAATAAAATATGAGATTATAGAATAAATCTTATAAAAAATTTTTACCATATAATTTTTTCCATGCCTGTAGAAGTGATCATCATAATTATATATGAATATATATCAGTAGTAGTTAGTACTCGGTGTAGTTCTCAGACAAACATTGAATATGCGAGGGTAGGCTAATAAGTTCGTAAGTTTTTTTTTAAGAAAATCCGATTTTTGGACACAAAAAAGTATTTTCAATTATTTTTTTTTTTTAAATTGAGACTAATACTCAGGGGTAAACCCCCACTAAATGCAGTGCATTGTATTGGAATTCTCGTGGAAAGGACAGTACATTATGACAACAGAACATATATTTTGTTTCCTTATATAATTAAGCGCCTTAGGAATGAGACAAATTGCTGTGAATTCATCATTCAAAGGCCAGTGTTATACCTTCATGCTTGAATGATCCACAGCCATTGCCCCATCGTTACATTTTGATTGCGGTGAGTGCCTTCGCTAAGTAGGTTTTTAGCTATTATTTGCTATTTCCAAACGTCATCGACTTATTAGACCGCCTTCGTATTAATTGTATAGCAAGCAGTGCAGGTTAAAAAGTGACTGGTTTCTTTCTCTCACTACCATTTGCAGGGTGTTTTAGTTTTATTTGATGCCATGATTGTTGTTGTCGTTGTTTTTATCTGTTGACTGATGTGTTTAGGCTATAAAACGTTTACCAAATAGGGTCAAATCTTTAGCGATTCTTTATTATTTTTTTTTTCTCTTTTCTATTTCTCACTTACATATGATGACGTTGGCTGACTGTGGCGAATTGTTAACTGTAGGAAGGGTGATGCTGATATTGTCTTGTTTGATATTTTCTGTTCTTTTTGTTGTTGCTGTTGCTGTTGTTTTAATTGTATAATTTAATGTTGTTAATGATAAAGGCAATTACAATTATAATAATATTTATTTAAATTATTTTTATTATTATTTTTATTGCTGCCATGTGTATGAGTATTTAAATCATTTCAATACAGTTTTACTCTTTTAAATATTTTTGCATATATTTTTTATTTATTTCTTTTTTTTTTAATTCTATAATGACATTTTTATTCTCTTATTAATTAATATTTAAACAATCAGGTATAAATGACGTACTATATTGCTTATATGTATGTGCGTATGTACTCGTATGTGCTTCAAATGCATAAATTTTTGTTTTTTTTTTCGATACTTTCATAGTCGTTGTAGTCTTTAATCTTAACAGTGAATTCATCATTAATTTTTATTATTTGCATCAGCAACTTAACGAACAACAGCAGCAGTATTGGCAATATTATTAATATGTATGTATGTACACGCATATGTAAATATTATTGTCTCTGTGCTTGTTGGTGGTTTTACTATTATTGATAATATTAAAAAAAACGTTAAAAAATACAATCGATATTAAACAAATTGGAAAAAAAAGTAAAAAACAAAAAATAAAAATTGTCAATATGATAAATATCTGTCATTTCTTATTTTTGGTGATGATGATGATGTTCTTGCAAAAGTTGTTGGTTGTTTTATGCACTTATAGGCTTATGTGACTGTTGTTGACTGTTTGCATGCTTTACTTGCCAAAACGCTTAACTTTACTTTCCTCCTGAAACTATAATGCCCGTATTCCTAAAAACTGAAATGAGTTTTAAGTTAAATTTTCTATATAATTTTTTTTTCTAAATTTAGTTTCGAATCTCTTTTAATCTTGATGAACCCAGCAGAAAATTGTGCTTACCAGTAGGTTATTTTGTGACCAACAACTACTCGTGCGCCTCAATAATGCCTGATTTTTATAATATGAAATGAGCCGCTGAAAAGCAATAGAGTTTGCAACCAGTAAGCAAAAGTATAAAAAAATCAAAAATAATACCTTACCGGGTAGCATTTTTTGAAGCTTTTTTTTCATTTGTGACTAATACTCAGGGGTAAACTCCTATTAAATGCAGTGCATTGTATTGGAATTTTTGGAAAGGACAGTATATATTTTACTTATATATTATTATAATTAGCGCCGTAGGAATGCGACAAATTGCTGTGAATTGATCATTCAAAGGGCAGTGTTATACCTTCACCCTTGAATGATCAACAACAATTGCCTCATCGTTGCATGTTGATTGTGTGATGAGTGCCATCGCTAAGTAGGTTTTCAGCTGTTATCTGCTACTTCCCAATATGTGGCACTTTTCTCCTGATCATTCGTTTTATGTTGACATTGGTAAAGGTGGAATAGAGTGGAATGTTGGGGAGCGGTTTCTTTGAAGATGGTCTTTTTGGAAGGGGGAGCCTCTTATTTATAAATTATAAGTTTTGGTGCGAGTGCTCTAACCACTACGCCACGCACCCCCAAAGTATAAATAAGCAATATAATGCCTCCATTATTGCTTACAACTTTATTTATTGCTTCCAAATTTTAAAAAATTTAAAGAAGAAGAAATTTTAATTACAAGGCTTAAAAGTTCAAAAAAGAAATTTTATAAAAAGTTAAATCGCCGTGGTCTGGTGGTTAGTGTGTTGGCTTACTAAGACGAGAGCTCCGGCTTAAGGCTTGGCTCTGACAGATTGAATCAAAGAAGTATTAAAAAAATATATTTCTTTCGGCGACTACCTCTAGTAGACTTCTTGTAAAAGCTGTGAGAGTAATTAATTGCCATGAACAAACTTCTCAAGTCTGTCGTTCGGAGTCGACATTAAACTGTAGGTCCCGGTACTCATTGATAAAAATTAACACACACAACATGAGTGCTGCGAGAAGCTAGGCCGTAACCTTGACACAGGGTTGTAATGGCCAATTATGTATGAATTCAGTATTCACCTTATTAGACGATCAGATATATTTTTATAAAATATTGCAAAGTGGAGTTAATAGATTTAACCGGTGAAGCATTCATTTATTAATTTGTTAAAAAAAAAAAAAACCCAAATATTCATGCAAATAAATGACTTTTGGGATATATTATATCGCTTAAGTTTTATATATCATTGCATTTTATTTGCGTTAAAATTGAAATTCAATATTTCTTATTAACGAAAGAAATTTTTATTAATTTGAAATTAAAGTTATCGAAAATTGGCAATTAAAGGCATATGCTGTTGTAATATGAAAATGATTAATAAACTGTTTTCACATTAAATATTATTTACTTTTTTAAAAGAACCTTAAGATTATTTGTTAATTTTTTTTTTAAATTTAATTTGTTGGTTTAATTTTTTCATGAAATTGTTTTTTCACTTAAATCGTATTATGGAAGTACACATATGTTTACCGCTACTAATTCTATTCAAAAGCTGATCTACACCAATTTATTTAAAGTTGGTCAAGAACTAAAAAAAAATAGGTCAGCATGGTCATCCAAGGTTCCTTTTCCAGCAAAGTTTATGCACCAACAATTACATAAATTTTTGAGATATGAGATATGCTTTCAAGTTCTTGTTTAAATTAAGTGCTCTAAAAGTACATTATTGTTACCTTCTAAGAGATAATTAAATAGTCCATTAGTCGTAGACTATCGTCATGAACAACATATTCATCAAATATTTTGTGCAAGTGTGTTATAAAAATGTTGTAAAAAAAATCAAATCCTTTTACGAGATTTTTTCCTCTTATTTTCTAACAACTTTCAATGGCAGTTTTCATAAAATGTTTGTCTATGCCTGTAAACTAACGAAGTTAATGTGTGGAAAATTCAAAACGAAAAATGAAAAAATTATTTCACTAGTTTTCTATATAAAAATAATGACAATTTGTTTTCTATTAAACTGACAGGACCATTAATTTTTTATATCTTTTACTAACATCGTTGTTGTTGTAGCATTTAGTGAGTTTGTGTATGGAGCTCTGTTTGAAATAAAAATTAAAAAAAAAGTTTAAAAAGTAGTTTGTCGTTCAAAAAAAAAAAAACATTTTTTCCTATAATAAAATAGTACAAGTAAATAAAAAAAAACTATGTAACAACATAATAAAAGTCATAAAAATTGTTTAGAATTTAAAAATATATGAAATGTAAAAATTATAGGGTTCTAATAAAAGCAAGGCTCTAAATCAAAGGGGGTTTATCATATAAGGGTTTTTCTTTTATTTAATCTAAACCAATAATAAGTCTTGTAGTTCACTTATAACAGGGCTTTGACGTTGTCATTAATTTCTCTCGATATACAATAATCCGTATTTACATTGTATGGGAGATGCCACTCCCACATACCCAATTTCACTCACACTTTGACTGATGATTTGTATTGATAGAAAAGTTGTTTGGATTAACACTGTGGCTAGTACCTTTTTAAAGGCATAGACAAATAAATAGAAATTTTGTATAGGCGTGGCACCGCCCACTTATATAAGAATCATCAGTGAAAGTATGCTTTTCGAACGCATGAATTGGTTTCTAAATCAGTTTATTTGTTCTTGAGTAATTAAATGACGGACATACATACATATGCTAACTTATTTTTATGTTGTATATATGTAGTCCAATGTAGTTCCCGTGGCCTAGTGGTTGGTGTGTTGGCTTACTAAGACATGAGCTTAGGGTTTATCTTGGAATAAAGAAATAGGAAAAAAATATTCCTTTCGGCGACTAGGTCTTATCAGTCCGCTGGCAAAAGCTCCGAAAGTAACTGATTGCCATGACCAAGCTTCTCAAGTCTATTGTTCGAAGTCGACTTTAATGTAAATTATAAAAATTGTCGACTTAAGGGTTTTATCAGAGAGTATCGATTATAATTACCTGTGGTGTAGTCAATCTGTTTATATCGTTTGTTACTCTGTGTTTGCTATGTTATTTTTTTCTGTGACACATGCTAAGTTTGTTTAGATCCGACAACAACTGTGCAAAATAAATCTCAGTTGTGACTAAAGACGTCGCACGGGGCTCCGTAGTATCTATCAGGCAACCTGCCGCATAACTGAGCATTGATTGTAAGTCCTTACAAAGAGTTTTGATGAAAAACTGCTAGGCGTTGGCGGTCAAACACGACTATAATAGGTATTTGTTATCCCAACCAAGAGCTCAACAGCTATTAATCAATAATCATTCTTAGCAACGAGTCCTATTTGTAAATCAGTAGATATAATACACGAAGAGTCATTACATCCCTTAAAAATTACTGCTTGGTGTGGTGTTTACACCAGAGGTGACAGTCGATCTTATTTTTTCAATCGGCAGAATGACTACTGTAAATGGTGCGCATAACAAGGTAAAGCTAAGGTATTTCCTCTACCTAAACTGGAAATCATATGGTACCAATATGATGAAACTACGTCACATACTGCATTACCCACAAGCGGAGTTCTGAGATCCACATTTCTGGATCGCCTTATCTTTTGTTATAGTGATTTTAGCTGGCCGGCAAGATCACTCGACATAAGCGTTTTAGACTTGTCATTGTAGGGTTGCTGTAAGAGAAAGTCAATAAGCTTCAAATTCTTTAAGGGAAAAGAGGGAATTTATCTCGAGAACTTCTGGCAATAGTGAACAAAATGGAGATTAATTATAGAAGAACTAAAGATTTTAAACTTATAAACAAAAAAAAAAAAAATTAAATTTTTCCATTCTATCCCACTATGTCGAACGTAAACCAATGCGAACGAAAACAAGTCACACATTATTGTTCGATTAAAAAAACAAACATCGCTAAAATGGGTAAATTATGACCCGCAAGTATTTACATTATCGTTCGAATTTATTCTCGTTAGACTTGTCGAACTCAAAACAGTTACTGAAACGAAAAACAACTTTCTTTCGTTGAGAATGCGAACAAACGAAAACGTTCGATATCCTGGGAGAGGCTGTACATTTTTCTTCGTATTTTAATACATTACAGAATAAAAAAAAAAAATTTTTTTCAATATGATTAAAAAATAATTTCCTTTATTTTTGTTGATTTTTATACTTAAGTTTTGTTATTTTTTTGTATTTTAATATTAAGACAATAAAGGGAAATATTTCTTCAGTGTAGATTAAAATAAACAAAATTCAATTCGACGTGTTTTTCTAAGGTTTACTAAATATGTTTGTTCATATGCATTACTTACAATATTTGGTTCCATGTGTATATTTACTTTTTACAAACTTGACATTTAAACGAGGCCCTATAAAAAGCTTTCAACACTTTATACGCCTACACAGAAGGCATGCAAACAAATTTTATCTCAACGGAAGTCATCTACCAAAAGAAATTAAATGGAGTGTAAAATCTGAAAAATTGTTACAGAAAACGACAAAAAAAAAGAAATAATAAAAAAAGAATCAAATAAAATTAAACACATTACAACTCTTTATACAATAGATAAAATACAATCAATCAACAACATTAATAGATAAAACAGCAATAACTGCAACTCGTACAGCAGCAACAATAATAGTAAATGCAACAGAAACACAATATTTTTTTCCTTAAAATTAAACAAATTTTTCAGAGCGCACGTATGTTTTATGATTGACTCTTTATGGTCTGACTGTCTGGCTGATTTTCATTCTGTCTAACAAACGATGGATGTATGCATGAGCAGGATGAACTGGCCTTTGTGAATTACTCGTTAAAAGAGCAACTGGAGAGTTTGTTTATGTGCGACTGTATGTGTGTGTGTGTGATTGACAGTCAAGTACATATTGTGTGAAATCGGGAAAAATGTTCATTCAATTTGCATGATTAACTTTTGTTAATAAATCCATTGATCATATGATGACAACATCAATAATGCAACAAATGCACTAGTGATGGCGTCAACAGCAACAATTACAAGAAAAACACTTAAATATTAAACTCATATTAACGCTTTGCATATGGAACTCTCTCTCTGTCTCTTTTTATTTTGCTCTGCGTATGAGTACATATTTGTAAAAGGAATACATATTTACCTTCATATGCAAAAATATAGTGTGGTTTTTTAAGTCCTTTTTGACATTTCTGAACAGTATCAAATCACCATGAATAAATTAAGGGTACTTCGGGTGAAGCAGGTTTATTAGAGAGAAATTAAAATTTTTTTTACAGGTGAACAACGTTATATTTGATTAAATATGAGCATGTTATATACTGTGAGACGAAGTGAATTTGCCAGCTGATGCTGTTTATGCTGTTTGGCTTTAGGGCAGTGATGTCCACTACTGCATAAACACACTTGCGCTTGTGTATGAAACAGAGAAAAGACTCTGCATACTTCTACCAGAAATGGGAATGTGCGAATTACTTTCTGTTTATAACTTCATAATTATTTCTTCATAATTCTGAGTAAAGTGCGTAATCGATTATCCGATAGACATGTGACCGATCTATTAACCCTCTGCGACTGATGTGGTAGTCTGTCAGACACCAACAAATACAAAATAGTATCTTTAAAATTCATACCATGCCAATTAATAACATTACACACGAATTTTCGCTATAAATTAATAAAATAATTATATAAATAATACCTTATACTCATAAACAATAAAAAAAATGGTTTTATTAGTTTTACAAACAGAAACTTTGGAAAATATAAGCCATGGAAATGGTGTCTGGTAGACTACCACGTCATTAGAATTTTGGAAACTATATCACGTCAGTCGCAGAGGGTTAAGAATAAAGGAGTACCGAGGCCACATAAATTTGGAAGAAATAATGAATAATTATTTCAGTGAAATAAAAATGATACAAAAAATATGCACTATCCATTCCTGCACTATGTTGTAGAGAAGCTAAAATCTCAAAAGAGCAAGAGCAATAATATTTCTTTTTATTATGTACGTGTTTGACTTCGACGCAAACAGAATTTGTTTTCCTATCACGCGTGATAGGGAAAAAGAATTTTGGACATCACTGCTTTAGAGGTCAACAAATTTTGATTTAAATGCCCCATAACATATAACATAATGCAATATATCGATTCTTTTGAACAAGAAAAATTATTTTATTGAAAATGTAATTTTTGTGTTTTTTATTTTATTTAAAATACTATTATGTTTAAAAAAACACTCTATATTATGGGGTGGCATGCAGAACACTTGTTGTTGTCTCGTCAATTCTTTCATTCACTTATTTGCATAGTGATGGTAATTAAAATGCATCAATTAATTACGCTTTAGACACTCGATGACTAAATGTCATCAGAACATAAAAAGATAAATAAACGTTGACTTTTTATTTTCATTTTTCCAGCGCAACATTTTCTTAAATACTTTACTTTGGTTAATTTGTAATAATTTGTTGTTGTTGTCTGTACTCCTGATGAGGCTGCTAGTTGGCTAGCGATTGCATAGCTTTATTGGCTATGGCAACCATTAAAACAAAAAAATTGCATAAATAAAAGCTTAAAGGCTAAGTGTGTGTAAATATTTCAGCAAACATGGCTTTAATGGTTAATGTGAGATGATATAAACAGCGAGAGATAAGTACACTTTGAATTTAGCGATTAAGGACTTACATCGCCTGCATAGATGGCTTTTTTTTACAGGAAGAGTTCCTGATAGATATCTACACAAATTCATTTGAGAGTCCAACTTGGCTACTTCGTACAGTATTATCTATTATGGTTTGTAACGCTAACTTTGTAGTAAAGCAAAAAATTCTATATTCTTTTTTCGCATTACAACAAGCACAATGAAACGAAGGTGTTCTTCAATCATAGCATTTTCATTGAATACCAAGTATTTCTCAGAGGGCTGAATTTAATATTCTAAGACACCTCTTTACAAAAGAAATACAACCACATGTTGAATTCAGTGGTATTTTTTTTAAAATGATACCAATGCTCAGGGATAAATTCCTACTAAATGCTGTGCAATGTATTGGAACTTTTTGTGGAAAGGAGAGTACATTCTATTTGCTTATATTATTAAGATGCGCCTTAGAAATAAGACAAATTGCTGTCAAGTTGATCATTCAAAGGCCAGTGTTATACCCTCACCCTTGAATGATCAACAGCAATTGCCCCCTCGTTGAATTTTGATTGTGGTGAGTGCCTTCGCTAAGTACGCTTTTAGCTGTTATCTGCTACTTCCCAATAGGTGGTGCTTTTCTCCGCATAATTTTTTTTATTGTCAAACGTTAAGGTGGAATAGAGTGGAATGTCAGGGAGCGGTTACTTTGTAGATGGACTTCTTGGAGGAGGGAACTTTTACTTTTAAATTATAATTTTGAAAAAACCGCAAACTAACTTTTTAATTTCTCAACTTTGCTGGGATTCGAACCTGGGCCGTTGGAGTTTTTGTGCGAGCGCTCTAACCACTATACCCAACACCCGCACCCCAGCAAGAGATTTGCTTTTGCTTAGAAGCTCTCTTTATACGCAAAAATTTCTGTATTTTATTTGAAAATAAAGCAATCTAACGCTTCCATCTAGTGCCTTTGGTGGGAATCATATCTACTACATACGAAATAAAAACCTTGAACCCCATATATTACATCCAGTAGATATTTAAAAGAACCTAAAAAAATATTGTAGAACATATTTATATGTACGCCCAATAATTGATAGTTTTTTTTCCAAATCAGTGATTTGAATGCAAAAATCTAGTCCAACTTCTTTTTTTTTTTCTTTAAACTCTTGTAAACTTTATTGGAATTCCGCTCTATTGCTTTGTTCTGTTTTATTGTTTTCTAATTTTTTTTAAATTCATTTCATTGATTTTTAAGGAACCCACGCTTTAAACATTTTTCATAGTTAAGCTTGCTTCGTTTCAATTTAATTTTTTTTTATTATTTTTAAACGAATGATTAAATTAAATAAATTGTTTATTAATTTGTGACAAACCTCCGCAGAACATAGAATGAAGAAAAAAAATGGAACGAAAATAAACCATTTTAACGTTAAAAAAGAGAAAAAAAAAATATTCATCAATAATTTTTGATTAAAACAATGATGATGACATCCGAGTTTAAAATCATTTTTTATTTTTAAAACGCTTTTTTTCTTTTTTTTTTGCCTTAAATGTGTCTGAAGGTTTTGCTTCAATGATTTTCAAAGAAAAATAAAAAGAAAATAAGAAATAGTTTTCAATTTAAATGCATACTAAAGAAATTGAAAAATTCTTCATTTTTAATAAAAAAAAATTATCTGAAAAGAGAGCTGAGCACACCTTATTTGTGCTTAATTTCTAGTTTTCTTTTTTACATTTAAGGAAATTAATTTTTAGAAAAAAAAAATGTTTTTTTAATTAAAAAATTGTTTGATTCTTAAATGATTTATTTATTGATTTTCTGGATTTTTTTCTGATTCTGGAAATTAATTAATCCACTGTTAGTGGATTCTTACCATGCGAAATTATAAATTTACTAGAAACTAAAAAAGATTCTCAAATTTATTTGTTTTAAAATTTTTAAACAAATTTTGTTTATTTTTTAAATTACAATGCCATATTAGATAATATTCTAAATAAATTGTTACGTGCAGAGTGATAAAGACCATGAGTTGGGTGTATGGATATCGAATTCTCAAGCCTCGCTTTAGAAGTCTAGCAAAACTAGATCACTGGGCCACTCATGTAAAAAAATTTCATAATTTATAGCACTTTCTGTTCAGAGCTGTGGAAGTATAATGAAGAATGTAAGAAATCTTTAAATGATGAATTATTAGCGATATTTCACCATTACAATTCTTTTTCAGAGTTACGAACTCACAGCATCCATATTGTGTGCCTTCATTTTTAACCATGAGTACCAGGACCTCTAGTTTAACGTCGTCTGTCTCTCTCTCCCTCTACATTACTTACAGGGTAAGTGTGCAGGGACCTAAGTTTTCATTTTAACATTAACATTTGTTGTCTAATTTTATAATTAAGCGTTACGCTTTTCAATCAAAATAGTGTCTTGAAAAGAGTGACAAAAAATAAAAACACAAACCGAAAACAAAAGTAAATTTTTCTTTACAGCACAAATGCTGATGGTCACTGTGTGTCTTTAGGCGTAAAATTTATAATTTTTTTGTTGTTTTTATTTTTGGCCACCACTTTAAAGTATTTATTTATCACAAGAAATGACCCCCCCTGGGGAAGGCACTCATTTTCTTAATGCCAGCCCCTTAATTTTAAAAATTGTTGAGATTTTGCAAAAAAAAGAAACAAAATAATAATTTCTTGTTTATTGTAAGCACCTCTTGTTATATTGTATGTAATTGTTGTTGTTGTTGTAGTTGTTGCTATTGTTTGTTGGTTTAACAATGGACATGTCACACACTACAGTGATTTTTGCACCTAAAAACGCGTTCCCTGTCTTGACACGCGTCCCCTTTTATTATCATATGGGCCGCTGAACAAATACACTGGACTTTGTGCGACGACACATGCCTTCCTTAAATGGATGTGGTGGACAAAAACAACAAAAAAATAATAATATATAAACGAAAAAAAAGGACAAAAAAAAAAAACAAAAAAGACTAAAAAACAGAAGAAGCGCATGTGAGTGTAACACAAGTAACTGGTGCGAGTATTTTGAATTTTATTTTTCCCATTTTGTTGTTGTTGTTTGTGTGAACGCACGTGTATGTTGCTGTTAATTTTTTCGTTGTTCATGCTGTTGCATTTAGAGCTGTTGCACAAGGTAATACAATGCAACATTTGGCGGATGCAGTCAACATTAACAACAGTAACAACAACGAATACAAATACTTTGTTTTAAGCAATTAGCGCATAAGTTGACATGAAATCAGCAGCACATACACACTAACATACACACACAGATTTACGGTTTTAAACCTTTTTATCTGGTTGTTGTGAGTGTTGCTGCAGCTTTGATTGTTTGCAATATTTTGCGGTGCACAAATAACAAATGTGTTCAGGGAAAAGAAAAGAACAAAACGCAACGCAACGTTATTGTGCAATGCAACTTTTAAAATGATGCGCAAACATAAAAGCCAGAATTGCTGTGTTCCCTGATTCCTTTGGCCCTGTTTTTTTTTCCTTTTTTTTTGCTTTGCTGTCGGTTGCTGTTATCATTGTTGTTGTTGTTGTAGTTGTAGTATACCTCCTGTTGTGCAAATTGTAATCCAAACAAATTTTTGTGCGGCAGTTACAATTGCGAATTTGTTGTGGCAATTAAATGGGCGCATGTTTGTCTTGCCCAGCCATTGAGATTAAAAAATCAGGGCGGCAGATTAAAAGGCCAACCGTTTAAAGGATTTATTTATGCGGAATTTAAATGTCATCAGAGATGTAAAACGCATTGTCGAAAATTTATTTATTGTTTAAATAAATAATTCTCACCATTTCATTTGGGGATTCGTTTTTGCTTTAACACCCAATAAACAAATTATTTCAAATAAAATGTGGCCATGCATGTAAAGATTTTAGGCATCTTCTTTGTATATGTATATATATATTAATGTGTGTTTGTTTGTTAGAGAAACATTAATGAGTGGTCTACAATACCATTTTGAAAAATACCACAGCACTCGTAATCTCAGGCTAAGTGCTGCTCATATCCCGTTTGTCTGTTTTGAGGCATTTAGGGATGTCTTCCGAATCAATACACGATATCTTCGCAATATCCTGTGTAAAGTAGACACCGAGAGCATCGTAACGGTCTCTAAGGAATGCCGGGCAGTTAGAAAGGAACTGATTAAATAACTCTTCCACCTTAGAAGCACCAAAGCTACGACGGTAATAGATGCATGGAATACCTATTCAGCGGGCATGGATTCTAGTCGGCCAGTGTTCAGTAAGTACAGTCACTAATCTGCACACGTTCTTCCTACTGTTACATGACAGCTACCTAGTATGTTTAACGTAAAATGCAAGTAAAGCCTGGAAATAGACAATTACCCTCCACCTGAATTTACCTCTTTATAGAAATAGCTGAGTAGACCTCTCTTTAAAGACCCTGTTGAAAATGTTACCGGAACAAGACAGGAGACATTCGAGGCAGAAGCATCCACATTTTTTTAAGCTTATTAACAGATATACTATATAAGCCGCTGAACCGCTTTTCTTGAAACTAAATTTAGTTGTTTGCTTCCACGCCTACACTAAGTAGTAGATAATAACCTGTTTTGTTTTTTAAATAACAACAGTAAAGCTACATTCACATTTATCAAATATTTGATGAAAAAATCGTAACCAGTATTTTATGGAAATGTGAACGTCCCTTATCAGTCTCTTTTTTAAGTAAAACAAAATAGCTGTATAGTCAGTGGCAATCATCAGTTTAAAAGTGGGCGGAAATGGATACCTCCCATACTAACTAAATATGAATTTCTGTTTATCTTGGAAACGGTTCAAAAGTTTACTAAATTTGGGGCAAATATCTTCACAGTCCAAATAAATCATTGGTCGTAAAGTGGGCGAAATTGGAAAAGTGGGCATGGTATGATTTTACATTCATTTTGGGTTAAGGTTTTGACTAAGAAATTAAATTTAACTGAAAAATATATCAATAATTACGTGCACACATGTTTTATATAAAAATTTTAGTTGACTGGTACAAAAGTAGCAAAGCACACCGGGGTGTGTCTAATATATAAAGAAATTTCTGTATGTTTATACTATAGACGCCTAAATCTCCAAAATTATTTTTAAGAATTTTCTTATATTTCTTCTAGTCCGAAAGAAACAATAGGTACTTTTTGAAAATTTTAAGTGGGCGTGGCACTTTCTTTCAAACTAAATTGTATTTATAGGTTCTTTAGTAAACTATAAAAGCAAGAACCTTTAAATTTTGATAACATCTTAAGATTCTAAGTTTGTGTTTCCTATATAAAAATGGGGGAGAAAGGATAAACCACCACCCGTACAAAGAAAATATTTCTTTCGTGTTTATTTAAACAGTGGCTTCAATTAAGATGAGAAATCTTGCAGTTGAATATTTTCTACCCTGCAATAGACTTCAGGTTATAGCCACCTTATGCAGAAGAAACAATAACCGCAACTACATATATCAAGAAGAAATACAATTTTGTTTTCTATAAATTTTTTTGAGTGTGAAAGGAAATTTGATTGATGCAGCTGTTGTATATTTGTAAGTTGGTACGCAACGATAACGATACGTGTATACAACAATTTTGTAAATTTTTTCTGTTTGTTTACTCCGACAATAACAGCAACATACATTGAATATTATAAAATTTAGGTCATTTAATATTTAAAAGAAGAGAAAGAAAAAAAAATATATGAAAATAAAGAGCTCCATCATAATTGAAAATTTTAAAATTCTTCAAAAAGGCATGGCAAAAATTGTTATAAAATTTTGGGAAAAATTAAACAAAGAGAACAATTTTTATCAATTTTCTTACAGCTTTACAAAAATTTTTGAAAAAAATTTTGTTTAATATTTAATTTTTAATAATTTATGGAATAAAAATGAAAGTGTGCTGCAGTTATAAAAGCAAATTTAATGTTAAAATTGAAAGTATTTTTATGATTTTAGTATTTATTTGAAAAATAATTATATCTTTAAATATGATTTTTCTTTTAATTTAATTTTAAATTAAATCTGAAAACTACAAATAAAAAAAAAAAACAGAATATAGTCAAGCCACCCAGTCAAGCAGACAATATTAATCAGTAGTTTTTCTATTCAGAAAATCTGTCTGTAACAGAGCAAAAATATTTTCTATATTTCCAATTAAAATTTCGCATGTTTATGCATGTAAACTGTTGTTATATTGTTATTGTTGTACAATAATTTGCAACAACAATAACAACAACACCAACAACAACAAGTACACATAATAATCTAAATTATAAAATGTGTTCTGATATCAAATTTAGAAAATCTCTATTAAAATCCACTAGACTGGCTTTGAATATCGCCTTAAACGTTAGTATTACAAGTGAGTGTATGAGTTGTATGGGTTGGCATAAATACGCATATGTGTCGCATGTAGCAAGTAAATGTACATATACGAGTCTGTTTTTTTTTTTTTTGTTATCATTATTATAAACATAACCAATCCGTTGAGCATTATTAGCAAAAGATGCGATCTTAATGAGTAACATTCGCATGCAAGCAAGCAAGCAGGCAGGCAGGCTGGCATTCATGCGATTTGCATGTTTATGTAGTACATGTCGTCAATATTAGGGGAGTTTATTTAATATTTAAAAAAAAAAGATTTCTAATTGCTAAATAAATATAAAATATTAGTGTTTCAAGTTGATATTTCTTTGCGAGGACAATGTGGTGCTAGAAAGTAAATTTTTGGAAAAAGAACAAACAGACAGTAAAAATTATTTTTGGCAACAGTATAAATACTGTGTAAGAATAGGCGATTATTGAAAACCATTTCCCTTATCTTCTCTATATATAATTTCGTTGTTTGTCCGAATGTATGTCTAATTCTCTTTCCGCAGTTTTTTGAAGCCGTCTGACGTTTCAGAAAGCTGAAGTTTTGCATATTTAAAGCTCATTTGCTTCACATGTGCAGGACGGAGCCAGATTTTTTCTTTCGTAAACTCCTGCATTGTGTTGAAGCTCAAGTGAATCGAATCAAAATGAATCGCAAACAATATCGTTGCCAACATACAGTGCGAGATTGATTATTACAATCGCTATTATTGCAACATACCGAAAGACAAATTTTTTACATTCCGCTCATTACAACTACAACTTTTTTTTAAAAACGTGTCTCAATAAGAGTAACGTAATTCTGTTTATTCATTTCTAAAGCTTCCTTCGTTATGAATTCCTTGTTAGGAAACGTAATAACAACGTTTCTTCCCGCAAGTGATGTCGCCTTAAGTTTTTTTTTATTAATTTTTCCTTTTATTCCAGCTTACGTGTGTCTTTAGAAGAAAATGTCTTTAACGAAGTCTTTAATAAATTGTTGAAATTGTGTTTGTCGCAGTCTAGTATGTAGTGTGTTGGCTTACTAGACGTGAGCTTCGGGTTCAAATCTCAACTCTGACATCCTGAAAGAAAGAAATATGAAAAAAATACTTCTTTCGGCGACCAGCTCTTAGCAGTCTTTTGACAAAAGTTTTGAGAGTAACTGATTGCAATGAACAAGCTTCTCAAGTCTGTCGTTCGAAATCGACGATAAACTGTATGCTCCGCTACCCATGGATAAGAAATGATGCCGCGAAAAATGCCGCTTAGTGAACATTCATACGAAATTTAAACAACGACAGACTGAGCGACATTAGTGCCGAAATTATCGTGCATAATTTTTGCGACATTTCTTTTTAAAAATCGATCCTGATTTGCTCTATGTTTTCGTACAGAAAAACAAAATACAACTGGGGAAGCTCAGGATAGGATAGGATAGGATAGGATAGGATAGGATAGGATAGGATAGGATAGGATAGGATAGGATAGGATAGGATAGGATAGGATAGGATAGGATAGGATAGGATAGGATAGGATAGGATAGGATAGGATAGGATAGGATAGGATAGGATAGGATAGGATAGGATAGGATAGGATAGGATAGGATAGGATAGGATAGGATAGTATAGGATAGGATAGGATAGGATAGGATAGAATAGAATAGGATAGGATATGATAGGATAGGATAGAATAGAATAGAATAGAATAGGAAAGGATAGGATAGGATAGGATAGGATAGGATAGGATAGGATAGGATAGGATAGGATAGGATAGGAAAGGATAGGATAGGATAGGATAGGATAGGATAGGATAGGATAGGATAGGATAGGATAGGATAGGATAGGATAGGATAGGATAGGATAAAATAGGATAGGATAGGAAGAAGTAGCAGCCTAGTACTAATAAGGCACCCTTGAGCACGCATAGCGGCCCGCTGTGATATCACACGAGGTAGGAAGCCCCGATAGCCAGAGGCTCCACACAAAAAGCACCACTTTCCCAGAAAATTATGCTGGAAACCAGCCAGAGAGCCTAATGAATTTGGCAATGGATTCAATGTCCAGGATCGATAGATCAGTCAAGCTATCGAGAAAAGAAGATCCTAATGTAAGGAATCTACGTCGAGCCAGGGATGGCCACTGGCAAATATAGTGAACTACAGTCTCTTCTTCCTCAATCGACCCACAGCCACGACAGAAGTCATTTGCGGGTAAGTGCAGTCTCTCTGCAAGTCTGCCCATCACGCAGTGACCTGTGAGGATAGATACAACGGAAAAGATAACCCTGCGGTTCAGTTTAAAGAATTGATTGGTACGCCTCCGGTCCAACTTAGGCCAGGTAAGTCTAGCAACTTGACAAGACTCCTCCCCCGCCCAGAATAGTTCAGCGTCCAATAAATATTTCCGCCTAATAAAGAGTCTAACAGAGGAAATAGGTAGTATATCCACTTCCTTATAGGGAAGAACGTCCGGCAGAGATGTACCCGCCCTAGCCAATTCATCCAACTTGGGAAGCTTAAAACAATAAGATGTTTGCGTAATTTATTTAAGAACTTTACTTGGTACGCGAATGTTGCAAAATATTGCACTTTTTTTAATAAATAATTTGTTTATAAAAGATATGCCATAAGAAATGAAGTTTTTCTATTAAAAAATTGGTCTGCCTTTAGATATAACAAACAGTGGTAAATCATTTCAACTGCAACAAGTCAGGTTATTTGAAGTTAAAAAAACTCAAGCTTGCACTGTATATCAAAGTGATTGCAGTTTGAATTTTTGGTTAAGAAGCACACTGGGCTTTAGCTAAGTTACTAATAAATGACAATTCACCAAAAAGCCTATGTATCAGAACATAACGTATTGTATTGCGCTGGTTTAACTCGTTTCTGTTTGCTCGGCTTTATTATAAGACTGTTATCAGATCATTACCTCAATTTCAAACAAACATGAAAAATGTTTATGTTAGCAGTGAACGAGATCGGTTCATCAATGAACGTCCATGATGCCTGCTGGTTGCAGCAATACTTTAGAATTATATATGGGTTAAACCATATCAACTCAACTTAAAATATGCCGTTTTTGAAATGACTGTCTCTGAATTTGCTAATTTTTAGTATGAATAAGGTATATCATAACACTAAGACAAATATAAAATTTAAGGGCACTGACACTTCTGGATCCGGAAATATGAGGTCTTGAAAATCGGAAAACAGTACAAAAATGCACAAAGTTACACTTACTTAATTGTAATTTTCTTGAAAAGTATTATAGCTACGCATCTTGTAAAAGTCGCATTTGGAAGGGTATTAAATTACCTTTGATTTAATATGCGACATGGTTTTTTCTTTGAAAAAGTCAAAGGTCAATTTTCTTTATCTATAAGTCGGAAGCCTATATCTCCGAAAGCGACCTTTTTAAAAATTTGAAAATAAATTATGCCAAAGATAGTTTCGTTCTCTACAGCTGTGAAAAATTTCAGAGTGGAGGTATTTCTGGATCAAGAAATAAAAATCAAATCGCAAAAGAATGTGACTAAAACTAGTCTAATAGTGGTGGGATGGTATACGATTTTTCGATTTCGATTAGCTAGAATCGCTTATTTTGTGAGTTTCAACAAAAAAATACATAAGTCAAAAAGAAGGGATGTGGAATGGAGGTAAATGGCTCTTCATCGGGGTCAAAGTTTGGGTTGAAGGAGTAAAAGTCCACAAAAAGCTCCACAACTTCCCTGGATTGGCCCCTAGAGGGATAAAATGTAAGACCGACACTTACAAATATTTTACCCCCCAACTTTTTTCCCCTATCTCCAGTCCCTAAGGGGGCTCCAGTTGAAAGTTTATAAAATTTGCTCCTACCTCTCTAGAGAGTGGGAATAGGGGTTAGGTATGTTCGGAAAAAAAGTTGGGGGTAAATACCTACCCCTACCTATATATACCTATCCCCTATCTCTGCTCTCTAAGGGAGCTCCATTACAAAGTTACATTTTTATATAAAATTTGCTCTTACCACTCTAGGGAGCAGAGATAAAGGTTAGGTATGATCAGAAAAAAAGTTGGGGGTAAATACCTAACCCTACCTAACCCCTACCTACATACCTACCCCCTATTTCTACTCCCTAGAGTGGTAGGAGCAAATTTTATATAAAAATGTAACTTTGTAATGGAGCCCCCTTAGAGAGCAGAGATAGGGGATAGGTATATAAATAGGTAGGTGTAGGTATTTACCCCCAACTTTTTTTCCGAACATACCTAACACCTATTCCCACTCTCTAGAGAGGTAGGAGCATGCATTACAAAGTTTATAAAATGTGCTCCTACCACTCTAGGGAGTGGAGATAGGGGGTAGGTATGTTCAAAAAAAAAGTTCGAGGTAAAATATTAGTAAGGGTCGGTCTTACATTTTATCCCTCTAGGGGCTACTCCAGGGCAGTTGTGAAGCTTTTTGTAGATTTTTATTCCTTCAACCCAACCTTTGACCCCGATGAAAAACTATTTGCCCCCATCCCACATCCCCCGTTTTTGTTTCATGTATTTTTTGTAGAAACTTACAAAATAGGCGGTTCCAGCTAATATAAATCGAAAAATCGTCTACCATTCCAGCACTATTGGACTTGTTTTAATCACATTCTTTTGCGATTTGATTTTTATTTCTTGATCCAAAAATACCTCCACTCTAAAATTTTTCACAACTGTAGAGAACGAAACTATCTTTGGCATAATTTTTTTTAAAATTTTTAAAAAGGTCGCTTTCGGAGATATAGGCTTCCGACTTATAGATAAAGAAAATTGACCTTTGACTTTTTCAAAGAAAAAATCATGTCGCATTTTAAATCAAAGGTAATTTAATACCCATCCAAATGCGACATTTACGAGATGCGTAGCTATAATACTTTTCAAGAAAATTACAATTAAGTAAGTGTAACTTTGTGCATTTTTGTACTGTTTTCCGATTTTCAAGACCTCATATTTCCGGATCCAGATGTATCAGTGCTTCCAAACTTTGTATTTAATTTAGTTCTATGATATACTATATTTCTACAAAAAATCATAAAATTCGGAGGGGGTAGGTTAAAACCATTGGTTGATTTGACTTGGAATATCCCATATATATTTTTGTATTGCATTGTATTGGAATTTTGTGGAAAGAACAGTATTTTATGACAACAGAACATATATTTTGTTTTCTTATATTATTAAGCGCCTTAGGAATGAGACAAATTGCTTTGCATTGATCATTCAAAAGCCAGTGTTATACCTTCATCCTTAAATGATCCACAGCAATTGCCCCATCGTTGCATGCTGATTGCGGTGAGTGCCTTCTCTAAGTAGGTTTTTAGCTGTTATCTGCTACTTCCCAATAGGTGTCGCTTTTCCCTTATTATTCGTTTTTCGTTGTCAAATGTTAAGGTGTAATAAAGTGGAATGTCAGGGAGCGGTTACTTTATAGATGGACTACTTGGAGGGGGGGGACCCCTTATTTTTAAATTATAATTTTGATTAAAATGCAAATTAACTTTTTCATTTTTCACCTCTGCTGGGATTTGAAAGAACGCTATGAACCTCCCTAATGCAAGCATCTGACCATAATGTTATACAATCTGCCGAAATGTAAATTTACTCAGTGCACTACTGGCATACAATTTTGGACATATTTTAAGTTACACATACACATACACACACACACACACAACAAACAACCAATAAACGCCTGCTGCCTCATCCTTACGATGGACGCTCTCATAAGAATTTTTTTAACTTCCCATAATAATTTCGTTGTTGGTGCTGCTGTTTTTTTGTGTTTCTGTAAACTGCTGGTGTATGAATTTAATTTGATGCCAATTGAATATGAATAGATGTGTTCAGATAAAGTGTTGTGATACTTGCAGTGGCATTGTTGGTGTCGGTATTCGATTTTATTGCATTCATCTGCAAGAGAAAACTTTTTTATTTCGCCTCACACACAGCGTTTAACTTACTTTTATGCGCTTGCTTTTTAACGCTTCAACTACAGATTTTATCACACAAAATTGGCTGTGATTTTTTATTATTTATTTAGTTTTACGAGTACATACGGAGTACATTCAAGTATTTCGTTTCGTTTAATGTTTGGAGGCAAATTGACACTTAACAAGAAGCTAAACATTACAAAAAAAAATCTCTTATTCCGTCTAACAAGTATTCGTCTTAACGTATATACGAGTACATATCTATACATAAGTACCTATGTATGTACATATAATTGTGTCCATTAGGTTTAGCAGGCAGGTTTGTTTCAACTGTAAAATATATTTAATTTTCATGGCTGGTTGGTTATTTGCTGGGTATTAGAAATTGTTACTGGTGTTTAGCCACCAACTGCCTTAAAACAGTTAAAGAAAAAGTTAATAATGCTGATTTTTATAGTGGGTTGCAGTTGACTTCATTTGTTCGTTCAACTTTTTTTCCATTTTTTCTTATTTTTTTTTTTTTTTTGCCAAAAATTCTATTGAGTATTGAGTTTGCAATTACAGCCATCAAAGACATTATATTTTTTGTTCCTTTTAAATTTTTTTGCTTTTTAGCTCTGTGACTGACTGACTGACTGACTTTTCTTACTTTATCTCGTGTGTGTGTTTGTTTGTAATGCCTTGGCTTTTTCTACATATTTGCCACAAAAGTTTTGACATTTATTTGTATTGGTGTGTGTTATATTCCTGTTGCAACTACATATGACAATTATAACAAGTTGCACCTGCTACCTGCTACTTGCTACTGCATCAACAGTATTATTGTCCATTTGAAATGAATTACCTGCACTCAGGTAACAACCAACCAACCAACCAACCTACCGATATGGTCACATTTTGTTGAGTTTTAAGTAGTCAGAGTGTATGACATTGTGGTTTTCAAACTACCGTACAAAGAAACCCCAACAAAAAGGAACTCCATTCAAAGTAGAAAACGAAATTTTAGCACCTTTTTTCATTTAATTGATTGGTTATTTATACAAAAACCACAAAAGGAATCCAATAAAATAAAATTTATTTCAATGAAAACAGTTTTTTTTTCTCTTATCAGATTTTATAAAATAAAGTTTTTGTGTTTTAGAAGGTAATTGCAGTTTCGGTTAAATGCATTTGATAAAGGATTTTATTGATAATTATGGCAATATTTACAAATTGTTTTGAAGAGAGATTTTATTTCTACATTTTTGTTTTGTGTGTTAAAATCAGAGTGGATGTAAAGATAAGAAAAGAAGCGCTTCATTAAAGGGTTTATCAGGAATTTAAAAATTCAGTTATTTTCTGAATTAAAATTTAAAAGCAAAGACATACAATAAACGGTTGATATTATAAAAATAATTTATTTTTATTCTCTCTTATGTAGAGGCTTTTAAAATATTAAAGAAAAAAAAATTTTCTTATTGAGACCAGCACTCAGGAGATGACCCCTACTCATGCAGTACATTGTACTGTTCTAGGAAAATATTAGTGGATGGGGAAAGAGTGAGTGGATCTTTGATTAACACATACTAATAAATACGGCTTAATTTGCAAAATTTTATAAATTTTTGCTTATTTTTTTATGTAATCCTTTGCCGTGGTCTAGTGGTTAGTGTGTTGGCTTACTAAGACATGGGCCCTGGGTTCGACTCCAGGCTCTGAAATCTTCAAAAAAACAAATATAAAAAAAAATATTTCTTTCGGCGACTGCCTATTAGCAGTTTTCTGGCAAAAGCTCTGAGAGTAATTGATTGATATGAGAAAGCTTCTCAAGTCTGTCGTTCGGAGTCGACTTTAAACTGTAGGTCCCGGTACTCATGGATAAAAATTGACACACACAACATGAGTGCTGCAAGAAGCTAGGCCGTAATCCTGACACAGAGTTGTAAAGGCCAGTTATGTATGTATGTATGTATGTATGTAATCCTTTGCTCTCCAAATAGAAACAGGAAAAGATTCTGTTTTGGTGGAAAACGAATAAGTCAGTACAGTGTTTGGTAGATACTGCTAAAAACTGTATTGCCCTGTGAGCTCAAAGATGAAATTTTTAATTTATTACACCTGGACTTCAAACTTTTGTTTGGCGAGTTTATAAATAGTAGAGAGAGAATTAAAGAACTTTTTTGCAATGTGATCAGAAGCTACCATTTTACTTTGTCAGTCCAATGCCAACTACCAGTTCTTTTTACGAATATTGTAGTTCAAAGTTTATAAAATGAGTATGTTTTTGGTAGAGATCTAGAAGTCAGCTTTTGAATATCAAATCGTATACCAGCTCTGGTTTTGAAGCAGAATGGGCAAACAAACAAAACATTTCGCAAACGTTACCACAAAGTCATAAACTTTTCAAATTTTTTTTAATCGTATTGTACATGAGCAAAACCAAAACAAATACTTTCTAAATGAGAAAGAGCGCAAACGAAACCATTCGCTTTTCGCTCTTGTGCTTGCTTTATTATTCCGTTACATTCTTATTATTTGCTCTTTTTCTCTTCTTTTTTTCTTTTTCTTCTCATTAATTTTTTGTTCTACCTACTCACATTTGAGTAAGTGTATTTGTAGTACTCAAAACAAAAACAATATACAAAACTAAATGGACAATCGCTCTCACTGTTTTTGTTTTATTCATTGTAAAGAAAAAAACAAAATGAGATCAAACGTTTCGTGCTTGCGGATCTAACTGCGGAGTATCGTGACGGTGTGCTTTTATCCAGCTGGAATATTACTAACGTATGAAGAATTATAAAAATTACCGCTTAAAAGTATGACAAATCGTCACCTTGTGAGGCATCTACAGTATAAAACTTGCTAAGGGACCGTCTAGAGGTCGCTCTGCTGATAACCTGTAGGCTTTGTTTTCAGGTACATGGACTAAGTCTATTCACCGATTTGGCGAAGAAAAAGTTATGGCTCTCGACTTCTGGTTATCACTAACAATTTTTAGCAATTCATATCGACTGATTATAGACGGTGTCTCTTCAGTGATATCAGACTAAATTTTGCTCGGTCTTCTTTTTATGACTTCAAATGCTTTCCAAATTTTCACAGATGATAGCAATATTTGCCACTGAAAGGCTGAGGTGAAAAGGCAGAATATAGTTGAAACGTTCAGGGTCAGTGGTAAGAGCGCTCGCACAGGTTCAAATCCCAGCAAAGGTGAAAAACGAGAAAGTTAGTTTACGGTTTTTTCAAAAATTATAATTTAAAAAATAAGAGGTTCCTTCTCCTTTCAAGATGACCATCTACAAAGAAACCGCTCCCCGACATTCCACTCTATTCCTCCTTAACCAATCAACAAAAAAACGAATGATCAGAAAAAAAGCACCACCTATTGGGAAGTAGCAGATAACAGCTATACCTACTTAGCGAAGGCACTCACCACACACAATCAACATGCAACGAGGAGGCAATTGCTGTTGATCATGCAAGAGTGAAGGTATAACACTGGCCTTTGAATGATCAATTCACAGCAATTTGCCTCATTCCTAAGGCGCTTAATAACAATATAAGAAAAAATGTAACACATGTAGTGTCCTTTCCAAATATTCCAATACAATGCACAGCATTTAGTAGGGGTTTACCCCTGGGTATTGGTCTCAAATTATAAAAAAAAACCACTGAGTGGGGCCGTGAATAGGGTTTGAATTTAATGCTCGCAAGGTTCAGTGTTGTTTTCTTAAGCACGGGTGTAGAGGTTATTGTACCGTCTTGAAATCTTGGGTAATATAAATATTGTGAAGGCGAACGCTCTAGATATGCTTGGTATGAGCATCAATATTGCCGTTCGCTGGAATGAATCAAATTTTTCCAGTGTTAAAAGAAGCATTCAAGTTCCAGGATTATTTAGATCGGTGTAAGGAACACTTTATTCCATATTGTCTTACCTTTTATTTAAAAGACTTTTATGAGACTCAAGTTGGAATATAACTCTCATGTGCTAGTGCTTCAAAATGTATTTTTAGGCTTTCAAATCGCATACAGGAAAGGCGAAGGTGCTTAGTAGTGACGATACGGTATACAATTTTGTCACTGTTTTGTAGCAACTAGAATAAGAGTTGCTCTAATGAAATAGCAGTACCCGTATCACTTATAGAGTACATTTAACATAGAGAGTTTTTACATACATTTAAGTATTTTAGCATTTAGACTCGGTAGGGCTCTGTAGGATACCGTTATAGACATCGTAAGTACAGGGATAAATATCTTAATTTCATTTAAAAATATGTCGGTTCTATCAAGGAAAACGTTTTGCGGAGTAGCAATAAATTCTAAAAAGAAATCGTTCAAGAATTAAAACAATGCGCAAAGACACCAAACCTTTGTATTTCCCAAAAAATTTATTTCTCTTTGGAAAAGACAGAGTTATTGCTCACTCGTTAAAAGCCTAGCGAATAATGCAAATGGTTGAAACTCTTACAAAACAATTGAAAACACACATTTACCAATTAGCTAAAGTTGTCATGAAACTAATTAATAAGAAACATTTCATTGCCTTCAATAAATTTCAAATCCTTTAATACTCAAACGAAATGCGTAATTTTTAATCGCCTTTTTTTAAATCTATTGTATAGCACTAAAAAATGGCCTGTAAGTGCATAACTGTTTTTGTTAATCCAGTTAATTAATATTTTTGAAATTTTTATCTGTTGCTCTCTGTAAAATAAATGCCTAATTAATTATGTTTTGCCTGGGCATGTGCATGCATAAGCATGTATGTACGAGTACGTGTCTGATTACATTAACGATTAAATGTGAATACAGAATGTAATGGAGATTAACTTTGGTTACCACGTTTAACAGTGGCAGTGTGGTCACTGCCACTCGTATTCGCACTCATATAGAATATCAGTGAACACGAGACATCAACACCAACATGATAAACATGACGATTAACATGGAATATTAAGTGTACGTGAATGCGTGTCTACATTAGTGAGATCTCAAACAGACAGACAATTATTAATATTGCCCTCCCTGTTCGATAGTGCTTTTAAGTGATTGAATTCTTTGAATTTTATTTTTCTCTGTTTTCTTTTCTTCAACAACAGTTTTAACTAGAAAATCAGTTTTTAAATCTTTACAAAGAGTAAAACAAGATTAATGTTTTTTATGTTCTTCACCAACTTTTCACTACCATTCTCTCGCTCCCTCACCCATTTTTCTACAAAATGATTGTATATTGATAATAAAAAATGAATTCCAGACATTTCCACAAACTCTAAATGGTCAATTATTCATATTTTTGTTATGCACAAACATACTCAGTCACACATTCATGTATTCACTCGTATATTGGCAGTCACGCACTCTTCTATAAATTTCATTTAAATGGCCCACAATTTACATGCCACTCTTGATGTGGCGCTGGTGTTGTTATAGCCCATTGACTGTTTTAATAGTGATGACTCAAGTGTGGGTTTTTTAATTTTTAAGATTGACAAGCCAGACTTGCATAGTATGTACATGAAAGCAGAGGCCATACAGACGGACAGACATTTGAATTTTATTTGACGTGATTTGATTAAAGCCCAACTGAATTGAATTGAGCATCGCTTCGGCTAGTGTCGTTTAAAATTGTTATTGGACAGCCAGCGATTGTCATCGTTCCCATTATAGTTGATATGTATGCTTTGCTCTAAATCCCCAGAACATGTAATGGATAATGTCACTGATAAAACGATGGCGATGGTTACGAATTAGAATTTGTATTTCATATTATAAATCTCTTACAAACTTCTTAGAAATGTAAAGACCCAGTCGTAGTGAAAAGGTTTATATGCTAAGCACGTCATACTGTGATTGTAAGTGAATGTAAGTGAACACACTTGAGAACAAGTGAAATGATTACACAAGGGGAGAGTATAGCCATCATCTTTGCCAGAGGCACTAATAAATAGATAAAACAATAGAAGAATAAAAAAAAAAAGAAAAAAAGAAAAAACATTTGGTTTACTGAAATAGGAGGTCAGGTTAGCAAATTCATAACGTTTTAAATGAAACATTGGTTTTCGATAAAAATATTTAATTTTTTAACAAAGTCCTCTATGTGTTCTCTTCTAACTCTATTAACTCTTGCAAAAAATAATATTTGTCGAGTTCATAAAACTGATATTTGTTTAACATACGCACTAGTGTCTAAGTCCGGCAAACAAAGTGGAAGAGGTCGTAATACGTAAGAATCCCCGTTGGATTTTTGATCAGTTTTGTTGAATAATTTGTCTTCGTAATAAAATGTCTGCGTAGATTCTTCAGGAAATATTTTCTATTTTTATTTTATTTTAATTAATTTATTTTAATCGACCTAAAGCTTAATTAAAAGCTTATATATTAATCAATTATAAGGTCAACTAAGCTTATTAATACAATTATTTAAAATATTTTTTTTCTTTTCAGGTACATTTTCTGCAGTACATCCATTAAAGGTATTTAATTCTAAAAATTTTGTTAAAATAGTTTTCTTTATCATTATATTCTCATATAAAAACTTTCTGTAAAATATTTCGATATGATGGTTCTATCGAAAATAAAATATTGATATTGGTGGATATGTAAATTCTCCAGTATATGATACATTACACACTTTTTGAATCGATGTTTAGAAGATCTATTACAACAAGCAATGTGATATAAAAAAATTCAACGAGACTATTTATTTGATTTCATCCCAACAAACAAAAAAAAAGTTACAAGATCATAGCATTTTCACCAACTATTTTCAGAAGCTTAATTAAATTTTCTTAAAGACCTCTTTCATAACTAAACGGATACTAGTCAAGACTTTGGATATCCTTCGTTCTATGACAAGCACATGTTAATTCTATTGGTAATTCTTCAGGTTGATTCCATCAATGATTGGTAAGCTCTTTTATAATGTGGCATTATGCGAATCTGCTTTGGATATCTGAAAATGTATTTTAAATTTTTTGTTTGATTTCTATACTAAATGATAATAACTTAGTCGAACGGATGTGGGATCGTTTTGTTTGTTAAATATTTGCCTACTCTTTACGTATCTTACCTGTTACTATTTGGGGGTGCGTGGTATAGTGGTTAGAGCGCTCGCAAAAAATTCAAACGGCTCAGGGTCAAATCCCAGCAAAGGTGAAAAATGAAAAAGTTAGTTTACGGTTTTTTCAAAAATTATAATTTAAAAATAAGAAGTCGCCCCCCCTTCCTCTCCAAGAAGACCATCTGCAAATAAACCGCTCCCCGACATTCCGCTCTATTCCACCTTAACCAATGTAAAAAAAAAACTAACTAAGAAAAGCGCCACCTATTGGAAAGTAGCAGATAACAGCTAAACCTACTTAGTGAAGACACTTACCACAGAATCAACATACAAAGATGAGGCAATTGCTGTTGATCATTCAAGGGTGAAGGTATAACACTGGCCCTTGAATGATCAATTCACAGCAATTTGTCTCATTTCCAATTCGCTTCTTAACAATATAAGAAAATATATATATGTGCTGTGTTTTCCAAATATTCCAATACTATGCCCACCATCTAGTAGGAGTTTACCCCTGAGTATTGGTCACAAATAAAAAAAAATAGACAAATAAATATTTAATTGGTATATGCGTAGTACCGCCAATTTTAAAATTTTTAAAATATAAATAGACTGTAATTACTTTCAGACTTGCTTGGGTGGTGAGTGTGCCTGCTCAATATGGGCGCCAATTAGCATCAAACTATGCAATTTTGAAGAAGAATGCCACAGCTTCCGTGACTACAGTCACAATATCCCTCAAACCCAGCTCTCCTCCTACCAGATATACAGAGAGATATTGTAAAAATGTGAAGAAAATCGGTTTAGCCATTTAGCTGTCTATAGACTTCAAACATAAGTATGAACAAACAAAAATATTTGACGTCACCACTTTATTGTTTCTGAATATGATAATAATTTACTAAAAAAAAAAGAATATGCAAACGTTCTTTTTTTTTATTCAAATAAAATGTTCATTCAGTATTAAACATATGGTTTTAATAGTCAATTTGCCAATACTTTTATTTCATTTTAAATAATCGCCTGTGACCTCAAACGAAATTTATGATCTGCAAATAATTTAAATCTGTACATATTTGAATTTAGAAATAATTTATTATACTGCTAAATCAATGAAGCCGAAAAAATGTATGTATTTTGTTTTAAATCAGGGTTAAACAAATAAAATTTAAATTATTTTCTTATTAAATACATACTTACGAGTACTCGTATATAGACAAACACTTTCAATTTCTTTGCTTATAAGCAAAAGATATTTATTTATAGAAATTCACAAATAAATAGTTTGCAAAGATGTAAGAATATGTTAAGGTGGCCTAAACCAATATCAAACAAAACAACCAACAAACAAACGAACAAACAAATTGTAAAACAAATGCTCAACAAAATTTAAAGTAATTGCATGCAGCAACAGCAACAATTCAAATGCATTTAATTTAAATAGCAACAGCAACAGCAACAATAACAGTAATAATAATAATACAAGTTGCCATAGTAATAATAATAGCCAAAGCATTAATATTTGCAGATGACCCTCATCTACATCTATACCATGTTAGACCATATGAGCTGCAACCCTATTAAGATTATATCTCAGATCCCTTCTTAGTTTCTCTTGCTTTTTTAATATAAAATTGTTACAAGTGTTTGCTTGAATCCTGTGTTATAAAACCACCACACAAAATGTAAATGAGTATGTGTTGGTGTCTGTATGAGAATTAGAATTTCTAATGCCTTAAAAGCGACTTAATAACGTCTCTTATTACAGTAAAAGATTTTGGTTAACTGAACCAAAAGGAAGCATTTATCATTCTAAAAACTAGAACAAGGATGTGCAACACATATGAATACAATATACGCAGACAACATAATAAGGACTCCAGCCCAGCTAAATTTCATTCGTATTAGTGTTTTAAAAAAAAGTGAATGTGCAAGTGTACGATACACTAACAACTACTAATTGGTATTAAACTGAATACATTCACAGTAGCGTATATATGTTTACCAACATATTTCGAAAAAGGGGTTTAAAAGTTTACCTAAAGGATAAACAAAATAAAGGAAGTCTGATCTCATACTATAGTGTAACTTACACTTAGCAGAATTGACCATTAAACCCTGTTTCAGGGTTACGGCTTAGATTCTTGCAGTACCCATGTTGTGTGTGTTAATTTTTATCCATGACTACTGGCATTTACTATTTAACATCGCCTTCTAACTACAGACTGCAGAAGCTTGTTCATGGCAATCAGTTATTCTCAGAGGTTTTTGCCAAAAGACTGCTAAGAGATACCCGCCCAAAGAAATATTTTTAAAAATTTCTTTCTTTCAAGATGTCAGAGCTGGGGTTTGAACCGCAACACACTAACCACTGGACTACGGTTAAGTTTATTTTACGATAAGTTCACTCAAAAAAATATCACAGGTTAATCTAACCAATTTTGGTTGTTAAAAAATTGTCAATGTAAATTGTTGTTGATATTTTTTAGATTACAACTTTTTAATTGGTTACATCTACCAAATCACAACAGTAAGCGAACTACTAATGTAATTTGTTTTTGGAATTTTTATAAACAAACAATTTTACTTGGTTAAAACAACCTTTTCTAATAGTAACAATACCTACAATGTAAATTGTTATTGTATTTTTTTTAATTTACAAATTGTATGGGTTAAAATAACCATAGAACATTTGTAGTACAACCTCGATATGAAATATGAAAGCTTTTTAAACAAATTTTGACAGTTAAAATAATCATGCTAATGTAGTTAAAAATATCTATTGGAAATTGTTATTTAATCTATTTCCACAAATTTAATTGTTTAATTTTACCTACCCCCGAGGTTAAAATAATAAACAAATACTTACAATTTTAAGAGGTAAAGTTACAGAAAGGATTGTCCAACTATTTTACTACCATACATTTTCTTTTCTGTCATGCATACATACATAATTTGTATAACATTTTTCCTTAAAAAATTTTCATTTTACAATAAATTATTGAACTATAAAGATGTGTATAAAGTTAATGTTTTCTGAAATTGGTAAAATGCTAAGTGATAAAGAAGAAAAGCAGGAATCCTTTTCATCAACTTGTTCTCTTTCTAGTCAAGAAGATGACCTTTATAAATTGTTGGACGAATGGAATTTTGGATACATGCTAGAAAAATTACAATGTGAGTATACGTGTCATAAAAATAAATATAAATTTTAATAAAAAAAAATTATTAAAACTTTATGTATTATATTCTAGGGCTGTTTTGATATTGTTTCCACAAGTACGAATGTATCAAACAATTCAACAAATTTGAGTACGGACTCAATACTAATGAGTACTCTGACGGTTCCATCTCTTTTGGGTATATATAGGTATTTCTCCAGTATTTAGAGATAAACAGAAAAAAGTGGACGTAAAAGTAGGCGTGGCAAATTTTTCTCTCGATGAAGAATTAAAATGGATTAATACAAACATTTGAAAAAAAAATTATTCAAATCGATGGAGCCGTTTTCTGATATCAAAAGGTGGGCGTAGAAGTAGGCGGGGCAAAATTAAAACCGTAAAAACCTAAGTTGGATCACGACGATCATTAGAAAGAAAAAATCACCAAAATCGGTCCAGCCGTTCTAAACTGATGCGATGACCAACGAACAACATTGATTTTTATTTACATAGATTATATTATTTCCATTAAATTAAAATGAACTAAAAAAATATATTTTAATAGAGAAACGGATGGGGAAAAGAAAAAGAAAAAAGTTAAGACAGAAATATTATAGTAATTTTACTATTAAAATAGTATTATTACAAAAAAATTATTATTTTACAAATTTAATAGTAACATTACTGTAAAAACTGCTATTTTACAACTATTGTTGTAAAGTTACCTCATTTTGTTGTATTTTTACTATTACAATTGTATTATTACAAGCAAATTGTTATTTTACAAATATTATTGTAAAGAAACTGTAACTCATGGTCAGTTTTACAGTTTTTTTATTTTGCCCAACCATAAAAGTTGTACTTTAACAACATTTTTGGTTAAATTCCATTTTACAATGCGCATCAGTTATTTTAACTGTTTTTTCTTGGTTAGTGCAATTCCAACCAATGAAATTGGTTAGATTAACCTATATATTTTTTTGGGTGTTTATTTTAAAAAAGGGACCTTTAATTGGACTCCAAAGTCGTGAGTGTGTGTTCAAAAGCTCTCAAATAGTTTCATATGGGGTCACAGTAAATGGTTGGTTTATTCTAATAAGCCACAGAGGAATATTGTTCGTGTTTTTGGTGTCAGATGCGGTGGACATACACATGTCCAGTATATTTTTTACATTTTAATGCCATTTGTTGGTCTTTCAAATATAAAAAAAGGTGCCATATTTCGACCATAGCGGTCAAAGTTATAAAAATCAAAATTTGGCTATAGATCATAATATTGGGGGTTGTATTGAAAATATTTTTATCATTTTAAATCAGTGGGATCAAATAAAATTTTAGATCTATTAATTATTTTTTTAATTGAACCAATTAATTTATTTTATCAAAAAGTGACTGAATTTTTAATAAAGAGTTTAATTGGCCCAATTAAATATTTGATTAAAGATTTTTGTTGGAATTAATTAAAATTTTAATTGTATCAACTAAAGTTTTAATTAACTTTTTTGTTTTGTCAAAAAGCTCGACAGTATTAATTTTTTAATTGCTATTATTAATATTGTTTGTAGGGGCAAAACTAGTAAACAATTTAATTGGTAGTACAAATTTTTTAATTGAAATCGATTTTAAATTTTTTCTGTGTACCTTTCAATTATTTTCTGTGCGACCCCGTAAATTATTGGAATGTGATAATAAAAAATAAACAATTAACCTCTTAAAGGCTAAAATTGTTTGCAATATTAATGACTCTATTCACAAAAAGTGATTACAAAACGTGAATTAAAAAAAATGTTGCCACCATTTTATCATATAAAGTTTTATCGAACATAGAATGGATACGCTGGATACTGCCATCTTCTGAAAAATAGGCACACACTTCGTTGCTTAGTTTTAGTAACATGTGCAATAAAATAAAAGAAATTACTAATAAAAAACAGGCAATAACGGCTGTGCACAAATATATTTTAAAACTTCTGAAGTCTTACTTTTAATAATGCGCGTCAGTAAAATAAAACCTCTAACAACGCAAAACGAATGATCAGGAGAAAAGCTCCACCTATTGGGAAGTAGCAGAAAACAGCTAAAAACTTACTTAGCGAAGACACTCACCACATATAATCAATCTACAACTATGAGGCAACAGCTGTTGATAATTTAAGGGGGAAGGTATAACACTGCTGTTTGAATGATCAATTCGCAGCAATTTCTTTAATTCCTAAGGCGTTTAATTGTAATATAAGACAAGAAAAAATATACTGTACTTTCCACAAAATCTCCAATACAATGCACATCATTTAGTAGTGGTTTACCCCTAAGTATTGGTCTCAGAAAATAAAAGAAAACTCTTATCTAACCGATTAAATTGTTGTTAAGAATTATTTAAATCGTAAATTTCTACACTTTAAATTATTTCCTAGAACATCCACAAACGTGTTACACAGTTTAGTCATTGACTTCTAACTAAAGAATTTATGATTTTCCCTAAATATATAAAATTTTACTATCAAAGTCCTTCATTCCTTGATAAATTTTATTCCCATCAGATCCCCTTGGCAACAGTAGGATTTTTTTTTTCATTTCAGAAAATACGAAGGCAAATTGACATTGAAGCTACCTAGCGCTAGATGGCAGCACAAACACAAAAACTTTTTCTTTCTTAGAAATTACGATCTGTCAAATGTCAGCTGTTAAAATTTTAGCCAAATTCATTGATTAGTTTATTTGTTGTAGTCGTTTGAAGTAAGCAACTTTTGTGTTTCTTGGAAAATGGAAAAAAGTGAATTTCGTGTAGTGATTAAACACTATTATTTGAAAGGCAAAACGGCGAAAGAGTTAAAAGACAAGCTTGATAAACATTACGGCGAATCTGCTTCATCAGATTATATGGTAAAATATTGGATTTCTGAATTTAAACGGGGCCGAACAACAATACCATCAACAGGAAGGCCAAAAGAGGTCGTTACTGAAGAAAATATCAAGAAAAGCCTCGATATCGTTATGAATGATCGCCGGGTCAAAATACGTGAGATAGCTGAAATGGTAAACATATTATATGAACGTGTGTTCAACATTTTGCATGAACATTTGCATATGAAAAAGCTACCGGCAAGATGGGTGCCGCGTTTGCTTAGTGTTGAACAAAAACGAGTTAGACAGATTACTTCACAGCGGTGTTTGGACATAATAAAGCATAATCCTGCTGATATTTGGCGTAGATTAATAAAACTCTTGATGAAACGTGGGTCCACCACTACACACCTGAAACCAAAAATCAATCGAAGCAATGTGTGGAAACTGGTGGAAGTGCTCCGAAGAAGGCACACGGAATATTGCTCATCGATTATCTTGAAAAGGGATCCACAATCACAGGAGAGTATTATCGTGCATTATTGGGTCAATTGGTTGATGCAATCAAGGAAAAACGACCAAATTTAAACAAGAAAAGAATGCTCTTTCTTCAAGACAACGCACCGGTTCACACAGCATTAGAAACGATGCTAAAACTACGAGAAATCTACTTCGAATTGGTTGATCATCCACCTTATAGTCCAGGTTTAGCCCCTAGTGACTTTTTCCTGTTTCCAAACTTGAAAAAATGGCACACAGAAAAAAGATTCATCTCAAAAGAAGAAATGATTACCGAAACAAATGCGTATTTTGAGGAGTTCCCGAAATCGTATTATTCAGATGGTATAAAAAATTGGAAAATCGTCTTACTAAGTGTATTGAGCTAAAAGGAGACTATGTTGAGAAATGAATGGTTTTTGAAAAAAAAATTTTTTTTTCATACTTAGGTAGCTTCAATATCAATCCGCTCTCGTAATTCTTCAAATTGTCATACTGGCGATATTTTCAGTTTTGTTTTTATCGTTTCAATTTCGTTCCTTGGCGTTCTTATAGTCGTTTTAAAATGGTGTATACCAATATCGATAATGCCAACGGTGATGCCAATCAGTAGTTTTTATTTTATTTTCAAATTGTCCTCACACCACTGAAGTAATAAAATTCAAATTTTATACTAATTTTCCTATATAAGTACGAGTATACACTTTATTTCTTATACGCTGTGTTTTTTCTTTTGTCAATAAAATTGAATTCGTGTTCAGTCTTTAATCTTTAAATGTTATCTTTTGTCAAAACATGCAATATTCCAATTCAACTTGTCAGTTATTTTCTTAATAAACGCCATAGTTTGTTTCTCAATATTGACACGCACATGTTAAGAAACCCACAAAAATTAAGTAGATTTGTGTTAATGGTGTTGTTGTAGTTATTTTTTGGGACTATCGTATCATTGTCATCACCAACGTTGGTTGTGTCGTCATTATAACGCCCACACACAGAAAATACTCGTAATTTGTTATCAGAAACAAACAATATTGTTGGCTCTGGTATTGATTGAGCTTGCAGCAGCTCAGCATTAAGTGTTGTTCAGTGTGTGTGTTTAAAAAAGAGTGAAGCATGCAGCCATAAATATTGAATGGAAATGAAATCGAATCTCTCAATTGATTTGAACAGTAGCAGTTTGGCTAAGAAACATTGGGTATCAGAAGATTGCTATCCTAAGCTAAACAGCCAGTCACCATTGAAATCAGGCGAAAAAGTGAAGTTTTTTCTTTCAAGTTTTTGCAGTTGAAAATATAAAGAAGCGGCATCGGATTTTTTTTTTCTTTGTTTTAGAAAAACTGATTAAAAGTGTAAAACATTTTTGTTTTTTAATTCATCTTTTTGTATATCTTGCATATATGCAAATAAAGTTTTTTTTTCATTTAAATGCGATGATAAATTTCTAAAAATTATTGCCTATAAATCTTTTTCACACATTTTGGTTTCTCGTATTCTTCTGATGAAATTGATGAAATTATTTATGCACCAAAACATTTATCTTTTCATTGGGTATTATTATTATTATGGCTTGTAGAAAAGTACGACATACGAGTTACTTCTCCACACACACAAGATATCTGGTTTTTTTATGCCACCATACTGTGTTGGTTGTTGGCTGTTGGCAATTACGGCAACACTGATAACAACAATTATTATCAGCTTAAATACAAATTTAAGAAATTTAACAATTTAAACGCAGCTGAAATTTAAATGCAAATAAACGTTTTTATGTGGCGCTTAAGATGGCTTTTCTTTACCTCTATCATCAGCGCCATTATCTATTTGCCTTATCCCGCGTTATACAGAGTTTTGTAATTTTTGCCGCCATGAATCCTTCCTCCTTTTGTCTTTCTTTGTTGCCTGCCCCAGCCAAATGTAGCAAGAATTTATCAACGTCGTAATTGTAAAACGTAACCATTTATTCGTTTTTATTTTATTTTTATTTTTATTTTCATTTTATTTATTTTAAATACGTATTTGTTTCGTATCTTTTGTTTTCTTCTTATTTTATTATTTTTCTTTGTTGTTGTTTGCAAATATATTTATTATACTATGCGATACGAAAATAGAATTTCGCGTATGAAAAAAGTAGCAGAGATTCTAAAAATGCAAAACAAAAAAAAAAAAAAAATTAAAAATTAAATAAAAGAAAATGCTCAAAATCTATAAAAGGAGTCTTTAATACTAAATTTGTTAAAGTAAAGAAAACGAATGCTGAGAAGTTGGTGGGTTAGATAGTTGAGGTGGTGCAACTCCTAATGCTAGTTTGTCTGCCTTACCCTGGTTTAGTTACAAAACGGCTAATTTCAAACTTTGGATTCATAAAGTCAGTAATTTTCTTGTATTTTGGGACTGCTATGTTCCTTAATTTATGAAATTATAGTGAGCCCAGAAGACTTCACCCATTCTTTACCAACAATGGGTACTCACTGCTATCGCCACTTTGCATACATACATACATAATTGGCCATTATAACCCTGTATCAGGGTTACGGCCTAGCTTCACGCAGCATTCACGTTGTGTGTGTCAATTTTCATCCATGAGTACCGGGACCTACAGTTTAAAGTCGACTCCGAACGACAGATTTGAGAAGCTTTTTCATTGCAATCAATTACTCCCAGAGCTTTTGTCAGAAGACTGCTGAGAGGTAGTAGTCGAAAGAAACATTTTTTTCATATTTCTTTTTTTTTTCAAGATGTCAGAGCTGAGATTTGAACCCGGCGCTATCGTCTGAGTAAGCCAACACATTGACCACTAGACAACGGCGGCTACCACTTTACCTTGTGCTTTACTTGAGTATTTTTATCCAGAATCGAGTAGAGCTTTAGAGAAACTTTTGCTTTGGCTTCTAAAAGGTTAGCCACAAAGCGCAGATATTTGAAGTAAAATTTTTTAAAAACTTATTGGAAGAAGTACTACATTTAAGGCTAACAATTACTCGCCTTAAAGACATCAGTTTTACATCCTTCTGTACCACTATTTTTTATTTATTAATAAAAATCAAAATTTTATTCGAAGCAAAAAAAAATTCACAGAAAATTATTGTAAATAAAACAAACTCTGCGTGTTGAAGCACTTGAATCCCATGATTTATGGGTAGCGTGATATAGTGGTTAGAGCGCTTGCACAAAAACTTAAACGGCCCAGATTCAAATCCCAGCGAATATGAAAAAAATGAAAAAATTAATTTGCGGTTTTTTCAAAATTATAACTTTTCGAAAAAAGAGCCCTAGCCCTCCCCCCCCCCTGACTCTCTCCAAGAAGTCCATCTATAAAGAAACCGCTCCCTGATATTCCACTCTATTTCACCTTACCCACTGACAACAAGAAACGAATGATCAGGAGAAAAGCGCCAACTATTGGGAAGTAGCAGAGATAACAGCTAAACCTACTTAGCGAAGGCACTCACCACACACAATCAACATGCAACAATGAGACAATTGCTGTTGATCAAACAAGGGTGAAGGTATAACACTGGCCTTTGAATGATCAATTCACAGCAATTTGTTTCATTACTAAGGCGCTGTACTTTTCAAAACTTCTAACACAATACACAGCATCAGTAGGGTTTACGCCTGAGTATTGGCCTCAATAAAAAAGAATTATTTTAATCTCGCCCAAGAGAAAAGAAAAAATTTCAACATTTTGTAGAGGATTTATTTGTAAAAGCATAAGCACAAAAAAAGAAGAAATAAAAAACTTTTCGTTATTAAAAAAGCAAAAAGAAATTTTTAAGATCCGATGATATAAAAATCGAAAAATTTCTATTTCTTTTCAATTGTTGGCTTTTATTGCGTTTAAAGCATTTACAGTGTTTAACGAGAATGTCTACAAAGAAAAAAAATCGAAAAAATAATGAAAAATCTTAAAGCCAAGTTAAGTCGTTTTAGACAATTTGGTTCGTGTTACTTTGGCGCCATGGTTTGTTGTTGCATTTGTTGTTTTATTTTTTATTTTTGGAAGTTCGTTGTAAGATTTTTTTTCTCCTTTTTTTTACTAGAATTGATCCAATTTTTCGTGCTATTGGTTTTATTAACGCTTTAGTTGTTGTTGTTGTTGTTATAGTTGCACTTATTCACTCTTAACTGTACGGATTTTAACATTAAAATTGAAAACATGATAATTTAAAGACTCAATTTTTAATAAAAAAAAAAGAAAAATCACACAAATTATGTTTTTTTAAACTAATTTTTAACATGTGCAGTTGCAGCATCTGGCATTTAATTAGAAATTATATAAAATGCTATAAAAAGTTGTGGGTCCAGCAGTGTTCATAAATTGGAATTTTTCATTCTAAATATAGCAATTTTTAAAGTTATTTGACACGAAAAAAGCAATTTAACATGCAGCACATCTTTTTTTTAGAATTTTTGGAAAATGTTTAGCATTTTTTAGCATATTGAAAATTATAGTTGCTTCTGAGGCCTTATTCTGTAATTCTCTTAAGCTAAAATGCTAAAATTTTGGGATTTTTAAAACAGGCTGGGCTTTAGAATATATAAAATTAAAAAGTGCATTCAAGAATTCTATTCGTAGCCAAAAAGTTCTAAATTTTTAGCGATAGAGTTTTAGCTTAGGAGAGTTACAGAATAAGGCATCTGGATATACAAATAGAAAATGTAAAAACTTTAAGAAAATTGGCTTGCCCGTTTTGCTATTCATAGACTTCAAAGAAACATTTGTACGACAAATATGTTTTATTTGTAACTAGCTTAAACCCGGCATGCTTCGCTGCACCTACCACTATCACTTGTCTACATTTTTCGACTAGTGATTTTTAGTGACTACAAAGTAATTCAGACCAAATTCAAAAGCCTTAACTGTTACTTGTTCGTCTGGAATCTACCACGTTTACTTGGTCGTCCTTTTTTTTACTGATAATTTTTAATGACTACGAAATCAATCACACCAAATTTAGAAACTTTAGCTTCAATACTTCTAAAGATACGTATGTATAAAGAAATCTGTTTTTAACTCGTACGTGAGGTGTCACGCCCACTTGTTCAATTTCGACCGCTTTCTGACTGATGTTTAGCCTTGCCCTTAATTGGCAGTCAGACGCAATTCCGTAACTTTATCTTTCAACGTTCTGAAGATATACAAAAACCAGTATTTAGAGATAAATAGAAAAAGTAGACGTAAAAGTAGGCGCGGCAAATTTTTCTCTCAATGAAAACTTAAAATAGATAATAATACAAATATTTGAAAGAAAAATTAGTCAAATCGATTGAGCTATTTTCTGATTTTAGGTAAATCAAAAAAAGTGGGCGGGGAAAATTTTCTTTCCGTAAAAACCTAAGTTGGATCACAGCGAACATTAGAAAGAAAAAATCGTCAAAATGACCAACCAACAATATTGATTTTTATTTATGCAGATAGATATCAAATATAAATTTTAAGCTTTACCGTATTTGTAGAACGAGTTTTAAAAAACCTTATAACAAATAATGTCTCCAAATTTTGAATCAATCGACGTTCCAGTTTTGTCTGTTACGTTGCTAAGTCAGACAGGATGAATGCAAATCAATAGAATTCTTATTTTCAGTTTGCCGCAAATAAGTTTTTTATACTGATTTTTGTTTGTAATACGAACTCCAATAGATTTCACACAACATAGTCTTTAAAATGTGCAATAATACCAAGCTTTCGACTGAATCTTTATATACTTATGTTATACAGGAAAAATAACCATATGCCGGAAAATGTTTAATTTGCCATTACAACCCTGTTTTAGGGTTACGGCCTAGACTCTCGCAGTACCTATGTAATGTTCGTAAATTTTTGTCCATGAGTACCATGACCTACGGTTTAACGTCCAATCCGATTAACGTACTTGAGATGCTTATTTATGGCAATCAGATCAGAATTGATCGCCGAAAGAAATAATTTTTCATATTTTCTATGAGTTAATATTCCCAATTAATTTCTGCGTCAATACAATTAATTTTTTTTTACTTAAAATAAATAAACAAAAATATTTGTGGGCATGTTTTCTTGTTTTGCTTAAGTTTTGGTTGTCGCCAAACTAAATTTACAATTAATATTGCTTATAAGCTAAAGCTATAACATAATTTATTAGATAGTAGTGCTGTCAAATTCTACTACTTTTCATTGCTCGATAGTATTGAGTGCTTCTATTTGGGTACTCAATACTACTCAATACTTTTAACGGATTTTGTTTTTAAGAAAAAATAATTTCATAAAGTATTGTGTTTTTAAAAAGAATTTTGTTTTGACAGTAAAATTTTAAATCCTCGATAAAACTTCGAAGGAAAAATACAACCCTGAAAGTATTGAGTAGTTACTTTTAAGTATTACGTACCCAGAAATTAGTACAAATACTCGATACTCGGTACCCATTACTCAATACTTTGCCAGCCCTTTGCCTAATAGGTAGTTCATATTTGTTAATTACAAGCCACTCATAAAAACTAAACAAAAATTAAAAGGCTGTTTTGTTATATTTCAATAAATGCTTACACATTAGTTACTACTAATTAGCTAATACTAGCTGCCTATGTCTTTTCAAAGTCTATAGGTTTGTGTGCATGTTTTTTATTTTTTACGATTTACGAACATTTTGTAATTGGCATGAAATGTCAATTGATTATAATGTTATTTTTATACAGATACAGACACAAATACATGTGTATTTATGTAAGTGAGTTATAAAATGATTTTGATTTTTTATATTTTGAGACACAGACACAGACACATACATACATATTATATTGACTCTATCAAAAGCAGGGTGATCAAATTTTGTGTCTCCATTTTGTTGCGTTTGTAAAATTTACATCCAGATTTAAATGTTAAAACCTAACGAAACATGCTTAATGTGAGACTATGAATGCATTTGCACATACATGGTCAAAATAATAAGTACACAATTGTCTGGTAATATTCAAATATACTTATTGAACTTAATTTTTGTTGCCATTTCAAGCATAAAAATAAAGTGCTTAAAAACTCAGAACATAAACGAACAAAATTTCGTGCAAAAATTAAAAAAGAAATATGAAACAGTGGGCAACATAACATGAGAGAGATCACTATATAAGAAGTTTACAGATTTTGAGAGTGTATTCAGAATCCAGCAACAGGAAAATTGAAATTTTTTCACTAAATTTATTTTAAAACTACATTTTCATTATAACACTGTAAAATCTAAATATAAAAAATTGAATGTGTGTTTGTTTGTTTGTTTGTACCTTATAGGAGACCAAAGCTCTAGACCGATCTTCCAGAAATTTTCACAGCATTTAACTGGGACTCTAGCATGATTAATAGGGTACTTTTTTTCGACCACGCCAACTTTTACGCTCACTTTTTTAAAATTATGTAATTGCTTCCATATAGTTTTTAAAATATATACTTCAAATTGCATACACATTATACTCCAGCCGAGGTTGAAATACACATTTTTTACGCCACGCCCCCTTTTACGCCAAATTTTGTTTGAAAGTTTTAAACTTTTTGTTCTATATACAAATTTGGTGCTTCTTTACTACGTTTATTAAAGACTTTACCTCAAATTTAAAATACATTTGAATTAAAATATATAGTGGGGTAGGCTCACTCTCATTCTCCCACAACTGTCTGAAAAATATATAAATACTCTAAATTATATTATATAAAGAGGGGGTAGCGAAGCACACTGGGTTCACCAAATCGAAAATAACTACAAAGAAAATAGATAGAGAACAAAGAAAAACGAGACTGCATATTAAATTTTAAAAAAAAACCTTGCCTAAGAACGGCTTGTTATGCTACACCTACCATTACCATTTGATCACATTTTTAGATTGATGATTTTTAGTGACTACGAAATAACTGAGACCAAATCCAGAAACATTAGCTGTAAACGATTTCAAGATATATAGAAGCCAATAGTTAGTTTATGTTGGCGGTGCCACGCCTATTTGTCACACTTTGTTCTACTGATAACAGTGGAAATGAAATCAATCACATCAAATTCAATAACTTTGTGTCAAATTTGATTTGTTAACGGAAGGAAAAGCAGCATAATACTATACAGACAGACGTGTACTTATTATTTTTACCAACTATGTCTGTATGTACATATATGAAGGTAAAGTAGAAGAAAAAAAAGAGAACAAATTAAGCCTTAAATGTATGTCTATTTGCATTAAAAATCATTAAAATTAATTTTGTGTTTTTATTCTTATGCGACAAGAATATTTTTTATATTAATTTGTTGTTTTTGTATTCTGTTGTTCGTTTTTCTTTTTTCTTTTTATTCTATTATATTCTATTACAATAATTTTCTAAATGTCTTTACATTTATCTCCTGCTGCTATTTGTTTTGCTGTCATTTTAATGGTTAGAGGTAAGGTGTTGGGGGAAGTTCATTTGAATAAAGACATTAAAAAATAAAAATAGGAAAAAAATAAAATAAAATCAAAAGAGCTTATAAATAAATGTTTTATTTAGTTTTTAATCCGTTGAAATTTATTTGTTTAAGTGGCTTAATGAGTTCATAAAGAATGAAAATCAACCATAACAACAGCTACTCACTCGTACATTTGCAAATTTAATTCGAATAATCACTGTTTAATTTTTTTCTTTTTCAATTTAAATTTTAAATTTAATTTTATGCTTTTGTTACGCTAATTAGTTTTTACTTAATAAATAATTACATAATTTAATCCTTTACTATAAATTGTTTTAGTTTATAAAAAAGCTATATAAAAAAAATACTTCAGCTGTTGAAATTGCAAGCACCATACTCGTATGAAAATAATTTATACTATCAAAGAAGCTATTTTGCAAATAATTTTGTTTAAATTATTATTTCTAATACATCTAAGCCTATTTTATTTTTCACTATTTTGAATTATCATGGTTTTTCTGTTACAAGTGGCGCTATAAACCTCAACAAAAGTCACAACTTGTCTAATCTCTGAAAACCTGGGTACGTATACATAAAAGTTTAATTGATTTTTTGTAGTATATAGAATTGTAATTAATATACATGATATATGAAATGTAGATGTAAATGTATTTGCCTATATGGCGAAAAATATTTTTTGTTTTTAAATTAGAATTATAATTAAAATTATTTAAAATTTTGTAAAGGTTGTACGATGTGCTCTTTCACGATTTTTATTACAAGGTCTTCACTTTCACTCTATTCCACCTTAACCTTTGACAACGAAAAATGAATGGTAAGGGAAAAAGCACCACCTATTGGGAAGTAGAAAATACAGCTAAAAACCTATTTAGCGAAGGCACTCAACGCAATAAACATGCAGCGATGGGGCAATTGCTGCTGTTCATTCAAGGCTAATGGTCTAACACTGGCCTTGGAATGATCAATTAACATCAATTAGTCTCATTTTTAAGGCACTTAATAATATAAGACAACAAAATATATGTTGTGTTGTCATAATGTACTGTCGTTTCTACGAAAATTCCATAGCATTTAGTAGGTGTTTACCCCTGAGTATTGGTCTCAATAAAAAAAAAATTACTGTGAAACAACAGGATTAGGTGTAATACTAATGACCATTATTATTATTATCACTACCATGCTCAAAGACACTGTGACCAAAAAGAATCTTTTATGCCCTTCTCTATTTACGAATGAGGACCCTCCTGTTTATCTCTGCTTACTCGTTAAAATCTGGTCGATGGTGGAAGATGTACGGTTAACCATAATCGCCCTGAAACCATGTTCAAATAATAACTTCTCCGCTCTCCGAATGAAGTCAAGAAAAACACCGAAAGTAACACAACTTATCCTCATCAGATCTATCTGATCCCGGTTGAATATCTGTAACCTAGTTCTACTCAGATCCACACAGAAGTGCTCTGTAGTCTTATGACAGAGCCTGCACTCAGTCTTATACAAGAGACGTAAACTATTCAAGTGATACTTGAAGTAGTAGTAGGAGTATCCCGATAGAGAACATACTCTTCTACCAACATTCGATCTTCGTAGTCTACTGAGCTCTACCAATCGTTTCGCCTGGTGCATTTCCGGATGATTCCTCCAAAGAGCGATCTTAAGAGAGTATTCCTTCTCGTCCAACCTCGATCTGAATTCCTCCCCATTAACCCCACAATATGGTTGCGGACCTATGAAGTCTGCTGCTGTTTTATGAATGTAAATAAAACTCCACTTAAAACCCTATAAGAAAACTTTAACCTTGAAAGGTTTGCAAACTTAGCAATCCATGACTACCACTATTGATTATAAAGTTAAATTCGTATTCTTATGGTATGTTTACATTTGAAAAATATTTGACGAAAAAAGCGTAACCACTATTTTATTGAAACATTATTTGTTCATTGTTTATTGCTTCAAATCTTTTGAACTAAAAATTTGGAAATTGTCTCTCGTAAATACTCGCAAATACTCGTATTTATCTGTTTTTATAGAATTCTATAAGAAATTTTTATAGAAACGAAAATTTGTGTATAAAATATTTAAAAAAAATAGCGGTTACTTTTTTTTGCTTTAAATATTTGACTACTGTATACTTAGTCGCCGTGGTCTACTGGTTAGTGTGTTGGCTTACTGAGATGATAGCGCCGGGTTCAAATCTCAGCTCTGATGTCTTGAAAATGATATATGAAAAAAAAATATTTTTCGGCGACTTCCTCTCAGCAGTCTACTTGCTAAAGCTCGGAGTAGACTTTAAACTGTAGGTCCCGGTACTCATGGATAAAAACTAACACACACAACATGAGTGCTGCGACAACCTAGGCCATAACCCGGACATAGGGTTGTATGTATGTATGTAAACTAAGCTTTATGGATTAAATTCAATATGGTTTTACTTTATACATATATTTTGCAAAATATCTTCTTGAAATATTTGTATTTCCAAATCAATTTTTAGCACTAATGCTAACAGATATTTTACAGAAAATATGATTATATTTCAACTTAAAAGATTAAATTACGTTTCATTTAGTTTTTTGGCTTTTTTAATGTTTTAATGTAAATTTATTATTTTCCTAAAAAACAATACCAACTTTAAAACATTTACCTTTGCTTAGTAATTTCCTAAGTTTTGTATCAATATTTGTTAAACTATAAAATATTTCCTCTTCAAGTTTTTATTTGAATTAAAAATTTTGATCCGATTGTTTTGCTAATTATACACTCTACGTTACATGAATAAAACGCCCTCATAACTGTTTAGAAATCGGTTATGCTTTCAAATATTTTTGCACAGTGAGTAAAACTTTTGTTTCTTTTATATGAACTTGAGCATTTATAGGGATTATAGGCTTATATGTTAAAAATATTGTTGTTTTTTAAATTTGCTTCAGATTAAATTGAGATAAAAGTTACATTTCAAAAAGTTCATCCCCTATTTCTATTAAACGAATGATTTTGGACTTTTAGAATCATATTTTGAATAATACAGAAAAATTTATTTTAGTTTAATTCCCCTAATTACTAATATTTAGTTCAAATGAATAGAAGTTAATAAATTATTGAATTGAAAGCTCTTTTATTCATGTAACGAGAGGTGTAAGTACAAAACCAAGCAAGTCACCTTTAAATTTTTTATATATCAATTAAGTTGTGTGTGTGTGATTTGCTAAAACTTTTACTAAAACTCTTGCGGTATGTATAACTAGTTCAAGAATTGACTGTCTCTGCCTATTGGTTGGTTGTAATTGTTTTAAAAGTTACATTTTTCTTTATTTCTAACGTTTAAACTGTCTTAGGAAAAATAAGTAGTTTTTCAATTGTCTTGTCATCTCATAATTTTTGCGTGACAATCTTTAACGTATTGTGGTTTTTAAAACCCATTAAAAAGTTCTTTAAGTTTTACGAACAAGTATGTTTTCAACACATGAACTTACAGTGATGCTTAAATATTTAGCAACGAAAATTTTTTTGTGTATTACAATCTAAGATATAAGATATATTATTCTGATTTTTTTCAAAGAAAATTGCAAAGGAAAAACAAAAAAACTTTAATTTGTCTTTGGCGAAAAAGATTGTTTTTTCAAGTCCTTATTCAGTTTAAAAATAGAATTTTGTGACATATTCCCAACTATATGGGAAATCATTTTGTTATACAATACATACTTACGTTTTTAAGCAGATTTTTACGCATTTGTCTGTTACTTGAAAACTGTACCCGTGTTGTCGGGAATGTAGGACGTTGGCTTGTTGAGACAAGAGCTCTGGGTTTAAGCTTCAGCTCTGGCATCTTGAAAGTAAGAAATATGAAAAAATATTTCTTTAGGTGACCACCTCCTAGCAGTCTTCTGGAAAACCTCTGAGAGTAACTAATTGCCACAAACAAGGTTCTTACGACGACGTTAAACTTTAGATCGAGATATTCAAAAATAAAAATTGGCTCACATAATATGGGTGCTGTGAGAAGCTAGGCCGTAACTCAGAAAAAGGGTACTAAGGCATGTGAAGAAAGATATATATATATGGTTATACGGAAGAATAGCTTAAGTCGACATTAGGTGGAATTGTTTTACCGTTCTCAAAGCTTTACAGAAGTTAGAGTAGTGTTATAATGAGAAGTGTTGTAGTGTATATTTGTTGTTTAACAACAAAAGAAATTTACATAAATTTATGTAGGATTATTTTCAAATTTAGTTTTTGTATTTAAGCTGTTCTTCCATACGGACGAAGATATAGTTCCTACAAAAGGCTACTGCAAGGGATAACGAAATAGTATATTAAAAATAAATCAAAAATCTTAATTTCGTTTCGTCATTAATTAGGTTTTCTTGAAGCAACATTTTTCATTGACAACATGTACGACCACAGCTGTGGTAGTTATAGGTCATCGTTGACAGAACATACATTTTTGTTTTTCTTATATTATTATTAAGCGCCTTAGGAATGAGACAAATTGCTGCGAATTGATCATTCAAAGGCCAGTGTTTAGCTGTTATTTTCTACTTCCCAATAGGTGGTGCTTTTCTCCTGATCATTCGTGTTTTATTAACATTGGTTAAGGTGGAATAGAATGGAATGTCAGGGAGCAGTTTCTTTGTAGATAGTCTTCTTTGAGGGGGGGGGGGGAAACCTCTTATTTTGCAATTATAATTTAAAAAAAACCGCAAACTAACTAACCTGGGCTGTTTGAGTTTTGGTGCGAGAGCTCTAATCACGAACCACTAACCACTATACCAACACCACCAAAAAAAAAAAAAAAAACACAAAATTACATTCCAAGCTGTATGGCTCACAAAAAAAATTATTATACTCGTATATTAACGAAATCATATTGTGTTTAGAAATAATTGACAGTGTGGCAAAAGAAGAAGAAAAAAAATATTTCAGTTTTCTAGAATATAAAATATTGTTTCTAAATATTTGACCACCACTGTAGGTCATGGTATAGACATATATTACATAAGCCTTTGTGTTTTCAAACATAATTAGTAAAGTTTTCTATTAAATAAATATAAGAATTTCACTTTCATACTCGTTCGTATCAGCTCATCCATTTAACCAAAACAACATAGAAAATACCGTCAAGATGTTGTTGCTGATTTATGTTTTTTGTTATTGTTGTTGTTCTGCTACCAACTTCTTGTTAATATTCTTATTGTACGAATGAGTAGTTGTTGATATTTTCAATATGAATGCAGTATAACATTCGCAACAACTCGTAGTCAAACTTTATTAAACAGAATTAAGTTTCTGGGGAACTCAATAAATGACTGGCTGTTAGACTAAGTGACTTGAGTTGACTGGTGTGGCTGGCTGGCTGGCTAATATGTGGATCTCTATATTTCTTTTCACTTGAGTAAAAGGAGAAGAGTCTAAAAGTAATTATGAAAGTTAATTATGTTGTCATATTGTGTTTGTAATGCAAATATACATATAAGAACGTAAATATTTTTCTTTCTCCAACAAGTAATAAATAAATCCTAAAGAATAAATATTGTAATTAGTTTTGAGGTGGAATGGGCTAAAAAAAAAGTTGATTCCAGTATTTAAAACAAAAACCAAAATGTTATTCTATATAAAATTCGAAACAAACAAACTCTCAGAGGAATTTAAATGTCATTGAAAGTGTTTGAAGACAAATTCGTTATTATGTTTCCAAAATGAAAACTTCACTTTTTTTTCTTAGTTTTTATAATTGTAACTTTAACTCTTATAAATTTAAATTTTCATTAAATTAAATTCCCTTTTGCAATGAAATCATGTTTGCTCTACTTGAAATGAAACAAAATTTAATTCGAAATTAATTATAATTCTGCAAATTGTTAAAAATGCTTTCTAGAATGAACATATACAGTGTAGAATATGATTTAAGGTACTCCAGTTTATATCAATTATTTTATAATTCTGCCTAAATGATTTAGGAATTCGAGTTCGAATTCCAGTTGAATTGGTTTGAATTTGGTTTGTCCAATTAGATCAGGAAGCAAATTATGGCATTCGATATCGATCGAAATTTTTTACAATTTAAAAACAGTTTTCATATAAATTTCATTCGATATCGAATACTGTAATTTGCCCCCAGGACTAAATTCTATTAAATAAGGTTTTATATTTCTTTTATAATGATTTCTCAATCTGAGGAGAAAATGACATCTGTGAACTTCTTACATGAAAATGGTCATATAAGCATACAACTGTCTAATCTAGTGAAAATAGTAGTGGATTATGAAGCATTGGTCGCTTTCGATATGTTGAAAAAATTACTTGCTTCAGAGGATGTTCTTTTATTACATCCTGATTTCGAGAAACCATTCAATTTTACAATATTTGTATGGGTTCCGATGTTTTAGTTTTCACGGATGGTTCTTAGATGGAATCCAGCGTGGGGCTGGTGCTTCTCCGAGCCTGCCAAATTGGCAGAGTCTTTTAGACTGTTTTTTCTGATATCCAGGCCGCTATCAGAGCCCTGGCGTCGTCGTTGCAAAGAGGAGCTAAAGCTCCTTGGGAATGCTTGTAGTATATCCTTGGTCTGGGTTCCGTGTCATTGGAATATCGTGGGGAATGAGAAGGCGGATGAACTTGCTAGGAGCGCCTCTGCCGGAGGGGAGTCTGCTGCTTCCTATTCAGATGTCCACTACCCCATGTCTGTCATTAGAGATGGGATATCCAAGTTTTTCCTTGAGAAGGCACAGAGCAGATGAAATTCCATCACTTCCTGTGCTATTTCTAGGACACTTTGAGCTTCGTATAACCGGCACAAGACTCTGCACTCAGAAAAAAAGTGGTAGAAAACAACCGAAATTGATACCATTTGGTATTAAAATTGAGTTAAGTCCGTTTGTGCTTACTTCGTTAACGGTTGGTATCGATTTTTTTGTTGTTATTATTAACTTATGATATTTTTATACAATTGTTCACGATTTTACTACCGGTTGTTCTTGATTTGTTAACTTATGGTATTTTGTGCCATTTTTTCTTATTTTAATAACGCATTAAGCTTGATTTGGTACCGAAAGTTAACGAAATATTGTTCACAATTTGTTCTTAATTTGATACCCTTGGTTAATAATTTTAGAACGCCTTTTTTCCCTCTGTGTGGGAATATTGTTAATTCCTCGTCAGTCCCTGTCCAGACTTATAGCGGTGTATACGGGTCACTGGTTGATATATAGACACGCAGAGAGGTTGGACCTGCCCTTTAATCCGCACTGCAGAGTTTGCGGGAATACTTCTGAGAGTGAGACTGTAATTCATTTCCATTGTGATTGCCCAGGTCTGGCAGCCAAATTATTGAATTTTTTAGGAGTGCATTTTTTCGATAGCCTGCCGCAATTTGAGAACCTAGACCCCCTTGCTTTATTCCACTTTATAGGCAGCTCTGGTTAGCTGTAGCTATTTTCCTATTTTAGGTGAATTCAGTTTGGTCCTGGAATGGTCAAAACGGCACCTTTTGCTAATTGTAATTGATCACGTTTTCGATTAACTGGCCCGAAATCCTAATGTTTTCACAGATCATCAGCCACTGACATTTTCTGTATCTGGCAAAATCCCAATTCAAAAATAAAGTGCTGAAAAACTTTTGTAGAGGAATATTCACCGATATTCTCCTATAAGTCAGTCAGAGATTGTAGACCCTGTTATAATTTATTGTTAAAAATATTAAAAAATGTTTGTTTGTAAAATAATTTGCAGCTTACCAGTATTATTTTACTGTACAAAGATATGGAGTTTTATTTAGTTCTTGTTGGCTTTGTTAATAATAATTAATTAAAAATGTTAAAATAATAACGTTTTGAACTATTTCTACTAAAAATTCTTAAAATGGTTTACAACCATTAGAGTACCTTTATTTTGACTTTGCACTGTATCTGTACATACTCGTATATATTGAAATATTCTATATTGCATATACCATCAGAAGATATTCCCAGGATCATAATAAAATAGAAAAACTGCTTCATATTTACTTTTAAATTTTTAGGCAATGAATGTGTCGTATTTTCTATTTCTTCATTATTAATTCCATGACAAACATTTCTTTCCTTAAATTTTTACTTAAATAAGGGTGTACTTAAAGGCTTGTAAAAATGTTTATTTTAAATTAAAATCATTATTAAAGAAGTGAATATTGTAGGTATTGTCTAACATACATACTTATGTCATGGGATAGCCACTGATAAAACCAAAATCACCTATAATATCTATACAATCTGCTGCTGGGCACTGCGATCTGTAAGACTTATTGTGTCTTTTTTAGAGCACAGCTGGTTAAGCTGAACTGTGCGCCTCTTTGAGACTAGGTAGCCCTATACACTTCCAGCCCATTCTACAGTTAGAGTGATGAGTGTTATAGTTATAGTGTGTGGTGATGTGTGTTCTGTTGTTTTTAACGACTTTGACCATAATCTACCTATATTGACATTAAGATCTGTGATTTCTACAACCTGCTAAAAATAGGATACATGTGTGGCTATGAAAATGACTACACGAGCACCTTAGTCGCTGTGGCTCATTCAGGCTAATTTCTATATTGCTGGCGACAATGAACAGGTTAGTACTGTCAATACTATAAAATGCATGAAACAATGGATTTAAAAACTTTTTACTTGATATAAGTAATTAGTAAAAACTTCATAAGATAGTGGTTAGAGCGCTCGCACAAAACCCCAAAAAGCCCAGATTCAATGCCAGCAAAAGGAAGAAAATTAAAAATTAAATTTGCGGTTTTTTTCGAATTTAGAATTTAAAAAATAATAAGAGGTTCCCCCCACCCCCAAGAAATCCATGAAGAAGAAACCGTTTTTTTTGACATTCCACTCTATTCCATCAATCATAAAAAAAATGAATGATCAGGAGAAACAGCGCCACCTACTGGGAAGTAGTAGAAATAACAGCATAGCCAAGCCCTTCACCACAAAATATCCAATGACAGATGAGGCAATATAGTCGCCGTGGTCTAGTGGTGAGTGTGTGGGCTTACTAAGACAATAGCGCCGGGTTTAAATCTCAGCTCTGACATTTTGAAAAAAAAAGAAATATGAAACAATAATTTTTTTCGGTGATTACCTCACAGCAGTCTTCTGGCAAAAGCTCTGGGAGTTATTGATTGACATGAAAAACTTTCTCAAATCTGTCGTTCGGAGACGACCTTAAGCTTTAAGTCCCGGTACTCATGGATAAAAATTAACACACACAACATGAGTGCTGCGAGAAGCTAGGCCGTAACCCTGGCACAGGGTTGTAATTGCCAATTATGTATGTATGTAGATGAGGCAATTGTTGTTGACCATTCAAGGGTGAAGGTATAAACACTGGTCCTTGAGTGCTCAATTCATAGCAATCGTTAGGCGCCTAATGCCTAACATGCACAGCATGAGTAGGGGTTTATCCCTTGAGTACTGGTCTTAGAAAAAAAAACTAAAATTCCGTTTACAGATCAGAAGACCACTAATTAAAGATCAGCAACAAAAAATTATATAATTATTAAAAAACTCTTAATTAAATCAATAAAGTTTGTATGAATAAACTGAAAAACTCTGATGAGAGTCCTTCAAGGATATAAAAAAATCATTGCATAGAATTCTGTATTTTTTTTTTTATAGAATATGACTTAATTAAAGCTTAATTAAAGTGAGTGTGCTGTTTAATGCCCGTATTCATTAAAAATAAAACAGTTTTATTAATTGCTTATTTGACAATTACTCCATAGAAATATGCCAAATAGGTACTCTATAAACCAATTTTAATTTTTATGAATACGGGCATTAGTATTTAAAATCAGTTTTTTAGTTTTTTTGTGTTATTTTATTAAACCGCCATGTTGAAAATACTTAAGCAGTTGACTACTTAGCGATGCTAGTTGCTGCCAGTAATTGTAGTCTAGTACTCGCTAGTCAAAAGTTTCACTTCAGGCCTACTCTGTGAGTCTTATTAACAAAAATGTTAATTTCTATACATTTCCCCTGTACAAACATAAGTATATGTATCTTCCTAATATTGATATTTCATGTTATTATATAAATTTAATAAAACAAAAAGTTTTCAATATTTTAATCTCTTATCACCACTATAATCAGCAATTGTCATAAAAAGTTATTTTCATCCTTATTATGAAAAACCATAAATATTCAATTATCGAATGTAAAACATATTTTCATGACACTTTATTCACACTTCTGGAAATTAACTTGAATTCCTTTTTGATACTTTAACGACGACATTCCACGTAAAATATTTGCTTTTCCATTTCTTTTTCTTTTTCTTTCACTTTGTTTTTCGTTTTCATAACGTATTATTAACTGTCATGTGAGAAAGGAGAAGAATCTTGAGAATTTTTTCTTTTTGGGTTGCTTTTGAAAAGAAAAAAAAAAAAAAAAAACAGTTGCGTTGCATAAATGTATGGTTGGCTGGATGGTTGAATTCGATTGATGTCTTTTGTCTCTGTGTGCTATAGTACAAACGCTCAGCAGCAAAAAAATATCAAATATTTAAAAGGAAAAAAAAAGTATTTTAACCATAAATATTATAAAAAGAAAAAAATATATATATTTTATAAACATATAAACACATATAATTTTTTTTTTTTCATTTTTATTCTATCAATACTTAAAATTCAACAGTTTTACGTTTATTTCTCTGATATTCTGCTCATTTTTATGAGATTGTCATTGTTATCAACAGTAACAGTAACAACATGAGCAACAAATTGTTTCACATAAAATGTGTGCAAAATCACATGAACATTTAAACCTTTTCCACAATCTCGCATCATTCAACTATTTATTGGTAATATTTTCAGTAGAACTTTGAAAGTTTGTTTTTTATTTTTCTTTAAATAGGGGTTTCATTTAGTCATTTAGTTTGTTTTATAGTGAAAATTATTACAAAATTTTAGAGTAAATTTATATAACCTTGAAATCTAGCAGACAAGTTTTAAAATCTTACTAAAAGTCTAAGCCTTTGATTTGATTCCTTGTATACTAATGGTGTAGGATTAAAAGAAAAACTTAAATTGTTTGCATTAAAACGTAACTATTGCGTGTTTGTTTAGAGTATTACAGCTTTGGGTTGGCATCACTGCTTTATTGAACCACTCACTTAACAGCTGATAGTTGCTTTTTGTTAAGTTTGCTTTGAAATTTCAATATGTCGAAGTTTTTAATCAAAATAACGGTTCTATTCTATTGATGTAGATTTTGAATTTCCATTCAAAATTTTATTTTCCAATGAAGCCCATTTCTGGTTGAATGGGTATGTAAATAAGCGGAGTTGTCGCACAAGCTTTTGTCGACACACCATTTTATCCACAGAAAATTACTGTTTTGTGCACTTTATGGGCCGGCGGAATCATTGGCCCATATGTATTCAAAACCGATGATGATGAGAATGTTACTATCAATGGTGAACGGTATAGGAACATGATTCGAAATTTTTTCGTATCTCAGTTATGTGTTACAGATCTTGCTGATATGTTGTTCCAACAGGACGCAGCCACAACCACACAGCGGGTGCTCTAATTGATTTACTCAAAAAAACTTTTGATGAATGAATAATTTCACATAATGGCCTAACTAATTGGCCACCAAGATCGTGTGATTTAACCCCATTGGATTATTTTCTTTGGAGTTATGTTAAGTTACTTGTCTACATCGATAAACCACAAACAATTGAACACCTGGAAATCAACATTCGAAGAGTTAGCGGCGAAATACGCTCCCAAATGCTGCGAAAAATTGTTGAAAGTTGGTGTTCCAGATTGCACTTTCTACGCGCCAGCCGTAGAGGCAACATGGTAAAAGTTAAATTTAAATATTACTTTCATAAAATTTTTTTTTCAATAAAGCCCTTTCTTTATATTGATACTAGTTGACCGGCAAACGTTGTTTTGCCATATAAAATTGCTTTAGGAAACATTTTGTTATTTCAATAATCTTTGATGATCTTCACCGAACTGTAAAAGTCAACCTTGATATGAGCAATCAATGTCTGCGTTACTAATAACTTTAATAAATGATTATCCGCCATTTTCGGTACTTTAGTTTGATAGTTGGCTCTAGGGAGAAATATCCCCTAAATACCACTTGATAAAAAAACGTAAACCATATATGCTTTATAGTACGCTGATCTATCTAGCTTAAAATTTCATCGAAGTCGGTACGCTATTTATGTGAGGCATAAATTACCCTTTGGGGCGGGTATCTTTACATTTAGGGGTATAAAAAATAGAAGTGAAAATTTTACATTTGTTAATCTAAAGTTGTGTTAAGACACCAATAAAATTTAATCAAAATCAGTTTGTTAGTTGGGGATAGGGGGAAATAGCCCTTGTACCGCCTCCTCTGAGTATTTAAAAAAAAGCGTAAACCATATATGCTCTACGGTACTCAGATCTATTTTGTTGAAAATTTCATCGAAGTCAGTACGTTATTTAGGTGAGGCATAAATTTTCCCTTGGGGTGGGTCAGTTTAACATTACGGGTATGAAAAATAGATGTTGACCGATTCTCAGAGCTAGCCGATATGCCCACAAAATTTCATGAAAATCGGTCGAGCCATTTGGAGGAGTTTGGCAACAAACACCGCGACACGAGAATTTTATATATTAGAATTAAAAATATATTTATTTCATTGCTTTATTATGATTTAAATTTGTGTCAGTCTATAAAAAACACCCATTAAAATTGGATTTTTTTACATATATTGCTTTTGTATAGTTGCAATTGAAAAAAAAAAATCAGAGTTGCATAAATAATTTTTACAAAATTTCGACAATATTTTAATTCTGGTTCAAAAATACCTATAATTCTGCGCCATATAACATAGCGGGTAATATGTGGGTTTTTTCTCCAGAGAGTGCTAGAGTGAGCTAGTTCTAAGCATCACGTGACATTTGTTATTATTTAATTATTTAATAATTCTTTTCCTTATTTAGTTTTAATTTAATTTCATGAAGAAACAAAAAATATTTATTTTTAAATGTTTACAATTATTAAAGCCATGATAATATGATGCTCTTTACTAACTTTTTAATGCCATTGAAGTGTCAATTAGTGATGATGGCTTTTAAATCTTTTTTTTTTTTCGTCTTCTTGTTAAAAGAATCTTTTTCTAGTTTTTGTTTTTTAAATCATTAAAAATCTTTTGAAGTAAAACACCAAAAAAACTTATCAAACAATAGCATGCCAAGTATGTATTACTGCGAACAGAAGTCAGTCTAATATTTTTTCTTTGTTTTTTTTTTAACTCAAAATTTGAATCATGAATTGTGTTGCCTGACGTTTAGTTTTCAAAAGATTTTCGACTCTTTTTGCTTTGATTTTATTTTCAATTTTTAAATAATTTTGCTTATTATGACAAACAAACTGATTCAATGACTGACTACTCGTAAAAGCATAACTGACTAAGGCAACGATGTATTTTATGTGAATTTAATATTTAATCTTTATTTGTTGTATTTTTATCTCTTAATATTTATTTCTTTTTCTTTTTTTGTGATTTTTAAGACCATTAAGTGAAAAACGTAATATTTGTCAAATAAATACTTATGTACGAGATCTGAAGCAAAAAAGGTTGATACAAAAGTAAATATTTGCATTAAACATGATTTAAATTAAAGTGAAATCATAAAAATCGTTTTACTTTTCTGATTTATTTTTTTCTTTTGTTTGATTTTCCACAAAAAAAATTTATTTAAAAAAAATTGAATTTTTATTTAAATTAAAACGCTTTTTGAATGACAGCACAATACAAATCATATAAAATTTCAAGTGTGTGTTCTGTTACAATGCAAAAGGTTTGAATTACAATTCAACATAAGCGTACGAGTACATATTTAATTTTAAGAAATATTTTCTTTCTTTTTTGATACAAAATGTGTTTTATAGGGCGATTTATTATGCTTTTTTCGAAAATAATACACTCATATAAGTATATATGTAAGTCATGTAGGAGTAGACATACGAGTAGTACACAGAAGTTCGACTATTAATTGTACATGATTTATCTACAATATGATTCCATATATTTATAATAAATATTGAAGATTTATAAGATTTCTGGGAGTCTAGGCTAGGGATGTTCGATGTTTTTATTCGATACATCACAAAACATCGATGTAAGTTCACGATGCATCGTATTGGAAAAAAAATCGATGTAAGTATTTTCTTTTGTGAGCATTCCTAGTCTAGTGGTTAGTGTGTTGGCTTACTAAGACATGGGCCCTGGGTTCGACTCCAGGCTCTGACATCTTCAAAAAAAAAAAGAAATATGAGAAAAAAAATATATTTCTTTCGGCGACTACCTCTCAGCAGTCTTCTGGCAAAAGCTCTGAGAGTAACTAATTGCCATGAACAAGTTTCTCAAGTCTGTCGTTCGGAGTCGACATTAAACTGTAGGTCCCGGTACTCATGGATAAAAATTGACACACACACCATGAGTGCTGCGAGAAGCTAGGCCGTAATCCTGACACAGGGTTGTAAAGGCCAGTTATGTATGTATGTATGAGCATTCCTAGTCTAGGTTGCGTTATTGAACTTTTTTTCCAGAAATATTACAGGCTAAAAATATCAAATTACTCTGCTAAAAATATCAAATTGATAAACTCCTCTAATTCGTTTTTAAGACCCGTTCCAAAACACATAAAGACGTGACTATTTGACGTTCCCTCCTTTTAAATAAAAACCCAAATATGCTGCTGCCAACAGAATTTTTATTTTTTAATAGTGTTTGACAACCATTATTATTATTATATGCAGTCGCCGTGGTCTTGTGGTTAGTGTGTTGGCTTACTAAGGCAGAGGCCACACAGTGAGTGGTAAGCGAGTGAGCGGCAAAAAATTAAAACATATCGTAGATGGAATTAAAGAACGCTGTAACTGACAAAACACTAAATGTTCACCAGAGCCAAAAAAACTTGTATGAAAGTAGAACCAAGACACTGGTATTTTTCAAAACAAAGACGGCGTAAGTGAATTTATTTTCATCGTAGAAATCTGGGACCGGGGCCAATCGACACGTATTTGTTTTCTAATAAAAATTATGCATAAAACGTATTTTCAATTTTTTGTCAGTTACAGCGTTCTTTAATTCCATCGACGATATGGATTACTACTGAAGTGGCCACACAATGAGCGGCATTTCTGAGCGGCGCCGTTTAGAACTTGCTCTAATTTTTAGATGATTTCTGAGCGGCGAAGTATAAACATGTCAAAGGTGAATGCGGATGTTATAATTTCATCTGTACAAAGCCGAACGCTACTATGGCAAGATAAATTACCAAATTTTAAAAATAAAAATATGGCATTTTAACAACTAACTGCACTTACCGCTCAGAAATGACGCTTAGTAATAAGCCCCTTGCCAATTAAACTCGCCGCACAGCCGCTTACCGCTCATTGCGTGGCCCCGGCCCAAGACGATAGCGCCGGGTTTAAATCTCAGCTCTGACATCTTGAAAAAAAAAGAAATTTGAAAAAATTATTTCTTTCGGCGACTATCTCTCAGTAGTCTTTTGGCAAGAGCTCTGGAAGTAATTGATTGCTATCAAAAAGCTTCTCAAATCTGTCGCTCGGAGTTGACTTTAAACTGTAGGTCCAGGTACTCATGGATAAAAATTAACACACTCAACATGAGTACTGCGAGAAGCTAGGCTGTAACCCTAACACAGGGTTGCAATGGCCAATTATGTACGTGTGTATGTATGTTGACAACCATTATTAGTCGAATTCACGACGATATGTTATTGTTATTTTCGTAGGGACGTATACTTATATAAGTACTGCGATATTATGATAAAAAGTACGATCTCTCCTATAATGTGTCTTTCAACAATGATATTTTGTTAAGCTTCAAAATGGCTCTTTGAATTAATACATTAAAGCCATACAATACGGTTGTCAGATTAGAAGATTTAAAATAAGAATTTGTTTTCTATATTGGGGATAAAAAAAAACTTACACTTGGGAGTGTGTTTTTATTGGAGATAATTGAAGTATTGCTGCATGTTACTCTTTTAATTACATATTTACTGTCTCAGAAGCTAACATTTTGGTGATAGGGAAAGATAAGGTAGAAAAAGACGAAGGAACTTTAGGGTTCACGGAAAAACAATCAAGACGCAAACTATTAATGCAAATATGAGATCACGAACACTACAGCAATGGCAAAACCGGTAGAACAATGAAACTCATGGAAGATGAACAACACGGCTCTCTCTGATATCGCAGTATAAATAAAAAAATGATAAAATCAAATGAATTAGTTTCGTTAAGTGTCTCATGTATAAAGACGTTTTTCAGCACTTTTTTCTTTGAGCTCATTTTGTGTTAATGGATTCGGAGCTCCAGTAAATCTCACAAATGCTCAATTGGATGGGATCGAATGTCTAAAAGTATGTTTCTTGTTTATGGTCTTGTAGAAAAACTTAAGCTCGTCGCCCTTGTTTAGCATCATTATTCTGTTGTTCTGTTCGGGAGCATTTCACTTAAAATTTTTATTTAAAATGCTTCAAAATCCGATATTGTTCATATCATTATTCTTCTTCTATCCTGTTTCAAGCAGATATTATACAATCAAACTTCACCTGAGATTTAAAATAACTTAAAGTGTACGGATACTTTTTGCTAAAAGTGTACATAAAGCCATTTCGTTCTGCGGGAGTTTATGTGCTGTATCCGCCATTTTATATTTTTCGAATTACTGATGCTACTTTAGGTTTTTGACACCAAAATTTTTAAAATCTGCAATCCGTTTTCGGCTATTTATTTTCAAAACTGGACGAGATATCAGAAAACGGATTACAGACTCATAAGCTCGAGATATATAAACAATATAAAATGGCGGATAGAGCACATAAACTCCCGCACCACCATTTAGAAATCGCTATTAAAAATGAAGAAATTTCAGAAATAAATCTTTTAAATATCCAATACTTCCTTATATCTGTGAAGAAGAAATATTTGTGAAATTTTGTCGTCTAAAATTAATTTTTAGACCGTTTTGTAAAGTGAACTCAAGCCTTATCAGGTATTTAAGTTTTTCGTTTGTTTTGTTTTTTAATGGATTTTTAACAATTTGTGCGATATTTTAAGAAACTTAAGTGCTAACAAAGGCCAACATACATTTATGAAAACAAAAGCCTTTATAAATAAATAATTTTTTTTTAATATTTTATTGGCCCCTGCTGAATCCGATATTCAAACTTGTCATAACTGTGCTACTCTTTAACAAATGGCTCATTAAAGAAACGCTGCCCCGTTTATATTGCAACGTTTGCTAAAGAGCGTTTACGGGTTATTAAAATTTATGGTCCTTTTTAAGCATTTTGTTATGGAGTGGAGCGGAGTGGAGTGGAAAAAGAAGCATCAGAAGGTAAAGTTAAAGGATTCAATAATTGTCTGAAGAAAACGTGCAGGTGCATAAATCAAAATTTCTTTGTTTTGCTTTTGCAATAAATGCTGAAGCTGCTGCCGTTGTTAAATTTCTTTAGTGAAATCGTGGCATGGCAAGTGCAACTAAATGTTTCAACTTGCGTAATAAAGTAATTGTCATTGATTTTTTTTTTCGCCAAAACAATGCAAAACCAACAAGAATTTTTGTATGAATTTAACCGAAAGCTTGTGCGCTGCATTTTAAACCCTTTTCATGTTATGACCGTTTACTTAAAGCCATAAATGGTGTGCGGGTGTTTATTGTGGCAACGACATTGCATTGGCAATGGACATTATCTTCCGCCTACTTTATGGCATTTTAAATGTGGGTCTTTTAGCCGCTTCATTTCTTTCTTTTCCACACAAATAAATAATTTATTGTGTTTGTCGTTGCAACGGAAAGATGAAAATTTGTTGTTTTATTTTGTTGTCATGTCGCATCTTATTGCTACTGTTGTTCTGTACCCATGTTGCAGTAGCAGTTGCAGTTAATCAATTTGGTGGACAATTATGAAAAATGTCGAAACATTTTAAATTCATGCCAATACATGTTTTATAAACAAAGAAATAAAAATAAAAAAAGACAAAAAAATTAAAAAAAGAAAATAAAAATCTGTTGATTGTCGTTGGTTTTTGTTTTTCTTTTTGCTTTTTATTTTATTTCTTGCCAAAGCCTTTTTGCCGTAACAATTCAATGGCAAAGAAGATAATGCTTTTAAATGCAGCAGCACAGTCTGCACAAATGTATGTTGCAAGTTAAGTCATTATAACGAAGCCAATTAAGGGCATTTTGCAACAGGCATACTAAACTACATCCACAATACAATACGAGTTGTTACAACAACAACAACAACAACAACAAGAAAAGAAATCAGAGAAAACAAACAAATAAAACTAAAACAATACAATTGAATACAATTTTTTGTGTATTCTTTTACCAAATGAAAGCAGCAAAATAAAGCAACAAAAGATTTATATAAAATTTTAAATTTTAAAGAAAATATCGATCAACAACTTCAATACGCAATGACCGTGTATTATTCGTAACTCTTTATTATGGCCAGTTTTGTATATTTGGTTTTGGCAAAGTTTCTGTCTAAAACAAAAAATCCATTACATTTCATCGTACGTCCAGTCCGCCATACGCATTAGCATAAAAATGTAATTTCTCATTTTCTCACCAATCAATGGGTATGATTGGTTGGGTATTTTCACAATAAGTCAACTCGTTGTGGCTCCTTTTTTTGTGTTGCGTCTGTTGGCTTCTGCAATTATTTTGTTTTTTTTTTTTTATTTTTCTGTTTTTAAACAAACAAACAAACTTTGACTACCACTTCATATTCACACACGTACATACTGGTACATATTAAAATTGTGGAAAACAACGCCTTTTTGTTTTTTTTTTACTGGCTCTAAACAAACGTATGCGCCCTTAAATGTGCGTACGAGTATGTTCATCATTCTATCAGGTATTCCTTCCATAAGATGATGGCAGTTCAATATGCCACTTCTATGGGTAACTGCTTTGCAATAGCAACAGAATCTCACAAAAGTTAAATCTCATATGTGCAGTTACTTTCTCTGTGAAAATGTGTAACATGTCAACAACGTATTTATAGAGCAAAGTCATTAGGAATGTTTTTTTACTCCTTTTTTCTTTTTGGTATTGAAAGTTGAAACTTTTATTGACAGGCATCGATTTAGGTTGTTTGGTATTCGTATGTTTGTATGTAATCCTTTAACTTTTATATCTCTACACCGGTATATTCAGTTATGCTTTTTATTCTTCTTAAAAATTGTAAAATTTATAAAATATTTTATTATTAATTATCTTATCTTAAATCTAAACAAATCGTCGTGCGGGAGTTTAAGTGCTCTATAGGCCATTCTATATTTTTTATATATCTTGAGTTAATGATGCCACTTTAAGTTTTTGACACTAGAATTTTTATAATTTGCAATCCGTTTTCGGCTATTTAAATCCGAAACTGGACGAGATATCCGAAAACGGATTACAGAATTGAAAAATTTGGGGTCGAAAACCTAAAATCGCATCATTAACTCAAGATATATAAAAAATATAGAATGGCGTATAGAGCACTTAAACTCCCGCACGACGAAATGATGACAGAGTCTGTATTAAGATCTATTGTACGGTCCTTATCATAATTCTCTTAAAGCTTCTACAATATTTTCTTTAACACTACTGTTAGGTAAAAAAAACCTACAAATCTTAGGTATAGGACCACTTTGGTCCATATTGTTCTTTATTTGTAATAATTGTCTGTTATAATGTCGAAATATATACTTATATGATGCACCCAGTTTGTCTTTGAAGTGTTTGAATAAGTTACCTTTATTTCTGGGATTCCCCTTTGTAAGTTTATATATCATCTGTGGTAGTTAACTTCAGTTTATAGTCAGTGTCTGACTTGTTGGCTTTGCTAAAATAATGGAAAATCAACGATTAAACTGTATTGAGATGAGATGTAAAACTTTGATAATTTCTTTTTTAGGAGATGTTGATACCGTCAATTAAATGATTGGATACTACAGTGTAAAACAAAAAACAAATCAATGGCTAAATATTGTGTTTTCCAATATGATTGACATATCATTTTCTGAAATTCATGGTTCGTTGGCGCCAGTGGACAAAAATCGTAAGAGAGGAGAATTTTTGCGGCAAGACTAAATGACAGAAAGATCTAAGCACCCTACAATCAAATTTTTAGCTGAGCCTCTTACCGAAATAAGAACATTATCTTCTAATTGTACAGCATTCACAATAGTTCGGTCAAATTCTGCTACTTTTCATTACTCGATAGTTTTGAGTACTTAAATTTGGGTACCCAATACTACTTAATACCTTTAACGGATTTTATTTTTAAGAGAAAACAATTTCAGAAGGTATTGTGTTTTTAGACAGAAATTTGTTTGGCCGTTTAAATTTAAATTTTCCATACAACTTCGAAGAGGAAATACAGCTCTTAAAGTATTGAGTAGTTACTTTTAAGTATTGAGTACCCAAAAATTAATTCAAATACTCGATACTCGGTAACCATTACTCAATACTTTGCCAGCACTAATCCACAAGCTGTTTACCAAAAATTACATCAACTAGAAAACTTGAAATCAGCAGCAGCTGCCGCAAAACTAAGCGCGATAACAAATGCACCATATGCAACAAATTTATATGTAAATTGCAATGAAAGATCATTTGCTCATCATAGTGTGAGAAAATTTAATAAAAAAAAAACAATAACGGACAAAAATGGTCTTAAACCCAAGATTCGTAATTTTTTATTTTTCTAATTTCCATTTTATTATTTTTGGTGGAAAGTTTTTCAGGAGTAATAAAATATAAAAATACCCCAATAGCAAACGTTTTAAGTTTATATATTGCACCATTTCTTAGTCAAGGCAAAAACAAAATAAAAATTGGCCAAAATAGTACAAACCTAACAGCAGGGTTAATTTTGTAGCTGTGACAACCTTCAAAATTGTCAGCAATTGCTAAATTTTACAATTCTTTACCTGGTATTTGACAATGGTAGATAAAAAAAGTCTTTTCCTAATACGAGTATGCATCAATGCTACACAAGTGCCTTGTATGTGCTCTGGTAACTGAACTTCTTAAGCAAAGTACTTATCTACACAAATAGCTAGCAATTTTTTTTGTTCTATTCAATTGTCCTTTGAGTTAATTCTCGGTTACACCCAAACTTGTATTTAGACAATCTATCATAGCTTCCAAGTAATATTTAAAAAGTCTAATGCCTGCTTGGTCCACAAAGAGTAACCTTCTCTTTTTGCTCCTTCTTTCAGTGAGAATGCTCTAACAAACCTACATTCAACAAAAGATTTCTGGTTCTGTCAATGACATGGTAGCGCTTTTGTCCCTGCCTAAGCGCTTCAGTTTAATCAGTTAAGCTAGAAGTACATAACATGCGTTGCGCCAATTGTGTGTTTCGCACGTCACAAAAAAAAAAAAGGTAAAATAGAGAATTTTCATAAAGCAAGTTACTGGCAAGATTGGAAACGCGTCTAACGTATACAAGTTGAAAAGATTTTAACCTTTAGATGCGTTAACAGTTGAACAGTTGACTCACATTGTTCATTGTAACCGCTGTTAGATCCGTAACGCATGCTGTATACTTCTACCTTTAGTCTTAGCCTGACTATCAGCCACCCTTTCTCCAAGCACCTTTCAATGTCATTTGTTATGCTGATTTAATTGGAATATATCTGGTCCCATTTGCAAAGTATTTTGGAAGTACGGTATTGAAAATCGTAATTTAAAAATGACTTTTCTTTTTTGGACAAAATAATCTAATTTTTCATCATTACTTCTAAAAAGATTCTATAAGCATTTGTTTAAATATTTAACTCACAAACATTTGATTTCCAAAGAGGCATTTTAAGCTGAAGTTCTGAACTTTTGTATGAAACACGCTGTTAAGGAGACAGTGGTTCAGTACCAATTATTTTTAAATTTTTCGTACTCCACCAATACTCAATGGAATTTGTATTGGAATTTAGAGATAGATAAATTTTGTTTATATAAATAATAAGTGCCTTTTGTCGATGAGACAAGTTGCTGTCAATTTGATCACTCAAGGGCCAGTCTTATACCTTCACCCCTGAATGATCAACAGCAATTGCCCCATCTGTGGTTGGATGTTGATTATGAGTGGTGAGGGTCTTCACTAAGTAAGTAACTGCTATCTTCCCAGAAGGTGGCGCTGTACTACTGATCATTCGTTTTTGATAGCAATGCCAAAGGTGAAATAGAGTAGAATGTCATTTATAAGCTGAAATCAAAATTTTAGGCATTCTTAGCAAACAATTATTGCCCAACAAATATTATTCGGCAGTAATTGAGAGCAATCAATAATCGCTTTCAAGACCCTCAAACATAGTTGGTGTTTCTTACTTCGCGTTATTTTTTTATGCCAATAATTTGCAACATGTACCCTAATTTTATAAACTAAACTTCCCCTCACGTTCATATTCAATTCATTTTAAGCTCCTAATGTTCCACATAAAACAAGATGATGATAAAAAAAAGAAAATCGAAAGCACTTGCTAGAAAAGTAAGAGAGACGACCTTAACTGAATTACATACTCGTACATGCGTTTGGTTGCAAATACAAAATACGAAATACTTGCAACGTGTATCAACTCTGTATGAATAAATTGCAAAAGTTTTGTTATTTTCCATAAAATGATTTCATCTTTGTTTTATTGTGTGTTGTTGTTGTTGTTGTTGCTACTGCTGCTTGCATTTCATATGATGATATGCCATCAAATCAATTCGTTTAATAATATTCAATTCAGTATCTCAACTTTTTTTCTTTTCTTTTTTTTTCTGTAATGGTAACAATACCAACAATAACTAGAATAATAATGAATGTCATTGAAAATTCAAGAATTATTTTGTGTTTTTCTTTCTTTTTTCTTTTTCTCACACTCTTAGCTGTGCTCTCGTAAACATGTATATAAATCGATACACATTTAAATGATTCCAAAATACTGATACTGCCAGTATCCATACAATTCATCAATGTTAACATTTGAAAATTGTAGTGTTGCAGTGGCAACAAATTAGAATTCTTTGAGGATGAGCTATAAATGGATTACATGTTTGAATAAATTTAAGAAATTTAAATATTTCGTTATCTTTTTTTTGTCGTAATAAAAGTAACTGGATTTTCTCTATTTTATTTCAATATATAGATCCCTCCCCAACCTTGTATGTATACATATAATAAAAATAAAACATTAAACACATAGACGACAGCAAGCAGCAGGCAGCAAGTTGTCAAAATTAGAATACACACGTTTATATGAAAACGATTATTTTAAAGGCAGCACAGCAAAACCCTAGACAAAAACCTTTGCTGCTGCCGCCCAACTTAGACTAATTTCTATTTTTTGAGGCAGCAAAGACTTATTAGTGTTGTCAATACAATATGAAATATTAAATAAATACGACCAAAAAATAGTTTTTATTACAAAGAAAAAAAATTGTTTATTATTAAAGAAAATAACAATTAAAAACTTTTCACATTACAAGTCGGTATATATTTAATTAAATTTAAGATGTTAAAGTTATGTTTGGTGTTTCATAAGAATCAATATGCATTGTTGTTTAAAATACATGCATAATGTGATGGGAAATGCGATGAAGTGGGTGAATGTAAAACAAACAACTTCGTTATGTCTTATAAGAATATGCAAATGTGTGATGCACCCAAATATCTTTGTGATCAGGCGATTTATTTGGGAGTTATGCAGCCGTACTAGTTGATAAATACACAGCATTTCAGAATTCAATGGGCAACATCAACGGCGATGCAAAAATTATTATTTTACAAGGGTATTATATTAATGTGTTACCAAATACTTTGAGATTAGAGCAAAAGAGCATGTGAAAAGTTAGTAAGAAATATATTTTGTAAATGAGTTTTGTAGTAAAGTTTTTTAATACTATCTAATAATATATAAATAAATTAAAATAAAAAAATTTCTATACATTTTAAACAAGCGATTTTATTTTTGCGATTTTGTAGACATGAATGTGGTATCACTGAAATATTTATTTCAACAACAAACACATGTTCATTATTTTATTTGTTTTTTTATTGTTTTGCTGTTGCTGCCTTCAAAATATTTATGCAGCTGATAGTATGGCAGCAAATATTGTCGGCTACATTTGCTGCTTGCTATCATGCTGCTTGCTGTTGTCTATGTGTTTAATACTTAAGTTTAAATTGATTTAGTTTTGATTTATTAAACAAATCTTGTATATCAAAATGAACATGTTATTTGTAAGTGTGTTTTTAGGCTATAGACAGCTCAACGGCTATACCGTTACAGTAACTCTCCGTGTACCTGGATTTTGGATGATCAGAATTACAATAGTTTTTTCATTGGTAGTCGTCATGCATACATTGGTGCATAATTGACCATTACAATCCTGTTTCACGATTACGGCCTAGCTTCTCGCAGCACTTATGTTGTGTGTGTTAGTTTTTATCCATGAGTACCGGGACCTACAGCTAAACGACTTCGAACAACATAACTGGAAGCTTTTTCATGCAATCAGTTACTCTCACAACTTTTGCCAGAAAACTTCCGAAAAGTGATAGCCGAAAGAAATATTTTTTCTAATTTCTTCTTTTAGAGATGTTAGAGCTTTGGTTTAAACATAAAACTCTTATCTAGTAACCCAATACACTAACCACTAGACAACGGTGACTGCATTTATATAATGCACCTACTAATTATCCCTGCCGGTATTTAACGAGGTATGATAAAAAATTATCCGTTATTTTTAATTTTTTCAAAAAGTATTTACTTATTCATCAATAACTATCTTGTCCCCTTCAAAGTAATCCCCCTCAGATATAATAAACTTATGCCAGCGTTTTTTCCAATCCTCGAAACACTTCTGAAAAGCGATTTTTAATATCACCAAAAGTTACTGTTTCGATTTTGTTTAGTTTTGTCTTTAGTTTTGGGAAGAGAAAAAATGTGGCGGGGGCCAAATCCAGTGAATACCGTGGTTGAGGCCTAATAACGGTTTTATTTTTGGCTAAAGAATCACGCACAAGCATCGATGTGTGAGCTGGTTCGTTATCATGGTGCAAAATCCATGATTGGTTTTTCCACAATTCTGTGCATTTCTGACAAATTGATTGTGTTCTGCTCATAGTAGACTCGCCAAACGCCACAGTCAACACTTCAAATGTCCTTGCGCATGTAATTTCATTTTTTACACAAAACTTAATACAGTTTCTTTGATCCATTTTTGCGAATAGTAAAAAATCGAAGAGCACATCTAAACACGACTAACCTTTTTATCTGTCAAAAACAAACTGACAATCCAAAATGGCTGATATTACCAACATATATAACAGACACGTGTACCAACATCACAGAATAAAAAAAAAATGCGAAAATCGAACATACGTAACTCACGAAATTTGACAATAACGGTTAATTTTTGATTAGACCTTGTATGTGCTAACTTAAAATCAACCCATCTCTTTGCTACGTCTTTTACAGCTGACTTAACATAACTCAGAATTGTTTGATAGAATTGATTGAGATATTTCTCAATTCAACTTCTTCTCGATAAGTAATAAATTAGTTTTTTCTTCACTCAAATCTAATGCTCATAGGAGTTGCTATTGAAGAGAATTAAAAACCAAAGACAAAGAATCAAAAGAAAGAGAAACAATGATTGAAATCATAACTTTCAATTTATATCGGGTATGTTCTGTAAACCGAAAACAAATGAAAGTGAAATCGGATAGAATTTCAGATCTTTATAATTTTAAAATTAAATTTTTTATTAATTTTCTTAATAACCATTAACATACGTTTTATGATTATCATAACTTTGAAATAATTGTAGTAATTAAACAATGAATTTCATTTGATTTCGGTTTTCAGAACACACCCGTATGTGTTTTCGTTTCTTTTTGCAGTTCAGCTGGTAACTTCAGCTGAAATATATGTTTTCATGCACTAAAATAGTCTTGGGTTTTTTAGCTCTTTTGAGTGAGCGCTCTTTTTAGTTCAGCTCACTTTAATGAACTATGTCGCTCATTTAGTTCAATAGCTCACTTAGTTCAATAGTTCATTCAGTTCAATATTTTCATTTGAATCATATTAAACTTTTTTTCCACTGATACTGCTTGTTGTGGGCATCAATTGTATACGTAGCTTTTGTATACGTAGTCTGCCTTTAAATTCAAACTCAATCGATTTTGTTTTACAGTAATCGGTTATCAATTATCATACTCTAGTGAAATTGAGGTACAGTCGAAACTCCCTATAACGAACTCCTGTATAACGAAGTTTTCTTTATTGCGAAGCAATTATAAGAACACTGTGTTTTGGGTCTACTTTGAGTGTATTATAATCTCCATATAACGAATTTCCATATAGCGAATATTTCCTTATAACGAAGCATTTTTGCGACCGTAACTTCAATATTGAAGCGTTTTCAATCTCCATATAACGAATTAGGTAAAACCGAAAGCACGCACACAAAAAAGAAGTTTATGTCGCTTTGTGTTATTGGTGTTGTTATTGTTGCTCTCTATGTACTTTGTTGCTTTCACAACGCACAAGCAGAGTCTGATGCTTTGAATCGTTTATTTACCATAAAATTAAAAGGGGGGAACCACCGAACTATGCAAGTGTCAACTGGAATCATTACCATCTCTCACATTTCTTACAGTCACTATCCGTTTGCCTTTGCATTGAAGAAGAAAAGTGGAAAAATGTACTTCAAGCCAAAATAACTGCCTACTACAAATAAAAAATGTTAAAAGGAACAATATTGTTTTACTTTTCCATATAGCGAATTTTCTTTATAGCGAAGTAAATATCCAGTCCCCTGGAATTCGTTATAGAGAGTTTCGACTGTATACAAATTAATTTTAGCCTTACAGAAAAATTTAAAGAATTTTGTAATTAATATACAATTTTATTTTCGATCTTAAAAATTACTCATGTATGGTATATACATGCACGAATTTATTATTATTGTAATTGCAAGTTTGGTTATTATCTAATTATTTAAAATATTTTATTAAAAATGCTAAGTTTTATTCAAATTCGACAGTAAAAATAAACATAATTCCCTCTTATATTGCTTCCACAATTATCATAAAAATCTTTAAATTTCCAAAAATGTAACGTCCTATAGTTTCATAATTCCCTCTTATATTGCTTCCACAATTATCATAAAAATCTTTAAATTTCCAAAAATGTAACGTCCTATAGTTTCTGGCAGCTGGCATTACCAATTAGTATGTACCTTCAACATGAAATGTCAAAGAATAAAAAAGATTCAAGAAAGAAAGAGAACGAACTAATAAGAAAGATGAGCGAAAAGAATCGTAGATTCACAAGAAAGAAAGAAAGAAACATGAACTACTGAGCTAAAAGAGCATATTGTAATGAACGGCTCTTTTAGCTCACTTGAGTGAATAGCTCATTTTAACTAGTTCGTTCAAGAGCTACACAACTCTACACTGAAAGAAATGTATGGATTAGCTGAACCTTATACAGAGTGAACTCGTGTGCTATAGTGTGTTCAAATTAAGTGAACCTTTCCTTAACAAATGAGTTAGCTTTTGAGTCATTTCTGATTCATTACTTGTTTACTAAACGTTCGCTTTAAAGAGAACTCAAATCCTGACAGGGATAGTACCTACCATTGTGTAGCAGAAAAGTTCAATATTATGCGTAATATCTGTCATGTCTGTTGTTCGTATACCACCACGCACATTATACAAACAAATCATGTTTTTTTCTTTTCAATAGCGTCTGACTTTATTTCCAATAAATTTTTTGATTTTTATTTTCTGTTGCATTTTATTTTAATATCGAAATATAATTTTATTTTACGAGTTTTTTTTTATTGCTGTTGCTGTTACTGTAACTGTTATTGTTGTTGTTGCTTTCGTTTTTACTGCCGATGTTGTTGGTATTGTATTAATCATGTCCATCCATTTTGTAGGTGTATGTAGGTCATCGTTGATCAATGTTGTCACACGGCAATAATTTCTTTCCTTATTTTTTCTTGTTTGATTTTTGATTTTCATGGCTGACGTTGCTGCTACAATTGCTGTGTTTTAATTTTTCTTCTCTCTCTCTCTCTCTGTCTCTACCCATTTTGTTTTAATATCTGTGCGTTGTTGAAGTGAGATGACATTTTACTCGTGGATGTATGTACTACATTCATATAAAAATATATGTATTTTTGTATTTATTTCGCTGTATGTTCGTTTATCAGCTAAAAAGACTACAAAATACTCGTATTTCCTATGATTTGCTTGTATGTACTCGTTCAGTATTTTAATAAAACATGAACAAACATTGCCTTTTGCTTCCCCCAGATACTGGCAATGATTATCAGAATGATGGTGACGATAATGATCTTACGCGTATTGTACGAGTAGTTAAAACAACAACAACAACTAGAAACAACAACTAGAAACAAAATATTTCATAATATTCTCACATTCATTAAATGCTGTTGTCTTGTTGTCGTTTTTCTTTGCATTTTCTTTTTTTTTTTTTTTGCTGTGCTATGCTACAGTTGCCTTTACTGTTACTATTGCTGTTACAATAGGAATTTAATCAATAACAGCACAAGAATAGCAACTAGAACACATCAGTATTTTTTTTAAGATAAATGTATAGAATTCCAATATTCACTCAATTTAGATTCAAAGACAGTTTGCAAGAAAATCTCCAGAGAAATTCTTGGCATTTGAAATTTTTTAAATACTTGACTTTATTTCACACGTTCAAATAACAAAACAGAGAGAAGAAAAAATCCTTAAATACAGTTTAAAAGCGTTCTATGTTACTGGATGACAACAAATTGCATCGTGGAATTCTTGTCTTAGTCTCATTACTTTTAAAATTTTTCTACATTTTTATTTTGCAATGTTTTTGCTTTTTGTTTTTATTTTAAAAGGTTTTTAAATTTAACAACAAAATATTTTTTCTGTATAATGCTTTCTTAAGGTTTGAGATATAAATATAATCCACACGGTCTTTACTTTTTATTAATAGCACATCTTCGGTTTATATTAACGATTCCTGCAGTTAAAAGAACAGAAAAGGTAGTCAGAGTCTTATTTATAATTGCGCCCATAATTATGAAAGTGAACTAAATCATATATTTCTTGGTTCGATTTAAATTAAAAAAACTAGTTTTACATTTTAATTCATAATTCGAATCTTAATATTTTTGATTAATAAAAATTTTTTTAAAATTATGAAGTTTTGTGTAAATTTCAAACGAAAATATTGTTTTTAAAGTATAAGTTGACTTAGACCATTTTCAAAATTAACTCAAAGTCCTATAAATGACTTCCAGCTGTAAAGAACTTATGAGTTTTATTTCGAACAATAAACTGAAAGAAATAAATAAATTTCAATGAAAAATTGGATAGATTTTAGCTTTGGGTACTGCCAACCCATAATGTTTTAATGTTTTTCTAAACTAGGGAGTCATAGGAACCGATATTATAGGAATTGGATTTCGAAACGGCATAAAAAAACACTATTTAGTTGAATAGTTCTAATTGTTGCCAATGATATGTACTAGAATTAATTCGATTTCGATAATAAAATATAAAACACATGATTTCGTAATACTGAAATGTGTTTATTTTTTCATTTTAAAATTCAATTGCCATAACACTCGATTCTATGAGACCTGAAAATATTTCGGTTTATTTTGGGTCTTCTTCTTTTAGGTGAAACATCGAAAATATGAAAATTAGAATAATCTAAAGGAGTTTTATAGTACATTTTATATATTTCACATGTTAAAAATCTTCTTCATTGAAGGTGGCGCGAAGAGACAGATTCAGCCACCCCTAACTTAATCTCTTTGCTATTGATTCTCCTAATGATTAGGTTTTATTTTTTATCAATACATAATAACGCTCAGGGTTTTATAAGTAATTTGATTTTTTATTTTCATTATATAGTTATATTATTTTGTTTTAAATTTTGGACTTAGGCATATTTCATAATTAACCGTAAATGAATTCCATCTAATGTTAAAACTACAAACTCGTTGACAATATCCTAAAAATAGCATTGAATATATTAATTTTGAAATGGTGTGGTGTGAAATAATTGATAAACCACAATTTTGTAAATTTTGACTTACACTACTTTCGTAATTATGGGCAAAGTTAATAAGTTGTATTTGGTTTTTATGTCAAATAAATCAATCACGTGTGAAGATGAGTGCACAGTTTATTATGATTTAGGTTCTAAAAACTGTTTTCCCTAATTCAGATATTCTTAAGCTTTAAAAACTTGACCTGTTATGGTTGAAAAATGAGGACGCAGTTTTCATCAAGACATTAAATCAAACAAAATCTAATAAAAAATAATTTTTTTGTAAAACAGTATTTGTCAACTTCAATTGATCTACTAAGTTCTTATCCTCCCATTTGAGCAAATAATTTATTACATTTCAAGTTGTAACTATTGCTTATAGTAGGCGTGGCAGCTGGCCAATTTTGTGGTGAATTATCGACAGATATTCCAGGTACACACCCATTAAATACAAGTAAGTTGTTATTATTCTTTTTTCCTTTTTTTGTTTTGATTGAGGCCGGCACTCAAAGGACGACCATTATTCATGAAGTACATTGTGCTAGTCTAGAAAAATCTATTGTTGGAAGATGGAAAGAGTGAGTACTGTGTGTGGTCATTTGATTTAAACTTATTGATATCGTAATTGACAGGAAAAACTTTCGCGAGATCGTTTCACAAGCGATCCAATTCTCTCTACAATGCATTTGTCATTCACTAAACAATCAATTACGAGAGGATGTGTTTTGAGAGGGGTATGAGTGGTAAGAATATGTGATTGTTCGGAATCAAGTCAGAGCACTTTGCATGGTAGTACCGATAGAACAATGAAACACATGCCTTATTGCGCTGTTACTCCAAAAAATCGATAGAGTTGGTTACCTTACCATCGTTATTGAGTACCTTCGCCCTTTCCTGTAAATGGTCGGGAAGCTTCAAAATAGATTATTGAGCAACGGCCTACACATGAGAGTTGTTTTCCATCTTAGGTCGGATAAAGATTCTGTAAATATTATATAAATATTAAGTAGTCGCCGTGGTCTAGTGATTAGTGTGTTGGCTTACTAAGACATGGGCCCTGGGTTCGACTCCAGGCTCTGACATCTTCAAAAAAAGAAATATGAAAAAAATATTTATTTCGGCGACTACCTCTCAGCAGTCTTCTGGCAAAAGCTCTGAGAGTAATTAATTGCCATGAACAAGCTTCTCAAGTCTGTCGTTCGGAGTCGACATTAAACTGTAGGTCCCGGTACCCATGGATAGAAATTTACACACACAACATGAGTGCTGCGAGAAGCTATGCCGTAATCCTGACACAGGGTTGTAAAGGCCAGTTATGTATGTAAACATTAAGAAGGTCAGATGGAGTAAATTATTTAGTTTTTATTAATAATGCCACGCCCTTTTTATAAAACTTTGACTGAGAGTTTACTTATTCTTATATTACCATTCAAAACTAATATCCCTACTAAAACGAGCTCTGTTTTACTTAATTAAAGTTATAACACATCATTCTTAATGTCGTTCGTTTGATACTTTTAAAAGCTAACTGAGTGGCTTATAAATACATATTGAATGGCTGCTAACTTTTGAAATATAACACTTTCACTCTGTTTTTATTAATGCCAGTATTAAAAGCACAATAAATGATTTCAGTGTCATTCTATTTAAAACCACCTTGAAATGTTTCTTTATAAGTGAATAAAAAGAAAACAAAAATCTCCTCCTGGCTTGACCTTCAATCACTAACACACTCTTATGCCAATTATTTACCTCAACAATTGTTTCTTTAAGGACAAAAACTATTGAAGGAATTTTTTTGTTTTTTTTTTTTTGTTTTGTTTTTAAGAAATTCCATGAATTCAATTATAAGTTTTTTATCTTCATCTTCTTTCTTTTTTAATTTTCTAGGTCATATATTCGTTTGTTTATTTTCTATTAATGCACTGTTTGTATAGGACCAACATTTTTATGGATATGTAGTGCATGCATGTGTTAGAAAGTGGCTTTATTTAAGATGTCATTCTAAACCAATTAGTGTTTTTACAAATTGGCCATGTCTAAATAAAGAAATAAAATAAAATTCAGCACTATTAAACCTCATGCCTTACATTTTTACATTTATTACAGATCTTGTGAATTAAATGTAAAGCAAAAAGCAAATTACGACCAACAAAGACGCGTGCCATTGAAATTTTCTATATTTCTTGTTTTTTTTTTTTTTTTTGTTTTCTTTGTTGTTTAACAATAAAGTTAAAAGTGACAATTTAAAGCCACTACACAGAGACATTTACGAGTAATACCTCCCCTGCTCTGTATTACCAACGGTATAGAGCTACTCTTACAAGTGTAACTGTGCTATGAGTACATGTACTGCATGCATGTAAACTTGTCCGTCTCTTGTGTTGTAGGCACCCATCACTTCAGGCTTTAAAATAAAACACAATAGCAGTGACTAAAATTAAAGAGAATACCACCCACACACTAAAATAATAAAAACGCCAACAAATAAAAAAATTAAAATAAAAAAAAAAAAAATAAAAAAAATGATAAAACCAAATTGAATATAAAAATAAAAAATAACACCTACAGTTACCATGTTTTATTTGCTTTCATTTCATTCATTTTATTTCAACAAAAATTATTTTTTTTTGTGAATAAAACGACAATTTCGCATAACGAATCGAATTGGTATATTGCGGTTAAATTATAATTGAAACGATAAGACCACAAAACGTATCAATGCAATGAATTTAAAAAGAGTGTCAATCGTTTTAATGGTTTCATTATAATTTTACACAGAAATTGTGGAAACAAATGGACGGCAACTAATTGAAACCACGTCTTTTTTTGTTTTTTTTTTGTGGGTGAATAATGCAATTTTTGAAAATATTTTTAAACAGAAATATATAACAATTTAAACTAAAACAACAAATAACACAGCAAAAACAAATTTTTTGTTTTTTCGGAGGTTGTTCGAAATGAATAGCAAGATTCTAATGCAACTCTTTCTTAGCAAAACGAATCACAGCGGGAAAAAATTGATTACTTTTTTTTATAATCTTTTAAATTATAAATGCCTTCAGAATATATTAATTTTGGCACTCAAGTAAATATTGATTACCATGTGTATTCAAACATCTTCAGAAGATACTCTACATTTTATTAACAAAATGGGTATTTCTCGTTAGTCCTTCAAATTATTAATAAATAATAAATTTATGCATTACAATTAATGAATTTTAATACTTATTACGGGGGGACATTAAAAACATTTATTACTTTTGTAGGACATGATCTGTTTTAAAGGTAAGGGTTTCCGAAGTCAACATTATAAATTTTTTGTATTACCTTCTCGATTCTCATTGATTACCATTCCTCGTTGGGATACTATTCTGGCGTTTGGTTAACTTTCGTTCTATAACAGTTCATGGGTGATTCAGCAAATATCGAACTAGTTGGTTGTCAAATTCTGGTTTTTGCTGAGAAATTAAAGTTTAAATGATAAAATTAATAAATTTTCCAGTAGTTTCGTTTCTGACGGAAAAAATAAATAGAAAATTGTTTATACAGTGGTACGCTGTGCACAAACGACATTACAATAACAATATTGTACATGCAGTGCCAAAAAAATTATATTATGGAACAATATATACGAATACGAACCTCTAGATTCCTTAAATGGGTAAAAAAAAGTTTAAATTCTATAACAAACAATAATTTATATATTCTTAAGATTTCGATAACGACCGGCGTGGCAACTAGAGCAATAGCAGCTTCGGCGATTAACGACGCGCAGGTTCGATGATAGGTTCGGCAATTAGCGACGTGCAGATTTGGTAACACGTTCGACACAAATCGTTGCCGCAGGTTCGGTGATTAATATTGTCGGGTATCGGTTAAGAGGTTTGGCATTAATCGCCGTCGGAGAAAGTATAACAGGTTCGGCACTGATTGTCGTTGGAGGTAGTGTAACAGGTTCGGTACTAATCGTCGTCGGGGATCGGATAACAAGTTCGCCGATAATCGTCGTTGAAGCTCTGACACTAGGTTCCCTGGTAATCGTCGTTGAAGATCGGGTACTCGGTTAAAGATCGTGTATGTGGCTGCTTCGGCAGATGGTGACGACTTGGTTGGCAAAATAATCAGTGTTGTCAGATTAGGGGATTTATCCCCAAAATGGGGATGAAAAAATTCATTTGGGGATGGGGATTTTATTGGGGATGATCGACAAGTTTTCGGCGTATTTTAAAATTTGTTTACTTGTTTATTTATATATTATGGACTTCTTACATTCGCATCACACGATGAAAGAATTTTAATTTTCAAGACTTGCTTGTTTAAAACTCATAAAATAACGACCCGAAACACACATCGATGCAAGCAAGAGTTTGGCCTCCATATTTTAAGTTGATCTGCACAGTCTCCAATTTAAATCCTTTTTAAAATTTATGGCAAATTGGCAAAGCGGCACTTCGAGGAAAAACCCCTTCTAATAAGAAACGTTGCCTGTAAGTACATGGTAATTGAAAGGAATAATTTTTTTTAATTAATAAAAAAATATCTATTAGTCCATAAAGTTTGGTGAATTAATTTTTTTGAACATCTTAACAATATATTTGAATACGTGATGTTTTTTAATTTTGATCTTGAGAAGTTTTGTGTTTTTTATATTATTTAGTTCATAATTGAAATTAAGTGAAAGCAATCAAACTATTAATGACGTTTTCCTAATGTTTTTTCGGCCTCAAAGATGTTAGATGAGTGTTATCCTATTCAATTGTACATGAATATATAAATATTAAATAAAATATATATTTACATATCAAATAAAAATATGTACATGCAAAATTATTGATGCAGTTTATGTGGGGATTTTTGGGGATGAACCATTGTAGGTTTTGGGGATTTTTGGGGATATGAATTTCCAAATTGGGGATAAAAACTGAAAACTATCTGACAACCCTGAAAATATTATGTCTTATGCTACTTAAAAATATTGTATTTGGTAATTCATATAATAATACAAGGTTTCTTAATTATAGCTTAACTAGATAAAAATGTGTTTAGCGAATAGTTACGATCAAGGTTGTAACTAATCGGACGGGGTCTTTGCGATATGTCTCGCAAAGTCTCTTTTCAAGAGATAATTATCAGGTTAATATACCGACTTGTACTTAACTAGACTCGTCAGTATATTTTCAGGTAAATCAAAACCCGATACTGGTCTCAACACTTAAGCTATATATTTAATTTTTAATATTAACTCGATGGGAATTACAAATTACCTATTACTGTTTGTAAGGTACAATTCATCATAATACACCTATTACCATGCAAATTACTAAATATGAGATGGCACCACAAGCAGTATGACGACCGTGTGGCATAGGCTCGACTCACCGTCCCAGCTATAAAATTTTATTTTAACTTTATTTATTTATTTATTTATTTATTTTTTTCATTATTGTAATTGGCAGATATTTTGCCACGTTACAAACGTCTCACATACAATTATTTTAAAAAATTTATGGAAAGTTCTATTATAGAAAACCGTAATTACTTTAGAACTTACTACTGTAATCGTTCGCTAATTTAGTAATTCTACAACAACAATTAATTGATATTAAAAATATGTATATCGTCGATGGAATGAAAGAACGCTGTAACTGATAAAACCTTAAATGTTCACCAGAGCCAAAAAACCTGTATGAAAATAGAACAAAGACACTGGTATTTTTCAAAATGCAGACGGCGTAAGTGAATTTATTTTCATCGTAGAAATCTGAGACCGGGACCAATCGACGCTTTTTTTTTTTTTTTTTGATAAAAATGATGCAAAAAAGGTATTTTCTATTTTTTGTCAGTTACAGCGTTCTTTAATTCTTGCGACGGTATGTTTTTTATTTAAGACTAATACTCAGGGTAAACCCCTACTAAATGCAGTGCATTGTATTCGAATATTGATTATATACATAGGTATAGATAGATAGGTTTGATGATGTTAAGCTCCTTATGTCAATGGGACAAGTTGCTGTCAATTTAATCACTCAAGGGCCAGTGTTGCACCTTCACCTTTGAATGATCAACAGCAATTTCCCCATCTGGATGTTTTATATTAGTGGTGAGAGTCTTCACTAAGTAGGTTAGCTGTTATCTTCCCAGAAGGTGGCGCTGTACTCCTGAGCATTCGTTTCTTGGTGGAATAAACTGAAAATTTCATTGAGCGATTTCGTGATTATGGAATTCTTGGAGGGGAGTGGGGGGCGGAACCTTTAATTTTTTTTTATTATAATTTTTGAAAAACCGAAAATTTATTTTTTTATTTTTTCTCCTTTGCTGGAATTTGAATCTCGGTCGTTTGAGTTTCTGTGAACGCGCTTACGAATGTACCACGACCCCCTCTTTGATTTATTATGATTTATAGTAAACAGTAAAATGTAAAAAAATAGCGTTTACTTCTTTTGTGTACATGTTTGTGGGAGTCGAGCTAATGATTCTCATATTGGTAGACTGTCCTCAAACTAACAAATTTCCACATAATCTTCTTAAAACTGACAACATACTTAATTTTTTAAATATTGTTTTAATGGATAAAAGCCAGGAAAATAATAAACAATGCTTTCCGACAAGTTAAATGGTTGCCTACATATCTATGCTTGGCCTCAAATCACCGGAAATGCTATCTATTCTCGTAAACACATAATATGTTAAATATTTTTAACTTTTTCCTTTTTTCGGTTGAAGAGTTCAAAATGAATTTCTGCATGTGTGATAGATCATCACCTACATTTTATGTTGGGTTTTCACTAGAGGCATACCATAAAAAAAACCAAACTGTTTCCTCTTGGGAGATGTAGCTCACCTCAGGGCCACTATCACATTACTTTGAAGTGGTTTTCTGTTTTGCGGTTTTCACATCGCTATTCTTTCGGTAGCTGGAGAGCGGCCCTAATTGTCTGTGTGTCAGATGACATACTTAAGTAACTGGCCATTACCACCCTATTTCAGGGCCTATCTTCTCGCAGCACTCATCTCGTGTGTGTTAATTTTTTTCCATGAGTACCGGGACCTACAGTTTAAAGCCTACTCCGAACGACAGATTTGAGAAGCTTTTTCATCGCAATCAATTACTCTCAAAGTTGCCAAAAGAAATAATTTTTTCATACTTCTTTTTTTTTCAAGATGTCAGAGCTGAGATTTGAACCCAGCGCTATCGTCTTAGTGATCCAACACACTAATCACTAGACCACGCCTTGTCAAATGACAAGATCTCGAAAACCCTGTCTATATCCATTTTCTTTGTTTGCTAAAGAACTGTTCTCAAACTTTGCTACTGCCTTCAAACTCTCGTCATCTTTTGCCATCTAATGGAAGACATTTTTAGCTATATTTGACTCCAATTCAGTAAGACTTTGCCTCCAGTGCACGTATTTATGTGCTCAGCAGCATCAAGTATTACCTCCTCCTCTTATAAGCAGTAGGTAGCAAGTCTAACTTGTGGTTGTGTCGTTTGCATTGTAATTTCTTTTATATTTTTTTGAAATTGTTTTTTTCTTATCTATTTTATATTCAAGTTGGTTTCTATTCATTTATAATTTAGAAATTTATTTGTGCATGTTTTTATTGTTTTAAATGTGCTTATACACTTGTTGTTGGTAACAGCGTACGAGCATTGGAGAATAAAGGCTTAAAAACGCTGACAGCTAAAATTTGTGGGGCGCCATACGAGTATATAAAGTATATATGCCTGTGTAACCTCATAAGCGGGACTCTATATGCGCTTATAAACATAAGTGAATATGCGTTAATTTGTGTGATAATTTCCAATGACCAATGCATTCGTACATCTAAACATATGATTAATGTTTTGGCATTAAACATAAATTTTTGTTTAGCCATTAAAACGTTTTACACTGATTAATTGGCTAAACAGCGATAGGGATTTATTGGCCAAAGGAAAGACAAAACGTTATTCATAAACTAAAATTAATGGCTTAAATAATTTAAAAATTTCATTTTTATTTTACATACATACATACATAACTGGCCTTTACAACCCTGTGTCAGGATTACGGCCTAGCTTCTCGCAGCACTCATGTTGTGTGTGTAAATTTTTATCCATGAGTACCGGGACCTACAGTTTAATGTCGACTCCGAACGACAGACTTGAGAAGCTCTTTCATGGCAATTAGTTACTCTCAGAGCTTTTGCCAGAAGACTGCTGAGAGGTAGTCGCCGAAAGAAATATTTTTTTCATATTTCTTTTTTTGAAGATGTCAGAGACTGGAGTCGAACCCAGGACCTATGTCTTAGTAAGCCAACACACTAACCACTAGACCACGGCGACTACAACATTTTTATTTTAAATTATTGAAAATGTTTTCTTTTTAGCTTAATTTCCGCTTTTCGAAAAGCATTTCTACAAACTAAAAATATGAGAAATTAAAGTCTTCTGTAGTGCATTTTCATATACAAATTTAGTACTTAATTTATAAGCTTTTTCTCTTTGGCCTGTGAGGAAATTACAAAATAAAGAAATTTATGCTTTAATTTGTAAAAATATTTCATTTAGAATTTATGCGAATAATGGCAACAATCGTATATTAATTTAGAAAAATCATTAAATTTAAAAGTATTTTATCTTCTTTGCGTACATTTGCATTTGTCTGTGGCAACTGTCATTGCACAAATGAGTTGTGGGTGTACGCAGTGGGTAAACGACGGGTAAATAATATATTTTCAAAGTTAGTTTTTTAAAAGTTGTCAACATTTTATTGTTCTTCTTCTTAAAGTTAGACAAAATCGTCTCTCAAACGTCACCAGCAGTAATATGTTGTTGTCTGAACAATGACAACAAACTGCAACGTTTTGTTATCAACAGCAAATGGAAGTGACAGCCTGAATGCATTGCACTTATTCGGTTTCTGTATGTGTGGCAAGACAATATACATTTTTTTTGTTGCATCTTAAAAATAATTATTATTTTTGCTGTTGCTGCTATTGTTGCTATTGTTGTGCTTTCAATATAAAATATGAGTATTAAAACAAAATGAAGAAAAAAAAAACAGATACAAAATGAATAAAAAGTTATAAAACAATACAAAAACAACCATAATAATTACTTAAAAGACAAGATAGCAATTAAAACTATTAAAGAAAGTAGGAGTAGAGATGGGAATGTGTAGAAGATGAGTAGATATTGCCAGTTATGCTACCACCAACAACGATACCAGTATAATAACAACGGCAACAATGAAATTATTTACTATTTCCTGAACAAAATCCCTTAAGTACACTGAGAGAAAAAATATCTATTTATAAGCGTATGAAGATGAACTCAATAAGCATGGAATCTGTTTTGTAAAAATTCTGTATAAAATGTTGCTTTAGCGTTGTTAACCTTGCTTTTAGATTATAACTATGGGTTCCAAAATTTATATTTAAATATGAAATGACTATGCGTTTTCAATCAAATACAGTCGAAACTCTCTATAACGAATTGCAAGGGACTGGATATTTACTTCGTTATAAAGAAAATTCGCTATATGGAAAAGAAAAACAATATTGCTCCTTTTAGCATTTTTTATTTGTAATAGTCAGTTATTTTGGTTTGAAGTATGTACATTTTTCCATATTTCTTCTTCAATGAAAAGGCAAACGGATAGCGACTGCAAGAAATGTGAGAGATGGTAATGAATCCAGTTGTCACTTCCATAGTTCGGTGGTTCCCCACTTTTAACTTTATGGTAAATAAACGATTCAAAGCATCAGACTCTGCTTGTGCGCTGTGAAAGCAACAAAGTACATAGAGAGCAACAATAACAACACCAATAACACAAAGCGACATAAACTTCTTGTTTGTGTGCGTGCTTTCGGTTTTACCTAATTCGTTATATGGAGATTGAAAACGCTTCAATCTTGAAGTTACGGTCGCAAAAATGCTTCGTTATAAGGAAATATTCGCTATATGGAGATTATAATACACTCAAAGTAGACCCAAAACACAGTGTTCTTATAATTGCTTCGCAATAAAGAAAACTTCGTTATACAGGAGTTCGTTATAGAGAGTTTCGACTGTATCATTATTTTAAAGCCGATTTATATTCAATATTCAAGCCTCTGATATAAAGTACTTCCATAAATATGAATTTACTAGCCTCGGATGAAAGCTCAGTATTTATTTTTGTCTGACGAAGGTAAAATATTTACACAAAATGTGATTTTGTTTTTATTTCTTACTTTTGTATGTGAAGCCAACTACACTTCAAACATTGAGCATCTACATAGCCAGCCATGATGTAATCCCAGATTTAGATTTGCAGCAGATACAAATTTCTCGCTTTCTAGACTCAGATTTCAAAGCAATATGAATTGACAAACTTCTTAGAAACAGCACAGCAATTGTGCTGAGAACTGTTTCTCTCGATCATATAGGCTTTAGCCAAGATAAAAGCAAAGTTCAACAGAAACTTTGGTTTTCTGCAATTTTAATCTGATGGGGCTCTTGAATTATCGATTTCAAAAAAAGTAAATATGAACTTAAAGCCGATATATCCGACATACTTATTTGAAAATACAATGTTCGAGCATCGATTAATTTTACATTTTGTTATAAAAGAGCCAATTATTTGTTCAGTAGTATCTACGCCACATAAAAAAAAGCTGAAAGATCACCAGCAATAAATTACAAAAGAGATTTTGCGATGTCACTAAAATCAAACGTGGGATAATCACATTAACGTAGTTTAGACGCTTACACTGGCTAAGCTGGGGGAGAGCAATAGCTCTCTGGTAGGGTTTCCCATAACAGAAAGGCAGTTGAGGAACAGTAACCAAGAATTATACCAGGAAATGGATCAAGGAGAATAACAACAACATCATCTCCAATATCATTAAAATCTTTCATTTTTCCCTTAATTTAAACTTTATTGAGCGGGCTCCTTGGGGTTGATTTCTGGAGGATTATTCGGAAGTGAAAGAATAATACTGGCCATTAAATAAACAATCAACAGCAACCGATTTTCTTGCGGTTCCCACTCCCCTTCTCTTTCCCACTTCTCTGCCTATTTTATTAGTGCACACAATGTACTGCAGGAGAAGGGGTCATCCCCTCATAACTGACCTCATTAAAAAAAAAGAAAAAAAACAGTTGGGCAGAATTATATTTAAAAAAATTTGGATACCTGACAAAATGAAATACGACCTCCATGATCTAATGAGGAAGGCTCCTAAGCTGACAACTCCCCTTACGCATTTATTTCTTAAAACAAAATTGATCTGCATAATCTATGTATGTATATAATTTTATAATAAAATTTAAGTAGAGAAGTCTTTGAAAATTAAAAAAAAATTTTGAACATAAACTTAAAAATAGCTTAGTGGTTGATTTCCAGTTAAAGGTTTATGGCTTAAAATTTTTTTTATCTTTCGCTATTGATTAAAATTTTTAAAATTAAATTGCCAAAACATTTATGCCCGTATTCATAAAAAATAAAACAGTTTTATTAATTGCATATTTGACAATTACGCCATAGAAATATGTCAAATAAGCACTATATAAACCAATTTTATTTTTTATGAATACGGGCATTAGTTGTTTCAATTAAAAAATTACCAATTTATTTTCTGTGTATTTATTAAGTGTCACTCTCACTATCTACCACCTGCCGTCATCATCACTCTAATTATTATGATTATTATTGTTGTTGTCATTGTTCTTATTAATATAACAATTCTTAACGACAACATATAAATTTGTTGACAACAAACGAAACGGTAACAAAAGGAACTATTCTACACACACAAAGAGAGAGAGAGAAGAAAAAGCAACCTGTGCTGCCACTTTCAAAATAATTTTTCTACCAATTTAAAGCAAAAAACTACCAGAAAACTCTTTGCAATCTAACAATTCAATTACAGTTTACTTTGAACAGCAATACATATTTTATATTTAAGTATATTTAAAAAATAACAATAAAAAGTATGAGGTATTGTTTTTATCTTTTTTTGCAGATTTCCGTAAATGTTTTTTGTTTTCAATTGGACTTTTGATAACTGAAGTTGAGCAACTGCAAAACTATTAAATAGCGACGATAAACTGAAACACAAATTATAAAGTTTTAAGCTTCTCTCACTGAATAAATTTATAACACCTCTATTCAATACTGTTCCTCCCAAAATAACTGAGTGGCTAAGCTTGCGTTTAGTTCGGCTATACCAGGGTTGCATTTCAATTTCTTTACGTTGCTAGTCGAAAGTTAAGTTCAATTCAATCAAAAATTCTAGTATTTTTTGCTTAAATTTAAAATGCTCATTTGTATTAAGACTTTTATCAGTTTGCCTATCAGCTTAGATCAGGTGATAATAAAAAAGTTCAAAATGTTAAAATATGGTTTTTAAAACAAATTGTGTATAAGTGGTAATCTCTGCTCGTTGCATATGCCCTTGCAAGCCTTGCAAACAAACAATTCTAGCGTAAATGCATAAATTTTATTATTATTTAATATGGTGGGCAGTGTTTTCAATACTTGCAAATCGTTTGCAATGAAGAGTGATTACCGCTGTTATATAAGTACCTTTTTGTAGTCGCCGTGGTCTAGTGGTTAGTGTGTTGGCTTACTATGACATGAGCCCTGGGTTTGACACCCAGCTCTGGCATCTTAAAAAAAATATGAAAAAAGTATTTCGTTCGGCGACTACCTCTCAGCAGTCTTTTGGCAAAAGCTATGAGAGTAACTACTTAATTGCCATGAACAAGCTTCTCAAGTCTGCCGTTCGGAGACATTAAACTGTAGGTCCCGGTACTCATAGATAAAAATTTTTACACACACAACATCTGTGCCGCGAGAAGCTAGGCCGTAATCCTGACACAGGGTTGTGAGGGACAGTTATGTATGTATATTAGGGTGGGTCAATTTTTTTGCCTACTAAGCGTATAGCAAAATCGTAATCTACGAGAAATTCTAAGAACTTTTCCCAAAGAAACCATGGTTCTAAAATCAAAATCGAGCTTCCGGTTTTTTACGAGAAAATTTGGTGTTCACGTCATCCGAAAATATTGCTATTTTTTGGAAGTATTCATTGCAATTGGTGAATAGTTGACCTGTAACGCTGGAAGAGGGCTTATTTTAAAGGAAATTATCTCAGCTTTCTATATCTGTCCTCATTTATAGAAAATTTTTTACCCAAATAATGGTTTTGGAGGTTTATATCAAAATAATAATAGTTTTAGGTTTTTAAGAGTTTTACTATTATTATTTTGATATAAACCTCCAAAACCATTATTTGGGTAAAAAATTTTCTATAAATGAGGACAGATATAGAAAGCTGAGATAGTTTCCTTCAAAATAAGCCCTCTTCCAGCGTTACAGGTCAACTATTCACCAATTGCAATGAATACTTCCAAAAAAATAGCAATATTTTCGGATGACCTGAACACCAAATTTTCTCGTAAAAAACCGGAAGCTCGATTTTGATTTTAGAACCAAGGTTTCTTTGGGAAAAGTTCTTAGAATTTCTCGTAGATTACGACCTTGCTATACGCTTTGTCATGTTTTTCGGTCCCGAACAAATTGACCCACCCTAATGTATATATGTACCTTTACAAATTTAGTTGAATAAAATTAATTGCTAAAATATAACACAAATTTATAATAGAAATTATTCCTCAGCTTTCTTACTTTTTATTTTTCAAAAACAAGGAAATAAATCACTTTTCGAGACATTTCATTGCTCCATAACTGTCAAAATAACTTCTTAAAAGTCATTTTGCATAAAACATTTAAAACCATATGCTGCTAACTAGGGTACTGATTGTGCTTAGCAGTTCGTTGGCGCAGAGTGTTATGCCGCCAACTTATTAAAAATCAACTCTGAATATAATGATGCCAAGTTGTGTAATTTTCGAAGCAACCCTGATAGAATAAATTTATAAAATTGTTTGGAAAAAATGGAAAAGAATTGCAACATAATGAAATGATTGTAAACAGATTCTGTTTATCATAAGCAAAAGTTTAGCAACTCCTGGTTAGGACTTTGGTAAGTCTTTTATCAGTAAACACATGCCAAGAATTCATAACTGCAAACCTAGAGAGCATTAATAGCCTACCAGTTTTGATTGAATAATACTAAAATTGAGCATCCCTGATTGCAACATTTGCAACAATAAAATGCGAATTGCAAACGTAATCGCAAAAATAATCAACAATTTCAACAGCAACAACAATAATCAACAATAATAAGAAAAATAAAATTAAATATGCAACAAATCAGTACAACAACAAATTCTTATAAAAAGAAAAAAAAAATTGTTGCAACAATGAATAACGCAGTAGTTGTACTTACACAAACAATCAATGTAGTATTGTAAAGCAATAGAACAGCAGCGGCAGCAACAATCACAAAAAACAACATCAAAAAGAAAAACCATAATAGAAGCAAATACAATAATAAAAACGATAATATCGTTTACAATAATAAAAATGGTATATTTATTGCATTTTAATTTGTTATTGGCTTTCTTTTATTTGTAAAACAAGCATCAGCAACAAACAGCAATTTAATCGCTTTTATGCTGCCTCTGCAATATTTATTGTCCGCCTCAATGCAAGTACTCGTATTAACATATACATACACACTCTCTGTAATAGTGACTAGTTGTAGGTAATATGCTGTTGTAAGTGCCTTTTTGTTTCTTCTTATTGTTACAGTGTTTGATGTGTGTTGCTGCTACAACCCGCTGATATTTATTGTCAACACAATAAAATCCTTTAAGGCATCTCAAATGCACATGCACATGCAGGGACACACACTGTACATGAACATATTAATCCTGTGTTTTTTTGTGCATGTGGTGCATGTATTGCATTAATAGTCTCATATTATATGTTTATTATATTTATTGTTGTTGATTAAACATACTCGTACATATGTATGCGTATTTAATGTTGTAAGTTTAACTTCTTAAAACATACAAACACACAGCAGAGGTAAAGTTTTTTGTAAGTGGCTGGCTGACTATTACTACTACTAATTTAATATAAAGTAACCCTTTGGGGGTAATCAAAATGATTTTTTTTTTCATTCTATTTTTTTTTTTTGTGAAAGAAATTTACAGGATTTCTGGTGGCCATCTACTTGCATGTCTCGCAATTTAACGAAAGAGTGTATTACTTTTTATAAGCCACTAAATTGACAACTTAAAGAAAACAACTAATTAGACATACTTGTGTTTTAGAAGTAATAATTGTGTCCTGGATAACAAAAACTGGAGATAGACTTTTAGTGGCAACCAGTAGACTTCACTAAATTCTGTGTAAAGCACGGGCAAAAATTACGACAAATTCCTTAAAAATTGATTAAAATAAATATATTGCTTCATGAAGGAATGTTCTAGGCTCGCACTGCTGATAAGCTGGCTCAACACAAGCCAAATGGGCATAAGCAATTTATTCAGGTATAAACTTTAATGAAATTAGTCGTAAAAAATGCAGACGTTTTTTTTCATTAACATGAGAAAATTTTGAGTAAATTTTTATTAATTAGATTTCAGAATAAAAAAATTATGAGCATTTTAAGAAATTAAAAGCAAGTTTTGTTTTTAAAGTGTTGTTTAAAAAAACTTCTAAATTATAGTTTTGATAATTACTTTTCTCTGCTATTTAAACACAAGTAATACAAATATGAAAGCAGATAAATGAATAAAGAACTATTTGTTAGCGGTAAAATACCATGACACTGACCTAGGCTAAGCTTGATAACTTTTCTTTATTTCAAACCCTGTTACAAGCTTACGGCCTAGCTTCTCGCAGTAACATTGTTGTATGCATCATGACCTACAAATTTAACGTCGACTCCGAATGACATTCTTGAGAAGCTTGTTAATGGCAATCAGTT